>OV656873.1:72359025-73625248 GCA_927399465.1 Sarcophaga caerulescens
TTTCAAAATTAATAAAATGACTTTTTTTATAGTTTATAATTAGAACTTAAGAAACTATTTAAATTATAATTAATAAACACAATTATTCTTATTGCACTGAAATTTACTTACTAAAAACACTTTCATATTACCGAAGAAATGCCAATTTATAATTTTTTCCAGTTATAAATTTTACTGCTTCGTAGTGACATATTCCATAGTAACATATGTATTCCATATCAAAATTATTTCTTTCAATGGATTTAAACCAGTTTCAAAGTATTTTTTTTTTGCATTTCGTTAACTATTTAATTTTGAAGTGCCCCAAATCATAGCGATTTTAATGATACTAGACTTAAATTGTTTATAAAAAAACTTTAATTAACTCAATTTTTTTAAAAATGGACTTAAACTACTTTCAAAATAAACGGCTCAAATATTAGTTGGAAGTAATCAAGTCTGGTGAACACGGTGGGTGGAATAGTAGCTGCCAGCATATTAATTTGATTGTATATTGAAACGGTTTTGCTTTGTTGCAAATTTACTTTGACTTGTCTGTTGAAGTTTTTCTATCAATAAATGGTTCAAATTTATCATTTGTTGTCGTAACACGGAATTCACCAGATTTTAGAAGCACACATTTCTGGTCCCATCAGACACACAGCATTACCCTATTGCCGAATCGATACGGTTTTGCGGCTGAAGTTAATGCTTGCGTGGATTAACCCAATATTTTTACCATTTAGGATTCTGAAAAAATCCATTTTTCATCGATAATAGCAATTCGATTCAACACTGATTGTCTATCGTGTCTTTAAAGCAAAATTTCAATTGAATTGATAGTGGCTTTGAATGCGAATGCGTTTTTGGTGTTACATGTTTGGAGAATGATATGATATTATTGATGATTCAGATACAATCTTTATAACTTTACAATTAAATGTCCATGGCTACCACATTTTCGAAAAATTATTATTTCTGATTAAATGAGATTCCCTTCCATTCCCTTCCATATCCTACAATATTCCTCTAATTTGTTACTCATGTTTTGTAAAGTGTTAGTATCTTTAGCAAACATAATACCTGCAAAACTTGAACGTTAACGCTCTTGCTCATTTGGTTCGTTAAGATACAGACCAAGCAACATTGGTGACAACAGACATCCTTGCTTAACACCAGAACGGGTTTCGAAATATTTCGAAAGATCCGAGCCAGTTCATATTGCAGACACGGTAACTATAGATTGTTTCTATGAATTTAGCTATATTAGTTGACATTTCTTATCTGAGTAACAACAATAACAAACGCAGCTTTAAAGTTTACGAATTTCGATATTCCGCGAATTTCATATTTATTGTGGTTTAAAGGCAATAAATATTGCTTACGGATAAGTAACCTCTGCGAAAGCCTGCTTTATATTCATTTATCAATCATTGATCATTCCTTGATCATACCGATATAAATTTTTCCAATACAATTCATTAACGGTATCGCTCTGTAATTACTGAGGTCATTCGTGTCGCTTTTTTTGTGAATTGGCAAAATAGTACACAATTGCCTGAACATTATTTTCCATTTAGAACTTCCGCGAAGGCTGTCGTGAATGATTCTAGGTAGTCATCACTAGCATTTATAAAAAATTCACACGGTATTCGATTCCCACCTGAAGCTTTACCTACTTTAACTTTAGCAAATACTCGTAGGGTTATCACTTTGTGCAACGAAAATGGTTTGTATAGAGTCTGGGTTTCTGGAAGTTGCCGTAGTTTAGTAGGACTTATTAGACATGAGGCCATCAGGACATCAGACATCTCAAACAAAGCGAAATATGAAAAAAGATTTCTTTAGCGACTTCCTCTCAGCAGATTTCTGGCAAAAACTCTGAAAGTAAATGAAATTGCCACGAAAAAATTTCTCAACAATCTATCGTTCAGAGCCGACATTAAACTGTAGACCCCGCCAGTCATGCAGAAAAAAAGAAACAATGTAAGTGGTTTAAAAAGGTAGGTCAAGTCCTAATTGAAGGGCTGTAATGACCAATTATGTATGTACATATGTACATATGTATGTAGGTATGTGTTATAATCAATTGCCTATCAATTGGCCGTTATACTGCTTAGGAATTACGACTGTGTCTTGGAGGATAATTCCCTCACTTTAGGTCATATTAAAAAACCTGCTCAAAAAATGAACTGCAGCAACCAATCCATATGTTGTTAATTAAATGACAATGTATAGGTATTTCGTACGTAAGGGTATTGATATCATAGTTTGAAATTATTTTATTTAACCTTTAATAACCTTTAAAAATTATTACACTGTTTAAAAGATATTTTTTTTCTCAAAACTTGAAGCCCATAAAAATTTTTTCTATAAAAAAAAACAAAATATAATTTAAATTTCTAATTCACAGCTCAAGTTTATTTCTTTGTTAAGTTAGATAACGCATAAATAAATTCAATTGCGGTCATTGAATTTAGTAGCTAAGAAATGTAATTAAAAATTTAACTTAATGTCCTTTTTTATTTCCTGTAAACCTTAAAACAATGCCACATATGCAGACCCATAATTTTAAGCTTTAACTGCCATTGTCGAGTACAGCTGGCTAAAGTCAAAAGGGTCATTCACCCGTATCTTCTTTACGTATGTCTTTTTGTTGCTCATACTTTCATGTGGCTTAACATCTAATATATGAAGTTAAAAATCTTTTTAATGACCCATCAGTAGTAATAAATATTGGTCATTAGGCAATATTTTACATTCGTGCTTTCCCTTTGATTATTCTTTTTTGGATTTTTTTGTGGTTATTTTTTTTAGTATTCCTTTGGTTTTATGTAACTGTTTTATTATAATATTGCCCACAATACACAGAGCGAAATTTTAAATTAAAAATTTCATTCAACACTCAAACAGTTGTGTCAGAAAATTCAATGGTTGAGGCCGTAAATTTTGATCCCTTTCACAATAGATAAAGTTATACAATTAGGATGAAGATTTGATTTTAAATCAGTTTTAAATTTACAGTTTTAAAAACGTTAAAAATATTAGTTCGTAGATTGCAAATGAAATAAAAATAAATTTGTCTTTAGTTTTAAATTTTTATTAATTTAATAATTAATAATTAATTTTTATTAATTTAAAAATATTAATTTAATAATTAATAATTTAATTCTTTATTGTTCGCACAATTCCGTGTGCCACTTTTAACGATTTCATTATTCTTTACACTTCTTCCGCGTACACAATAACAATTGTTCTATAGATCTTTATAACAGAGATCTTTAAACCACAATTATTCTCTTCACACGCAACGTGTCTTCACACAAGACTGACTGAATTCTTTCTGAACTCCACGTGTCTTCACACAAGACTGACTGAATTCTTACTGAATCGCCGTTGCCTGCTCTGTTTTGCCTTTTATATGGTAGGGTAAGCAGTCTGATGAATGCATTTGAAGGAGAATGTCTTTGCCTTCGTGAAATCTCTATAAATGTAAACAAGTTGCTTGCAGTGTTGATGTTGCCTGTTGCCTGTTTACTGTTTATCCGCTTTTTTTATACTGAACTTTGTTGTTGCTTGTTTACTTCTTTGTCCCTTTATTTTTTATACTGATGTTGTTGCTATATTTTTGTTTATTCTTTGATCATGTAAACAAGTCCATTATTTTTGTTTTTGGAGCTTTTGTTTATCATTTTAATAACACAATTTCCATTTTCGTAACAATATTATTGTTGTGAATAGGTGCCTAGGAATTGCAACCGTATGATCTATTATACATCTCCCTAATTTTGTATTCCTTTAATATCTCCTTGTAACCTATTGTCTTGAAAATGTTTACGATGCTGCTCGGTAATAGATGTTTCCTTCTGGAACGTGTTAATGCCTCCCAAGATGTGATTCAATAATTCATTCTCATCGTCCAAGAATCTGCAACCCCAACTTGGAATATAGAAGTTTTCTGGCTTCCTCCTAATAAGCTCGTCTGCTCATTGCTGAGAATTCCCATACACCCTGCGACCCAGCTGGGATCCCATCTATATGATTCAGTTTTCTTAGACTGTCCTATACTATTATTCGATTTAAGCTCATGGGAGCCTAGTGCTCTAATGTCAGCCGGACTGTAGGACTTCGAAATTAGTCCCTCTTTAAATCCTTCCCAAAATTATTTTTGCTGTCTTGCTAACCTATTCCAGGTTTTGTTGTATTGAGGAGGAGTTAGAGACCAGCGAATACATCTTCTGCAACTGTCCAGACTTTAGTAGTTTGAGGTTGAAGATCCTGGGCGATATTAGGGCTCTCCAGGCATTCATAAGTAGCTTGAGCTCGTTGAGACGCTCTAGGGCATCAAAGCTATAGTCACACTCTGTTGTGTGTTCATGTTTCATCTATTTTCCTTCCTTTCCAATATCCTCCCTTTTCTAACTCGTGTTTCCTTTTCTCCATTACCCTATCTCTCTCTTTTTATGACGTATTTACAATGGGTTATATTAACCACTGGGTATTGTACTTGTCCTAATGACAAGTAAATGTCCTCAAACCTAACCCAACCTAACTCCATTTTAAGAACACTGTGCGAAAAAATTCTCTTTGAAATATTTGTCAATTTGTCATTGACATTTCAATGTGAAACATTTTAAAGCATTTGGTATTGAATTTCTATTTGTTTATATATGTAGTTTATTACATTATGTATTAAATTTTTACAATTTATTGTTTTGTGCGTAAGATATCAAAAGTATCATAATATTATCAAACAAAAGGTATTTACGATACCAAAACTTAAAGATTTCAGTTTAAATTTCTTTGTTTCTTTTAAAAATTGAATAAAAATTTTCTATTTGTCCACGTGCGATATTCTAGTACAGAATAACAAATCATTCACGTTTTCTTTTTCTTGAGTAGGCAAACACACTTTTGCAAGTAACTTTTTGTAAGTACGAATCGTTTTCCACAATGCATTCGAGAGCATCTAAGATTTGCTTTTTTGAAAAAATAAAACTTTCTTAAAAACAAAAACTTTCATTACAACAGTACATGTGTACACATCTTTACAAAGTTAATTTTGGAAATAAAAACAAGGCAATAGAATAAGCAGAGAATAGAACTGAAAAGAGTACAAAAAAGCCTTTTTTCTGCAAGTGTAATAAAGAAAATTTTTATCTCAATTGAGATTTGCAAAGGGTTAAAGTATCTCGCAAAGAAAGGCTGGATAAAACAAGAGAACGCATTTTAAAACAGATAAAAAAATACCCGTACAGCTACTTTTAGAACATAAATTCTAAAAAATAGCAGCAGAAAACAAAAGCGAATAAAACAACGAAATAAATGAAAATCTTTTATAACAGAGTGTTTCGATGGACCGAAAGTATGTACGTGTTAGTTTACGGTTAGATAAGTATGCTTGCAATAACACGTTTTGTTGTAAAACAATTCTACACAAATACTCAAATAGGTATAAAATTTACACACACATCCTCTGTTTACATCCATATAAACATTACTGTATACAACTGTTATGTATACTAAAAATACAATTTCTCTCCCCACACATGTGTGTATGTATGTACATACATTTGTTTTAGTATGTGTTTACATATGCCCACAAAATGTTCATGAATTTCTATAAAACATTCTACAAACATTCATTCATACGGTTGAATGTGTAAAGAATGATTGTGTATACAAATGTAGGATACAATTGCATGCATGAATAAATGAAGTAAAATGTACCGTAAACATTTGACTGGGGTATTTGCGGTATCAATGAATTCATTTCCTGATCTTTAAAAGAAATAAAAAAAAATTTTTTTACGATATCCAAAACGAGAGTTTAGATAAAAAAAAAGAAAAACGCAAAAATCTTTCTATGCCAGATATGATGAATGTGCACATTTCGCGAGCAATTCTAAAAATTTTTTTTTCGTTTAAATTCTCATTTATTAATTACACGGTGCGACTGTGAAAATTCACCGGAGTAACTACATAGTCCACGTTGTTCACTTAGTTGAGTAGAACTCAGAAATACCTTTTTTATTTTTCTCGAACCCTTGTTTTATTTGATAAAAACTGTTTTTTTTTTGACTTTACGCACAAATTTCTGGATTACTCAAACATTTCTGACCCGATTTCCAAAATTTAAATCTTGTTGGAAAGGGGAGAGATGAACCTTTAGTATGTTATACATATATCTGTTATTCGACTTAATATTCTATAAGATTTGATGAGATAAACTTGGAAAATTCCAATTTTTTTCATATTTTTTCAAGTTTGTCCATTCATAGTAGCAAACTTTATTAAAAAAAAATATAGCATAAATGATAATATTCTTAAAGTCTGTTCTCTTGTGAAGAGATTGCGTCATCATTTGATCGAGTGATATTTCTTATATATGTCATCTCATCAAATGAACTTTTAGTTCAAAAATTTTCAGAATTATTGATGGATCTTGATTGTTCATCACTAAATGTGTCAATTTCACGTTTGAGCGATCAGCAGAAGTTGGCCAATGTTTGCACAAAGAGAAATAAATAATATTTGCAAAAAACACAAATATTAGTCGACTTCTGGAAGTCGGGAAAATGTGAAATTGACACATTTAGTGATGAACAATCAAGATCCATCAATAATTCTGAAAATTTTTGAACTAAAAGTTCATTTGATGAGATAACATATATAAAAAATTACACTTGACTGTTAGACTCTTTCAGTAATAACTACGGTAATTTTTGTCCGATTTGATCAAATGATAACTCAATCTCTTCACAGCAAGGATCAGCAAGGGATGATGCTTCTGAATTTATGTGGTCTCTCAGTCAGGTGTTATGTTTAGTTGCGATGTTCTCCATCTCTTTACTAACAGTATTTACACCAAGGTCATGATGTAAATCACTTGTGCGTATATATCATGGTGCGTTTACGATGCATTTGAGTACTTTGTTCTGAAAACGTTGAATTGAAATTTTGTTCAATTTATTTTCGATAGACAGCTTCAATTTTTTCCCGATTAGCCAGTTCAGCTTCTTCCATTTTAGTTGTAGTTCCATAATTTTAATTTTAACATGCTCGTTCCAACGTAACTTCGCATCCAATGTCTATCTTGGTATGACAAGATGCATGCATACGGTATTTGTATACCGTCCATGCATATAGGGATATCTAATGTTGATTTATTTGTAAAGACCATATGTGTTGACTTAGAATTGTTTAATTTTATGCACCATTTTCTAGTCCATTCTAAGACCGATGTAAGTGTGTTTTCTAACTTTCGTTTCTCCTCATTTCAATTCATCGGCAAATGTAGCCATAGTCGTTCCAGCAACTTCTGGTACATCACTAGAGTATAAAACATACAAAAGTGAACCCAGAATGCTTCCTTGTGGTACTCCTGCTTGTATTTCCCTTAATTGGGAATAATCGTCCTCGTATTTAACGCGAAACAACCTATTCTTCAGGTACGATTTAAATAAAGTACAGTACGCCCTTGGCAATTGTGTGCTTAGTTTCGTGAGTAAACCCGTATGACTGACTTTGTTGAATGCTTGTGAAACGTCCAAGAATACAGCGGTACAAAAATTTTTTTACCCTAAAGCTCTTTCTATTCCATCAGTAATGCTGTAATTGAATGTGCATTTCTAAAACCAAATTGATGTTTAAGAACTAAGTTTCTTTGTTCAATTATCTGTTTGATGCGAATTTATAATATTTTCTCATATAATTTCTAAAAGATTGATAACAAAATATTTTTTTTTTGTTAAACACAAGATCAGTTTATGGGTTTATTACCCACTCCGCATATAATTATAGCCAATGGTTGGCATTTCTTAACTATCTTATGACTTATAAAAGTGTGTCTAAGAATTCCTCTTCTCAGGTTCATAAGCGAGGACAATGACAGAAGATGTTCTGTGCTCTCATTTTTTTCCTCGTCGTTACAGCTTCTGCAGAAGTCGTTATGAGGTATATCTAGTCTCCCGCAGTGGTTCTAAAAGGTTCCTTAGTTGAAAGGCAGAAAGGTTCAATGCAAATTCTATTCTATATACAGTGGACATCAAAAGTTTTACATCAACGTATTTTTGGCAATATCATGCGTTTTAAGCAATAATATGTACAAATAATTGATGTTTTTTTATGTATTTTATATATTTATTTCTCTTTTATTATAAAAACAAATATTAATGATTTTCACAAAAAAAATTTTTGCACCGTAAAAGTGTAGGTACCCCCAAGAAGATCTAAGGGTATATTAAATTTTCAAAGGCAAAATCAGGGACCGTAACTGTTATAACTTGTATCGTAAAAGTCAGAAAATAAGAATTATGTTTTGATCTTTATTTTTTCGAGTAGAAATAAAAGTTATTTTTAACTTTTAAATTTTCGAGCAGAAATAAAAGTTATTTTTTGACATTTATTTTTTCGGTTGGAAATAACAGTTATTTTTGACTTTTATTTTTTCGAGCAGAAATAAAAGTTATTTTTGTTTTAATTCATGATGAATTCATAATATTTATTAATATTTATTGCAAAATTAATTCTAATAATTGTTTAACATAATTTACTTTAATTAATTTAATTAAAGAATTTTTTAATAAATATTATGAATTCATCATGAATTAAAACAAAAATAACTATTATTTCTGCTCGAAAAAATAAAAATCAATAAATAACTATTATTTTTGTTCTAAAAAAAAAAATCAGGTTTTTAAAAAGCATCGCTTTTTATTAAAATTTTGTCCAAGACGATCAAAATGGTATACTTTTTGTGGTTTTGTTCTCCGACATTTCCTTGCGGTTGCTTTTTTTAATCAAAAATTCAAAAATAACAGTTATTTTCGGTCCCTGGGCAAAATATATAAAAATATTATACCAAATATTTAGTCTAATATTTAGTCTAATATCCCTTAAGGTCAAGCACTCCATTTAACCCATTTGATACTGAATATACCAGTTTTGTTTAGGAAAGAAAACGGAAAACGAAGTGGATATCTCGATCTCAAGAAACGGTTAAACGTGGTGGAGGAAGTACTATGCTGTGTGTTTTAAAGCCAGCCTGACATTTATAATCAATTTAGAACCTTCAGTTGCTAGTTTTTGCCAAGCAGCCAATAATTTTATCTTACGGAACACATTTTTCTGCTTGAGAAGTGGTTAAAGCTCTGAAAAGTTAAAGTGAATAAACAACATAAAGGGAAATATGTCAACCTGTTCTGGTAAATAATCGAGTTGTGCCTCAACACATTCGCATGCAACATTTTGGCATTAAATATGGCTGACCTCAAAATATCAGACAAAAACAAAATTAGCTCAGACCAAATTGAAATTGAATTGAAAACCATGCTCTCTCTTCTTTTCCTTTTTTTAATAAGAACTAATTAAAAGTATTTGAAACGAATCAGACAAAACAATGCTTGCTGGGTTAAAGGCGTATGAGAAAGTTTTATTTCGTATTGAAACGGTTGATTTCAGTCCAAAATGTTGCTCACTTAATACCGTAAGGTACATGAGTATGCGTACGTTATTGTCAGCGTAATATCCTTAATACTGTTTTTATGTCATTAAAATTTATGGATGTGTCTGTTGAAAAGTATGACAGTGAGCAAAAGGATGTAATCCTACAATACTTTCCTTTTTGTGTCATAAGTTTATTGACCTTAAAATGTTTTGTTTTTTTTCGCCAAAAACCCATTTTTAGCTTACCGCTGACAACGCAACTGGGGTGCAGTTGCCGTCCGTAATTGACCTATAAGTAATAAATGTTAAGTAATAAATTGATTGAATCTGGCTGGTTTAAAAGTTTTAAGTGCTTAGTATTAGTTTTTATAGCAGGGTCCTCTGAAAGTTGACAGATAATAACAGCTATCATGTTGAAGTCATATCTGTCAAATTACAGCAAGTTTTGCCTAATCACTCCGTTTGGGGCTCTTGATCAATTGAGATACATAAAATAATTCGTCAGGATTACGACCCAAACCACTTATATTGTGTGTGTTAATTTTATACAGGCAGGCGAGATCTACAGTTTAAAGTCGACTCGAAACGATAGATTTTTGAACAATCTTTGCTAAAAATCTGATGAGAGGAAGTCGCCGAAGCAATATTTTTTATATGTATTTCGTTTTATTGGAGATGTATGACCTGGGGTTTGAACTGTAGCCTCACGTCTAATAAGCCAATACACCATATACTAGACTACGGCGACCAATTGTTAACTGACACTAATATACAGCGAAAAATCATCTTTATCGGAGAGATCAGATTCGGGAATTGGTACGTGAAGTATTAACGTTGTCGATTCTGAAACAAAACCAATCCACATGACATCCAACATCCAATGTATTCCAAAAACAATACTGTTTGGTCACTATTTATTGAGGACGACGTTGGCCAGACCATCACTATCAACTTCGAAAACTATTGGCCTATATTTACCTACGTCTTTTGGGCTGAATTGGATGATCTGGACATCAACGACATGTGGTTCCAAAAGGACAGCACAAGAGCGATTTAAGGGCATGGTCATCTCACGTGAAGGTGATATAAACTGGCCAAGACCGTGCATTTAACCTCAGTGAACTTTTTCCGGAGGGGTTATCTCAAGTCGCCGGTGTATGCCAATAAGAAACAAACCAGAGCGGTTCTTAAAGTTAATATAACTCATGCCAACTGTCATGCCTGACAGATTCAGCGAAGCGCTAACATCCAAACATAATGACATCACTGGATCTTATACGCGAATAAAATTTTTTGATGATATCTCACATTCATTTTATTTTATTTAAATTTGATATGCTTGATGAAAGACCCGGTAGACATGTTACACCACACGCTATATAGTCCAGACCAGAGATCAGCAACGAGTATTCAAAACGATGAGTAGATTCGAGTTATATTTATTATTTCTGATACTTATACGCATTCATACTTATTTTAATATGATAATCATACTACTCATACTCAAAGTTGGAAGTACTCGTCGTATTCATACTTAACAATACGCATGATATTATTGACTTCGACTCGTCTTTACTTAACATTTACACGAAGCACAAAATAAGTATGATTCGCGTACGAACACTACTATACTCACAAGAAGATTGTGTGTATGCTTTGCTTGTTGTCTTTGTCTTTCCTTTCTTCTTTGTTTGTATATGCAACAATAACAAAGGCTGTAAATTTTGATGAATGATTCGAGTCACTCGAATCACTTATAAGTATTATAAGTATTTTTCTAAATTTATGAATCAGAATGATAGGCGTATGAATCAAACACATTTCGAATGTTGTGAGTTTGATGTCAACGTTGTACTCATACTCATTGCAACCTATACTTATAAATCAATGTTGTAGCGAGTACGAATGAATCAGAGTAGTTGAACTTCAATTCTGTTGATTCACTCATACTCAAAATTGCATGAGTGCTTATGAGTAGCGGAAAAACGATTCAATGCTGATCTCTGGTCCAGACATTAACCCTACTGACTGATAATGCTTCAGTTTGCTCCGGATTTACTAATTCAAGTGGTTTTTGATACAAAGAGATTCTAAAGTGATGGTGTTTATAATTTGAAAAACTAAAAAGTCCTATCTTTTAATGATGGATATAGGGTGGGTGATTTAAAAATTCAACAAAACACAAACGGTTTGATAATTTCGAGTGTATAGGGTCATATCTCGGAAACGGCATCACAAATGTTGGCCTTTAAATGCTCAATTGTCTGTGGTTTGTCGGCATAACACTTTTCTTTAACGGCGCACCACAGAAAATAGTCCAACGGTGCCAAATCGCAGCTTGTTGGCGGCCAATTGACATCACCATTTCGGCTAATTAAACGGCAATCAAACGTTTGTCGTAATAAATCGATTGTGGCATGAGATTGTGGCATGAGATGTGTGAAATCAAATATTGTTTACATCAATACCATGAAGAGCGGGTACAAAAAATCGGTTATCATGGTGTGATAGCTGTCTGCATTAACCGTAATGGTTGCGACGTTCTCATTTTCCAAGAAATATTAATACGATAGATAGCCACCCTATATATTCCTGAATTGAATTGTAGACTCTCTAGTTCAAAAGTACGTATAATTTACTTTGAAGAAGAAACAAAAATTAAAAGGACATTCGATTTGATTCGTATGTGTATAAAAGAAGTATTTTGGTAAAATTTAGTTTCCCACTGCATTAAATATATTCAGTTTTTTCTTTAAGCACAACGCTTTACTTCAAGTGGCTGTTTCTATTTGTGCTCTTTCTTTTCTCTTGTCGTTTTTGCTGTTTTTCTGTTTTTTTCTTTTGGATATAATATTCTGTACAGAGTTTAAAACATACAAGCCTTTAGTATTAGCTGAACAAAGAGAATTGAAAAGTATGGAGTGTATATACATATGGTTATGGTGGTTATATACATTTATGTGTGTCATGTAAAACAAAGTTTTTTGCACGTTACTCTACGCAAGTGATGGTGCAATGAATTAGTGTGGGCCATATACGTCTGACAGTTGAATACTGTATGTTTTAACTTCCATTGTTTGCTGTTAAAAGTTTTTATTTTAAATTATTTTATTTTTATTGTTCATTCACATACACTTTACATAAATTATACAAATTTGTAATTGTAGTGACTAGTAACAGCAATTGTGTAGAAGAAAATGTACGCCTTGGGCATTAAAGTTTTAAGTTTTATAATTAATTGACCGTTAAGAATCATGATATTATATTTCCTTGAATATACCTGCAATCATTTCCCTTGTTGGTGGGAAATTCAATATTAATAAATTCATAAAATTTGAATCTGTTAAGATATTTTAAATATTTTCCAAACTAATGTATGAGAGTTGAAGGAAAATATTTTATTTAAAATGATATTCCTTTTTCCCGTTTCGTAAGGAATATAAGGATTTCCCAAATAATTCTCTTAGTTTTTTAGTTTCTGTTCCACTGTGACAGGCCCACGTATAATAGGGTAATCAACTGTCACCTTGAAACAACCCGCTTCTAAGTTCTACACCTTCACTATTGGTAGCGTTGCCTTGTGGTCATTTTTGACGTTATCTTCTCTGTCAGGTTAAGGAATAGAAGGCTTCCTGAATGGATTTTTATAACAGAGATTGAAGCCTCTTAATTATTTTTAAATTAAAAAAGCATAATAAAAATTCTTTGAAATTTCCCGGCATTTATTCAAAAATTGAATTTTTTTTATATGGTTTTCCTAAGTCGCTGTTGTATGCGAATAATTCACAAATCACGGTTGTCCTCAAGTCTAACATAACCCATGACATTAGTTAAAGACGGCCTGATATTTACGCCAAAGTCATGGAAATTTAGATATTTCAGATGCGCTCCAACCAGACAAGCTTTGGTGGACATTTGAAGGATGTAATCCATACAAAATTTGGAAGAGGCAGGCAGCTTTTTAATGGATTACCCATGGGTTATGCACCTGTGATGTAAAAAACTCAATTTGGCTCACTCCAAGTGAGATGACCATGCCAATACTGGATGAGCTCTGTGTCACGTAGCATCGTTCTGTTGAGTCCTCATGTCGTTGGTGTCCAGACCCTCCAATTCAGACCAAAAAAAATTACAATCTTCGACATACAAGTGTTGGTCGATTGTTTACTGAACAAATGGATTCATGTTTATACACAACATTGCGTATAGTCCTGTCGGTAGAATGATTACGGCGATCGTAACATGAGAGAAGTGCACTCCTTGTTGAATGCTATATCTATCTATGATGATTTGACAAATAAAATAACAACTATTGCGACAGATGTAGCTTCAACAATTGTCAAAATTTGGAAGTCCTCGTTGAAAGCCATTAAGCCGTATGTTTGTGGTTATTTTGTCAATATTCGACACTACAACTCGGATTACGATTGAATTTCCTACAACATCTTGTTGTAGCAGATTAGAGCCAAAATATTTTCTTTAACGTGTTTTAAGCAAAATGTATAGGGAACGAGATAATGGATGAATATAGAATCCATGGTTAGGATTTGAGAGCACATTGAAAATTTAAGGGTCAACTGATAACTCTTGACGTTGAGGTGCCCGTTTTAGCAGTTCGAACCTTTATGTAAACACTGTATTGATTGAGCAGGAGCCAAACATTGCATAAAAATCCATTATCAAATACTTAACTAAGGCTATAAACAAAAAAAAAAAAACAAAAAAAATGTTCTGACCTGACGTAACAGTACAGTGACTAAGCCAAACTGCTTATGCTTGGATCACACTCAAATAAACTGAGAGCAGTAGCGACATTTTACCCACCACTTTTCATTATCTTCGTAGATTTTAGAGGGAAGAAACCATAACATAATTGGCGATGTGGGAAAGGGATGAAGACGCTTAACGGTGCTATAGATACGGTATACAGTGGCATCAGATACCACGTACTTACTTAATTAAGTGGTCATTACGACCTAGCTTCTTACACCACCCATACAGGTTATGTTAATTTGTATCTATGAGAGACGGAACCTATAGTTTAAAGTCGCCTCTCAACGACAAATATTTTAGAAACATTTCATGGCAATTTCATTTACACTCAGAGGTTTTTAAAAATATTTTTTTGAAATATTTCGTTTTCTTCGAGATGTCTGACCTGGGCTTTAAACCACGGACTTGCGTTCGTCTTTCTCAGTCCAATAGCTTAGCAATCCAATAGCTAAGCACTAAAAAACCAATTTTGAAAGAAATTTGGCATTGAAAGCGGACGTTCATCAGCCAGTTTATAAACGTAAATTAATTCAAACATGACTCCCAAACAATTTCCTACCCTTCATCCCCTCTGATGATTGATTCTATCGTTGGACTAGTAATTACGGACAGTTTTACTGCACATTGTTTGCAACATTAATTCTTTTAAGACAACCATAATTCGTGCTGGGACCAAGTTTCCAATTAACGAGGTGCGCGCAATCTGACTTAACGTGTGCTCTTTTAAGCTTTAGTTTTTTTCCTGAATTAAGTCAAACGGTGGAATATGTATTATGCCTGATGTTTTACATTTATTTCATTTATAGTTTTAGTTGAGCCATCATCATTTGCGGCCTATATTCCGTGACATAATTTCTAAAACTTTGTGAATTACTTGCGGAAGTCATTAAAACTTAAGGCACATTCTATAAAAGGCAAGACAATGAAAGAAATTCGCTTGGCTGGCAAAATAATAAAAGAGGCTGTAATTTCTATTCTGACATTTACGAATAGTTTCTTAAAAAGAAAGTCATTATCATCAGTTGGCATATTTGTTGAATTATTTTTAAAACCTCAATGTTCGCCGAAAGTGAGGGAGAAGAAGAGTTTGTGTGAAGTGCGAAGAGGAAACTCTACTATTGTGTTAATTGAGGCATATTTAAAATTAATGTTTCATAATGAACAGTACTGTGGAAACCAATTTATGACATTTTCTCCAAATTCATTAAAATAATGGATAATAATTAATTTTGTAGGCTACAATGAGAATGCTTTGATCGGCTTGTTATTTGCAACATTTATCGCCAGGAACTTAATGCAAATAAGTTTATTGTGTTCACTAAAAATCGCCATCCAAACTTAAGTAAACCGTAATCCTCTTCACTAATTAATTCAAAAGATCAAGTATGGCAACATATACCAGATTGCTAACGTTTTGAAATTTAAAAAAAAAATTGGTTCAGTGATATTAGTGCAATATGAATGCGGTGAGTGAATATATGACGGTTAAGGCTCTAAAGTTTCAAGTTCATCGTGATATATCTGAGGTTCCAACAGAGCCTTTGGCATTTGGCAAGGGCCATTTTTTAAAGCTACGTCTCTCAAATCATTTGGTCCATTTTACAAAACGGATATAATATTCATCATGTGTACATAGTTGATCATTACAACCCTACAGTCAGGATTACGGCCTAGTTTCTCACACCACTTATGTTGTGTTAATTTTATACATGATTGGCTGAACCTACAGTTTAATATCGACTCCGATCGACAGATTTTAGACAAACTTTTCATGGCAATTTTGTTTATTCTCAGAGTTTTTCCCAGAAATTGGGCTAAGAAGAAGTCGTAGGAGAAATATTTTGTTCAAATTTCGTTTTCTTAGGAATGTCTGCCGTGCGAGTTGAACGGTGGCCTCACGTCTAATAAGACAACACACTACCTACGACTATTCAACAAAACATATAAATAATAAAATTGTTTTGTCAAAATTTGCTGTAGAACGAGAATGAATCGATTTGGGGTTGTTCACATCTCTACATTTTGCAGATCACAACATGGAGAATTGTGTGTCTTGACTAGGGTCTGCACTTCTACAAAATACAACTGACTCAAGTAGTGAGGGTAAACTACCATAAAAAATGTCGGATGTTTACGGAATGGCCACGGGCCAATCTATCTTAATTTTAAAAAAATTTCTTTTAGGGGAAATGTAGTCAGGTAGGTAGTAAGCCTATGTGTGACCCATTGTGATTAGGTTAGGTTAGAGGACGTGTACATGTCGACTGAGACAAGCACAGTACCCGGAAGTTGAATTGACCATTGTGATACTACAGAGTAGAACCATCCGTGTGTTTTGAGAGTGTCAATGTCCAGTTCTTTACTACTTCATAGAATTTAGTTTTGTTTCAAGATGAATGTGATATTTAACAATTATTTGTTAGTAATTATAACATGGTTTTCTTGCCATTTCAATATGGAAAATAATTTTTTTCCAACTGTCCCTTTGATCATTGACTGTATCACATACAGGTATTTAAATCTGTGTATTCAATTGGCGTGTTAATTTTTTATTGTGCACAATTGTATAATTAGCTCTTAATATATTAATCCTAACTCACTGTATGCCGTCAGTTTCAGAGATGTACCATCCGTCTAACCATATATCAAATGTTTTTCAGTAACATTGTTGTCGTCTATTCTATAAGAATTACGAAAATTCTTTATTTTATCATGCTGAACCCTGTCGAAAGCCTTTTCGTAATCAGCGAAACTTTGAACCAAAATCTTTACGTACCTGAGCCTCTATATTAAAAAGTGCTCTATACTAAAAGTGCTTTCGCATTCTGATGGGAGTTGTTCTGTTGTTTCGTTCACGATAATATTTTGAGTAAATTTTCTGAGAAATGCTTGCAAATGTCGAGTTGACCCACTTTGTGCAAAAAGCTTCTCTGTATTATAATCATGTATAAATTATTATAAAGATGATTTCGATACTTTAATTGCCTCCAGCTAAGCGAATATGAATTGATATTTCAAAATGGAACACATGTTAATCCCATCTGAAACGTTCCATCATCTGAAACGTTCCATCGTTTAGGTACTATGGAGTGGTGTCCATTATAATTGTCGAGACCACAGTCGAGACAAAGTCGACTCCGATCGACAGATTTTTAAGAAATGGCGATTTAATTTACTCGCAGAATTTTTCCCAGAAGACTGCTGAGACAAAGCAGCTTACAATGTTTAAACCTTTTTATGAAAAGGAGGTGATTTTTAGCCTCTCATTTCCTAACGTCTTTGAAGTTTACTGCAATTGCGAGATTTGTTTTAGTACCGTGTTGTTATCCTACAGAAACTGTTTAATTTCTAGGTTGGATCTTGACTAGTGATACTAGCAGACCAACCTATATTAGAATGTGAAGTGCAAATATGTGTCAAAAATTTTCATGCCCAGAAAAAATGCATGAGAGCAACATAAAATTAAATTTTAACAGCGCGCCAGTAGTGAAGTTGGGTGCAAAACAGCCAATTTTTTTTTGTTAAGTAATTAAATGTTAGCTGCTTTCAGGGCTAATTTGCGTTTTTATCTCTGTTTATTATTATTATTTTGCGTAAAAGCTGTGCGCTAAAGTATGTTCAGCTTTGGTCGCTAAATTTGGTTTGCTTCAACGTTTTACGAAGAAAATTAATAAAAGTTGTTATATGTACTTTACTAAATTTAGATTTTGTGTTTCTATTTAAAACAATGAATTGACATGAAGTTGGCTTTTGATAAGTTGCACCCGAATTTAATGGGACAATATTTAAAACTATTATGTCAAAAAGAAAAAAATCCAAATCCAAATATAGGTTGATTGTTTTCAAATTAATTCGTACATACTGTTTTCATTTTAAAATTAAATGAACATTTAATTAAAATTTCTGATATAAACTCTCACAGAAACAAATAAATATTCTGGTTTGTGCGGCTTGTATTTATTATTATTGCAAATGGACTTGTTCAGTTGCATATATTAATTGTGTAATGAAACCGATACATTATTGATATGGTTGCGCCAGTTCTGTTTTCCTTTTTGCGGTATGACATGGTAAATTTGATGTTACGTTTCATAAAGCAAATTTTAAAGGCTGTATAAAACAGTTTAACACTAAACCTACCATGACGGGTCAAATGACCCATTTTGAACTTTTTGTCAGAATTTCTTGAAAATAACATTATCACATCGCCATTTGCCTTTACGACTTTTATTACAAAATACATCGAATGTGTTTTCCAAGATTTACTCCTCTCTTGTTAATTTTTTTTTAGCGAGAAATATATGTAGTCTACCTTAAATTCCGCAAGGGGTCATTTGACCAATGCAAGGATTCTGTTTCACGATTTGCAATTTCTTGTGATTTTGAACATTTTTGCTATTCCGTGATATAAAAAAATTCGGTGAACATGAATAATGTTAACATATTATTTAATTATTTTCTAAATTTGAGATTTAATTGAAGAATATTTAATTTTTTTCTTGTATTATTTTTGTTTTATGTATTGTATTGTATTATGTTTGTTTGCTTAATATATAAACTATTTTGAGTCGTTATTTAAAAAAAATTGTTTTATTCATGTACCAAATTGGCCTAATTGATATTGTTAAAACTACTCCCAAAATCTCTATAATTTATTTAGTGGTCTGGCAATATGCCATGATACATTTTTAACTCTCCAATAGTATACATACATATTTGTTAACGAAGATTAAGTTATGAAGTAAAACTAGAACTTTCGCCATCTTATTATAAAATTTTCTATAGACGCGCTTAGTCATATAAATTTAATTAATTTTTTTTCTTGTTATTCGATTCGGTAGCTTTCCTACTAAAAAGTATGTCTCTTTAAGAAATTGTAATCTATTTTATATAATACAATTTTTAATTTAATTATACAATAATTTTAATAAATATATTGCCTGATAAATCAAGCCTTTTATTGGGCTCTTGTATTTATTTAAAATCCCAGGAAGTTGCTGTCTTGGCTTCTTAGATATATTTCTTACAAGACATAGTAATATATATAACATTTTGCAGACGGGTCATTTGTCCCCCTTTGGTAGGAATAGGAATACATGAAGTATCGGTAGGTTTAGTGTTAATAACAAAATTATAAATATTTTGTCATAAATGTTAAACAAATAGGCAAATTTATATAATGTAAGGTACTTGGAATGATATACCAGGTGTACTGGTATAAAATGAGACTCAAGATACTAATGTCTCCATTAAGAACATTTATTGTAAGCGAGACTTAAAGTTTTTTCATGGTTGGTATGATGTCTGTCAAACATATCCATTATACGTCCGATCACTAAACAAACAACAGCATATTTTTCATCGTGCTAAAGATAATGCATTTTGTACCAGAAAATCATGATTTGCGGAAAGCTTTAATTTTTTGTTTTCATTTGTAGAAAACTGCTGGAGGGTCACATCGAATGCTTGCTGTATGATGATCATAGGTTAGAGGACGTGTACTTGTCGACAGAGACGAGTACAGTACCCGGAGGTCGAATTGACCCATTGTACAAAATGATGTATGATGATCATGCTCTGTCAGAAGCACCATGTAGAAAATGAGGTCGACGGTTCAGAGATAACGATTTTAATGTTAGAAATGAAGAGCGTGGAAGACCACCAAAAAATTTTGAAGACGTCGAATTGCATACAATATTGGGTGAAGATGATACTTTGAGTCGGAAACAAATGACAGAAATTTTGAATGTTGTACAACAATTTCTGACCGTTTAAGAAGCTATGGATAAGAACGAAACTCTGGAAAGTGAGTGCGACATGAATCGAATGACAGATTCTGTTTCAAAGATATGATAGAAAATCAGTGTCTGCCACAACACATGCCAAGGTAATTTTACAACATGACAATTCATTTGCATACTCAGCTAAACTGGTTCAGAATACAATCAAAGCATTAGGCTGGGAACTGCTAACCCATCCGCCATTTTAACTCAGCTTGTTTTCCCGAAAATAACATATCTGGAATCTGGTCCTGTCAACCAATTGCCTTTGAAGCAGGAAAAAGCTTTATAAGTGACACTAACACAAGCCAAAAAAAAAAAAATATTAGTAATATGCTGCAGATGCTTTGCAGCTGGCCTAATTGGAAAAATTATGAGAATTTAACGAAAATGAAAAAAAAAAATTATTATATAGACTTGCAGACTTCTTTCATTTCTACTTGGAAACGTTATAAAATGATAAAATTTTTTTCTTTTTTAGCACTTTCTCTTAAACGGAAAACAGTTGTCAGCATATCGCTAGAGACAATGTGTTGTAAAAATGCTATGTATTCTAAAACATATAAAATTTAATCATTTTATAACAGTTATATTTATATACCTTTGTGTTGCTAAATCGTTTTTTTTATAGTTTAAGTTTTGTGCCATTTAATATCACACACACACTGTAAAAACGTTTCTAGTGTAGCATTATAATCGTTGCAATAATAGCATAACATTGTAGTGCCATAGATGTCACTCATAAACTAGAACTAATGCTAACACATTCACATATACTCATAGATTTGTACATCACATACAATTACCACTTTACCAAACACTTGTAATACTTAGTATATGTACTATAACTGTATGATAATTTTTACTACACTCACAACACTACATTACACATACATATTTATATAATTCCAATACCATCTATTGCCTACCAATGTAATGTGCTGCCACATACATACATATTCTCATGTTTATGTCGATGTTATGTTTGAATGCATTTATTAGGGTGCCCCTAACATTCAAAGTTTTATCCAGGACAATACCATAAACTTGGAAATATAAGTGGAAGATATGAATGTATTGAAATAGAACGAACTAAAATTGAAGAAATTTATGAAGTTTCAAAATTTTACAGAGGTTCTCTATAGTGGTGTTTATTTCTTAGGGTCATTATTACAACTTGCCGTTAACTAAAGACAGGATTTTAATGGGCAGATAAATTGTTTTTCATTATTATAATTGGACAATAAGGTAGAAGTGAGCATTAACCTAACCTTTTAAAGTTAAGTTTATGTTTAAACTTGCCATATTATATATTATTTTCGATATGGCAACTTCAAATATTAGCAAAATGAGCAAATACAACAAAAAAAAGAAGCCCGTCGTTGCCACTGCATTAAAAAAACTTATTTACTTGTTATCGATTTGCTCCGACATTGCCAAATTTTTGAAAAAGTTAACTTTATCTTATCATTAAGTTGTAATAATGAAAATAAGTTAAAGTTCACTTCAGCTAAAGTTACCTTTAACTAATGCCAACTTTAAAGACAAGTTGTAATAATGGTCCTTAGAGTTTCAAAATTGTTTTCTTATTTGAAAAACTGAATTTTTAATGAACTTTATTTAGAAGAATCTTAAAAGGCAGGTAGCTAGTAGAAGAGGCTGTTAGCCCATGTGTGGTTTCATTCTTTCAATTACTCTCAGACTGAAATCATCCGTACATTTTAATGAAGCCATTTAGAGTCTCAATGTCCAGTCGTTTACTCGTTCATAGCATTTAAGTGAGTCGAAGTTATGTTTAAAGATGAATGTGATACTCAATAATTAATTTTTATAATTAAAACATTTCAATATGTTTTTCCATCTGTCCCTTTGAAAACTAATTGTAACACTCAGATATTTAAATATGTGTCCTCTATCGACGTAGATGTTTTCAATCCTTAATACCGTGGCAATTTTCTAGTTCAAATTAGCTTTTAAAAAATTTATCCCAACTCACTATGCGCAGTCAATTTCTCCGGCTATCCGTACTATACGTCAACGGCAAAAATAATATTGTTGAGTAACAATCTGAGGCGCATTTTTCCCGCATGCTGGAGGGAGTGTTCATGATGTTTCATGTCGTACCTTAAACATTTTTAATTTTTTTTCTTAAATTTTTATTCACTGTATATGCAATTCCTCTGATCAGTCATAAAAATAAAAATATCTCACACGTGGAAGAAATTAAAACTTCGTACTTTCATGGGTAATTGTTCTTTATATTTTGAAAGTAAAACTCATATAAAGTTTGTGGTACGAGGGAATATGTTCTCCAGAATATCGAGTATTTAAATTTATGTAGATTTCGTCTTTTGTGGTCTTTTGTAAACAACAATGTCATTAGCAAATGCAGAAATATGAGTGCGTTTGCTTATGAGGATGTCCAAAGTATAAACTAAATATAATAATGGTACGATCTGACATACCGGTTACAATCTTATAATCATTTTTCTTAATACCAAAATCTTTGATCGGTGATGTCCCTTGTCAATAGCTCTTGCGAGTAAAACTCAAGTTGAAAAACTGAACTCTAGAGCTCTTGCTACTAATTTTATCACAACGAGCTATATCGTGTTTGTTATGTTCATGACTGGCGGAACGTCGGTTCCGAACGACAGATATTTGAGAAATTTTTCATGGAAATTTTATTCGCTCACAGAGTTTTTGCTGTAAGAGATGTTTTTGTATTTAATTTTGTTAGAGATACCTGGTGTTTGAACCACGGACTCTTTGCTACTAAGCCAGGACGCTTCCCACTAGACTACGATGACTTCATTTTAGTTTCAAGTGCACATTTTCCTTTTACCAGTTAAAGTCAAAATATAAATGTTTCCATAGGGAACATTTATTGTGATCGAGACTTATATTTTCATCTTTTTGTTCTTCTCAGTGAACAAGCAGTATCATATGTTTCAATCAATTACAGAGTCATTTGAAGGATGATTTCAACGGTTCAGACATAACGATTTTAATGTGAGAAATCAAGAACTTGGAAGACAACTAAAAAAGGTTGAAGATGCCGAATTCAAGTAATATTGAATGAAAATATAACTTTGAGAAATAAGTGGCAACAAATTTTTTTTTACCATTTAAAGCTATGGGAAAGATCTAAAAGTTTGGAAAATGTCGAAAAATTCTTGTGCAAGTTTGCTTCAAAAACTGGTGATGAAAAATTGATTTATTTTCAGAATCTTAAAAGGAAAAAAATCATGAGTTAATCCCGAATAAAAATCAACTTCTGCTGAAACACCAAATTCGGCAGGAAAATAATGCTGAGTGTCTGCTGGGGCCAGAAAGGTATTACCACTGGCTTTTAAAACTTTGTGAAACCGTTAATACAGATCGCTACTGATAACAAATGATTAATTTGAACTATGAATTGATTGAAAAACGACCAGTCATGACAAGGTAATTTTGCAACATGACAATGTAAGTGCGCACAAAACAAAACCGGCTCAGTGTGCAATCAGAAAATTAGGTTGGGAGCTGCTACTCCACTTGCCGACTTGGAACCTTCCACCTAATCTTTTTTAATTGTTAACAATACTTCTCTGTAGTCGTATACGCTCTTTATTACAATATTTATTAAAATATGTTTTTACGCTCAGAATTTCTACAAAACTTATGTGAAACACGCTATCTATTAGGCCGTCTTCTTTTACTAATACTTACTAATTCGTGGGATAGTGGCAAAAAAAAACCTAAAAAATGTTCCCACATAGCTAACACCCACCCTAGTATTGTGAACGAGCATACATGAATTCATATTTAAATTCTAGATTGTGTTTATTGTGACACACTTTCTTTTTGATTTTTCTTTTTATTTTTTTGCAACTACTGTTAGTGTAGATTCTTTTTAACTGTTTGTTATTCTTTTATAGCCTGGTCGGCATTGACAGTGTAACTTAGGAGAGTAGCAATAACGAGTTCATTGTGTCATAAAAATAAAAAAATAAAAAATGAATTTTGAACCAAAAGAGAACAGATTTAATAATGAAAGTTGACACTGTGAACTAACGGATCTTTCATTAAGCGCTTCCAATCTTTAAATTTAAACAAAACAAAATCACTGAAATTTTTTTATTTGTTTAAAAGTCCTATTAATGCCATTATGTGTGGAATATAACGTCATACAAATGTCCGCCATGCTTTTTCTTACTCTGTCGCATAAATCAGACTTAATTTGACCGATGGTATGGGTTATGTTGGCTTTGAAGACCACTGTGCTTTGTTTATAATATCCAATATGGCATGAGCTGTCGTGTTGAAATCACATGTTGTTGGTACCCAGGTCTTCCAAGTTAGGTCAAGACAACAAAACATCAACGCCGTTGACAGTGATGGCCTGGTTTACAAGAAATATGGATTTATGATGCCGCTAGCCAAAATTCCATACCAAACACGATATTTTCCGGATGCGTTGGACGCTCTAGGAACTCTTCCAGATGGGTATTTAATAATTTTGATTGTTCACGTACCCATTCATCCAGATATAGGCCTCAACGCTGAAGATAAGTTTATAAGATAAATAATATGACAGAAGTAGCTTTAACAAAATGGCTGTCAAAGTTTGGAAGTCCCTTTTAGAAGACCCTAAATAACTTCATAAATACATTTTTATATAACATTTTTATCATTGATTTAGAAATATGCCGAATTGCTGAAGACGATTTTTCGACTGTTCAGTTGCCAATTGTTCCAGAGGCTATTCTGCTAACGAACGTCGTTTTCTATGGTAATTTGGCAAAACAGACTGAAAAGCCGGCAATTAATTTGACAGAAGATGCTTTAACAAGATGGCGTTCATTAAATGTCAAAATTCGAAAGTCCCTATTGGAAGATTCGACATATTCAAATTTGGTGTGTTAAGCGCAAACAAGTTTTCAGCCACCAGACTACAGTTTGAAGAGTAATGTGGAAACAATTTTTTGTGCTGACAGCTTTTGGATATTTTTTTATTTGCAATTCACTGAGTTTATAGTTTTAAAGTTAAAAATTCTCTCATTGGAAAAATGCAACTGAATATTTAACAATGTTTTGCACATTCAGGCTTAAATATATTGTTTGTGCTTCGATAATCTCATAAGTAGAATATACAGTGGGCTTAAGGTTTAACTAAGGTTTAGTTTAACGTGAGTTTTAATATAATAGGAATTAAATTATATTTACAATGCAAAACATAGTATCATATGTTACGATACTATGGGGGCTAATTATTGAGAAGAACGTAGAAAAATTCTTAGACAGTACTTCTGATGATTTTAAATTGGCTCTTTATTGATGAAGACGAATACTGCATTTGAAATTTAAAATATGATAGCGTTTACCAAGGCTCTACGGAATTTAAATTTACTTCATTAAGAGAGTTTTGGAGAGACCGACACAAATCATAATCTGAAGTCCAAAGGTATATAATGGATGTAATGAAACTTTTCAGCCAAGCTCACTCGGTTTCTGTAGAGTAATCTAGAAGACAATACTGTATGGTACCAGAACACTGAGCTCCTAAAACCTAGCGAATCTGTTAATACAGATTGCTACCAAGAACAAGTAGTCATTTTCAACAATGCATTGATTGGAAATCGGCCAGAATGGGCCACAATCCACGGCGACATTATTTTGCAACATGAAAATGCACGTGCTCACAAAGCAAAATCGGTTCAGGATACAAACCCAGCACTAGGCAGAAGCCCACCATATTTAACCGACTTGACTCCTATCGACTACTATTTGTTTTAATCGATGAGATACACATAGGCTAAGCAGCACTTTGATTCATACGAGGCAGTCTAAAATTTGTTGACTAATTGGTTTGCGTCAACAGACGAACAGTGTTATTGGCGTGGTTCCAAAAAGTTAGTGTGTTTTCTTTATTATATTTATTTATTTATTTTTTATAAATAAATTTCAAATAAATTGGTGTTAAAAAGACCCATTGTTATAATTAATTGTTATATGGAATCGATTTGGAGGAATTACTTACCTCAACATATGAGTTATACGCCTTAAGCACTTAAAATGCTCTTGATTTTTCGATAATAATTAAATGGAAAATTTGAATTGAATTAATTAAAATAAATTTAAATACTTCAACTGAAAGGGACGTTTTCAATGACCTTTAAATTATCTCGTAAAGCAAGAGATTAAATTATAAAACGATTTAATAAAACAAAAACAAAAAATTTATCTTAATAGCAATAACACAGCTGTTGTTATTTAAAATAATTTTACATTTTAGCTTTCTTTCCTTTTCTGTTTTTACTAAAATTTCATAAAGTTAGGTTAAGGTTATTTCTCCGCTCTATCATTTTCTTTAATCTTATGAAACCCCTGTCAAAAACTTTTAAATGAGAATGCAGTGAATAGGATGTAAATAGGACAAATAATTTGTGTACTAAGAAAGCAATGTTTTTTTTAGGGATTTTAAAGGAAAGTAAACTATAAAAGTGTAAATATTTGAACAGTTTTCACAATGGTTTAGAAAAACTTGTGGCCATAAGTCTCACAAATAGAGGAACAGAAATATAAGCGAGATGAAGTCGAGAAACTACAAACAGTGACCAATACAGCAGTGTTTTATCGTATTAAAATATTACAATTAACCTAACCTCCTGAGAGTTGCAATTGTCCACTGATACCTTCTAAATTGACACCCAAGATTTTTCTTATTGGACTACTTCTCGAATTATGATGACTTTGATAATTTCTCTTTTCTTATTCCCTTTCGAGAACAAGAACAGAATCCTCATGTACATGTTAAGTCGCATATTCTATTCTATTAGAAGCGATATGTTGGCGATGGCGTCAACGGTTCAGATATATCGATTTTAGTGACAGAAATCAAGAACGGGGAAGACCACCAAAAAAGTTTGAAGACGCCGAATTGAAAACAGTATTGGATGAAGATGATGCCTTGAGACAGAAAAAAACGGCAGAAATGTTAAATTTTGCACAACAAACAATTTGTAACCCTTTAAGGAGCTATGAGAAAGTTCTTAAGTCTGGAAAGTGGGTGCGACATGAAATGAATGACAGACAGATGGACAACTGAAAAGCCTCATGGGAAATTTTGCTTTAAAAATGGATTTAGTTTTCACAATCATAAACGAAAAATATCACGGATTAATCCGGGTAGGTAGGTGGGTAGATTGAAGTGGTAGCTGTGATACTAAAGCTCACGAGAGCACGCCGTTAAACGCCGTCCGAATTCCACCAAACTCTTCCAAGAATTTGGTCAACAAAATTGATACATGGATTAATCCGGACAAGCATCATCTTCAGCTGCAAAACTAGATCAAATCGGCAGGAAGACAATACTGTGTCTGGTGGGACTTGAAAGCTGTGGTATACCACGAATTACTGGCGAAACCGTTAACACAGGTAGTTACAGACAACAAATAATCAATTAAGACATAGATTGATTGAAAAATGACTAGAACTGGCTACAAGACACGTCAAGGTAGTTTTGCAACATGACAATACATCTGCACACAAATTAAAGCATTGGGCTGTGAACTGCTACTCCACCTGCCGTATTCGCCAGTCTTCCGAATACTGTTTCTTTTTATCGAGGGGAATATCACTGCGTTCGTAGGAAACGCCAAAAATTGAGTGACTAATTGATCTGCTTCAAAAGATGAACAGTTTTATTCGAGTGGAATCCACAAATTGCCTGAATTATGGAACAAATGTGCTGCAAAACAAACTCGTCGTTAACTGCCGTGCTACTTTATTTGCCTGCACACAGCAAAAAAACAAAAACACAATTTGCTGATAGCTGTTTAAGTAAAAACCCACTTAAAAAGTTGCTTAACTTTAAGCATTCCGTTAACGGAGAAGTCCGACTGAAATAAAGCACATAAGAAAACAAGTATTTCAGCTCATGTAAAATAAAACAAGGAAAGAAAGGAAACGAAATAAAAAAACAAAAAAATTATTGAGAAGAAGAATTCTATAAAACTGTAAAAAGCGTTGACCTTGAATAATTTTTCAGGTTCGAGAATGAATCAATAAATTCATCATTTTTAGATTTTCGCTTAACTGAAATTGCAACACTATTCCTATCCTCATGCATTTATCATTTAATGCCTAAACAAGCTGTGTCTTAATGTTACGCTTGACAGTCGGCGTTAGCAGACCACGCGGGGTTTCAAAGGAATAATGGAAACAAGTAGATTCTGTAGATAATTGTAAATGTTTATGAATTAGAAAAAGAGTTGTTTGCTCATCCGCTCTATTTACATACACATATATACATATATGTAATTGATCATTTCAACCCTTCAGTCAGGATTACGATCTAGATCGTCACACCACTACGACTCTGAACGACAGATTTTTGAGAAACTTTTCATAGCAATTTTATTTACTCTCAGAGGTTTTTCCAGAAATCTGCTGAGAGGAAGTAGCCATAGAAATATTTTTTCATATTTAATTTTGCTTGAAATATCTGACCAAACTACACACTAGACTACGACGAATTCATCTGCTTTATTTGCTAAACTTAAATACGAACAGGAAAGGAATTTTCCTCCAATGTTGAAATCATATTCACATACGAACATACAATGCATGGTACGATGCACTGACTAATCGAACACAAACGGATGTGTTCTACATGACAGACGTTTACTACGTAAAAATATGCGATTTCTGAGAGTAATCCCTTTATTTCGCTTAAGTAGGTTCCGCTCCATTAGCATTAAAACACTCGAAATATAAGCATGGAACAGCTTTATAAAAGTAAATGATAGGCATTAATTTATCGACTCAAACTAACATTTTATTCCCATTTTTGGGCAGACTACGTACCATTCATATGTATATGAATTGTAAAAATTGTGTTTTTTTTCTTAATTCTCAAATAATGAATTTACAAATTAAATACATAAATTTAATGGCAACACAAACATCACAAACCATGACGCAAATAAATTAAAAAAAAAAAATTTCATTTGCCCCCGCAATAATTAAATAAAAACCAATATTGATTTATAAAAACCCCACAACACATTTAAAGAATTTTATTTGTGGTGGAGTTTTTGGCGTCCTTGAAATCGTTTACAAATAAATAAACATTCATACTTCTTTTACAAACAATAATATTGCATTTATGGTGTTATTAAAATATTAATATTTAGCCCACTTTAATATTGTCGTTTCCTATTCTACTGTGTTTACGCACAACTGTAATCAAAAGTCAGGTCAAGGTCGTTAAGACACGATTTTTATTAAATGTTATTAAAAATTTGTCAAAATCTTGTAGATGAGCAAAAAAGTTTGTGTTAGAAAAAAAGAACACAAACAAATTATGAAAATAAAATGCAAATTTTTAAGGTTTCCATAGAATTAATTTATTAAAGATTACAGATAGCAGAACCATTTAAAAGGCTATGGAGATACATACTATATATTTGAAATGAAAATATTTAAAGAGATTTTATTTAAATGAATACAGTAATATTCGCTTGCATTACGACGCCACTATTTCCCAAAAAAAAAAAAAATGGCGACATAAATCGAATTTCATATTGGTCCATACGTGGTGCAAAGACGTATCTTTTCAAAAGGCGCTTAAAAAGTCAGTAACAATTCGAAGGCGCAGCCGTTATTGAGGCTTTCCTGGATTAATCCATGATTTCGGTTTCTTGGGGCAGAATTTTACAAGTAGTTTTCCTGTTTTTCATATATCTGCCATTCCACACATTTTTCATGCTTTTGAATCATTCCCATAGCTTTTCAACGGTCAGAAATTGTCATCTTCATCCAATATTGTTTGCAGTTTGACGTCTTCAAATTTTATTGGTGGTCTTCCTTATCTTTTCAGCACTTTTCTTCAAATGAAAACAAAAAATTAATATTTTCTGCAATAAAATTCGTAATTTTTAATCCGATGAAAGAATGTGATGCTGTTTGTTTACTGATTTGATGTATACTGAATGTATTTGACACATAAGGGACTGTGTTCACTACAAATGTTTCTTGACAGTCATTTCATACCGGTACTTCTGAAATATTAAGAAAATTTATAGTTTACAGAGCATTATATTTCCTTTTAGTCATCAAATGCATCCAAAATCCAATCTAAAAGCCGATCAAATTGAAGACTACGAAACAGTGCTACTCCGCAGTATTTCATTTCTCAAGTATTATAGTCATTGACCAACTGATAGTTACATAACATACATAACATAATTGGTCATTACAACCTCTCAGTCAGGATTACGACCTAGTTTATCGCACCACTTATGTTGTCTGTGTTAATTTTATACATGAGTGGAGGGATCTATAGTTTAAAGTCTACTCCTTATGACGGATTTTTAAGAGGAAGTCGCCGTAAAAATATTTTTTCATATTTCGTTTTGATGTTTGTCCTGGGGTTTGAACCGTGGACGCACGTCTAATAAGCCAACACACTACCAACTAGACTATGGCGACTTCACGGTAGTCAGTATAGTGTTATTAGTGTTATTAAGTGTAGTTCTATATGAATTCAATACCAGTGAATGATAAGTGAATTAATTTTCTTGATTCTAAATCTGTTAATGTTTGAAACTATGGCTACAGCATAGCTTTCTAAAGTGTTACACGAATCCACAAAATAGAGCACATAACGTTACCGGCATCATGCAATGCCTTTTAGTTATGGGGGACTGAATATTTATTACGATTTGTAAGAAATTATATATGAAAGGTTAGTGAAAAAATGTATTTATAATCCAATTAAGATTTCTCTCCTACGTTCTGCTTTATTTATAACCCATTTTAAGTTTATTCTGCTGATTTGTATCTCATTTTTGATTAACATGAAACGTGTTATCATTTTCCATTCAGAGGCAAGTAATCATGGCCCTTGTCACGTATTTCAATTGTTGTAGCAGCATTTTAGCATTTGTTTATCTGACCACAGGAACATTTTTAAAACACATTTTGCACAACAGCTAATCGTAAAAGATGTTCGTTCAATGGCTTAAGCAACACGAACAATTCAAATTAATTATGAATGGCCGAAAGTCTGCTTTGTTTTAAACAATAAAACAGGTGGTAGAGACGTTTACTAAAGATGGCAATAATTTTAAGAATTTCTGTGGAGTATGCTGTCAGGAATTTAATACAAAAATACTATTCAGATTGAATGTAAATTTACAACCTTTAACCAAAGGTTTACATGGCAATTGGTGTAGTTTAATTTCAGTATTTTTGTAAAAATTCAGACTGAGATTCATTTTCTTTAATGAATATGGTCTGCCAATTTGTTTACTTCAATGCGTTATTCAAAGTGTTGTTTTGTAAAATTAAAATTTTATTATAAAATTAAATTATTATAGAATTAAAATTTTATTATAAAACTTAGATATATTCTTAAAATGCTATCATTATTATTATTATTATTATAATTGTTGTGAAAAGCTGCCTACAATCATTCTAGCTATTGTACCTTCTTCCAACTTTAAAGGGTATCTGTAGAATGCTCGTACAAGCCTATTGACCTGACAAATCTTAAGACGTTGTTTCGTTTCAAAAATTACAATTCACTGCCTAGCACCTGGTATGCACCCAGACGTTTCCTTTCGGGATGCAATAATCAACCCCCAACCCCCCAACTTCAGGTTATTCCTGGATAGTCCAATGCAAGATTCAGATCTCCGCTTATTGTAATTTCTTAATACAAATTTTTATTGCCACAAACCCACTTGGTTTGAGCAAAAGTTTTTAATTCTTATTATCTTCTATTTCGTTGAGCATACCTTTCCAAACATCCGCCATCACTCCACAGAAGGGTTTGAAAAATACTAAGTTTTTATTACTTTTAAATCCCATAGTCATAGTTCTATGTAGAAAATTTTTGACAGTTATTGGTACAAAGAGTTGTTCATGAGTTTCCACAAAAACCACCTAAGCTGAGTGTTTACATGTCAATAATTGTACTCATTACCACTAAAATTATGAAGACCAACAATAGAATAAAGGACAGCAATATTTATTTCTTGTATTTACGTGGCTATAATTATACAATGTTTTGTTCACAGAAACAATATCGATTATTTGTAAGGCAAAAAAAATATAACGTATAATACTTGATGTGAAAAGTTAGGTCTTAATGCTGACTAAAGGGTTATAATGACCAATTAGGGATAAGCTATTAAAATCGGGCTAGACTATCACGGAAGACCTGTACAGACAGCAATGAGTTTGCCAGTCCAAAACTATTTGGAATGGGAACTTTAACTAGACCGGCCGTATAGCTCTGATTTTGCCTTTTTTGACTATCACGTGTTGCAGTCGATACAGAAAGCTCTTACTGGAATACACTTCACATTAGAGTAGGGTACCAAAAATTTACTCCATTCACTCCTGGTCCAAAAAACAAACAGTTTATTTTTTGAAGGGAAAAAATGTTAGTTTGACAATACAAGATTTGTTCTTTCAAAAATCTATCTAAATAGACCAGTTTTTTTTTATACAACCAATATAGAAATATAAATGTTTCAACGTCCCTCAAAATAATTTATCTGGGACACCCCAGTGAAGATAACTCAAACAAAGAACCTCATGGGAAAAGCGTTGCGGCACCACCTCTTTATAAAGATGTGGGAGACAACAAGAAAAAGTTTCCCACACTTACATACGTAATTGGTCATAACATCCCTTCAGTGAGGATTATGTTGTGTGTGTTAATTTTATACATGAGTGGCGAGATCTACAGTCTAAAATCGACTCCGAATCACAAATTTTTTGAGAACCTTTTCATGGCAATTTTATTTACTCTCACAGCTTTTGCCAGATATCTTCTCAGAGAAAGTCACTGAAGTAATAATATATTTTTCATATTTCGTTTTGTTCGAAATGTTTGACCTGGGGTTTGAACCGTGACATCACGCCTAATAAGCCAACACACTATCTACTATATTACGGCGACTTCAAGTTTCCCACAATCTAAGTTCAATGAGGTCGTTATTTTGTACGCAACAACAGATGAATCTGCTACAGCAGACTAATGAAAAAACTTGATAAATGAAACTAAAACAAAACAAAATAAAATAATGAAAACAGTGATGGAGATGCTTTGTTTTAATACTACATTCCTTGAATGAAGGCATGGGAGTGAATATTCGCTTTATAGTAGCCACATCAGCTACTTTGTACTAAATACTAAGATAGTACTTTGTGCTGTATTTAATGAAAACTTAAAACGTTGCGTAAACTCATATTTATAAATTTAAGATTTCTTCCTTTACAAGCAATAGTTTTAATGCCAGTTAGAAAACACAAAATAAATTTTATTTTTCGTTTACATAAGTTTAGTTTTGATTTACTATTATTGCTTCAGCATGTGGTATAATAGTCTACAAAATTTAAAAATTAAATTTAAAGAAAATTAAATTTTTAGAAGAACTTGCATTAATTTTTTCTTTGCTACCCACCATTATTTTTTTGGTACTCCTTTAAAATTCTTTTAGGTTCTGTATGCACTTTTAGTTCACTCTACTCTACTAACTGTTTCGAGCAGCTGGAGTTGCTTGTTCTATACGAAACGTGTATTGGTTTTTAAATTTTGTTTGTTGCAGTCATTTTGGTAACAAATTTGATGTTTATGGCTAGTTACCGTTGCCAATAACATTACAGCTACTAAGGTAATACAAATACATACACAGTTGAATAAACCCATATGTGTTGTTGTTGTTGTTGTTCATGTTATTACTTGTACTTGTGAGCTCTTAATATTAAGTTGGCTAGTGTATGTGTGTTTTAACACGTACTTATGTACATACAAAGATAGAAACACAAGTATTCATTGTCTGTTTATTCAAACAGATGGTATTTGTTATGTTTTTTATTATTATTTTTGGCCAACGGAAATTTTCATCTATGCGGCATTTTTTTCTTAATTTTTCTTAAATATTTGTTGTTTTGTTGTAATTTTTTAAAAAAATAAAATTTTTTTATACTGACAGCCTGTTACACATTTCTTTTTTTTTTAATTTTTCTATTTTTTAGCACAATTGTAAATTCCACTTAACTGCTTATCCCCCACATATATATATATTCTCCCTATAAAAGAACATTTTTTTTCTGCTCCATTTGCAAACATGAACATTTTATTTTACTGCCGTTTTATGCAAAACACACAATTTTTTTCATTTATTTTCTGGTATTTTTTTTAACATTACACTGAAAATAGGTCACTTTTACTCATTCACTATTTACCGACACAGAGTCACTTGCATTTTCATTGAAAGACCCATAGATTTTCTGTGTTAAATTCTTATTTGTTGAACTCTTTTGAAAATGATTTCATTTTTTTATCGTATTTTCTGAAATATGTTTTTCTTAATTTTTTTTTTCTTATTTGTTTTCAGTTTCAATAACTTAAATTGTGGCTTTTAGTTCACTTTAAATCTTTCTTTTTGTTTTTGTAGGTATTTGTGTATGGAACTTGAATGGCTTCACTTTCAAACTGAGCAGCTCTAGGGTGAAAACAGAGAAAAGCCGAGTGAAACTTCACACAACCGCCTTGTGTAACATTAAAAGTTGTACTACTGATGCTGCTACTTTAACGGTTGCCATTGAGCTGAAGTTACTCGAAAAATGAAAAAAAAAAAACAATTATTTTCTACACACACTCTTGTATTGAGTATTGTTCTTTGTTGTTGTTATTGTTGTAGCTGTGATTCTACACGCACCGGGATTCAATTGTTGCCTTTTGTAGTATTTGTAAAACAGCTCTTAATGGTTGCAAAGCTCATTACTCTCTCCGCAAAATACACACACTCACTTCCTTTCGTAAACAAAAACACACCAGCAACAGCAAGGATTTTCGTATTGTAAAAAGCAAAAGGCAATTAAAGAGAAAAGTTCTCTTTTATGGTTCCAATATAACGTTGAAAGAGAGCATATAACATTGCAGAGAATTAAGCTAACACAATTAAGAGTAAGTTTCCTTTGCTTTCAAAGTCTGCAACTACAGAAATTGCTCTTTTAATGTTACTCTCAAAAATTTCTGTAACCACAGCTACTCTGTTTTATGTGGCAGGTTATTTAAATGCTATTGTGGGCTTATTTATAACTTAATTAAGTTCTTTTTTATTTTTTAATTCTTTATTTTTAATTGCTAAAGGTCATTACAATGGAACATTAAAGATTTTTATTATCTCCTCTTTACTTTTCTTTCTTTGATTAAAAAAAATAAAAATAAAACTAAAAATGTAACTTTAATTACAAGAAGTTTTATTTCTATTTAATTATTATTTTTTTGTTGTACTCTGCTTAATTACAAGTTTTAATTACGAGCACTGTTACCATAATAGTCTAACCACTATTTGTAACTGGACCACAGGCGTTTACATTATTTGTGATTGAAATACGCATTAAGTATACGCCTGATGTGGCACATTTTCTTTGTAGTTAAAAATTTAAGTAAATATTGTGCTTTATTTACATAACAATGAAATAAATTAAAAACAAAAAGTTATTCCTTGCATTCGCTAATGGAATGCAGAATATTGAAGAATTAAGAAAATTTCAGTCTGGAGATGCATTTATTTACTGAAAGGTTTGCCATTTGAGAATATCTATTGCTTCGCAACCGAAGAATAGTAAGCATTATGGTATGATTATGATCGTCATAACCAAACTACTGTGCCAGAAATTCATCACATTATAAAGAAATTTGAAAAGACTGTTATAAATATATAACTGTTATAAATATATAATATATATAAATATATCATTTAACTGTACGGAGTGACGAAAATATTACCTCTGTTTGAGAAATTATGAGGGTTTATTTGTCGTTTTATTTGTTTCTTAGCGAATTGGGCCTATCTCATTGTTGTTTATTTTCTAGCCTTGAAGTCGCCGTAGTCTAGTAGGTAGTTTCTTACCTTTTTATAGGCTACGTTTCTCGATCAAATCGAAATATAAAAAATATTTCTATGGCTACTTCTTCTCAACTGATTTCTGACAAAAACTTTGAGAGTAAATAAAATTGCCATGAAAGGTTTCTCTAAAATCTGTCGTTCGGAGTCGACTTTATACTTTATGGACTGAATTGTGTTGAACTTTACGATCAGTTTAAATATATAGTTTCAATAAAAATAGTACCACGAGCTGCACAATATGATCAATTTACATTTTTTTTGCATAAGAAATTTTTGCAATGTCAAGTAGACACCAAGTTCTTGGATTTTTTTGTTATTATTTCCCTTAAAAGTTCCGTTAAAGTAAGTAAAGTAAATCACCGAGACATATGGCTCATTGCAACGGTTTTCTAATGAACCAATAGAGTTGGATATACTACTGTCATTAATAAGTACCACCGCCGTCTCCTCTAAATAGACTTTAAGAAACCGGACAGTAATTGAGTGTTGTATTCCATTTTGGTTCGGATATAAGTGGCGTTAATAGTATGGAGATCAAATGCAGTGAACAATTGCATGCACCGTCTTAAGAAATCGAGGCAATTACAAGCTTCTTTCGATATTTGAAAAATATGTAACTTTCAGCGAACATTACGTTGAATTTTCATGACCAGAATATCAAGAGATTTTGACTCCGTAATACTCTGCTACAATACATTCATAGCTACAGATGATGTAATATTGTTGCTGATCTTGTAAGTCAATAAACAACATTGGGTCTTTCGCGCAATAAAATCGACTCTATTTATACGACCCCATTCGGAAATTGACTGCATGTCGGATGTGAGTGTATTATTCATATTAAGCCCTTTCGCCTCAATCACCAAAGTGCTTAGTTTAGCACCAAAATATTATGAATGACACATATTACTGTCAGATAAGATTGGTAGTTAGGAAAAGAAAAGTTAATGAAAATAATAAATAGAGTTGGAGATAAAACAGAACGTTGCGTTATCCCTGAGTCTAACCTGAATTCATCTCGTAGGATTCCATCTATAACAACTCATTTAGTACGATATTTGAGGAGGCTAGACTTAAATCCAGAAAACTGACTACCAACACTTCTCTTCACAGTATGCATTAAGAGTCTGTAGCGGTTTTTCGCTCAGAAAACTCAGGTGTTCTATATTGATGGAGTCATAACATTACATTAAAAATGAAAAAAATGTAGGATCAAAACGACACGAACTTTTCCATCACCCAAAATGGTTCCATTTTTGTGCACACAATTGTATACTAGGTGTACCGGTTTGAAAACAAAACACCTATTTTTAATAGGAAAGTTAAAAAAAAGTTATTTAAAGGCAATTTGTGGATTCCATGCCAATTACCCAATTTTTGACTTCCTCATAGGAATCGACGAGCTACTCAGCCAATGCGTGTTCCATCGATTAAAACAAATATTATTCCGAAAAAAGCCAAATATAGTGAATACGGCTGGTGGAGAGGTAGCTCCCAACCTAATGTTTTCATTGTATTTTAAACCAGTATTGCTTTGGGAGCAGTTGCATTGTCATTCTGTAAAATTTCGCTGCCGTGTCTTGTGGCCCATTCTCGTCGTTTTCGATTAATGGATGGTTTAAATCTTTCATATGTTGCCCGTAGCGATCTGTATTAACGGTTTCACCTGGTTTTAGGTGCTACTGGTACACTACATCTTTCTGATCCTACCAGACAAACAGCATTGCCTTCCTGCGAAACGATCTGGTTTTGTAGCCAATGCTAGTGGTTGTCCTGTATTAACTCAAGATTTTTTTCGTTACGGGATAGTAAAAAATTTATGCAACATTTATGCAATTTATGCTTTTCTATCGTATTTTTGAGGCAAATTTTTTTCGGTTTTCCATCTGTCTGCCATTCAATTCATGTGGCACTCATATCTAAGACTTTTGGATCTTTCCCGTGGCTTTTAAATGCTCACTGTTTTGTTGTGCAACATTTAACATTTTTGTCATTTGTTTCTAACTCAAACATCAATCTTAGTTCAAGATTGTTTGATGAGGCCACTCTACCCAAAAGTAGAGGTAATAAGAATTCTAGCCGAATGGGGACATACATATGTATGTATGTGGTAAGAAAAAAATGAATCTGTTTTAAAAGCTCTAAGTATTTATGTAAAGTCTTGATGCTCTTCCAAGTACTTATCAAATCATATCAAAATCGTTATCTCAGTATCGTCGAAACCATCTGCTGTATATTGCTTCTGATCACCACATGCGTCAAGAAGCATCACAATGAGGCTCTCCAGTACTTTTCATCATATGAAAATAAAAAATTAATGTTTCCGCAAATCATCATTTTCTGGCACAAAACTCGTCATCCTTAAAACAGGATGAAACAATATAATGTCGTTTGTTCACTGATTTGATGTATAATAAATATGTTTGACAGACGTTATCGCTAACAACTGCTAGCACTGTGTAATCAGTTTTTAATGACCTCTGTTTACATATAATTTTAATCTGTTTTTTTAATTTAAGAGATAAGGCAGGCACATTAGGCAAAATCAAAATAAATTTATTAGCACAGTATTCAGTCGTAGTTCATCATTCGAAGTGATGGTTTACCATGAAATTCATTTTATTATTGGCTACTATGGTTGGCATTGGCCTGTGCCAAGCTAGTGTTTATACGGAAAAAATTTTTCGTGATGAAAAGCATCCCGGAAAATGTGTTGTTGGTGGTAAGGTTTTAACGCCCGGACAAAGTATTAAACATCCGATCATGGATTGTGCTGAAATCACATGCGATAATTCAGTGGGTATGGCCACCATTGAAACGTAAGTGTTTTTCGTTTTGAAATCATTTTACAAAAAAAAAAAAAAAAAAAATATTTGTGAGTCCCTATGATAACGTTATTATTATCGTTTATATCCACAGTTGTGATCCCATATCAGCTCTACCATCCCCATTACAATTCCTTAAAAATTTCGATCATTTAAATCCACCGAAATGCACTTGGGGTGATTTTAAGAACACAAAAGCTCAATTTCCCAAATGTTGTGAACGTCATTTTACCTGTACGTTTTAAAGAAACGTTTACTTAATAATCAAAGTTTTACGTACCGCAGATTTAAATTAAATAATTAGAAAAAAATTGAAAAATAAATAAAAATGCCTAAAAATAACGCCTGGAAGAAATAATAAAGAAATCTTATAGTTTTTAAAGTAAAATCTGTTTTACTAAAGCTATCATCATTTCAATAGTTATTTCAAAAATTCATCAGCAAGAGGAGGGAAGATCCTCTTACGGATAGTTCAGCTAAAGAAAGAATTCTGTATGTAATGCAGTGTGTGAGCCGCTGACCAATCAAACACAAAGGAATGTTCTCTGCGAGAATATCGAGTGCTACGTAACAATGTATGCTTTTCGGGAATGAGTCAGTTTATTTTGCAAAAACAATATTTTGTGTACGTTGAACATTGCAACTTCCAGATATCGGCCTTTAACTGAGAATTATATTCCATTTTTTTTTGAAGTAAGTGGTGACATAGTAACGTAATAAGATGAAGTGAAGTATTTCTTGAACTGTTCTAAGAAACCTAGGAACTTGGATGCTTCTTTCGGCAATTGATTAATATGTGAGTAACAGATGACATTACGTTAAATATTCATTTTCAGAACATCAGGAGCTTCTGAAATCCTAATAGTTACAGATAACGTAATATTACTGTCGTGCTTATGAGTTATCAAACAACACAGGGTTTTTCACGAAGATGTTTCGAAGATGTTTTTTTAATGACATTTAAATGTTATTTATTTATGTATGTGTTATTGCTATACTTCTAATCATTATTTAAATTCAGTTTTTCTAAACAAATTAGTTCTATAATATTCGAATTATTAAACTTATTACCTTGGAGTTAATAAGTCCGAGTACATGGTAAATATTATTCAATGTTTCTATTGTTAAGTTAGTTATGAGAAATGAATGGAACCGGATTCGACACCTACTGGCACAGTAAAGCAAACCTGGCCATAGTTTGGAAGCTACGGGGAAGCCTAAGGATAGGAAGACCAGACCATATTTGCATAGTCGGATGTTTCCCATTAAATGACTTTATTAAGGCATTGGCTATGTGTTTTTCTAATTTTCAATTTTTCTTTTTCGTTTTTCGATACTCTTTTATAACTGGTGGTTCCAAACACAGACAATTTTGCTTATGCGGTCAGGTTGTTTTCTAATTGCGCCCCAATCAATCATTAGTTTCGTCTGCGGTTTGAAGGTAACTAAAGAGAAATTTGGTTGGTTATACGCCATGGTTCTTAAGTTTTTCAGTGTCAAAGCAACAACTAAAAAAACTTGAATGATATTAAAATCCCTAGATTCAGTATTCTAAGTTTAGCTGGCATATAATAATTTAATGTAGAACTGTAAATTTTACTCGGGTTTACTGTTGATATGAACCACAAACGGAATATACTATACCAAATGCCAGGGTTCTTTTCTAGTCTGTTGGTTAATAAAAACACGCCATGCCACTCCTTATCAAACTTTAAAAGTGATCTAATTACGACTATAACGATTATTATTTTTCATCATCACTGGACTGGTGTTCCGATTACTCTTCTGTTGTTTCTTTTTTTTTTCAGTAAACAAATTTTATATGCATTCTCTCAAACAACTGTCTCAGTGTTTAACTAGTGTTAACAATTATAAGTACAACAACAATTCTATTACCACAATCCTTTTGATATTTAGCCTATTTGCCTTACAGACATTTTCAAAATATATACGAAAACTAATTATAATAAAATTAAAAAATTGAAATTAAAAAAAAAAGACAAATGTCCATAAACATATGAAACTAACACTTTTTACTAAACGAGAATATTTGAATATGATATAAAAGCTTATTATATATGTATGTATGTAATATTATCAAGTTTTTCAATATATTTAGATCTATATATGGGCAATTTCGTGTCAAGTGACCCAATTTTTAAAATCGATGTCTTCCGATTTGGATGAAATTTGCACCAATGTTAGTACTATTGGATAGTTGGCCAGACACAACTGTCAAGAACTGCCGGAGTTAGAGGGGGGCAAAGTTGGACATTTTGGTCATGCATAATTTTTTTTTTTTAATTTTTTTTTAAATTTGGGCCCTTTTTTTTTTTTTTTTTTTCTTAAAAGGAAGCTTATAAAATTTCCTTTAAGGCCTTCATAATCGCTTAATGGGATGCGAGTGGCATATCTATCAAAAAAATTATTTTTTAACTCAAGAATAAGTTTTTCAATATTTGGCACATGTACCATTTTCATTTTCCCCCATTTTTTTTCGAAATGGAGTTTTTTTTATTTTTTTATGATAATAAATGAGATTTATTAAAAGTCCGGAATATATATCGCCCCTAATAACTTTCAACAAAAAAGTTTTTAATGTTAGCAATTTAATAAGAGCTAGGCGTGCAGAGTATGACGTCAAAATGTAATGCATAAAGTCGCCGGAGTATAGTGGGTAGTGTTTTGGCTTATTAGCGCGTGGTTCTAACCTCAGGTCAGACATCTTCAACAAAACGAAATATGAAAAAAATATTTCGTCGGCGACTTCCTTTCAGCCGATTTCTGGCAAAAACAATTGTCATGAAAAGTTTCTCAAAAATCTGTCGTTCGAAGTCGACTTCAAACTGTAGATCCAGCCACTACTCATGTATGCAAAATGCAATTCTCGTAAGCAAAACAAAATATATCAATTCAATTGCATTTGTATGTATTTAATAAATATGATCCCATCTTGTTGAACCGTATTCCAAAATTGGAGGAACAAGTGAGATAATGTTCAGTAATTTAGTAATATACGGATCATTAAACTACTTCGAGGCCATCTTTTTATATATCCAAGTACCACTCTACCTTTATTGATTTACTACATGTTATGTGCGAGATAAAACACAACTTTCGGTCAAATGAAATTTCAAGGTCAATAAATTGTTTTGATAGCTACCCAGAAAATAAAGTTGTATTACAATTACGTTACACCACTCATAAAATGAATTTGAGCCAGTTTAAAGACACTCTTGATCTCATACGTTATAAAGATTTTTACATCATCTACGTACATAAAAATCTTCGAAAACTTAATAACATGAGGCAAGTTATTAATGTATAACAAAACCTGTAGAGTGCCAATATGACAGAAATCTGTGTAAACAACATCTGTTTGCATTTTTTTTTGGGAAAAATCTAGACTAATTACAGTTGTAAGGTGAAATATATGTGTGTCATAGTTGAACATCATTTTTGAGATCCATGTTGGCAGGTTGAAATAAGATTCGAGCCCTGATGATATGTATCGGTAACTAATTTTTCCAAGAGTTTAGGTATAATACTTAATGCTCCTATAGTTTTCAATATCAGAGTTGTTTTTCCAGACTTTACTACATACTACCTGTTAAAACTACTCCCAAAATCTCTACAATTTATTTAGTGGTCTGGCAATATGCCATGATACATTTTTAACTCTCCAATAGTATACATACATTTTTTTTTTTAACGAAGATTAAGTTATGAAGTAAAACTAGAACTTTCGCCATCTTATTATAAAATTTTCTATAGACGCGCTTAGTCATATAAATTTAATTAATTTTTTTTCTTGTTATTCGATTCGGTAGCTTTCCTACTAAAAAGTATGTCGCTTTAAGAAATTTTAATCTATTTTATATAATACAATTTTTAATTTAATTATACAGGAGCCCTTTTATTGGGCTCTTGTATTTATTTCAAATCCCAGGAAGTTGCTGGCTTGGCCGATTGCCTTCTTAATACTACCATTCAACAGAACTGTTATAATATTGTTACGTTTTTACCCTTTTAAAAACGTTAAAAATATGAGTTCGTAGATTGCAAATAAAATAAAAATAAATTTGTGTTTAGTTTTAAATCAATTCTTTATTGTTCGCACAATTCCGTATGCCACCTTTAACTATTTGACTTAAACAATAACAATTTACTTTAATTGGTATTCTTTCTTTTACACTCGTTCGTTAGAACTTCAAACCACGATTCTCTTCCTTACAACCTTTTTGTAAGCAACAATACGGATATCTTCACACAAGACTGACTGAATTCTTTCTGAACTCACGTGTCTTACACACGACTGACCGAATTCTTACTGAATCCCACGTGTCTTCACACACGACTGACTGAATTTTCACTGAATCGCCGTTGCATGCTCTGTCTTGCCTTTTATATCACAAGGGTCAGCAGTCTGATGAATGCACTTGAAGGAGAATGTCTTCGAGAAATACCTAAAAATGTAAACAAGTTGTTTTTATTATTGTTGTTTGTGTATCTTGTTTACGTTCGTCCAGGCAGAGTTGTTGTTGCTTGTTTATTTGTCTATCCGCTAATTTTCTTTGTCCCCTTATTTCTTTTTATACTGATGTTGTTGTTATATTTTTGTTTATTCGTTCAACATGTAAACAAGCCCATTGTTTTGTTTTTGGAGCTTTTGTTTATCATTTTAATAACACCATTTCCATTTTTGTAACAATATGTACCGTTATCGAAAAATAAGCAAACATTAGCAATTAGCTGTGAAACGGTTTTTGTGTTGAATTACTTGTGGATGCTTATTAAATGGATGTTTATTAAAAAAGAAAATTATAAAATTTACCGAAAGCTTATTTTCTTTTAATTATTTTTTTATATTTTGTAACTTATTTTTATTTTCGTATTTTTTAATATTTATTGTGTTATTTGTAAAGTCTTATTAAATCTTAAGGTTAATTTTGCATAAGGTTTGCTAACCTTTTATCAACTGCTAGAAATAAACATAAATATTTGAAAAATATTTGTGTATTTTTCATAAATTATTTAATAATAAAATGAAAAGAAAAATCGGAAAATAATACAATAAAAATAAAGTTTCCTTTCAATGCAATATAAATACCCCATATGGCTTAGACCATAATTGTTATTTAGACAAAATCAAAATCAAATTGTAAAGTTTGCTTATAATAACTGAAAATAAATATTCTTCTCTATCTTATGCAGTAAACTTTGTAGTTTAATATTCAATCTTTATGCATAATAAATAATTTATCATCATATAAAATGATAATAATCTTTACTTAAACAATTTCAAATACATATTCAGATAAATAAAAGGAAAAAGAAAGAACTGAACTACAATATTGACCTTATTTTTATCTGGCTAATGCAAGTCTAGACAAAATTGTTGGCCATTTCCTTTAATAAATATTATCAACAATTTTGCAATTTTTATTTTATTTTTACTCATTTTTGTTTTTAAATTTTCTGTAAAAGCTTAAACGTCAATCAAGTTTGTCAGTATACATACATACGTGTCAATGCTTAGTTAGGTATGAAATGATACTTAAAGTTTTCTCCTAATCTCTGAATGAAAATCGAATTTATTTCAGTAAGAAAAAGAAGAAAAAAAAGAATGAAGTTTAAAAATTTTGTTGCTTTGGCCAGCTTTATAATGCTAACGCAAGTGCTAAAAGAGTAAATGAAATGGTAAAAAAGTAGGAAAGCTACTTATTTAACTTTTTAATAAACTGCAAAAAAGATTTGGAATTCTTTTTTTGAACTTCTAGTGGCAGATTTTTTCTTTTTAGTTGAAAATATTTATTTTGGCCTTCACAGATTTACAAAGAATTTTAAAAGATTTTTAACAACACACTACCTTCTCCTTTCACTGACTATAATTATTTATGTACTGCAAAATGTGAGAAAGGATTATTAAATTTGTTTGTTTACACATATTTTAGGTTTTTTTTATCTCTAATTTCAAGGTTGTTTTGCCACTTATATACCGTATATAATTTCAAACACTGCACTAGAGGTGTTAGCAATACATTGGGTTACTTTAGGAACTCAACTTTAGTTAGTGAGTTTTCTTTTTCACAATTCATTATATGGAGGAAATCTGTATAATATAACTGTGTTCTTAGGTCGCGCTGCTTGCCAGAAATCGCTGGAAAAGTTAACTTTTGCTTTATTTACATTTTGTCTGGCAACTTCTAGAACTTACTGTTGCTTATGTATTGTTTTTATTCTATTAGCAGAGATCTGCATACAAGAAAACATTGTAGTCAGCTGCTACTCGTTTATGCCAATTAAGAACAATAAAGTTGCAGGTCCTGATGGCCTGCCCGGTGAATTGTTTAAGACCGGAGGTAATACGCCTGTTTATTTACAAAATATTGCTTGAGGAAATTATGCCCAACGATTGGTAGCTCAGTGCTCTCTGCCCTGTCCTAAAAAGGTGGTACATTTCGTCGGATCTATGTGCGCCAATTACAGAGGTATAAGCCTTCTCCCTATCGCATATTACGTTATTTATATCAGTGCGGTTTCAGACCTAACAAGTCCACCATCGAACACATCTTCACACTACGGAAGATCAAGAAAAACAAGTCGACGCACATCATCTTCTTATCCATCATAATGGCGTCTTCGATATCTCCATAAGAAAACGTATTTATTATGCTGGAATGACTGAGCTCGGTATAACTGCGAATCTACGGGTTTTCTTAAGTCACAGGTGTATGCAATATATTACATAACACACAATAGGACATTTCAGATGCGCAACACCCAGAGAATCCACACATTTTGGCATCAACAGATTTTTCAAATGAATTAAAAAATTTGAAGACTCTATACATACCATCTAGGTAGTATAGTGACAATGAAGAGAAATGGGCCACAACGCAGAAGATAATTTTTTGATAGAAATTAGGACCAATTTCCAATTGCTTTAAATTTCATTCAGCGATCATATACCGTTGTCTATGGTCATTTACCTTCAGTTTCAAGTCACGTTGGGAAATTCGGCATGGTGTAGAGTGCAAAAAGCCGAGTTCTTGTGAGCGACGCGAAATCGACTGTCTCGGATTCTCCTTCACACTCTCACGGATAACAGCAATGATTTCATTAATTCTTGCTTTTCAACGGCGTTAACCGTTTACTGAACCAGTGGACTCGAATTTATCCATCACATTGCGAAGAGTCCTGACGATGGGACGATTATAACGATCGTAAAATGGGCGATAAAACAAAACAGAAACAATATTGATAAAACAATTATTTTCAGGCGTTGTTGTATATTATATCCGTCAATGATGATTTGGCAAACAAGAAGGCTGTTATCAACTGTCAAATTTCGGAAGTTGCTATTGGAAGACGCCATATATTGCTCTTAGGAAAACAAAAGAAGCAATCACAGTTATAACCGAAGTTGTATTGTAGTGCAAGGTATTATAAATTCATGAACTATAATTCATATTGTGAATTTTAAGATACGAAATATTTGCAGTTTTAATAAAAACCGGCACCCAAAATGGAGAGAAATAAATAAAAGCTTTTCAGTAAAGATTTCAAATATGTTGTTGTAAACCAAAAAAAAAAAAAAAAAAAAATTTACTGCATAAATTTCACATTGTAACTGTTCTTCGTTAGGAATTCTTTAACTGAACTGAACTGAAAAAAGAGAAACGCATTTAATAAATATAAAAAAGAATATATGTAAAAATATTTTTTTCCAAACAGTTGCAAGTGCTGTACTATGAACACAAAAAATAACAAGAATGAAAGCGCACATACATTAAAGAAAGCTTAAGCATTTGCCAAAAAAGTATCAACAACACATATGTACGAGTAGTACTTATTTATGCCGCTATTAAAAATGTAAATATCAGAAAAAAGAAAACAACGAACATATGTATGTATGTGTAAGAGCATGATAACGATGTATTGGTGACTAAAAACTTTAACCCCAGCACATACATTTACAAAATCTTGCTTGGGAGTACTTAATAAAACAAATAACGAAAAACTCTTCTCTCTCTTTACTCTTTCTCTTCTCTCTCTCTCTCTTTCTCTATCCCTAACAAATAGACGAATACATACTTAAAGAGAATATGTAAGTGTATGCACGAGTTTATAAGACACATACACACTAGATATACACTTTGTTGCATAGTTCTAGGGGACCATGTTAGTTTTATGGTATGTATACGAATAAGTACTGCATGAGAACACTTAATTTTCACAGTATTTAGGGAAATATTTGAAAAAAATGATTTACTACAGTGCATAACAAAAGAGATTAACTGCCATTTGCGAATGAAATATGTGAGAATGTTTAGAGTGAAAAATATATAAAAGAATGTTTATCATTTGAATAATTACCACATACATATGCATGTAAGTATAATGAAATAAGAATGTTACAGTCCATCAAAACTGCATATTAAATATTCTGTATGATAATATAATCCCTGTATATCTACACTTACATAAACATTTGGGATACATTTTTTTATAAAACAAAAAGTACTACGATAATGTTGATATCGACAGTCTTAAAAGGCAACGATATTTGTTTGACAATTTTGTGACAAATGTTGGTTTATAAATTAGATAATGGCACAAGGCTACTGGAGCGATTGTTAAGAAAATATGAAGTCAAAACTCCTAAAGCAACAGCAAATGCTATAAACATGAGTGTGAATGAATGAGCTGCATGACGCGCCTTGCTTCAGCAGTTAAACAGAAAAGAGAAGCGAACAAATCTCAGTAAACGCTGTTAAATAACATTTAAGCCGTCTTTTATATTTAAAAAGAAATTAATTTAATTAAGAGTTCTTTTTTAATAAGAGAATAATTTAAGTTAACAATTAACATATGGTTTGTTTTTATTTTAACCCTGGACGGTTACTCTTCGTAGAATCGACGAAGCTCATTTACACTTTATCATATAACTCTTTTATGGTTGACCAAATTTCACTCTTTTTTTCAACAACGTTATTTGATAATAAAAGCATGCAGTCAGTAAACAAAAAAAATTTTTTTTTGTTTGTCGATTCGACGAAGAGTAACCTTACTGTACAAAAATGACCATTCCGGATTTAAAAAATGGGTGGCTCGGGTAAATTTATTCACTACAAGCTTTCGTAATCGATCAACATTGTTTATAAAAAGAGCGAAATTTGGTCAAACATGAAAGAATTATATGATAAAGAGTAAATGAGCTTCGTCGATTCGACGAACAGTAACCAATTAAGGTGAAAGTGTTCGCCGATTCGACGAAGAGTAACCTTAACGTACAAAATAGCAGAGTAACCGTCTAGGGTTAATAAATAATATACAATTATAAAGTTCATATTTTTTTTTATTAAGTATTCACTTTTGCTTGGCAGTTTATATAAATTGTGGTATATTGTTACGTTTTTACCCTTTTAAAAACGTTTAAAATATGAGTTCGTAGATTGCAAATAAAATAAAAATAAATTTGTGCTTAGTTTTAATTAAAATTCTTTATTATTCTCACAATTCTGTTCGGTACTGTTCACAATTTTATGTAAACAACAACAATTGCCTTTGTTTGTTATTCTTCTTTACACTCTATTGCGTAAACACTAACAGTTGTTCGGTAGATCTTTATAACGGAGATCTTCAAACCACTATTATTCTTTTCACACGCAACGCGTCTTCACACAAGACTGACTGAATTTTTACTGACTCCGTTGCCTGCTTTGTCTCGCTTTTTATATCGCAGGGTAAACAGTCTGATGAATGCTTTTGAAGGAGAATGACTTCGCCTTCTCGAAATCTCTATAAATTTAAACATGTTGTTTGCGTTATTGTTGTTTGTGTATTTTGTTTACGTTTGTCGTTGCAGTGTTGTTGTTGCCTTTGTGTTTACTTGTTTATCCCTTTTTTATACTGGTTTTTTTGTTGGTATATTTTTGTTTACTTGTTTATCATGTGAACAAGTTCATTGTTTTTGTTTTTATAGCTATTGTTTACAATTTAAACGATATGAAACAAAACACCATTTCCATTTTGGTAACAACATTGTGAAGTTATATCTTTGTTGTATAACGATCTTGATTGAGCGTTGTTAACGATTAAAGTGGAATTTAAATAAATAAATTATACAATTAAATAAGAATAAATTATAATAAATATAACATTATAGGAAAAACAAATATAATGTATATACAATAAAGAAATTTATGAATAGATTTTTATAAAGAAATAACAACAGATCAATAATATAATTTTCGATTTCAAAATTGATTTTAAATTGTAACCTTGAATCTAAAGGCAATAGTAATAAACAAAAACCATATTCCATTAGTTAAAATAGTTCAGACAGGATTACGGCCTAGCTTCTCACACCACTCATTTTGTGTGCTTTAATTTTATACGTAAGTGCCGGGACCTACAGTTTAACGTCGACTCCGAACGACAAATTTTTGAGAAACTATTTCATGACAGGTTTATTTACTCTCAGAGTTTTTGCCAGAAATCTGCTGAGAGACTGCCTCGCTGAAGAAATATTTTTTTCATATTTCGTTTTGATGACTGACCTGGGTTACGATCCCGGGCTTTACGTCTAATAAGCCAACACACAACCTACTAGACTATGGCGAAATAAAATAACTATTAATTGCTTTCCTACAATTACTTACAATATGCAAAAAAATCAAACTAATAAATGCATGCAATTAAATCTTCTTTTTGAAATAGTTTGTCTCTTACGTTGACAACAAGGGTTATAAAAACATGGCAACGACAATTGTGTTGAAGGAAAAAAAACAAACAAAAATTAAGCCTGTTTAAATGTGTGTGTATTTTTTTTAAGTTTATATGCTTAATTCTGTTAAACAATAACGGCATCAAGTCTAGTGGCCATAAAATATTCCTGCGACTACTGAAAGTGTAATAAATTAAGGCGACTGCTGAACCTAACCAAACCGAACTAAAATGAACTTTTGTGGTTGTGTATGTGTATGTGACTGTGTCTAGCCTTATAAATAATAGATTGTTTGGCACAATTAATCTAGGGATCTGTCGCGGTGCCTTTGAGAAATCATAGCATTTATTGTTTTTTATTATTGTTATAGTTTCACATCTGCTATTTGTGAATTGTGTAAAATTTTTAGTTAAAAGTTTTAGACAAATACAAAGTTTTTCTGTTTTTTTTTTTAATAAAAGAAAACACGCAAGGCTCAAACAAATTTTCAGACACTCTTTGACCTTTTTATATGTACTTGTAATTCATAATTAATGTAAGTATAAGACGCTAAATGTTATAAATAACGTCAGCAATTAAAGAAATTTAACTTTTGCAAAGAGTATCTCTTATTTTAAAAGTAGAGTGTGTTACAAGTTAAACTGTTTCTTTTATGACGGCACGATAATATGTTTCCGAATTTTTCTTAACAAATAAATTTTTATTTATTTTATTGTTTTTATTTATTTTTTATTCTAATTGCATATTATTGCATAGGACTACAATTTCGTTTACGGTTGGATAGCAGATACAAGATAGTCATTAAAGAAAAATAATAGAGTAGTTGGGTGCCCTGGTAGTCTAGTGGGTGGCATTCCGGACTATTAGTGTGATAGTTGTGGGTTTGATTCTCACCAAAAAAAAAAAAAAAAAGGAAAATCTTTTGATTACATTGTGTGTGGAATATAATTTTACTGAAATCACTGTAACGCTTTTTATTGGTGCTGCTCATCCGAAATGTTTAATTCCATGATTCTGGCTCATAAATCAGGTTAAATTCAACCGATGGCATGGGTTATGTTGGGTTGGTGAACAGCTTTGGATTGTAGCTGAATCGTATATGCAGGCGTGTTAAGAAAACCCCACAAGAAAAAGTTTAACGAGGTCAAATCGCAAATCTTGATAGCAACTTTATATCATCTCCACGTGAGATGACAATGACCTCAAATCGGTAGCGCAGACTATCGAATGTGGCATCAGCTGTGTGGCACGCAGCGCCTTTCTTTTGAAACCACATGTCTTTGGTGTTCAGATCATTTAATTCAGGTCAAAAGAAGTTGGTGCTCATTGTACTCGATGTCGAAAATAATGGGTTGGACAATGTCGTTTTTAAGGAAACAAATTTACCCCAAACAGTTCGTGATATTTTGGACGCTGTTGGATTTTACATTGATTGGTATTTTTGCAAATTCGACAATTTTTTTTGTTCACATACACAATTATTCAGAAATGAGCGTCATCGTTAAAGATTATATTTTGACAACTGCTCCGGAGCTCGCCCATTCAGTGAACACATGTCATTGTAAATGATCGCACACGGTAATTTTTGTAAAATAGACTGAATAAATGACGACTAATTTGGCAGATGTAGTTTCAGCAAGGTGGCCATTATCAACAGTTAAAGTTTGGTAGGGGCGTTTGGAGGACACAATGCTATTGTCCCCATGGGTAATGAATTTCAAAGCTATTTAAAAATGCCATTTGTATACTTTTGAGATAGAATAAACATAATTTTTTCAAAAAGACATCTTGTTTTATACGTGTATACACGTTTTTATAAGTTTGATACATGGTAATCCCTAAAAATATCTCGTGCACACATACATTTTAGCCATTATACCCATACTGTGTTATATTGTGTTATATTTTTTCTATGTGTGGCAGCAGTTACACTTTAAAGTCGGTTTCGAACAATTCATTTGAGAAGATTTTCAATAGTAATTTCTTGCTTCCAGAGAGGAAATCGTACAAAGAGGTACTATTAAATATGATTGTATGCTTGTTAAATAGAATTTCAAAATAAATAAACAAGTAAAAGAGTGTATAATATACCATCATGTCTTTTACTAAATCTTTTGTCCTATTTATTCGTAATTTATGTTCAGTATGGTAATTTCTAGAACTTATTGTTGTTTTATTTTTGTACTTTTTTCATTTCTTTCATTGTCTTTGAATGCTACTGTAATCTTTGACAAAAATTCGGTTAAATATTAAGACAAAAGACTTGTTGGGGTATAGGAAAAACTGAACATTATAACAACATAACATATAAAAAATATTTTTTCAAGTCTCCGTAGTCTAAAAGGTAGTATGTTGGCTTATTATATATGCGTATGAAAAATACTTCTTCGGCGACTTTCGCTCAGCAGATTTCTGGCAATGCACTGAGAGTAAATATATTGCCATGAAAAGTTTCTGAAAAATCTAATGTTCGGTGTCGACCTTAAATTGTAGGTTCCGCCACTCATGTATAAAATTAACACACACAATATAAGTGGTGTGAAAAGCTAGGTCGTAATCCTGACTGAAGGGTTGTAATGACCAATGATGTACATACATACTCGTTTGTATGTAATGTAAGTTGCCAATTTACTTTATAAGTCTTATTTTTTTTTTTTTAATTTTAATTCTTCGTCTAGCCTAAAAATTGCCATGGCATCAAACCGAAAATTAATACGTCAAACAAGTTTTAAAACTATCGCAATCGATGCGAAATCACTAAATACTTGGGCTCCAACTGCCGGCGTGCTGGTCTGTTTTATTAAAAATTTATTAAAGACGTGTTTGGATACGATTTCAATGGAAAATATGATGCAATCGGTATTGACACATTGACCATGCTTGTTTTAAACACATTAAATACTATTTATTTCTGTCCTGCTGGAGATTGATGACTTTTAATTGGAAATAAATCTTGTTAAGAGTTCCATCTGCTGCAATACATTGCAAAATACATCAATAATCATGATCATTACCTCTACCATGGGAAAGAAATGCAGGAATTGAAAATGCAAAGAAAAAATCTTCTGCAAATGCATTTGCGTGTGCCTTCTTATGGCAAATGATTTCCAAGTCTATCATGGATAAAGAAGAAAACCAGAAAAATGTTTACAAATTTTCTTTTAAACTTTAATTGTTTAACTTTTGTTGTATCTTGTTAGCTGTACATGTTTATGAGTGTAAAGCAAAATATTGCTGTGTTCCATAGAGTTTACTCTCTGTGGTATTTGATTTCTGTTTGCTAGCCCAATAACACTTTGTTTTTCACCTTATCTTACATTAATTGCCGTAACAGCTTAGCTTCTATTGTAGAGTTTGCAAATTTTCATTGCAGTTTTAAAGCATTCGCTTGAATTGTTCTTGCGTTACCCACCGCTATACTATAAACTACGCCAGTTCCATACTATTCTAGGCTTAAATAAAATGGAAAGGAAAATAAAAACTATTTATCCCCAGATATTTACGATTTAGCTTTAAGAGAATATTGTCTCTCACCATACAAGGTAAGAATTGACGCAGATTGTATTTGTTTTCTTTTATTTTTTCTTTTTAAAAGTGTTTGCCTACTGGTTTTAAGTAGTTGCTGTGCTTGCGACAAACAATGGCGAAAGTGTGCATGGTTCGAGGAACAGACAAAGACATGTTTTTATTCTTTTGAAAGCACATGAAAGAACTGTCAATAAAGTCCTATTTGATCAAAGAATGAAGAGTACTATAGTCTATTACGTACTTTATATAATTACAAGACTTTTACATCAATTTAAGGTTAGGTTAAGTTGGTCGCCGCCTTTAAACGCATACCTCACTTGTGGTAAGTAGAGTACTGTTAAAATAAAGATTATTTATAACTTCTGGCATATCAACAGATTTATGATATTGTTGATTTGGTCCAAATCTCTTTTGGATGCCAAAAAATTCTTCGTCTAGGACTCTCAGTAACATACAATTATATAGAAAATGTTCTTTCTGTATCCTATCTTCTTTCTTGTGATTATAGCTTTCGCAGAAGTCGTCGCAGAGAATTCCCAGTCTTTTACCGTTATGACGGCTATTAAGTCCTTAAAGTCAGTTCTTGGTAGGTTTTTAAACCAAAAATTTTACAGCGTATATCGATAGCGAGTCAGATTTATCTGAGTAAAGTCTATTGTCTCATGGAAATCAAAGAACTCTGTCAGAAGCACGGTAAGGAAGCAAGTAAAAGAAATCCGCAAGATCTTACAAAATTTAGTGAGCAACTAATTAATAAGAAAGCCAGTAGAAGTCAATGAAGATGATTTTTTCATAATTTGAATCCGTTATAATCAACTACATCTGGTTGCCTTTAGAACTGCATCATCCAAGGCCATTAAAATAAGGAAGTACAGAAGTTATGGTCATACCAAAATCTTGGGTAAGGTTGGTCTGAATATACCTATACGTATGACTATACGATATCTGAACCTACTTTCGATCCTGATCTTGCTACACAGATACTGGCTACATTCTTTTATGATAATGGTATACACTTCCCAGGAAACGTCATTCAAGTTTTTCAAAGTCGGATGTGGAATCCTTTTAAAATAACTGAACATTAGATTGTACCTTGTGTATCTTGCACTACCAAATTATTGTAGTAATTTTCAGACTGAAGTAATGGCTACGAAAATAGCATCAGACTATATCATATGGTGATATACGCGTATTAAGCGATAGTAAAGCGGCTATTAGATCACCAGAGAAAGTGTACACTCCATCTAAGATTGTCCAAGAATGCCTGGTGTTTTTGGAGGAGATAGCGAAACATTCTTTGGGTTCCTGGAAACGGGAACAGCGAAAGTAACAAGAAGGCCGGCTTAGTTGCTAAAGCTGGCAACATGGAAAATTCAAATAAATTTCTATAAGAGATTGGAGTTCCTCTGCAGAGAGGTAAGCAAATAGTCTCTCAAAAACTTCGTTCATTGCCAAAGGTAAGATGGGATAATGAACCCACTTGTAGAGACACTAGACAGATCCGGCCCGAGCTAGATATATTTAGAATAGAATTTGCACTGAACCTATCAAGATTCCAACTAAACCACCTTATAACGGGACACTGGTCTCTTGGTGTTCAGAGAATACTGGAAATACCTCATAACGCGGAATCCGCAGAATCTGCAGAATCTACAAAGACGAGGAAGGAAAGGAGATCAAAGAACACCTTCTGTCATTGTCCGGTGGTTAGGGATCTGAGAAGAAGAATTCTTAGACAGCCAGAATTTACGACAATACATGTCTAGCCAAAGACAATTTCAGAAAAATTAAATCCTTCATAAGACTCTCGGCATGGTTGAGAGAAGCCAAGTAGGAGTTATAATTATATGACGACTTAGTTAATATCCGTGTTACAACCGAACTTTATTGCAGCCGAGTAAGAAACATAACCTAACCTAACTACATCTAGGACATACTATGCAAGGTTACTATTTACATTTTTTTTTGTTTGCCCATATTCAACTATTTACCACTGAAATGTTGTTCAACCATTTACAAACAAAGTTGACTGCTGCTATTGCTGCTACTTTCAAAATTTCTTTTTTGTAAATGTATTCTCTATAAAAATATACAGAAATTCAGGTTTATTATCCTTTGGACATATACCAGGCCATAATAACATACCATTTGTATGCTGCGACAGTGTATACGTGTGTAATATTGTGGTCATACTGGAAACAGTTAAAAAGGTGTTTAATGCTTCGATAGATTGTTGAGTGTTATAATGATAGCCGGAATTATTTATCCTACTTATTCAAGGGCAAAATTTAATTTGTATGACTTACGGATAAAATTATACAGAAAGGTAAAAGAACAGAAAAACATTTATTGGAATCAACAGAGTCCTATATAGCCTACCTAGTATTTAATAAAAATCCATTTAAGCCCAAAAAGGTAAAGTAAACTGCTATACCTAAAGATACAAATTTATCTCCTATCAATATTTGTTCACGCTTTGTAATGTCATACATTAAGATACGGATCATCATAAATGAATTACATTTTTCTACATCGTTTTCGTTCGTTTTTTCATTGTTTTCTCTTAAAGACGAAGGCTGTCTCTTAAATTTTAGTAAGGTAGAGTAAAGCTTTAAAAATTTTCTTTATATTCAAAATATAAACAAATAAATTAAGATGCAGGCTTGCTTTCGGAGGCAAGTGAAAAGTATACATAATTGGTCATTACAAACCTTCAGTCAGGATTACGACCGAGCTTCCTACACCACTTACGTTGTGTGTGTTAATTTAACACATTAATGGTTAGATCTACAGTTTAAAGTCGCCTCCGAACGACAGATTCTCTGAGAAACTTTTCATGAAAATGAAAGAGAGTGAATATCTCATAGTTTTTGTCAGAAGACTGTCGCCGAAAAAATATTTTTTTCGTATTTCGTTTCGTGGGGTTTCAACCACCTTCCTGTCTTATAAGCCAACAGACGACCTACTAATCTACGGCATCTTCATTTGCGAAATATAACATCTATCATGACCATGACTTCTCTGGGTAGGACACAACCGAAATGTCCAATTTTCTATAACTTTGGCATATAAATCCTGCTGAATTTGATGGATTTTGTTGGTATTGAAGATCGCTGTGATTTGTGTTTTATTCGCATACATCTGTGACTTAGGAAAATTCCACTAAAACGTCTAACGGTGTCAAATTGCACGATCTCAGTTCGTACCAACTGCATGTGAGATAACCATGCCCTTTAATCGGTTGTGCAGAATATTCGTTACGGCAAGACCTGTATGGCGTAATGTATGTATTTTAACGTCGTAGTGTTGAAACTATATGTCGCTAAAAGCGGCCTAACATATAGTGCTTGCCGTTGACAAATCGTTGCCAATGTAATTACTGTGACTGAAAAATGTGTCTATAATGATTGAGACAGAGAATAACAAAACTGCTAAATTTCCGTAACGTAACGTAAATATATCACACTACTTTTGATTGGACATGTACGTGAACGTATGAGGCATTCGTAAATTCCAGATGGAAGATTAATCTTCAAAACGAAGAAGAAAAGGAGTGTAAATATCATCTTCTGTGTGACTGTCTAACATAAATATTGGAATATCATTTCTTTCACAAAGTCTAACGTTGTCGATCTCGGTGACCAGTTAATATCACTTCCAAATGAGATGACCATCTCCTCAAATTGTTCTTGCAGAGTAGTCAATGTGGCATGAGGTGTAAAGAACGCCTATTGCGCTGTCCTCTTAAAAGCACATGTCATTGGTATTCAGATCATCCAATTTAGGCCAAAATTATTGACCGTGATGACCTGGCCAATATTTTTCTCAAAGAAACATGAAATATGACGCCACCAGACTGAAAAATGACTCCAAACAATAACTTTTTCAGTATATATTGGATGTTTTTGGATCTCATGTGGATTGATATCGTTCCTAATTCAACAAATTTGTTTGTTCACGTACCCATTCATTTAGAAATGGGCCTCAATTCTGAAGTTAGTTTTTTACGGAAAATTAAAATCAGATGTCAACTGCCCTAGAGCCCATTAAGCGACAATATCTTGTCACCTATGGCTGTGGACGGTGGTTTGACAAAATGATTAAGTAAATGACAACAAAATTGGCAGATGTTGCTTCAACAAGATGGTCGTTAACAACAAACAAAAGTCGGAAGTTTCTGTTGGAAGACGTACGTTTAGGAATAAAATATTGGCTGCAACTCTTGCCTTAGAGGGTGAACATGTTCCATGCAATTATAAATCGACGAAAGTACCAATAAAAGGGTTTCAAATTTAATCACATTGCTGAAGGACCTTTAGCTAAACTAATGACAGTTGACAAGAAGTCGCCGTAGTCTAGTAGGTAGTGTGTTGGCTTATTAGACGTCAGGCCACCGTTCAAACCCTGGGTCAGATATCCAAACGAAATATGAAAAAATGTTTCTTCGCTGACTTCCTTTCAGCAGATTTCTGGCAAAAACTAAGAGTAAATAAAACTGCCATGAAAAGTTTCTCAAAAATCTGTCGTTCGCAGTCGACTTTAAACTGTATAAAATTAACACACACAACATGAGTGGTGTGAGAAGCTGACTGAAGTGTTGTATTGACCAATTATGTTTGTATGTATGTAATGACAATTGATGTGAAATTTACAAACCAGCAGAGTGGTTGCGTTTACTTCTTTAAAGTTCATTAAGGTAACATTGAATCTGGAAGAACGGAATAGTTATAGGTAGGCTCAGAACTTATGTTATAAAATTTACTTTCGTTTTAATAAATTGCATCAGATTTATCGAATCGTACTCGACTAATTTTGTTCAATTTTATTATCAATATCAATTTCATTTCACTTCACTTCACTTAAATTTTTATTACGTACTTTATTTTAAGTATCCTTTATAAAATTTGTATATCTTTTGAATATTCCGAATGCTTTGTTTTTATTTTATGAGTTTTCTTCAAAGAGCTTAATTATGTTTTATTTATACTGCTCTGTTAGCACTTGGAACACATTAAAACAAAACAAATTAAAGAAACCACTTGCTTGTCGCAGATTTAATTTTGTTCAGTCACGCAAAGACCATTAACTTGTTAATTTTTTTAAATGTTATTAACGCCGTAAAACACTTACTTAAGACATATGCGAGTAGAAGGCAAGTACTTGTTTATTGCTATTTGTTAATAAAACACATGATATACATACATTGTTTATGTCTGACAGTCCAAACTTCCCATCCTTGCCGACATAAACAGGATTGTTTAAATGATGGTAAATTGGCAACAGAGGGCGCTGCCGTGTAGAATTAAGCTTTTTTTATATTTTAACATTAGTGTTGTTTTTGGCTTTAAGACTTTTTTTATTTATTAATTAGTTGATTCGCTTTTTGATCATCTGGAGGGATGAGAGCTCCAGAAATTTGAATTAAAATATTATTTTGAGGCATTCGGCCATTATTTTTTTTTGTGTGAAATAATTATATTCAAAGCAAATTAAAATTTTAATATATATATGTTGTATTAAAAAGTGTAACAAATAAAACCTATCGTGAGATGAAATAAATACAGTGTACAACCAGAAGTGTATTTAAAAAAAAAGGAAAGTCTTTTTCTTGTGGTTTCTTTATTAGTGACTATTGGAAGCCCTCTAATTTTTGGCTCTTTTTTTTATAGTGTGTCCTCACATACATCCCCATATACAGTCCACAATCGAACATTTGGTCCTTCGAGCCGGATTTGGAACTTTTTTTTGAACATACATCCAAGAAATTTAAGCAAGGTAAAGTTGTGTTTGCTTTATTTTTGATTTTTATGGTGGTGATTCATATACTTGTAAAGTTTTGTTGTGTAGTCTAACAGAACTTTACTTGTATATAATATAACAGTGTGTGGTTTCATAAAGTATTGGTGTTATAACTTCCATAGCACAGACATACATACTTTAGGAATTTATCGAATTTTAAAACCGAGCTGGTTTTAATATACACTGTTAATCCCTTTTGTCTTGGGTTATAAGGAAATGAATTTGTGAATAAAAGGATCAAATTAGCGTGAGAATAAATGGTTTAAAATCGAGTTCAACAACCTAATTTGATTTTTGTCCAAAGTTTTATGTTAATTGGTAATTGTGCGTTGGGTAAATGGCGAAGTCTATTACCTTTCGTAAAGATCCTTGAAATCCACCTTTTACATTACAAGGATAGCCGTAAATAAATGTTATTTATTTTTTTATTATTGATAGATCTAATTTTTTTTTAATCGATTTTTAATTGCATATAAATTTTAATCTCTTTTATTAAATTTTTCAATTGAATATTTATTTATTTATTGACATTTGAGTCTATTAACTTTTTAATATACTTGGTAATTTTCAATTGAATTAAAATCTATTGAATTTATTGAATAGGAAAGTTCGCATATATATAATTTAATTTTTTTTTACAAAGTGAGGATAAATAGTTATACGGAACTGTACTCAATAAATAATTCGCGATTTATTGGATATTTTTTCACTTTTTGTACTTTGATTTTTGATGAGCTTTGCCATTGGAAACTCGTCCTTTTGGGTCAATTTCGAATTGCGCGTAATATTGTAGATATATGTATATGTTTGTCGGTATATTAGCGAACTTTTCAATATCAATTTCGTTATTGAACGTCAAGGTGGTCGCGGTGGAAATTGTTCTTTTTTCGTTAGGAAAATTTGAATATTTTGAAATGGAATTTTTGTCCTCCCATTCTTTCCTGATTTAAGTTTTCCGTTACACTTGAACGCGAAGTATTAAATTTAGGCGTGTATACTATACTTTGTAAATTTGATCGATTTTGGGATTCGAATTCAATATGCCAAAGTCAAGGAAATTATTGACTTTTGAAACATTTGCCTAAATGTTTATAGATTTTGAAAAGGAATTTAATGCGACTCAGGAAGGTAATACGGCCTTCTCTATCGAAATTCAGAAGGAAGAATGTAGGTTGTTATGGGCAAAAGTCAAGGACGCTTATGAAGCTTTTGCCACAGGAGATGAGGAGGACTTGGAGGATGATCGAGAGGTAGCACGGGAACTTTTCGGCCATTGTCGTTTGGGATATATTTCAGTAGCTGCCCTAATGAGTGAGCTCTCTCAGAATTTTGTCAATCATTCTGAGATGTCCTCGACCCAGTGCCAAAATGGTCAAGGTAACAGCAATCGTTTTCGCAATCACATGCAGCTACCCCCTTGCACCATGGAGGTGTTTCATGGGGACTACAAATCTTGGCCATCATTTCGCGACATGTTCACTGCTGTTTATGTGAACGGGGCCAACATTTCACCAGTGGAACAGCTCTTTTATTTGAGACAGTTCACGCGTGGTGAAGCCTTGGAGATTGTAAAGAAATCTCCCCTGAGGGTTAATGGATTTCAGGAGGCGTGGAATAACTTGAAGGACAGGTATGAAAATAAGAGGATTTTGGTGAATTCTCAGCTGAAGGTTTTGTTTACCCTCGCTCCGGTCAAATCCGAAGCAGCCCAGGACATCAAGAGGTTGCAGCGAGATATTAATAATTCGATATCGGCACTTCGGATGCACGATATTAATATCTCCAATTGGGATCCGATTTTTGTTTATTTATGTTCCACCAAGTTGCCAGTGTTGACTTTGTCTCTTTGGGAACAGACAATCCAGAACAAGGTGGAGATTCCCAAATGGAAGGATTTGGACAATTTTTTAACTTCACGGTTTCAATCTTTGGAAACTATGTCTGAAATTCGGAATTTTGAACCAGTTGGTAGTAGTTCTAGGCCTGCCCCTGAGACTTTTTCTAGTCCGAAGAGGGAAGTTCGATCTTTTTCCACTAAATTAAATAGGAGACTTTGTAAATATTGTTCGGGGGACCATTTGTTGAATATTTGTCCGAAATTTTTGGATTTATCTCCTAAGGGACGGTTTTCGGTGGTGAAAAGGTACAGTCTCTGTATCAATTGTCTCACAGGTGGTCATAGACTCAATCGGTGTAAGAGTAATTTTGGTTGTTCCGTGTGCAAGTTGAAGCACCACACTCTACTGCATCGAGAGGTGTCTGGATCCTCTTCGGGCGCTTTGGATGCGTCTAGTTCTAGCGGTGCAGTCAAGTCAAATGGTGAGGTCCGAAATTGTTTTACTGCTAAATCGAGGGAGATTCTTTTGGGAACGGCAATAGTTGGTATTCGCCATCGAGGGCAAATATTTAGAGCTAGGGCCCTGATAGATTCCGGATCTCAGGCAACTTTTATTTCGGAAAAGTTGCAGAAAAAATTAGGATTGCCAATAGTTCGGATGAATGCCAAAGTTTCAGGATTGAACGGAGTTTGTACGGGTAAGGTTCAGGGACAATGTTCGTTTGTCCTGACTTCGCTTTTGGACGATAAGTCTAAGGTAAAGGCAACGGGCTTAGTATTACCCAAATTGACTGGCATGTTGCCAAATTCAACGGTTGATATTTCGAGATCAGCAGCCTTTTCGGGGGTTTCGTTGGCTGATCCGAAATTCGATAAAAGCGGTCACATTGACATTCTTATTGGTGGTGACATATACCCTGACATCTTGTTGAAGGGCGTAAAGAAGAATATTTTTGGGAACCTAATGGCACAGGAGAGCATTTTTGGCTGGATTGTGACCGGGCCTTTACCAGAGCTGCATTCGAAGAAGCTCTTAACTTATGCGTCAGGTTACGCGAGAATAGATGTCAGCGAAAAATCTAGGAGAATTGTGAAGCCGAATGATCGAGGTAATCAATTGTTGCGAAGAGGGCCTAGGCCCCACTCCGATACTCGTAGAATGGCCTATCGCCAATATTTAGGGAATTACGTTAAAGTTGGTAACACAGCAGCCATAAGAGAAGGTACAGGGCCTACCACTAAAAGGCGTTTAGGTCGCACTCGTAATTTGCATTTAGATAATAATGGTTACGTGAAAGCTGTGGATTTGGAAACTGAACGTGGGACAATTACCAGGCCGATTGGAAGTCTTGTAATTCTTCCAACGAAGAATTGATGAACAATTTAAGATTATAGTATCATGGTACCCCAAGAAAGTCCAAGGGAGATGAAGATGTCGAAGGAGATGAATTGTAAGGTTACTTGAGCCACGATCATACCTGGTGGACTTGTGAGAATATGGGCTGCTGAAGTTAAACCTTCCATTTACCGGGCAATAGACCTAGTCCGTCTGTCCCTAGGAAGGTTAGATTTGAAGACTGAAGCATCGAAGGGGACCACCCGCCCACTAGACTAGGAAAATATCGGACCTCGTTCGTCCTAATAATCCACCAGGGAACCTAGTTCGTTCAATGGTCGTGAGAGCAGAAGACCTAGTTCGTCGGAAGCTCTAGTTCCGATGTAGTAGTGGAACAATAAGACTCAAGAATTCGATACCTAATTTTGGACCAGGATACTTATTCCTGAATATATCTTTCCAGTGTAACTTTTTCCTGGCTGGCGGAACAGAATTGGAATGGCTGCCAGCTGCCAAAAAGTTTGGTGAAATTTATTATGATGTTCACACTAATCCAAAAGCTTTTCTTTTTTTTTCGATTTATCTTCTCTAGAAATAGATTTGGAGGCGATTACTTTTGGTTGCAGTACTGCAAGGGCGCCGGCATGTTTATGTCTGACAGTCCAAACTTCCCATCCTTGCCGACATAAACAGGATTGTTTAAATGATGGTAAATTGGCAACAGGAATTAAGCTTTTTTTTATATTTTAACATTAGTGTTGTTTTTGGCTTTAAGACTTTTTTTATTTATTAATTAGTTGATTCGCTTTTTGATCATCTGGAGGGATGAGAGCTCCAGAAATTTGAATTAAAATATTATTTTGAGGCATTCGGCCATTATTTTTTTTTTGTGTGAAATAATTATATTCAAAGCAAATTAAAATTTTAATATATATATGTTGTATTAAAAAGTGTAACAAATAAAACCTATCGTGAGATGAAATAAATACAGTGTACAACCAGAAGTGTATTTAAAAAAAAAGGAAAGTCTTTTTCTTGTGGTTTCTTTATTAGTGACTATTGGAAGCCCTCTAATTTTTGGCTCTTTTTTTTATAGTGTGTCCTCACATACATCCCCATATACAGTCCACAATCGAACATACATATCTATGGTGATCTTATAGACAATTGTTATGCTCTCCACCTATGATTTACATAGTTTGTGGTATTATCTGTAATTGGAATTTTTTTACAATCGTTTTCCAGAAAAAAAAAAAAATTAAATTCTTAGGTCATAATAGTAGTGCTAATATATTGTTTTTTTCCACTATCCCTCTTGGGAGCATATGGCTTCCGTCTTATCCGGTTGGCAGCTGTTATGGGTGTCAAGTATTGTTGCCATAAGTTCTGGTTTGATTGTTATTTCGCCTTGTTTCTGTTTCGTTAAAATCTTTGTTGTTCCAGCTAATTCATTGGTCTGCTGCAGCAGGTCCTAAGACAATGGCGCTGTCATCTACCGTTGCCTTGGAACAACCATGATGAATTTTTTAAGTCTATTGGGATTCGAACCCTTCGCACTGATGTGTATGTATATATATGGTATACAAAAAAAATCTATTATTTCTATTATTATTGTGAAAAGACATCAAGCAATCACCGAATTTTTAGGCAATTAAAATTTGAAGGTAAATCGATTACACTTGTCACATTGAAAATCGAACTGCATAAGCTTCCATTGAAACTGTTGGTAACATATGTTATTATATTGTAGGTCGCGTGTAAAAAAAATCATGTGGAGGAGGTCCCAGAATGAAAGGATTATAATGAGAATGTATTTCAAATTGTGTTTTATGGAGTCCAACTTTTTAAGGAGATTATTCTGCCTGTTATATGAATTGTTCAGTTGGCGATGAAGGGTATCATCTTTCGGGTATCATCATCTGTTGTCTGGGATTACTGACAGATTATTTGAAAGCGATTGTTGCGATTTTTGAGATTAAAAACTTTAACGAAAGATTTCTAAGACATTTCTAAGACATTTCTAAGACACTCATCACCAAACCAATATTTAAAAATTTTCTTTAATTTAACTCATTTTTCTGTCGGTCAAACTCTTCGGGGTATATTTGCATCCATAACGAAGCAGTTCATAGCAGATGATTTTTTGTGAATCCAAATAAACACATGTATTCTTTGCATAAATTCCATGGAGAGATTAAAGTTCCTCTAAAATTACTTTTGTTGTACTTCCCATATATTGAACTTATTTTTACTTTATTCATGTGCTTGCAATGTAATATTTGTGAAATTTTTATTTATTTTACAGACATTTATCCTAATTAACCTTCAAATACTAATTATTAAGATTTTTTGGCTTTGAAATTATTAAGCAAAAATTAAAAAATTTAAATTGCTGTTTCAGTATCACGACCATAAGCGGCTATATACAGTGGACAGCAAAAGTCTTCGTACTCCAATATATTTTAGCAATTTCATGAATTTTAGCCAAAAGTTTGTATAAAAAATTAAGGTTTTTATATTTATTTTTTAATTTATTTCTGTTTTATTATAAACCAAACAATTTTGTAATGTTTTTCATAAAACAAGAGAAAAATAAGGAAGAGTTTCAGATGACTCCATAGGTACCCCCCAAGGAGAACCCTGAGTAAACTTAAAATTCAAAGGCCTAATATATGAAAATGGTATCTCTTGTATTTAGTAGAATATCCCTTAAGGGTAAGCACTCCATTTAACCCATTTGGAATTGAATATAGAAGTTTTAATGTTTTCTGGTGGCACCATGAGCAAGTTTTTCGGTTGACTTTTGTTTGAGGTTTAGCGATTACGTAATCGTTCTTTCAAATTATCTCCTAAATACTCTCTTGAAGTCATATCGGGACTTTGTGCAAGAGTATTAAGCCTGCGGGCACTTTTTTTTGTCAAAATAAATTGGAGTACTAAGACTTTTGCTGTCCATTGTATTTGCATTTTCAGTGGCGTAAGCCTAAGAGAATACGAAATAGGCCTTTTTACCGGCTTTTGATATATCTTCTTCATGGCCGCCTAAGTAACAAGAAATATGAAAAGAATATTGTATAAAGAAATCGTATATTGCTGAACCACACATTATAATGCTATTTCACAAATATAGGGCCTTCCATTAAGCCCTTTCTATCTTTAAATGTAAATAAAACAGTCACAGAAAAATATCAAAGAAATTATTTATTTGATGAAAGAATTAGTATGTGTAGAATATAACATTATATCAATATCCGCCACGGCTTCTTTGGGTAAAACTCATTAGAAAAGTTCAATTTTCCATGAATTTGCTGAAATTCACCGTTGTGGTTTGTGGCTTATTCCCATATACCTGGAACTTAATAAACCTCTACAAGAAAAAGTCTAACGGGATCAAATCGCATAATCTCGGTGATCACTTCACATAAAGTATAAATGAAATGACAATGCCTTTAAATCGATCTTTCAGCATGAGTTTTATGGCACGTAGCACCGCCAATTCGAACCAAAAGAAGTTGGCAATCATCGACCTATAGTGCTCGCCGTTGGCTGCGATAGCCTAGCCAACATCGCTCTTATAGAAATATGAACCGATGACTCCGTCAGCCCAAAAATTAACATCAAAAAGTGACTATTTTCGGTATATATTGGACGCTCTTAGATCTCGTGTGGATTGATCTCGTCCTAAAGTCGACAATTTTGTTTGTTCACATAGCCATTAATGACCCTCAGCGAAGAAGATGATTTCTCGAGTCATTCAACGAACACACGTCCTTGTCTATGGTCGTTCACGGGGACTAGCAAAATAGACAAAATAAATGACAACTAATTTGACTGATGTAGCAACAACAAGTGACCATAGCGACATTGCAAAACAAACAGAATAAATTACACTAAATTTGACAGGTGTATCGTTTTTAACTGTCAAAGTTCGTTAGTCCATTTTAGAAGACTCTTAATAGCACTATAAACCATATAATATAAGTGAAAGAACAATATGCTACTACTATTTAACTCACTTATTTAGTCCTTATAGTCTGTATTACAACCTAGGAGCTCATACAACACATGTTGTGTGTGTTAATTTTATTTATGAGTCACTTACGAACGACAGATTTACGAAGCTTTTCATAACTATTTTTTATTATCAGAGTATTTGCCAGAAGTCTGCTGATCGGATGTCACCGAAGGAAATATGTTTTCATATTTCATAATGTTCGAGATGTCGGAGCTGGAGTTGCAATTACAGGATTTTGCCTAATGAGCCAACACACTACCTGTTCGACTACAGTGCCCTCAGCATGCTCTTATAATACCACATTTCTCAGAACAAGAGAAATAGTCTCATGGAATTATTGCCTTCCATACTGTGCGAAAAATATCGCAATGAATTTGAGGCCATGTTAAGTTTTATAATAAAATACTCGTATCTCAATTAGTGAGATGTTAAACTTTATAGATGTTATCATGCTCTTACACTCTATAAATTGTGCTTAAATACATTTACAAAATATAAATAATTGAATAGAAATGGGAAAAATATAATTTTACTGGCATTGTTTTGACCAGCTATGTGTAAGTACTCAAATTTATTTTATCTTTGTTCCTGTTGATACGCACAGAAAAATATAGAATATCTATGGATTTTAGTATCCCTAAATCCAAGTATCGTTAATATATGTAAACATAATTAAATTGGTTTCGACACTTCATGTTGTATTCATACACATTGGGAACGAAAACATTAAAATATTGGTTTGTTTTTATTGCTTCTCCAGTCAATGCAACAGTTTTTAGGGTGGGAAGTGTTTACATACATAGGTTGTGATATAATTCAAAATTTTCTTTTACTTGTAAATATAAAAAAAATTAAACAATTTTTATTTGATTACATTTTTCGACTGTTTTCTTTGACCTTTAAGCCATAATAATCAGCTGTTTTGCGGTAAGAGTATGACTAAAACTGATTTACTTTTAAAGGCTTTTTAAAGGCTGTAATATTTCTGTAATCGCAGCGACAGATTTTTAAGAAACTTTTTGTGGTTATTCTATTCACCCTCAGAGTATTTGTCAGAAGACTGTAGATAGAAAACCGCCGAAAGAAAAATTTTTTCAGATTTCTTTCGTTTTGTTTTAGAGGTCTGAGCTGGGGTTTGAACCATGGGTTCTCGCCTACACTACAGCCCTGACTTGCGTCGATCCGATTTGCGTTGTTTCGATTTGCGTCGCTTTTCAAAAATTGACAAAACTCAGCTTGCGTTGTTGCAATTTCAACTTGCGTCAATTAAATTTGCGTCGTTTCGGCCCCGATTTGCGTCGTATGGATCCCAACTTGCACCGTTTAAATTTCGATTTGCGACGCTACATACGTTTAATTTTTTTCTTGCGTCATTGAGTATTAACATTTTACTATGTTGATTTGGATTTATTATATGAAGATAGCACCCTCATAAACTAAACAAAGCACGATTTTTTCTTTAAACTAATTTTTTTTATAAATGAATTTTATTGATATTTGTTGAGTTTTTTTTTGTTAATTTATTCTTTTTTTATTTCTTTATAATAATTAAAAAAATATTTAATGAACTAAATAAAATAATGAAAAATGTTTTCATACTTCTTTTTTATCCGAAATATCATGTTTTTTGGTTCATTTTGAATTCTCGGTCCTAATAAATTAAATTTCAATGTATTTGTATAGAAAAAGTTGATTCGATTTGCATCGCAATTCTCCGGTCACCATTAACGACGTAAGTCGGGGCGTTTGTGTACACTACGGCGACTTCAACTACCTATATTTGTGGTATTACTTCTCTGGAAATAATGTCCATGAGAACTGCCACGGGTATAATTTGGCGTCAGTGAATATTGAGTAAAAGTATAAACATATTCAATAATAGGAAATCGTCCCTTATGTTCTTAGAAAGAAAGTATCACCTCGACGAATGCCGGGTGTCCCTAGAAGAGATGGCGTGAAGTTAAACAGGCACTCTCATGTGGGCTCCTTTGAATGAAAACATTAAATCTAGAACAATAAATTCAAAAGAATTCAGACTTGCAGAACCCTCTGTAGAGGGATAAGCGAATGATTCCACACTGTGTTCAGTTATTCGCCATCGAAATGGGAAAATGAATACATTAGCGCAGAGTCCAGACAAATCTGGTCCATTATGGGTATAAAGAAGACACAATTCTCATTATAACTGTATAGAAAACATCTTAGATACCTGAAAACTTCCATAGCGGCACTATAGGCCCTGGTCATATACGTCCAATACCGTGTCACAACTTCTGCAAAAAATACAACGGCAAGGAAGACTTAAAATGTCTAATTGGAAATATTAGTCCAAATTTGTTGATAGAACTTCTTTAGCTAGATATTATTGATATAAATTCATACTACTTTCAAATTATTTATAGTATAATGCACAATTGTCAGTAGACACTCGGGAAAATAGGCATAATACTGTTATAATTGGATTGGATCTAAGCTATAGTCAATATCTGAAAAGATGAAGAAAAGTAATAGCAATTTATATTTCTTAGTTATGAAAGGTATGGCTTGAAGATTTGACAAGTAACATTACTTTTTTGATACACTGTTACGCGAACAAAAAACAAACTAACTAAAAATAAGCAAAGAGACAACAATAAAAATCGCATGCAATACTATAAACAGAAATTACAGAAACAAATACTAAGGAAATTACGAGAAGGGAACAAAGACCAAAAGACAAGAAAGATCTCAAATTTACAAAAACGTAGAAATAAAAAAGATATATAAAGAGCGACGTTGCTGCCATGCAGTAGTAGAGAGTTGTATTAAAATGTGCGTGTTAAGCACAGTGGTATTGAATACCGAAGAGTACGATCTTTGTTATAAAGTAATCGGGAATAAATTGACAGCTCAATGTTATCGGTTGCATGTTATTATTTAAATAAATAAAGGATGTATTTAAGCAAAGAAACGAATAAGCATCAATAATTTCGTTTGTTGTAATTGCAATCCTCGGAGCCACAACAAATTAATATTCTATAAACTCAAAAAATACTTACAGGCTCCGAATGACTTTTGGTCACTAAGTTTACGCTTTACTATAGGATGCTCCAAGAGGGACTTCTGAACTTTGACAATTGATAAAGGCAATTTTGTTGAAGCTACATCTATAAATTACATCTGAATGAGCTCTGTCCTAATTTTCAGTGTCGAGGCCCATTTGGGCACAGTCCTCTTCTTTAGGTATCTGTACTCGGATATACACAGTGTGAGGGAAAATCCTACATAAGACTTTGGAAACACATAAAAAATTTTATTTTTGGGCACACACACACGGCAACAATCGTGACATAACCATGTCTACACAAATGTTGCTTAGTGTAGTTGAATGACTGAATGACTTATTCGTTCTGTTGGCAAAATTTTTGAACCACACAGTTTAAAGTCAAACATAATTTTCATTTTGTATGTGCAACTTACTGTTATCCTGATTTTTTATGTAAGATTTTATTGATTATAAATAAAATGAATTTAATTGTGTTAAAAATTAAGTTTATTATTTTAAGTTCTACTTTCTTAAGAAAATATCAGCGGTATTCTTTCTTCTGGTTGTTATTCTCATTTTCTATACTGATCTGGACGTCAATGTTACATGCCACACGACTTATGCCACATTGAATATTTCTGGTCATCTCACGAGGAGCTAATGTGAACTGGCCACCGAGATCATTCGATTTGACCGCGTTAGAACTTTTCTCGTAGGGTATATGCGCAGGTATATGCGAATAAGCCACAAACTATAGAGGCCCTCAAAGTCAACATTAACCATGCCGTTGGTTAAATTCAGCCTGATGTATACTCTTTACAGCAAAGCTGTAGTGTTCATTTAAACGACATTATGTTCCCTATAATTCTTTCAAACAAAAAGATACTGCTACGTCACATAATTTTTTGGACTAAATATATTCTCTAGGGGATACTCAAAATTTTTAATTACACCTAAAATTTTTGTGGTAAAACTTGACAAACAACCTCCTAGTTTAAAAGGTTGATGGAAATAATTTTAATTTCAATTAAAAAGATAAACGAACAAATTTCTGTATTATTGAGAGTAAATTGTTCGTTTTCTCTTCTGTAACATCTATTTAACTGTCTTAGTTTCAGTGTGAAAGAGTTCAGGCCAGTTTGAGTGTATACATGCGGACATGTTCAAGTTTTTAAAGCAAAGACCATTAATCACAAACATTACGTGACAACATATTGACAAAAAAAGGGTGCGAAAATGAATGAATGAATATTTAAAGCGTTTTAAAAAGAATGTATAAGTATGAGTATCAGAATGAAGAAAAAGTTCTTACATGAGATTCTTATATTCTCAAAAGATTACATATTTAGATAAAATTATTTGCGTATAAATACTCTTTGTTTTTGCTTAAACATTTCCTTTCCGTAATACATGATTACTTCGATAGTAAAGTAGCAGTTGCATTTAAGTACAGTTGGAGAAACAATCACGTATTTTTGCATACAAAAATATATATATGAAATATATAATATATATATATATGAATTGTAAATGTATTTGAATTTAATCCATGATTTGCTGCTGTAACATTTGTAACGAGAAATTACGTTTTTCTCTAATCTGTTGGAAATTAAAATGATTACATTTTAGTTATACGCATGCAACGACCCCTTTTCTTGATCTCTTTTACACTTCAATCCTTCTTTATATGTATTTCTTTTCTGTTCAATTTTCTTAAAAAAATAATCACATTATTTTGTGAAAATATTGTTTTTCAAGTGGACGACACATAATTAAAAAATTTTTAGTTTTCCTACTTTAATAATCTATTTCAGATACATCTGATATCGTTGTAAGTGTGTTTTAAATGGTATTAGAAAAAATGTGTACCAAATTTATCATAAGGTATGGGGAAAATCACCAAGTTGTTCTGAAGAAGAAAGGAAGGAGTGGAGCTGGGAAGACGGTAAATAGAATTCCCCAGTTACTAGGAATTGTAAGGAAACATTTAATGCAATCGGAATTTCAAATAATGTACTCAGAGCCCTTAAACTACGTAAAACCACAGTCAGGGAAGATGCAATAGTCAGAAGAGTGTCTACAGTTGACCCATTTAAAAGCTCTAAGCTGCTAAAAGTTCAATTAGCGTTATCGTATTGTGATAATATCATCTAGAACTATTAAACGGCGGCTTCTTTGATGTATCGAAAAGCATATAGCTTTCATACCAAAAAAAAAAAAAAAAATTCGAATCTGTATTTCACCAGAAAAAAAATTAAGAAGAAAATAAGTTTTTGGAAAAAAATGTTTTTGAACAACGAATACACATTTTTTAGATGGGGATCAGATGGAAAACGGTACGTATGGCGTCCAGTTAACCAACAATATACCATCAAAACAGTTAACTATGATGGCGACAACATTATGATGCGGGGTACTTTTTCTTGGCCTGGTATTGGACCTATTTTAGAAGTCAATTCAAGAATGAATCAAAATTTTTAAAAAAATGTCAAATAAAATACAATGCTATCATATGCCGAGAAAAATTTAATGCATGAGAATAACTCTAAACACACTTCACGACTTGTGCAGACATGGCTTAGAGAAACAAAACATAACTATTCTAAAATGCCCAGCTCAATACCGTGGTCTCAATCCAATTTAATTAACAACTTATGGACTGATGTTGAAAATAGGATGGAAGGTAAAAATCCAAAAATGCTGTTGAATTGCGACAAAATGGTTTGGATGGCTACCTCTCGATTTCTCTATGAACACTTAGTTAAGAGTTTGCCAAATCGATGCGCAAATGTTATTAAAAATATTGTGTATGAATAAAAAATTCGAATTTGAAAATCCACGTTCTATAAAGTTTAGAAGCGCCACATTTGGCGTTAACAGAGCAACATTTTCTCTTAACAGAACAAAATTTGCCTTTAACAGAGCACTGTTAGCTGTATCCATCTGAACAAGCCCACTTGTTTAGGAACAAATTTTAGGACATATACTAGGTCTGTGAGTATCATATCATACTTAAAAACAAGTTTCCAAGGCCTCTTAAAATAATCAGCAATATAGTCACATACAAAGTGATATAGTATTGTGAAAATTGGCTTTGTAACTCTCAATTTTTTGATTGGAAATTCTCTAGAAGATTCATATAATAACATCATAACATATAATAAATAGTACACCTACCTGACTATATGTAAATGGTAGTCTAGACCCTCTAGACTCTAGAGGGTCCTCCTTCGAACCGTGGCAGTTGGATATACTGGAATAATTTTGAGATTCGATAAAATTTGCCCACTTCATCCCCCACCAATCATCCTATAGATTTCAACACTTTTATTCATAAATAATAATAATAAGAATTATATTTTATGTAAATAGTCTGCAATAATTGCAAAGTTGAAGACTAATTTACTTATTGGCGTAAGTAAGTTAACAGTGCTCTGTTAATAGCACATTTTGCCAAGTTAAAGGCGAAAAGTGTCGTTAAAAATAAAACGAATAATATGCTATAACAACGAATTTTTCAACTATATGGCCACCACTGTATAATACGTATAATAATAAAGGACACGCAATCAAAATTTCAAAACTTTTGTATTTATACATATTATAACTTGAAAGTAATATTTTATAGTTACGTTATAGTTACGTGTTTTCTTATTTCACGCCATGTTAGCGTGATGCATTAAACAATTTTTACGTACTACTTAGTACACCATACGTTTAGTGATTGAAGCATTAGTAGTGTGTCAAATAGTAGATGAAAATATGCTCATAATCTGCCGTAAATTTAATTGTCTCATAATAATGTATGTATAAAATATTTCATGTATAATAAGCTGTGTTCAGTAAAAGCTATAAAACTACTACATTAAATATTAATTATTGAGGGGTGTGCTTTCTCAGAGCTGTTTTTAATATCATAAAAGAGCGTCAGTAAACTGTTCAGTTATAATGCGGAGTATAGAGTCTGATCGGCACAGCTTATATAAAAGTTTTGCCAGTTCATCTTGTCAAATATTTATACAATTGCCACTAATTCCGTTATTTTGTTTGGTATTGTTATTCAGTTGTTACAGTCGTTTCGGTACTATGAAGACGTCGTTATGATAAAGCCATTACTTACTTGTCAATATCGTTAACCAACAGTCATGAGCTTTTCCCTACTAATTTATTTCCCACTCATTTATGTCAACAAACATTGTCTAGAATAGATCAGAGTGTGGAAAAAAATATAATCATAAACACCTTTGTTGCATGGAAGGTGCGACAGTCATAACAGCGTATAAAGCTGATCCATTTAATCATAATCTTACTGACATAAAAATGTAGCAAATCTTACTGACATGAGCCTCTAAGACTCAAATATAAAAACTGCGGATTTCTTCATACGAAAAACATTGTACGAATAAGCATTACAGAGAAATCAGCTTTTGCATATGAAAGGTTCTTTGTACATGAAAGATAAACCATTAAACCATTGGTTATTTCGAATTTGGAAATATTTATGTTGGTTATTAATGAAACCACGTTAGGTTTACTTTAAATAGTTTTTATTTAATATTATGGGCAACATTTAATGATATTTTATGTACACTAGAGCCCCGAATTGCGTCGATCCGATTTGAGTCGTTTCGATTTGCGTCGCTTTTTAAAAATTCACTAAACTCAGCTTGCGTTGTTACAATTTCAACTTGTCTCACAATGAGGAGCTTGATAATGAAAAGTTATTATCCATTAATATTCAGCATGCTTTAGAAGATGATGTTAAGATAAGTGATAATTCATTAGAGGAAAAAAAATTAACAATCGCCAATATTTCCAAAGCTATGCAATTAATTTCCCATGCATTGGATATATTTTCTGAAAACGATCCTGACGAAAATCGTATCGCGGGCGTAGCAGCATCTGTTGACCAAGCCATTATTTGTTACAAGGAAATGTATCAGCAAATAAAATCTCTAAAAATTCAACAACCCTTAGACAGTTTCGTTGACAAAACTGCAAGATTACCTAATCAAATGGAGTGTTGTTGATTTGGATTTACATATTATCTGAAGATAGCACCACATAAACTAAACAAAGCATGATTTCAGATATCAATTTTTTTTTTACAAATGGATTTTATTGATATATGTTAATTTTTTTGTTAATTTATTCGAAATATCAAGTTTTTTGCTTCATTTTGAATTCTCGGTCCCAATAAATTAAATTTCAATGCATTTGTATAGAAAAAGTAGATTCGATTTGCGTCGCAATTCTTCGGTCCCCATTAACGACGCAAGTCGGGGCTCTAGTGTATTTATATTTAGATAAAAAGTTACAATTTGTTTGTTTTAAAGTGAGCTGTCACGGTTAGGCGTCAGGTATTCAACTGTCTGCTCGTGTCAAGTGCCGAGTAAGAACTAACTCAAAAAATGTCGCAATTCAACGAGTCCTTCTTACTCCAAGTTGTCTCAATCAGTATGTCCGCTTTAGTCGTAAAACACAGTATTCACTTCTAGTATTACGTCCGTTAATTACCAATCCCACATTTATGTCATTCTATTCTGTCACAAAATTTGGTATATAATCTCCACTAAACGTAATGAATCGATTTACGCTTGAGCAATGTTGGAATTTATTGGATTTTTATTTCCAAAACAAAGACAATTGGTCTGAAATTGCACGAAAATGTCATACAAAACTGGGTCGCACAGAAGGAATAACAGTGCCCGGTATACGCAATTTTATTGCTAAAGTTCGTGAAACTGGTGGCTGAAAGTGTGCGTGACATCAACTCGTCGTCGTTTTCAGGAATTGAACACTTCAAGCACCAATTTACTTAAAATTTTGCGAAAAGATGTGCGTGTTACGCCTTATAAAGTTCAATTGATTTAAGAGTTGAAGCCGCATGACCATCTGCTTCGTTTTCGATTCGCTAGATGTGCCAACGGGGGACTACACGATTTTTGTTGAATTGCATTTTTAAATTTAAACTCTTAAATTTCCCGCCCTATATTTTCCACAACTTTATATAGATGGGATAGAATCGTGATTGGTCTATAATTACTGTTTTGTTTGAGCATTGGAATAATTTTGGACAGCTTCCACTCGTCAGGATAAACAGATCTAGTAAGTATACGTAGTGTGGGCGAATAATAAAGTTTCTTAAAAAATATTAAAATTAAACAAAATTAAGCAGTAACATTATTAATATAAATTGTTATGTTAACATTCTGAAGTTTAAATTAATGAAATTTAATCATTTCATTTCAATGGTGCCGACCTTTCTATGGGCCAGACAATATTCGTTTGAAGCCAAATAGTATGTAATTATTTGTCGTGTTTTCCAAATGGGTTATCGAATATTATAAAATGTGCGTACTACTGTCCTTTGTTCTTATTTTATAAATATCGTAGGCTTAATTTGTGCTAAACAACATAGCACATTCATGTTCTGTATGATTGCCAAAAATGCAATAAAAATTGAAATGGACTCAAAAATATAGAACGGAAAAATTAAATCCATTTACTATGTTGCACTCAACTTTGTTTGACTGACCCACATATGTTGCAACAGACATTTAGAAATGCGCCATTAAACGCTTTTAAATCAAGCACTATTTCGCACTGAAATCTTGCTGTTTTACTGTGTATATTTTTCATATGAATGAGAAATAATTGGTCATTCAAATAAGCAAGTAATTCTGCAAAATATTAACCCTAACAGTACAAATTTTTGTGAGTTGGTTCAAATAATCTGGTGTTTTATAGTTTGGATCCTACTTTCCCTAGAAATACTATAATCATTAAAAACTTAAAAAGAAAATTTATTTCTAAATAGATTGTTTTAAATGTATTCAAATTTATGTATGCATGCAAATTTAATTTGCATTTAATTTTTTATTTTTTAATTTTGTCAGTTAAAATGCAAAAAAAAAAAATGCAACCATGACTGAAATTTGTATCCAAATGGAGCTTTTCTAAAAAAACCGGAACTTCCGAAGCTTCACAGCTGATAACGGCCATATTGTTGAAGCTACATCAGTCAGATTAATCATTTGTTATACTGTTGTGCCAAATAACCATGGATGACGTGTGTTCATTGAGAGGGCTTTGCAGTTGGCAACTGACCCTAATTTTTACCGCTATTTCATTTTCAGCGATGAGGTTCATTTTTTCGATGAATAGTTACATGAAAAACCCAAATTGTAGAATTTGGGAAGAATTCTCTCCACATGAGATCCAACTGCGTCCAATGCACCCAAAAAATTTGTCGTTTGAAGAGAATATTTGGCAAGCGACGATATCATATTTCTTAAAAAAAAAAACGTTAGCGAGGCCATCATTCTCAACGACGAGCATTACATGCAAGTTTGACAGCTTCTTTTATCTCCTTAGAAAGATTTTACTTTCATATATGCTTTTGACGACGGGGCGTAGACGTATTGCTCTAGTTACCATACCTGCTGCATTGATGGTCCATTTATGTCCCATTACAGAGTCAGCTTTTTCATTATTTAAGGGCATTCCATCAACAAGTCTGAATTACCACATTCTTTTGGCTTGCAGATCTGGATATTTGCGACGTGCGGTACAGCAGGACGTTGATAAGTGCCACACAGCTCTTCCACATTGTATATGCTGCACGAGATATTTAAGGTCATTAGCTTCTCACATGGAGGTGATATAAACTGGCCATCAAATTCATGTATTTGACATCGACAGACTTTTTCCTGTGGCGTTATCTTAACTTGTGAGGTTTTCATAAGTCGCAGATGTAACTGAATAATTCATAGGAGTTCTGAAATAAACCATAACATACGCCATAGCTCAAAGTCATGAAAAATTAAACATTTTGTATGCACTCCATCCAGTGAGGCCGTGGCGGATATTTAAGTCGCCCAAGGAATATTTTTTCATATTTCTGTTGGATGTCTGATCTGTGGTTTGAACCGTGGCCTCATGTCTAATAAGCCAACACACTACCTGCTAGAACACGGCGACTATTTAAATGATGTTAAATTCCGCATACTATTGCATCAATAGGTATTTATTTCGACGATATCGCACACGCACTTTGTTTTATTTGAATACATACATAATTGGTCATTACAACCCTTTTAGTCAGGATTTCGACCTAGCTTCTCACACCACTTATGTTGTGTGCGTTAATTTTATACATGAGTGAATACAATACATTAAATTGAAGGATTTCTACATTTTGGAAACTATTTTCGAATGTAATTTGCAATTCAAAAATTAAAAATTGTTTTAAGTGACAAACAAAACAGAAAAGAGTGTGTTTAAAATTAAAGTATTTTCCTTGATTGAATAGTTGTAAAACACCTATAAAATTACATGTATCTTTATGAATACAGTGTAGCGAAAGGATTAAATTTGCAAAGTTTTTTTTTCAAAACCACACCACAGATAAGGGGAGAGTCATACGGCACATGAAAAGAGGTTTTTTTCAAACAATTTATGCTTTCTGTTAAATATAGTAGGACTGTCACAAATTGTTGCAAATTTGAGTCAAATGTTGTGTTTTATTTCTATGCATGCAAAATTTAGAGAATGGAGATATAACGCTGTGGTAGACATTGGAAAATTTTTTTTTTGTTGCAAGGAATATAAAGAATTTTTGTAGAGAGAGTGCTTTATCCATTTACGGGAAAGGCGAATGTTACGAAAAATAGTCGATAATAAATCCACAGTCTAGTTTGAGATCTATTGTATAAGTATGAACGATGATATTACACATAAATAAAGTCTCAAACCTCACTTAAAACAAGTCTATTGTTTTTACGATTGGAGGAGTTTGCAATCTCTAAAGCCAGTTGTATAAATACGGTTAGATCATCAGTCACCTAAGCACTATTTGAATTAATCGTCAGCTACAGGAACTTTTACAACTTCATGCTAAACTCGGATCTATATTTTTAACAGTTGGTCAGTGCAAAGGAAACCATCGCTTACTAGCATCCACATCCAGAAAATAGGAGAACAATTGTTAACCATAAGGACAATGTCAGATTTCAAGATTTTGTTAAGGTTAGCGAATAATTTTGTTTGTTTGTAGTACATCTCTTACAAAATACATAATAGCCCAATTCACGATCTAGTGTAAATGGTCTTGCATCATTGCATTTGCAAAATGGTTTAGTATATTTTTACACTACAATAACAAAATATACAGAAATACTCTTGCTACAGTTTATAAAATAAACAATACTCAAAACCATAGTTTATATTTACTCAACATTTTGCAACACTTAAGGAAACTGACAGCTGACAATTTATTTATTAAAAATAATAAATTTCGTTGGCGAATGGAGACCCAAAATATAAAAAAAGAATAAAAAGGGATAAACCCAACAGAAAATGGTCCGAAGAGGATGTTAATAAAATAATTCATACCCTCGATGAACATAATCTCTTCGGCAGCCTCGTCTATTAAAGAGTCCAATATTTGTTCCTTCAAACTTCCATTAGACATTTTTATAAATTGTTAACAAATATCATAAAATTAAAATCATATATTTATTTTTTATTTTTGACAATCAGCTGTGTATTTGTGTTTTACAAAAAGTGTTGCAAATGCAACCAGTAAAATTTGTTCACAATTAATAGGAAATATTTACAATTGCATAAATACAATTGCAAAAATACACGAGATTGTGAATTGGGCTAATAATTATTATTATTAAAATTACTGTGTTAAGTAACACATTCTCTTTGTAATGCATTGCTCCATCGACCACAAAAAATGTACGAGGCAAATTAATAGTACTTAAAATTATTCAGTGATCAGAACGAAGGCCCTGTGTTTTAAACCACATTTGTCTAGAAAATATTTGCATCAAGTTTCTGCAAAACAAAGGGTTAAAAATTTGCATACTGTTGTCTCCGTAGTCTACTATGTAGTGTGTTGATTAATTCGATGAGAATCGATGGTTTAAACTCCAATCCTGACGTTTCGAACAAAACGAAATATGAAAAAATTATTTCCTTCGTTGACTTTCCTTCAGTACTCTTTTGGCAAAAAATCTATGAATAAATCAAATTGCCATGAAAAGTTTCTCAAATCTGTTGTGCGGAGTCGACGATAAACTTTAGGTCACACATGGACTGGCATGGCATGTAATGGGCAGTTAAGTAAGTAATACTTAAATATATTTGAGAAATTGAGTGCTTTACATATAAAGTTTCGGTGGCCTGAAAACAATTACTTTACAGAACCACTGTATTAATAATAATATATGTATGTATACTATAGCTTTTACCTTTTTAGGCAAGTATCCTCACGTTCTCCAGATGTCAAAACACTGAGTATTTTTGAATTCATTGTGGTTGACCATAAATTGGGAAGGCTTTGACGTCAACAGTATTTGAAATTTTATTATAACGCGTAAGGGAAGTTCAGATCCAAATATTACCTGCTCTACAACGTAAATTTTTTTAATCTTTCACCCTCAAGTTACATAGAGTTATGACTATATACGAGTCTATCTACTATAAAATGGTATATCATGCGATCAAACTACCATATTTACAATAATTAAAATACATAACTCAGCATTTACCATTTTATCAAGGCCCAGAATGCAATCTCAGCTAATGACTTCTACGAATGAGAAATTTTTTTTGGATTTCGAGCAGATTTTATACCGGCTATCTGTCTATCTGTTCCAATGTTGAATTGCCCGTATCAAAACCTGCCCACGAGCATTTATGAATTTTGTTAATTCAATGTCAATTCTAAGTCTATGTGCTTCCAGTGGGGCTTCCATTGTAGAGAATTCTCCCGCAATTTCGATAACTTTGTAATGCCTGTCTAATTTATACGTTCTGTTACATACATACATAATTGGTTATTAAAACCCTGCTAAGAGGAAGTCGCCGAAGAAATATTCTTTTTTATACTTCGTTTTGTTGGAGATGCCTGATCTAGAGTTTGGTCTTATGTCTAATAAACCTACACACTACTTACTAGTCTACGGGGACTTTTATTCATTCTGTTATTTCTCGTAATAACATCACGAAGGGTACACATATTATACGAATATTAGTGTCCTTAGCACTCATTACCGTAGCATGTATGACATACACTTCTGCCTGAAAGACGCCAACTAAGAAGAGATGCTTTCACCCGCAGCGCCATACAGTTCCAAACCATTCGTGAAGATCAGTATACAGATTTTTCGTACGCCACTCTGGACGTTGTGGACTTCTACAAGAAGTTATAGTGTGGTATCATAGTATCATTCCACATGACGCCTGCAATGGCAAGTGAGGTCTAATCTTATATAGGTCCACCCAATAGGCGCAATCAGTCGCTTCCAACGTCACTAGCAGTATGCACTTCACAAGATTCCGTATGAGAGCAGAGTATAACCAAACCTGTTGAGTTCTATTTACTATTTTTTCTAGTGACAAAAAAGCATCAGGTAGGTTATTCTTTCGTAATGTTGAAGAATGGGAATAAAATTGCTGACGAGAGTTGTATATGAATTTGGTCCAGACTTGGTCCTCGACAAGCAAATTGTTACTTTTTTATATACAAGGCATCACATTACTGAGCAGTTTGAGGAAAAATTATCGTTTTTTACCAATTTAACGGATACCTTAGTTATGGTAATAGAGCGCCTTAAATTTTAAAGGGTGGGAATGGCAATTAAAAATTTAAAAATGCTATTAAACTAAAACGGTTTGAAAGTTTACCAAATATATTTTTTTTGTTGTGAAGTACAATTGTTCCTCATTCGATCGGACAAAATTTCGTGCACTTTGTCGTGTAGTGTAAGGGTCGTATCTCGGCTATTTCTTTCTTTTTGTTCACTTTTTCGAGTGTATGGGACTGTATCTCGGCAATGGCATCACTAATGTTGGCCTTAAAATGCTCAATTGTCTCTGGATTGTCGGAAAATAGTCCAACGGTGTCAAATCACAGCTTCTTGGTTAATTAAACTGCCTTCAAACGTTTGACGCAATAAATCGATTGTGGCATGAGATGTGTGGCAAATTGTACCATCCTGTTGAAACCAAACACCGTTCACATCAATACCATGAAGAGCGGGTACAAAAAAAATCAGTTATCATGGTGCGATAGGTGTCTCCATTGACCCTAATGGTTGCGCCGTCCTCAGTAATATGGGCCAATGATGCCTTCGATCCACAAACCGCACCAAACAGCCACTCGTAATGGGTCATTATATTCTGTAAGACCATGAGTGTGTGTTTTCTGAGCCCCAAATACGGTAATTTTGCTTATTAATGTACCCACCAAGATGAAAATGAGCTTCATCCGAAAAGGACATCATCGAGCTGTTTCTCGTTGGCCCAATAAATCCCAGCGTTGCTCAAGTGTAAATCGATTTATTACGTTAAGTGGAGATAATATACATACATACTGAATTTTGTGATAGAATAGAATGATGGTTCAAATTTAAACCGATAGTTAGCACACCCGATATAATACTGGTATCAGTGTTTCATTCGAACATAAGTGAATCAAAAAAAAACGTTTTTTTAACGCAGAATCTCATTCTTAGCGTTTAACTGTCCATTTCTCATTCCTATCCCTTTTTCTTTTTTAGTATTTTTAATCAATTATACATACATATATACACATATTGTGTTCTTTATATACTACATGAGTAGAATATTTTAAATAAATTTTTACATCGCATATGACAATAATTTTTTTTTTGCTCTCTTTCCAACATATCAACATACAGATGTACGAATGTGTGTTGGTACAATACAATAGTATAGGAAAAGTTCTCTTTTAACAATTGGTTCTCTGTTAGCCGTTCTTTTTTAATAAATTGTTCTCTCGTTCCTAGTTTCGGTTTTGATTGTATTTGTGTTTGGAATTGTGTTTTTAACCCTATATTGCATCGCATGCATGTGTTATTTCGAAAGTGTTATTTATTGTCACACAACAAATTCAATTCTGATTCCGTTCTTTTTTTTTAAATTTTTCCATTTGTTTGTTGTAAAAATTAAACAAACCATCGTACGTTTATTTATTATTTTTTGTATGCATTTTTATTCGTTTGTTTATTTAGTTTTTGCTTGTTGACATACGTAAATAATCGCCCACACACTCGTAATTATATTTTAAATGTGAGTTCATACTTAAAATATCAATATATTGCAAATGCGTATTTTATTTGTTGATAATGGTTTTTATATATGTACATACGTTGGTGGTAAACATCACAGTACGTGTTTTAAATGCAGTGACTTGTTTGGATGGTTAAGCTACCTTTCAAGTGAAAACGGTAATTTTCCAATTATCTTGCGACGCTTTAGGTTCAGATTATTCACTTGACTTTGAGAACCGCTGTGGTTTCTCAGACCATAAAATTCAGGCCAAAAGAAGCTGGTGATCATCGCGTTCGCTTTCGACAGTGATTGCTTGGCTAACATCAATGGAACATGTACCGATGACGTCGCCAGCAAAAAGTGATTTTTTAGGGATTCGTTGGACACCCTTTGATCTCATGTGGGTTGGTATCGTCCCAAATACGACAGTTTTGTTTGTTCACCATAAATCTAGCAATGGGCCTGATCGCTGAATGATGATTTTTCGATGAAAACTAGGCTTAGTTGTCAAGTGCTACAGACCCTATTCAGTGAACATCGTTGTCTATAGTAGTCCATGTTAGGTGATGTTAGAAAACAGAATGAATGATTGACAATTTATTTGTAGATGTAGCTTTAGCAAGGTGGCCATTATCAACTGCCAAGTTTCGAAATTCCCTTTTAGAAGACCCGATATAAAATCAAATATTTTGAGAGTATATTTTAGCCAATGTTTCTACTAGTTTCGTAAGTAGCACTTCAAGGGAAGTGCAAAAGTTAGTTTCGGTGTAATTATTGTAGGAGCTTACGTTAAAAGAGAACCAATAAAATAAAAAATTAGTCGTATCAAAAGAAAGTAAAAATATAATTTATATATACTAAAAGTATTGTACATACCTATGTGATAATTTAGTCGTCCAACTTTATGTTCAATGGAGAACTTTGATAATGTTTAAACCGACGACTAGAGCAGTGGACAGCTGGACATCTATAAAATATTTTACAGTGTATGTATATAGTATGTATGCCAATGGGGAATCCTGAATTCCGAAATCCCAGGATTTTTGGGATTCGCAAATCCCGAATCCCGGGATTTCTTTAAATTTGTACCGGGATTTTCGGGAGTGTACATTCATATATATATGTACTTTATAAAGTAAGAAAAAATTTAGTTTACGGCATTCTTTTTTTATTTAGTATTAAATTATATAATACGCATGTAGTTTTTTAACTGTATCATGGAATAATTAAATGAATATTCTGTATCACTCGACATCGAATTGAACGTGAACGCAACTTCCATTGTTAAAAAGTTAAACGTTGCCCTCGTTGTAAAAGTCCAATAAAATCTGTTAATAGAGCTGATGATTTAGATATTCAACTTTCTAAAGAAATAGATTTGATTTTTTTTTGATGAATAGTTATATCCTGTATATAGCTATCTTGAAATCATTTTGCCCACAAGTATAGATTTCGAAATATGTTTTTCATAAAATAATTTTTTAAAAAATTACTTTAAACAATAAGTGTAAGTAATATATATATATATATATTTTGCAATTTAAATAGTGTTCTTAAAAGGGTTGGTATTTGTTTCTTCACTAATGTGGTTAAATAAATAAATGTAGACACAGATGAATTATTTTTATTTTTGTTAATTTAGGTTTTTTTGTTACTTTTTGTTCTGTTTTTTATTTTATACACATGTAATTATGATAAAGATTAAATAAAATTCAATTTTTAATGAAGCAATTGGTTTTAATTTTTTTTTATTAAAAATCCCGAAATCCACGAAGTTCGTGGTCGGGAATTTCAAATCCCGGAATTTTTTAAAATCAACCCCGTTTGGCATCCCTAATACATACCTTCAAACACACATAGAGATAAAAGAAATGTTTAAAAACTTTTATTGACAAAGATAGTCATTTTATATTCATTCGATAAACAATGCTGTCTTAAAATTGCATCTTCTGTTTCGAAATCCTGTAAGTGCATTCTACGCACTTAAATTTAGACAACCATTCAATCAAACATTTGATAAAATTGTCTTTATTTAAAACTAAATACACAATGGGTTGAATTACAAAAATAAAACAAAAAAAAAAAGAAAACAAACGAACGAATGTACATACGTTTAAAAAGTAAAACCTCATAAAAATGTATAAGCAAACTACATACATACATACTCTTTTGCATACAATTTATCTTATCGGTGTTGAGCATATAAGCAATAAAAATTCTACTTAAATTTTTGGTAAAAGAATACCAACCACTACAGTCACAAGCACTTGCATATCGCCTCCTAACATTCTGAAGTTCCAACTTCAGTTTCCAGCTTTTTATGCGAGTAAAGCAAATATTTAATTGAGGCCAATGGCTTTAGGATAATATTTAGTAGGTATACCCAGCATTTTTTGGTAATAAATTCAATTGATGAACTTGTAAATAACTTTGTGTTCAATAACATTGCCAGTAAAATGGCTGATTTTGACTTTTTGATACGCTATTATGGATTTTCTGTTACGATACATACATACATAATTGGTCTTTACAACCCTTCAGTCAGGATTACGTCCTAGTCCTTACCTGTTACGATACATTCATATTAAATTAGAAATTGTGTACAAGTGCTCTGTGAATGTAAGAATGTTTGTGATAACAATTTCAAATTCTAACCTGGACATTAATTTCTTTGTGCTTTTTTTCCATTGTATTGAAATGTAAATAAAACATCATTAACACAAATATGTACATAGATTACGGTGTCAGACTTTAGTAACATGTACTGTTATATTTTCGTGTAGTGGCTGTAGTAATCTGTAGTTCATATCACAACTGTGTTCTGGTATGACATCGGACCGCTTTTGCGGTTATATTTACTTTGTTGAGTACGCCTCTACATTCCGTTTCAAATTCACAAACTGCAAAAGTCATATAATGGAAAGGCGAGCTATCGGCAGATCTTTCATTAGAGCAACGGCCTGTTAGAACCGCAATAGCTCATTATATGGTCATACGATGAATGAAAAGAGATCACCAGTACCCTCTTTTCGGAGGATAACAAGTTTAAATGAGGCAATTGGACCACTTGTGCCCTGTTCATAATTAATACAGTTTTTAACGATATTACTATGTATTGGAACTTAAATAACAAGTTATGTTTCAATGGTCCGAAATTTCCCTGATAATAGTTGGCCTTCATTGACGAGGTTGAAGTTCGTTATCTAACATGCTAGGTTGCAATCCTGACTAAATTGCTGTAATGACCAATTATGTAAGAAAATTTATGAGTAAATTCCTTCAGCTTATCGTTACTATCACAATGAAATATATCGCAATAAATCAATATTTTTTACTTTAAAATTTTCATTCTCACAGTGCCCAATACATAATCCCAATCACGTAAACTAGTTTAGTATTCTTATGTTAATGTTTTAAAAATGTTTTTCTATTTGACATGAATCAACCCGTACACCCAAATAAAAATCAAATCATTTAAATCTGAAGAAAGAAAAAGTTTTTCGTTGTCAAATGCACCCGTAGTTTGACATACACATACACAAAATAGTTTAACATACCCGTACGCATTCATTAATATTGAAACTCCTATGATATCTGCAATTGCTCTCGTACCTTATAAGAGTTTACAAGTCATCATGATTTGTGGAAAAGGTGATACGAAGTGTCATAAATAAAGTATGAGCATTTATGTACATGATAATGTGCTGAAAAGGAATTGCCATTCAATATATACCATAAAATGTAAAATTTATGTTATTCAAGGTATTTAAGTTTAAAGGCAAAGCAGAGGAGATGACATTAAATTGTGTTTGTCATGAAACTAAATTTCATGCGTGGTAAATAATTTATTTTAAATAAATATTTAAACTTTTGGTAGAAGTTATAAATTTTCAAATACAATTGATAGTAACCTGGGAAACGAATTACACTTTGATTTTGATGAAAATAATCTATGATTATGTATTGGGCCTACTTACTTACTTAATTGGCCATTAACAACCCGATTAACGGTTGCTCTACTTCTTGAGCGCCTACGCCAATTGGTCACACCAATCCATGACAGGGCTTCCCCGCATCAAATACACGTCTCGCCGGAGCATCCTCCTCCATTCGAACGACATGGCCGAGCCAGTACAGCCGCTGAATATTAATACGCTGCACAACGTCTATGTCGTTGAGGAGCTCATACAGCTCACAGTTGGATCGGATAATAGGGTCCATGCCTCTGCGCCATAAAGAAGCACGGGTAGGATGAGCGAGTATTAGTTTTGTCGTACGAGAGAGGGATCTGCTACTCAATTGCCTATTGAGACCATAGTAGCTCCTATTGGCAAGAGTGATCCTGCGCTTGACCTCCAGACTGACATCATTTTTGGTGGTAACGGCGGAGCGAAGATAAATAAATTTCTTGACTGTATCAAAAGTATAGTTATCGGCCGTAATCTGAGAATCAATACGTCGCACGTTTCTACTTGTCTATCACATATACCTCATTTACTGCCAGACCCATCTTAGTAGACTCCCGTTCAACAGCACTAAAGGCAGCAGTAACATCTCACTTGGTACGCCCTATGATGTCAATGTCGTCAGCGTATGCAAGCAACTGGACGCTTTTTTGAAAAATAGTGCCATTGCGATGCACTCCCGCCTTTCGCAGAACACTCTTCATGACGAAGTTGAAGAGGTCGCATGATAAGGGATCGCTTTGTCTGAAATCTCGCATGGTATCAAAAGGTTTGGAAAGGTCCATTCCTACCTTGACGGAGCTGCAGGAATTGCTCATTCTGCATAGCCTTATTAGCTTCGCAGGTATACCGAGCTTAGACATTGCAGCATAAACACGATCCCTTATGGGGCTTTCGAAGGCTGCCTTATAGTCGACAAAAAGATGGTGTGTGTCGACTTGTTTTTCGTGGGTCTTTTCCAGGATTTGGCTTAGTGTGAGAATCTAGTCGATGGTGAATTTGCCAGGTCTGAAGCCACACTGATAAGGTCCAATAAGTGTTTTGACAAGTGGCTTCAGTCGTTCACACAAAACGCCTATAAGGGACCTTATATGCGATAGGGAGAAGGCTTATACCCCTGAAGTTGTCGCATATCGAAGGGTCTCCCTTTTTCAGGACAGGACAGAGGACACTGTGATTCCAATCGTTGGGCAAACTTTCCTCTTGCCATATTTTGTAAATAACCTGGTGCATGGGCCCTACCAACTCATTACATCCGGTCTTAAACAATTCAGCAGTTAGGCCATCAGGACCTGCCGCTTTATAGTCGACGACGAATAATCGCGACTTTGACCTCTTCATGGCTAGGCGGCCGAATCTCCACGCCGTCATCATCGATCAGGTTCGGAACATCATCTCTAGAGGCGGTATTGGTGTCGTCATCGCATTGTAGCAGAGTAGAGAAGTGTTTCCTCCACAACCTCAGAACCCCCTGCGGATCTGTAACCAAGTTTCCATTCTCATATTTGCAGGAATACGCTCCGGCATTTGATGGAATTTTTGAGCGCCATTCCTACATCTATACATCTCGACTTCCTCATGCTCATGCCTTTCCTGCACCCTCTTCTTGCGTCTGAAAAGGCGTCTCTCATCCCTTCTCCTCTCTCTGTAGTTCTCGACAATGGCTCGCGCAGCTGATGACTGCAACGTTTTCTTGAATGCGGCGTTTTTCGCTGCAGCTGTCTCGCGACACTCCTCATCGTACCATTTATTTCGTTGGAGTGGTCGCTCGAAACCAATTACTGTTTCTGCAGTAGTGCGCAAGGAGTGGGATATGTTGGCCCACAGTCCACCAATGTCACTGAGATTAGATTGGGAACGACGAAGCTTATCCGAGAGTTGAGCGAAGAACGCCTCAGTTGTCCTTTGTGATCGCAGCTTCTTAACGTCCAGCTTTCGCAATGCACTAGAGCGCGCTGGCGCAATCGAAACTTGGCTGCGACAAGGTAGTGGTCTGACTCGATGTTTGGACCTCTGAATGTGCGCACATCTAGTACACTGGATACGTGCCTTCCGTCAATCATAATATGATCGATCTGGTTGGATGTTGATCGACATCCAAGTGGCCTTGTGAATGTCGAGATGCTGAAACTTGATGCTACATACTACCACTTAGTAAGAATTAATGAATCAATAAAGAAGAAAACATTCTGCGGTTAATAACATGTACTAAAATAGAAGTGGAGATGTTATGTCCCAGAGTGAAATATTCGTAATTTATTCTTATGTGCCAACCTTAATTCTACGCCTTTGAAAAATTTGGTAAATTTAATTTGAAAAGCAAGTACAAAGAAAGGACATAGCAATACTATCTGGCAGACAGATCGCATCCGATGTGTGTAAAGATAAATTCGAATTTAACTAACAAAGACAAAAACCAAAAATTTGAATGGAGCCAAGTTAAAGTTAACAGGGCAATGTTAAGTCTTTAACAGTAGTTGCATGGTCCTGGATTATACGTAATTTGAGCGTAGTAAATGTATTCCAACCTTTGAAAAATTATACTCAAAACTTCTCTAATAGATTTGGAAATTGAAAAACTTATAAAAAAAATTATTTTATTTTAACAATTTCTGTCTGGCCCCTTTTAATAAAACCCAATTAGTGAAATATCTCAAATAAATTTGGAATTTGAGAATTCGGGCTCGAAACATTGATATGGTGGAAAAACATCTCCTCCACCCCTACCAAGCATCCCGTACAATTCAATACAATTATTCATTGCTAATAATGATCGGAATGAGAATTGTTGGAGAAATGGAAGAAAATAGAGAATTTTTAACAAATGAATTGTCGACACCATGTTGAAGAATAAAATATCTAATGAAAGGCTGAGATTTCGTCAACACAAAGGAAAACCAGTGAAATCCGTTCTACACAAAGTCACCCACTACATATAAAGGTTTCTGCATAACGAATTGTATTCTCTCGGCGTAAGCATTGGAAATGAAGTAGCCTTCAATAATTTTCAGACCGGTACAATTAGAAGAGCGGAATACGCTCCTCCCTTTCTTGTCAAACTGAGTGGGATATCCAAGCAGGCGAATATATGGGTGTTATCCTAGATAGAAAATTGAAATGGAGACAGCAGCTAGAAGATGGGGCGGCAAAGGCGCATATGTAGGATGGTTTTAGGTTTACTCCAAGAAGGAAGTGTAATATTAGACCTATGTTAACTTAGGCCTCAGCAGTGTGGTGGATTTCGATGGAGAATAAATTAGAATTACAATAATTGAAGTCGCCGTGGTCTAGTAGGTAGTGTATTGGCTTATTAGACTGAAGGCCCGAGTTCGAATCCCAGGTCAGACATCAAAACGAAAATATTTCTTCGGCGACTTTCTCTCAGCAGATTTCTGGCAAAAAAAACTCTGAGAGTAAATAAAATTGCCATGAAAAGCTTCTCAATAAATTTGTCGTTCGGAGTCGACATTAAACTGTAGGTCCCGCCACTCATGTATAAAATTAACACACACAACATGAGTAGTGTGAGAAGCTAGGACTGAAGGGTGCGGGCTTCTTGGGGACGATTGCTGTAGACTGTCTAATGGTGAAGGTATAGCACTGGCCGTTTTATAGTCACCCAGCAGCAACTCGTTTCCTTGCCGTTCGCATCTTGAGGTGTCCACAAACACTACTCCCTCTCTTCCACCTTCCTATAACCCATTTTGCTAAAACCTGCACAATGAACTGCATGAGTAGGGGCCATCCCCTGAGTGCTGGTTTCACAAAAAAAAAAAAAAAAAATTCAGAGAGTTCTAAAAAGTGTAGTTTGGGGATAAATGTTGCGATCACCATGGGGTTGAAAACATTACTTTCCATTCTACCGGAGTCGCTTTCGGCGCCTGGTCTCTAGACTATGGTGAAGTAGATCTACAGATCTACACATTGTATCACCAGAGGCAATGGGAACACTGAGCGGATACTCAATTAGCCTGGAATTATCGAACACCACATCGACTTTCTTGTTTAAACGGCTCTTTGGCACAGATGTTCGTGGGAACTTGTTGTTACATGGATGTCTCTAAATATGGAAATAGAACGGAACTATTCTAGGAACAGAATAGTTTTAAGCTAAAACAACCAAACGTTGCTTTCCGCTACGGCTTTTTAAACGAAAGTACGTACGCTTAGAGAATGTACGATCTGGGCTAGTGCTAATTCTGCAACCTTGACTTATAGGAATTTGAATATATTCGCTGAGGGTGAATTATGGTAATAACTTCCATTTAAAAATTACCTCAGACATGGCATAGCACGCATCATATAAGTACCTAGTAATCACGAAATTAGAGAGCAAATATTCTGGCTGATAGAGCGGGATTATTACACTAAATAGGATTTGATACATAGAAAACTAAGGTAAATAGACTATTGAGGAACAAAGAGGCAGTAGGAATATGCTTTAAGGTGGTTCTGTTTAGAAGAAAATAATGAAACTGCATAGAGGTGACAATACAGATTCTCAATAAACATTTTAGATGGTAATGGTGAGCACACGACAATCCTACTTAATGGCTTTGCTATATGCCGATATGCACATGACCTTCAGCCTAACCTAACTATAACAAGAATCATAAGCATAAATGTTTGTAGCAGTGTTATTAATTTGTAAAAAATATATAAACATAAAAAAAATTTTTATGTTTATAGGGACACAAAAATATTTTCTCTCTAAACAGTATATAAACACAGAGACAACCTTACTTCCTTGCATTAGGGCAGCATTGTGTATGCCTGGTTGTGAAGTAAAATGAAATATTAATGCCCTCTTATGAGTTATTAAATGAAAAGACTTATAATGTCAATGCAATCATGAAAACATACGTACATATTAATATACATATGACCCACTATGTAAATACTTGTTTGTATTTGTTTTGGGTTCGAGTTAAATGAACGGGAATAATAATTATACGCGTTGTTTGATTATGGCATAATAATTGCTTAAATATCGAAAACAGCAATATGGATACACTACTGAATCTGTATAAATTACTTTGTCTTTCTTATTTGTCCACTTTGCCATAATTTAACTTAGTAGCAGTGGAATAAATTTAAATTTCAAATTGGCATATTAATTATTATTTAAAATGTCACTTCTTAAGCAATATTTAATAATGCTGTCGTTCATTTGATAGTTCAATAAGTACGTGTACGAAGTGCTTTCCTACATAAATCGATAGGCACATGAGTTTAAAATAAACAAATCTTACTTTAAACGTCAATCTTAACAGTGAGAAGCAAAAAAGGAACATGAAAAAATGAAATGAAATGGACTAGAGACTAATGGAACAAAGTATTGTTTTACGATAAATCCATATCTATTAAAATACATTCAGATAAAGTAATAAAAGTATATCAACGCCTGTATTCTCGTTACTATACTATACATACATACAATGGTTAGCCAAAGTTTAATTTCTTACTTAATTGGCCATTAACAAGCCGATTAACAAATTTCGGCCTGCCTTAACACATCCTTGACTAATTTGCACTACACGGGATATTGAAAAAAAAAGATATCAAAACTAAACATTAGTTTGTCAAAAATTTGCTAAGAAAATTTTTTCTAAGAAAAACAGGTTTTAAATTTCCTCTGCTTGAATTTCTTATTAACTTTTTTTATTTTCTCTCAATTTTAATTCTTTCAGAACAAATCGTTGGCCAATCTCGCGAAGCTAAAAAGAAGCGGATGGTCATGCGGCTTCAACCCTTGAACCAATTGAACTTTGTAAGGCGTGATACCAAGATCTTTTCGCAAAATTCGACGTAAATTGGTGTGTGAAATGTTTAATTCTTGATGTTGATGGATTTCTCACCCTCTCAGCCACAGCTTCGGTATTTTCGGGAGTACGCACTGTACGAGTCAGTTCACGTCTTGGCGCATTAGCAATGAAACCACGAACTTTAGCAATAAACTTGCGGATACCGGTCACTGTTGGTCATTCTCTGCAACCAAATTTTGTATGAAATTTTCGTGCAATTTCTTACCAATTGTCTTTGTTTTGGAAATAAATTTCCAATAAATCCCAACGCTGCTCAAGCGTAAATCGAGATAAATCAATGGAGATAATATACTGAATTTTGTGACAGAATAGAATGACATAATTATTGCCAGATTCAAAATAACCGATGGTTTAAATTGAAACCGATAGATGGCCTACCCAATATATGAAAAATATATCAACTGATTTTTGAATTAAATAGGATTGTTATGTATATATGTAACAAATATGCATTTTTATTGCCGTAAATGGCTTTGGGATACTAGTATTAAATAGTTTGTTGTAGTTGGTAAACAAAATACATAAAAAACAATAATTTTCTCAAGAAAATAAGTTTTTCAGCGGAAATAAAACTCTTCATTACATATATACTAATACCGAGAAATACATGTATATATATGTATGTATATAAGTAATTCCTCGATTTACGTCGTGATTGTTTCCGGCGGAATCGAAACAAATTAAATGGAATTTCAAATTGTTCATACCTACTACAAAGTAGTATCTTCTTAAAATTCGTATTTATTAATAAAAAAAAATTGTTAAAAATTCTAATCGCCGATGCTCCTTATGTTGCGTTGTGCAAAAATTTTGAATAAAGTTGGCTTAAAAAGTATATCAATTCGCTTCTGCAATAAAGATTTTTTTTGCTTACATATCTCAATATTATTTTGAACAATAATTTACTGTTGTCTTTGACGACTCATCTCTTTCCTCATCAAAATTAATTTCCTTAAAAAATTTTATTGCATGCAGTCAAAGGTTTCGGACAACTTTGTCAATGAAATGCGTCTATTGTCTCTATGAATGTTTTTAAGTGCTTAAAATATTCCAATCCAAGTTAAAATATTCAGAAATGAAAGAATATCCTGTACCTGAAAATCCTACTATATGATCTACGTTTTTTTAAGCATTTCTCATTGTATTTCTTTTATATTGCTTTTATATTGGCTTACATTATTGAGCTCTAAGACCAGTATTATTATATATGTATATATTATGGTCTTTAGAATTATTGGCTTCAAAATTATCGGTCATGTTGTTTTAATTGATGTATCGGGTCCGCCATCTAACGTTTTTTTTTCAACTAGTACTTATTTCGTGAATGGTAACACTTAGCTCATGTCTGATTTGACAGATAATTAGTTTTATCCTTCCGCTGAACGAATATGGTTGTGTATTCGTGTTTTCGCTTCGCTAAGTGAGCCTGCGATCGACTTACAGAAGATGCCGATTATGGCAAAAAAAATCTTCTTTTCAGATGAAGCTCATTTTGATCTTGGCGGTTTTGTAAACAAGCAAAATTGTCGCATTTGGGGCACAAAAAACTCGCACGCATACATTGAAAAGCCGACGCACCCAAAACGAGTCACTGTTTGGTGCGGATTTTGGTCCAGAGGCATAATTGTGCCATTTTTCTTCGAAAATGAGCACGAATTTTTGTTCACAAAAATTGAAGAGGAGGATATTGGCAACATTTGGTTTCAACAGGACGGCGCTACGTGCCACACAGCCGAAGCTACACTCGATGTTTTGCGCCCTGTTTTTGAAGATTACATTATCAGCCGCAGAGCTGATGTCGTTTGGCCACCTCGGAGCTGCGATTTGACACCGTTGGACTATTATTTGTGGGGTGCCGTCAAAGATAAGTGTTACCCCGACAAGCCAGAGGCAATTGGCGCTTTAAAGGACAATATTCGTGAAGCCATTGGTGAAATACAGCTGCACACAATCGATAATGTGCTTAAAAATTGGACCGATCATGTAGGCTACTGCATGGCCAGCCGAGGCAGCCATTTGAATGAAATTATTTTCCATTATTAACCGGAAGGATTGTACTTTCAAATAAAAAAAGAAATTTGAGAAAATATTCAGTAGTTTTTTTTAAAGCATTTTCAAAAAAAAAAAAGTTATTTGGCGGACCCTTAGTAAGCCAGAAAAATATCGTTTATATCGATTCTGTAAGACCACTGCATGGGTTCTATGAACCCCAAATACGACTCAGAAACATCATCCTGCAGTTGCCAAGCATAAATCGATTCATTAAGTTAAATAGAGATAATATACTGAATTTAGTGACAGAATAGAATGACATAAGTATTGCCTGATTCGAAATAACCGATGGTTCAAAGTTGAACCGATAGATGGCCCACCCTATATTTTAGTTAAAAAATATATTTTTGTACAATATTTCTCAATTTTTCCAACTCCTCCATTAGTTTCTCAAGGGTTATATAAATTCTCTTATCTATGTTGATAAGCTAGTGACAATGCAACACTTGAAAATCATTCGGTTGCATATGACCGAAAAGTTTGTGAAAAATATGGTTCCTGATTGCATCCAACAAAACCTATTTCATTAACATTAAAAATATATCTCTTTGTTTTATTACGATTTTACTCTTTTTTACAGTTAATAAAATAAAACGATTTGTAAAGTATTTAGAATTCTTTCTACCAACAACACCGTATCAATATCCATTAAAGCGAAATAATCAATACTGAATAATAAAACAATTTAAAGAATAAATCAATAATGCTGATCTAAATGGGTTTTCTAGGTTTATTTTTTTTAATTCTCCTGTTATTTCCATCACTCATGCTATTAAATTTAAAGCTTCAAATGAATTTCATTTGAAGTACTCATCAACAACAACTACGAGTTATAAAATTCAAATACAACTAAAACGTTCATAACTAATGGTATTTAAAGTGAAAATTTGTTTTTCTTCTCTCAACTCTAAATATTTAAAATGAAAGTTTTTCCAAAATAAATAGAAAATTTTTGAATAGTAAAATCAAAATAAATAAATAAATGGAAAATAAATAAAAAAAAAAAGAAAAAATGCTGAAAGTGAAAGTGGTAGACTGAGTTGTTGTTTCTTGAAATAAACAATGTTTACAAAGGCGTGGCTGTGATAGTCATTAGAGAGAAAAGTTTTTCAAATGTCTGTCAAAATATTTTTGAAATTTATTTGACGGAAACATTATTGCTGCAGCAAATATTAGATAAACAAATAACACCGCACAACAAATAAATGGAAATTTCTAAATTTGAAATTATATTGGGTTTTTCGTTTATTTGCAATTAAATTGTTTTTTTTTTTTTTTTTTTAATTAAAGTTGTACTAAAGTCAAGACCATTTAATTCAGTGATGCAATTTAGACTCCAATCACGCAAACAAGCAAGAATTCCATGGCACCTAATTCCGTGGGTTATAATTGTAATGCTATAAACACAATGAATAAAAAAAAATTTCTTGACTTCACAAGACGGACTGGTTTTAAACTTCGAAATTTATGTTCAGATACTACTTCAGGATGTTTTGAAAAATCTTGGTCTAGCAGCGATTTTGTAGAAACACTTTTACGGCAGATTTCACGCAAGTCTGAAGCTGGTGGATAATTTAAATGAGTGGTTAAGTGGAAATTTTTTGGAAGGAGGGGTTACGACATATAGGATGGGTTACGCAGCATAAAATCTAAAGTCAGACAGACAACCGGTCAAAAAAAAAAATCAAATTAGAAATGTGATGATAAAATATGAAATAATGACAAACGACGCATGATTAAATGGATGAGTAACAATGACATTATTTCTACTTATATCGGGTGGGCCATCTGTAGGTCTAAATCTGAACCATCGGTTATTTCGAATCTGTCAATACTTATGTCGTCATTACATTCTGTCACAAAATTCAGTATATTATCTCCACTGAACGTAATGAACGGATTTACGCTTGAGTAACTTTGGGATTTATTGGTCCACTGGCTGATTTTGCAGAAAAAAATTTTTTCGGATGAAACTCATTTTTCGCTTGGTGGACGATATCAATAGAGAATAACATAGAAGAAGGAACATAAGTTCCTGACCATCTCACTCAATACATGTTTATAGAGGGCAACGCTAGACGGTAAACCTACCAAAGCTCAGCAACATGTCTACTAAGCTAACTACACTTTATTACAACTTCAATTTCAAGCAAACCTATTAATAATCAATAATAACGTATTTGTTGCTCAGAAAAGCCACAGTAGCCAATTTACCCATTAGGAGTGACTGCTTGGTGCGGTTTGTGGATCGGAAGTATCATTGGCCCATATTTCTTTGAAAATAAGGACGGCGCATCCATTACGGTCAATGGAGAAACCTATCGCACCATGATAACCAATTTTTTTGTACCCGCTCTTCATGGTATTGATGTGAACGATGTTTGGCCACCAAGAAGCTGCTATTTGACACCGTTGGACTATTTTCTGTGGGGCGCCGTTAAAGAAAAGTGTTATGCCGACAAACCAGAGACAATTGAGCATTTGAAGGTCAACTTTCCTGATGGCATTGCCGAGATACGACCCTATACACTCGAAAAATGCACGAAAATTTATGGAATGTGGTAGTGTTAGGACAGCCACGACGGCCACATTATAGAAGTAATATTTCTTTTCTAACTGGAACGATTATACCTCAGAACAAAAAAATAAAAAAAAAGTTTTTTTTTTTTTGCAAAATATCAAACCGTTTTAGTTTTATTGCATTTTTAAATTTAAACTTTTAATTGACCCACCCTTAACAAAGACGTGCTCTTCCAATCATGGAAAAAAGGAAATGACAAATATTTTTAAACAGATCTGGTTCAGTACACTTATGTATATGATCCACAAATAGTTACTCTGTTTAAAATAACATCTTGCAAAAAGACATTGTGCGGTGCAAATAATTCAAGTCATCTACTGCGATATTTCGGATTCCAAACAATGTTGCTCAGCTTTTTGTGAATTTTTCAAATATCTATTAAAGCAATACAATTTCTTTTGTTTTCGCATCAGCTGTAAACATTATTGGGGTACTTAAATATATAGCCAGGTAAATAATGTTAGGGTATCAAACAAACTTTGTTGTTTGGTTTTCTTTTATAACTGTAAGTTTGAAAGTAAAATGAAATGAAAATTTTCTTGAACAAACAAAAAATTAAGAAAAAAAATTTCTTGCTAAATTTCTTGCGACTTTCGCTGCAGGACTTTATTTACAGAAATTTAATTCTTCCACACCATAAACTCTTACCTTTCGCTCTTTTATTGTGCTTCTATTCTAAACATTTTACTGTAATTTTTTTGTCGTAAGTCTTTAATTTAATTTTGTTTTTATTTTCCTTTTAGTTACTAGGCTACTCGTTCGATTTTATTCATAAAACGCTTCAGGGGTTTTCTGTATTGATGAAATGAAGATAAGGCAACAGAAGTGTAACAAATTTTGTAACTAAACTTTGTTGTCATTAGCAGGCGGGATTTCCTATTTTATTTTAAAATCAAAAATTACACCAAAAATTGCAAAATAAAATTACAACAAAAAAAAAAATTATAAATAGTTGGATAGTAACACTTTCATACGAATATTTAAATTCATTTCCTCCTTTAGTTCACAAATTGTATTGGAATAAACAATTTTTCAATTCATAAAAAATTAAAAAAAAGTTGTTAAAGGTTTCATAAAAAGTTATTGTGGCTTACATACTTTATAGTTTATTATTATGCTATCATCCAAGCACTAAGGTAGTACATATTGGGAGTACCGGTCTGAAGTGAGCCTCAAGATGTCTTCAAAGGGATCGTTTATTGTGAACGAGCATATTTTTTTTTTTTTTGGCGTTGATATCTGTCAAACACATTCACTACACATCAAAACAGTGTACAAACATCATATTTACTTTCGTGTTAGGGATGGCGAATTTAGAACCAGAAAATTATGATTTGCGGTAATTTTTTGATTTCAATTGAAGAAAATTGCTTGTCGAATCATATAGTGTTCCTGCTCTATAAGCAGCAACACGAAAAAGAAGATTACGACGGTTCATCGTTAACAATTTTGATGTGAGAACTGAAGAATATGGGAAACCATTAAAAAAAGTTGGAAGACGTCGAATTGAAAATGATATTGGATAATCGAAAAAAATTAATTCAAGAAAAACGAGTTAAAATTGCACGCAACTGGGCGCGTTGTATTTTTAGTTTTTATTCATATTGAAGCGTGGCCCACTGTACATCGTCCAAACATATCTGAGAACTTAAGCCTCAGTGCAGTTCTAGCAGCCACGTTTCGGAGAAAGATGTCCAATGGTTGTAGAGACAAGACGCTATCGAGGCCTTCGTGCAGCGAAGACTTCAGAGCACCTGTGATGACCAAGCATGCCAAGTCATCTTTCGTATAGCCTGCCACCGTACTAATGCTCCGTAGGAGAGAATAGGCCGTACAACCACTGTGTACATCCAGCTAATGATATGAGGCTGAAGACCCCATCTACTCTCAAACGTCCTTTTACAGGCGTACAAGGCACTGATCGTTTTCTTCATCCTTTCCTCCATGTTCCACTTCCAGGACACTTTGAAGTCCATTATGATACTCAATTACTTTGTTTTCTGAGCGTCTCACAGCCGTTCCTTTCATTTTCGGAATGGTGAAACTCGTGATTTTGTATTTCCGAGTGAACAAGACAAGTTCAGCCTTGTCTGGCTTCATACCCAAGCCGTTTTTCTCCGTCCATCTATGTATCTTTGCCAGTGCCGACTCCATAAGATCGTTGATTGTTAGAAGATGCTTTCCCGTTATGTCGTCAGCATATACTACCATTTTGAAGCTTCCACTCTTCATTTACATCAGGATTTGATTAATAACTAGTTTACACTAGACTTTAGTCTGAGATGCTTTAAAAGCATCGTTGGAAGCTCTTTGTACCAAACCAAAATTTTTAATAAAAGTTACTCTGGAAATTTGCAAAGAAAGAAAAGGACAGCATTTTACAGATCGAAGGTATAATAACTCAATGAATAGTTGAGGCTGAAAAGATTCCTTTCGTAGAAAGTAAAGTATTTAGTTGCCGTTATTTTTTTGGGTCGACCTGTTAAATGAAAAGCCCAACATGATTCTTCTTAATCTTTTAAATTGCCCAATACCCAATTTATATAATACCCCAACAAGAGATCCATATCAGTGCTACATTCCTGTTATTATAGATCCATTTTTAAATTAAATAGTAATACATACTTTAACTGTACATACATATGTATGTACTTTTCGCTTCTCGTTATTCTTAGCGATAACAAATTGTCTTGTTTTTATTTTCACACATTTAAACTCTTTTACTTTCACTAATGGCAACCAAAGTAACTTTAAAGAAACAGAAAAATATGTGAAGTCATTTCATATTATTTCTTCGTTTCTAATTTACTTCGGAATAGTTTTTGAATATTTCGTATTTTCACTTTCATATAGTTTTTCGCCTTTAAGTTTTCGCAGAATTATTTTCTTTTTCTTGATGCATAAATATTTTCGTTTACTTTACGGGCTTTTTCTTGTTAACAAACAAAAACTGTTTTTGTACTGTAAATATGAAAGCTGTGTACCAAGAAAAGTTCTTAAATTTTCCCTCTAGGGTATTAACAGCTTGTAGTAATTTGCCAACAAATGGAAAAAAACGAAAATGAAATAACATATTTTGGTCAAAAAAAAAAAAAAATATTATCCATAATTAAGAGACCAGCTTAAGACCAAAAAAGTAGAGAATATCAAAGTCGGCAAAGAGGTACCATAAAATATGAGTCAACTGGGAATAATAGTTATTTAAGTCCTGTCCTTATTTTCCATAGTTTTATTATGTCTTCCTATTTAATATGCGTTACGATAAATACTAAAAATATTAGATTTAGTTATACATACATACGTTTAAATAATGGAGTATGAAATATCGAAAAACAAAATTCGTTATTATTTTTGGAAACATCATAAAAAAATTCAAAAATTCTCTAAATATAGGCTTTTATTCTATACTAGCTGACCCGACAGACGTTGTCCTGTCCAAATTAGAAAAAATGTTTGTGTTCGATTTGTGAATTTGTGAGAAGCTGTTTGAATTGTGTAAAAATAGTGAAAAAGAGAAAAACCACGTACTTTTAAATGATAATTTTTATTTATCTAGGTTTGAGGTGTGTTTAAATTACATTTGATTTGAAAATATGTACAATATGGTGTTATATTTACATTTTGATTGAAAGATCGATGTTCGGGAACCAATTAAAATAAAGAAATACTTTTTTCTGTTGCTTTTCAGTGATATCGTAGTTTCCTTCATTGGAATGCTTTATGATACACGACATTTTTAGTTTTGTTGCCTGGCGCGTAGATAAATAATGCTGATGGTGTTCCGACACGGAACAGGCGCCATACAATTGACCATGCGAGAAGCATGGATTTTCAAGGTTAATGCCGCAAACACGCAATGACTGCCCTTGGGATTTATTAATTGTCATAGCGAATGCAAGCCGTACTGGAAACTGCAATCGTTTAAAATCGAATGGCATGTCGGTCAGAGCCATTGGGTTCCGTGGTATTAAAACGTTTTCTCCTTTGTACTTTCTTTTAAGTATTGTTGCTTCGATGACGTTATTCATCAGGTTTTTTACCGCAAGTCGGGTGCCATTACAAAGACGTGGTTGGTTTATGTTTCGTAACATTATGATTACCGATCCGACTTTCAGTTGGAGATTGTGAGGCGGTAATCCGGGTAATTCCAGCGAGTTTAAAAACTCGGTTGGATAGTTGACAACATCATTTTGGGAAGTAACGGAATCCACCGATTTGTACAACATCAATTGGACAGCAATTTCACTTTGAATCTTAAAATTCAATTCGTCGACATCAATGTTTTTCGCAGCCAATATAGCACGTTCGGTCAACCAATCATGATTTTTGTAATTTTGTGCAATGTTTGGAAATACCTTTCGGATTAGTTTGGATTTTGGGAGTATCAGTGGGCGTGGACAATTTTTCTTTCTGTAAGTAACTTTTGTAAACTATTGAGAACATTTAAAAAAAATAAGACAAGATTTTAGATAAATCGAAAAAAGTGGTCGTAAAAGTGGACGTGGTAAATTTTTCTTTCCGTAAAAACCTAAGTTGGACTATGACGAACATTTCAGTAAAAAAATTGTCCAAATCGGTCTAACCGTTCTCAACTGATGCAATTACCAGCGAACGACAATTGATTTTTATTTATATAGATTATTTGCAATAATTAGTGATTTTTTATGGGAGCTCATTTATTTTATTATTAAAAGTGTATTTATTTTAATGCCCTGATATATTTTTTAAACTGTTACGTTTTTACCTTTTTAAAAGAGTTTAAAATATGAATTCGTTGATTGCAAACAGAATAAAAATAAATTGGTGTTTAGTTTCAATTAAATTCTTTATTGTTCGCACTACTTTTGTGTGCCACTGTTTATAACTTGACGTATACAAAAATAATTGCTTGTTTGCTATTCTTCTTCGCAAACAACAACACTTGTTCGTTAGATCTGTATAGCGGAGATCTTCAAACCACGACTGTTCTCCTCACACGCAACGCGTCCTCACACAAGACTGATTGAAATCTTACTACTACTCGTTGTCTGCTTTTTTCGCGTTCTCGAGAATTCCATCGCGATTTCATTGTTGTTTGTGTACTTTGTTTACGTTGTTTGTTGTTGCGTTCTTTCTTACTTGTCTATCGCATTTTCTTTCATACTGATGGTTTTTGTTTTTGTAGCTTTTGGTTATCGTTTTAATGTTAAACGATGTTACACCGTTTTCATTATCGTAACAATACTATTTATTTGAGTGTGTGTATGTTATTCAAAATTTTCCATTTTGGGTTCATTAAGGTATTGTAGGTAATTGCTAACCATGTGGGAACAGGGACATAATAGTAATAGTAAGCAAAATCTACATGAAATTTGAGTTTGTTAAGTCTGGGTAAGAGTGAACTGAGTAGAATACTGAACGTATTCATTTCAACCATACAGGTGTAGCAACTAATAGCCAATGTAGGACATTTGAAGGAGACATTGTAACGACTGAACTCTTCCCCCAGATAATGGGGGATTTTTAATGGATGCCAATTTACATACATACATACAGTCCAACCCTTTACGACCTAGCTTCACACACCACTTTATACATGAGTGGCATGACCTACAGTTTAAAGTTGACTCCGAACAACAACTTTACATGGCAATGTTATTTTCTATCAAAGTCTTTGCGAGAAACCTGCTGAGAGGAAGTCAGCGAAGAATTTTTTTATATTTCGATTTGTTGGAGATGTCTGACCAGGGGTTTGAACCCTGGTCTCACGTATAATTAGACAACACACTACATACTAGACTAAGGCTACCAGATGACAATTTACCAGACATTGTTACATTTATATTTTTTATTGTTATATTGTAGTATATACTGTATATATATATATATACTGTATTTACTGTTATATTGTAGTCGCCGTAGTTTAGTAGGTAGTGAGTTGACTTATTAGACGTAAGGCCACGGTTCAAACCCCAGGTCAGACATCAAAACCAAATATGATGATGGTTTTTCAAATAGATGGTGGTTTTTCTTGAATCCAAACTCTAGGAGAGCATGATGACCTTGGCTAGGCTTGAATAGCTTACCTTAGATCTTTTAATCGTAAACTGGACACTGGTAAAATATTGGAGCTTAAACACTTTGTTATACTCTGGCTGCAAAAGGCAATATAAAATTAAAAGTGTATGCCCAAATGGTGCGAAGTAGTTGCTTGACAATGTAATTGAAAGCTTGCCTGTGCGTGTAATCTGTCGTTCTTATTACGAGTGCATTTTATAAAATTCAAATCATGTTGAATTGGATCCATACTAAGTTTCTACTACAGCAGCAGGCAGCTATTGTAGCAATAAGATTGAACTGGAGAAGCTGCTGCTGCCATGCTGCTCATAGGGAATGCTAGAATCAAATATCCGTATATACTGATCGATTATATGATACTTATTTACTTTCTTTTTGGTCATTGCAATCCTCTAGTCTGGGTTACCACCTAGCTTATTACACCACCCATGTTGTATGTGTTAATTTTATCCATAAATGGGGTACCAACACTTTTGAAGTCAACTTCGAACGACAGAAGAAATACTTTTTATATTTCGCTTTGTTCTATATGAGTGAGGTGGGATTTGAACAGCAGGCTCGTATCTTCTAAATTAACACACTACCTACCTAGACTACGACGACCGCGTATTATTTTTTTTTTACTGCATCTCGTAGATCATCTTAGTCTTTTACAAAAGGAAATCATGGTTATCTTCATGTCGCTTAACATTCATACTATCAAACTACGTGATAACTCATAGATTGCATTCTTATTATTTCTGAACTGGCATCCAACGTGCAGAGTCCATCAGTGTCGTCTAGTTCGCGGGAATATGACGGATTATTGGCAGCTTGCCATTATTTGGGTTTCTGAAAATGGGAACATACCCGGGTTACAGTATTTCGATCGAATTATTTACATCGATGCACCTGTATGATATATACAGACCAGAAACAACAACAAAACTTTACGTTCAAATGCTGGAAATTCATAGCAAACTGAATAAAAATGAAATCTTTAGCCTGTTATCTGTTTCGAACTGCTGCAAACCTAGATATAGATATCTCAAGGTCATAATGTAAGGTCCAAATGAAAAAAAAAATGAAGAGAAATTCTCAAGGCTACGAAGTTAATGCAGTCCGTATGAGGACAGAGAAGTGAAAGTGTAGCGAAGACACTAGCCAACCCTAAGGTGAACCAGCATAGAGCAATTCCTCGAATTGTGGTGCTGAGGTGATTTTAATGCGTATTGCAGTTGCACATGCCGAATATGTATTGTGAATTAGTAAAGTTTTTCATACGTAAATTAGTAAAGTAATTAGTAAAGTTTTTCATATTTGGTGCACAAATTTAAATGAATTTAAATTCGATTAAATTTAATACAATTTTATTTACTTTTAATTTAAACAAACCCCTGTGTATAGCAAAGCACACTGGTTTCTGGTGAAATTATACAGAATTCACACAGAAAGTGTAATTTAATCATTGAAATTCTACTTAGACGCCCTACTCAATATTTATTAACAATTCATTCGATATCTTCATTTACCAAACTGCTGCAATAAAAACTTTCCAAACCGGAAAATATTTATTGTAATGGCATGAGATTTAGTTTTCGCTATTCTGTTTCATCAACCGATTACAGTGTTTGTCTCTCCCATTCCGCCAAGTTATGTTTTTTTTGGTGTGTGTGTGTGTGTGTGGCTAAAATCCCTTAAATGATAATGCGACCAAATTACGCCAAACAATTCTGGTTATTTTATTTTATTTTTCAAATATTCAAAATAAATTAGAAAGCTTTGGTATTGAGTTAGTATTGGGGACAGTTGAAAATCCTTTAAAGGTTTCCCTGAATGTTTGTATTCAAACAAAAATTTATACACTTACATAGCCTGTGTGGAAACAGAAAAAAAAAATAATTTTATTTTAATGATTATTGTTGTCTTCCGAAAGCAATGAACAAACAAAAAATACAATAAATAGGAATTTAAAAGAATACTTTTTTCTGCTGATTTTAACAAAATAAACTTTAAAACTATAACAGTTTAAATATTAAACATTATATTCGACATACATTCACAGGAAATGTGTTGTATTTGAATTAATTTTTAAATTTTCATGTGTTCCTATGGTGAAGTCGACGTAGTCTAGTAGATAGTGTGTTTGCTTATTAGACATGAGGGCACGGTTCAAACCCCAGTCATCTCCAAAAAAGCGGGATAACAAAAAAATATTTCTTCGGAAACTTCCTCTCAGCAGATTTCTATGAGAGCACATAAAATTACAATGAAAAGTTTTTCAAAAATCAATACTCATGTATAAAAGTTACACACACAACATGGATGATATGAGAAGCTGGGCTATGATCCAGACTAAAGTGTTTTAATGACCAATTATGTACTCCAATGGTTCAGGATAATAGTACGTTTTTGTTACGTTCCACCCAGAGAACGTAATCGTTGGCTGATGCTTTATTCCACACATGATGGCTTCAATATCTCACACGAGTTAATAAGCACTTGGTGAAAGACTCGATTAATAATTATGTACACAAATATTAGGCTCTGCTTGAAATATGCAATCCTACGCAATTTAGCAGATCAAAAGACAGGAAAGCACCTCAACAATGCGGCAGATAATACGACATACTGGACTTTAAATGGGCGAGATCCGCATAATTCTTTTTGTTGTAGTAAAAATTATTGTTTAACAAACTACCCCATTCGAAGGAACTTACATACATAATTGGCCATTACAACCCTTCAGTCAGGATTACGGCCTAGCTTCTCACACCACTCATGTTGTGTGCGTTAATTTTATACGTGAGTGGCAGGACCTACAGTTTAACGTCGACTCCGAACGACAGATTTTTGAGAAACTTTTTAATGGCAGGTTTATTTACTCTCAGAGTTTTTGAAATCTGCTGAGAGGAAATCGCCGAAGAAATATTTTTTTCATATTTCGTGTCGATGCCTGAACTGGGATACGAACCCGGGCTTTACGTCTAATAAGCCAATACACTACCTACTAGACCACGGCAACTTCATTTGAAGAAACTTACAGATTGGAAATACTGAGAACAGCACATTAGGGCACGTCCCCCACCCATTGATTTCATTATGTGAGGAATATAACATCGTTCAAATGTCCCCCATGGCTTCTATGGATGGAGAGCATTCGAAATGACCAATCTTTTGTAACTAAATCACGCCGAATTTTACCGATGGCATAGGTTATGTAAGCTGTAAAGGCTGCGACTTAAGAAAATCAAACAAGAAGAAGTATTACGGGATCATTTCGCACAATCTCAGTGTCCAGTTTACATCCATGTGAATTTATATCCATGTGAATTGAATGATCGACTTTTAGTTCTCGATGTAGACAGCGATGGCCTGGCCAATATCGATCCCAAAGAAATATGAAACAATTTAGTCGGCAGCCCCAAAATCCACACCAAACAGTGATTTTCGTCTTAGGAGGCCAATTATGGCGATTGTATAATGAGCGCAGCGCGCGGTACGCTGCCCGTACAAAACACCCATTTTTATATAATAATTTTGTAAATTGCACGTGCTGTTGAATGTTATATCCTCATATGGTGACAACGGACAACAAATTTGACAAATGTAGCTTCAAAGAGATAGCTGTTATCAACTGTAAATGTTCAGGAGTCTATGTTTGAAGATTTTCAACTTAGTGTTGGTTTCAGGTCGTAAACAAAAAGAAACCATTAACTGGGTTTCCAATCTGCAACGAAATTAAACTATTACCCGCTTTGATCTCCTTAGTACAGGGATACATACATACGACTTAGCTTCACACACTACTTATATTGTATATGTTAATTTTACACATAAGTTGCGGTACCTGCAGTTGAAGGTCAACTCCGAACTACAGGGTTTTGAAAAATTTAGCACCGGAATTTTATTTATTTTCAGAGTTTTTGTCAGAAACCTACTGAGAGGAAGTCGCCGAAAAAATTAGTTTTGTATTTTGTTTTTGTTTGAGATGTTTAACATGGGGTTTGAACCGTGGTCTCACTAGACCACGGCAACTTCTATAGGGATAGTCTATTAAAAATAGGTCATACATAAATATGTATGTATGTAATATTGTTACGGAAATGAAAAATTTAGATGCTGATGTTTTGCTTTTACATCGTTTAACATTAAAATTATAAACAAAATCTACAAAAACAAAACAATGCTGCGGACAAACCTGTTTACAAATTATCGTACTGCCGCCAGCATAAAAAATGGTAAACAAGTAAACAAAAAATATACCAATAACACTACAATAATAAACGTGAACAACGATGTTTACATTTTTAGAGATTTCGTGAAGCAGAAGTCACGAACATTCGCCTTCAAGAACATTCATCAGACTGTTTACCCTGCAATATAAAAGACAAGGCAAAGAAGGCGAGTGAGTCAGTGAAGTTCAGTCAGTCTTGTGTGAAGACGCGATGTGTTTGAAGAGAGTAATCGTGGTTTGAAGATCTCCATTACAAAGATCAGTCGAACAAAGGCTGTAAACAGAGGAATAACAAACAAAGCAATTGTTGTAGTTTACATATAGTTGTAAACAGTGGCAAACAGAATTGTGCGAATAATAAAGAATTTTAATTATAACTAAGCACAAATTTATTTTTATTTTATTTGCAATCTACGAGTTCATAATTTAACACTAAACCTACCGATACTTCATGTATTCCTATTCCTACCAAAGGGGGTCAAATGACCCGTCTGCAAAATGTTATATATATTACTATGTCTTGTGAGAAATATATCAATTAGGCCAATTTGGTACATGAATAAAACAATTTTTTTTAAATAACGACTCAAAATAGTTTATATATTAAGCAAACAACATAATACAATACAATACATAAAACAAAAATAATAGAAAAAAATTAAATATTCTTCAATTAAATCTCAAATTTAGAAAATAATTAAATAATATTGTTACGTTTTTACCTTTTAAAAACGTTAAAAATATGAGCTCGTAGATTGCAAATAAAATAAAAATAAATCTGTGTTTAATTTTAAGTCAATTCTTTATTTTCTGCACCACTTCCGTGCCACTGTGCGAACTTATTCTACGCATACAATGATAATTTCCACAATATGTGCTTGTTCGCGATATTTCTCTGCTTATAACCTTTTTTATAAGCAACAACAACACTTGTTAGTTATTCTTCTTTGCTCACAACCTTCTTTTGTAAGCACAACACTAACAACTGTTTTCTTCACGCAACTTGTCTGCATACAAGTCTGACTGGATTATTACTCGATCTCGTATCTTCACACCACTGGTTGAATTTCTCACTCAATTCAACGCGACGTCGTCACACGACTAACTTAACTCGTACTCCGAGAATAACGTGTCTTCATACACGACTGACTGAATTCTAACTGAATCATCGTTGCTCGCTTTATCTTGCCTTTTATATCACTCGATCAACAGTGTGATGGATGCCCTTGAAGGATGATGACGACCTTCGGGAACAATCCAAAAATGTAAACAACTTATTTCCATTTTTGTTGTTAGTGTATCTTATTTACTTTCGTCCAGGCAGAGTTATTGTTGTTTTGTTTGTTTGTCTTTCTGCTATATTTGTTTATTCATCGAACTTGTAAACAAGCACTGTTGTTTTTGTTGCTATATGCTTACTCATTCGTTGATCACGTGAACAACTGCATTGTTTTGTTTTTGGAGCTTTTGTTTTTATGCGTGATCAACTCCATTGTGTTGTTTTTGGAGCTTTTGCTTATTATTTTAACAACACCATTTCCATTTTCGTAACACTGCCGCCCACTTAAGCCTGTTCGTCCCGAATAGGCTCATTATCTCCTCTCCCGTTAATAACCTTGGCGGTTGATCTAGCTGTGGAATCATGCATCGCAGATGGATACGCCAGTAGATACCTTGGAGTGTGTTCACCGCAATCCTGTTGCTGCTCGCTCATCATTTTCTTCTTTTTTTCTCTTCCGCAAGTATTCCTACAGGTTTCGACCAAACTGTTCTACCATTCCGTATGACTCACACATTCCCTTGGATACGGCTGGCTCGAACTTCTGCCTCGGAGTGTAGCTCTATTGGCACCTAGTAGCAGCATTCCCAGTGGCTCACAAAAACCTTTTCTATTGTGTTCGCATCCTGATTGGGTATGGCATACACTTCCGGCCATTTGCTGAAGTAATCCGTCTCGACGAGAACATCTCGGTTTCTGGCAATACAAAGGACCTGCTGTTGTTATTCGCTCCAAAAGTGCGTCCGACTTATATCGTGCAGCTGACCTCGACTCCGCTTTACTAGATCTTGTGGGGGATCTCGCTTCTAGGAAACCAGCACTTGCCCCGCTGATGATGATGATGGCTGGTCTCCCGCCCGTTTGATGGTGAGTCGGATCTTGACCTTCCTCGTGGCGCGTTCCAGTTTCTTCGGGACGTGACCGCTCTTTTCACAGTTGAGGCGCCTCAGCTTGACGTTTCGTCCGGCTTCTGCCACAACTTGCCTTAACAGCTTTTTAAATCTATGCAAAAGGCGTCCTTTTTCCTCCGCGATTTCCACTCCTCGCACTTTTCTCGCTTGTGCTGTAGAAATCGTGCCAACGGTCTCATGGGCTAATAAGAAGGCCACGGTCTCTTCAAAGATGGTCTCTCGTGCAGTCCACACCGCCAATCCGACATCATCGGCGCGTATACCGTTTACACACGCCACGGTCTTACCATTGTCTACCAGTAGACGGTTTCCTTCCTGGTATGTGGGCTGCACTAATTTGTCGTCCTTCACTACAAGGGCTTGCAGTGACTCACCACCCTTTTGCGCACGGTACCCCAACTCCATAGAGTAAACTTCTCTTTCGTGCTCGTCACCAAATTCACGCTGTAACGCTACCATTAAATCACTGTTGTCGTTTCTGCAGCTGGCTGGCATATTTTCTAGAGCCTCAGCGTCGGCACCTTTTAACACCAAGTTAAGTTCCAAGGCCTTCTCTTCATTGTCCCATCCATTTCTGTCAGCTACTGCTGATTCGGCTCGTACTCCTTCCGGTCGCTGGCTCTTCTCCTCCATCATGACGAGTTTACCCTCCACGGACTTTTCCAAGTTACTTACTTCCGTGTCAACGGCCTCTTCTAAACTTGACACCTCTTCAGCGACACTTGTAACTCTTCCGCCGAATGACTCAATTATTTCATCTAGTGTTTCTGTATAGGCATCTAGTTTCTTCTCAAGTTTTGAAAATAGCTTTTGGTTTTCGGCCCTAGAATCTTCGAATAGCTTTTTGTTCTCTTCTTGCGCTTTCTGGTTTTCGGCTCTAGAGGCTTCGAATAGCTTTTGGTTTTCTTCCCGTATAGCTGCTAGCAACGAATTCATGTCAAGACCACTTGGGGTTGTAGGAGCCTGTAACTCACGTTCCTCTTCGCCTTCGAAGTCGTAAGTGTCTACATCAATGCCCTGATGCTGCAGCTCTTCCCTTAACCGCCTTTGGAGTTCATTCTTCGTGCCCGCTGTTGGTAGCGCTAATTTAGCCAATTCTTGTTTGAGCCTTTCCACTCTTAGTTCTGAGAGCTTCATCTTGATTTATTTCTACTTTTAAATTTTGCAATCCCACTTCTGACACCAATTGTTACGTTTTTACCTTTTAAAAACGTTAAAAATATGAGCTCGTAGATTGCAAATAAAATAAAAATAAATCTGTGTTTAATTTTAAGTCAATTCTTTATTTTCTGCACCACTTTCGTGCCACTGTGCGAACTTATTCTACGCATACAATGATAATTTCCACAATATGTGCTTGTTCGCGATATTTCTCTGCTTATAACCTTTTTTATAAGCAACAACAACACTTGTTAGTTATTCTTCTTTGCTCACAACCTTCTTTTGTAAGCACAACACTAACAACTGTTTTCTTCACGCAACTTGTCTGCACACAAGTCTGACTGGATTATTACTCGATCTCGTATCTTCACACCACTGGTTGAATTTCTCACTCAATTCAACGCGACGTCGTCACACGACTAACTTAACTCGTACTCCGAGAATAACGTGTCTTCATACACGACTGACTGAATTCTAACTGAATCATCGTTGCTCGCTTTATCTTGCCTTTTATATCACTCGATCAACAGTGTGATGGATGCCCTTGAAGGATGATGACGACCTTCGGGAACAATCCAAAAATGTAAACAACTTATTTCCATTTTTGTTGTTAGTGTATCTTATTTACTTTCGTCCAGGCAGAGTTATTGTTGTTTTGTTTGTTTGTCTTTCTGCTATATTTGTTTATTCATCGAACTTGTAAACAAGCACTGTTGTTTTTGTTGCTATATGCTTACTCATTCGTTGATCACGTGAACAACTGCATTGTTTTGTTTTTGGAGCTTTTGTTTTTATGCGTGATCAACTCCATTGTGTTGTTTTTGGAGCTTTTGCTTATTATTTTAACAACACCATTTCCATTTTCGTAACACTGCCGCCCACTTAAGCCTGTTCGTCCCGAATAGGCTCATTATCTCCTCTCCCGTTAATAACCTTGGCGGTTGATCTAGCTGTGGAATCATGCATCGCAGATGGATACGCCAGTAGATACCTTGGAGTGTGTTCACCGCAATCCTGTTGCTGCTCGCTCATCATTTTCTTCTTTTTTTCTCTTCCGCAAGTATTCCTACAGGTTTCGACCAAACTGTTCTACCATTCCGTATGACTCACACATTCCCTTGGATACGGCTGGCTCGAACTTCTGCCTCGGAGTGTAAGCTCTATTGGCACCTAGTAGCAGCATTCCCAGTGGCTCACAAAAACCTTTTCTATTGTGTTCGCATCCTGATTGGGTATGGCATACACTTCCGGCCATTTGCTGAAGTAATCCGTCTCGACGAGAACATCTCGGTTTCTGGCAATACAAAGGACCTGCTGTTGTTATTCGCTCCAAAAGTGCGTCCGACTTATATCGTGCAGCTGACCTCGACTCCGCTTTACTAGATCTTGTGGGGGATCTCGCTTCTAGGAAACCAGCACTTGCCCCGCTGATGATGATGATGGCTGGTCTCCCGCCCGTTTGATGGTGAGTCGGATCTTGACCTTCCTCGTGGCGCGTTCCAGTTTCTTCGGGACGTGACCGCTCTTTTCACAGTTGAGGCGCCTCAGCTTGACGTTTCGTCCGGCTTCTGCCACAACTTGCCTTAACAGCTTTTTAAATCTATGCAAAAGGCGTCCTTTTTCCTCCGCGATTTCCACTCCTCGCACTTTTCTCGCTTGTGCTGTAGAAATCGTGCCAACGGTCTCATGGGCTAATAAGAAGGCCACGGTCTCTTCAAAGATGGTCTCTCGTGCAGTCCACACCGCCAATCCGACATCATCGGCGCGTATACCGTTTACACACGCCACGGTCTTACCATTGTCTACCAGTAGACGGTTTCCTTCCTGGTATGTGGGCTGCACTAATTTGTCGTCCTTCACTACAAGGGCTTGCAGTGACTCACCACCCTTTTGCGCACGGTACCCCAACTCCATAGAGTAAACTTCTCTTTCGTGCTCGTCACCAAATTCACGCTGTAACGCTACCATTAAATCACTGTTGTCGTTTCTGCAGCTGGCTGGCATATTTTCTAGAGCCTCAGCGTCGGCACCTTTTAACACCAAGTTAAGTTCCAAGGCCTTCTCTTCATTGTCCCATCCATTTCTGTCAGCTACTGCTGATTCGGCTCGTACTCCTTCCGGTCGCTGGCTCTTCTCCTCCATCATGACGAGTTTACCCTCCACGGACTTTTCCAAGTTACTTACTTCCGTGTCAACGGCCTCTTCTAAACTTGACACCTCTTCAGCGACACTTGTAACTCTTCCGCCGAATGACTCAATTATTTCATCTAGTGTTTCTGTATAGGCATCTAGTTTCTTCTCAAGTTTTGAAAATAGCTTTTGGTTTTCGGCCCTAGAATCTTCGAATAGCTTTTTGTTCTCTTCTTGCGCTTTCTGGTTTTCGGCTCTAGAGGCTTCGAATAGCTTTTGGTTTTCTTCCCGTATAGCTGCTAGCAACGAATTCATGTCAAGACCACTTGGGGTTGTAGGAGCCTGTAACTCACGTTCCTCTTCGCCTTCGAAGTCGTAAGTGTCTACATCAATGCCCTGATGCTGCAGCTCTTCCCTTAACCGCCTTTGGAGTTCATTCTTCGTGCCCGCTGTTGGTAGCGCTAATTTAGCCAATTCTTGTTTGAGCCTTTCCACTCTTAGTTCTGAGAGCTTCATCTTGATTTATTTCTACTTTTAAATTTTGCAATCCCACTTCTGACACCAATTGTTACGTTTTTACCTTTTAAAAACGTTAAAAATATGAGCTCGTAGATTGCAAATAAAATAAAAATAAATCTGTGTTTAATTTTAAGTCAATTCTTTATTTTCTGCACCACTTTCGTGCCACTGTGCGAACTTATTCTACGCATACAATGATAATTTCCACAATATGTGCTTGTTCGCGATATTTCTCTGCTTATAACCTTTTTTATAAGCAACAACAACACTTGTTAGTTATTCTTCTTTGCTCACAACCTTCTTTTGTAAGCACAACACTAACAACTGTTTTCTTCACGCAACTTGTCTGCACACAAGTCTGACTGGATTATTACTCGATCTCGTATCTTCACACCACTGGTTGAATTTCTCACTCAATTCAACGCGACGTCGTCACACGACTAACTTAACTCGTACTCCGAGAATAACGTGTCTTCATACACGACTGACTGAATTCTAACTGAATCATCGTTGCTCGCTTTATCTTGCCTTTTATATCACTCGATCAACAGTGTGATGGATGCCCTTGAAGGATGATGACGACCTTCGGGAACAATCCAAAAATGTAAACAACTTATTTCCATTTTTGTTGTTAGTGTATCTTATTTACTTTCGTCCAGGCAGAGTTATTGTTGTTTTGTTTGTTTGTCTTTCTGCTATATTTGTTTATTCATCGAACTTGTAAACAAGCACTGTTGTTTTTGTTGCTATATGCTTACTCATTCGTTGATCACGTGAACAACTGCATTGTTTTGTTTTTGGAGCTTTTGTTTTTATGCGTGATCAACTCCATTGTGTTGTTTTTGGAGCTTTTGCTTATTATTTTAACAACACCATTTCCATTTTCGTAACAATATGTTAACTTTATTCATATTCACCGTATTTTTTTATATCACGGAATAGCAAAAATGTTCAAAATCACAAGAAATTGCAAATCATGAAACAGAATCTTTGCATGGGTCAAATGACCCCTTGCGGTATTTAAGGTAGACTACATATATTTCTCGCTAAAAAAATGAACAAGAGAGGAGTAAATCTTGGAAAACACATTCGATGTATTTTGTAATAAAAGTCGTAAAGGCAAATGACGATGTTATAATGTTATTTTCAAGAAATTCTGACAAAATGGGTCATTTGACCCGTCATGGTAGGTTTAGTGATAAACGTTATAAAAAGGTAAAAACGTAACAACATATACTAGTTGCCTTAGCATAAGGGCGATGAAAATTAGCCTAATCTAGATAACGAAAAGAAGATAACAATCTTAACGATTGGCTAACATAGCATTTGACAACATTATAAGAATAAGTAGAGATTAGTAAGGAACGATGAATATGGTGCAATTAAAGATTAAGAATTCATTAAAACGGAGCATATGCGGAATGCTTTTAGTCAGATGAGAAATTGCTCGAATCATCATCATTTTGTTAATTTTTAATACATGTCTAGTGAAATATTTCATTGGATAAATAACTAAAACTATATCTTTATATTGTGTTTTACAAAATATGCTCTCAAATAATATAAGAATACAATATTTTTCTTTCAATATTTAATATTTTTGTCTGTACAATGGGTCAATTTCGACCTCCGGGTATTGTACTTGTCTTAACGGACAAGTACACGTCCTCTAACCTAACCTAATATTTTTGTACAATTCGAATATAATCGATTAGTTAAACTGGTTAATGTCACTTCTTTTTCAGCTAATCTTCTATACAATGAATGCCACTTAATACGCAATTGCTAAACTCCAATCATTCGCATTATGATAACAAAAAACATTGAATAAAATCATTATTGTTAGACAACAAAACACTTTAATTTGAATACCATAGAAATCACAAAATCTTTTTAATGTCGAATATTAAGGAATTGTATTGCGTGACATTTTCCTAAAATCCTGCTAAATGACTGACAGTATGAGTAAAGAATGTTGATTTTATTTTCAATAAATTGAAACTTGATGGTAATATTGTTTTCCGTATTTGGTATAAAAAATTGTTTTTTTTTTTAATAAAAATATTATTGAAGTTATTTTATCTTTGCTGTTTATTTATTTTATTTTTTTTTTTGTCTTGAGCACCACTAAAGGATATGAATTATCGGACGAAATTTCCAATGTTAGTTATACATTGGTATTAAAACGCACATTAGGCTGCACCTTTTTTACGTATTTATTTATTATTCACAAAACCATTACAAATTATATTGGTCTGAGTAATTTAGACCTTATGCTCGGTGTAGTGTAATAGACCGGCATCTCTGGTGTGAATCGAACCCACGTCCCTTACGCTAATAGTCTAGCACACTACTCACTAGTGTGTCGGATTATTAGACGTAAGGCCACGGTTCAAACCCCAGGTCAGACATCAATATGAAATTATGAAAAAAAATATTTCTTCCGCGACTGCCTCTCAGCAGATATCTGGCAAAAACTCTGAGAGTAAATAAAAAAGCCATGAAGAAAAGTCGGAGTCGACTTTAAACACAACTTAAATGGTGCGAGAAGCTAGGTCGAAATCCTGACTGAAGGGTTGTAAACCAAAATAAATAAACAATACAAGCACATATAAACAAAATACACACATCGTACGGTTCTCAATATTATACAAACTAATATGTAGGAATCCATTCATAGTTCATCTCCGAAAGCGAGATTTTTGAGTAACTTTTCATAACAATTTTATTTACTCTCAGAGTTTCTGCCAGAAATCTGGTAAGAGGAAGTGGACGAAGAAATATTTTTTCATTTATCGTTTTGTTGTGTTTCACTGTTTTACATTTATAGTGGTTACTACGTATTACAGAGTTAAGTCGTTCTTTAGCAGCACTATCACCATGTAGAATGCTCTTCTTACCGTAGTAGTTCCTATCAGTTACTATAAATATAAACCAACTCAAATTTAAACATGGGCCACCCAAAATATAAAATATTAAAATTTTTTAATTTCGCTCAGAGTGTCTATAACAAATTCTTTGTTGGATTGTAAATAAGACAAGTTCTGATCAAGTGTGAAACAACATCTCCATATCTCAAATGACCGCCACGGCTGCGATTATGGGCTCAATATTATTATTTTTTTTAAATTTCCAGTACTTTTTTACAAAGATGTTGCTCTATATCACCGATAATAGAATTTGAGGTCACGAATTGATCCTAGTTAAATCTCATGATATCCAGCTGACGTCAGAATTTCTTGATATAATTTGGCCTGGAAATCATTGCTGCAATATATCGAACGTAGCATGTGTAGTGTGGCGAGCAGCACCGTTTTGCTAAAACTACATTTTGTACAGATCCGTGACGTGCAGTTGAGGCCACAAGAACTCCGTTAGCGTGTCGTTCATAGTCACTGCAATTTGGACCTCATATTCAATAAATTATGGCATAATTACGCCTCCTGAACAAGGCAATTTACTCGTTATGGGTGCATTTTTTGATCCCCGGGTAGAATAGATTATGGTATCATAATGAGCCTAAACGGGGGTCCGTCAACTTGCCTAATCTAATCTAACCTAAATCTAACCCATTGAACGAATTCCATACTCTGTTTGAGATTCTGAGTATGTTGAACTTTGTACGAATGAAGGAGGAGGTCTGTTGTCAAAATTCGCTACGTTCGCTCGAGAAATTTCGTGAAATAATTCAGATAAATTCGGGTTTTTGAAGACAACTCTTCACTTATCGACTAATTTTATAAATCGCACTCTTACTGAGACACGCTTTATAACGTCGATAATGGCAACAATCGCCAGCATACTTCATTACAATATTTTATTCGTTATTTTTCAAATAATAACACTTTAGTTTATATACCATATAAATATATGGTACAAGTGCATATGTATGCATATTTTTTAGTCTCACTTTTCTTCGGTTATGCTTTTTAAAGTTCGTTTTTATTTCTTCTCATATTCTTTGTAAATCTTAAGACGTCATCATTTTCGGTACATTAAACCGCAACACATCACTTGACATATTTTTTGCTTGTTTTTTTTTTTTTTTTTGTCTACATACAACAAATTTAATCCATGTTTGTTTATTTATTTCGCTTCACAAAATAAATGCTAAGAATAATGATTCAGATTGCGAAGAATAAAATGGTTAAGTAGGCTAAAAAGTTTTGCCGTTAACAAGAACAAATAGAAAAACAAATAAAAAATGAAAACGTTTTTTATAATCATGGCTATACAAACCTTAGGGGGAAATTTAAAATTTTAGTTTGCAAATAAAACTACTTGGAACTTTTTTATTGTATTTTTTTCGTTTGAACTTTCGAATTTTGTTTTGCCTTTGTAGCTAATAATTCATATTTCTCATAAACTTGATTAATTCAGAAAAAAAAAATTTACACATATTAAAGAACTTTCCATTTTGCAATTTCACTTGTTATTTTCTTTTTAAATTTCTTTAATGAAATGCCTCAAGCTTTTCGTATTTCTCTTTTGTCTTTTCTTTAATGTGATACCTATAAAATTTCTTCTTTTTTACTTTCCTTGAAACAGAAAAATATTTTCGTTTTTTTTCGTATTTTTCCTCTTGAGGAGATTCTCTAAACAATGTAGGTCACTTTATAGGTAACGTTAGAACAACAATAAAACACTTTCATCATGTTGCGCGTAATTGCGTTGCTCGCACGATAATTTTTTTGTTTTGAATTTTCTTTACTCCCACGGCATAGAAACTTTTTTCCCGCTGGCAAATGGTGGATGCCTTAACGAAAAGTTAACGACTGACACTTGCCACTTAAGATGTTTGTTGATTCTGTTAATTTTGTTGCCGGCAGTTGATTTTTTTCCATGCTTTGTGGTTATGCGTCATGTTTTTGTTTTTGACTTTCTGCAACATGTATTGTTGCTAACAATAAACAGGCTCTCTTTACATGTTATCTCATCTTTAGTGCAGGATGCACTGATAACAGAACGTAAAGTGGTACTTAAATAGCTTTATGATGTTGTATTAAATATAACGGTAAAAAAATTAAAAGTTATCGTTTTTGAAATGGTGAAATGGTATGATGGTGATCATTTTTCTCACTATTCTTTTTCTAACTTTTGAGTTCTTTAAGGACCATAAGAGCTGTGAAGTTTCTCTATCTGAGCAAGTCATTAGTTTACTGTAGCAGTTCCAAATATGATATTCTTGCCATCCTTTCGTTATCTGGAAACAATGCTCACTATGAATACGTAGTTGATTATAGGATTGGATGTAGTTGCAAGAAACTTATTTCCTTAATTTCCTTAACTAAAATGTTATTTATATCTCTTGTCCGGCCTATCCTGGAGTATGGTTCTATCATATGGGACCCTTGTTATGTAGTTCATATAAATAGCATTAAGTCAGTGCAAAAACAGTTTTTAATTTTCTGTTTACGAGGTCTTGGTTGGAACTCCTATGAATTACCGCCATATCGGAGTAGACTAGCTTTTATTAAACTGCCAACTCTTAAAAGTCGTCGTTCCATGCTGAGTACTCTTTTTATTCTGGGATTAATACGAGGAGATGTTGATTCAGAGTTCCTGCTCAGTCGATTGAAATTCAATGTTCCTGTGCGATCTACATGCAATTTTGAACTGCTATCACTGAATTACTACAGATCTAACTGTGAAAATAATGATTCCTTCAGACGAGCCTGTAAAACCTTTAATGAATGCTACCAAGTAGTTGATTTCTCGGAGTGTAAGGAAGTTTTAAAGAAAACCTTAACTATATTTTTGAATTGTTAATATAAAGTTCTTGTTGAATTAATGTAAGTCTGTATTGTATTTGTTGCATATAGTCAGTAAGGATATATTGTATCTATTGACGTTAAATAAAATAAATAAATAATTCGAATACAATGCACTGCATGAAAAGTAGGCATCTCCTGACTGTTGGTCTTCTTAAAAAAAGAGGTGGCCTTCTTTTGATATTAGTTGTTTATTTTAGGTTTTCTGTCAGACGATTTCTGGATGGACTAGGTTATGTTAAAGGAAGATGCCCCTCTTAAAGGAAGATGTCCCAATGCAAGTTCAAAGTAACTCTTTCTATTACAGCAATCCTTTTATTAGAAAGTTCGATCAAGTATGTCAGAAAGTGAGAAATTAAAAACATCTGTCTCTTTAAGAGCAGAGCACTGTCACATAAGGTGAAAGTCAGTCTGTTCCTCCTCCTCAGATTCACAGATACTGCAGAAGTCATTTGCCGAAACGTCTAGTCTTTAGACATGCTTACCAAACTGGATGGAGGGCTACGCGATCAAAAGACAAAATCATCATTCTCTTACTATCCATACGTGTCCAGCACAGGCTATCAATATTATACATGCCCTCCTGCTGCCTACGGGATTTAGCTTCCCTGCAGCTAGTGTGAATAATATTCGGTAATCGATATGCCTTTGCATTGTAACTTATGGGAGATCGCGGAGCTCCGTACTGACTCTGGCACTTCATCAACAATGTAATTTCCTATGTTCGGGAACCCATATAAGAATTAGCTTTGAATGATCCGAAATTTCATAGAGAAATCACAAACATACATGGACAAGAACGGACTTTGGAACTATATTCGTTAGGGTTTTAATCACAGTCTGACTGTCAGACTAAATTAAGAGATTTCCCGTCCCCCAGCAAGCATTGCAACGCATTCAAAATGGCCATGATTTCTATTTGGAAAATACTGCAGTGGCAAGGCAGCCTGTAAGAAAGTTTAATGTCAGAACCATCATTATTAGTTACTGGTACTGATATCAAATTGATATCAATACCAAGAGATCGGTATCTCTATGTAATGAATGAAGATTTAAAGGACTTCGAGACCTTTACTTTTCCTGTAAGTGCTCTAACCGTAGATGTGTAAGGCAGGACGTACGCAAATAAGAATCATAAACTTGAAATCTGTTTGGTTATATTGAACGAGAAATAAATTTTTTCATACATACTGTCTGATTAGTATCATATCCATTGTTTGTGCGAACAAACAAGATCATTTAACGTATTTGTTTCGTATTTCCTATCAATTTAGCAATCTTCGCTTATTAAAAAGTACGTATTAAATGTCGTATAACTTTGACTTTCTATACATAATTTCTAAAATAGCGGCTCTCTGTTATTTCTGTTACTAATGCGCATGGGCAATAATTGCTACTAAAAATCTCCCTCTGAAAGAGACTCAATGTTTCCTTATTTCATGGATATTTTCTCTTAAGTTTTAGTAGACAAAAGTGAAACGTTTCTGTTCTTTGATTAATTGTTTAATAAGCCTAAAAAAAGAAAGAAAAAAAACTTGCTATTGAACATATCATAGAAACATTGCTCTTTACACAAACAGTGGTGTGTGATAAAACGGAGTCCACAAAATATTTTAATTTATGTTCTTGAGTAAACGTGTACTTAGTCTTTCAAAGAAAGAGCACCAAAAAAAAGCTTTGCCTTTAACTTTAAAATTATATGAACGAATTCACCCAGTTTTACACGAAAGTCTTCTTCTGCTGCATTATTTTAATGCATTTTTATACACTCTTCCAACAGGAATATCTGAACTTTGAGAGTTGATAGCGGCCATATTGTTGAACTTACATACATTACATATGTACATAATTGGTCATTACAACTCTTCAGTCAGGATTACGACCTAGCTGCTCACACCACTTATGTTGTGTGCGTTAATTTTATACATGAGTGGCGGAACCTACAGTTTAAAGTCGACTCCGAACGATAGATTTTTGAGAAGCTCTTCATGGCAATTTTATGTATTCTTAGTTTTGACAGAAATGTACTGAGAGGTAGTCGCCGAAGAAATATTTTTTTTCTTAATTTCGTTTTGATGGGGTTTGAACCGTGGCCTTACGTCTAATAAGCTGACACACTACCTACTAGACTAGGGCGACTATATTATTGTTGAACTTATGTTTGTCAAATTAGCTTTCATCGAAAAATCATTTTCAGCGGTGAGGCTCATTTCTGGATGAATAGGTACGTGAATAAACGAAATTATCACATTTGGGATGATACTAATCCACATGAAATCCAGCGTTGCTTATTTTTTACCTTAATTTGTGAGAATGGTCACCACATTAACAGCATGCTCTGTAGGTCGATGATCACCAACTTCTTTTGCATTGAATTGGATGATCTAAGAATCAACAACTTGTGTTTTCAACAGTACGGCATGCCCGGCACTTCATGCGATACAACTCATACCACAATGGACATTTTGCACGACCATGGGGGCACAAAGTGGGACATTTCGGTTGTGCTCCACGCAGTGACGTTGTAGCGGACATTTGAACGATGTTATATTCCACACATGATGGTAATCAAAATATCTTTATAATGCACACATGTGGTTTTATTTAAATTTAAAAATATGTAGCTCTCATGTTTGTTGCAGAAAAAATGTCAGCCTATGTGGAGCAGTCACGCATGAAAATGCACTAATTCCGTATTAGTAGTTTTTTAAATTCAATTTTATTTTACAGTAACTTTTACACATCATTCGCTTCTGTTTATATTTTTAATATTTGTTTGTGACATCTTATTTTTCTATTGTTTCCTTATTGTATATTCCTCATCAAAAGCATTTCATTTTGAGGCAATTTATTTAGTTTCACTGCCAGTTCCATTAAAAAAATGGTTTTTTCTCACTCCAGAAAAAGAAATGGGAAAAATTTAATCAATATTAACTTAAACATTCTAATGAAAAATTTTTTTCGATCAAACAATTTTTGTATAATCAAAGATATTAAATGTCATTACAAGGCGCAATTGTGGAATTAGTGCGCAGTTTACGTATTCATTAGTCAAAACTTGAATTTATAGATATTAAAGAAATTAATATTTATATCCAATATGAAATATTTTTGTAAGCAAATATTATTTATAATTAGTCTAACACAAAAGAATGTTTACAGTAATTTGTTTAAAATTAAAAAGAATTACAAATATGAGAAATTTAGAAATAAATATTGGAATTATAAATATTATATGACAAGCAGGCAAGGATAAAAAAAAACGGAGTCATATATATAATTGGTCTTAAAAACATATATAGCTGCCAGATTAGACGAATTATCGTCATTTTGACGATTTTGTGGTCCAAAAATATGGTATTGACGATGTGACGATTTATGCCCTTATTTTGATGATTTAAAATTTACATCATTTTGTTTACATTAGTACTTTAAAAGCCACTTCGAGCTACATATATACAAAAATTTTGCAGTTGTTGCTTTTGAAAATTTAGATCAGCAATACCTAGGAGTAAAAGTGGCAGTTATATTATTTTTTTAGGTTTTCTTGTGAACACCTGCGATGATTTTTTCTGTACAGGTCTCCCTCGTATAACGCGGTACTTATACAACGCGTTTTCGATATAACGCGATTTAAAAAAACAGTTTCAGTACAACGCGAAATTTCGACTTGTATATTATGACTGAAATTGAAAATGGCAATGCTTTTTATTTTTGCCTTACACAGTTTGTCATGCATTCCTGGGAATTACAATTTTGGGAATTATCCGTTTTTGTTTTCAAAACATAAAGTCTTCTATAACGAGAATTACATAACGCGGAATTTTCCTGGAACGTAACCACCGCGTTATACGAGGGACACCTGTATTTTATACCTTTTTCATTTATTAAAAGCCAAAAAATTACAACTGCTAAATAAACTAAAAAAGCTAAGTAAACTAAAATAAAAAAGCGGCCATTAGTAATAAAAAATTTGGTTTTATAATAAATAGAAATAATTTAATTAAAAATAATGGAAAAATCTTGTCAAAAACATGAGCAGTTCTGTAAGTATAACATTCGAATAGAAGTAGATTATAAGGATTCTTCAAATAAGTCTTTAATAACTAAAATGAAATTGAACAGAACAATAGAAAAAAAGGAAAATTCGAGACGAGTGGATTGAAAACCCTGAAATAAAAACATGGGCCGAAAAAAAAAATAATATAGTGTTCTGCATCATTTGCAATGTTAACCTGAAATTATCATTAAGGAAATCGGATTTTTTTTTTTTTTTTTTTTTTTTGTAAAACCAGCACTCAGGGGATGGCCCCTACTCATGCAGTGCATTGTGCGGGCTTAAGAAAATAGGTTATAGGAAGGTGGAAAGAGGGAGTAGTGTTTGTGGACATTGGATTTAAATTTACCAATATCGTAACTGACGGGAAAAACATTCGCAGGAAGATCATTCCACAAGCGAGCAGTGCGGGCAAAAAATGAATTTTCTCTGTAATGCATTGTGCGGTTCACTGGACAATCAACCACAAAAGGATGTGCTCGGCGAGAGGTACGAGTACCACGTAAAAATATGTGATTATCGGGAACCAAGCCCCTTATCTCTCGAGAACACCTCCCATTATAGTACCGATAGAACAATGAAACACACGCCACATTGCGACGATGCTCCAACGAATCAATAGAGTTGGATACCCTACTGTCATTAATAAGCGCCTTCGCCCTCTCCTGTACGCGGTCGAGAAGCTTCAAAATAGACTTTGAAGCACCGGCCCATACATGAGAGTTGTACTCCATCCTAGGTCGGATAAAGGTCCTGTAAATAGTAAGAAGGTCGGATGGAGTGAAGTATTTTCTGCACCGTTTCAAAAAACCAAGGCACTTGAATGCTTCTTTCGACACTCGAAAAATGTGATCGTTCCAACGAGCATCACAACTAATTCTCATGCCCAGAACATCAAGAGCATCCGCCTCCTCAATATTTACATTACCCATAGATACAGATGACAGAACACCAGCACCAGTATCACGCCGGTGTGTCAAAAAACAACATTGGGTCTTGCGCGCATTAAAATCGACCCTGTTCGCGCGGCCCCACTCAGAGATTGTTATCAGGTCATTTGTGAGTGCGTCATTCATGTTCGACCTCCTTGCCCCAATCTCCAAAAGGCTCGGCCTCCGATCAAATGAATATGAATGACAAATGTTGCTGTCATCCGCAAAAGAGTAAATAGGATTTGAAGTAATAGATAGAAGATCATTAAGAAAAATGAGAAAAAGAGTAGGAGAAAGAACAGAGCCCTGCGGTACCCCTGAATTTATCCTGAACTCGTCGGAAAAGACGCCATCTATAACCACTCTAATAGTGCGATCTTTGAGAAAGCTCGATATAAATCGAGAGAAGTGACTACCGACACCAAAAGCAATTAACTTCGCCACCAGAGCCTCATGCCAGACCCTATCAAACGCCTTTGAGATATCCAGAGCTACAACCTTGGCCTCACCAAAGCGGTGAATGGAACCATTCCACCTTTCGGAGAGTAACGCCAAAAGGTCGCCAGTAGAGCGCCCTTTACGGAAACCGTACTGACGATCATTTAGCAAACCGTTGGACTCTAAATACCTCACAAGGTGGTGATTAATCATGCTCTCCATCACTTTCGAAAGAGCAGAACAAACAGCAATTGGGCGGTAGTTTTCAGGGTTATTAGCCTCACCCTTTTTGGGGATTGGCGTGACATTAGCAAGCTTCCAGCATGAAGGAAAAATACCGGCACGATACGACAAACAGAAAAGCTTAGCTAATGGACGGGCCAGCGTCGAAGAGCACTGTTTCAAAACCAGTGCTGGTATACCATCCGGCCCAGAAGACTTGTTCACGTTGAGATCCGCAAGAACCCTCTTAACCGCCCTGGCTCGAAAGAATATACTAGGCATAGTCACTGATACTCTTTCAAGTTCGGGTAGTGGTTGAGTGCTCGCCGGCAGGTGAGAGTTACCTGCAAACAATCCAGCTAAAAGGTTCGCCTTCTCAACCGGGTCCGTAAATGTTTTGTCATTCGTTATAAGAGTTGGAACCGAACTAGCATTATTCCGTAAACTTTTAACAAATGACCAAAAGCTCTTACCCCCCCGAGGGAAAGAAAGAACTTTAGTACGAAGACGCTGCTCGTATAAAGCTTTTTCGCGTCTCAGTACTGCGGCACACGAAGACCTCGCCTGCTTGCGTAGCAAATCAGTATGCGCACACTTGTCATTACGCCAATTACTGAATGCTTCCTCTCTGGATCTGACTGCTAGTCTGCAAGTCTGATTAAACCAAGATTTATCTCTTGATTTGATCGAAATCTTTTTGGAAGGAATAAAAGTATTCATCCCAGTTTTAATTATATTCACAACCATCTCTGCTGCGGCATCGATGTTTGAGTCAAGGAAACAAAGTTTCCAATTAAAGTGCCGGAAAAAATTGTTGAGTTCATCCCAACGTGCTTTCCCGTAGTTAAATACTGAGCGTTTCTTAGCTGTAGGTGAAACCTCACGAAGTCCGGAGAACGGAAAAGAGGCAGAGATGGTACAATGATCAGAATTACCGAGAGGTGCTAAAACCTTAACTTCATACTTATCTGGATGTGAAGTAAGAAAAAGGTCGAGTGTATTATTTTGGTGCCCATCAACACACGATATATGTGTTGGTTCATCCACTAGTTGTGCAAGGTGATTATGCGCGGCAAACATCTCAACGTATTGGCCTTCAGGAGTCGTGCGGCTCGAATGGTGGAGCCAGGATGAATTATGAACATTGAAATCACCAGCAACAACAATTTCACTGTTCGGATAATCCTCCAGGATCCTAGTTATGGAGTCAGAAAGAGAGTCGAAGCCAGATATAGTAACCTCTCTTTCCGCGTTTGGACTTCTATAAAGAAACCCGAAGTGCAAAAGATGTGCCCTGATTTTGAACTTAACCCAAAGACAGTTAAATTCTGCATCATACATGCCAATTGATTGCTGGCACTGGTACACAACTTCATTGCGAATGTACATAGCAAGACCCCGATGAAAATTAAAAAGGGATAGTAAGTGATACCCAGGGATATGAAAATCCTGTGGATCAGCATCCCCAGATACCTGGGTTTCACATAAGGCGAAAACATCCGGCCTATGGACACAAATGTGAGCATAGACAGAGAAAAAATTTGCCCTCAGCCCCCGCACGTTACAAAAATCGATGCGAAAGCGACCCGCCATTACGATAAGGAACAATTGAAAATCAAACGCCCTACCTCAAGATGCGAACGGCAAGGAAACGAGTTGCTGCTAGGTGACTATAAAATGGCCAGTGCCATACCTTCACCATTAGACAGTCTACAGCAATCGTCCCCAAGAAGCCCGCATTATAAGGTTATTTGAGTTCAAGGGTGAAGGATAGAAATGAAAAGGAAAATGCACCGCCTATGGGTGCCATAAAAGCCCCAAGTGTGGCCCATAAATGTCCCTTCAAATCCACGGAACACTAAACAACGCCGCGATAGCCAATTCACTTTGTCCAAAAACTGTAGTTTGTTGCTATTGTCTTATTAATATTTAAGTTATTGCGGTTAAGTGTTTGTAATAGGTTTGTATGTAATAGGTTATTTTTAATAGGTTATTTTTAATAGGTTATTTTCAATAAATATTCCGTTTGATGGTGTTGTTGTTTAAAAACTGTAATTCCTGAACGCGAAATTGTTATTGTTTCGATTTTGTTTTATTTTAATTTTGTTTTCTTCTCAATTTTAGCACTTTTAGTTTGTTTTTATTGTTGTATAAAAACTGTAATTCTTTTAGTTTGTTGTTATTGTCTTATTTATATTTAAATTATTGCGTTTGGTGGTGTTGTTGTTTAAATTGTAATTGAGTAAAAATAGACGGACGACACAAAATAGACGGACATTGCGAGTTTGACTGTACACGACGGATGACAAATTACTACTACTATTTAATAGCCCATATGGAATCCAAAATATGTAATAGTAATAATAAGGATTGCGAAATGTGAAAGTGCTATGGGCTTAAATATGTTGCTTTTATAATCCAACAAGTGTATTTTTTTTTAGAAACATTTACAAGCCTAACGGTAACCATTCTGAGTTACTCTCTCTTTAGTGTATATAAACAGCATGAATTAGAAAAAAAAATTGGTTGTAAAAAATTCCAAACGAATATTTATAAAAAATGATATGCGTATAAACGATTGTCTATCACTGTATACAAAAAAGACTGTGATAAATGCTTGATATTGTTTCATGGCTTTCACACATTTAAAACAATAGTTTGCATTATATGTTACTAGGTTAAACTTCTTAGATTTACCATTCGAAATGTATTTTATTAGCATTTCAAAAATAAACTCAAACCTGAAAGACTATTATTAAAAACAAACATTTTAATAACAGTAAGTAAAATAATTTGTTAAATGAAAAAAATTTATAAAACGTTTTTGTACATTTAAGTCGATTGTTCTGTACAATTATTACTGTTTGATTTAATAAAATTATTATATATACCATATGTATGTACATAGATGACATAACATAATTTATGCAACATGTTGTAAGAAAATTTTAAATATAAGTAGTCCATCTACTTTGGAATAGTGCAAAATTAGATCTCTAATTGTTCACGTAAAACATAGATTTTGTATTAAACATTAAATTAAATGATTAAAATGATAATAATAATAATAATTGAATAACAATTAAATCAAAATTAATACTCTGTAGGCTATGTATTGCTCATTTATTGCACAACATTTTAAATACATACATATATTTATTTGTATTCTTTGAATGTAAGCTATACATATGTATTTAGTTAAGCAATGTGTTATATATTCTTTCAAACAACCGGCCTAATGTTTGGTTAGTTTTAGGAAATGAACAACAAAACTATAGTTAAAATCATTCGAATTGTATTGTACTTTTGTTTACACCATCTTTGTTTTGATATTTACTGTTATTGAAAGCCATTGGGACAGTCTTTTGAGTTTTCTTTCAATAAATTGTGACTCTTTTCCGCTCAGTATTGAGCAGTAACCACAGTTTGTATATGGCGAGGCATATTGCTAACTAAATGTATAAAAGTTTTTGGTTTTATACCATTCCACGTTGTTCGGACAGGTGTATACAATTCTTCTTAGTTTCCAGGCATATATGCAACTCCTCTTTTGCCGACTTCCCAGAGGTGTTCGATTTAGTTAAAATCGGCTAACTGGGGGCGTAGGTCAAAACCTTTCTAGCGGTGAAAGAAAACCACTTTTTGTTCAAGTTTATCGATATGCTTAAGGTCATTATTATGTTGGATAACATTATCCGCCATCTATAATCTGCTGGGAGATAAGTTAATGCATAAAATATATGTTAAAACAATTACATATACCAAATAGTAGAATGATTGAAACTTTAGTTTTGTTGCTGTACCCATATTTGTTGAAACTAGCTAAATATTGAGATGGTATATGTATGTACATATATCACTCTGTGTTATATATCACTGTGTATTATTTTTTAAATATTGTAATACATTGCTATATATCCTTGATTAATGCTAGTGTAGAACGGGTAAAAAAGTAAAGCACAACTTCATAACACAAGAGAATCTACAATCGTAGAGAGTAAAGGAACCAAAAATTTTCAAAATATAGAGATTCGGTGTAAATGTTGCTGAAGTTGTTAAAATTAAGCCTTTGTACTATAGAGATCAGAAACACCAATGGCTATAAGAAACGGTTCGAAGCTTCTACAAACTGCTGAACATTTAGACGTTTATCAAGAATACATGAATTACTTTCAGGCTATTCAACGACTTCAAAAAGAAGTTTTGTCAAAATTGTCACACAAAGACTGCATATACTCGTAATCGATATTATTGTTTCAGTCTACAACAACAAAAGGCGATAATCGAAACAACAAAACTGAATGTACAACTGAAAATGGAGGTCTCAGAAATTATAACGATATAAAAAAGAAGTTTTTAATTTAAGCTACATAGTAGGATTATTTGGTACAGAAGATTGCTGATCATTTTAACTTCGATGATCAACGATTTCTAAACTTAGAGATCTTTCTTGTAAATAAAAATTCATTTCAAATATCGCACAATTTACAGAATCCATTGAAAAAGCTGTCTTTGACCTTTGAATGCATAAAACAGGTTATGCAAATTTTTAAGATGTTGAATAAGATGAAGTAGAGTCTGTAGTATGAGTAAGTAATGTCCTCTTCCTCCATCGAATTTTCAACAACATTTTATAACAATTAATAATTAAGAACTTTGGAGAGTCTTACCAGCAAGACCCATATACTTAAGCAGCGATGGTTTAAATTAAATTAAATTGTACCGAATTCAAGAGGAGTTTAAAGCCCCGGGTATTGCAACAAGAACTTCCGAGCTTTGGCAATTGCTAACAGCCATCTTGCTAAAGCTATATCTGTCAAATTAGTTCACATTTATTTAGTATATTTTGGCAAAACACTATGGACTACCATAGACTACCACTACACCAGTTGGTAGCAGACAATAATTTTCTCGATAAATCGTTTTTAGCCATGCGGCCCATTTCTGAATGAAACGAACTTGTCGAATTTCGAACGATACCAATCCACATATAATCTAAAAGCGCCTAATGCATCACGAAAAAATCACTTTTTACTTTAATGGCACTTAACTAAACAAGTTAAGGGCCATTATTACAACTTGTCGTTAACTAAAGGGAGGATTTTAACGGGCAGATAAATTGTTTTTCATTATTATAGGCAGACAATATGGTAGAAGTGAGCGTTAAGCTATATGGAGGATCATCCTACCGGTAACTTTTAAAGTTAAGTTTATATTTGAACTTGCCATATTATATATTATTTTCAATATAACAACTTCAAATATAAACAAAATGAGTATAAACAAAAAAAGAAAAAACGAAGCCCGTCGTTGCCACTGCGGTTAAAAAAAACTTGTTTAATTGGCACTGCCATATTTTTGAAAAAGTTAACTTTCTTTTATCTGTAAGTTGTATTAACGAAAATAAGTTAAAAGTAACTTTACAGTTCCCTTTAGCTAAAGGTACCTATATCTAAACTCAAGTTTAACGGCAAGTTGTAATAATGGCCCTAAGTAAGTTAAGGTTGAAGGTTCTCCTTGTTGACATCGGGAAGAGTTTCGGACTACCGCGAGCATTTCAGCAAGATGGCTGAATAGTTCTGTATTCGTTCTGTATGGATACCAGTTTATAGTGATATTTCGAATCGATATCGAATAACAAGTGAACTTATGGGCGAATTTTCTGCAGTGGAAGTCTCAGTGAAGAAAATAGTGCAGGCGGTTACTCATCAATTGGCCATATGTTTTTTGATACTATACGAGTATTGCCTTTCGACGCAAATGAGCCATACCTAAATAAACTTTGTACTTGTACGGTGAAATTAAATACGTTTAGTGTTAAAAATGAATTACTTTTCAATGTCAGCAGTCATTTATCGATTAGCGTTTTTGTACTCTTACTACGATTGTGTTTTGGGTTAATAAATTTCAATTAGTTTGGACTATGTCTTCTTCGGCAGTTTTGTCGACAGTCAATGCTAACACATGACGATGTATTTCTTACCCTTTTCAGTAAAGTGAAAAAGTATGCAAAGAAATAAGAATTGAAAAAATTTGTTTTCTTTTAATTTCCTTTTGCTAATTTTGTTGACTGTTTTGTAAATGTTGAACCACATAGAAACTAATCTAAAAGGGTTTAAAACTGTGAAAACTTTTCAAAATCAGTAAAAGCAGATCGAAATAATAAGCACATAATTTGCCAAAGAATACAATAAAGAGCTCTTTGAAGTACGAGTACAAATACATTCTTTCCATCAGAAATTTCTTTCGCAATAAAAACTTTATTTATTTTGATTTTTCTTTTGTACTTCTTCGAATACTGCACAGTTGTTCAGATAGAGAAAGTTTTGGTAAGAACAATAATTATTTAATGTAGTGTAGAGTGTTGGCTTGTTAGACATGAGGCCACGATTCAAACCCCAGGTAAGGCATCTCGATTAAATCGAAATATGAAAAATATTTTTTCGGCTACTTCCTCTTAGCAGATTTCTGGCAAAAACTCTGAAAGTAAATAACCTCCGAACGACAGATTTTTTCTAATGACATTGAAATGTTCGATCCAAACCAATGCTCTTTGTCGTCCATTTGGCTGCACCCATCAAATGATATGTGCAAACATGAACTTTGTTTGAGTTCTGCAGTGTGAATGGTTTAGAAAAAACGAGTTCATACCACTCAGTTTAACTGTATTGCTACTAAAGTTAGCAAATAGTGTTTGCAAACCAATGTGTTAAAAACTACTTATTTTAAGTTTTTACTTTTCAAACCCCAATAATTTTAAAATATATCGAAAATGAATCAGGAGACGTAAAGAAGAAAAAAAAAAAACGAAATGAGAAAAACTTCAAAGACTACAAAATTAGCTGGTTTTAAAGGACAATTTATAAAAAAAAACTTTTATAAGAGTGAGTTTGTATGTCCGAAGTAAAGGAAGGGTTATACAAAAGATGAAAATGAATAGAAATTACTTGTTTGGCATGCCATTAGGATAAGAGAAACAGAAAAATTTCAATAACTTATCTCAGCAAATTCAGTTGTGATTGATAATTCTTCATCTTCATTTATTTGTCAATACGTTTATATTCGGTTTATTTTGCTAATTTTTTTTTTCGATTTTATAAGGACATGGAGCTGTCCTAAAGCATCTCCTTCATCTTCTCATCACTTTTTTTTCTTTATTGCAGATTCGTTAAAGAAAAATTTTTGAGATAAACTTATAAAAAACGCCCCCTATGAAAACGTACTGAATTGTTATGGTATTGAAACGTCTACATATTGAGCTTGAATCCATCCCTATTCTAGAACAAGTGTTCTTTTAGTCTAAAAGTCCCAATATTTAACATACCCTGATGCCTAAAAATCACTCAAAAAAATTTAGATTACGCTAACCTCATTTGAGAAGACTTGAGAACAGTTAACGCCTCTAGAAGGCGCCGAAGCCGCTGTAGTGTAGTAGGTAGCGTGTTGGCTTATTAGACGTGAGGCCATGGTCAAACCCCAGGTCAGACATCTTCTCTCTACTCTCAGCCGATTTTTGGTAAAAACTGTGAGAGTAAATAAAATTGCCATGAAAAGTTTCTCAAACCAGTTATGTATTTATGTAATGAATATTTTCATCTTTCTTTTTCTCGAGTGCTAATCTGTCTTTTCTTAGTCGCGAATTCTTACATCAGCTGGAATTCGGCCCTGCATTGTTGATTCAACTGAGCAGGAACTAAGAGCTCTGTTACACAGTATTGCTATGTTCCCTCTTCTCTACTTTCTATTCAAACTTAATTGATAGAACCTCGAGAGCCTCTCCATAAGCTCTGAATATTTAACTCTGGTGTCGAATACACTCGCTTCCGTTCTACTATATGTCATGGACACATCTGTATATCACAAAATGATATTTCTCTTAAAAGACTATGTAGCAAAAAAAAATATTCCTTTCACTCTTATTACTCAGCATCCTTACGAAGTATTTCCCAAAATTACAGACTGGATTATAAATTCCACGTTAGACTTGTCCCCTATTAAAGTAACTATAGTCTTCTAGGCTCTGGTTCAATTAGCGTCGGTCCTATCTTATGATAGGTTCTTATTGCTACGGTTATATCAATGCAAACCCGTCTCTAATCCAACTCCACCTGATATATTTTCAGCAACGTATTTACAAAACATTTTGCTGCAGTTATGGGTCGGCGTTATTTGATGTATCGAAAAAAGCATCGGTGTTTTATTGTTGTTGGTCAATAAAAAATTATCGAATTTTTTCAATATAATGATAAGTTACATCAAGGGTTTCCTTAACATCGTTTTATATCATCTACCACTAGAGCGTTGTTTCTTTTCAATGACAGATCGTTAAAATATTAGTCAAATACTTGAAGAATATTAATAAAACTGTGACTAAACAAAAAAATTTTTTGCTAAAACCACTTTTTCTTTTCCTTTATACTGAAATACAACTGTGCGAAACAAAAATGATATATTTTGGGTAGTTTGATATAATCACGTTGTTACAAAACTTAGTTGACGTTCTTTAGTTTGGAGGAAGTGATTAACTGTTGGGTAATGTATAAATATCCTCTGGTGAGTTCAATATTATATTCAATTGCACTAATTTAAGTTCTAATCATCTTCTAGAGTACTTAATATTTTGTAGAGACTCCGGATGTTTTTCAAACTAACTGACATCGTCTAAGCATATGGTCAAAGAGGTATATACAGTGGCGAGCATTAGTGCTCGCTACATAATATTTACAAAATATTTCAATTCCAATAAGTAAGAAATTGTAAATATATACTAATTATCTGTAAACCAACGAAACAAAATACTGTCCTCAAATAGTGAAAAATAAACTTTAGAATCAAATTTGTTCATTTATCCAGTTGTGAACATTTCGCTCTTCTGTTTTTGAAGTACCTTTACTTAAGATTATTTTTGATTTGGAGACGAAAACATTTAAAAATATTTGTGAACATTTTTTATAACTTGTGAAGAAAACAAATAAAAAACGAAAACTTCAATAGAAGTTGAAAAGAACATCGTCGCTCTAGCTGAAAAAGCTTATTCATCAAGAAAATTTGTTGGAATTGTTGGTGTTTGTCATCGAACAGTACATTCAATCATAAAAAAGAAATGCATAGCAATCCAAATATCCTCGAGGTCGCCCAATGATGATGGTACATGGCTACTGGAGCGATTGTTATGAAAATATGAAGTCACAACTGCGAAAGCAGCTGCAAATGCTATAAAGAAGAGTGTAAGATTGTGAGACACTTTACGCTGATTTCTGCTTTTCGATGTTAAAAAAATTGGTGATTGGACCGATACATCGATGTTTTTTCGATGTTTTATTTTCCTATTATTAAATAGCAAACTATAAAATCTAAAGCAATTTAACACATCTAAAAACATAGAAGCAACATTTCAGCGCAATGACATCCACATATCGTCAAATGATTTCAAAAAAGTCCTAACAAAACTTTTAAAATCTACTTCTTGATTGATTACAATGCAGAGTATCAAAACACATGTTTCTATACAATTTTATGCTCTTGTGATCAAGACGACTTTCTGATCATAATGTGGATTGATTTTTTATGTGAAAACATTGCTCTTCTGTAACATATTTTTAATGTAATTAAGCTTTTATGAATTCATATGACGATAAATACTACAAAAATATTATTCAAAATGATTTTTTTTTACCAAAAATTATTAAATTATGTGTATATGTACATATACAGAAAATTGAAAAGGTGTATATGGTTTCTTTGATTGTAACCATCTAAATGCCATCTTGTAAAATTACCTCCAAACAACAATATTACCGCCGCCTTATCTTATCATCTTTAAAGTGGATTCAGGATTGTTTCGTTACAGTATGAAGCCTCGATCTGCATTAAATGAATTAATTTTTGCCGATAATCAGAGTATAGATCCGAGGCGCAATTTTACATGTGTTGAGTGTAATTTACTCTCATATATACATACATATGCGCAATTTCGCGTCAAGTGACCCAATTTTTAAAATCGATATCTTCCGATTTGGATGAAATTTGCACCAAGGTTAGTACTATTGGATAGTAGGCCAGACACAAATTTTCAGCTCTATCAGTCAAGAACTTGAAGAAATAGCTATCTAATATTCTTTGGAAAATTTTTGCTAGGACCAATAGGTGAAAAATTACACACATTTTAAAAAAACCCTGTATGACCAAAATGTCCAAATTTGACCCCCTCTAACTCCGGCAGTTCTTGACTGATAGAGCTGAAAATTTGTGTCTGGCCTACTATCCAATAGTACTAACCTTGGTGCAAATTTCATCCAAATCGAAAGACATCGATTTTAAAAATTGGGTCACTTGACACGAAATTGCCCATATACATAATTGGGCATTACAACCCTTCAGTCAGGATTATGAACCTAGTTACTCACATCACTTATGTTGTGTGTGTCAATTTTATACATGAGTGGCCAAACCTACAGTTTAAAGTCCACTCCGAACGACAGATTTTATGAGAAACTTTTCATGGCAATTTTATTTACTCTCAGAATTTTTGCCAGAAATCTGCTGAGAGGAAGTCATTTTTTTTATATTTTCGTTTTGATGTCTGACCTGGGGTTTGAACCGTGGCCTTAAGTCTAATAAGCCAACACACTACATACTTGTTAATTTTAGATTTATTCGAATATATTTTTAGTCACCAATGGTAAGCATTTTATTCGTATTCTAATTTTTTCTACTAAATATTATAATACCTCGCCTTTACTCTTGTGCTAGTTGTAGAAAATTTTACAACTTTTAGGCCTCCTATCAAATCTTCTTTTATAATTTCTAGAATATTTAAAGAAAATAAGGCATTCGATAGCGGAAGCAATTTAACTTTAAGATTAAGTTCAAGATGAAAATCTCAAAACTTGTTGTAAATATACAACAGTAACAGTAGCATATAGCAATAGTAAATTTTGCTAAATTATCTATAAAAGTTATAAATGTAGCAGCGAATATTTTTATTCTTATCATGGTGGAATTTTAAGTAGGAGTTGATTTAAGCTTGATTATGTCAGAAAATTAAATGTTGACTAAAATTCAATTTCTTTAAACAGCAGCAATTAACTTAATATTGTTTTTTTTTTTTTTGTTAAATATTCAAAATTTTTCTTTAAATCTGTAGTCAGCTGACATCAAATTAACTTTTGAAAAGGAACATAACAACCAGGTGTCCTACTTCCACATTCTGACATTTGAGGTGGATGATAACAATTACATTTTTTCTTCACATTTTGAAATACTAAGGGATGGTTGTCAACAAGAACATCATACGACAAACATAAAAATGTTTATTGAAGTATATGGAGAGCATACAAAACACAGTATAGAGATTGGTAGTTAATTTCATTCCCCTTATCAACGCTCGTGTTTTTGTCCTGCTACGAAATGGTCACAAAACATAAATGTTTTGTGGAATATAATATAATATTAATTGAGTACACAAATATATACACAAATGTATAGAAAGTAAAAACTCTGTCAACAAAAATAAATTTTTGAAATAACTTGGAAATGTTGCTATGGATAGACTTATGGTTGCTTTAGTTTAGTTTATTTTATTTTTTTTTTTTTTGTTTACTGTCATATTTTATTTAATAAGAAGTTTATAGGACTTCCAGATTCCAACTCGAATTCCTTGATTTTCTCTTTTAAATAATTTGTCGAATTTATTTTGGTGGCAGTGAAGTAAACAGAGAGTGTTAGATAACAATGATTTTTTTTTTACTCGCTTGAAAAAGTTATTGACGACAAAAAGGTTCAAATGTCCTCTACGACTTCTTTGAGTGAAGCCCATCCAAAATGTCAAACATTCCATGGCTCTGGCGCACGTAGTCTAGTAGGTTATGTGTTGGCTTATTAGACTTAAGGCCATGACTCAAACCCCAGGTCAGACATCTACAACAAAACAAATTATGAAAAAAATTTTTCTTCGGCCACTTTCTGAGAGTAAATAAAACATAACAAACGACATATGTAAGTAGTGTGAAAAGCTAGGTCGTAATCCTGACTGAAAGGCTGAATGGAAGCAGATATATGGAACGGTATACTCAACGAAAGAGAAAATAAAGTAAGCCAAAGGCTCTTCTCATATGAAAGAGGTTTGAGGCAATCAAAATTTCTGTACCAAAATTACAAAAAAGGCAGCTGAGGTGAATCACCAGAGAAACTATCTGGGAGGAAATCACGTTGCTTGGAATTTTTTTTAATATCGAGCAGCTCCCTGAAGTTTGTCAAGGCAATAGGCTGAGTAGAGACCTTATAGGAATACCTTATAAAGTTTGAGGAGAGTGCAATAGATCATATGGTCGCAGAACCTTCACGACAACAATAATGGGCGATTTGATATGATTAAAAGTGTCACCTTGATATTAGACTCTATCCTTAGTATACGTACTGACGAATTTTATTCGGTTGAGAATGATATTCATTTTTATGATTAGCACGCACAGCGGACTGCAAAAGCCTAGGTACTATAATATGTATAAGCAATTTCATTAATTTAAAGCAATAGTATATAAAAATAATTGATATTTGGCAGGATATCCCTTGAGATCAAGTACTCCCTTTTAGCCATTTAGCCATTGAATGTACCAGTTTTGATTAAGTTTGCCTCCATGCAATCAACAGTAAGATTTTCAGTTTATTTTTTCTTATGGTTTGAGAAAAACCTTAAACATTTTTCTGTTTTATAATGAAACAGAAATAAATTAATAAAATAAAATATAACAATTATTTTTACATATTGCTGCTTAAAATTCATGAAATGCTTACACATATTGGGGTACCTAGACTTTTGCTGTCCACTGTATCTCTCTTTCTCTCCCAAAATACTGCAAACATTTATTGCACTGAAGAGAGTAATAAAAATAAAAAAGTATAATGAAAAATGGTTTTTCTACCAGAAACCATTGCAACTATTTTTGTACTGCGGTTAAACATTTATGGTCAATTAGGTGTTTTTCTTAGGTAACCTAAACTGTCATAAAATAAAGAGAGAGAGCTTATTTGCATCGTACATCGGTGTACTACAGTTTGAAATCATTTTTATTATTTTTTTGTTGTTGTTGCTGTAGGTACTTGTAGGTATTGTAATATCCGTAGTCTGGTAGGTAGTGTGTTGGCTTATTAGACGTAAGAACACGGTTCAAACCACAGGTTAGACATCAAAACGAAAATATAAAAAAATATTTCTTCGGTGACTTCCTCTCAAAAAATCTGTCCTTCGGAGTCGAATTTAAACTGTATGTCCCGCCACTCTTGTAAAAAGTTTATACACACAACATAAGTGGTGTGAGAAACTAGCTCCATAATCCTGACTGAAGGGTTGTAATGACCAATTATATATGTATGTAGGTATTTTATTTGCCATATATGTATTTCAAACGAAAACAATTATTTTTCTAACTTATACTCTTTATATTCCCGAAGTATTACAAATCAACGCTTTTTAGTAATCCACAAAATAATATTTAAAAAGTACAGCAATTTAACCAATAAGTGGAATAACTATAGGAATAGAAAGCAGCAACAAAATCTTGCCACATATGGTAGATCTATGCATTGCATTTCCTTGCAATTTATTCCAATCAGTTTGCCGATTTCGCGATACGACTTTAATTGAATCTCGCCCTGTTTGGGGCGATTGCCTTGAGCAATTCCCAATACGGCGAAATATTTACAAGTCAGTATCAGTGACTAGCTTTCGTATGAAGCGATCTGCTAATTTGGTCAATGATTACGGTCGACTAGTTTAGATAGATAGATGAATGTAGCTGTTATTTGTTATCATACATATGTGGGCAAAAATTCTCAAATTCGTTGATTTATAAAACGCTGAATTTCACATTCTTTACGCCATGAGATGCAAAGCGTTTCACAAATATTTAAAACACTAGGACTAAAGATATTTATTTTGATACCTCTGGGAAGTTTTATATATGAAAATAAACTTAATATTAAATGTCAGGTTCTGATCCACAAAGACATTAAGTCTAAACAATTTTTATGTATTTTTCGTGAATTGTTTCTACACTTTTACTGTCCAATCTTTTTTCTTTATTAATGTTCTGTACCTCTAAGTAGGGTAGAGTTTTGGGTAGTTTGGCTGTTTCTCTTGTCTGGGTACATAAACAATATTACTCACATGCTATCATTCGATTGCTTTTTTTTGCTAGTGTCATAAGATCTGGATAGAAAAATTTGGTATAAAAGGTGCAGGAGATACAGGCACGAACATGAAGAGTCACTTATTGGATTCAATCTCAATATTATGTCCTATGCTATATTCTTCCACTCAGTGATCTGCCGAGGATGGACAAAACTTCGAATAGTTATTTTCAAATACTCACTAACACATTTATATATATGCACCAATGCATATGTACAACACATGTACATATACTATAGATACATACATAATTAGTCACTACAATCCTTCAGTCAGGATTTCGACCTAGCTTCTCATATATTATAGATGGTCACACTAAAAAACTTTTAGGGCAATTAAATTTTTCTTTCACATAGAATATTTACGCAAGAAGTTGCGTGCATAAGTTTTTTCGTGCACATGCCTTATTTATTTGACATGTCCTATTTTTTCCAAAAATATTGAAAAAAAGTGCTTTTACATGCGTGTGTATTGTTACGTTTCTACCTTTTGAAAACGTTTAAAATATGAGCTCGTGGATTGCAAATAAATTTAAAATAAATCTATGTTTAGTTTTAATTAAAATTCTTTATTATTCGTACAATTCTGTTTGCCACTGTTCACAACTTTATGTAAACAACAACAATTGCCCTTCTTCACTAAGCAATTATGCGACAGACCTTTGTAAAGGAGATCTTCAAACCACGATTACTCTCTTCAAACTCTCCGCGTCTTCACACAAGACTGACTGAACTTCACTCACTCCAATCGCCTGCTTTGCCTTGCCTTTTATATGGCAGGGTAAACAGTCTGATGAATGTTCTTGAAGGCGAACGTTCATTACTTCGCCTTCTCACAATCTCTATAAACGTAAACATCGTTGTTTATCTCCAGATATATAAAGTGTTTTATAAAATATAGATACATTATATGTCAAAAGTTAAACATAACAAAGTTGGTGGAATGAATTTAAAATATAAGAGGCAACAGAAAATTATGTGTATTTAAAATTCTAATTAGTGTTCAGTTGTTTTACACAATTCTCTGGATTTAGTTTTTATTAAGAAAGTACTAAGGCGTACCAAAGTACTGAAAAAAAAACGGTCAACTAACATCCAGTGGTGATCTTATAGTTGGCACACCCATTGTTGAATATTTTATTCTTAAAATTAATAAAACTTAGTAAATAAATGGTAACAATAAACTACAATTATTAAAAATAACTTTCAATCAAGAAACAATATTAGTATTACAGCATCGTCTAGTAATTGCTCATACGCAGTAGAACCCTTTCTTTATGTCATCAGAAATGCGAAAACTCGTTGTGAAGGGACAAAACATATTAATTTTAACAAAAATCATCCGTCGCAGACTAAAGGTAACCAGCTTAATTGGGTATACAGTGCAACACAAAAGTATGGTATCAAAAAATAATCATGCACGTCTCTCTTTCGCTAAAATATAATGGAATAATCTTAACATAATTCAGAAAAAAGTTTTTACGAGTGGTGAATCTAAATTCAATCGATTTGACTGTAATGAAAAGCCTTTGAAGGCTATTAAACATAGAGAAGTTGTTCATATAGCTTAACGTGGGTTCGATCATAAAGAATGATTCCATGATGGCTCAACATTTAATCAAACATATTGTATAGTTTCGTTTGACTTGATTCGCTCATAAAAACTTATATGTGAAATAGTCTTTTATGTAAGATGATAGTAATAATGATAACATATCGCACGATAGGACAAAGTATTTAGAGGACCTAGAAATTTATATAATATTCAGCATAAAGTACTGATTCAAATTCATGGAACTATCTTGATACACAAGTTCATCAAAAAAAAAAAAAAACAAAAGATTCTTCAAGATCTGTGGAAAGTGGTTTGAGTGACATGGAATGACATATGCAACATGCAAGATATCAGAGAGGTCTTGGGAGTCTTTCTAAAAGTTTATAGTTCGTTATTAAAGAAAGGAGTGCCTCCACAAAATATTAAAAAGAATTAAGCCCAAATGATGATTTTGTGCATCTTTAAATGGGGTGTGCTAACTACGGGACTGAGGATTTTTTTTTGCTTTTATGAATTAAAGTGTCATTTATTATTAAATTCTTTTATTCAAATTCCCTTTAATCTATACATCGGATAAGTATACCCTATAGAATATTTAGGTTAGGTTAGAGGACGTGTACTTTTCAACTGTGACAAGTACAGTACCCGGAGATCGAATTGACACATTGCACAACGTCTTAGCATCTCACACCACTCATATTGTGTGCGTTAATTTTATACGTAAGTGGCGGGACCTACGATTTAACGTCGACTCCGAACGACAGATTTTTGAGAAACTTTTTCATGACCTGGGATACGAACCCGGGCTTTACGTCTAATAAGCCAACATACTACCTACTAGCCTACGGCGACTTCTAATAGAATATTTAACTGTCCTGAAATTGATTTTCAAAAAAAAAAAAAAAAAAATATTCCATCTTTGTTACTGCCTTTCACTTCGTTTGTTATTTAACGTCTGATAGAAATTCGCAATATTTCTTCAAGTGTTGTTGAATTTTTGATCTTTGTATTGTTCTCTTCTCATTTCTTACACATTTATTTGTGTAATTTGGTGTACCATAAGATGTGTATATTTTATGCCGCCAAAACGTATTATTTTTTTCTGGCAACTTGTCATGCAATAAAGATTTGTAAAATCTATAAATATCAGGTGTGTAGTGAACGCCACTCTTGGAATTGTTCCTTAATTATTCCGAGGCTATTCACATTAGCTGAACGGCGTTTCATTTCATTCGACATTGACATAATTGTATGCATACCAGAAATTATAAACCTTCATTGCTGCATCTGTCTTGATTTAGAGAAAAAGGGGAATTATTATTAAATTTATAATTTTTCTTATATTGTCATAGTGAACTAACGGCCAGTAGTATACATGCAAAATTTTAGTTTTTCTATTACAATTGATATTTAAATAATAATTTGAAATCACTTAAAACCATTTCATAATACACACTTCTATAAATTACTTTGTACATAACAATACGACATTTATTATTATTTATGAAGATTAAACGATTTCGGGGAAAAGTTAAATAAATGATTGCTTAAGTGTTCCAAGATATTATTGTACATAATTTTATGAGGTAACAATTTTTTTTATTAATAACGTAATATTTTATATACCTTTATTATTCTATTTTTATTATGTTTATAAATAAAATAAATGATAAGAGATTGGTAAAACAAACTATCTGGTACAATGAAAGTCGCATTTCGAGTTATCGAACCATTAGTCTTTGCAATTATCAGAATTTTAACTTTATATTGCATTGTGTTATCAGATAAGCATAAGTCGAAACTTTTAAATTTTCGCATCTGTAGGAAACTTTTTTGTATTTATGACATACGATTTATCAGGCAAATTTACATGCCACAAATACTCATTGCATAATTCCAAAATTTTAACTTTTGGTAGGTAGTGGTGGCTGTCCATCCAGATTGGTTGGATACACTTCCGCGACATAGTGATACCGCAGTTTTTTATTATCCCCTATACTCGGAACTACCTGAAGCTTCTTATGAATCATCACACTACCATGTCCATGTGTGAAAGTTTCTACAGATCGTTTATATAGAAAGCACCAAGATACCTTTTTCTTCTCCGTATGCTCATAGTAGGTGAAGAACAGTCTTCTCTTCTCTGCAGCTTCTGCAGTAATTATTTGCTAGGTGTCCATGTTCAATGTGGGTCGCATGCATGCTCATCCTGCTATGCCCGTAATGACTGCGAAAGACATGAAAAATGAGGTTCGTCTATAAAATCTATAACGGACACCTGAACGATGTAATATACCGCCCATTATGACATCAAAATGTCGGTCTTTCAGAGGAATAAACCACTTTGTTTAATTCAAATTTAGACATAGGAAGCGCTTAAAAGACTACTACATTTTTAAACAATACACTAAAAATTGTCTGTTATCTTCGCGTAGCAGGTAGAGTGTGTATATTCAAGTATATAATAACAAATTATTTACTTTACTGCACCACATGCGTAAACAAAACTTTTTACTAAACGTTAAGCAGTTTTGCATAGAAAATGAAGTCGTGAGCAAAAACAGTCTTCATGCGAAAAAGGAAATTTGGAAAAGTTTTATTCCAACTCTATTTGAATGAAGTTTATCCTGATCATAAACAATAAGACAATAGCGTGGAACACAAAACAATGAACGTGAGCTTTTCATTAGTGTTAAAAAGAAATTTTTTTTTTTTGCTACTTATCGTACAAAACTTTAGAAATATAATAGTAAAGATGATGTCAAATCCTTTTTTTTTTTTGGCTAAGATAAGTGTTTTTGGCAATAAAACATTTTATTCTGAAAGAAATCTCCTAGTCCAATTGGGCATTCTTCTGCATATCTAAAGACACAAAAAGATAAGTCACATTTAAGCATGGCTACTAAATTCCATAAAGTTAAAAAAATTGCTATTAACTAAGAACAATATGACGGACATTGGTTATATATAACATTAAAATTTTCTTAAACTGTTCTGGAAAATCGAGCATCCATCCTTATTTATGTCATTTTTCTAAACTTAAATATTTTTGATTTTTCTTTTCAACCGTTGAACTCAACGTTAAATAAATGCATAAAAATTCAAACAGAGTCATTCTTTTTTTGAGGGTTTTTCATGATTCATTTCAGATTGTTACGAAAATGGAAACGGTGTAACATCATTTAACATTAAAATGATAAACAAAAGCTACAAAAAACAAAAACCATGGGTATGAAAATCAAGGGGAAAGACAATTAATCGAGAATGCAACAACAAAGAATGTAAATAAAATACACAAACAACAATGAAACCACGAGAGCTCTCCAGAAGGCGAAGCCACTAACATTCGACTTCAAGAACATTCATATGTTTACGTGGACATATAAAAAGGCAAAACGAAGCAGGAAACGAGTAGCAGGAATTCAGTCAGTCTTGTGTAAAGACGCGTGGCGTGTAAAGAGAACAGTCGTGGTTTGAAAATCTCCGCTATACAGATCTAACGAACAAGTGTTGTTGTTTACCCAAAGGATGTAAGCAAAGAACAATAACGAACAAGCAAATTATTGTTGTATACATCAAGTTGGACACAGTGGCACACAATAATTTTGCGAACAATAAAGAATTTAATTGAAACTAAACACGAATTTATTTTTATTTTGTTTGCAATCAACGCACTCATATTTTAAACGTTTTAAAACATAACAATATTTATATTTTTCCTAGAGAGTCCCTTTATGGCGCTATTCCTGTTACATTTTTTGTATAATAATTACCCATTTTGTATGTGTATTGGTTCCAAAGTCGCCAAACTCCAGAAGTTGTTACTGGCTATATTACTAACTGTCTAAGAATGCCGGGCGTATTTAGAGGAATAACGAGGCATAAGATTGTTGCATTCATTTGGTTTCCTGGACATCGAAGATAACAACAAGATCAACGCACTTGCTAAAGCCTGCACAACGAAAAATTCAATTGAATTCCTGCATAATATTGGCGTTCCTCTGAAGAGAGACAAATAAATGGTCTCACAAAAACTCTAAAAGTTAAAATTGGAAAATAAACCCACTTGTACAGACTCAAGACAAATCTAGCCTAACATGGATATATGTAGAATAGAATTTGCATTGACAGTATCAAGATTAGGAAACTCATAGCAGTGTTAAGTAGCATATACCTTAATAACAAGTATTCAATGTACCAGTTTTTTCTTGTCTTTTCATGAGCTTTTTTTCAGTTAACTTTTGTTTAAGGTTTAGTGGCTACGTTGATTGGGTTTATTGACTTGTTGGGAGTAATAATCATTACGAATCCCTAATTCCTCCAAAGTTTTGGTGAATTAATTCTGTAGAATGTTTAAATATTCTCCTTAATTTCAAGTTTCAATTCCAAGTATAAATACATTCTTATAAAATTCCTATTTAATAATTAAAAAGTAAACAAAAACTTGAAAGTTAAATTTAGATGTCAATATTATTACGTCTTTACCTTTTTAAAAACGTTTAAAATATGAGTTCGTTGATTGCAAACAAAATAAAAATAAATTGGTGTTTAGTTTCAATTAAATTCTTTATTGTTCGCACTATTTCTGTGTGCCACAGTTTATGACTTGACGTATACAACAATAATTGCTTGTTCGCTATTCTGCTTTGCGTAAAACGGAGATCTTCAAACCACGCAACGCGTCTTCACACAAGACTGACTGAATTCTTACTACTAGTTGCCTGCTTTGACTTGCCTTTTTATATGCCGACGTAAACAGTCTGATGAATGTTCTTGAAGTCGAATATTCGTGGCCTCGCGTTCTCGAGAACTTTCGTGGTTTCATTGTTGTTTGTGTTTTTTATTTACATCCTTTGTTGTTGCGTTCTCGCTTACTTGTCTATCCCCTTCTCTTTCATACTCATGGTTTTTTGTTTTTGTAGTTTTTGTTTATCACTTTAACGTTAAACGATGTTACACCGTTTTCATTTTCGTAAAAAAGAATTACAAATCTTATGTAAAAAAGATTTCTGTGTTCATCGATGTTTCTTATCTTGCTTTGTACAAGTGAGCTTAATGATTCTGTAATAAGCATACTCTTGCTGCAGATTCCACAGCTTTGCCAACGGAATGTTAAAAAATTGTTTCTATAGGTCCCGATATCTGAAGTGTTTTCGTCTTTACAAGAAAGAGCTCTAAGTTTACAAATGGTTGATTACCCATGTTAAAATAATCAGCAATCTTCAGCACCATATAAGATATGTTGGCCAAGTTTAAAACTTCTTTCTTTATGTATATCGTTATAATTTCGGACACCTCCCTTTGCAATTGCACATTTAATCCTCTTGTATTCGATTATCGCCTGTTGTTGTATTAGGCTGAAACAACAATATCGATTATTTTTGTGTGACAATTTATTTGTTTTACGATATTTATTAATTTCCTGATAAAAAATATTCTTCAAACAGTCGTTCAATATCTTGAAAATAGTTCAAGCGTTTTTGTTAAACGTCTAAATATTAGGCAGTTTGTCCTTCAAAAGGATTTTTGATAGTATTCGTTAGTATTTCTGACCAAGCCATCACTGTTAACAATGCACACTATAGGTCTATTGGCCTGAATAGGATGATAGGAGTCCACGCTATGTGGGTTCAATAGGACGTCGCTACGTCTCATACAGCGTATGGCACATTGGTTAGATTGCACTGTCATCTCACATGGAGGTAGTGGAAAATGGACATCAGACTTTTTCTTGTAAAGTATTCTTAAGTCGCAAATGTATGCGAATAAGCCATATGCCACAGGGGTCCTCAAAGCCAACATAACATAAGCCATCAGTCCAATTCACCCAAGAATGCCGTGCTGGAGATTTAAACAATGTTATATTCCACTCATAATGTCAGCGATATGTTGTCTTTCAAATGAAAAAAATTGTCATGATATCTCATACACTTTTTGTTTTATTTAAATTTTAAAATAGGAAGCACTTGAAAAAAGACGCTAAAGATGAATGTACAAAATTTATGTAAATTTGTGAAAATTTAATGCAACATTTATGCTTAGCATGACTCTTAGCCTTATCAGCTATATTTCATAAACTATAAGCACATATTTGTTCGCGTACAAAATGTAGCAGAGGTAAAAATATTTACATATGACTACCATGAATTTACTACAATTTCTATTCTTTCATGCACAGGAGCACTAACTTTAGAGCAGCAGTTGCATGCAATCATTTATTATTGTACGAATTCACAAACACGTGCCAAACAGTACCGAATGGTAATAAATTACATTAAAATGACATGAGGTTACCATCTGAACAGAAAGAAAATAAGTAAAATCCAAGATAATGCAAGAAATAAAGTTTTTAATTTATTAAACTGTTAGATGCTCAATGATTAGAAAAATCTTTTGTTAAAACAAAGAAAAAAAGTCATAAATATTGTTCTACTACAGCATTTTAAAGTAAAAAAACGAAGATAATTATATCAGAAATGTGTTTTTCCATTTCTGCCAAAAAATTTATTATGCAATGCCATAGCATTTCCTCCGGCTTAGGCTCAATTTACAATGTAACAAATCGCATGGAGATTTATATGAATAGTTTGAAATTAATTGAAGTTTAAAATGGGTGTGGTAAATGGGTGTGGTAAATGGGTGGGTAAAATGGTAAGATGAATAGGCAATAAATTAGTCTTAAGGTTATCTAAATAAGTGTAATTTAGACCATCTAACTGTCTAAGTGTCGAAGAATTCACATAGTGTCGAACATGTCAGTTGGTGACCAAATTTCCTGGATGTTTGAATTACCCTCAAATCGCTCTCGCCAAGCCTAATCCACTAGAACTAAGAAAGTTTTCCTGGCTTCATGAGATGAACTTGTTTTTTTATTAAAAAATCTATGTTGATATTGTTACGAAAATGGAAATAGTGTTTTGCTTTTACATCATTTAAATTTTAAACAAAAGCAACAAAAACAAAAATACAACAACAACACTGCAAAAACAAACATAAACAAAATACACAATCAACGATAATGTAAACAACATGTTTACATTTATAGAGATTTCGAGAAGGCGAAATTATTCGCCTTCAATATAATTCGTCAGACTGTTTACCCTGCGATTAAAAGGCAAGACAAAGCAGGCAATGGAGTCAGAAAAAGTTCAGTCAGTCTTGTGTGAAGATCTCCGTTATAAAGATCTGTGACTAGTAATTGTTAGTGTTTATGAAAAAGAGTGCAAGCAAAGCAATTGTTGTTATTTACATCAAGTTGTAGACAGTGGCACACAGAATTGTGCGAACAATAAAGAATTTAATTGAAACACAAATTTATTTTTATTTGCAATCTATGAACTCATATTTTAAACGTTTTTAAAAGATAAAAACGTAACAATATATTAGCTGCGGAAAAAACTTGGACAAAGAGCAGATATTGTAGTGAACTTGGTAGTACAATTAACTTCATCTACGTTTTTCCTTTCTTACTTACTTAACTGGTCCTTCCAACCCTTCAGTCAGGATTACGACATAGCTTCTCACATCACTTATTCCATGAGCGGCGTGGACCTACAGTTTAAATTCGGCTCCCAGTGACAGATTTCATGTTAAATTTATTTACTTTTAGTGTGTTTGACAGAAATCAGCTGTAAGGAAGCCCCCGAAGCCGCTTCGTTCGAGATGTCTGACCTAGGGTTTGAATCTATGGCTATAGCTTATAAACTTAGACTATAGCGACTATGTTTTTTACACCGGCTGATTTTCAACAAGTCTGAAGCTGGTGGATTATTTCAATGAATGGTAAAGCGGAAGGTTTTCTGATCGGAAGTGTTATGAAAAAAAAAAAAAATTAGAATGGGATGATAAAGTACGAAAGATAGGACAAAGGATACATAGGATGAACACAAAAACTGTGACATTTTTATCATTCAAGAAGTTCTCTTCCATCCAAAAAAGGAAATTGGAAAAAAGTTTATAGATCTGGTACAGCATGCACCGATAGCATAGATTTATATGATTCCCTAACAGTTTACTTTCGAAGTAGAAAATTACCTTATTATTGTCCTGGTTGTGGTTAGTTGATGTCGCTGTAGTCCAGTAGATAGTGTCTTTGATTTTTAGACGTGAGGCCACAGTTCAAACAACTCCGACAAAGCGAAATATGAAAAAATATCTCTTCGTCGACTTCAATAGATTTCTGGCAAAACTCTGAGAGTAAATAGGATTACTTACCATGAAAAGTTTCTCAAAAATCAGGCATTAGGAGTTGAGTTTAAACTGTAGGTCCCACCGCTCATTTATGAAATTAACACATACAACATAAGTGGTGTGAGAAGCTAGATCGTAATCCTGATTGAAATGTTGTAATGGCTAATTATGAATGTACGTATGAATGGGCTTAGTTGTTGGGTAAAATAATCCTCTTCTATGTTCAACAAAATATTCACCTCAACAATAAAGATGGTTTACTTGAATACAGCCTGAATCGGTCTTAACCTATGATGAAGTATAAGTTCAAATTTTTTTTTTTTAAATATCCTAGAATCATTCATTCCTCCGCTTCCTTATTTTCCCATTCCTACTTCCTCTCTTTTTCCCTATCTCCTCTACTATCCTCTCTCCTTGAGGACGTAGTACAAAGAGGCAACTTGACCTCAGGGTACTGTACTTGTCTCAAGTAGAATCGTGTTCGAAGACAAACGCGTGATAAATTTGGTTTCAACTCTACAGACAATGTAAATGAGTATTCAGATGAACTTCTCCCAAAAAGATTTCGTGTACATACTTATATAGCTAGTTTGGATTTAAATATTGACATTCGACGTAATTTTTATACATGGGTGTTATGTATTTGAAATGCAATGTTTATTTAAGTACATGCTTTAAAAAATAGGTGTCTTGAGGTTCACCTTACCAGACTTTAAAGGCTAATGGCTCTCGTTTAAAACCCCGGTACACACATTGTATGTGCACCATTCTTTTCTATCACTCCATAAAAAATTGTGCCTTATTTATAACACAAAATATGTAAATGGTATACAAAAAATCTGCAAAAGCAATTGGTTCATGTTTAGCTCTCAAAAGTTTAAATAACGAAATAAATCTGAATTAAAAAGGAAACAATTTATTTCGCATTTTGTTTGCAATTTTCGAATCCACCGAGAAATAAACGTTTTGAAAATTTCAAAACGTAACAATATATAACTCATTTATTGAAGTACTCGTATTAGAAAATATTTAAATTTTCTGTAATTTATCACTTGTCATAGTATAGTAAAAGAGCGAAAGAGGAAACAAATGAAGGAGAAAACGGAAAAAAAAGAAAATAATAAATTGCTTGTTATGTTTTTGAACTTTATTTTTTGCCACCAAAACTGTTTAGTTTGTATCACGCAACTGAAAATTATAGCAACTGTTGCATGAACTTGAACTTGAGAATTTTTTTTTTTTGTTTCTTTACATCCTCTGAAAAGATTTTTTTTTAAGAAAGCGACACAATAAAAAACGATGTAATAATTTGTAATATTTACAGGCCGAATAATCTTGATAAAAAAGTGTAAATAAAATTTAAATATTGTGTTCAACAACATAGTTTTTTGGTCCTGTCCTTGTCGTTGTGGTGAATTTTAAAAACAAAATCAGTAAAAACTTTGCATATAATATTTAATTATTTTATTTTAATTTCTTTGTATTTTTCTAGATTAGTAGTTGTAAACTCATTTACATGTGTTATTAGACAATTTAAAAGGCATGGACGGAGTTCATGAAATGGATCAATCCAAATCATACCAAAAAATTCTGATGGGGTTCATTTGCCTTCATGATTATTATTATCGTCGTAAAGAGGTGTCGTAGTACTACGACCACACGATCAATTGTACTGCCCTCAAACTTTATTGGGTATCCTTAAATTGTCTCTTTTAAGTCTTTTGCCTTGATAATTTTCAGGATGACTCTCTGTGCGAACAAGACAAATATCCTTCCCTGCACCTGATATGTATCCCGGTGTTTTCTTTTAGTAAGTATTAATGGCCCACAGATTCTAAGAATATGTTAAGTTTAAGACGATCCCCTCTTTGAAAAAGTGTAGTTTCAGTACCCTCTCAAAAGACAGCTTGTCCTAGATAGCCTGAGGTATAACTCAAATTTCATCCTATTGTAATTACCCAACAAAAGTTTCGATTTGTTTTGAGAAAAGTTTGTGCCTCTTTCTATGCTACCTTTCGTTGATCATATTGATTCTAATGTTGCCTCGAATTTACTGTACCCAATAAGTACTACAAGAAATCAAATTATAAAGAATGCAAATATACGTTTCTTCTAAATTTATACCTAGCGAATCAAAATCAGATTTAGTTTTCTATCTTCCTTTCTTTCTTGAGTGCCGTCCATTCATATAGGTTTTACCCAAGAAGGTTGGCCTTTAAAATCAATCCGAAGTGAAAAGTTCTGTCAATCGGTAGACTAATAACACGGTGCGACAGTCAAAATACACCCAACTAATAACATAGTGTAGGTTGTGAGTTTTGTTTAGTAGAACCAAAGAAAATAAAGTATAAAGAATGTGCATTTCAACATATTTTGGAATATTTTTCAAAAATACTTCATGACGCGGGGGGAAAGATAGAAGGGAAGGAAAGAGAAACGAAGAGCGTAACAATGCGTTGCTCTCATCGTGCGTTTTTGTTGTTTGACCACTTTTTTATTAAATTTTCTGAAATCACTTATTCTGGTCAGTGTTGCCACGAAAAAAAAATATTGTAACCAACATTTGTGAAAAAAATTACCAAATAAGAAAAAATATAACCAAAATTAAATTCACAGTTTTTTTTATTTTATTTTTCAAATATAAATTATAATTAATACAACATAGTAAGAAAAAAAAACAAAAAATAACAAACTAAAATTTTAGTCTTACAAATTAATTCATTTCTACAAACAAAAGCTCTTTTTATAAGAAAAATAAATAACCAAATCCGGAAATTTTGGTTAAAAATAGCTAAACGGCAACACTGGTTGTGATTAGTGAGCAAGAGAGAGAAAATAAGTTGAGAGAATTTATTTATTTACAGCCATAGAAAACTGTCAATAATATACGACACTTTGATTTTCATTTCATCAACATACATATGTAAAGCTATCTATCTTAATAATTTTAGATAAATAAAGATAAAATAAAAAATCCATTTTTTTATTAAAAGAACATAAAGCTATCCATCTTTGGCTTACAAATTATACCTAGTTTTTTTTTTTAGATAAACAAAAATAAAAAAACCCATTTTTTATTAGAAGAAAAAAATAAAAAAATTAAATACGGCTAGCTAATGACATAGAACATTTTTAACATAAAATATTTTTTGAGTGTTATTCTGAAATAAAATGATAACGCATCCGCTACACACGTGTTCTTGTCGCAGTCTGATCGACAACTAAATCAAATAACACAAGAATGCGTGTGAGTTCTCTCTGCACAATTGTGCGGTTCGTAATGTTAAACAAATTTTGGTGAGAGCGGGTCATAATGTTACAACCCGCCATAAGAAATTTTACTTCTACATGATGCGCATTCTTTATATCCATATTCTTTGGAAGAACTCAAGAATATATTTTTTTATATTTCTCGAACCCTCCAAACTTGTTTTATTTGACAAAAACGGTATTTTTGATCTTTTCACACAAAATTATTGATTACCCAAATATTTTTTAACCTATTTTCAAAACCCAAAGTTTTTTGAAAAGGGGAGAGATAAAAGTTTCTCATTAATCTGTCGTTCGGAGTTGACTTTAAACTGTAGGTCCCGCCGCTCATATATAAAATTAAGACACACAACATAAGTGGTGTGAGAAGCTAGACCGTAATCCTGACTGAAGTGTTGTAATGACCAATTATGTATGTATGTAGCATGGCTATGAAATACATACCAATTTTGTCTCTATTTGCGATTTCATCGTTAAACTACGACGTAAACTCAAGTATTTGCAATATGGGTGTTTTGTGGTATTGGTTAATTGTTAATAAAAATGGCAGAACAAGCTTCTCTATACAAGATAAAAATTACATGAGTACACTTTAGTTCGTTTCTTCAATCCACACTTACTGTTCTTTCAAGAAAATAATCAACTGGCGACACCAGATAATTCCATAATGTTACAATTGCAGGTGTATAAGCCGAAGGTGAGCAAAAAAAAGAGTTCTACTTGCACTATTTTCCCACAGATATTCCAACTACTTTGAAGACAATTATAGACGTCTATATAAATGCTATTAATAATTTTCCAACCAGCTCGAAATTGGAGAGTTTACGGGCGGAGCAGCATCACACTCGATGTCCTCAACGGTAGGGTTCGAGCTGTTTAGGCCAGTTGCATTGAATAGTTCTAATAGTTGCATTGAATTAAACTGCAGTTTTATTTCTTAATATTGAGCATATGAATCTGTCCTTTTGAGTACAACCTGTAACCATTTGTCTCTCTTTAATTGATAGGCATAAATAATAATAATAACAAACATTTCCATTTTTAAACTGAAATTTATTTCTTTCTTTGATTTTAGGTTGACATTAATTTAATAACTTCAAGAAGAAATCTTTCTTTTTTGAGTTGTAATTTTATGTTGACTTCATTTCAAAGAAACTGACTGTTTTTTTTTTCAAGGCTTGTTATAAAAAACAGAAAAAACAGTGAATGATTATATTTGATTATATTTGCTTTTATATTTTATATAATATTTTTTTATTATACGAGTATTTTATATTTTTTTGTTATATTTTCTAGTTGTGTTATTAGATATATTGGGAATTCGACTGTTTAAGAATTTAGTCTGTAGTATTGTCTATTACGAGTATATATGTATTTGATCAGAGATTTTACAAAAAATATGGCAAAACATATAGCAAAGTTTAATTTGAGAGAAAGTTAACAATTTATATTCTCGTTTTACTATGTATCTTTTTTATTGATTTCAATTAAACAATTTGCAAAATTATTCGCTTTTATTTTTATTATTTTATTGCATTCAAGTAAACTATTTGTACCCAGAGCCAAATAAGCATTTAAACGAAACAATTCAAATTAAATTTTTTGTTTGAACTCTCACTATCATGCCTTTTAAAAAAATTGCATCATAGGAATATACTTTTAGTATGTTTTGTTGCAGAACAATAGCTATGCCATTTAAATAAATACAATGTATTTCATTTGCATTTCATTTAAATTTCATTGCAATTTTATTACTTTAAGTGTCAATGCAATTTATTTGCGCTTTCGTTGAATTTTCAGGACCTATGGTGTATAAAACAAATTAAAAATTTAAACAAAAACTATTGAATTTAAGTGAAAAGTTAATTGGAAATATAAATTTAATTTTTAAAAATGCACTTAATACGTAAAGTAGGATTTTAGGATTACTGTTTTATAAAAAGTAAAAATCTTTATAAATTTATGTTCTATTTATCTGTAGATCGAGCTTTGTATCAAAAATGATATATTTAAATTTTTTGAGATTATATAACTTTAATTCAGAAAAAGTTAGATGCCTGATTTTTTTCTTAATTTATTAGTAGTGTTATTGCCGTTATTTTAAACCAAATAAAAAAAAGGAAAATTTTAAACAGGACTTACAAAATTCAAAAACTTCACAATTCTGGCTTATGTATCATTTTTGATACATACGACTTTCCTATGGATACCTTGGTATTGTGTACGTAATTTTTTAAAGTTTTCAAAGGTTTTGTGAAGTTTTATCGTAAATAATACATTTTTTATGGTATTTGAGAAGGAACTGAAAGTTAAGTGTTGGATGAAAGTGAACAGGTTGAATTTCCTGTTCTGCGTATGTTCATGTATTAGCTTATTAGACGTCAGACCAAAGTTCAAACCTCAGGTCAGACATTTCTAATTTACTCCGATTGGTTGTAATGACCGATTATGTATGTATACAGGTAACATTCCTGCTGCTGAAGAAGAAGAAATCAGAAGCTTGTATGAACTGACAGCAATAAACATGACAATACGATGTTTATCGCCAAAGATGGTATACTTGCAATTGAGGACCATATTCCTTTAGTAGTTTGGGAAGAGAAAATATTACCAATTCTCACGTAGATTGCTACCACCTGTTTCTTGAAATGTTGTAGAGTCTTTGTTACTGCTCTTCTGATATTTATCTCATGTGACAGACAAATATTAGAAAATAAGTGTTTCGTCCTATAATTTGTTTCGCAGATATTACAGATGATAATATTTCGGTCAACTACGTGCATATGAGATAACGGAAATGATGATAAATTTACATTTATTACGCCTTTTCGAAAAATGAGCTTAAAGACTTTTAGCTTTTAATGATCCCAATAATTTTGTCGCTGTAGATTAGTAACTTATTGAATTTTATGGTCGTTATAAATTTCATTGTCCACCGAAATCGAATTGGCAGTTTTATATTCAGTGCGTAGCAAAGCACTTACAGTCATATTTGGGGAAACCACGTAGGAATCAAAGAGAGAGCATTGTTATTGACATAATCGATGTTCTATTGCAACGGGAAGCTTTTTTACTTTACATGACGTTGACAACAAATATTTCTAATGACATATAACAATGGTTTGTACCATCAGGTTTCAGCTAGCCCTCAATTGAGAGTGTTACTGATCCGAGTGACAATAATCTGTCCGATCTAAACAATTGAAAACTTATAACTCGCTGCAAAGTAAGGGTGCTATATGTCATAGTATTACCATTTAAAATGAAATGGTAAAATAAAACCAGGCTGACAAGAAGTGTTTGATTTTTTCGTAAAAAACCATACTTCAATGTACATAATGTCAAAAATTTTAACGATATATTACATAAAATTAATAATAAAATGTAATAATATACAATAGTTTTATTAAAATGAATTAAAATAAATAAAATTATTTAAATTTTTTAACAAAATATATCAATAATCGTGACAATTCTATGTACTACAAATATGTATCAAAAGTCATACATAATCTAGAATTATGAAGTTTTTTTTAAGGCTCGATCTACGGTTATTGTAGTTGTTTTCTTAATTTACTAAAGATTTAAATGTCATTCTTACTTTAAATATAAATTATTATATAATCAAAACATCTAAAGGGTCCACCAAATAACTTTTTTTTTTTTTGAAAATGCTTTAAAAAAAAACTACTGAATATTTTCTCAAATTTCTTTTTTTTATTTGAAGTTACAATCCTTCCGGTTAATAATGGAAAATAATTTCATTCAAATGGCTGCCTCGGCTGGCCATGCAGTAGCCTACACTATCGGATGCCGGAAAACCCTTCAATAACTTCAACTTTACTGTAAGTTTTTTGAAAAATGAGGAAAAGCCCGAATTACAATACAAATGAAGAGGAAGGTGTCGCCAAGAATATTGCCAAGTGTGCCAAGTAAAATATGTAGAAGTGTTTTGTGGCAGCGTTGAGAAGTCCTGCGAAAAATTCCTAAATGTGAAAAGATTCTTAAAAATACAATAAAGTATTTTAATATTGGCAAACAACTTGGATTATGAACTGTGCTGAATTTTTAGAAACTGTTAACAATCCCTCAGCTCATATCGGGTTTTATGATTATTCTTTCACACTGTACGATCTCCTGAATATGTTAAAAGAAAAAGCATTTCGATCAATTGGCTCTGTTCGTGATTCAAGATCAAAGAAACAAAATTGTTATTCGAAAAATAGAAAAAGGGGTTTTTTTGACTATTAGGTCGCTCAAAAGCCCTTGTAGAACAAACAAAATAAAAAATCCATGTTAGTCGCTTTTTACAGCTGAATACAGCATAATGACTACTGAGCAGGTTTGGGGACGACATCGTGGGGTTATCGCGAACTGATCTGAATGATGTTGTCAAATACCTAAGTCTAACAAAGTGTGATGGAAATGGAATAATATAAGCTTACTGCTGATATGCTGCTCATAAAAGCATTGTCTTAATATTCCCGACAAACAGAATAAATGAGTTAATCTGCAGCGCTATTAATGGAGCTGTACAAAGTCCATGTCCATGAGGAGCTCCATTGCGGATATATTAGGGGTGCGGCAGAACATAAACTGAATTTTAATAAAAAAAATGAACTTTAATCCACCTATTCTGTCCATTACTTTATTATAGTGAACATTTTTATTTTTTTGTAAATTTCCAAAGAGATTTAAAATTTCATCTGTTTGTATTGACAGATTAATTGAAATCTCACCGCTTAATGAAATTGTTATTACTCGCTCGCATTTCATAATAAAAGGAAGCTTTTGCTGAATTTCCGTAAATTAACTGGCATTACGTTTGGCTTTTTTCTCTTTCATTAAAAATAAATTGAAAGTACGGCAAAAGAGATTTGCAATGAATGAAGAATAAAGAATATAAAATAATGCTTGTTGAACATTAAACAATTTTCTGCAATGCCCATGGGTTATAACTGATGGTGAACAATTAAATGAAATTAAAATTAAATTTAAATTAAACGGCAAAAATAGTTTAAAAACTTATTAACTTTTGTTTTTAAACGGCTATCACATACATGTACATGATGCATCATATTGATGTAAAGCCATTATTCTTACTACCTTCCCACTTTACTCTTTATAAAGAACTATGTAAGCTTGTTACTCAAGATCAACTGCGTAAAGTATGTATGTATTTATGTGTCCACAGCAGAATCGTGGTGGGGTTTGCAACCCCCTTTGGTTACAACCTATACTCTGTCAGCCATATTTATCGAAATTGAAAGAAAATATTTAAAACACACACTTTAAAAATGTCTTAAAACTTAAGCAAGTGAAGCGTTTGTTATTAAGTCCATTATATTTTTGCTGAGATTATAATTCTTGGAAGAAAATCTATTCCATGAATTCATTTGAATGTAAAGGGTATTTTTCAAGAGCTTGAGTACTTAAAAAGATTATAAAGACAGAATTGTTGTTTGAATAAATTTTTTTATAATCTGATGGAGTATTTCATGGTATTTATTTTTTAAAAGAAATATATCGGATTTGTTTCGGCGGCAATGAATTCAATGCTTCATTCAATAAGTCGAATTTTTTTTTATCACTTTTTCCAATAAATCTAACCGAATAGCATAAATGATGGCTTAAATATTGGTTTCCAAAGCTTAAAGACTTGCTTGTTTATCGGCATAAACCAATAACTTAAAACAACTCCATAAAAAGCTATCCACATACATACTTATATAAATGGTCATTACAACCCTTCAGTTAGGATTACGACCTAGCTTCGCACACCACTTATGTTGTGTGTGTTAATTTATACACAAGTGGCGGGACCTATAGTTTAAAGTCAACTATGGCTGCATACGGTCAAATATAACTAAAAATGTCGCAAGAGAGAAAAATATCAATGACAGAGGTATCTATGAACCGATTGAAATAGGAAAAATAATTATTGTAAAGATTTATATCTTCTTGTTTATGATAATTATTATAATTAAATAAATAAAACATATCTATTAAATTTTTTTAATCTTTTCAATCTTATGAAAATTGCCATAAAAATTAAAAAGATTAACTGAGCCAAATTTTTCTTTGTTAATTTTTTTAATTAAAAAATTTTGTGAATGAATGACCTGAGTATTCACTGAAACTTGCCCTAAGCACAAGAAAAATTTTGAAAAGGTTTTACTTCCTTCTACTCTGACTTTACGAAGCAATATTCTTAATTGCGGAAAGCTTAAATGGGCCATACATTATTATGTCATTACTTTAGGCGGCGCTGGCAAAATACTTGCGATCCTTAGTTAGCAAAAGTATTTTTTTGAAATAATTTATTCCAATATCATTCAAATATTTATTCAAAATTATCTTGCTTATCATACCTCACCTTACCGCCATGTCTCTGTCTGCGCCTTCAACAAAATTAAGCCATTTCGTTTGTTCGCGTAGTCATTGAGCTAAAAATAAGTTACGACCCTGAACATAATAAAACTCATTTATTTTGCAAGCATTGCTTGTAAACTGCTCAAACCATATGAACTTTTATGGTATTTCCGCATGTCATGAATATTTTATTTTATACTGAAAACTCAAAACTCCTTTAATATATCCCCATATTTCTTCGATACCCCAATTGCATTTTTTACAGCCATCCCTAAATATGATCGGCAGGCGTAAAGCTTAGTGTTATCCCTAAATAAAAGCGGCAAATTTACGGCAAAACGTTAAAAATAGGATTTTTAAAAATATATATTGTTACGTTTTGACCTTTTTAAAAAGGTTTAAAATATGAATTCGTTAATTGCAAACAAAATAAAAATAAATTGGTGTTTAGTTTCAATTAAATTCTTTATTGTACGCACTATTTTTGTGTGCCACTGTTTATAACTTGTAATACAATAATACTTGTTCGCTAATTGCTTGTTCGCTATTCTTCTTTCCACTCTTATTGCGTAAGCACTAACAACGTAGATCTTTACAACTGAGATCTTTAAAACACGACTGTTCTCTTCACACGCAACGCGTCTTCACACAAGACTGACTGAATTCTTACTACTCGTTGCTTGCTTTGTCTTGCCTTTTTATATGCTCACGTAAACAGTCTGATGAACGTTTTTGAAGTCGAATGTACGTGGTTTCGCCTTCTCAAGAATTCCGTCGCGATTTCATTGTTGGTTGTGTACTTGGTTTACGTTGCTTATTGTTGCTTGTTGTTGCTTTCTTTCTTACTTGTCTATCCCCTTTTCTTTCATAATGAAGGTTTTTGTTTTTGTAGCTTTTGGTTATCGTCTTAATGTTAAACGATGTTACACCGTTTTCATTTTCGTAACCATATGTATATTTAACAACCTTGTTTATTTTTTTCAAATATTTACGTGTTCCCACATTTATGCTTTGTTTACATTTGTTGTCTTTTGCAGGCATTCACTATAAACGCTCTTTTAAAATCGGATTTCCTTATTGCAAAGTGTTACGCGTGGGTTGCCGCCGCTTTATATCGGTATGCGCCATACGAATTGTATGGGTATGAGAAATTGCGACAACTAAAAAAACATATACAATTAAGAGGGGTGAAGTTCAGAAAGTTGCTGCCTATTGACCTATCTTCGTATATAAACTTTCCAAAGAAACTGTCATGCCATTTTTAACTTGTTATACTTATATTTAAATAACTTACATATTTGGACATTACAGCCAGTCAGTATTACGACCTACCATCTTGCACCACTTATTTTATGTGTGTTAATTTTATTTTTAAGTGCCGGAACCAACAGTTTAAAGTCGACTCCGAACAACAGATTTTTGAGAAGGTTTTGTCAGAGTCTTTGCCAGAAGACAACTGAAAGTAAGTCGCCGAAGAAATATTTTTTTCATATTTCGTTTTCTTGGAGATGTCTGACCCTATGTCTAATAAGTCAAAACTCTACCTACTAGACTACAGCGACTTCAAGATATGAATAAAAATATAATGTTGTTTGTTCACTGATTTGATGTATACTTAATAAATTTACCAATTGCCATCACTAACACAAAAGAAATTAACACTCGCTCACAATAAATATCCTTACTTTAGAGACTTTTGTATGTTGAGGCTCAATTCATACCGGTGTACCTGATATATACGAACGGTAATAGTTGCTCAAAATTAAAGTTGTATTATTTTCACCTGTTACTGGCAACGACAGCTTGCTTGTGAACCTTGCGGTCTATGTATGTATGCGGTTATGTATGTATGTATGTATTGTATTTGCCTTTTAAACTAATAAGTATAAGAGGCTCTAGGAACGAAAAGATAATACTAAACTAAATAATAAATATTTATAAACAAACACTTAATGCCGCATGTGCCATGTTTTTGAATAGACCCAACCACATGATAATGGCTTTTCTGTGTACACATTTGGTAAAAATAAAATATAAAAAAATAATGAATATGTTGACAAATAAAATTTAATGAATAATCGATAAGAAGAATAATAAACAGACTTACATTGACATGTATGGTATGTATACATGTACATGTATACATGTACACGTAATTATTGTTTTGTGTGAAATTGTCTCTTGTCTCTTATTGAATTCATTGCACCCCAATAGGCTGGGGGTGAGAAATAGACAATCGACAAGAAAAAATAGTAAAAACTTTACAAAGATTTTGGTTTGGGATTTTTGAAAATTAAAGTTTTTGGCAAATATTTGTTATTTTACACAATCTAAAGAGGATAGTTGAACAAAACTAATTTGTATCCTTAAAATATATGTAAAATATTTTTCATATCCCATGTAAACAAACAAATTTTGATGAAATTATAATTAATTTGGTTAGAGATTATCTTTCAAAGGTATCACTCCCTTAATAAAACTGGATGAGGAGTCATATTAACTGTAAGCAATTAATTTTAAAATATAGTACGGTAAAGGGCAGAATACGAAATTTTTGTATACAAGTTCTTAAGTGAAAAAAGGTTTGTACAAAATTTCATCTCATCCGACCTTATTAAGGTTGCTATAGTTGCCAAAAAATAATGGATATCAAATTTTATTCATCTCATTCAAACTTATTATGAAGAAATGTTGAAACATTTTAAATAATTGTGTACCCATTACTTATTTACGGCCATTACTTATTTACATACAGTGGATCATAGTGAAATTGGAAGACTTACTTGCAAGTGTACAAAATGTAAATGCACAAAAAAAGTCAATAATCGATATTAAATTCTAAAGAACAGCTTTTAATTGATTAGATCGTATGCGAGTTAAGTAAGATGCGCTTGTTTTGCGTGGAAATGTATTTTTAGATTTCCCTTTTGCTACGAAATCATGAACAATTTACATAAATTGTGGTGTAATATCCTGTTGTGATCATATTGTCAACGCTTAAAAGGTGTTAAGTACTTCAATAAATTGTTTAGTATTGTAATAAAAAGAAAACGATTGAAAGTAGAATTTATTTATTTTTCTTGCTCTGTTCGTTTAAAGGTGTGTTGATCATGCTGCTGAAATTGCAAGATTTATATGCCATAAGGAGAAAAGTGAGAGGACATACATAACACAGGTAAAGCACAAAAAAAAGTTAAAAAATAAAAGTAATTAAGAAACAATTGCTATGTTTATTTTTAATATTTGCTTCTAATATATTGTTATGTGTTTACCTTTTCAAAAACGTTTAAAATATGAGTTCGTTGATTGCAAACCAAATACAAATAAATTGGTGTTTAATTGCAATTAAATTCTTTATTGTTCGCACAATTTTTGCTTATTTGTTATTCTTCTTTGCTTGCACCCTTTGCGTAAACAACAACACTTGTTCGTTAGATTTGTATAGCGGAGATCTTCAAACCACGACTGTTCTCTTTACACGCAACGCTTCTTCACACAAGACTGACTGAATTCTTACTACTCGTTACCTGCTTTTTCTTGCCTTTTTAAATGCCCAAGTAAACAGTCTGATTAATGTTCTTGAAGTCGAATTTTCGCGGCCTCGCCCTCTCGAGACCACCTGTAGTTCCATTGTTGTTTGTGTATTTTATTTACATTCGTTGTTGTTGCGTTCTCACTTACTTGTCTATCCCCTTTTCTTTCATACTCATGGTTTTTATTTTTGTAGCTTTTGTTTATCATTTTAATGTTAAACGATGTTACACCGTTTACATTTTCGTAACAATTTTATATTTCAGTCACAAAGTGAACGTCACAAGTAAAGTTTTCAGAATTCAAGTAAATGAAGGATTTTTCAAACCATCAGGCGTCTTACAGGAACAGGGTACAAATTTATTACTTGGTTATGTCTATTTAATTTATTATATATAGGGTCTCCCAACAGGAACTTTCGAAATATTTACAGTTGATAACGGTCATCTTTTTCAAACCATATCGGTGAAATTAGTTGTCGTTTATTCACTCTATTTTTCCAAGTCGCCATGGATGGATCTAGTAAACATACAGACAACGACGTGTGTTTGCTGAATGTGTTCTGAAGCAGTTGGCAACCTAACTTAAATTTAAAAAAAAATTTAAAAAAATCAAAATCAGTTATGGATTGCATATCTGGATGAATGAATAAATAAAATTGGCTTATTTGGAACGATGCCACTTCACATGAAATCCAAGAGCTGTAAATGCACTCCGTAAAAATCACTGTTTGATGTAGATTTTGGCTTGTCGGCGTCATCGGGCAATATTCGTTTGACTACCAACTTCTATTAACCTGAATTGGATGAACTGAATACCAATGACATACATAATTGGTCATTACAACCCTTCAGTCAGGATTACGGCCTAGCTTCCCACACCACTCATGTTGTGTGCGTTAATTTTATATATGAGTGGCGGGACCAACAGTTTAAAGTCCACTCCGAACGACAGATTTTTGAGAAGCTTTTCATGGCAATTTTATGTACTCTCAGAGCTTTTGCCAGAAATCTGCTGAGAGGAAGTCGCCGAAGAAATATTTTCATATTTTCGTTTTGATGTCTGACCTGTGATTTGAACTCGGGCCTTACCAACACCAATACCAATGACATGTGATTAAAAAGGAATATTGAATACTCTGCACGAACGAATTAAGTGCACGGTCATCTGACGTGAATGTTATATAAATTATTTGACCCTGTTACACTTTTTTTATGTAATTTGCTTAAGTCGCAGCTGTATGCGAAATAGCCACAAACTACAGCGATCGTCAAAGTCAACGACCAAACTTAGCTTGACTTATGTGCCAGAGACATAGAAAGTTGGACATTTGAAATGAACTTCATCCATCCAAAGATTATGGCGCATATTTTGTTTAAAATTTTATATTCTGTAAAATTATCCGCGCGTGAGAGAAAATTCCATCATATTTTTGTAAATTTTATGCATGAAATATAATAAAACAATAAAAAAAAATAATGATTTAACAAATTAAATCCAATTCTTATTCAATTTTTGAAATTATATAACTTTAATTCAGAAAACGTTAGATGTCGTCGATTGTTATCGTCATTATTTTAAAACAATTAAAAAAAGAAAATTTCAAACAGGGGTGAAAAAAATCAAAAACTTCATAATTCTGGCTTTGTATCATTTTTGATACATACGACTTTCCTAGGGATTCTTGGGTGTTGTGTTTGAAATTTTTTTAGGTTTTCAGACTTTGTGAAGTTTTATCGTAAATAATACATTATTCATGGTATTTGAGAAGAAATTGAAAGTTAAGTGTTGGATGAAAGTGAAAAGGTTGAATTTTCTGTTCATGATATATTATTCATATTGACTGCAGTAGTCGTAGTCTAGTATGTAGCGTGTTAGCTTATTAGATGTCAGACCAAGGTTCAAACCTCAGTACAGTTATTTCCAATTTACAACGGAAGGTTGTAATGACCGATTATATATGAATGTACGTAATATTCCTGCTGCTGAAGACTCTAAAGAAGAAGAAAGCAGAAGCTCGTCTTATGAACTGACGAAAGTATTGGCAGCAATAAACATAACAATAGGATGTTTATCGCCTAAGATGGTACTACTTGGAACAGTGAACCGCATTCCTTTAGCAGTTAGGGAAGAGAAAATATTACCAATCTTCACGCAGATTGCTAGCAGCTGTTTCCTAAAATGTTGTAAAGTCTTTCCTACTGCTCTTCTCATATTTATCTCACGTGACAGACAAATATTAGAAAAGTGTTTCGTCCTATGTTTTGTTTCATAGATATTACAGAAGGATAATATTTCGGTCAACTACGTACGTATGAGATAACAGAATAATTCGCTTTGATAATGTGCTACTCGGAAATGATGATAATTTTATACCTATAATTGCTTTTCGAAAAATGAGCTGAAAGTCTTCCAGTTTTTAATAATCCCAATAATTTTGTCGCTCTAGATTAGTAACAAATTGAATTTTATGGTCGTTAATAAATAATAATAAATTTCGTGGTCCACCGAAGTCGAATTGGCAGTTTTACACTCAAGTACATGCTACATGTGAAGCAAGTACTTACAGCTGTACTTGGAAACCTGTATCCGGGAAATGAAGTGTTTGATTTTTACGTAAAAAACCATGCTGCAATGTACATCATGTCAAAAATTTAAAATTTTTTATATTATATTATATTATACATTAAAAATTAAATTTTTAATATAAAATAGTTCTATTAAAATAAATTAAAATAAATCAAAATATTTAAATTTTTTAACAAAATTTAACAATAATTGCGAAAATTTTATGTACTACAAGTATGTATCAAAAGTGATACATAAGCAAGAATTATGAAGATTTTTTAAGGCTCGATCTACGGTTAAACAAGTTATACGAATTTTAATTACAAGAAGTATTCGCCGATGTGTACAAAGAAATAAATCTGCAGTTTGTTAGATTCAAGTTGTCTTTATTGTCTCATCACTGTTGGGATAATTTATAATTATTTCAGATTTTTCGAATTTTCATGTCGATGTCAATACCACTTTTTTATTTCTTGCCACCAACTCGCAACACATGGAGGACTTTTAATTCTAAAAATTAATTAAAAATTACAAAATCCATAAATTAAAAATTAATAGCTCCCAATTATGTTACGATTTAACGCTTTTTATTAATGGATTAGCAAATTTTTTTATGTCTTTTTATTACTTTTAAATATTTAATTATCCGTAATAAAAATTTACATTTTTCAATATTCTAAACATTTTAATTCCAGCAGAGTAAACTCTTCTTCAACAAAATCATAAAATTTAAATGATATTGAGATAAATGTACGTTCCATTAAAGATGGATGCTTCTTTATAACACTGGCTAAGAATTTTGTTCACAATTCCAAAATGTTAACAAAAGAACATTTGAATATCATATAAAGTATGAGAATAACTTTATCACAATAATATCTTTCAGAAATAAAAGAGCAGATTTAAATTTATTATCCTTATTTTGCAAAATAACATTTGTTTTAATAATTTTTGTGAGCTCCACGCACCTGTACGAAATGAGGGTTTTTTAGTGAAAATAAAACACTAACTTTTAAGGGCCATTGCTGGCTACACATTTTTTTATAATTCAGGCAATTTGTGAATTCCCCTCCAATAAAACTATTCGTCTTTTAAAGCAAACCTGTTTGTCCCCCACTTGTAGAACTCCTCGTAGGAATTGAACTGCTCCTCAGCCAATGACTGTTCCATCGATGATGCTAATTTTCTATGTCCTTTCCAATTTTAAAAAACAAAACCAATACCAAATATTTAATATTGTTACGATGATTGCAGACAAAATAAAAATAAATTGGTGTTTAGTTTCAATCAAATTTTTTACTGTTCGAACTATTTTGTGTGTCACTGTTCGCAACTTGATGAATACAACAATAATTGACTTTGTTCGCTAACAACGCAGATCTTTATAATGAGATCTTCAAACCACGACTGTTCACTTCACATTGCCTGCTCATTGCCTGCTTTGTCTTGCATTTTTATATGCTCACGTAAACAGTCTGATGATAATTCCATCGCGATTTCATTGTTGTTTGTGTACTTTGTTTACGTTGTTTGTTGTTGCGTTCTTTCTTACTTTTTTTGTTTTTGTAGCTTTTGGTTATCGTTTTAATGTTAAACGATGTTACACTGTTTCCATTTTCGTACCAATATAATGCACATTTTTCATCCCTTTCATAGTACTAACCAGTGTAAACACCCCGAAGTAGTTTCTGTCACTGCCAGAGGACATGTTATTGGGTTCGTCTTACAGGAACATACATTTCTTAAACTCAAGTGAATAATTAAAATTAAAATCCTTACATAGTAGCCAATGAAATCTAACATACTGTATTGAATGCCTTAAAATTAAATTCACTTGTACTTATAATAATTCTATGCAATTCAAAATAATACAATTTATGATTCCTTATATTGAAAGCATAAATGATAGCTAAATTCCGACTATTTCTAAAAATACTCTTGTTTCAGTTGCGTTGCATACAGGCAAAGGCAAAAAAGTAATTTTAATTTAATTTTCAATTATTTTATTCTTATATTTAAAATGCGTACTGCTTCCAAGTACATTTTGTGTGGGGAATATTTGTCTCAAAAGTAATTGATATTGCATACATACATATATATGTACATATTGCTGAATTAAAATAAAGTCAAGTCAAGAAAAAAAATGTTTTAAAATATTTCTTGAATGTATTTCAGTTCTTATTTCGATTTTGGCAATAATACAGAATTTATAAAAAAAGGGGAGCAACAGAATAAAATATATAAACACTTGCTGGAAATTTGATATTCCATTTAAAACGAAAAACAAAAAAGAAAAACGAATAACGGATTTTGTTCCACTTGGCTTGTGCTGTACTTCAAATGATTTGTGAGAGAAACCACGAATGAAACTCACTCTCAGAAATTCTTTAAAACCTCTGATTAGACTTAAAATAATAGGAAAAAAACATAAGGTTACATGCCTAATTGGTCATTACAACCCTTCAGTCAGGATTACGACTTAGTTCCTCACACCACTTACGTTGTGTGTGTTAATTTCATTCATGAGTGGCGACACCTACAGAAATCGGCCGAAACGGTGTCGTCGAAGAAATAATTTTTTTATATTCCATTTTGTTGGAGATGTCTGACCTGGGGTTTGAACCGTGGCCTTACGTCTAACAAGGTAACACACTACCCACTAGACTACGGCGAGACTACTAACCTCAAATTTCTTTTTTGTGTTGGTGATGACATCTGTCAAACATATTCAGTACACATCAAATCACTGAACAAACATAATATTTTTCATCATGTTAAAGATGATAAATTCTGTACAGTAAATCATAATTTGAGGAAAGCATACATTTTTTTGTTTTCATTAGAAGAAAAGTGCTAGAGAGGCGAATGCTTGTCGAGACATATAGTGATCGGTTCAGAAAAATCGATTTTGGTGTGAGATATGGAAAAATTGGAAGACCATCAAAAAAGTTTGAAGACAACGAATTTCAAACAATATTAGATGAAGATAACATTTTGAAGCAGAAACAAATGGCAGAAAAGTTAAACGTTGCCCAACAAGCAACTTCTGATCGTTCCAAAAATATGGGAAAGATCCAAGAGTCTGGGGTGCCACATAAATTTCGTGATAGAAGAATTGAAATGCGAAAAACCAATTTGTAAGTTTTGCTTCAAAGATGCGTTAGAAAATTAAGAATATTAAACAGATTAATCCGGGACATCTAACTAACTTTGACTTCAAAACCAGATTGAGTCGGCAGGAAGACAATGCTGTGTGTCTTTAACGAACCGTTTCACTCATTCAAGATTGTGTTAAAATTATTGGTCTTCAATACTAAAGTTGTTATATTTAACCAACCTAGATCACTTTAGAATACAAACATTTGACAGAATATAAAAACTTATAAACAAATGCCTGAAGATGCCATAGGTGCTGAAATCTGGAATATTGAGACAGAAATCGTACAAAACTTTGTTTAATCGTTTAAAAAGTTCTGGCCACCAAAGGCCATGAAATCCAGTAAATATCGGTAAATCACTTGAAATGTTCATTGCTGTACGGATAATTTTTTAAGTTTTTTATAGAAAAAATGAATCAAATTTTTTAAACAAATTTGTTGTATGAAATTTTTATAGGAACAAATTGGACATTTAAAGTAGTTTTAGTTAAGTAGTGTTTGATATATTGTAAGAAAGTTTCCAACTGCTGGGTGTACGTACAATCGTTTGACTGAATGTATGTGTTACAATAGTTAAAACAGTTAAAACTAGATGGTATTGTTGAACCGTGTTCAACATATTGTTTTGTTTTTATATATATATACATTATTGTGAATTATCTTTTTTCTTTTTATCAATTTCATTTTTTCTCAATCTCTTATACTTGTATTTCTCTTATATCTTTGAAGTCCCCATGATTAAATTGTATTATATCCTTATGTATTTTATGAATTTAACTTTTCTTAAAACCTTTGCTTAGTTTTCTTAGTTAGTTGATTAGTAGAGCTAGAACAGCCAAGAAGGCAATAAATTTTAAGTTTAATAAAAAAACCCTCAGCCTTCTTACTTCTTGGGGGATATATATATTCAAGAGGAATATATATATCCCAATCTTGCTTGTCAACTCGTCCTTTGTTAGACCCTAGGAGTTTAGTTGACTCCTAGAGCCTACAAAATTGGTCCTTCGACAAGTCCTAGCGTTCTAGGATTGTGATTTGAATCAGTGGCAGAAGGTCCACTAGACACAACAGGCGGTTATGCGTCACCAGCATCAACCCAATAAACGTAGAGTGGCATAAGGTCCACTAAACATCAAAGGCGATTGTGCGCTACAAGCATCAATCCCAACAACCGTGAAGTGGCATAAGATCCACAGGTTACACCAAGGCTTATCATCAAACCCAAGAAACGTAGAGTGGCATAAGGTCCACTAGGCATCAAAGGCGATTGTGCGCTACCAGCATCAATCCCAACAACCATCAAGAGAAAAGAACAAGAAGAAAGACAGACAGGAGGTCAATCATCTACAAATTCATCCTCAGGAAAAAACAGACAGGAGGTCAGTCATCAACAAATTCATCCCCAGGAAAAAAGAGCCAGAAGATCGATCAACAAAAAATTCATCCCCATAAAAAAGGTTAAATCAAGGGCACTGGAGGAAATTATCATAAAAAAAAGATAAGTACAATACAACAAGTGCAGAAATTCAAAGGTTACAAGTGTCAACCAAGGGCATTTAAAAGGTAAGAGAACAAGAGGTATGTACAATACGGTAGTTGTTGCTTTGTCTTAAAAAATCTCTAAGAGAACAGTGTAGGAATTCTAAAAAATCAAACAGAAAGGAACACGCAATTACATACACATAGGTATATATTAAATTTAAAAACCGGTTTGCATAACAACAAAGTGTAAAATAAAAAAAATAAAAAAAATAATAAAAAAAACCAATAGTATCAAAGGACAGAAAAGGTCAGTGTCACGCGATTGTGGTATACACATAAAAAGATCAACAAAATTAAAAAGGCATAAAGGGTAACGGTAAACCAAGAGAAAGAAAAAAAGAACATAAACTTCAAGCAAATTCCACAAGAGAATAAAAACCATAAAGAATTAGAACGACATTGAAACGAAACACTAGAGAAAACATAAATCACTACAATACTTCAAGTTACAATCAATTTCAACTGTACACAAGAGAACGAAACTCTACACATTACAACAGCAGCAAAAAGGAACATGTAAAAGAAAAATAAAAAACAACAAAATTTTCGGGTTTAACATTGACCTTCGTTCCGTTTCGCATGTTTCATGTCCAATATTCTCAACTGTAGTACGCCAACGCAAATGTTTGAAAACAATTATATGATCATTAAATAAAAAGCAATCGGCGCGGCGACATCAAAAGCGAAAAAAACAGTGAGTGAAAAGAACATAATTTTGGACAATTAAAACAGTGAAGAAAGAATTTTTTGAGAACAAAAAGTGAAAAAAGAAATAGACAGTGAAAAACAGAAAACCAAATAAAAAGAAAGTGATTAAAAAGAACAGAATTTTTGAAAAAAAAAAAAAGAATTTAATAATATAAAACAAAAAGTTTATTTTTGAGGAAAAAATTGGAGAAAAAAAAAAAAAAGACAGTGATTTTGGAAAACAAAAAATTTTCTTTTTGAGGAAAAAATTTGAAAAAAAAAAATTTTTGGAAAAGTGAGTAAAAGGAACATAATTTTGGAAAGAAAATAGGACAGTTAAAACATTAAGAAATTTTTTGGAGAACAAAAAGTTGAAAAAAAGAAAAATTTTTCGGAAAAAAAATTAGAGCATTTAAAACTAAATTTTTTGAAAAGTGGAAAAAGGAAAAACAGTGACAAAGAAAAAAAATCAATACATAAAAATTAAATTTTTTTTGCGAAACGAAAAAAAAAAAAAGAGGTACAGTGTACAATAATAAATACCAGATTATCAAATTTAAACAAATTTTTTTCCTCAAGTGACAAAAAAAAAAAATTTCCGAAAACAAAAATAGGAACAGAAACAAAAAGTGAAGAAATTAAATAAATAGTACAATCTGAAAAACAAAAAAAAACGGTAATAAGATAACGGGACCACACAGCGAAGAACAAACAAAAATTTTTTGTAAAGAATTGGAGAAAAAAAAAAACGAAAACCAAATAAAAAGACAGTGAAAAAGACAGTGATTTAAAAGAACATAATTTTGGAAAAAAAAGTTTAAAAAAGGAAAGACAGTATTTAAACAAAACACAATTTTTGAAATAAAACCTGAAAATAACAAGCAAACGGATTTCTTTTGGAAAACAATAAAATAAAAAACGGTAAATAATAAAAAGAAGAAACTAAATTTTTTGGAAGAAAAACTAAAGTAAATTTAAGACATAAAAACATTTAACTAAGAAATAAACCAGTGAACCAATAATAATAAAAGAAAAAACTACAGTAAGTACAAAAGACATTGAATAGAAAGAAATTAAACAAAAGGAATAAAAATTAAAGGAAAAGATTTTTTTTTAAAAACATAAAATTAGAAAATCAGTTAACTAAACAGAAGGAAAAAACAGTGACAAACAAAACGGAATAACAATTTCAACAAATTGTTTTTGTACAAAATAGAAATTACAAAAAAAAAAAATAAAATAAACAAAAATAAACAAATACGAAAATAAAAATAAACAGATCTTTATAACAACACTTTTGCGAAAAATTTTTTCACCATCAACAAACTCTTCTCGCGGGAAAAGAACGGGAAGGCAAAGACTAACGGTAAGTCAACTGTTTGACAATATTTTTATTTTTTTTTTTGAATGTTTGTTCTCTCTAAAGTCATTGAATTGTCTGAAATTTAAAAAATTATTCCGGATAAGTCGCTAAATTAAATTTTATTGGTAGTCGACATCTGTGAATGATTTATACTCCGCGCGGGAATTTCGTACGCAAGTTATAATTTTTTTTTTTTTGTATACTTTCTTCCTGAAGTCACTAAGTTCAAATTTTCCGCACAATGTCGGTGAAACGAAGGTGTAAATTCGATATACACCAATTAACGGCGTTGTGTGCCGAGTTTGATAATGTAAGCGAGGAGGATCAGACTCCAGCGTTTCTTCAAGTGAAACATGACGAGTTGGAGCGACGGTGGGGCAGGCTTATGGAAAGCTATGAAGCATTTGTAATGGACGAAAAAAGTGAGGTTAGTGACGACTTCAAGGATGGAGTCTCACTACAATACGAAGCAGCGGCACAAATGTATCAAAATTTGAAAGTGAAACTAATGGACCAGATGGCGAACAAATCGAAAGCGGATCAAACCGTAGTGAATCCAGCAGAGGCCACAGTCGTTCGGCAAGCAAGGTCCGGTTTAAGATTACCCCCATGTGACATGCCAATCTTCGAAGGTGGTTATACTAAATGGCCTGAATTTAGGGACATGTTCACATCGTTAGTGTTAGGAAATAGAGACATATCTCAAGTGGAGAAACTACAGTACCTGCGAACAAAAGTAAGGGGGGAGGCCTACCAAATCGTAAAAAGATTTGATTTGGTTGGACAAAATTTTGAATTAGCTTGGGAAGCCCTTCAGAGTCGGTATGAGAACCCAAGAATTTTGGTCAATCAACAGATAAAACACATTCTGTCAATCCAAACTGCTCAAAACGAATCCTCTAGATCAATACGTTTAATTGTAGACACCATAGACGAAAAAATCGCTATTTTGAAAACTTGTAACATCAACGTTTCTTCGTGGGACCCTATCTTGACTTATATTTGCTCTTCAAAGTTGCCGGAAAATACCCTACGGGCATGGGAAAACTCTCTCAAGAATCATAAAGAAATGCCCTCATGGAAAGACATGAGCAATTTTCTGAAAGGAAGGATCGAGATGTTGGAAACTGTTTTCGATATGAAGAAGCCAAATTGGAAAGAAAATTTAGGTTCAAAGTCGAACGCATTTCACTCACAAGCGGATGCAAGTAGGGGGAAATTTAATTGTAGGAAATGTAATGAAAATCATCCATTGAAACAATGTCAAAAATTTTTAGAATTGTCCGGAAGGGACCGAATAAAATTTGTATATGCTCAAAAATATTGCGCCAATTGTTTTTCTCCTAATCATTTTAAATCTAAATGTCCCAGTAAAGTTCTTTGTTTTCGCTGCAAAAGGAAACATCACACTTTACTTCATGTAGACGATGGAAACACTCGGGCACATAAAGAAGTTTCTCCACGGAATGAGGAAACCGTTTCATACAACACTCATGTAATTAGTAAAGAAAAGGCAAAGTCAATTCCTGTCGATCTAGTTTCCCTTCCGCATGGACGCACAACAATTCTACCTACGGCTCTGATCTATATACAACAAGCAGGAGAGCTATTTACTGTTCGGGCGCTACTCGATGCGGGATCCGAGAAGAGTTTTGTATCCTCAAAAGTTCAACAACAACTGGCAATTCCTGTGGAAGCATACCACACTAGGATTTCTGGTCTAGGAGGAACGGTAGTAGGAAGGTCAAAAGGAATATGCAGTCTTACCTTGCGAACAAAAAGGTCCGATTTTTCAATCATAATTAAGGCAATTGTCGCCCCAAAATTAGCTCATTTTCTACCAAATTGTCCCATACAAAAAACCAATCTTCCAGATATAAAGGATTTAGATTTAGCGGATCCTTATTTTTACAAACCTGGTCCGATAGATCTTATTATAGGAAGCGATTATTTACCCTTCATCAACCTAAATGGTATAAAATCGAACATCGGGAACACGTTAGAGGCAAGGGAATCCCACTTTGGATGGTATTTGTCAGGTCCTGAACCCAGTCACACGTATAATTCATTTTCTACCTTAGTCACATCGGAAGAAGAAACTGCTTTACAGAAACAAATGAGAAGATTTTGGGAATTAGAGGAGGTAGAAAAGGAAAAGGTCGACTCAGAACACGATATATATTGTGAAAATTTTTATAAGAATACTGTTAAGCGTCAACCAGAGGGAAAGTACATGGTGAGACTCCCATTTAAGGAAAATTACCCCTCGGAAATCTTTTTGGGTTCATCGAAATGTACGGCTTACGCACAATATCTTCAGATGGAGAAGAAACTCGACAGAAACCCTGAGCTAAAGGATCAATATCAACAGGTTCTTCAAGAATATATCGATTTGGGTCACATGGAAGAAGTAAATCATCAGGAGCCTTCAACGACAAAACATTTTTCTTTTTTTCTACCACATCACGCAGTCATTCGTCCAGAAAGCAAATCCACAAAAGTACGTGTTGTATTCAACGCATCGAAGAAAACGTGTAGTGGATTTTCATTAAACGATGTTTTATATCAAGGACCAGCCCTTCAAGGAGACCTCATGCAAATCATTTTGTCATGGAGATATTATAAATATGTATTCACCGGTGACATTCAGAAAATGTATCGGCAAATTTTTGTTCACAAAGATGATAGACCTTATCAAAAAATTTTGTTTCGAGTCAAACCAAATGATTCAGTAAAAGTTTTTCAGTTGAAAACAGTAACCTTTGGAGTTAATAGCGCACCGTATTTAGCACTAAGAACACTTCTTGAATTAAGCGAAGATTGTAAGGAAACCCACCCATTAGCCTCTTCAATTCTTAAGGAAGAAATCTACGTAGATGACGTTTTATCAGGAGGACATAATTTGGAAGAAGCACAGGAAAAACAAATACAGCTTTCTAAAGCGTTAATTTCGGCCGGTTTCCCCTTGAAGAAGATAACCAGCAATCACCATGATCTTTTGGAAAATTTGGCCCGGGAAGATCTTCTAGAAGAAGATTTTTTGAAATTTGAAAACTCTAGCTCATTGAAGACCTTAGGCATACGTTGGAATGCCAAGGAAGATATATTTTACTACGTACCGGAAACAATAGGAGTTTCACCGTCCACTACCAAACGACAAATTTTATCGACAATAGCTAAGTTATTTGACCCCCTAGGCTGGTTAGGACCCATTGTTATTGTAGCTAAACTTATTATGCAGGAGCTATGGGAATGCAAATCGGATTGGGATGAAGATATACCACCAAAGATATTGGAAACATGGAATGTCTTTTCGACTAATCTGCCACAAATTTCAAACATTAAAATAGCTAGATGGGTGAATTTCTCACCTCGATACCAGGCTCAAATTCATGGGTTCTGTGATGCATCGGAAAAGGCATATTGTGGAGCAGTTTATTTGAGAGTCTCTACTCCTGAGGGAGAAATTTTTTGTAATTTATTAGTTGCGAAAACTAAAGTTGCGCCTTTAAAAAAGATAACTATTCCAAAACTCGAGCTCTGTGGAGCATTACTATTATATAACTTAACGAAAAGCTTGATAAAAAGATTAAAATTCCCCTATGAACTATTTCTCTATACCGATTCCTCGATTGTCTTGGGCTGGCTGCAGAAACCTCCGCATACTTTGAAAACTTTCGTAGCCAATCGCGTTAGTCAGATCACCCAGCTTGATCATTGGAGATACGTGAAGACAGATGAGAATCCCGCCGATCTTGGAACTCGAGGATGCATTCCTCAGGAACTTTCGGAAAGTAAATTATGGTGGCACGGTCCTCCATGGCTAAGTCAATCCCCTGACTTTTGGCCCAAACCTCGTACTTTTGACCCAACTGACTTAGAATCCCGAAACATATCAAATTTTCATGTGCAAACCCAACAGGAAGATGTTTTGAGTGAATTTTCATCATTTCCCAGAGCCCTAAGAATTCTCAGTTATCGCTTTCGCTTCATTAATCGTCTTTTGAAACGTCCGTATGAGACACAGAAGCACATCACCTTCGAGGAAATACAATTTGTGAAAAATTTCGTAATTTTGAATGCACAAAAAACTCATTTTTATTTTGAACATGATTGCCTTAAGAATAATCAACCCATAAATCGGAAAAGTCGCATACTTTCTCTCAATCCCTTTCTTGATCAGGATGGACTACTACGCGTAGGAGGCAGACTCAATAACTCAGGATTAAGTTTCAACGAGCAACACCCTATCATAATTCCGGAAAAATCGTCATTGGCCAAACTTCTTATCGGTTATACACATCAAATTTTACTTCACGCGGAACATCACGTAATGCTAAGAGCAGTTCGACAGGGTTTCTACATTCCGCGGTTGAAAAACCTTATTAGGCAGTGTGTCCGAACCTGCAAAACCTGCACAGTTTACAAGCACAAAGTACAAGAGCAAATAATGGGCGCGCTTCCCCGTGAGAGAGTTACATTTTCTTTACCCTTTACTTATACCGGAGTGGATTTTGCCGGTCCCTTCACCTTAAAGGCCTCCAATTTGCGGAATGCAAAACTTTTGAAAGGATACGCAGCAGTTTTTGTTTGTTTCTCTACACGAGCAGTTCATCTTGAAGTCTGTTCGGAATTATCAACAGATGCGTTTCTTGCCTGTTTCACCAGATTTACCAGTCGTAGAGGTCTACCAAAAACAATGTTTTCCGACAACGGCAGAAATTTCTTAGGCGCCAAACATTCGCTGTTAACGACACACCAAAACTTTATAAAAAATGCGGAAAAATCCCTTATAGAGAAATATGGCACACATGGATTTAGCTGGACATTTATTCCACCATATGCACCCCACATGGGCGGCCTCTGGGAGGCCGCTGTCAAAAGCATGAAATCGCATTTAAAAAAGGTAACCGGTAGCCTATCATTCACTTTTGAGGAATTCTATACGATACTCACACGTATCGAAGCGATATTGAACTCTCGTCCAATTTCCCCTTTGTCAGAAAACCCCAACGAACTCCTTCCCTTAACCCCAGGTCACTTTCTAAGAGGTGCTCCGCTCGTAGCTGTTCCAGAATCACTTAATAACCCCTCTGTGGAAAACATATCCTTCATGAAACGCTGGGATCGACTTAAGGCCATACAACAATTATTCGCTCGCCGTTGGAAAAATGAATACATCACCGAGTTGCAACGTAGAAGCAAATGGAGAACGGAAAAGGACAATCTGAAAGAAAACGACTTCGTCCTAGTCAAAGAGGATCTGCTACCAGCTACTGAGTGGCGACTTGGTAGAGTAAAAAATGTTATTTGTGGTACAGATCAAAAGGTTCGCGTTGCCGAAGTACTGACCAGTAACGGCTTGATTAAACGTCCTAGCGTAAAACTCTGCAAATTACCCATTGACTCTAATACCCCCTGTAAACCAAACTAATCACTTAATTTACAATTTCATTCCCAACACGATCTTAGAGATTTAAGTCAAACCATATTCTATTTGTATTGTGCACATTTTCTTTGTTCTCTTTTTCCAGATCATGCTTAATAAGCCGCGTTGTGAATTGTGCAGGCGCAACCACCCTCTCAAATACTGTGTGTCGTTTCGGGTTATGGCCCCCTCGGAGAGAAGAGCTCATGCTAAGCGGCACGACTATTGCCTAAATTGTTTAGCGCAATCGCACACCCGATATTGGTGCGAATCATTAAACAGATGCACGATCTGCGGCGCCAAACATCATACAATGCTGCATGAGGATGGTAGGGAGCAGGCGGCATCCAGTTTTGAGGAGGAACCAAGTCCAAGTGGCCCATCAAATTTACCTGCAACACCAGAAAGAGGATGGATACCACCCCTTATCCAAGTAAAGCTGATCTATAATGAAGTCTCCACGACGGCCACCTTTCTGTTGCAACCATCCAGCCAGTACAGCTGCCTCCTGAGGTCCAAATCACGTGATTTTTCTGAACTTCCAACCTCAGCGACCAAAGGAGTGTTTCAGGTGACTCCCAGGTACGATACGATGAACGTGGTTACAACTTGGGAACTGAACATCAAGAACCAAGCTACATTCACGTTCCCACCACCCCTCGTGGATGAGTCCTTGACAAGACATTTTCAGCATCTTCACCCTAAGGCGCATCCTCATTTCTATGATTGCCGTAAGGTTGACGGAGTCATCGGGCGGCCATTCATGACCCAATTTATGCTGCGCCAGTTTGACAGCACCGAGCCAACGCTGCCACAGGCACAGAATTCAGCCTTTGGATGGATTGTGCATGGAAAGTGGACGGGATGCCCATGCCATTAGAAAGAGCCCGGAGGATGTTGAACCGTGTTCAACATATTGTTTTTTTTTTATATATATATACATTATTGTGAATTATCTTTTTTCTTTTTATCAATTTCATTTTTTCTCAATCTCTTATACTTGTATTTCTCTTATATCTTTGAAGTCCCCATGATTAAATTGTATTATATCCTTATGTATTTTATGAATTTAACTTTTCTTAAAACCTTTGCTTAGTTTTCTTAGTTAGTTGATTAGTAGAGCTAGAACAGCCAAGAAGGCAATAAATTTTAAGTTTAATAAAAAAACCCTCAGCCTTCTTATTTCTTTGGGGGATATTTATATTCAAGAGGAATATATATATCCTAATCTTGCTCGTCAACTCATCCTTTGTAAGACCCTAGGAGTTTAGTTGACTCCTAGAGCCTACAGGTATTATTTATCATTTTTCTTTTGACGTTTATAAAGGTCGTGTTTGCAGTTCTATCCTTGCATGTTGCTCAAGTATATGTGTTTGTCAAACTGTTATTTGTTATTTCAATAAATTTTTAGCTTATTTATTTTTGTTTAGAATTTTTTATTTGTTTCTTGCAATAATAATGAAACCGAAAATATATATATTTTCTGCCGTTTCTTTTTCAAATATTTATTTTTATTGTGTTATTTACTTAACATCCGCTGGCGAATGCAACTGGTTTATTTAGTTTTACCTACACAATCACCTTATTTCATGCATGTACTATAGTCACATTGACGCATATGCGATATACATAAATATATCGATAATACGAATTTCATATGTTGATATTTGTGTATTTACATGTAAAATATATGCTGTTGTCTTATATGTATTATTGTACGTGTTGTTAACCAATGATGACTTACTAGCTCTATGGTAATAAATTTTTTTTATTACAATCTGTTTGGCTACGAGTTTCCTGGTCCTTTTCCTCGGTCAAACATTATATATCACTCAATCTTTTGATAGACTATGCTACGATAAACAAATAAAAAATTGCAATTAAATCAAGTAAATATAACGATTACATGCTGTATTTTTCGACATAAATATGTGGTTACGTTTTTACCTTTTTAAAAACGTTTGAAATATGAGTTCGATGATTGCAAACAAAATAAAAATAAATTTGTGTTTAGTTTCAATTAAATTATTTATTGTTCGCCCTATTTTTGTGTGTCACTGTTCATAACTTGATGAATACAACAACAATTGGCTTTGTTCGCTAGCAACGCAGATCTTTACAACGGAGATCTTTAAACCACGGCTGTTCTCTTTACACGCAACGCGACTTCACACAAGGCTGACTGAATTCTTACTACTGGTTGCCTGATTTGTCTTGCTTTTTTATATGCTCACGTAAACAGTCTGATGAACGTTCTTGAAGTCGAATGTTCGTGGTTTCGCCTTCTCGCTAATTCCATCGCTATTTCATTGTTGTTTGTGTACTTTGTTTACGTTGTTTGTTGTTGCGTTCTTTCTTACTTGTCTGTCCCCTTTTCTTTCATACTGATGTTTCTTTTTTGTTTTTGTAGCTTTTGGTTATCGTTTTAATGTTAAACGATGTTACACCGTTTCCATTTTCGTACCAATATAATGCATATTTTTCATCCCTTTCATAGTACTAACCAGTGTAAACAGCCCGAAGTAGTTTCTGTCACTGCCAGTCAGATTGCCTGATTTGTCTTGCTTTTTTATATGCCCACGTAAACAGTCTGATGAATGTTCTTGAAGTAGAATATTCGTATTTTCGCCTTCTCGAGAATTTCATCGTCGCTTCATTGTTGTTTGTGTGTTTTGGTTGCATTCATTGTTGTTGCGTTCTCGCTTACTTGTCTATCCCCTTTTCTTCCATACTCATGGTTTTTTTTTTGTTTTTTGTAGCTTTTGTTTATCATTTTAATGTTAAACGATGTTACACCATTTCCCTTTTCGTAACAATATTTAACATTGTCAAGAGGATTGCGTATAAACGTAGACTGTTATCTAACTTGGTCTAATCATTTAAAAAATGTTAATTTGAAGCATATTGTATTCGGTTTTTGCTGTATGAATTAATGATTGAACACCTTTACCTCTACATAGGTATATTAGAAATGAGGACATTGAAATGGACTTTAACTTCCCACTAAAAGGGTTGTAATGACTAAAGGGTTGTATTGACCAATTACACTATGCTACAAAATAAAAAAAATGAAATACACCCAGCTAATGAAATAGTGAAAGTTGTGAGTTGAGTAGAACTCAAAAATATTTTTTTTATATTTCTTGAACCCTCCAAACTTGTTTTATTAACAGCCTGTGTTCATGCAGAAGTTTTCTCCTTGAGTAATTACAAAGAAAAAAACGAGTAAAAGGTAACTGCATCTAATTAGTATGGCAAAATCATCTTTAGCAACGAATCCTATTTCTGATGTGTACCTGATCAAAAAAAAATGTTGTATTGGGATGATACCAATCCATTATAGATCCCAGAATGTAGACTGACGGTACCATTGCTCATTCCAGCTCTTTAGTCAGGATTACGGCAAAGAATATTTTTTTCCATATTTCGTTTTGTTGGAGATATCTGACCTGGGGTTGGAATGTTGGACACTTAAGATTAATGTTTTCTAACATTTTTTGAGATGAATTGGAATATCTGGACACAAATGACAAGCGGTTTCAACAGAACGGCGATACATGTGGAGGTGATTTGAACTGACCTTTGAGATCATGCTATTTGATGCAGTTAGAAGTGGGATTTTCTTAATTCGGAGTTGTATTCGAATAAACATCTACTCACAGTGGTCCTCAAAGTCAACATAATCCATGGAATCGGTTAAATTCAGTCTGATTTATGTGCCAGAGTCATGGAAAATTGGACATTTTGCTTCACCTAGAGGAGCCTTTTGGATATTTGAACACTAATAGCTTTTTATTTTATTAAAATTTATTGTTATTTTGTGTTTTTAAATTTAAAACAGGAAGCTCTTAAAAAGACCCTATAGTTATAATCGATAAGAAAAAGTTTTTAATCAAATCTAAACAACATTGAAAATTTTAGAAGAAATATTTTGAAGTTAAATGGTCTTGTGTATTATCGACGTAAATGTTTATATACCCTTAAGGGATAATCTTAGTTATTTTACTTCATTTTTATTTTTCTTTTAAATTTTTCTCCTTTATGATCCATCTGACAAAGAAAACAAATTAATAGTAGAATAACCAAGCATTTATGGTCAAATGGAAACCATTTAATCAAACTTTTGACAAAATTGTCTTCATGTGAAACCGAATACACAGTATGAGTTTAATTAAAAAAATTTAACAAAGAAAGAAAACACAAAAAGGCATTCATAGGAAAAATTGATAAAGAGGAAATAATATTCATACACATACTCAGGCAGATGCAATGACCTTATCGATGTATGGTGTACTTACTTATAATCAACAAAAATACAGCAAATACACTGCATGTCGTCTCCTAAATTGTAAACTTTATCTTCACATTTATCATAGAATGATTTACTAAACTATTTTAAATTCTATTTCTCGGAATGTTTTTTTTCTTTTTCTTTGTTTGGTTAATGCAAAATGAACACGAAATTAAACACCAGACTCATATTGATAGCCAAAGTCAATATTTGATGTTGATATTACACTTGTGACGTTAACAGTCCATAATTCTTTGCGAACCATTACTCTCAACAACGATCACTATATCGAGCCATAACCGCAAAAATATCTCAAGCGACATATTTTTCATATACCGTTTTTTGTAATAAATAAATTCATTGGCATCATTTGCATCATCTATTAAAATCTCAGGGTCACACTCTGTACCGTTATGAATTTATAACAAAAAAAATTTTAACTTTCTAACTTAATTTGAACAAGAAATAAATAATAAAAACCTTCCCCTGTAAAATTTCGTTTTTGTCGCTTGAGATATTTTTGCGGTTATGGCTCGATATGACTTATTTAGCCTGAATTGTGGTTTCAATGGTGCGGCGTCATAGTTTAGTGTTTTGTGTACCGAGATCTAGCGATTTGAGACGGTGAGACTTAAGTCGCAGGTGTATGTGAATATGCCGTGGTAGCCACAATACCTACATATCACATGCCATTGATAGAATTTAGGCTTGATTTATGCGCCGGATGCGTTTTACCCAAAGAAGCTATGAGGGATATTTCAACGATTTTATATTCCGCACTTAATGGCATCGATATGTTGTCTTCCAAATGAATAAAAATTTCGATGATGTCACACACACACTATGTTTTATTTAAATTTAAATATAAGAAACCATTAAAAAACCTAACAATGTGTATCAAATTTGTTTTTAAAAGGTTCAAAGGATTAGTACATACAGTCTTCTTTGGCAGAAAGAAAAAGTGTCCAAATGTAAGCCTTATTTGTTAATGAGAGCTTTTTGAGGGCAATTCACTTAATACGAAAAATTTGCCCGGAAACTTAAAGTTGCCATACGACAATCTTAAAGCAAATTTAGATTTTACATGATTTGCCCGTTAAATGAATTTGTATGAAAATTTCAAATTAAATCAAATCGAGCTGAGAGTTGTTCGTAACAAATATTTTCTCTCTCAAAAGAAGAGAGCTCTCAGGCTGCATATAAAAATTATTGTCCGGACAAAAATTCGTTCTAACAACATGGGTGAATCCAGATTTAAATACTGCACAGAAAACAAGTTCTGACTATTTATAAGCTATAGGAAGATTAAAAAGTCTGGAAAATGGTTGCCACATGAATTGAATAAATTTGAATTTTCATATATATACATACGTGTATGATTCGGAGTACAGAGTGAAAACGAGTAGTTGTTCGGTACTACCTTTTCATCTTTGTATTTTGTTTATTATTCGGTTTGATTTGATTTATTTGCCATTTGGAATTCGTCCTGTTAGCTTAGTTTCGCAAAGTGCGTAGTATAATTAAAATATATGCTCGTTTTATTTGACATATATTACCTTTTGTTAAGTTTGCGGTAAGGCGCTAAGTTGATCGCGCTGACTTTCGTTTAAAATTTTGAAATATTGTCGTTTTTCGTTGCGTTCGCGTAATTCGTACGATCGGGCCGCGGACATCTTCGAGTTTTGATATTCCTTATTTGGTTTCAATTTCGTTGAGGGAATTAGTGACGAACAGAATCTCAACCATTCTGGTGATTCTTTTTGGTTCCTACTTTTGATGCTAGTTAGCTGGGAATCTCCCTGTAATTGGTCGTCGGTGCGTAGATATAATATTCGTTTATACAGGCACAACTTATTATTCGGGTTGATTCTTTTCATCCTTGGTAGTACGAGTAAAACAGAACAACCTATGTATTGACTGTTTCGATGTTGGTCATAGGTTGGATTAATGCAGCCGGAAGTTCGAATTGTTCGGTCTGCGATCTGCGACATCACACTTTGCTGCACCGGGAGGTGTTTCGATCCTCTCGGGAACTTGGAGTTTTCGATGCGACAAGTTCCTGTAGTGTAGCAAAGCTTGGTAGTGATGTGCTGCCATATATGGGCAGATTCTTTTGGGATATTTGTCATCGAGGGCAAATATTTAGAGCTTTTATTTCGAAAAGTTGCAGAGGAAAATTAGGATTGCCAACAGCAGCAATAAGAAGAGGTGTAGGATCTACTATTGAATGGCGCTTAGGTCGCATTCGTAATTCACTTTGAATAATAATGGTTACGAAGGAACTCAGCGGAAAATCTAATGGAATTTTGAAGCTAAATGATAGAGAGCCTGGACAGGGTACTTCGTGGAATGGCTTACCGCAAATACTTAGGAGAAAGATGTCGAGGACGATAAATTGAAAGGTTGATTGAGCCACGACCATACCTGGTGGACGTGTAGGAATATGGGCCTCTGAAGTTAAACCTTCCACTTACAGGGCAATAGACCTAGTCCGTCTGTCCCTAGGAACAAAAGGAAGTCGCTGAAGTGTATTTCATGTTTTGGAGATATCTGACCTGGAGTTTGAACCGTGACCACACATCTAATAAGTCAACACACTACCTACGAGACTACGGCGACTTCAACGTTTAACAATATCACTTAAGAAAATTGGGTGTATAGTCCTAAATCTAAAGTCAGACAACGAGTTAAAATAAACGAAATGGCAGGAGAAAGTTCAAAACAACGACGAATAATGCTTGGTTAAATGGATAATTACAAAAGCTGTAACATTATTATCACTTACTAAGGACGTTTGACGTTTCTATCTGGTCCATACATGTGATCGGATACATTTCCTGCCATGTTGAATACAGATTTAATCTACCCACACTATCTTTAAAGACTACGGCGATAAGTGCCGTAAATAGAACTAGATTATTAAGGTTACCTACCATTTTATGTAGCAATTTTTGATTTAAATATTGACATTCAACGTATTGTTCGTGAAGTACACATATGGGCACCATACTTTTCTATGACATCCAATTAAAATTAAAAATTAAATAAAATATGATTACTTTATTTATACTCCTGAATACATTAAAAATATAAAAAAGGTGACTGAAAGCATTTGGTTCCTGTTCAGACCTTAAGAGGTTAAACTGTGGTCCTTTTCAATTTTGTGGGCGATTGACGTTTTTGCTTATGCTCTTGGAACATGAGAGTAAGGAGCTGTAATAAAATGTTGATTAATATCAACAATTATGTAATAAATAAAAAAATAAAAAATATTAAATTTTACATTTTATGAGTGCATTTAATGTGAGACATCGGCATATGACATATCATCATACGATATATGAGTTCAAGTTTATTCAACCGTACAAAAAATTATGTGTGTTGACGAAGCAGAATAATTATTAAAATATTAACAACCCATTAAATATCCATTATTTTGACTTCCTTTTTCGTTATTTGTTTAACATTTGCTATATTAACACACACATTCACATTAGAATACGCACATTCACACGATGACATACATTGCGAATATTCAGAATATTTTGTTTAAAATGTTATGAAGAAAATTTTATGAAATTTTCAGTAATTATACTTTAATATACTGGAAAATAAATTTTAATTGTAGATTTATTGATAACAAAACCAACAGGACGCTTTAAGTATAAAACTAAAAAAATGAGTTGTCATGCTGCGATATGTGTCTCCATTGACCATTATGGTTGCGCTGTCCTCATCTTTAAAGAAATATGTACCAATGATAACACCGCTCCACCCGCACCAAACAGTCACTCGCAATGAGTGCATTGGGTTTTCTTAGGCCCAAATACCGCATCCACCAGGATTAAAATGAGCTTCATCAAAAAAGATGATTTTTTGGGCGAAATCGACATCATCGGATAGTAATGCGGCTTCAGCTCTTGAACCAATTCAACTTTGAAAGGCTTCATACAGAGATCTTTTCGAGTTGATGTTGAAGGATTCTCATGCACACTCTCAACCACAGCCTCGATATTTTCGGGTGTACGCACTGTCTTGGCGGTTCAACAACGAACCAATTCAATTAAACCGATAGATGGCCCACCCGATACATAAGATGCGTTTTGGTTTTTTTCTTGACGTCACCAGGATCTAGTTTCACTTGAAACTATGCCTATGGAACTATTTCTCGGTTTATGACATTTTAGAAACAATTTTAACTTTGAAACTTTAAATTATTAACAACAAAACAGATCTTATTTGATTCTCTCTCGGTTTATGATATTTTAAAAATCTATTGCTTAGAAGCCTAAATTTATAATATCAGGTTTCACTCTCACTATTAACATACAGTTTACTACAACTTATTGGTCTTTAGCACTTTTCATCTGATGGGCATCAAACCTGTTATTATTTTTTACGAATTCAGAAACAATATTTTGTTATTCATAGTTTACTTGAATATTTGTTTGATCTCGCTAAAACTAATAGCTTTGTACGATTTGAAATGTAAGCAGGATTCGTATTCTTGGTAGCTTCAACAACACCAATGCGCATTGCATAAGTGTCCAAAATGGAACGCCCAATAATGACACCAATAACCACACCGATCGTGCACATTTGCAGTCTAAGCAGACTTTTCATACGTTCAGCGTAAAGCCGAAGGTGTTAACGAAATTAAGTGTTCAGAGTCAGCAGAGAGTTGTGCCACATCTAATCAATTTATTCGCTTTCCAGGTATCCGGAAGATCTTTATCCCCTATACCTACGTATATGATATGAAAAAAACCGTGTGCAGTTCCTGCGTGGACCAACTTCTTCGATGAGTTAGATGGAATTCGCTCAATAAAGAGACTGTGCTTAACTGTGGTATAACAACGGGAAGCTATGTGTGCAAGGCTACCACTTCGACATAACCTAACCTGTACCATCTCGTTGAGATATTCGCGACAGCTACATACCGTACTGGCTATCCCAAAGTATGGCAATATCCTTTATAATTCTTGCCACAGCCTGAATTGCTTACACTTTCGCCTGGATGATATAGCATTGATCCGGTAATCTTATGTAGTTAGCTAAGCCCACCGTAAAAAAAACCACTGCCTAGTGAAAATCTGAACGCAATCCTTCACTTTGTTCACTGCATCATTTTCCCAAATCTCTGTATTCTGAATGGATGTTCTGAACTTCCCTAAGAAGTCATATCTTATTATCATGTAATTAATACTTCCTGCTCTTCGCGTGGTCATCTTATCTTATCCAAGCCACTGTTCAGTCGCCTAGAGACGTCTGCTAACCTTAGCCACCAAGCACCTATAATACAGGTCAAGGGGAAAGAGGTATACAATTATATTCAGCGCAAATGAGGGTGTGGCACCACTATTATACGCATACTTTTTTTGAACTTAAAATACCATATGGAAATGAGTTGCGTGTTTTCGATCTGAGAATTTTGATGTCAAGTATGAGCTTCTCTCTGTTTCACCATTTACTTAAGATGTTGACGAAAATATGAAAAAAAAAGTAGAAATTCATCACCATCCATCTTTTCTGACGTGCATAATTACTCTGATTTTCGTTCCCATTTTATTACATTTTAATTACAGCCCAATTTACTTAGCATTTTATGAAGTAGTATTTAGCAATTTACATTTAATTTAAGAAAATTATACCAAAAGCCATCAGTGTTGCAAACAATGAAGTAAATGCCGGACGCTAGCACTATACTTAATGAATATTTCAATTACATGTAAAGTATACGCCTGTAGACCAGTTGCAATTACAAACAAGATTACTGGCCACAGTAATTAAATCTTGTAAGAGAGCACAACATAATACGAAATAAGAAAGAAAACAACTTCCAATTAAAGTTTCTTTAAGAGTTTTGAATTAAAGAAAATCTATGAATGTTATCCTGAGAACTCTTTCTAATGTTTTTAAGGAAATTATTTACAACCCCACAGTGATTTACGTATAAAGCCAGTTATAGAACCAAGATTCATATTAGCTTTGGTTACTGAAATTATGTTGTTTAACTTAACTCTCTTTTTTGATTACTAAATTCTCTGTAACATTTGTTTTCTCTTCCAATGTTATTTTTCAACAAAAATCTTCTATGATGAAAATAAAACAAGAGAATGATACATTAACAGTTTATTTTTTTTCCCTTCTTTTTACACAAAAAGTTGAGATATTTTGCAAATGTTGACAACAAATGTATTTAGCATTTCACCAACAAAATAAATAAAAACAAAGTGAAAATAGTACCATACAACAGCGTATACATTGTGTTTGTTTTGTGGAGTAACTTTAGCTCAATAGCTACTGCTCAACTACAGCATCAGCAGTACGATTTTCAATGTTATACAATACGGTTGTCTGAACACACTTGCGGTTTTTTTTCGCCTTAAAATTGTACAGTTTTTAAAGTCAAGCTGTTGAATGAATAAAATTAAAATAAAATAAAATTAATAAAAAGAAAGAAAGAAATTTAAAATAAAACTGAAATAAAATTAAAAAAATAAATTATTTAAGGTGAATTATCCAGTGTGGAACAAATTTAAAACATTGAAGAAATAAAATATTTTTTTAATCATATTTTTAATTGTATTGAAGTAAATGTGTATACAAAGAGAGCAATGCTTAATTCTTGTAACTTATTAAGATAAAGTGACGGTACATAGTACTGTAACAGCGGGAAAAAAAGAGAAAAAAGTGAATATAAGTATTAGGTGTTCGAAGAAATACGGTGGCAAATTTGAAACGAGCTTTATTAAACTAAACATATGCTCAATTGAAATAAAAAAACTTGTACCCGAAAATTATTTTATTCTCATAGAACACTTCGATCAATTGGCTGAGCGGAGCGGAGTGAATTCGTTCTTCGGTCTCAATAGCTTTATATAGAACATTCTGCCTGTAAAACTTTGCTTGTTCCTTACGATATAGTAGATTCAAATCACTACTCCTAATTGCTCCCCCCATATCCTATTTTTTTTTATCCAACATTACATTAATTAGAGCCATAAATAAATAAAACAAATTAATATGGTGAATGCATCAGAATTTTGCAGCCTAGCTTCTCATACCAATTATGTTGTTAATTTTATACATGAGTGACGTAACCTACAGATTCAAATCGACTCCGAACAACAGATTTGTTTTCAGAAACTTTCCACCCCGATTTTTATTTACTCTCAGAGTTTTTGACAGAAATCTGCTGAGAAGAAGTCGTCGTAGAAATATTTTTTCACATTTCGTTTTGTTGGAGATGTCTGACCTGTTATTTAAACTGTAATGTGTAGTAATGACAAATTAAGTAAGTAAGTAATGATAATATCGTTACGAATTTGCAGTCATATGTAAACGTGAACAAATTTTCACTGAAAAACAATATTTTAATAGCGTTTTCTGGCCATGTGGCCAAGTTGTAGAGTTAAATTAGGCAATTAATATTACCAGAGATATAGGATTTGAAGGCTATTACAAATTTGTAACCGAATTTTTTCGAACAACTGATATATTACCAAAAATAAAAAATCCTTAAGATAAGTGCAGATAAATGAATTTAATTAAATAAATGAATTTAAAAAAATAAAAAAATAAATAAATACCTATTCATAAACAATCTGTTTAAATAAACACTTACTAGTCGCCATAGTCTAGAAGGTGGTGTGTTGGCTAATTAGACGTAAAGCTCGGGTTCGTATCCCAGGTCAGGCATCAAAATGGCGACTGCCTCTCAGCAGATTTCTGGCAAAAACTCTGAGAGTAAATAAAATTGCCATGAAGAGCTTCTCAAAAATCTGTCGTTCGGAGTCGACTTTAAACTGTAGGTCCCGCACACAACATAAGTGGTGTGAGAAGCTAGGTCGAAATCCTGACAGAAGGGTCGTAATGACCAATTATGTATGTATATCCTGTTGTGGTCTTTTTGTAGCTCAAATTAATAAAATATTTAATATGGTTTTTTGGTTTCCCCAAGTGAATCGCTTTTACTTATGGGATTAACAAGAGAATGTTGTTTAAAGTTGAATCAGTTTAGTTTCATCATTGGCATTCGTTTGGCAGTAGTGTTTATTTTTAATGGATTTGTTGTAAATAAAAAAGAGATTAAATTATAAATTATTAAATACGACATTATTATGATTATTATTATTTTGCCATTATTAAGTTTTTATTAACCAAATAATTTGTTATTTATTAGCACAAATAAATGAAATAAAACTTAAATTTGTTTTACATTTACATTGCATAATCCAAAATGTTTATTTACTTATTAATTACAATAGAATTACAAATTATATTAACTAGTACGAGCTGAGTAACGTAGACCTTATGCTCGTTGTAGTGTAACAGACTAAAATCTCTGATGGGAGTCGAACCAACGAGCCTTACGCTAATAGTCTAGCACACTACCAACTAGAGTACTAGTGCACTCAGTCAAAAACATATTAAAAAAAAAAATAAATGAAATTAAAGGAAATTCGTTTGAACGCTGTTTTATTTAAAGTTAATAAAAAAATAACACAGTAATAAAAAAAATTTTAATCTTGATAATTTATAATTTGTGGGCCTACTATTAACAACAATAACCAAAAATATGTCTATTTTTGAGTTTATGACGTTTTGAAAGATTTGAATTTCAATACCCATCCAGAATTCCTTGGTATTCTTTTATTATTCTTAATTATTTCTTTATTTCTTAATTTTACGCTTTATATATGCAACCCCATTGTCTTGTTAGAAAATATAGCGATCTTCAGAATTTTCGTCAAGTTTTGTGACAAGGATATTTTCCAGAAGTTTCTAATACATACGTTCCCTCCACCAAAATTCCGCATGGTTGTGCAATGCTTGATTGATCCAGATCGTGTCAATAACGGACTGTAACACTTTGCATCACGAAAATTACACTTTTCAGTCGAAAAACCAAGTTTCTCATTTTATTCATTATAGAGTTTTGTGTTTTGAAGAATCTAAAATTTCTATTAGTGTGTACCTTAGTTAATGTTGACTGATGCTATAAACACATTCGACATATAAAATATTGTTAAGTAGTTTTACAATTGTTACTTTAGTTAAGAAACATGTGCTTTAATTTCTTTAAAGGCGGCAGAGTCAAAGTATAAGCAAAGTAATGAAAAGTGAACGGTTCTCATTCTAACAGGAATAATGCTATTGACAGGTTCACTAATAGGCACGCTCTGCCCCATCAGGATTACTGTAGAAGCTTCTATGATGTGGAGGAAACCGATCCTTTTATTCGAGTGCCCTGCACTTCATCATCGGTTTTTGAGTGACAGAACGTATCCTTAGGGGAACTGTACGGATTTATCTGGAGCTAGGTGTGGGGCTAACCACACAATGAGTAACACAATGAGCCATATGGGTTACAGAGTGAACTTGCCTGTGAACGGCAAGCTGCCCACTAACCTACTTACTTACTTTTTAAAACCTTTACTTCATTCAAGTTGTTGTATTAATAGCACAACAGATCAAATATATCAATTAGCGCAAGAACGCAACATCAGCAGCGGCACTGGTTTATGTTCTGCCATTAAAAATATCGTTTATATATGAACGTATGTATTTTATTTTTGCTAAGTTGTTGCGTAGCACTTGGGGCATCGAAAGTTTTTATAGCATAGCCTTAATTTTGTTTTTTCATTTCATTTAATCGATGACGTATTATTAATCGCACATAGTAAGTGCAAGTTAAAGTTTGTTTTTTATTTCTCAACATGATAAACGACTCGTAGCGGTGTCGTGGTGATTTTTCTTTCCATTTCTATTAATATTTTTATTTTCAATTTCATATTCGATGATAGTCTAGTTTACAAAATTATACACAGTATACCCAAATCTAATAGAGTTAGAATAAGCGAAAAATCTGTTCTCAAGCTTGTTTTTATTATATGCGCGAATCAGATTAATTGTTTTTTGTTTTTTTGAGGCGTTTGCAACGTAGAGCAGAAGTATTGAAAACAAATTTTAACTCAATGTCCCAAATTATTGCTTGATGTATTATAACCGTTAGTTATGATGTTTTTTCCCAGATATGATAAATCATTGGCGTTAGAATTTCGGCAGTTGGTTTGGCTTGTTACTTCAGGAGTAACAACGGACGACTTGTTGTTTTTTGTTTTCGAAACGTATTTTTAAAATCTTATAGAATGGGCGGTGATTGGTTCGAGAAGATACTTCAGGAGTTCGGCAGGTATCCGCCGACTTGTAGTTTTTCAGTTTTTGATGCGTATTTTCGATATCGTCTTGCATGGGCAGCGCATTAGTGCCCACATGGATATCGCCTACATGACAGCATTTGAGCCTGTCCTGACCTTCTTAGTTGATCTTTCGACAGTGTTAGACCCCGTTCTTCATGGCATGTTTCTGTTGGCACTTAATCAGATTGCTTTCTGCGTTTCATTATATATTTTAAGATCATTATATATTTTAAGTACCATGCACTGAAGCTTTGTTGTTAATTCGCGATATTATATATTTTGGCATTGCTTTTATGGATTAAAAATCTCGCATGTAGGTAAGAAAATTTTTAAGTTATTCTTCTGATCTAAACATTCGAATGTTCCAAATTGGTTCTTTGAGGTCTAGACCAGTGGTTGAAAGATTGATGACAGAGTGGGCTATGTTATATTTATTAAGATTCCGGATATTTAACCATTGCCTAAGCAATGCAGTATGTTCCAGGTGGAGATAATGATCATTTTAAAGGTGAAGCAATGTTTTTTGACAAGCTGGATTGATCGTAAAATCTTTTGATTTAATTGATCGCTTTACATGGAGGTTCAAACTCATTTGTAGCAAAAGTGTGAGTGCAATATTGCTCGAATCTCACTTCTATCATTAAATCGCATGACCATACATCGGACAATAGCGATTCTCACAGGATACTATCCTTTTAATTGGCATATCGACTTGGTAGTCCGACTGTAAACAAGTGCTGTGAGACTGATAAGCAGAACCAGACTGACTGTCACTTCATGTATAAATGAACCGCTCTTTTCTTTTTGACCTCTCACTTATCCTTGTCCGAGCTGTCTTATATAAAGATTATCGAAAGTGGAAGATTTGTTCTGGACTCGAGTTGTTTTCCACTAGGAAATGTTTGCTTCCAGCGGTTAAATATTGATTTTGGTATCTCAATGGGCCTAAAGAGTGGTTAAGTCAGACCTCTTCTTCAATTAAGGTCCGTCACTCTTCCTAATCTAACCTAATCTAAAATAAACGTAGGAAATAATTAATAAAGAAACCATACTTATGTCATTTTATAATTAGCTTTAAATTTGTTTTTCTTTTTTACTTACAGGTATATTGCAAAAACGTGAACGTCTTAACGGTATTCAGGAGGAAAAGACAACACGTAAGTAATAAATTATTTCTTATACCATAGGAAACATAATGAATTTATATTTAATTTCAGGTCTATCAAGATTATAACATGGCTTTTGCTATACTTTTGTGTCACCTGTAACACCTTCTAAACTACAACAAAAAAACGTACTACGTAAATGATTTTGTGTAGTTATAAGCCGCTTATGTAGATTAATGTTTATTTAATTTCAAAATATTTTCTAAAAACAAAAAAAAAAAAAAAACAAATAAATCAGGAAGGTAATACTATAAGCTACAAATAAAACAATAATTGTGTTTTCAATTGTTAGTAAAAAAGTAAGTAGCAGTAACATTACTAAGGTACTTCAAAGGTTTCAGTTAATAATTTCCAGCATTATTAAATTGATGTTCTCCAGTTACAGTTCATAATAACTAGAGTATGCCAGTAGAAAAACGATAATATACTATTACGTGTCAATTTTTAAACACAGATCATGAAAAAATTTACTACCGGAAGATAGCTTTATTATTGGTGTTCTCGTAAAAAATTAATAAGAACGACGGCCTCCTAACACGTGAGCCTACAAAAATTTAAAGTTTGATAATACTGGAATTTGCAACAACTGACTTTGACCTTGATGATTGTACTATCTTGGTGTGCGGAGACTTAGTTGCGACAGTGTATATACTAATTAAATTTATATTTCCAATATGAAGTTGAATTCTTAAATCTTTTTATATCTAAAATTTAACGACGTTTAAAATACTCGTCCTCCTCGTCCGTCAAACCTTAGCATATAAATGCAATAAGTAAATACAATACAATATTGCAATAAATAGACAACAATTTGAAATAATAACAACATTTTTTTCAAAGGTTTAAAAATAATACGACAATATAGGACGCTGGAAAAATTTCCAAGATATTGTTTGTTTAAAACTTGATACAGACAATTGAAAACAGTTTCTGTACTGTCATTAATAATTCTAAATAAAATTCTTAACAACCTTTTTTACTATTTATTGCCATTATGAACTCGTTATTCTATCACCTCAGAGTCATACAGCCAATTCGGTTAAATATATGTAAAAAATAAATTCAAACATTTTAAAAGTCGCAAAACACTAGAAGCAATCAAGTGAAGGATAAAAACAGAGTGTGACACAACATATGAAGTCATGTCATACCTGTCCACGAGTTAATCCATGCTCATACAGCCACATAAACAAGACTTACCTGCATGCATACATTCGCAAATCTGTTGAGTGAAAAAATCTTCAATAAACGATATGAACACATTCAGATGTACTGTAAACATGACTCGTATACTCATTCTACACTAGCCGCCAATAGTCGCTAGTGGGATTGCAAGTGTCAAAAGATACTTCCATTTACTACGTTGTATGTGTTATAGACAATTGGACGTATGAGAGAGTTCTCGTTTATGTATGACTTGGATTTTGCCATTATTATAACGATACAATACAAATGTTTTTGCATAATGGGAGGCAAATAAAAATTCAAACACACAAATTTAACAACACCAAGATGCATTAAGATGCATTGGCTGAGAATCATTTTAATTCCAACAAGGAAATTGAAAATTTAATGACTAATTGGTTTGCTTCAAAAGACGAACAGAATGGGTCATACATGTTGCTTAACCAGACCAGCGTGTTTCAGGCAGAAATTTTTGCTATTAGACAAGCTGCGCGTATTGTTGAACCCAGGAACCTACCTGCTTCTAACTTGATCATATGAGTGGATGGTCCAGTAGCAGCAAAAGCGCTGGGATTCCTCCTCACCAAATCAAAGGGCGTCAGTAGTTGCATAGACTCTGGTTTCCGGACGAATTGCTATACAAGAATTTTTTTCAAATTGGAAAAAGCTGTATGGAATTCAACAAACCATAAGCGGTAACTAGGTATGCCGAATTTCAATACAGCTGTGTTCAGCAGTGGACAACAGAAAAACTAAGAAACTATTTGAATTCGACAAGAGAACAGTTCGCACACTAATGGTAATTCTAACTGAACGCTGCACTGTTGGCAGTTTTGCTGACAAGTTTGATCTGACCCAACAGGATTTTTCACAAGCATGAAGTGGAAGAAACGGAATCGATACAACACTTTTACTGTGAGCATGCTGTAGTTCAAAACAAACATCATTGATTTGAAGATCTAGGCAATTGGCGATCGTGCTACTAATGGAACTGTTCGGTTTCATCCCAAGCTCAGATGGTTCAAACCTTACACTGTGTAATACAAAAGGCCGTGTGCGCAACCGAGTGAACTTTCCTGTGAACAGCATGCTACCCGCTAACCTAACCTCCCATAAGACTTTAAATTTAGAAATAATATCAATATAATTTGCTTTTACACATAATAGTTTTTAAAAATTAAAAGAAAACCAAATTGCACAGTCTAAAAATATTTGTGTTTTTTTTTGTATAACTCTTCTTATTCTTGTTTACTACGTACATATATCATAATAAATTTTAATAAAAACAATGACTAAGAGGAAAACTTTAAAAAATATTTTAAGTAGTATAACTGCGTTTATTTATTGCTCTTTTTTATTTTTTCTATTGGTTATTCTTCTAATGGTTAAAAAGTGTTTACATCTGAGTGAATGACCCTTTCAGTTTTCCGCAGCAGTAAATTCACTATGTGGTGTGCGCAAAAATAAAGTTTAAATTTATATTCCCGCATATGTGGCATTGTTTTATGATGAAAAGCCCAACAAATTGGCTCTTTCATGTTGAAGAATATTTGAATAAACTTTACGAAATAGATACGTATTTAAACAATAAAAATAATTTTCAAGTTAATTTATTCATTTGGATATGAAAACTTTTTAAATATTACTAATTAAAACTACATTTCGAGTAAAAAATTTAGTCTGGCGAAGGTGAGATACTCTAGGTTTAATCTTATGTATGTAAATTTGAGCTGAGTCCAGAAGACCGCTCTGTAAAGATATTAATTTCGATAACTAGCAAATAGACGAAGTTCACAAGGACGAAGTTCTCATCCTTAACCAATTGCTTACCCATTATATTTAAAGGGTCGCCGTAATCTAGTTGGTAGTGTTGTGGTTTAATAGGCCACGGTTCATACTCCGGGTGGGATATCTCGAACAAACTCAAATACGATAAAATATTTCTTGCCATGAAAAGGTTCACAAAAAAGTCTGCTATATGGAGTCGACTTTAAACTGTAGATCCAGCCACTTATGGATAAAATGAACACACAGAACATAAGTGGTGTGAAAAGCTAGATTGTAATCCTGACCAATTTGCTGGAGTTTGTTGTAACGACTCCAGTTTCTTTGTTTTGTTTCCTCACCCTCTGTTGACATTCGTGTTTTAATCTATGGCCTGTCTTGTAATAATATGAGCCGGACTTATTGCTGTTGACTACATGCGTATATTTGTGATCATCATTGAATAGTATGTTTGCGATGTTGCTACAATTGTTTCAATTGACTAAAAGTTGTTGCAGTCCATTACGTACATGCATAAAGAATGGTTGAATTTAAATTAGTTTTTCGTGCTATACCGTTTAATTTTCAAATATGTCCACACGCTTGATGGGCTTTATTAATGCGGCTTAATTTGTTAAGTCTGGAACTGAATTTTTTGATGTCTCTTCATCTTGAAAATACCGCACACTGCGTTTGCTGAGAAAGTAACCAGCTGTATCGAGAGTGCCAAACCGCTTTTAAACCCTTGCATACGTCTTAATCTTATGACAAATGCTTACTGTTTATAGCCTTGAATGAACTGGTTCTTCATGAGAAACACCAATCCCTGCAAAACTTTCTTGAATTGTACTGTCTATCGATAAGCAGATTATTTTCTTAGAAGTTTAATAAGTTTAGCAATAACCGAATATTTATGTTTTAGAAGTTGGATATGTAAACGTCGCTGTAGTCTAATAGGTAGTGCTTATAGATTATTAGACATGTCTCCTCGGTTCAAATCCCAGGTCCTACATCTCCAACAACACGAATATGAAAAAATTATTCCTCAGCACATTTCTGGCAAAAACTATGAGACTAAACAAAATTGCTATGAAAAGTATCTCAAACGTCTGTCATTCTAGGTCGATTTTAAACTGTAGGTCTCGCCGCTCATGTATAAAATTAATACACACAACATATGTGTGTGGTGTCAGAAGCTATGTAGTAATCCTGACTAAAGGGTTGTAATGACCAATTAAGTAAGTAAGGATACGAGGATATAATTATCGCTGTTTGATAAAATACACAGCAACATAAATGATGTTCATGCAAATTGTGGTAATACACATTTCTTATGAATTTTTTTTCTGTTTTGTTATATTTTTGGATATAATGTAATCGCATTAAATTTTAAATCCTCTTTACAACTCGGAAAAAAAATGTTGTTAGTGAAGAGCATTGCCATGCTGAGTGAGTTAGTTAGAAACTGTTTCTTCTTGTTTATCCTTTACAAGAATTTCAGTATTCCTTTTTAATGTTCTATTTATTGTTTCCCTTTTTCTTGGAAACTTTTCCTTAACTTTCCATGGTTTTAAAATTATTTCTCTACACAGGCATCTCCCTGTGAACACAATAAGTGTTATTTTTTTCTTTAGATTTTTTACTTTTTACGCCATTATACCAAAGCAAAACTTAAGAAACAAGTAAAATATTGCTTACAGAAGAAGGTTCTTGTTAAAGTTGGAACTTGGAATGGGAATAAAAACTCGTATACATTTTACGTAGTCGACGTAGTCTAGTAGGTAGTGTGTTGGCTTATTAGACATGAGGCCGCGGTTCAAACACCAGGTCAGACAACAAAACGAAAATATGAAAAAATATTTCTTCGGCGACTTCCTCTGAGCAGATTTCTGGCTAAAATTGTGAGTATAAATAAAATTGCCAAGGAAAGTTTCTCAAAAAATCTGTCGTTCGGAGTAGATTTTAAACTGTAGGTCTCGTCACTCATGTATAAAATTAATACACACGACATATGTGGTGTGAGAAGCTAGGTAGTAATCCTGACTAAAGGGTTGTAATGACCAAATATGTATTTACATTTTACTGCTGCTACATACATATATTTTGTGTATCAACTGCTGTAGTCCTGTCTTATTTTTTAAGACCAACACTCATGGGATGGATTCTACTCATGCAGTGCATTGTGTTGGAATTAAGAAAATAGGTTATGGGAAGGAGGACAGAGACTGTAGCGATGGTGAACATTAGATTTTAATCTTTTTGTATTACAAGTGAAAGGAAAGACCTGTCTGATTTCTCATATACAGGTATGCACGTAATAGTTTTACTACTGAGGATGAAAATTTAGAAAAAAAATATGATCATCAGAAGACACCATGTTCTGATTTTTTTTTTGTGTTTCTTTATTTTACAATATTTGAAAATATTTCAACTTTCGTAAATTCATTTCCTTAGTTTTTCATGTAGTATTGTTGAGTATTTATTATGCCATTTCCTTCCTAAAAATTAATACATACAAGTCCTTGAACTGTTTTATTATTATTGTAAATGAATTCCTTCTCTTTTAAATATTTTTTTTATAATTCTTCGTTTTAATTTAATTTCGTGTTGTTCGTTTTAAGCTTTTTTTAGAAACGCTTCAATAGAGCATTATAATATAATATTGTAGAGAATATTGTTATAATATTGTTAGAATTGGAGAAAATATATCAAAAATATAAATATAATAAATAGCGGGAGAACAGTAATTTTTTTCTATAGCTTTTCAAGGTTGGGTTTTTTTTACTGCAATATAAAGGGCTATCCATTTCGTGGTTTCAAAAGTATGGGACTGGAATTCGACATCTGTCAAACTAAGTTGTGAAACCAATTTTTTTCTTTTCAGTTGAAAGTCTGACATTGACGAAAATGGATCGCTTAACTATCACACAACGCATAAAAATTATCAAAACCTACTACAAAAATGGTGATTCTGCCACAGCCACGTATCGTGCTTTAAGAGGAGATTATGGTTTACATAATCGTCCAACTACACAAGCAATTGGCAAAATTGTGAAGAAATTTGAAGAGACTGGATTGGTTACAAATATTGAAAGGCCTGTGCATCATCGTTTCGGTCGTTCCGCTGAAAATATCGCTATTGTAAGTGAAAGTGTTGCCGAAGACCCGAATGTGTCAATTCCTCGTCGTTCTCAGGAATTAGGACTGTTTTACGGCACATTATGGCGTATTTTGCATTTAGATCTACACCTACATCCATATAAAGTCCCGCTCACGCAATAACTGAAGCCAGCTGACCATTCAAAACGTCGTAGATACGTGGAATGGGTGCTTGAACAACAGGCGGTGGACGGCAATTTTTCGAAAAAAAGAAAAAGTCACTGTTTGGTGCGCTCTTTGGTCCGAAGGTGTGATTGGACCTTACTTCTGCGAAAACGACTGTCACCGTCAATTCGGAGCGTTATGGTCATATAATAACCGACTTTTTTTTGCCTGCTATTGAAGAATACGACTTGGAGAATATGTGGTTTCAACAAGACAGTGCCACATGCCACACAACTTGAGCGAATATGGCTTTATTGCAAGAGACATTTCCTGGCCGCGTAAATTCTCGACGTGGCGATATCAACTGGCCACCAAGATCATGCGATTTGACACCATTAGACTTTTTTTGTGGGGCTACACGAAAGACCGTGTTTATGCAGATAAACCTTCAACTCTTGAGCACTTAAAAACCATCATTTGTCAAGTTATGGCTGAGATACCGCCCAATATGTGTCAAAAAGTGGTCGAAAATTACCTCAAAAGAATCAATGCTTGCAACACTTCGCGTGGAGGTCATTTAAATGATGTAGTGTTTCACACATAATGTCAACGTTCAAACTTTACAATAAAAAAGAAATATCATGAAAAAAATATTTAATATGTGTTTTATTTACGTTTACTTTTGAAACCACGAAATGGATAACCCGTTACTTCCAATATACAAGCGTTTAACCATAAAAATTAAATTTTGTAGACGCACGAAGAGAAATCAATGGTTTCAATACAGATGTAAACACATAATTTTAACTACATCAACGCAAACACAGTACAAAATTAATCCTGGTAAAGTATGTTTGTAAATCTTAATTAAGTAAATCTTAATTACATTAAAGATTTACAAATACGAGTAGGCATGCAACTTAATAATGAATTCTTAAAAGTTTGACATTCAATTCAAGACTCTCCGGTATTAAGATTATAGCTCAACACATTAGAGTAAAAAAAATAGAAAAGAAAAGTAAGTGCTGGATCTTTTATACACGCAAACTATGAAACATTTACTCAATCAAAATAGGGGCGATGACGTTCGGAATGCCAATCCCAAGATAGAATGATTTGAATTGTGTATCATTTTGATAGACTTTCCTCTTTTATTTATAAATTAATTTATACAATTTACTTTATTTTAGATCCTCCTTTTTTCTGTAAATGGTTCAAGTTTTTTACATGAATGCCATTATATTTATGCCGGTGAGTTTTTTCATTATCTTACTGCTGCATCTTAAGTCAATATATTATTTTTCAGCTGTTTTTTCGTATTTTTTATTTTTTTTTATTTCACTTGTTTTAAAAATGCTATTTCTTTAAGTAAAATAAAATATGTAAACAGTAAATTGTGACATATGCAATGTATTTTCTTTTCACCTTAATTCTTAAACCCTTAAAATGTGTCTCCCCTTTTCATGTTGAAAGTATTCTTGTTGTCAATATTGAAATCGTTAGAAATTGTGTCTCTTTAGGATTTTTATATCAAAAGCTGGAAGCAGACGTTTATTTATATTGTTACGTTTTTACCATTTTAAAAACGTTTAAAATATGAGTTCGTTGATTACAAACAAAATAAAAATAAATTGGTCTTTAGTTTCAATTAAATGCTTTATTGTTCGCACAATTTTTGTGTGCAACTGTGTCCAACTTGATGTATACAACAATAATTTGCTTGTTCGTTATTCTTCTTTGCTTACACCCTTTGAGTAAACAACAACACTTGTTCGTTAGATCTGTATAGCGGAGATCTTCAAACAACGACTGTTCTCTTCACAAGCAAGGCGTCTTCACACAAGACTGACTGACTTCTTACTACTCGTTGTGTATTTTATAACAATACAATAAACAATAAAGCCCTTAAGTGGAAATTACGAGCGTTGCACGCAAACATTTTCTGCGTTAAATTCGACATTGACAGGCTATGGCCGCTGCGTATTTAAATGCTTCAAAAGTAGTAGTTGTAAATTTATTAATTAATTAATTTTATTCCTAAAACTTTTTATTTTGTCAAGAAATGTTTTTTAGTGTCATTGATATTTATATTTTAATTTTTTTTTGTTAATTTCTCCCACTATTTTATTATTTACACATGTATATATGAAATTATATCCATATTTTATAATCAAATAATGTATACACGCATGTTTATACAGAATTAAATCTGAAGGTAAATTGAAGATAAACACAATAAATGCAACGCATCAGGCACAAAAATTTTGCTATTGCAGCCTGTGGTAAGCTGTCTGTGCATTAATTATAATAAAGCCAGAAGCAAAGCATAAGCATAATAAACAAAAAATAAACAATTCATTAATTCTTTATTGATGGTGCGTTGATTTCGTGAAGGCCAAGTCATGAACGTTCACCTTCAAGAACATTCATCAGACTGTTTACTTTGCCATTTAAAAGGCAAGGCAGTTAGTGAAGTTCAGTCACTCTTGTGTGAAGATGAGGTGCCTCTGAAGAGAGTAATGGTGGTTTGAAGATCTCCGTTACAAATCTTTGTTGTTTTTGTTTACATAAAGTTGTGAACAGTGGCACACAGAGTAATAAAGAATTTTAATTAAAACCAAACACAAATTTATTTTTATTTTATTTGCAATATACGAGCTCATATTTTAAATGTTTTTAAAAGGTTAAAACGTAACAATTTAAAAATCGTTAAAGAAAAAATGAAGATTCTATTAGAATTTATTTAAAAATAATTTATTTGCAAAACAAGTCAACAAACCGAATTCGTATGATAGAATTCATATTTGTATTTCCAAAATTTCTGCACAGGAAAGCAAAATAAAACTAGAAATTAGCCATTTAAACGCATAGCAATAATTCAATTCAAATTATTGATTTTATATTACAAAACAATAATAAAGAGTCTTCCAATAGGGACTGCCGAACTTTGACAGTTGTTAACTACCATTTTCTTTAAGCTACATCTGCCAAATTAGTTGTTATTTATTTAGTCTCTTTTGCCAAACCTCCAAAGACGGATACAGTTAGCACTGAATAATACGTGCAAATAATCAAAATTGTTTTTTCAAATTGTGTGTTTTGTTCGAGCAAAGGACCGGACGAAAATTTTCCTTCAGTGACATGAACCCATTTCTACATAAATGGGTACGTGAAAAAAAAAAATTGCCACATGAGATCCAAGAGTGTCCAATGCATACCAAAAAGTTGCTGTTTGTTGTGGCTTTTGACCTCTACCACATGTGGTTGCAACAGGACGGCACCAGATGCCGCAAAGCTAATTCCATATTGTGTATTCTGCTTGAGCGATTTGAGGCCATTACTCATCTCACGTGATGGTGATGTAAATTGGACATCGAAATCATGCGACGATTCATGTCATCGATCAAATTCAGCCTTAACTATCCGCTAGAGTAGTGGACAATAGGACATTTCAGATACACCCCACCCAGACAAGTTATAATATATCTATACATAATATATATATATATATCTATACCAATATATCAATATATCAATATATATATATCTATACATAATGGCATCAACAGGTCCTCCAAATATAAAAAAAAATTCGTTGATACCTCACACCTAGTTTTTTCAATTTAGAGATTGGAAGCTCTTAACGTAATACACGGTACTAGTTATTCGTAATCTTTTTTTAACAGAATAGTATAAGATTTTGAATGCCTTCAGCAACACTTACTGCGACGTCACATATCAAAGCAGTGACCTAGATTTTATATGCCGTGCTGTTCGTGTTTAGGAATTCTATCCTTTGGAATTTTGACTAGTTCTTCTTCCCTATATAAAGAGGCATAAAAGAAAACTATTTTAATCGTGTTTTTTTTTCATTAATACATTGTAAAAAATACAGGATCTTTACTAATTAACTTTTTTCGTTGAAATGTATGACAACCGTCTTTTTTGTTGTAATTGCAAACAACAATCCACAATTAGAAGAGATAATGCGAAACTACTTATCGATGCAAGAGTTCTGGCTGATGCAGCCAGAACTCATTTGGTGTATTTTTCTTCTTTCTTCTTTCAATCCGAACGAGTTTCATTCATTCAAAGTAGAAATATTTGGCAGAACATGCATAGAATCGGCGATTAGAATTGCCCTTACAACTGTAAGTGCTGTGCATTTTATCAATAGTGCCTAGTCCACCTCTCTGAGATAATAATCTCTAGTAACTTCATTAATATTGTTACGAAAATGGAAACGGTGTAACATCGTTTAACATTAAGACGATAACTAAAAGCTACAAAAACAAAAAAAACCATGAGTATGAAAGAAAAGGTAATAGACAAGCAAGCGAGAACACAACAACAAAGAACGCAACCAAAATAAACAAACAACACATGAAGCCGCGATAGATTCCTCGAGAAGAGGAAACCACGAACATTCTACTTCAGGAAAGTTCGTCAGACTGTTTACGTGTACATATAAAAATGCAACACAAAGCAGGCAATGAGCAGTAAGAATTCAGTCAGCCTTGTGTGAAGTCGCGTTGCGTGTGAAGAGAACAGTCGTGGTTTGAAGATCTGCGTTGTAAAGATCTGCGTTGTAAGCGAACAAAGTCAATTATTGTTATATTCATCAAGTTGTGAACAGTGACACGCAAAAAAAAATTGTACGAACAATAAAGAATTTAATTGAAACTAAACACAAATTTATTTTTATTTTGTTTGCAATCATCGAACTCATATTTCAAACGTTCTTAAAAAGGTAAAAACGTAACAATATCTTTGGGTATGCATGTTACTCATTACAATAATGTATTTATTTCAAGGGATTTATTTCTATCAATTATCGCGATCCTTGAATTTTTCTGGGATTCCAGTCAGTTCTTTTCGCAAATTCGAGCGAATTCCCTACTGGTTACCATATCCATCGAGCTTAGATAGAGCAATACAGTTTTTGAGCTTCTAACGTTCATTTATTCCTTTGTTTGCTTAGAATAACTTTTTGAGAAGACGATGACGAAACACTATATGCACGTGTTTCGAAAATTATACTGAAAAGTGAAAGAACAGTTTGTGTGCTTTATTGCGAGCAAAATTTTCTATTACAAGGACAAATCGTCTAAAACAGTAGAACATTTATACTGTTCACATTGTTCAAAGTGACCATTTGATTGTACTGCTCTGTAAATTAGTATTGGTGCTAGCAGTGTGATGAAATTGCTGCGTTCTTCTTTGCTTACTTTACTTAATTGGCCTTTACAAACCTTTTTGCTAAGATTACGATCTATCTTCTCACACTACTTATGTCGTGTGTGCTGATCTTATCCATAAGTGGCTGGACTTAAAGTCAACTCCGAACGACCAATTTTCGAGGGTGTTTTGAATTTCGTTTTTGTTCCAGATTTCTGAGTCAAGAGATGAACCACGGGCTCTCATTTAATAAGCCAACGCACCAGCTATTAGATTACAGCGTTCTTAAAGTTGATTATCTCCCATGGACATTTTAGGAATATTATAGAATACGGAGTCAATTATTTTGTTGCAATTTCTTTAGTATTTTGAAAATATAGGTGGTTGGTTTTAAGAATACTATCGGTTAGACTGACGAGCAGATAAGGCAGACATATTAATTTTTTTAAATGTTGTGTTATATATTTACTCCTTGAAGAGTCGTTGCATTTTAGGTATTAACTCTGCAAATCGCCTGAGTTCACCAATAGGCTACTGTTGGTATTATCAATCAGGGCACGGAAAAAAAATCACGAGAGTATACCTTGCTTGCAAATAATAAAACTTTTGATTTACAATTTTAAATGGTTCAAAAACCTTAGATCTTTTCATTTGGAACCTCAAGTAGTTAATACGTTTACAATGATGTGTGCAAATCTATACTCGTACATACTTTGCAAATACTATGAGTGCTAAAAAATTTTCTTATTTCGGATTTTAGGTTTTTCGACAGTTGGACATGGTTTTAGACATGTTTTATTCGCTATAACATAACCAATAACTTGTTCATCCATTGCTAATAAAAGCTTACGTTTCATTTTCTCCCTGTAGTCACAAAGGATGCTGTCTGTTATAAAAACCAAAGTAGCTTTCTTACTTAAAAGTTATTAAAAGGGCCTTAGCGTCTGTAAGTAAAAAAGTTCTCTTCTATAGAACCACAAAAGTTAAGCTACTTAAAAACTTTAGTTCGCATATGTGGAGAGCACAGCATATGACTAAGAAATAAAGTTAATTATGAAATCGCATACTCACCATTGGATAGTAAGTATCACAGAATGGGGACCGTTGATTTAAATGATGAAACGGTTACTAAAAACAAACTGTTCAAACAATTATTAGATTAAGCCATACCAAGTAAAATTTCTTAATGTTTCTCATTATATCATGAAAATATTTTTATCGTTTTTGTTTTATTTAGTGTGAAAAGTTTTCGAACCTTTAAATATCGACATATATTTAACAAAACATAATTGTTCAGAAAGCAGCAGTTTTCTCAAAATTGTTGTAGACTTTAGATTATATTAGATTTTTATATAATTTCATATTCTGGTCCTTATCTTTCAGGTTCTAAATTTCTGCTAAATCCTTTTTAACAACGATGAGTTTCCTTTAATAATTCGCCATAATCTAGTGTTAGGTAGTGTTGGCTTATACGACATGAGGCCACAGTTCAAAATCCAGGTCAGATATCGCCAACAAAACAAAAATTGAATAAATAATTTTTTCAGTGATTTCCTCTCAGCAGATTTCTGGCAAAAAACTGTGAGAGTAAATAAAATTGTCATGAAAGTCTCTCAAAAACCTGTCATTCGGACTCTACTTTAAACTGTAGGTTCCTCCACTTATATGTAAAATTAACACACATAACATAAGTGATGTGAGAAACTAGGCCTTAATCTTGACTGAAGGGTTGTAACGACCAATTATGTATGTATGTATGTATATAATTGTCATAATTTTTATAATCAGCTTCTAAAAGCTTATTTTGGTGGTCGCATAACAAATTTGAAAATTATTAAAAGTAGCATGGTTATGGTGCATATAACCAGAGTTGAATGAGCAAAACCAAAATAGTAGCATTTAAGAGCATTAGGACTAGGACTGGTCTTTAAGTAATTTAAAGGGATCATAAATAAAACACTAAAAAGAAGTCCCTGCAGAAGATTTGCAGGGAAATCTTAAGAGTGTAACTCATAACTTCTGCATGGGATGTATATTCTTCTTTGCTTGCACCCTTTGCGTAAACAACAACACTTGTTCGTTAGATTTGTATAGCAGAGATCTTCAAACCACAACAGTTCTCTTCACACGGAACGTGTCTTCACACAAGACTGACTGAATTCTTACTACTCGTTGCCTGCTTTGTCTTGCCTTTTTATATGCCCACGTAAACAGTCTGATGAATGTTCTTGAAGTCGAATGTTCGTGGCTTCGCGTTCTTGAGAACTTTCGTGGTTTCATTGTTGTTTGTGTATTTTAATTACATCCTTTTTTGTTGCGTTCTCGCTTACTAGTCTATCCCCTATTCTTTCATACTCATGGTTTTTGTTTTTGTAGCTTTTGTTTATCTTTTTAATGTTAAACGATGTTACACCGTTTCCATTTTCGTAACAACATCATGACATTCAAGCCAATTATGATCATCATGTAAAAAGATGGACGAATTTAAAAATATCAAACATTTCAGGATTTGGATAATATACAGAGATGGGCATGCGTTGGTATAAGTTCTTTCAAATTTTATGTTCCCAAATTTTATTGCACCGCTCAAAATTCTAAAATTACCTTCACACATGGGACTCATTTCTTGAGTTTAATGGGTACGTGAAAAAACAAAATTTTTGAATTTACGATGATACTAATCCACATGGTATCTATGCCACACTTTTGAATGAATTTTGAGAACGACCTTGGCCAGACCATTACTATCAACGGCGAGCACTATAGGTTGGCTGATAACAAACTTTTTTGGCCTGCATTGGATACTCTGTACGAGCTATTTAAGGGAATGCTCATCAAGATCATATGATTTCACAATGTTGTACATTTTTTTGTGATATTTTCTTAATTTTCTGCAGTCCTTTGTAGCAAAAAAATTTTCTTTTCTCAACAATATACTATTGTATGATAAGATTTGTAATCAAAAAAATAATTTTTAAATAATTTCAAGCAAAGTTTCTTTAAATGTTAACAAGCAACTTCTGTATTCTGGTAAAGTTAGTATTTTCTTCAACCAACAGCTTATTTTAAAGTTCTAACTAGTTAGCACATATAAACAAAAAGACATATGTATGTATATACTTTAAAAAAGGACATACAATATCACACTTTTGACCCATGAATTTTAAAACTTTTAAATTAAGTTTCTACTGGTTTGATACCTTCATCGGTGCGGCAAATAACTGCCTCACATGACGCCCGTTTATTTTAGGGTAGCTAAAAAGAAAATACCGCACAATTTATGCGGTAGCAATCCAGCCTAGTCAAGGGAATTCAGTTGAATTGTTTACTGCATCGTCTGTATACTTTACAGTAGCGATGAAAAATGATTTTTTTAGAACCGTATACGGGTTAATCTGGGACAATCATCAATGCGGCTGCAAAACCACATCGATTCTGTAGGATGACAATGCTGTGTGTCTGGTATGACCAGAAAAATGTAGTGTACAACATGCCCATAAAAACTGTTAAAACCATTAATGCAGTTGACCACCGCCAACAAATGATCAATTTTATCCAAACATTGATTAAAAAACGACTAGAAGGGGCCACAAAACACTTTTGCAACGTGACAGTGCACGTTCACACAAAGCCAATCCGTTTCAGGATACAATCAAAGGATTAGGCTGTGAGCTACTACCTCACCCGCCATATCCACCAGAATTGGCTCCTTTCGACTACTGTTTATTTTTATCGATGGGATACGCATTGGCTGAGCAGTACTTCAGTACCTATGAGGAAGTCGAAATTTATTGCCCTGGAAGATGGAAAAAATGAGTTTCCCATTAAAAATCAATGTTTTATGTTCACACAAAACGCTGATTTCATTCTGGACACATGGTACAGATTCATTCATCATCATTAAATAGTATATGGTGGTTAAAAGATTTGTCTCTGAAAAGACGAGTGTAATAAAAGACTTGCTTAGCCAAATTGAGAACATTGGTGAAGTTAGTTAATTCCATTTGCATTATGCTTATGATATCCAATTTGGTAGCTAATAAACAGGAACTATACATTGGTATTATTTGGTTTTTGTTTTTTAATTGAAAATTTTGTGCCAAGGAATTCTTGTTCAATTAATTAATTTTTCTTAGTTTACATTGCATTCATCGACTTGTGATAGCCAAAAGCAAAGGATAAATCAATTCAGAATCGTTGAAAAATAGAGCAAACAATTGCTTTTATATTTTTAATTTAATATTTAATTTAATTCTTACGAAATTGTATTTATGTTCTTCTTTTATTCTTATTCGAAAAAAAAAAACAAAAACCAAACGTTCTGAGTTTAGTTCCATTTGTATGGAAAAATGATATCCGGAAATTTTCTTACGGATGTAGATTAGTTTTTTATTCACCAACAATTCAAATATATTTTAGCATGTTTTTCTGTTTCCTTCTTCGTTCTACGGAGGAAATATATTTATTTTGGGAAACATGACAATTTGTGGTTTTTTCCGTGGTTTTTTGCGATTTTTATTTCTTTTTTATTGAATATTTTTTTTATTTGTAGTGAAAAGTATCTGTAATACGGTAGATGTAGATAATTTCAGTCCTGAAGTATGGTTTTTATTGGGTATTTCATTAAGGGCTTTCTATCTTTAAATTTAAATAAAACAATTAGCGTGTGAGATATCATCGAAATATTTATTCGTTTGAAAGACCTATTGTAGTCACCAAAGTCTAGTAGGTAACGTGATGGCTTACTGGACGTGAATCCACGCTTCAAACCTTAAATTAGATATCTCCAACAAAACGAAATGTAAAAAAAATATTTCATCAGCGTCCTCCTCTAAATAGATTTCTGCAAAAACATGCATACATAATTGGCCATTACAACCCTTCAGTCAGGATTACGGCCTAGCTTCTCACAAGGGTCTCTCTGCAAAAACTCTAAGAGTAAATCGGAGTCAACTTTTAACTGAAGGTCCCGCTACTCATGTATAAAATTAACACGCACAAAGTAAGTGGTGTGAGAAGGTAGGTCGTAATCCTTACTGAGGGGTTGTAGTAAACGACTATACATTGATTTATGTAGAACACATTCAAAACGGAATATCAACCATTAATCCAATGTCCCAATCGTGAAGTTAAGAAGAGTGGACGTTGCGACAAGCCAAAAACAGGTTAATAACATTTTTCAAGATGCATAAGACGCTACTAACAGGCACTGTGTGAGAGTCCTTTAATGTGAGTCAAGAAAGATGGCAAAATACAACCAAATCCAATATTAAAAACTACGGCGGAAACCTGATGCCTCATGACAAGAATTGTTTATGCGTTTAATATTCTAATTTTTATTAATAGTCGCCGTAGTCTAGTAGGTAGTGTGTTGGCTTATTAGACGTAAGGCCACGGTTTAAACCCCCAGGTCCGACATCTCCAACAAAACGAAATTCGAAAATATATTTCCTCGGCGACTTCCTCTCAGCAAATTTCTAGCAAAAACTCTGGGAGTAAATAAAATTGCCATGAAAAGTTTCTCAAAAATCTATAATTCGGAGTCGACTTTAAACTGTGGGTCCCGCCACTCATGTATAAAAGTAACACACATAACATAAGTGTGAGAAACTATTTCGTAATCTTCACAAAAGAGTTGTGATGACCAATTATGTTATGTATTCTAACTCTTGTTAATAAAAGCAGTTACTGAATAGTTTCATATGGAATGTTGGATATTTCCTATAGAATTTTGCTTGTCAATTAAACTTTAACAGCCATATTAAACTCTTATTTTGAATGCATAAATTTTAACTCACTGCTTTCAATTTTAAATGAGACAATTTATAACAACGCTATTAAACACATAAATTGTCGTAAAATAAGTTATAAGTTCTGTTCAAATGTTTGCCAAAATTTGGCGCTGCAGCTACACTCTTCTTATTTGCAAAGTTCATAAATTTTCATGATGATTTTTTCGAAACAGTTGGGAGTACCATATTTGGTTCAATTGTCAAGTATTTTTTGCAGTTATATTCGTACGTAATTTATTTGTATTGTTCTCATAAAAGGAGAACAAAGAAAACAAATTTGTTTTTGTATGATAAACACACTTGCATATGAAAATTTATTGGAAAAGCAAATAGGAAAACTAAATAAATATTTTGCATTCCTTCTTCTGTTCCACATAAGCACTAATTGGAAAAAACGTGGAAATAAACAATGATTTTCCCAATATTTTGAATTTAAAATTAAAAAGTTGTTCTTGTTTTTTTGACAGGTTATGTAATGTGAAATCTGCATAGCACAGCATAATGTTTAATTGGGATCATAATGAAGGCAGAAAAATTTTAAAATTACACTATGCGACAAAATAAAAAAAAAATTAAATACACCCAGCTAATGACATAGTATATGTTCTGAGTTTTGTTGAGTAGAACTCAAAAATATTTTTTTTTATATTTCTTGAACGCTCCAAACTTGTATTATTTGACAAAAACTGTTTTTTTTGAACTTTACGCATAAATTTATTTATAACACAAACATTTCTGAACCAATGTCCACAATTTAAACCTTATTAGAAAGGAGAGGGATGGGCCTTTAAAACAGTATACATATGTATATTATTTGACTTAATATGCTATGAGGTTTGATGAGGTAAAAAGTATGAAATAAGTGATGACATTCTGAAAGTGCATTATCTTGTAAAGAGATTGAGACTTCGTTTAATCAAATCGAACAAACATTTCCGTAGTTACTATTTAAGGAGTATAACAGTCGAGTTATATTTTTCATATATATATTTTTTCAAATGAACTTTTAGTTCAAAATTTTTCAGAACCTACGAGTAGTGCCAATTCCACGTTTAAGCGACCACCAGAAATTGGCCAATGTTTGCTCAAAGAGAAATAATAATAATAAAAAAAAAAACACAAATATTAGCCGACTTCTGGTAGTCGTGCAAACTTGAAATTGACACATTTTGCGATATACAATCAAGATCCATCAAATCTTTTGAAAATTTTTAAACTAAAAGTTCATTTGATAAGATGACATATGTATATAAAAAATATTACACGACTGTTAACTATTTAAATAATAGCTAAGATAATTTTTGTCAGATTTGATCAGACGAAGTGTCTATTACCATTACCATTACGAAGGCGATACTATCACACATTTCCTTTTTATCCAACATAGTATTTAAATAGTAAAATTTTATAATTTTAGTTCATTACGTAATATTAACAATACTTTAATAAAACCATTAAAAATATACCATTGAATAGTAGGCATCCTTGAAAAGCCTGCACACAATGAATGTAAATCTATATTTCGTTAATATTTTCAAAACAGAAACATGGTACTGCCTTGAAGGTAGACAGTACATGTTTTTTCTAATGTTTGTTTTTGTTCACGCTCTACATACAACAACATTCAAATGGTCAACAAACACAAAATGGCTTACACGTTTAGAATAGAAAATATTATGCTTTGTTTGTAGCAGTTATGGAGCCCGGAGAAATTTTAATTTCTTGGAAATATTGATGCAAAAAGGATTGTGTTCTATACTTCATAACATAACATGAAAATGACGTACATTTTGAGAACGTCGTTATACAGTGAGCACTTCTGAATAACTTTTTGAACAAAAAATTATCGTTAACAAAAAAATGTTTGTTGTTGTTAATATTAAATTAAAGCTTGAAATCTTTATTTTTATAATAAATGAAAATAATTTTCTTAACGGCTATGTACACAAAAAAGAATTTGCAAAACTAAAGTATACTAATATTCACCGGCAGAAAAAAAATCTGTAAAGAAAAGAAACTGGAATTTTAACTACCAAAAATTTGCAAACAACTACATACATACATAACTGTCCATTAAAACCCTTCAGCCAAGATTCCGGCCTAGCTTCTCACACCACTCATGTTGCATGTGTTAATTTTATACATGTGTGGCGCAACCTACAGTTTAAAGTTGACTCCGAACGACAGATTTTTGAGAAAATTTTCATGGCAATTTTATTTACTCTCAGAGTTTTTGCCAAGAAATCTGCTGAGAGGAAGTCGTCGAAGAAATATTTTTTCATATTTCATTTTGTTGTCTGACCTAGGGTTTGAACCGTGGCCTTACATCTAATAAGCCAACACACTCCCTATTAGACTATGGCCCAAAAACACAGGTATCACGTTTTGTGATCGATATAAAATTCCAGTGAAGAGCAACAAGTATATAAATCGACTGTTCTCACATTTGCTTGACTTGATTATGTTTTTTCCCTGATTACGTTTTTACCAACATACTGCAAAATAAATAACAGTATACATGCTTAACTTTAACCTGTTCAATACGGTTGTAATAAACCTATGAAAAATAAATCAATACTATGGCATGAAATTGGCATTTACAGTTATGTGAAAAAAGAAACATACATACTAACCGCAAAAAGGTTGTTTAATAATGGCTGCAATTTTCATTGATTTAATTTTCCTAATTTAATTTTTTTTTGTTTAAGTGCTTTTTTCCCCAAGCAAAATATACATAAATTTTTGTCAGCACAATGTTTATCCAATGTTCGTTTTTTTCATTACTGGTTTCCTTTTTTTTGGCTCTTAACTACCAGGACAAATTATTGTAAATGGATTTTCAACATGTCATCGTTAACATCATTACTGTTGCCTTCCATTATTGATTTTTAAATTCTTAAATCATCAAGCATGGTCAAAAACTCAATTGAATTTAAATAAATGCGAGGAAATTCACTAAAGTGATTCTTTTTTTTTAAATTTTTCTACTATAAATAAGTGAAACTCGAAAAAACAATTCCTAACGTCATGAGAACATAAGAACTTCACAAAGTACATTTTATAAGCAATAATACGGTTGGCCGACTTGGTTGGTTGGTTGGTTTTAGTGTTTAACGCAATTTAAATTTGCTGGTATAATATGCTAATGCAGTATGCTATGCAACTTAGAATTTAAATGTATTTCATGTGTAAATTTTGGAATAAATGGTTTACGCTCAAATGTGAACTAACCAAATTGACTTCTTTCATTTCCTGATTGTCTTCAATAAGGCAGACTATTATAACATGCGACGTCATTATAGACGTCATACAATGATTTGTACATTTCAACCAAACATTTATAAAATTTTTTTTTGCTTCAAATTTCGAATTTAAATGGATGTTATACATACTATGCGATAGTTGTGAGTAATTATGAGTAGGAGAGAAGAAAGATCTCTAAATCGTAGAATATTCAAAGCATAAAAAATATTGTTACCAAAAGGGAAACGGTGTAACATCGTTTAACATTAAAATGATACACAGAAGCTACAAAAACAAAAACCATGAGTATGAAAGAAAAGGGGATAGACAAGTAAGCGAGAACGTAACAACAAAGAATGTAAATAAAATACACAAACAACAAACATTCTATTTCAGGAATGTTCGTTAGACTGTTTACGTGGGCATATAAAAAGGCAAGAAAAAGCAGGCAACGAGTAGTGAGAATTCAGTCAGCCTTGTGTGAAGTTGCGTTGCGTGTGAAGAGAACAGTCGTGGTTTAAAGATCTCCATTGTAAAGATCTGCGTTGTTAGCGATCAAAGTCAATTATTGTTGTATTCATCAAGTTGTGAACACTGACACACAAAATAGTGCTAACAATAAAGAATTTGATTGAATCTAAACACAAATTTATTTTTATTTTGTTTGCAATCTTGCATATTTTAAAAAGGTAAAAACGTAACAATATTTAAATCATAGAAAAGATATGTAAAGCAAATCATAAATTACTTATCATATCATTTAGTCATAACTGCGACTTAGTTTTGTTGTTCATAATGTCTTTAAAGTTCTTCTATCGGGTAGGCTTTCTATCGGTTTAAATTTGAACAATCGGTTATATCAAATCTGGCAATCATTCTATACACTCACAATATTCAGTACATATATCATCTTTTTTTTATTTATTTATTTTTTTTTTTATTTATTTAAAAAACATCTATGGATCAAAATCCTTACAGACTATTTACATTTACAAATTATTAATTAGAATATAAATTTTCAAATGTTCAAAGAAAGTATAATATTACGTTTTATGATATTAACATTCAACGAGTAATCAATATAAGTGTAAAAATAATTAAAGTATCTACATAATATCCTTTATGGGTCATTGTTACCATAACTAGTTTGATGATATTTAAGTTGAAGGGGTACGAAAGTTCTTGTTGGTCTAGAAGGAACATTGAAGCAGATATTTCCCAGTAGAAATTCCGAACAAATAGAGCCATTCAATAAATTTATCAGAAAGCTTATATTCAGTACCAAGCGTCTACTTTCCAACGTAGGTAGTTTAATTAAAGCAAGTCGTGAAGATTAAGATTGTAGGTTCACATTTGGATTCCACGTCGAGTTTCCCAAACAAAATAAAAGAAACTGCTTTTGAACAGATTCTATATTGTTTTTCTGATAGGAAGTAGAGGGATCCCAAATAACCGATCCATACTCTAAAATAGGCCTTACCAAGGCAGTATACAATCGAGTAGTTATTTTACGATCAGTAAACTCCTTAGCCCAACGTTTTATGAAAGCAAGCACCCCACGGGCTTTATTAATCATCATAGTTATATGTTTATTAAAGTTTAATTTGCTATCGAGGAGAACTCCTAAGTCAAGGAACTCAGTAACTAATTCCAGCTGAAATCCGCCTAATGAAAAATGACCTTCTGTAATCAAGTTTCTCGAGAATCGCATATGTTTACATTTCTTTAAATTAAGATACATTAGATTAATATTACACCAATCGTAAAACATATTCAAATCATGTTGTCACTTCTTTCTCTCGTGAATACTATTATAGCTCAGGAAAATTTTCAAGTCATCCGCATACATTAAAATATTACAGAATTTTATTACACATGGTACATCATTAATAAAAAGGGAAAATAATATAGGACCCAAATGGCTTCCTTGTGGGACTCCGGAACTTACGACGATGTGTTTAGATGTTACATTGTTAAAAACTACGCACTGCAGTTGTAAATCCCAACAGATGAAGTTTCTGTAAAAGCAAGTTGTGATTTACTTTATCGAAAACCTTACTGAAGTCGGCATAAATTACATCAGTTAATTGTTTGTTATTAAAACCATTATTTATGATTGTAGTTAGTTGCAAGAGATTTGTGGTCGTTGAGTAACCTCTCCTAAAACCATGTTGATGATGATACGTTATTGCCGTATTTTGGGCTCAGAAAACCCACACATAGTCTTACAGATGCCAATGCACCTATTACGAGAGACTGGTTGGTGTGGCTTTTGGAGCAGAGGCATATTTCTTTGAAACTGAGGATGGCACAACCATTACTGTTAATGGAGATACTTACTGCAACATGATAACCAATTTTTTTGCACCCGCTCTTTATGTGTGAAGGATGTTTGGTTTGCACAGGATGGTGCAACCTGCCACATATTCATGCCACAATCAATTTATTGCGTCAAATGTTTGATGACCTTTTAATTAGCCGAAATGGTGATGTCAATTGTCCCCCAAGAGGCTGCGATTTCACACCTTTGGACTATTTTCAGTGAGGCGCCATTAAAGAAAAGTGTCATGCCGACAAACCAGAGACAATTACGCATTTGAAGGCCAACATTCGTGATGCCATTGCCGAGATAGGACCCCGTACACTCAAAGAAATGCACCAAAATTGGTTCGATCGAATGAGGTATTGTCAGGCCAGCCACGGCCGTCATTTGAATGAAATAATATTCCATGTCTAACCGAAACAATTTTACTTGACAACAAAAATTAAATTTAAACTTTTAAATCATTCACCCATATATGACCAGATATTGGAGTCTGGTTTTTCAAATAATGATCTACTATTTGTAAAAAAAAGTACAACTGAAAAGAATTGGTAACAGTTGGTAAAAGAAGAATGTGGAGATTTAAAAAATTTAAAATCTTTGTTTAACGATTTTAATCTGCTGCAACTGTTGTTGATATTTCAAATTAAGTAATCACGTCTGGATATATCTTTATGACACCTATATTTATAGCAATACTAGATGTTTAATATGCAGTCGCCGTAGTCTAGTAGGTAGTGTGTCGGCTTATTAGACGTAAGGCTACGGTTCAAACCCCAGGTCAGATATCAAAACGATTACCTCTCAGCAGATTTCTGGCAAAAACTCTGAGAGTAAATAAAATTGCCATGAAGAGCTTCTTAAAAATCTGTCGTTCGGAGTCGACTTTAAACTGTAGCTCCCGCCACTCATGTATAAAATTAACGCACACAATATAAGCGTAATCCTGACTACAGTATTCCCTCGATTTACGTCGTAGAATGTTCCGGAAAAAGGCGACGTAAATCGAAACGACGTAAATCGAATTTCAAATAACTCATACAATCAGAAGCATTTATTTATGCACATTTTCCAAAAAAAAACTAAAACAATTCAATTTTTATTCTGTATAACTAAGTACATACATAAATATAGATGGATTTTTGATTTGTTATAAAAATTTATTTCATATGTTATTCACAAAAAGTTTAATAAAAAACAAAAAATTATCCATTAGCACTTAAACAACGTAAATCGAGACGACGTAAATCGAGGGAATACTGTAAAGGGTTGTAATGACCAATTATGTTATGTATGTAGACGTTTGATATACTATATATATAAGGAAATAAAAACATTAGTTCCCAAAAATCTAATTATATCATGTGGTATACATCTGTCCTATAAAACACAGATAAGGAATAGCAAAGATAGACTTTCACGACCAGTATAATATACATTTGTCGACATAAATATTGCATTTTCACTGCTAATCATGAGCAGGAACTAATTTGGCAATTTTATATTAAAAGAAAATAAAAGCGATTTAAAAAATTTAAATATTTAAAAAGGTATTCAGGCATTCTTGCTATCTTGTCATAGCACCTTAATTTTACAATTCCAAATCATTTTGGTTATATCTGGAACAGGCAGGATAATGTGGAATAAAAAGAAAAATTTAAAAAGAAATATTATTGAAATTGGAAAAGAATACATTAAATACGATAACATCATTCCGTTATTTTTGTTTTGCTCGTGCGTATCCCTGTTGGCGTTTTGAATGTCGTGGTAGTTTAGCTGCTGTGCATAAATTTGTTTCTTGTACAAGGTTCCAATGACAGCGAAAACCAAAAAACAAACAAACAAAAATAATGACACCAGCATAATCTTGTACTTGTAATTATTTTCAAATTAAAATAATGAAATGACAGCGGCAACCGATAAAACAAACTTCTTACAAAACCTTGAATTTGTGTCCGGCAACTACGCTATATTCAAATAGTACTACTTGAAGTAAGTTCAGCAAATACCACTAAATGCCATAGGCATTAACGTGCCTTTAATCGTTAAATTGGATTTCATAACTGCGTTTTCTCATCTTTTTCTTTTTACTGCAAACTTGTTTGTTATTTTCTTTATTTTTGAGACAGAATTAAAATGAAATTTATTGGCCATTCATTGATACACGTATTCTTTACATTAGTATTATGGTGATTATTCCAATGACACATATTTCAGCTAAAAGTGCAGGTAAACTTAGCAAATATTTATCAAAAATACAACAAACAATAATGGTTATAGTCTAACAAGGAGATTACATTTATATACTCTTTTTTATAAGAACTTAAGTTAAGTTAAGTCGCCGTGGTCTAGTAGGTAGTGTGCTGGCTTATTAGACGAAAGGCCCGAGTTCGAATCCCAGGTCAGACATCAAAACGAAAATATGAAAATATTTCTTCGGCGACTTCCTCTCAGCAGATTTCTGGCAAGAACTCTGAGAGTAAAAATTGCCATGAAAAGCTTCTCAAAAAATCTGTCGTTCGGAGTCGACTTTAAACTGTAGGTCCCGCCGCTCGTGTATAAAATAAACGCACACAACACGAGTGGTGTGAGAAGCTAGGACGTTGTACAATGGGTCAGTTCGACCTCCGGGTACTGTACTTGTCACAGTTGACAAGTACACGTCCTCTAACCTAACCTAACCTAACCTAAGTTAAGTACAGAATGAAATGAACAGAAGAGAGAGATGCATTTTAAAATATATGTGAGAAGAAGTCTACATAAATGAGGCAGAAGAATTCTACGTAAGATATCTGAATTAGTGTAGAATATCGGCATTGTATAAAAAGAGCTTGCGTTAGCCAGACATGTAAAGAATTCTCCAGTGAAAGTGTCAATAAACAAATACATTTTACTTTAGTTACATGTTGTTGCGTGCTTTTATTTTCTAAATAATAATAAGCATTAAACAATTTCGGTTGTTCGAGTGATATATGTATATAATAAATTGAAGCGTTTTCTCCTTTCCCGTTTTTTATAATTTTCTTTTATTTTCTATTAATTAATATTAAACATCAATTTATTTTAAATTCTTTATAAAAAATTTAATTTATTTCCTAATAAATTTAAATACAATTTTTTATTTAAGGACAATATAGTACTAATAAAATTTTTAAAATTAAATTACAGTAATTTTTAAATTGAAATACATTAGCGTATAATTGTTATTTAATTTATTCCCGTCACTCATACGTCTGCCATTATGCCACTGTATTATACAAATTCATACATACATAAGTGCCGTTTGTTTTATTTTATTTTGAGTATGTATTTGAATTAATTTTAAAATTTTAATTTAATTTTATACAAAACCATACGCTAATGTCATATATTTCTATAATTTTATGCAGAATTACATGATTATTTGGAAATAAAATTAATTTTTACTAACTGAAACCAAAGAAAATAAAGTATAAAGAATGTGCATTTCAACATATTTTGGAATATTTTTCAAAAATACTTCATGACGCGGGGGGAAAGATAGAAGGGAAGGAAAGAGAAACGAAGAGCGTAACAATGCGTTGCTCTCATCGTGTGTTTTTGTTGTTTGACCACTTTTTTATTAAATTTTCTGAAATCACTTATTCTGGTCAGTATTGCCACGAAAAAAAATATTGTAACGAACAATTGTGAAAAAAATTACCAAATAAGAAAAAATATAACCAAAATTAAATTCACAGTATTTTTTATTTTATTTTTCAAATATAAATTATAATTAATACAACATAGTAAGAAAAGAAACAAAAAATAACAAACTAAAATTTTAGTCTTACAAATTAATTCATTTCTACAAACAAAAGCTCTTTTTATAAGAAAAATAAATAACCAAATCCGGAAATTTTGGTTAAAAATAGCTAAACGGCAACACTGGTTGTGATTAGTGAGCAAGAGAGAAAAAATAAGTTGAGAGAATTTATTTATTTACAGCCATAGAAAACTGTCAATAATATACGATACTTTTTTTTTCATCAACATACATATGTAAAGCCATCTATCTTAATAATTTTAGATAAATAAAGATAAAATAAAAAAATCAATTTTTTTTATTAAAAGAACATAAAGCTATCCATCTTTGGCTTAAAAATTATACCCAGTTTTTTTAGATAAACAAAAATAAAAAAACCCATTTTTTATTATAAGAAAAAATAAAAAAATTAAATACGGCCAGCTAATGACATAGAACATTTTTAACATAAAATATTTTTTGATAGTTATTCTGAAATAAAATGATAACGCATCCGCCACACACGTGTTCTTGTCGCAGTCTGATCGACAACTAAATCAAATAACACAAGAATGCGTGTGAGTTCTCTCTGCACAATTGTGCGGGTCGTAATGTTAAACAAATTTTGGTGAGAGAGGGTCGTAATGTTACAACCCGCCATAAGAAATTTTACTTCTACATGATGCGCATTCTTTATATCCATATTCTTTGCTGAAACACAAATTTTTTCAATTAAAATAAAAATTTTACGTGTGGCATAAATATTTTAACATTCAAGTTACCTTAGCTTTAAAAAATATACATTATCTTCTGTTTTATATGTATTTTACTCTGGCATTAATCACTTATTGGATTCTATTAGGGCTGAAATTGATCAGATTGTGAATGAATTCTACATCCAATCCACAGTTTATTGAGCTCTTCTATTGTTTCTTCCGTAGTTCATTTGTAACCAAATATTTTCTATTAAATTTTAAGCTAGACTTTGAGATGACTAATTAAGAGTCTCAATGTAGTTTTCTATAAATCTTTTTTTTATCATTTTACTCTTGCGGTAAAGTACGTTATCCCCTTTGATAAATGAAAGCATCTAATGATTCTATATAACCATTAGGAAAATCAAGTTCATTTGAAATTTTATAGTATAGTATAGTATAGTATAGTATAGTATATATATTTTATTGATAGGAACCAAGCTAAGAGTATAAGTATGCCAGGCATCATTGTTAACAGCAGTTTTTGTGTTTGTTTTTGCGATTATTTTTTTTGTTAAATTTTAACAAATACTTCTACTTTCGATTAATGAAACTTGAATGCAACCTTCTGTCGGAATGACGTTTGCTTATAATCGAATGGCTAAAAAATATGGACTTTAGGAAAGTAGAACTGAGAGTATAAATGTTGAAAGACATATTCGACGTTTATTAATTATAAAATACTGAACTGGAGGAGCATTTATAAAATAATTTTAATTAATTACAATCTTTCTGCCGAATTTGGCCAAAATGTATTGCCATTTGTTCATCTAGTCTTCTTTGCTTTCCGAAAATCTATTCCAGAGTTGCTTTCATGATGTCGTCATCGCTTTTATGAAGGATATGATCAATGTAAGAATTGCTATAGTCTAGCAGGTAGGTAGTGTGTCGTTCAGCAGAGGAATACCAATCAACCATCTAAATTCATTCAAATTTAATATTGTATGTTTAATGTGCCCATACAACGGATTGTCTAGCTATTTCTAGAAACCTGCGGTATTCGTCGAGGTGATGTACATTCTCTTTAGATACATAAGGCATGATTTTATATTAGTAAATATGTCTAGTCGTAGTCGTAGTCTAGTATGTAGTGTGCTGGTCAATAGAACGTGAGGCCACGTGTCAAAGCCCAGGTCAAATTTTAAAAATATTTGTTCAGTTACTAACTATCAGATTTCTGGCAAAAACTTTGGGAGTAAATAAAATTGCCATGAAAATGGTAAGAGAATAATGCCCAATTATGTACGTATGTATGTTAATATGTCTACCCACTCAATATACACTGACACCAAATTTTTCTCGCTTCTGTCCCCATAGCTATTGTTTCAAAAGAAATGGCATCACAAAAATCATGTAGTCTAAGGATAATATTAAAGTCGCCGTTTCAAACCTGTGGTGCAAACCCCAGTTCAGATATCTCGAACAATACGATAGATATAAAAAAAAAATTTTTTTGGGTATAACCTCTTTGCCACTTGTGGCAAAACCTCTAACAGAATTGCCATGTAAAGTTTCTCAAATCTGTCATATATAAAATTAACACACACATGGTGTGAGAAACAAGGTTGTAATCCTGTCTAAGAATTTGTAATAACAAATAAAATAAGTAAGTGAATATGATAACTACGATTCTATAAAGACACCGATAAAAAATTATTTCTGGAAAAATTTTTGGAAAATGGATTTAACAGAGCCTAACTTCTACCGTGAATTATTCCAAACTTTTTAAAACATCCAGTAAACAACCACTAATATAGAAATAAAAAGACTTCATATCGTTGTAATACATTAAATTTTAAAATATTTTCTTTAACAATTTCCACCTTAAGACTTAAGCAACAATAAAGAAAAATTTTATCCACTTAATTATACAGAATTATATATTTCTTCTTAAATAATATGAAGAAAAAGTAGCTGCAAAATTAAATCAATATCTTCTCTCAAATACCACAAGACATTCATTCTTTGACATGATTAATGGCATCAAAAACATATAACAGCACCAAGAGAAATAAAAACAAAAAAATTGAAAAAGTACCACAAAAAGTGAATGAATTTCTTGTTAATTTTCTTTTCCATTGAATATTTATTTAATTAATTTACTTATACTTCGTACATCGACATAAACCATAAGTATGTACATACATATGTATGTTCAATAATATTTACATTTCATGAAATCTACCTGTATCTGCAAACTCTTATTTAACGGTATGCAACGGTATAATTAATATAATAATTATTCACCATATTTTACCCGTACGTGTATTCGATATTATTTTATTTTCATTTGAATTTAATAATTCATTAAAAAGATAGAGAAACTTTGAAATTATATTCTGATAATGAATTTCATACATCTTTTGATTTCTGCAATCGGAAAATATCGATCCCACATAGCAAGAATGGGTTGCTGAAGCTGACATTGGTGACGGTGATATAATAAACTTCACCGATGGCTCATAAATGAAATGTGGATCTGGATCTGAGGTGTATTCCGTTAAGCTGGCACTCATAACGAGTCAAACTTGTTCGAGGCAATTTGAACTTCTAATGAATAATTATAAGTGAGATGTGACTTTAATTATGTATCAAACTATCTACAAGTAATCTGATAATAATAATTCGGAGATTGTATACACAAAGAATACTTGTTATAGATTGGTTCAAATCCAATATATGGACTATGAAACGAAGCACCAGGAACAAATACTTGGAACCAATAATGCATTTTAGAAGCGATTACTGGTTGTTTATCAAATAATAGACAATAGACAATAATATACTGTAAAGCATTGAGTTTCGAAAAGTTTTCTTTAAATTATAAATGACTATGGTCAGATTCAAGAATGGTGAAAATATTTTAAAATTGACCTCGATAACTTATTTGGTATAACACAAAATAATAAAAATAAAATAATATAATAATAAAATATAATAAAAAAACTGAGGAAGACAAAGAATTTTTAAAGAGACAAAGAGAGAGCCACGTCGATCAAGTTGTAAAAATTTGCAGAAAAAGAAAAAAGAAGAAAGCAAAGGCGATGAAGAAACGGTCTACTTTTACTACTACAACTTCCAATTTTGTGTGTGTTTTTTATTTTATTCAGTGTTAATTTTCTGTTCTGCTACGTATTGTATGTTAAAGATTTTAGAGAGAAAATGTTTATATTCATGTACTAAAAAATTCTACATAGCAAATTCTTATAAAAGAAATGTAATTTGTTGACACTTCTTTTTTCTTGTTTTTTTTTGGTGTTTTATCCATCTAAATTTAATCATAGTTTAAAAAAGACTTGTATTCTAATAATATAATAACGACTGAATTCTATAAATTTCATCTTAAATCATAAATAGTGTTGCGCCATAACGTCAACTATAACCAACTATATAATATACATATATCAACTATATAGTCAACTGTAATAAACTATTATAATATGTCGTATAACATAATATATACATAATAATTAATAATAAGAATTGAATTATATAATAACAAATTCGTTAAAATCATAATTAGTACCGCCCTAATATTAAATGCATTTAAGTTCAATGAATACATAGTAATAAGTAATTAGGATAAGCAACGAACTTGCTGAATTAAAGCAGTTAGAATTAAGTACATATGTATATAAATTATATTAGGATTAAGTAAAAATGAAATAATAAAATCAGTTGAATAATAGAATCGTACGCGATCGGTGTTTTCATCTCTAAACGGTTTGGTCTTCTCGGTCAATAATTTAAAGTGTCCAACAATAAATAATTAAATTATAAATTGTTTAATTTAATTAAGTCCTTAAAAACCATTAAGGATAAACAAATAGTTTACCATAAGAAATATCTACGTAAACTTTGTTTCCACTATATTTTTACGGAGTTAAGTTCAGTAATAAAATGTACAACTCAAGCAGTAAACAGAAATGGATTGGCTGTATGTACCTCGGCAATGTTATTCAAAATATTTAGATTTTCCTAAAAAGCATGAATAATGTCTACGCAAATGTGGGTGCTTTCCAAAATATTAGTTGCTTTGTGTTTGAACAAAGTTTCGTGTTTCATAATGCCGCTGTACAACATATATACAATGTCTTCTATTTCAAAACGTCGTCAATGTGTATTTTTAACGCAGTCAAAAAGCAATCAGACATCGGATTTATAGTTGATGCATTGCTACGGTTTGGCAAATATGCTACACTAAAAACCGCAGTTTATATTTGCCATACTTAAGCAAATGAACAGCTGATCATAAAAATAAAAACATTGAAAAATAAAGTCACAAAAAAAATGGAAATATACAACATAAAAAAACGAATTAAAAGAAAAAGCCGAATAAAAAATGGACAGAGAACGAAATAAATAAAATTATAAATTATCTTAAAGATATTTGAATGAGTTTTATTTCAATCCACGATCGGCAACTCCTATACACAGTGTATTTTGGCCGTTACAAAATTTACACAGACTACTCACACGCATAGAAAACACAATTCAGTCTCTTATGAGCTGTCACAGAAGAATGTTGTGTTTCGCTCGTTTATTGCTTTTGTACATGAAAATATGTAAATGCAGAGTTGGATAATTCTGTATATTGTTTTACCTTTTTTTTAGCGTCTCCACTACATATAAAGTAGTTTTTGGAATTATAAACATTTAAATGTTTTTTTATCGCCTTTAGGTGTTTTAGGTTATTTATTATATGTTTTTGGAAATTCATTAAAATTTATAATAATTGCTGACAAATAGGTTAAAATTTTTTTAATTTTTAAAAACATATATTTGTTGAAAAAATCATATTTCTACTTTAAAATTTAAAATAAATATGAAAAAAGAAACTGAATCAAAATATTTACTACTTTTGAACTAAAAAATTACAATTTTTCTTTTTGCTTAGTATTATTTATAAATTTCAGTTTTCCATGCCTGTCTTGTGGTGAAAATGAGAGTACAACTGTTTCTCATTTCTTGTTTTTTCGCTCTTACACTTATACAAGTGCAAATTGTAGTAGTATATGTCTGCCGATCACGGATTTAAATATATAATGACAACATTTAAGAAAACATTAATGAATATATGGCTTGTCTTTTCATTTGAGAAGTTTGCAATAAGTGTTGCAAAGTTAAACAAAAAACACCGTTCGCAATTAATGGCAAATATTTACAATAGTATAAATTTACCATCTAAATGCCCAAGATTGTGAACTGCGCTTATATGTTCGCATGCTCATGCAACTGGTATCCAATATTGTAACGGGTTAACCATTTATCGTTTCCAAAAGTTAAGTTAAATGGAACTCACATAGAGTTCTGGGTTTAGATAATAAAGCTTTTACTTCATTGTAACTGGTGGACTTTATCAATGTCATTTAAATCACTGCCACTGGATTAAGTGCAGCAGTCGAACATTTAAATCAGTTTTTGAACACTTTTTCGCACATTTCGATTTTCGGCTTTGAAATCCTCTAACGTCCGAAAATTATCCGCCTAGGTTAATTATTTGACGTAGTGCTACAGAAATTCTCATGATCTTGGTAGAAAAATAACGTAGCCAAAGTTCAGGATCTTGGTTGCAAATTGATGTCGCCAAAATATTATACAATAAAGCTAAAATGGGCAGGTTGTGAAAATAAATATCGTCCATTTCGTAATTTTCAATGAAAATTTTAATCGAGAAATTGATGTTTAAAGCTTGTTACTCTAACACCCAAACGGCATATCGACGGTGTTGTGAATGAACCGCCGGCGTTGATGATTATGTGAGTTGGATATCAGGTGGTAAGAGATACAAATCCAAATGCAACATCCATCAAGATTCGTAAGGTGAGAATGCTGAGAACGCAATGGAATGGAAAAATTTGTATTATTCGCCACACCTTCTTCAGCAAGAATGAGCGTGTGATCTCTCCTAAGCAACTCATTTTCCACTCGATGGTTATATCAACATAATTGCCGCATATAGTCCCCGGAGAATAAAGACGTGACTGTGAAAAAGCCTATCTCACCAACAAAATGACAATTTAGTGCACATTATGGTATAGAGGCGTCATCATTGTTTCATGTTTTTTGTAAATTTTCCCAGAAGAAACTTTAGCCTTAATTCATAGCGCTATGGCCTGCAATTGAAGATTAGGAACTGGATGGTATATAGTTTCAATAAGACTGTACCACTAGACACATAACATTATAAATCATCAGATTTGAAGACGTTGAAGTTCTTATCGAGCTAGTACGTAAAAAGCCGTATATCTACGCACATAATCTCCTAACACTGATGCGCGTAATAAGAAAATGAGCTGGAAACACATCTCAAAAGAATCGGCTGCTGCAACCAAACTATTCCATATATACTGGCAAGATCCAATCCAATTACAATAAATAAAGTTTTCATAGAGATTATAGCCTTCCGTTTATTTTTATTAACTTGATTTTTGAAACCGAAAAATTAATAACCCGTTATATTGTTTACAAGTTGTATTTATTTAATATATTTTTTATGTTTATATAAGTTTAAGCGATCTACACGTATACTGACTGAACACCACACAATAGCTGGCCGAGACAATGATTTATATTCCTTTACTACTATTACTTGTTCGCGTATTCATCTTACGTTATAATTCGATGACAAATTATTGCAATATTTTTCATTTCATCACTTTGTGAAAAACAATTCCTTTCAGTGGATATAAAGAAATCCATAATAAATATTTTGAAGGTCAAGTTCATCATCAGTGTTGCTTACAGACATTGTGCTTTTGGTGGCATATCATTCTAAAAATAAACTGTGTTGGCTGAATCTCAAAAGACGTAAAACAAGAAAAAAATTTACAAACAATTTATTATTTCCTGTTTTTTCTTGCTTCTTTTACGTTTTTCTTTTTTGCTTTTTTACAATCTTGTGGAATTTGTCATTATTTTGTTTTTTAACATTAATATAAACATTTCAAGATTGTCTTTTAAGCACACGTAAAAGGTACAAACAAAAGGTACAATAGAATAGAAAAGACTATACGCAGGCACTTGAAGTGAAAAATAAAGAAAAATAGAAAAACATCAATAAATGCAAAATAAGTGATTTTGACTTTGGAATATCTACACCCTCTATCAGATGTTAATTAAGTTATAGACATACTATCGGAATCAAAGTATTTTATAATTATTATTTTATGTACCATAATTGAAATACATATCTTTTATTTGTTAATTGTATTTATATTACATTCATACATTGAATGATCATTTCAACACCTAACTCTGGATTCATACCTAGCTTGTCGTAGCACTGATACTGTGTGTTATTATCAGACGTCGGCACCAATGACCCTCAGGGGAAGAACATCTTCGGCTTTTTACACACATAGGACACGAACATCAACAATGTTCGTTAAAAAGAGCGTAAAATTGCATTCAGTTGTTTGTCAGCTTATAAAGAAGAACGTTCATGTCGCTTTTTTTCAGGTTTCAATGATACACCCAAAAAAATATTACAGTAGGATTCACTAATATTTAATTAGATTCATTGATAACAATGAGAAATTATCTCCATTTTTAGAAGTATATTTGTCAGGTTAAATACGCAGTCTTTAGGGATTTTACGCTGTAATTATTTTTATATTTTCCACTCCATATATGTACATATTATTTGGTTGCACTTGAAAATATTAGGTTACACTTGAAAATATTACTAAAAATTTTCCTCTGGGGTAACACATGCCTCTCACAAATACACTCACATTTTTATCATGTTCTCTTTGTGCCGACGTCGGGTTATTATTGTTACGAAAATGGAAACGGTGTAACATCGTTTAATATTAAAAAGAGCAAAAGCTACACAAATAAATACAACAAACTTGTTACAAAAAAACCAACAACATCAGTATGAAAGAAAAGGAGATAGACAAGTACGCGAGAACGCAACAACAAGCAATGTGTACAAAATACACAAACAATAATGAAGTCGCGATACAGTTCTCGAGAAAGCGAAACCACGAACGTTCGACTTCAAGAACCATCATCAGACTGTTTACGTGGGCATATAAAAAGGCAAGACAAAGCAGGCAAGGAGTAGTAGGAATTCAGTCAGTCTTGTGTGAAGTCGCGTTGCGTGTGAAGAGAACAGTCGTGGTTTGAAGATCTCCGTTGTAAGCAAAGAAGAATAGCGAACAAGCAATTGTTGTATTCGTTAAGTTGTAAACAGTGGCACACAAAAATAGTGCGAACAATAAAGAATTTAATTGAATTTAATTTATTTTGTTTGCAAACAACGAACTCATTTTTTAAACGTTTTTAAAAGGGTAAAAACGTAACAATATTCTGATTACTTAAATGTTTTATTATTATACTTTATTCTTTGCTCTAGAATGCGAAACTGAAAGACAAAATTTTTTATGTTCTCAAGAAATTCCAATAATTATCTTTTCTTTTGTTATTTCCGCAATTAACAAAACAAATACAAAAATCCAATTTCATTTTCGGAAGAAAGGGATTTGTTATAGTGCCCATTATTTGCTTTGTAACTCGTTAATTAATTTATAGTTGAAAGTGGTTTTCATTTCCACTCGTAATGAATGACTTCCCTCCAGGTATTACAATACCTGCAAACACAGCATAGGAGCTTAAGAGTTGCTTTTAGAATAATAATGAAAGAAATTGTTTAATTGAAAATATCATTCTACTTTACAAACCTTCTCTGAAAATCCATTTTGTTTTCATTTAAATGAATAACTTGTTTAAAAGAGGAAAAAATTTAAACTAAAAATTATGACGGTTGGGTTGGGTTAAATTGAAACTAAATTTTCTTTATAATACTGTTGTACTGTTGGAATGTGGCTACTTGTTGGACAGTAATGGGGGTGAATAAGTGATTCTTACCCCATTGCCTGTGGAGAGCTGTAGGAAATTATATTGGGACCCACTTTATATTTAAAACATATTTACATTACATTGAGCAGACCTACAGCTTTTTCTATTTCTATTTCTACCTTTGCTGATGTCACTGCTTTGGTTTGTATACATGGCAATCCACGAGAAGTATTAATTTACCTCTGGAGAAGGAAAGTGAATGAAAAAATGTGATCACTTAATATCACTTAATCAATAGAGTTGTGACCCACTCACAAATTACATATCATGGTATTCCTATTAATAGACGCCTGTCTAGGGGACTGTGAACTTTTGTTATATAATTCGCAACTTAAATCAATATGGGTTAGGTTAGGTCGAAGAGTTAGCTTTGATTACCACAGCTCACTTGAGCACGTATAGCGGTCCGTTGTGACACCAGAGGTAAGCGCAGTCTCTGTACTGGGTAGGAGTCGTTATATGGGAGCTGCAGTCTTTCTGCGTGCCTTCCCAAATCGCAATGACCTGTGAGCGTGGCCACTGTAATCGCGATGACATTACGATCAAGTCTGAGTAGCTGGTTGGGGCGCCTTCTAACCATCGAGGGTCAAGTGAGTCAGGCAGTGGAGTAAGATTCCTCTTCGACCCAAGATAGGTTGGCGTCCCGAAAGAATTTTCACCCAATGGTTAATTTAACCAAGGTAAGTGGCATACCCAATCGATTGACGAGGGTTCCGGAAGGTGTGCCCCAGCTCTGGCGAGCTCGTCGTCCCTGCAGTTGCCTGGAGTGTAACTGTGCTCAGGAACCCAGACTAGTGAGAAACTGACGCGGCCAGAGAGAACGTCGAGACAGTGACAATACTCTCTCACGAGCCTAGAGTTAATCATAACGCTCGATAGAGATCTTATAGCAGCCTGACTATCAGAGCAGTTTGAGATGAGGGTGAAAGGAGCACCGTTGATGAGGATCCATTGACCGACTCGGTAAATGGCCATTACATCTGCTTCAAACACGCTACAGTAATATGCAATATGGGGATATTCATTTTTTTATGGGGATATCTACCTCTACTTTAATTTACTTTACTTTAAAAAATGATAAACGATAGAACAAGATTATACGCTTGGTTATAGCAGTACCGTAGTACATTAGCACCGCGCATATATAAAAGAACTTTAGCATACTAATATCAAAACCCGATTGCATAGTATTGCAAGCTATACTTGAAAAAGATCCAATCATCTTCTTCGAATATAAGGAAAAGAGCTGAAGAGTCATATCGAAGACGTGTCGATGCATATGATCAGGCTCTATCAGAAGAAACATGCAAAAGATGGTTTCGATGTTTACACATTCTGATATGTAAACCACTAAAAAGGTTAAAGAGGTAGAATTGCAAACAATATTGGACGGCAGAAATGGAAACAATGAAAAAAAAAAAACTGCTGTGTATCTGGTGGAACCACACACTACCCTACCCGCCGTATTCACCAAAGTTTGCGTGTACTATTTGGTTTCTTTGAGGATACACGTTTTGGGTGAGCAGTATTTCGATTCCTATGAGAAAGTCGGAAATTAGGTGACTAATTGATTTGTTTCATAAGACGAATAGTCTTAATACCTACAAGTTGCTTAAGAGATGTGTAGCCAGAAATGGACAAAACTATTAAAAATTCAGTCAGGATAACGACCAAGCTTGTCACGTCGCTTATGTTGTGTGTGTGTGTTTATACATTAGTGGCAGAACCTACACTTTAAAGTCAACTCCGAACGGTAGATTTTCTAGAAGCTTTTCATGGCAACGATATTTACTCTCAGAGCTTTTGCCAGCAATCTGCCGAGAGGAAGTCGCCGAAGAAATATTTTTTATATTTCGTTTTGTTGGAGATGTCTGACCTGGGCTTTGAACCGTGTCCTCACGACTAATAAGCCAACAACATGGCGATTTCAAACTGAAATATACTCTTCTAATTTCCATATTTTCGTAATTCTCCTTCTTTTCTCTTCAATTCTCGAATAAATTAGCGTTTATTCGTCACACCCATTAAAACCCATTTCAAATGGGTCCACATGGTACTCACTTGAATGTGTAATGACCAGCTACGTTTACTAATAATTGTTTGTTTCTTACTTCGTTTACTATGAAGACTTTTTCAAAAAGCGAAAAAAATAATTTCCCAACAACTTTTAAATATAATCTCAGGATTATTAATTACAATATTTTCTTTTATACAAGAGAAAACCAAATCACTCTTTGGTCTTCTTACTTGGTACTCCATTGAATAAAGGATGAAGTCACTTCCTTTTTATGCTTCGATTAATAATTACTTTCTATAAAAAGGGTTAAACATTTTTATGAAAATTACTTTACTTTTACAATTGTGGTAATTAGAAATTATTTTTGTTAATTGGTTTTAACATTTCTGCCAATTTCATTTTAATTCATTTTAATTAAATTTTTAATTTACATGCTTTAGTGATATAATTTTACTGTAAATTGCATTTTAAATAAGCATCTGTACACATTGAAATTTAATATAATTAAATATAAATTATTGCAACCAAATGAAAGATCAAATGTTATATTATTTTTTTTTTAATAATGTCACAAATATGTATATATGTGTGATTAAAATTGAATTTGCTACCCCAGACTCTGTGTTGCACGACTTTGAATTGTAATTATATTATAATTAAATAAATTAAATGAATTAATTTCAAAAATGTAATTTTAAATGGATTTTTTATTAACTTTTATTTTTATTATTAAATCTTTCTAAACAAGAATACGCATATGCAAACAAATCTTAATATACAGTGGATCATAGTGAAATTGATTTACATGCAAGTGAGATTTTAAATGTAAAAAACTCTGATATCGATATTGTTACGTTTTTACCTTTTAAAATATGAGCTGAGTTTTAATTAAAATTCTTTAATATTCGCACAATTCTGTGTGCCACTGTTTACAACTTTATGTATACAACAATTGTTTTGTTTGTTATTCCTCTGTTAAGACCCTTTGCATAAACAATAACAATTACTAGACAACATGCATAGACACTGCATACACTGAATTAATTAAGTCTCCGTACAGATGGTTTCTTATTGGTTTGACTTTTTGTTTTGGGATCGAGTTATTTTCAGCGATGAGAGTAAATTTAATATTTTTGGGTCAGATGGAAGAAGAATGGTATGGAGAAAACCAAATACTGAAATGGACCCAAAGAATTTGACCCCAACAGTAAAGCATGGTGGAGGTAACATAATGGTATGCGGTTGTATGGCTTGTTCTGGTGTGGGCAATCTCGTTTTAATTGAAAATACGATGGATAAATTTGCATATTTAAATATTTTAAAAGAAAATGTAAAACAAAGTGCAGAAAAATTGGTTTTGGAACATTTGTATTGCTTCCAGCAAGACAACGACCCCAAACACACCTCTGGAGTAGTAAAAGAATGGCTTACCTATAATGTCCCAAAGCAATTAAATCACCCTGCGCAGTCACCAGATCTCAATCCGATTGAGCATTTATGGGACCACTTGGAAAAAAAGATCCGTCAGCACAATATAACAAATAAAGACCAACTTAAAGCTGTTATCAAGGAATAATGGGAAAAAATAGACCCTATGACCACGACTAAACTTGTCCATTCCATGAAAAGCAGATTAAATGCTGTAATTGCCAATAAAGGAGGACCAACAATATATTAGAGTTTAAGATAGGTTTAAGGAAGTATTCTTTATGTAAAAAAAATGAACTGTACGGAGACTTTTTTGATGTTATTTTATATAAGGAGTTGATGAAATTACCCATTTTTATGTTTTTAATGAATTCTGTTCTATTTATTTTATGTTATTTCCTAAATTAAAAGATTTCTTATAAAATAAAATTTAAAAAATCAATCATATATTGTTTTAATCGATGTTAACTTATCAATATATAAAATGAAGTAATCTGTACGGAGACTTATTTGATTCAGTGTATATATAGAACATATTCGACTGATCTTTGTAACGGAGATCTTTAAACCACGATTACTCTCTTTAAACACACCGCGTCTTCACACAAGACTGACTAAACTTTTTCTGACTAACTCGCATGCTTTGCCTCGTCTTTTATATGGCAGGGTAAACAGTCTGATGAATGTTCTTGAAGGTGAATGTTCGTGGCTTCACCTTCTCGAGATCTCTATAAATGTAAACATAGTTGTTTCATTATTGCTGTTTGCGTATTTTGTTTACATTTATTCTTGTAGTGTTTGTTGTTGTATTTTTGTTTACATGTTTACCATTTTTTTTGCTGGTGTTTGTTGTTATATTACGCAATGCGATAATTTGTAAACAAGTTCATTGCTTTGTTTTTGTAGCTTTTGTTTATAATTTTAATGTTAAACGATGTAAAAGGAAAACATCAGTATCTAATTTTTTTTAATTTTCGTAACAATTATATCCCTGTTCTTTCTAACATAAAAATGTAAAAAATTTTACTAACAAGAGCCGCCAAGATTCAAATATAAAAACTACGGTTTTTTTACGAAGCACGTTTACCATTTCTTTATAACACACATTTTCATGCTTTTCAAAATCTAATCGGAATTGGTGTTGTTATGTATATGTGAATCACTTAATTTTTAAATTAAATAAATAGGAATTTCCTTTCTTTAAAAAAAGCAGAACGGAGAAAACTTATTTTGTATATGAAAAATAAAAATTTTTGCAAATAGATGATTCCTTATAGAGATGTGATGGACTAATTTGTATCTCAGAAGCTCAGTAGTTTACGTTACATTTTTATATTTCAATTCCATATGTAAGAGGAAATATTTTATGAGTCTGAATTTTTTCACTGAATTCTCCAAAACATGTATAAAATAAGTCATGAAATTTGGTTGCGGTATGTTAGATATTTCTTTTGTTATATTGATTTGATCATCAAAATGGGCCTCAGTGTCGTGTTAGTAAGTTTAGGGTTAAAGTCTAAAAATTAAGCTTTTGTTTAAACCTTAAGCAACCAAAAATATGTAACGACAATTTAACATTAAAATTTTTGTTGGTGTTTCGGAAACAGATGGTATGAAATTCAGGACGCAATAAAAATGGTCTACTGTGAGCTCGTAGTAGGAATCTCCTTCAGATTAAACCGTTAATCCTTAACAGACAAAAATGTTGAAAATTACCAAAATGAAATAGTGGCTCGTCGGTTTGTTGCTGCGACATATGTGTCCATATGGTTGTTAAGGTATACAATTTAAATTAAGAGATAATTAATTGTTTCTAGCATTTTAGGTATTAATATCTAGTTTTTAATAAAATGAAGTTAATAAAATGAAGAATGAATAAAATTTTATAATCTCAGTGGCATCTTCATCAGTATACAAATTAAATTCAGATAGGTAACCAGTGCTCAATACATTGTGTTCTTTAAATCTTATTATGTGCTCATCGATATATTGTTGTTTTCTGCTTTTGAGAGCATCTTGTACCTTTTTATTGTCACAAAGATGATGGTTTCTACGTACATCTTCAAACACAGAACTTGGCATAACGTTCGATATGCAAGGCACCCCTTATGTAGTTCTATAGACCAGTAATTTCTAAATTATGGCAAAATATGATAAACCAGTATAGTAGGCACTGTGTTGGCTAATTGGACGTGAGGCTTCGTTTCAAACCACCTCGAACAAAACGAAATATGAAAAAATAAAACTAAAAATAATAAAAAAAAACTCTGAGAGTAAATAAAATTGCCATGAAAAGTTTCTCAAAAAATCTGTCTTTCGGAGTCAACTTTAAACTGTAGGTCCCGCCACATACACTTATGGACATACAATTAAGTCACTTTGTAACATTTTTCATTTTTGTAAAAATTAAAAAGATTTAAGAAAAATGGAAACAAAAACAACTAATATTTATTAATTTCATATGCTTAATAATTAATTAAGAACAAAAACTTAAATAGTTATTCATTATAAAAAATGTTTTAGTACGGAGTTAATATCAGACTTAAAATTTAAGTGGACACATAATTAAGTTATCTGAAAAAAAATATTGAAAATTTAATTTAATTGCTTTATTTTTCACTAAAAATATTTCGAACCTTTAATATTTTGTGGAGTACCGTTTTTGGCATATTATTTCATTACATCTTTGTGGCATTGAGTTGATTAAATTGCGACACTGCTCTGGACTAATGTTATTCCATTCTGCCTGGATAAGGTGCCAAAGTGCTTTTTTGCTGCTAGGTTTTTTGGCTGCAACTGCTCGTTTTACGACTTCACAAAGATTTACAATAGGGTTCAGATAGGGACTTTGAGCTGGCCAATCAAGAACCCTTATTCCATTTGAAGGAAGTATGCCTCCGCTCCACAAGCCGCACCATTAGCTCTGTAAGACCACTTGTGCGTTTTCTGAGCCCCAAATACGACAGTTTTATTTATTAACGTATTCACCAAAATAAAAATGAGTGTGTGGCCCTGTGGTCTTTAAGGATTAAAAACGGGTGTACAGGTAAATGTCACAACAACAAAAATCTTTATTAATAAATAATTAATTATAAAAGCAAATAATTCTAAACATATTTTACATAACTTATCGAATATTAATGTATTTTTTGTTTTATTTTATCAATGTATTATTTATGTTTTTTTTTTAACAACATTAAACATATGTATGTAGACAGACATATTCATACGTAATATATAATTTTTTTGCAATTTCAGAGGCTGTAAATATTATAAATTATTACATAATTTTTCTTTTTGTCACTTTCGCAAATGAAAAATTTGTTTTCTTTAACAATAAAAAACATTCAAGGCCAAGTATAGCCAACAGTTGCTTACAGACATTATAATGTTCGTGCCACATCTTGTTTAGATGAAACGTTGGTTTTCAAAACGAAAGAACACAGAAGAAATGTAAAATATATTTGTCATCGCCTACTTTTTCTTTCATATTTTGTTTATTTTTTTCGTCTTTTATTTCAACGTCAATCTATATTAGTTCACAATTTAGCTGTCAACAGTATGAAAAGCATTTGCTGTTCGGGATTTTTTTTTTGAAGCAAATTCAAAATATTAAAAAATTTAAAGTATATAAGAATAATTTGTTGAAGTCGCCTTAGTCTAGTAGGTAATTTGTTGGTTTATTAAACGTGTGGCCACAGTTCAAATCCCAGGCCAGACATCTCTAACAGAACAAAACGAAATATTAAACAACTAGATGACCCGTGCGAATATTTCGCACCGTTAGTTGTCATTTTTGTAACATAAAATGAAAATAATTAATAGAAATTTTATTAAAAGTATAAAACTATTAGAAATCATAATATATCATACATATTTACATACATACATACATATCTATGTTTAAATGCTTTTATAATACTTCTTTGAATACAATGTTAGAGGTAGTGACATGATCATGGTTAAATTTTTGCCCGTTCGAATCCTTAATACAAACAAAAATATCTTTAAACGTACGCACTCGAGAAAAAGCCACGTATAACTGCCCATGTGAAAAGACCGGTTCTGGTAAATACAATCCTACCTTTTGAAGGGTTTGACCTTGGTTTCTTAAAACCTTTTTAACTGTTAAATATCAGCTGACACTATATATATGTATATATTAAGAGACACCGTATTACTACACTTCATAAAACAAACAATGCCATGACAATAACGACATTAACAAAATGGCTTTTACAACTTTATATATTATGTGGAATAGCATTACAATTAAGCGACCCTGTTTATCGCACTTGATCTAACAACTACTGCAAAGTATTGCCAAAACAGCTTTTTACAACTTAATATGCATATTATATATAACTGACTTAGTAATAAACGGCATTATAGTAAATAGCGGTATTGCCAGAATGGATTTTAATACATACTATATTATGTAGAACTGCATTACTATTAAGCGACCCTGTATTACCACACTTGAACAAAAACATATAATCATAATGACAACAGTTCTATATAAAATATAATTTTTATCAATGAAAATATTAATTTTTCAATTTCTAATTATTTTTCGTTATTAGTGTTAGATATAAGCTTTAAAATGAGATATCATTCATTAAATTTGATGCGGTGGTATGGGAGATATTTGCAACCGACAAAAAAAAGTGCTTTAGAAATAATATATATGATATATATTATATATATTTCTTCGGTGACTGTCTTTCAGCAGATTTCTGGCAAAATAAGAGTAAATAAAATTGCCAAAAAGATTTTCAAAAATCTGCTGTTCAAAATCCATATTAAACTGTAGATTCCGCTTATTATGCATAAAATTAGCACATACGTCATAGTAACAGTCAAGCAAGATTAATTTATACTCATACGGATTTTAACAATTTTGAGATTCTTTGAATTAGTTCAACTTCGGATTTCCAAATAGAAATATTATGTAGAGGACGTAAAATTTGACGAATATTACATCAAATCAATAAATATATCTCCTTGATCATTTCAATGATGTTTCTGTAATCCTGTTGTTAATGTTCCTTTTTACAACATATGATATGTTACAGCCATTAAAGGTTAAAACCAAAACAGAACATTTTTGGTAAAATTAAAAAACAAAATAATAAAATTTTTAAAATAAAATAAAATAAGTAAATAAAATAATAATAAAAATTATATTGTGAAACTCCTTAATAAACAGCTGTTATTGGTGAGATTAAGTGCTCTGTCATGCTGGCCCTTTATCCTCTCCTCTATGCTATTCTATCATCATCCTCTATTTTCCTATGTCCCAAGTGAAATTAAATTTTCTCGTCTGCACCTAGCCTTTATAGGATATTTCAGCAAAGAAGACTTGTCCTATGAAGTCGCTGTAGTCTAGTAGGTAGTGTGTTGGCTTATTGGACTGTAGGCCCGAGTTCGAATCCCAGGTCAGACATCAAAACGAAATTATGAACATATTTCTTCGGCGACTTACTCTCAGCAGATTTCTGGCAAAAACTCTGAGAGTATTAAAATTGCCATGAAAAGCTTCTCAAAAAACTGTCGTTCGGAGTCGACTTTAAACTGTAGGTCCCGCCAGTCATGTATAAAATTAACGCACACAACATAAGTGGTGTGAGAAGCTAGGTCGTAATCCTGACTGAAGGGTTGTAATGACCAATTATGTATGTATGTAGACTTGTCCTATAATGTGGCTTACTCTGGGCATTTATTGGAAGTCTTAGTGGACTGTTCCACACTTAAGAATTATGTAAGCTATGGAACTTTTTCCAAGGACTTGATCGTAGAATTTCTAATCGCCACTCGGACTACTATAGTATGTTTCAGGCCAAAGTAATGAGCATAAATCATGCTTTGAATCTGATCTCGAGTAAAGGATCTCCATCAATTTTGTTGGTGAAGAATTAGAAAAAAATTTTTTTTATAGACTAAAAATAAATAAGAAGGCAAATTATGCCAGCAATCATTTCGTCACGCAATTGCTACTATTTATTGCAAATATTAAGGAAACTGTCTACTTAACAAAGTTAAGCTAAAGATGTAGTAATGCTCAAGCATTACATACATACCACATACATAATTGGTCAGTACAACCCTTTTGTCAGGATTACGACCTAGTTTCTCACACCACTTATGTTGTGTGCGTTAATTTTATACATGAGTGGCGGGATGCACAGTTTAGTGTCGACTCCGAGCGACAGATTTTTTGAGAAACTTTTCATGGCAATTTTATTTACTCTCAGAGTTTTTGCCAGAAATCTGCTGAGAGGAAGTCGCCGAAGAAATATTTTTTCATATTTAGTTTAGTTGGTGATGCTATACCTAAGAACCCATGCATCAAGTCTAATAAGCCAACACACTACCTACTAGACCACGGCAACTTCACTCAATTGCCGAATACATCCCTGTTCAATGAATAAAGAGTGTAACGTTGGACTGTATCAGGCCAATGAAAAGTGTATTACTTTCAAAATTTTGTTGGATTGATTGCACACATGTCATTTTAAGTATTTCGAAAATGTGGTATACTTTTCTAACGATTTGTTTAAAGTGTTTTATATGTTTAAAGTAAAACGTTAATATAAATCTATCAATAGACAAAAATGTAACATTGATTTTGAGTGGAAGTTGGATGATTTAAACCCAACAAAATGATCTTCCAACGGCGGGTGGCAGTCAAGTACATTTCAAAATCACTACCGGAAAAGTTGTTGACGATATGGAATCTTAGTTGACTTATAGAGTAGAATTTCTTTGTATGTTTTAGGTAAGAAAGACATGAATAGAAGGCAAGTTTCGTAATACTGTGTTTTGACCAGAAGATATTAGCATTGATAATGCTGAGGAACTATCGGGTGGGACATCTATCTATCTATATTTGGGCTGAAGTTCATTTTTATCTTTTTGATTACGTTAATATGCAATATTGCCGTATTTGGGGTATATAAAATTCACACATCGACTTGCAGAAACCAATGCACATATTACAAGTGAATGTTTGGTGCGGCTTGTGGAGCGGTGTTATCATAGGCCGATATTTCGTTGAAAATGAGTACGGCGCTATGGAGACACCATCGAAGCATGATAATCGATTTTTTTGCACCCGCTCTTCATGGTATTAATGTGAACGATGTTTGGCTTCAACAGGATGGTGCAACTTGAAACACATCTAATGCCACAATCGATTTATTGCGTCAAACAATTGATGATTTAACAAGCCGAAATGGTGATGTCAATTGGCCGCCAAAAAACTGCGATTTGACACCTTTAGACTATTTTCTGTGTATTTTCATACACTCGAAAATGTGCACGAAAATTGGTCCGATTGGATGAGGTACTATGAGGCCAGCTGCGGCAGCCATGTAAATGAAATAATATTCCATTTCAAACCGGAACAATTGTACTTCACAGCAAAAAAATAAATTTGGCAAAGTTTCAAACCGTTTTTGTTTTATTGCATTTTTAAATTTAAAATGAGGATAATTTTTCTAAATAATTACTGTAATCACTGTCTTATCATGGGTATATGATTATGATTCGAAATTGAATAGCCATAATAGTTACTAGTACCAAAAGCTTTTACTTTAAGGAGTTTGTGCCGTCAGCAACAAGAAGAACTTTTTCGAATCTGGAAGGCAATTGAATTTATGGCTTCTATAAAACGGCAATGTACTTCTCTATGAACCTTTCGTTGATTGAAATTTGATATATTTTACCATATACTTCAAGCTATTTAAACAAAATTTATGTTGCTTTTCATTATGTGATTGTTTAATAATAAAATGTAATAAATTTTGCTTTTCAAACAAATTTTTTTTTTACAATTTGATAACGTAATATCGCTGTCATGTCTTCATGTTTAAGTCTATGATTGCAAGTAAAACATTTAATTTATGCAGAACATTCACCATAACAATGGCATTTTTTTTTCTAAAAGTGTTGAATGTACATGAACACGAACAATTTATGGGATGGACAAATATCATTAAAAATGTACATTAGCACTTATAGAAATACAAACAATTTGTAATTAGAATTGTTGAATTTAAACTCAGGGTTTTTACAAAAAAATGTATGCAAAAAGGGAAAAAAGTTTTTAAAGTTTTAGAACATTAGCATTGCAAATAGGACATTTATTGTAAAATTTACTTAAAGACTAGTAGATTAGGTAAACAAGGTATTCAGCAAGAAAAAGTCTACATACATCATGGTAGCCAATAGTTTTTCTAAATTGGTTTATTTAAATGAATGAATTTCTAGAGAACTTGAATTTTAAAAATTAAATAATTAAATACAGAACATTGTCAAAGTAAATGAAATATATAATTGATACGATAACTGAACCGAGCTACTACTTTTTATGTCCTGGTTCTAGAACTCCAATGTTGATATCGTTTTCGTAGTTCACTTGTTAGTATTTTCAAGTAAAATTTTACTGACAGAATATTCATATACAGTGGACAGAAAAAGTTTTATTACTCCAATGTATTTTGGCAAAAAAAGTCCCCACAGTCTTAATACTCTTGCACAAAGTCCTGATATGACTTCAAGAGAGTATTTAGGAGATCATTTGAAGGAACGGTTACGTAATCGCTAAACCTCAAACAAAAGTCAACCTAAAATCTTGGTCATGATGCCACCAGACAACACTAAACAAAATTTGTACATTCAATTCCAAATGGGTTAAATGGAGTGCTTAACCTTAAAGGATATTCTACTAAATACAAGGGATAACATTTTCATATATTAGGCATTTGAATTTTAAATTTACTCAGGGTTCTCCTTGGGGGGTACCTATGGAGTCATCTGAAACTTTTCTTTATTTTTCTCTTGTTTTAGGAAAAACATAAAAAATTTTTTGTTTTATAATAAAACGGAAATAAATTAATAAAATAAATATAAAAACCTTAATTTTTTATACAAACTGTTGGTTAAAATTCATGAAATTTTCAAAATATATTGAAGACTTTTGCTATCCACTGTATATATATACAAGCAATACAATTGTTTACCGATATGAATTGAGCGTATTTTTGTGAAATTAAAATATTAATTTTAAATGGGGAAGTAAAAAACATTTAAACAAAAAAATATTGTAGGCTACACATTTTTTTCATCTTTTAGGCAATCTGTGAATTCTACGCCAATAAAACTACTCGTCCTTTGGAGCAATCCCACTAGTCCTACAATTTTCGATTTCCTAGTAGGAATCGAAGTGCTGCTCAGTCAATATGTGTCTCATCAATGAAAACAAATAGTAGTCAAGAAAAGAAGTGGAGCCAAGACTGGCGTCGTGTATTGTGGTCCATTCTGGTCGTTTTACGATCAATGCGTGGTTCAAATTAATCATTTGTTGTCGGTAGTAATCTGTATTAACAGTACACTAGGTTTAGAAACTCGTGGTACACCACAATTTTCTGGTCCCATTAGACACACGGCATTGTCTTCCTACAGAATGGATCTAGTTTTGCAGCCGAATTGATGGTTGTCACTTGATGTTGGTAGCCGGCTGTATTAACGGTTTTATGAGATCGTGGTACATCACAGCTTTCCGGTGTCATCATACACACGGCGTCGTGTCCATCTGGTTTGTGGCCGTAATTGTTATGATTTTGAAAATAAATCCTGTTTTCATCGGCAGTTACAATTCAATGCAACTGATTTTTTATCGTGGCTTTGCAAGTGGTTTTTCATCTATCTGTCATTTAATACGTTGACTGCCACAGCAATTTTCAGAAAATTTGATGTTTTCACATTATATTACTAAAAACTCTATTTCTAGAACATAGGTATCACCAAAAAGCAAAAATTATGTTTTTTTTTGGAGAAAAAGGACCTACGAAATATCTCGTAGTTGGCTTCTGTAACAGAAATCGCTACGCAGGAGCCAACTACCAGTTAATTCGTACGTATTTCTTTAAAGTTCAGAGAAGAATTCGTCGTCGCGTTAATTGGAGAAGAACTTCAACCCGTTTGAAAAAAAAAATAGATTGCAAGATCCCCATTATTTAGACTGTTTACCACCAACCGAAAAAAAACGCAAGCAAAAAACGCCGATAAGCGCGTTACTTCTGTTCAGCCTGGGAAGAGATGCCAGCCCTTTGTTTGCATAATTGTTTTAAGAACTTCCACAAACAATAAAATATTACTTTATTTCTTGTATTTGAGTTAATTTTTCCATTATATTTTTGTTTTGTTTTTAATAATCAGTTCACGCAAGCCAACAGTTTTATTCGTAGCTACAGAAAAATGGCGGGTTTAGTGAGTATGAGATAACTCATAATTGACACCCTAGAAGGGAACGCAATTTACGAGTTATCTCGTAGTTGGCAGTCAACGTGGTAATTCACTTGTCACCCAGACTATTGGGTCTTTCCCATAGCTTTGTAACATTCACAAATTAAATGACAACATTTAACATTTCAGCCATTTGTTTCTGACTCAAAGTGATGACACTTCATCATCTAATATTGTTTGCAATTCGGTGCCTTCTAACTTTTTTGGTTATCAGCCACCTTCTTCATTTCTCACATAAAATTAGTTATCTCTGAAGAGCCGAAAGCATCTTTTGCATGTCTTATTACTTTTAACTCTATTTTGCCCATCAATTCTACCCTGAAATTTGTAAAGATTCGTCGGTTATTATGATATCAAAAACTGGATAAGATTATACAAAAGTATAGTTATAAAATACTATGAGTCCTTTGCCCAACACGTTAAAAATGTTTGAAAAAAAACCTGAAAGCAAATATTCCAAATCATCAATTACACAGATTAAAATAACATTTGCAAGTTGCAAAAAATTTGTTTAATTAAACGAAAATTTGTCTTCAATAAGACAGGTTTAGGTAATTACAGCATGTTTCTTGAGGACCCTTGATGTGCACTTTAGGAGTGAGATTAACCCCCTAAATCAACAAAGACAATATTTGGTGGTGATTCATACACTAAATATAAAAAGTCTGCGTACACATGCTTACACATTCTTTGTCCTTTAAAATGTTCTTCCATTGTGAAGCATGATGGTAATGCTGTGATGGTTTAGGGATGTATTGCCACAGACGAAGAAGGTATCAGAGATCAGCAATGAGTATTCAATGAGATGAGTAGAATCGAATCATACTCACAATTTCTGATACTTATACGCATTCATACTTATTTTAATATTGTACTCATACTACTCATATTCAAAGTTTGAAGTACTCATCATACTCATACTTAACAATACGCATAATGTTGTTGATTTCGAAATAATATAAAAAAATAAGAATGATTCGCGTACAAGCACTACAATACTCACTAGAAGGTTGTTTCTTTGCTTGCTGTTGCTTTGCTTGCTGTCTTTGTCTTTTTTCTTTTTGTGTAAATGCAACAACAACTAAGAATCATTTATAAGTATTATACGTATTTTTCTAAACTTATGAATCTGAATGAGTAGGCTTATAATCAAACATATTTCGAATGGTATGAGTTTGATCTTAACGTTGTACGCATACTCATTGCAACCTGTACTTATAAATCAACGTTGTAGTGAGTATAAATGAATCAGAGTAGTTAAATTTCAATATTTTTGATTCACTTATATTCAAAATTTCATGAGCGCTTATAAGTATCCAAAAAAACGATTCATTGCTAATCTCCGGTAGGTATGCTTCGATTTATTGACACAATGATGGAGAAGGAGAAAAGTACGTATGGAAAAAATCTATTTAGAAAATTAATGTTGAGCATAATGAGCATAACCTAATAACTTACTATTTCCCCATAAAATAAAATATAGAAACGTTTAATCGCACGAATGAGGCAGCTAGTGAGTGGAACCAATTTTTCAAAGTATGAACTACAATTTTGCATTTACTGAAATAGTTTCAGAACATTCTGAAACAAAAATCAAGATTGCGTAAGTATCAGTGCTACTAAGCGGGGAATTTTTATTATGGGGATGTTAAAAATCCGTTTTTAGCATTTTTATTTAAGTTACCAAGCTAAGTTTATATATGCAAACTTTTTATGTATATTGTACATAAAATCTTTTTATAAAATAATATGTTTACGTAAACAAGTAATTCCTTTTAAAATCTTTGTTAATAAATGTGGATTTGGCAGTCCTCCTTGCATATTTTTACAAAAATGTAAATACAATTATGCTTACCAAAGCTTTTAGGAACAAATTGTTAGAAAACATTTACAATTTACATATTTTATTTACATATCAATTCAGCAAAATAAGTCCCCTGAAACCATGAAATAATTGCAAATTCAAACAAAAACAAAAATACTTAGAATTCATAAATCAAATATTTTACAGTCGTGTTTATACAATTTTAAAACACTTTTTTAAAGTTTATAAAGAAAATTTGTTAAAGTAACATTCAAAATACATTATTTGTAAGCTTAAGTCCAAAAAATTTATTTACAATGATTCTAGTACATATAGAATGAACAGTTCATAAGCATTTCATTAACAGTGCTCTGTTATCACAGCTTCGGCTAAATTTATAAAGTTCTTTTGGTTGTCGCAATTTATGCTGGTTCAATCGAACTTTGAACTGAATTCTAAAGCCCAAAACATTAAGTGATTCTGACTCTAAGTATTTAAACTGAAGTCGTCGTGATCTACAAGTGCCAAATTACAGCTTTGACGTCTCGAACCAAATGAAATTAGAAAAACTATTTCTTTAGTTAACTTCCTCTAGGCAGTCATCTAGCAAAAACTCTGAGAGTAAATAAAATTGCCATGAAAAGTATTTTAAAAAATTTGTCCTTTGGAACCGACTGTAAACTGTAGGCGACAACACTTATGTATAAAGTAAACACAGATAACATAGGCGATGTGAAAAGCTAGGTCGTAATCCTGATTAATGGATTGCATTGGCTAATTATGTTAGTAAGAAAGCATACCATTAAAACACAAACCTTAGCGGTCATTAAATTCATCATAAATCAAGCCTTCGGTCAAATACAATCTGTTTTATATGCTAGAGTCATAAAAAATTGAAGGTTTCGGATGTGCTCCAAACAGAGACGTCGTGACGCACACTTGAACGCTATTATATTTCGCAGAGTGTGGAGTAAATTAGTTTTCCTAACAATTAAAAAATTTCGGTGATAACTCACAAATATTCTGTTTTATTTACATTTAAAGATAGGAAGTACTTAAAATGGGACCCTATAAAAGTCATTTATTTGCATACATCCTGGAAGAAATATTTTAACGGGCTCAAATCGCTCGAAAACTAGTTCACATTACGTCCACATGCCCTTAAATGTGACGCTAGCTGAGTAGCACGTAGCACTGTCCTGTAGAAATCACATTTTATCCAATTCATGGCAAGGAAAGTTTATAATCATAAACTTATAGTGCTCGTCGTTGATAGTGACGGCCTGGCCAATGACCGATGGCCTCGCCAGCTTAAAATCTACATAAAATAGATAGGTTTACAGGATGCATTGTGCTCTGTTGGTTCTCATGTTTGTTAAGACATATCCAGAAAGGAACTGCATCGCTGAAGATTATTTTTTGATGAAAATAAGTTACCAACTGTTCCTGATTCCATTCAGCGAATAACGTTACCCAGTGTTAGATTTCAAACTCCACAGAGTTATAGTGTAGTTAAAGCATATTGTGTACTGCCAAGTTATATACGATGTTGGTTGAGGAATTTTCGATATGACACACTGAATTTCAATCGTAGTGCCAATTAACAAATATTATTCTGATGTACTTCAACCATTTTCATCTTGCAGATGAGCAACTTCAAATAGAGGTGATACATGTATAGTTACATACATGAGCCTTTGTAGCCATTAAACGTGTGACTGACGTTAGTGGTTAATTTAAATTTACGAGTGTGGCGAATCCATGGATGTGTTGATGTAAATGCAATTGAATACAAACAAACCCCTTAACCGTTGCATCAAGTAATTGTTACTGATGCAGAAAAGGAATTTCACGTAAGAGTGATTGAAATGTGTACGACGTGAACATTCAATTTAGCGAATATTCTCAGGTATTTTAGATCTTTAAAATCGTTTTATTACACAAAGGATACGCAAATGTTAGTTAAATTGTTATTTAGGGTATAATTAAAGAATTTTTTATTTAAATCAGTATATGGATTTAACTGTTTAAATTTTCTATTATATAAAGTATAAAGTCGACATTGTTAGAATGTGTGCTAGCCCACAACCTTAGGTTGTCTATCCAAATATAAAAAAGGAATTTAATAAAATTGTTAAAGAATCAAACGAATTATTTATTTAATTAATAAAAGAACTAACAATTTGCACAAGTTTGTTGAACAAAGCTATGGGTATGCGGTTTATGAAATATACCACACAACCAAACGATGATAACCGGCAAAAACTGAATTTTCTTTAATAAAAGAATTAATTTTAAGTCACCGCAGTCTTGTAGGTAGTGTGATGACTTATTAGACGTGAGGCCACGGTTCAAACCCCTTGGTTACACACCAAAACGAAATATGAAAAAATATTTCTTCGGGGAATTCCTATCAGCAGATTTCTGACAAAAACTACTAAAATAACATTGCGCTGAGAAGTTTATCAAAAACATTAGTCATTCGGAGTCTAACAAACGAATTTTTTAAAATTTACATTTTTTAAAAGAAAGAGTTATATTGCCTACATCGCGTTTTTAAACAGGCATAAAAATGCCTGTTATTGCTCTAATCCTCTCAATGCCAGGACATATCCTCTCACTATAAGCACTAATTCTGTCATTGCTGTGAATAAGAATAGAAATTATCTTAAATGCAAAGCAACAGAATCGTTTCTTGTTGTCGAGCTGCCTATAAAATAAAGTAATCACTTCCATATATACCAATGTATTCTAGTTTTGAGTTTGTAGTATTTGCTGCATTGCGTCTATTGTGTTTATAGCAAGATTGTTATCTGTTCATGATTTAAATCTAATGAAACAATTCTCTCCAACATACCCTGAGTGAAAGATGAAAGTTAAGTTAAGTAGCCGTAAATACCGTACCAGGACACAAATCCTTTGGCTATAATGTTACTAGACGTAGCAATGCAAATATTGAGAAGATACATTTTGGATTTACCTTCTGGAAATTGAGCTGTTATTTAAAAACTTTTTTATTTATAATAATATTTCTTAAACATAAGTGTATAAATTTTTAAATTGTTTAAATGTTAATTTCTTTAATAATTTGCTATTATCCTTAAATAGAGAGATTACAAATAAATACATTGGGCTATCTTACAAAATCACACAACAACTATGGACTATATATAAGTAGTATTGGGTTGTTCGGAAAGTAATTTCGTTTTTTCCCGACAGAGGATTTAATTGTATTTTTTGCACCCAACTTCACACTTATGCCGTATAATTTTTATATGCTTTGAGAGCTCATATGGTAAGGCTTGTGTGTGAAAAATTCCAATTAATTCAACGCAGTACTTTTTGTTTGGTGCCCTTTTAAATATGGAAAGCGATAAGCAGCATTTTCGACATATCTTACTGTTTTACTACAGAAAGGGTAAAAATGCTGTTCAAACCAAAAAAAAATTGACCGATGCGTATGGAGAAGGTGTGTTGACAGTACGCGAATGCCAGAACTGGTTCGCTAAATTTCGATCCGGCAATTTTAATGTCGAAGTTGCACCATGTTCAGGAAGGCCGTTTGAAGCTGATAAAGACGCGATAAAGGCATTAGTTGATGCGAACCGGCGAATAACAACACGTGAGATCGGATTGAGGTTAAATTTATCAAATTCAATATAATTTATTAAAGTATTTGTTTATTATACGAAAACTGTCTTTCATTTCCCAAAAAAAAAAAAAAATAAAGAGAAATTACTTTCCGAACAACCCAATAGTACTTCGAACAGTATATAAAAAGGCAAATAACTTTTGAAATGGAAACTAAGCGATTAAAGTTATAAAAAATTGGGGTAACTTTATAATTATGAGACACACTATATTTAAATAATTGTCGCTATTGTGTTTTATTCAAGTAAAATTAAACGCAGAGCTCACTGCATCCCTCAACCTTCTCAACTATTTTTTCCATTTTCTATTCTGTTGTGTTAACAAGAGACTTTAAGCATTAACAAACAAGCGATCCGCATACATAAATTAAGTGAAGACTGCAGTAGCTAATGACCAAAAGACCGCAGCAGAAAAAAAAAGAAAATACGATTACTTACTGTGCTAATTTGTATTTTTATCAAGTCTTTTCTCTCTATTAAATGTGTCGACCAGTTTTTATGTTTTACATCTTTTTACCAAGAAGTGTAATAAAATATTGTCTAAAATACTAAAAAAAGATGTAGGAAATAAAGGGGTAATGCTTACAAAGCTGGGAAAAGAGAAAGGAATGAATACTGCACTTAAAAAGTACAAAACTTCTTATAAAGCATACGCCTTAATTAGGGAAAAATTCTTAAAGAAATTCTTTATTCACTCTGTTTTAGTCGGAGTGCTCGCATTTTCGAAATAATTCGTTTGAGCTAATGAACTTTAGTACCCTTCCTCCACTTTTTTGGTTACCACAGTTATGACTAGACTACGTTGATGCCTTCTGTTTTCATTTTGGAAGAAATGTAAAGATACATTAAATACAATTTAAATATGCTTTCAAATGCTATTTTATATAACTTACAAAACATCAAATGCTTGGAATAATTAAAATCACACCAAAAAGCAAAAGAGATTGTACAGAGATTGAAAATAATTTATTGTTCGACTTGCCAGGAAATTCTATACATTGCAAAGTAATTTCATGCTGCAATTTTATATAAGAAATTTTAATATTTGTGAATTGTATTTCAGAACATACGTGGGCTTAAATCAAATTTCTTCACAGCGTCTTTGTCTCCATCGACCGGATGTCTTTGTCTTTTGCTGATCCATAGGGTATTTTTAAACGCAATGTAGCTGTGTAAGAATGAATGATATAAAATTTAACTGTCTTTGGGTTAAATTCAATATGAGGGCACATATTTTGCATTTCGGGTTTCTGTACAAAAGTCCAAAGAGAGAGAGTATTCCGTTTCTGGTTTTGATTCTCCTTCTTATTCCGTATCTAGAATCATTGAGAGTTGCCCAAAACAGTGAACTTGTTGTTTCTGTTGATTTCAATGAATACAACTCCTCTTGGCTTCACCATTTAAGCTAACAACTCCAGAAGGACAATACATACTTACATACATACATAATTTTCATTCAGTCAGGATTACAACCTAGCTTCTCACACCACTTATGTTGTGTACGTTAATTTTATACATGAGTGGCGGGACCTACAGTTTAAAGTCGACTCCGAACGACAGATTATTGAGAAGCTCTTCATGGCAATTTTATTTACTCTCAGAGTTTTTGCCAGAAATCTACAGAGAAGTAGTCGCCGAAGAAATATTTTTTTCATAATTTCGTTTTGATGTCCGACCTGGGGTTTGAATCGTGGCCTTACGGCGACTACTAAGGACAATATGTTGAGGTATTCGCCTCGTACAATAACCTTGTGCAATTAGTAATTGAGCCAAATCACATATCGTGTGTTGAAGGGCACCAAAACAACACCCTCAACCTCTTCCTCACTTTACATCCTGAGGAGTATGAATGTACTTGTATTCTTCGGAAACTCGGACCAGTGCACCATTTCTGTTTCCTTTTCGTTCTCCGGACTTCTTGACGCTTCACACTTAGCTATAAAATGATCCATTTTTGTATACGAAAAGGCGATTTGAGCTGAGTTCAACGAGCTAGATTCTTTCGTGCTCGTCCTGCTAAAAGGGATCTCGACATAACCAGTCTTCTGCGCCGGGTGATGGTGTCAAAACTTATTGCTTTTGGTGCTTGTAGTCACTTCACTACATTGTACGGGTTGTTATAGATGGGTTCCCATCAGACGAGTTCAGGTTAAACTCAGGATTGCTGTAAGGTTCTGTCCTATATCCAACTCTATTTCTTGTTTTCAATAACAAACTTCTTTCTCTAACTTCTAATCTCTTTCATATTCTTTTAATGATCATTCATATTCTTTTAATGGTAGGCCGAGCCTTTGGTTGAATATGGTTGATTATAACTTGCGAAAAATGGAATGCTATTTATTAACATGGAACCGCTGCAATAATATTGCCTCATCTGTAGCAATGGGTAGTGTAAATATTAATGTGCCAGACGCTCTAAATGTTCTAAATATGAAAATTCAGTGTGGCACCAGCACATTTTTCAAGTGTAGAAAGAAGTATATTTTTACGTTGCGCAAGTCCTTCTCGCAGCTCACATCCGTTTGTGGTCGATTGACCAGTGGATCGCACACTGCATTACACACAGAATTCGTTCTTTAGCCGGACTATCCATATGTAGAACTCCCTACCTACAGAGGTCTTTCTTTGCTATTGTAGAAGAAGTGCTCCAAATAGTCTGAAAGGACTGAAAACTGTAACACTTGCTGGCTTGTCGGTTCATTTTTCCCCTACGATCTTATATTGATCTTATCCGAACACTTGTCCCAAACTGGATTATGGACACATTACAGATGCCGGAAGCTATATACACATATGCGTTGACTACAGGTTTCTCTCTATTTTGTAAGTAGAAAACTTTACTTTACCGGTGGTTCCCGGCCCTTCAATTGTTTAACGGAGAAGGCCGTTGAAAACATGAAGAGCATTGCGATGCTAAAAGCTACAAAACCCATTTATACTGACAGCCAGTCCTTTACAAACGTCCACGAACGCGAGAATTTTGCAGCATTTTAAGATACGTAACTCTTAGATAGATTTCAAGATATATGCATATTGAAGGAAATGGCATTGATGGTCTGACTTGGCTCATATTTTTTAAAGTTTTTAACAGATATGTGTGTTCCTAAGATAACTTGGATATCCACCAGTTGGTTTATAAGGAGGTGAGTTGGACACATGCAATATTGCTTAGGTCTTTGGACTAATCTGAATAAGAAAAACATTAAACAGCTTTGTTCCATGAATTGTGTGACTATTTTTCAAACTATTGACGTTCTCACAGGCCACTGCGCCACTGCAGAGCAGTGGAGTTTGTTGCTAAATTAAATTAAGATTTGAAAGCGCTGTTAATTCTAAAATATTAGGAATTGTGCTGACACCAGTTGTCATTCTTACCACGAAGTGACCTAATGAGTGCGCGTCTATAATTCCGTATTTATGGTGATTGCTAATCTCTTAATTGTTATGGGAATTGTGTGATAGAAAGCTTTTTATGCATTATAACTATGAGATTATTGGGTAATAATTCCGAATGGCTATCACTTTTATCCATCCAGCCATTGGAATAAACAACTGAATTTATTTAGCATTTAGGTTAGTACATTCATACGTACATATACATATATTGGTCATTACAACCCTTTAGTCAAGATAGCTTCCACATAGCTTCTGGCACCAATTTTGTTGTGTGAGTTAATTTTATACATGAGTGGAGGAAGTCGCCGAAGAAATTTTTTTTGATATTTCATTTTGTAGAAGATATCTGACACGGCGTTTGAACCCCCGTGAGCGGGGGATTTACCAATTTAAAAACGTATTCTTTACGTTCTGCTTTCATTGCAGTGTTTCTGATTTTGGTTTGCTTAGAAAAATTCGCTGTTTGAAACAGACACTTTTAAGTTCTACCCTTCAAATGCTACCTTCCTTGTTATGTTAAACAGAGGTTTTTAATCTCTGATGTAAAAATATTCCCTAAAAATTACTAACAGAAACTTAGTTCTAAAAGTTGTTGATGACCATGTTTTGATTAGAAATCCGAGTTAAAGATTTCTTTAACAATTGTTGCCACTGAAATAAAAGAGATTTATTTTCTTGTAAATAATATATGAAACCAATGAACTCTTTGATATAATATTGGGTAAATTCAGACCATAAATAAACGCGCCATTTAGCTAACCCCCATTTCATATTATCTCTTATCTTAGGACCTTTATTATATTTTATGCTATGATAACCCAAATAAACACGTATTAAAAACAAGTCTTGACTGTTTCCTTTCATTTAACTTCTCTTTGTTTTACCTCCTGTTAAATTTGTTATAAGGCAGAAATGATATTAAAAAAAAAACATTTTAAACAAGAAAAAGCTACTAAAATTTATGTAAAAAAATACGGCTGCAAAAATGTATAAAAATCACAAGCAGTTTTTCTACTTGGTCTTATTACAATTTTGCTTGTTTTTGTTGTTCCGCTTTTTAATATAAAAATAATTACCAATTTTGCCTAAACGGTCATACATACATACATAATTGGTCATTACAACCCTTCAGTCAGGATTATTGACCTAGTTTCTCACACCACTTATGTTGTGTGTGTCAATTTTACACATAAGTGGCGGGACCTACAGTTTAAAGTCGACTCCGAACGACAGATTTTTTGAGAAACTTTTCATGGCAATTTTATTTACTCTCAGAGTTTTTGCCAGAAATCTGCTGAGAGGAAATCGCCGAAGAAATACTTTTTGTATTTTGTTTTGATGTCTGGCCTGGGGCTCGAACCCTGGCTTTACGTCTAATAAGCCAACACACTACCTACTAGACTACGGCGACTTTAAACGGTCATCACAAGTCACTAATTATGAGCGGGTGGTAATAACATCAAAATCAAGTAATAATCTCACCCATGCAAAGGTGCTCCGAAGAACGTCAACAAACAACAAAAATTGAAAAATTTTCTCACACGATTTTATAATTTTAATATTACAAAGATAACTGGCATTGTGACAAAAAAAGTCAAAAAGTGAGTGTTTTTTGTAAAAATAAAACACTCATTTTTATTCATTTGTTCCATCTTCCAAGCAATATGTGCGCGGGCGAATAAAACTGCTTGACTTTTGAAAGAAATCAAATCAAATCACCGAATTTTTGACTTTATCGTAGCAATCGAAGAGCTGCTCAGCCAATGAAAATATCAACAAAAAATAAATAGTATTCCGAAGGAGCCAAGTATGGTGAATACGACGGATAGAGTAGCAACTCCCAGTCTAAAGCTTTGATTGTATCTTTTACCGACTTTGCTTTGCAGGTACATTGGTATGTTTCAAAATTATGTTGTGGTCCACTCTGGCAATTTTTGGATGTATGGTTCGATTTGTAATGAAGGTCTTCCTGCCGAATCTCTCTGGTTTTGCAGTCGAAGTTCATGGTTGTCCCCGTTTAACACATGATTTTTTCATTCAGGATTCCAAAAATAAATCCATTTTTCATCGGCAGTAACAATTCGATGCATGTCTTTATAGCAAAAATTTAAAAGTCTTTTTCGGTTTACCATATGTCTGCCATTCAATTCTGTGGCAACTATTTTCCAGACTTTTGGATCTTTCCTATAGATTTTTAGATCAGTTCAAAAATTGTTTATTGAGCAAAATTAAACATTTCTGCCATTCGTTTCTGACCCAAAGTGTCATCAACTTTTTTGATGGTCTTCCACGTTCTTCATTTCTCACATCAAAACCGTTATCTCTGAATAGTCGCTTCTGACACAGCATGATCACCATATGACTTGGCAAGCTTTCGATGATTTGATGCATACGGAATACGATTAGCAGTTGATATTGCCAACACAAAAAAAAACTTAAGGCTCGTTCACAATAATTGTTCCCTATAGAGACATTTGGAACCTGATATATAAGTCAACTGAAAAAAGTGCTTAAGAGTGCATGGCGAGAAATATCAACAGAAAATGCTAAATAAAACTGACACATTCGATGCCAAATGGGTTAAATGGCGTGTTTGACCTTAGGGGATATCCTACTAAATACTGGGTATAACGGTTTAATATACTATATTGGGCCTTTGAATTTTAAATTTACTATGAGTTTTTCTTGGGGGTGCAAAAATATGGGGACACCAGAAAGTTTCCCTTATTTTTCTTATGGTTTGTGAATAGCATTTAATATTTGTTTGTGTATTATAAAGAAGAAATAAATAAATAAAATAAATATTAAAATATTAAATATTTTTACACGTTATTGCTTAAATTTCATGAAATTGTTAAAATACGTTGGGATACCTAGACTTCTGTTGTCCACTGTATATTAGTCCAAATATGTGCGTATGAGCAATAAAAATGTATACAATATTACGCATACGCTAAAATTCATTGTTAATTATTAGTGTCCAGTACTAAAAGTCTGGTTGCGTGGTGTGCATCAGAGATCAGCAATGAATAGTTTTTCGCTAATCATAAGCACTCATTAAATTTTGAATATAAATGAGTCAACAATGTTGAAATTTAACTGCTCTGATTCATTCATACTCACTAAAACGTTGATTTATAAGTACAGTTTGCAATGAGTATGCGTACAACGTTGACATCAAACTCATACCTACTCAGTTAGATTCATAACTTTAGAAAGATACTTATAATACTTAAAAATCATTCGAGTCACTCGGATCATTAATCACAATTTACAGTCTTAGTTGTTAGGCATTTACAAACAAAAAAAAATAAAAAGACAGAGCAGCAAGCAGAGCAACAAGCAGAGCAAACACACAACCTTCTAGTAAGTATATTAGTGTTCGTCCGCGATTCATACTTACTTTGTGATTCGTGATTGATTCGTGTTGCAAAACTGAAATTTTGAAATGGTACTGAACTATAACTGAAAGAGTACTTTTTTGCATCAAATGGTACTTTTGTAAAAAAATACTTACACACATAATTGGTCATTATAACCCTTCAATCAGGATTAGGACCTAACTTCTCCCACCACTTATTTTGTGTATGTTAATTTTATACATGAGTGGCGGGACCTACTGTTTAAAGTCGACTCCGAACGACAGATTTTTGAGAAACTTTCATATTTCATTTTGATAGAGATGTCTGACATGGGGTTTGAACCGTGGGCTCACGTCTAGTAAGCCAGTACACTATCTACTATACTATTTATTTATTTATATTTACTACACATACGGCACGGAACAGACGACCTATCCAACATTTACATACAAAAATAAACGTTTTGTAAGCGTTCAAATGTAAGCAAAACACTGATAAAACGCTGCTGTGACCTTTACAAAAGACATCAAAGCAAGGGGTTTATAATCGAAAAGCACCCAACTTTATAAGCGTTAAAAAGACGATTGCAAAACATGTTTTTTAAGTAACGTAATTAGACGTTTTTTAAATACTTAAAAAACACGTATTTTTAATGAAATTAGTAAGCGTTTTAAACATTTACTTTGTTTTGGATATGTTTTTTTATTGATACATTTAAAAAATCATTTTTAATAATAAATTTTTTTCTTAATAGAAAAATATTAAATTAAAATATAAAAATAGGAACTTCATTGTTGTTCCATTTAAAAAATCATTAATACTTAGTATTTTAGTTTACTTTTTTTGTTGTTTTAATTTTAATACGATTTTTTTGGTACTGGAAATATGACTTAGATGCAAACACAAAGTCCTCTTCCTTGCCTCCATTTTCAGCGAAAGTTTCTGGAATAGAATTTAAATATGAATATAAAAATGTAACTAGAAACCTATTAAACGTATTTCACTGACAACGAATAGCAGTGGCGACAGTGAAGGCCCTAATCCACTTCTTATCTGCAGTTCCTCGCCATGAAAAGCTCTTAGCAACGTCAAACAGTCTCTCAAGCCATAATGTGCATATTTCCCACCTGCTAACGAGACAGTTGGAGCATCAGTCGGCGTACGTTTTAGCGTTCTGATATCTTTTGGTAGGCCTTCAATATTGTCGCTTAATAAGTCCAATAATTTATTAGCATGCACATTGGACACATTGCTCTACAAACCATGCAGCTAAACGTTTATTTAAATCAATAACGGCGCCATCCGACGAGTTCTCACTTGCATCAGAAATATAATTCTCGTGTTCAGAAATATAATCTTCGTTTGGCAACAAGGAATCTAAATAATTTTGTGCTTCAGGCACAACCTCCTGTTCCACAAATTCACTCTGGGTACTTACAGAACTTGCAGCCGCAAAGTTCCATAGATGCTCAAAAATTTCGGTGCTGCTGCGCAAAACACTTTTCTTCTTTTTTGCTGCAGACATTAAATAAATATATAATTACCTAGATAATTAAAAGAATCAAACACACTTAATTTAACAACTTTAACAACAATTTAACACAATTTATTAACACAACTTATTAGCACAATTTTTGACGGCGAGAATGACACATTTTGCTTAAATTTATGAAACACTTGCATTTGCAAGCAAATTGTCAACGACATTCGCAAAACACTTGCATTTGCAAGCAAATTGTCAACGACGTTCGTAAAACTCTTATTTATGCAAGCTTGCTGCAACATTAATTTATAAAACGATTGCCAATATGTTTGATGGGGACTTATTCGTGTTCCACACATACAAGACAAAAACAGGTGATTCGAAACGTAACAAAACGTAAAAGCTCCGTTTAGTCAAACGTCGATAGAACGTAATGTAACATACGTTCGTTTTTAGAATATGAAGAGCAATGCAAATGCTTACCGTAATTAAAATACGGTTAGGCAAGCGTTTTCATTAATTTAATTTTTATGTGCATTAATAATTTCAGTGTGAGAAAAATTTTGTGAAATTAAAAGTTATTCTGTTTTATTTATAATTTCAGAAATTGAATAACTTAAAAAAGCTAAATTAAAATAACAATACGATTTACGTTAATATTAATAACATGCGATTTTATTAAGAAATGTAATTAATTAAATATTTAGGTTTTTTTTAGGTCTGATGAAAGTAGACTAAGAGGAAAAGATTCAGAAGTACAGTTTTTCTTACATAATCTTTAGATATTAAAACACTTGAAGAATTCAAGGAATTCATTACTTGAAGACTTTGCGCTGGTTCTAGCGAACATTGCAATTTGCTTGAATATTGTTCTTATTCCATACAATACTGTTGACTCGCAATACTATTGTGGTCACTTCCCTTTCAAAAGGGACGCTACAGCCCTCATTGCCACAAAAGTTGTACAAAAAACTATGAAAGCTGAATTTATTCCTGGTACTGTTTATTTAAAGTTAAGACTAGAAAACATATTCTTAGGTGGACATGAAATTAAAAATTCAATAAATAAATAATGAGAAAAAACGTCTTAATGATATCGTAAATACTTAATTAGTCATTACAAACCCTTAAGTCATAGTTGCGAACTAGCTTCACATGCTGTGTGTGTTAATTTTATTCATGAGCGGCGGAACTTAACATCGACTCAGTACGTCGGAATTTTTGATATACTTTTCATGGCAATTTTATTTACTCTTTTCTTTTTTAGTGAGAAGACTGTCGATCATGTCGAAAAGCATTGTCGATCCGGTATCGAAGTAATGTAGTTGTTATGCTAGGTATTCTATCTCAAATTTTTAAAATGCGTTTAATCTTTAAGACTCCTAAAAAAATTTATTTGCTTTTTTGAAACAATCAAAGCAGGAGCCATCAGCCCTCAGAAAATTGGTTGGGCCTATATGTGTCCATTTCAATTCTTTAATCGACGTTGTTCTCATGACACGCTACTTATTCCCAGGCAGTATGTCCTTTGAGCCTTTTGTAGTTTTCTGATGTTGCACTTTCAATCTAATGAAGTTCATCATACCACAGAAAAGCATTGTATAATTAAAAACCAATTCTTTTTTCACGAATCACAAGATCCTTTTATTACAATTATTTAATACAAACACAGTACGTATATACATACATATACATATAACGTTACGTTCATAGTACGACCTTTCTAGCAAACACAACACAATTTAACTGCTTTCTGCACCATTTATACGCCAGAAATAAAATGACTTGAAAATCATCTTCGCTCTGTCAAACTTAATTTTTATGGGTAACATATGGCACACAGTAATTAAATTTTCAATGTCTTGTGCTTCTACATAACCAAACACTCTACCATTGTCTATGAGACCGTTTTAATGTGAACAATATTTTCTTGTCATGCTAATTGATTTTTAAGGATGCCTACTTATGATGTGTTGTAGGCTGATGGTTAAAAAAAAAGGAAGAATTATAGACACCATAGGGCATTATATACATACCTGTTAAATTTCGATTACGATTAGTAATCAATTACATTACTTTTTAAAAAGAATCATAATGATTATATAATTCTATGAACCAGTTTTTCGAATTACTAATTGATTACGATTACAAAATAATCAAAAAATAATCAGGATTACTGGCGATTAGTCTAATAATCAAAAAGATTCAAAAGTAATCCAAAGTAATCAAATTGTTTTCAATAATTCTTTTTGATTATTTTAAAATATTCAAAAGTATTCCAAAAGTAAACAAATTGTTTTTAATAATTCTTTTTGATTATTTTTAAATATTCAAAAAGAATTTGAAAGTAATTATTGAAAATAATTTGATTACTTTTGGATTACTTTTGATTATAATACATATTTTTTAATTTAATAAAAATTTTAAAATAAAGGCAAAAAGTATTTTATAAAATCGCTATGATATTTGTGTTTTGTTATTTAGCCGAGAGTAAGTGCAGTCACTTATCATTTTACATACCTTACTTTCTTGTTAAATCTATCATATTAAAATCACTGTATGGTATACCGCTTACCACTAATTGCGGTAGTGGACGAATCTGCTTTCTTCGTTTTAGAAATTGATACTGAACAAGGGAGAGTAGAATTACTTCTGTTAATGGTGTTGCAACTGTTAGAATAAACCTGAAATATGGCAAAATATTTTGTGTTAGAGCAGGGCACTTAAGGCAAACGTCGAATTAAATTTAATTGAACGAAACCGAAATTTAGTTTGCCTGGCTGGATGAATGTGTGGGTGAAGACTTTTTTGTTTGTTGATTTGACCAAAAAATTGATGAAAAAAATGTCTCTTTCTTTTTACTTTTTTTTTTCTTCATACTTACTTTGCATTTTATTCGGTTTCTGTTTCGTTTATTTTTCTGCACCAATTATTTAAAATTGCTACACAAATTATATTTTCCAATAGAGGTAAATTTTGTGTACAAAAACCATTTTCTCCTTTTTCTTAATATTTTATTCGTTTTACTTTGTTTCCTTTCTTGTTGAATAAATCTTGCCCTAATGAACTGTGCCGTATTTTATAAATTTATTTCTTTTCATCAGTCACTCAAACAACTGTCTGAGTGTGTGGATAGTGTTAACGCATACATACATATGAGTTCAACAACTAAACAATAACCTCAATCATTCTGAAAGTTTCTTATTCAACATTTATTTACAACTATAGTTCAACATATTTGTCGTAATATGTACCGTTATCAAAAAATTAGTATACTTCTTTAAATAAATTTAAAAAAATTTTTTATTTTTTATATTTTTCATAGCCTTCGATAACAGTACTTACAGCCTGTATAAGGCGCGCCAAACTGTTCACTAAATTTTTACAGTTTTTGGGTCTATACAATTCAGTGTTGCCAACTCGTGGTGACTAAAAATGGCTAAAATCGTGTAAAAAAATGGCTAAAAAATGGCTGAAAAATGGCTAAACAATTTTAGTTAATAAAACACATATATTTAATTAAAAACAACAAAAACTATTAACTTTTTTATTTTTTACAACTATGAATTTTTGAGATCATTTTTATTACAATAAAATATTTGTTAAAAAAATTTAATGTTTAAAGAAATAAATCATCTATAAAATCTGGGTCATTATTGTTTTTATCATAAGACTCACTAGTACCAACTAGTTTTAAATAATTTTTCGGTACGTCGTATTCAAAACAGCATTTATCGATTCTTTTAAGTCGAAACCTGCAAAATAAATAAAAATTAATCAAAATGGAGATTGATTAGTTTTAGCACTCTTACCTGATAGATAAATTCGAAGTGACAGTCGATAGATGCATTTTATTTCTTAAATTAGTTTTCACCAGATTTATTTGACTAAAAACCCTTTCAACTGCTGCATTTGACCAGGGTAAAGAAAGTAGTTTGAGTTTCCGCCAGCATCCCTATATTTAATACCTCTGCCCAAAATAAAATAGTGTTATTTGTGTGTTTCCATTTTATATAATTGATATTTGAGTATTGCTCCTGAATTTTGAATGAAATTTCGTCATCAACATCAAATAAATTTAAGATTGATAAAATATCATCTTTGGTAGATTTTAAGGTGTTATCTATAGAGAAATAGTAAATATTTTTAAGTATTTCAATGTTATCTGGCAACCTGAAAAATAATGTGTGTAATAAAAATTTGAATTTAAAATAATATTTATGAGTTTAAATATGTTTACAAACCTCTGTTTCAATCGATTTATGAAATCGACAACAAATTTAATACAATTTCGCCTAATTTCACGTTCTGTCTTCTTTTTCATGTTTCCGCTTTTTTAATTTCCTTTAGATAAGTTTCAAATTCATAACCTAGGCTGCATGTGTATAAAATAAATTCGTCGAAATCTGAATATAAGACGTCTACACAGTCGTCACCAACTACTTTTCATTTCACAAAATTTATAAGCAATAATAGTTCCTTTAATAGGCGAGTTGGATAATTTTCATGGCCTTGAAAAATTTTGTTGACTAGTTGGACTTCATGTAAAATGGGTTTCAAAAATAACCAATATAAACGAATATTGTCGTCGTTGTACAATTCAGAAAAGATTTTAACCTTAAGACATTTTTATGTATCATTTTAGTAAAGTTTCTGTAAAAATATGAATATGGCTAAAAATGGCCAAAAGAAAATAAAAATGGCTAAAAAAATGGCTAATGGCAAAATTTATTTTTTGATGGCTAAAAATGATTGAAATGTGCTAAATTTAGCCATGAAATGGCTAAATTGGCAACACTGATACAATTGCACATTGTTCGCACAAGGGTCCACAATTGTTTTAAATTTTCAGAAGTACAGACAACATTTCTTTTAAGAATTCGCGACAGGTGTGACAGGGATAGCCGATCAAGGACTTTTTAGTGGTTTTCATAGAGCCATTTTTGTTAAGTTTGTAGCGACCTAAATAAAACGTCTGTGCACTTTCAATGAATGTCAACTACTGACTTTTATTTCTTAAATCATACTCATACATAAATTAAATTTCGAGAAAGATCTATTAAATAAATTTATCGATACTCGATTGTAAAAAAAATAAACAAATGTAAAAATGAATACTACAGTGTTCCCGCAATACCCCCGGCTAGTGCAAGGCTATCCGTATCGGTCGGGAAATGTAACTCGTCTTCCAAATCGACTGATTTTTTCATTGCCTGACATCTTTCCGGGAATTGTCTGTGCCGGCTGCTTACTCCAAAACTCCTCAAAGTCGCTGGAATATATTTTTGCTGGTTTTATTCGATCTATCGATATTTTGTCCTTTATTTTGCCTCTTTTTATAACCAATACTTTTTATAACGTTTTTCGACTTCAAATGGACCTTCGTATACTGGTTTCAAAGGCTTGCGCACTCGATCTACTCGTACGAAAACAAAATTACACGTATTTAAATCTGGATCGACATAATGCTTTTTGTTACAATGCCATGATGGACCAGGAGCTCGTAGGTCACTCATTACACGTCGTAATTGTTGTACATATTCCAAATGACTTTCTTTAGCCTTACTGGCAACCCAGAACTCACCTGGTAAGTGTAGCTGTGTACCGTACAGTAATTCAGCTGGATTAGCGCCGATATCTAGTTTAACCGTAGTGCGAAGTCCTAAAAGAACAAGTGGAAGGACAAAAGTCCAATCTTTTGTAGCGTAACATTTAATGGCGTTCTTAAGGGATCGATGCCATCTCTCAACCATACCATTTGCTTGGGGATAGTATGCTGTTGTACGCAGGTGTCGTATGCCAAGTGTCTTCGTAAGCTCTTGAAAAAGGCTGGATTCAAATTGTCTTCCTAAATCGGTGGTAATTCTTTCCGGTACTCCATATAGCGATACCCATCCATTTATAAAAGCTTTCGCAACCGTTTGGGCTGAAATATCTGGTAAGGGAATTGCGGTCGGCCATCTTGAAAATCGATCCACACATGTAAGGCAATATCTATTTCCGGCCGATGTTGTAAGTGGCCCATTTAAATCAACATTCACATGCTGGAAACGCTTGTCGGTCGCGATGTAGTCGCTTAAGGGAGCGGACATATGCCTATTAACCTTTACCCTCTGGCACTGTAGACAACCCCTAACAAACTTGCCAATATCCTTTGATAACCCAGGCCATACGTAGCGCTCTATTATAAGTTTTCTCGTAGCTCTAATGCTGGGGTGAGCTAAATTATGCAATTCTCGCATTATGGCTTCTCTCTGTTCTACGGGCACATATGGTCTTATATGTAAGCCATTAATATTGCAATATAAAAATTTTTTAGAATCTGGAATGGGCACAAGAGTGAGCTTAAGTGATGTGTCCTTACCAGACGCCAGCAAAGACTTTAATTCAGTATCGTTTTCTTGAGCTATTGCCATTGCATTGAAATCAATTAAATCCGTTGTAATATTATTAATGCGAGAGAGCCAATCTGCAGTGATGTTGTCCGTACCTTTAATATGACGGATATCGGCGGAGTATTGACTTATAAAGTCTAGCTGTCTTACTCTTCTTAGTGGAGCTTTTTCGCTTTTTTGCTGAAATGCAAACACTAATGGTTTTGTTCGGTATAAATCGCAAATGTACGCCCCTCTAAGACGTATCTAAAATTTTGTACACCTTGGTATACAGCTGTTAATTCGCGACCGTACGCACTATACTTTCGTTGAGCATCAGTGAGCTGCTTTGAGTAAAATCCCAATGGTTGGTTTACACCATCAATGATCTGGTGTAGTACTGCACCCACAGCTGAGTCCGATACATCAACGGTCAGTGTAAGCTTACTGTGTGGTGACAAGTAGTTCAAACAAGTTGCATTAGCTAAATTGTTTTTGCAAGCATTAAACGCATCTAAGGCTTCTTTTGTCCACACAATTTTCGTTGTATCGTTTTTCTTATTTCCGACTATCAAATTCTGAAGGATACTTTGGTGTTCAGCTGCATTCTCTAGAAACGGACGACAAAAATTTAACATTCCTAAAAATCTCTTCAAATCTTTTGCCATAGTGGGCTTAACAAAATTACAGACCGCTTCAACCTTACTTTTAAGTGGACGTAGCCCTTCACTCGTTATTGTATGACCTAAAAACTCAAGCTCAGTTTGTCCCAATTTGCATTTATCTGCATTAATCGACAAATTACCTTTTCGCAGTCTATCAAATACTGTGCGTAAGTCTTTTTCATGTTGTTTTTCGTCCGTTGACGCCACTAAAATATCATCGATGTAGGCAAATGAAAATTCCAAAACCCTTAGCACTTCATCGATGTATCGCTGAAAGATTTGAGCAGCGTTTGTCAGGCCAAACGGCATGTACGTAAATTCATATAGGCCGAATGGTGTTGTGATTGCCGTTTTAGGTATATTACCTGGTTCGATGGGTATTTGATGGTAAGCACGTTGCAAATCGATGGCAGAAAATATTTTTTTACCGTGTAGGATATTGGTGACGTCATGGAGATATGGGATAGGGTACCTGTCTGGAACCGTAATTGAGTTGAGGGCTCGATAAACGCCGCATGGCCTCCAATCGTTGTTCGTTTTCTTCACCATATCTAGTGGGCTTGCCCACTGACTGTTCGATGGTCGGCAACTGCCATTTTCCATTAAAAACTGAAACTCTTTTTTTGCTGCCTCGAGTCTTTCACCGACAATTCGTCTCGGCCGAGAAAAAACTGGTGGGCCTGTTGTCACTATATGATGTGTTGTGTTTGTTGTTATTGGCATTTTCTTAGAATTTAAAACAGCTAAATCACTATACTCACTCAATAATTTTGCGAATTTACTGTCCATTTTTTTTTTTTTTTTTTTTTTTTTTTTTTTTCATAAATCAGCTACAGAACTTAATCACAAGCTGAATAAAGCAACAATAAACCATAACTACCTAAGACAAGAACGAGAATATATTTTTCTATAATAATTTACAAATTAATGGCAGCATATAAGCTACGTTTAATATTATAAACAGTACAATTAAAATCAATAAAATCATAATACATGTTAAAATCATTACATAATCTACGAAAAGGAAAATTACAACCATAGTTTGTTCTATAAAAATCTAGGGAAAAAGGACGATAGTGCCGTGAAAATCTTGCTGGAATACTAAAATTTAAGTTACAAAGCAAAAACTCGGAATCGATATCACCCTTAACCAGATTATAGACAAAACAAACGCCTAACACAGCCCTTCTACGTTCCAAAGTTGAAAGTTTTATCAGACCCAATCTGTGTGTTAATATTTTAATTGCTGTATTTTGTTCAAAATTTACCTTTGTTTCCAACATAGTCTTCTTGTCAATTAATTTTCCTCTTTTCATGTCCACTAGCAAATCAAACGCTTTTAAAAAATCAGAGCCGATGATAGCTGTGTTAACGTCGGCGACGTAAAAATTCCATTTTAAGCTGCGGCGTAAACCTAGTGACAAATTAAGACGGCGTTGACCAAATGATTTTATTGGCTAACCATTTGCGGCGTAAAATGTTGGTGTCGAATGTTTTTTGTTTTTATCTTTTCTAGGAGGAATAACAGACACATCGGCGCCTGTATCGATTAAAAATTTTGTGTTGGTATTTTTATCGTGAATAACGAGACGAGCGATTTGCAATGAGTGATCACCAATAACGCTCGTGGAGTAAGGTGATGAAGTTATTTTTTTTTTCAAAATCGGATGAAAAGTTGTAAGGCGGTCTACATTTTCTTGCATTTTTTCCAAATCGCTCATGGTACCAGCATTGATTTGAGGGGCCGGAAGGTGTTCTTGCTCGTCGCTCCCTACTTTTGCTGCGGTGGCTGCTTCTTCCTCGGATTCGTCCTGCACTCATACTCACCAATTGGTTTAGTTGTTGTTCTATACGTTGTATCCGCAGTTCGGTCTCTTTTTCTTGTGACTGCTGTTTGGCCACGGCTGCTATCTGCTGGCAGTCAGATACTTCCAAGATTTTATCTACTAATTTTGCCAGCTCTGGTAGATCCGCATTCGATGCCTGCAGTATGGCTCTAGTTTGCGCTGGAAGCCTCTGCAACCAAAGTGACTTCAAGAAGTCGTTATTTATTTTTCCTTTTGCTAGGCCACTTAGCTCATTTAATAATTGTGTAGGGCGTTTATCCCCCAAATCGATCTCTGATATAAGTTTTTGGATCTTTTTTTTGCTCACTGTCGCAGTATCTCTCTATTATGCAAGACCTTAGGTTGTCATACTTGCCTTGATCAGGAGGATTCAAAATAGCATCTGATATTTGAGCCAAAACGTTGCATTCGATGGCGGCCACTACCTTTTTAAATCTGGAGACATCATTATTAATTCCTGATATGCTAAACTGGGCTTCCACTTGTGCGAACCAGATTTCAGGTTGTTCGGGCCAAAACGGTGGCACTTTGACCGACACTCTGTTGACAAATGCACTGCCTTCGTGGTTAATGGCAGACGAGTTGGTAGATTGTCCTGATTGTCCAGATGTTGATGCCTGACCCAAGTTATCGTTTTGGCTTTGCTTTGTGTCGTTCATTTTACTGTCGGGGTCACCAATTGTAGCGACTTAAATAAAACGCCTGTGCACTTTCAATGAATGTCAACTACTGACTTTTATTTCTTAAATCATACTCATACATCAATTAAATTTCGAGAAAGATCTATTCAAACAAACAAGATTGTATGCTTCACCCATACAACCACACATATATACATATTAAATAAATTTATCGATACTCGATTGTTAAAAGAATGAACAAATGTAAAAATGAATACTACAGTGTTGCCACAAGTTTATCGGTATGCTTAGTATTACTGTCATGTTGGAAAACGATATTGACCATCTGTTATCCGGATTCTTCTGCATTATCTGATAAGTTAGTTCTTAAAATATTGTCATTGAATTAAGCAGATATCCTACCACCAATTCCATGGTCTTTCCAGTAGCCATCACGCAAACGCATACCATCATGAATCCAACGCCAATCTTTACAGTTTATCTGAAATCTATAGCTTGCAAAGTTTTTTTTCAGTTAATTTTTCTTTGAGGTTTAGCGGCTACATAACCGTTCTTCCAAATGGTCTCCTGAATACCCTTTCGGAGTCATATTGGAATTTTGTGCAAGAGTGTTAAGCCTGTGGGGACTTTTGTAGGCAAATCACATCTTCATATTAGCAGCAGTATGATTGAGTTCATTCACTTGTTGAAAGTAACAGCCATTATTAATTACTAATTCTTTTGAACGTTTGATGAATTTGCGTTTTAGAATGTTTAAAGACTCTCCCATATTTATTATTTACTCAATAAATTCCAAACTACCCACATCTGGTGGTGACACACGTGGCCACAATATTGTATTACCGAAGCCAAGGAGAAATAAATAAACAAAATAAATATAAAAATATCGATTATTTTTACATGTTATTACTTAAAATTCATGAAATTGCTAAAATATGTTGGGATACCTAGACTTCTGCTGTCCATTGTCGAAATATGTGCGTATGAGTATTAAAAATGTATACCATATTACGCATACGCTAAAATTCTTTGTTAATTATTAGTGTCCAGTACTAAAAGTCTGGTTGCGTGGTGTACATCAAAGATCAGCAATGAATCGTTTTTCGCTACTCACAAGCACTCATGAAATTTTGAATATAAGTGAGTCAACAATATTGAAGGTTGCAATGAGTATGCGAACAACTTTGACATCAAATTAATACCATTCGAAATATGTTTGATTCATAAGCCTATTCATTTCCATTCATAACTTTAGAAAAACACTTATAATACTTATAAAAGATTCGAGTGAGAGGATCCATGATATTAAAAGAAGTTTAAGTATCAGAAACTATGACTATGATTCAATTCCACTCATCTTTTTGAATACTCATTGCTAATCTCAGGTGTGCATTAATAATTTCACTGTAAGAAAAATTATGTGAAATTAAAAGTTATTCTGCTTTATTTATAATTTCAGAACTTGTATAGCTTGCAAAATATTATTAAATGTGTTATTATTGAAATATAAATAACAATAAGAATTACGTTAATATTAATACCGTGAATATTATAGACTTTTTCAATGTGATTTTATTAAGAGTTAAATTAAATGTATTTAGATTTTTTTAGGTCTGATGAAAGTAGACTAAGAGAATTTATTCATGGTGCTGTGTATTTAAAGTACTACCGTTCATCGAAGACAAAACTAGCCACCAGTGTATTTTGATTTTTAATAATATGTGGTCATTGAAATTGATGTTGCTGGTCAGCTTGTTAAATTTTATGCAATGGACCGGAATTTAGTGAGGGTTAGCCGAATCGGCTAAGATTATTAATAACGTGTTAAAAGTGGCGTTTGTACTGAAGGTATAAAATTTGTATTCTTTACTGTTAAATATTTTTGTTTTTCTCATGCATCAGAAACTGATGGTTTGTAACTAATCCTCACTTAACAATCGTTTGTAGAAAAAAGTCATAAAATAATTTAAATTTAATAAAAACTTGGGAATCGTTGGTCCATTTAGTATTTGCTCCATTTATTGTTATCTTTTGGCCACGAATACTACTCAATTAAATTTACGTGTGTGATGTGACAGTGATGTGACTGATTGATTGATTAATAATAATAAAATAATAAAATTCCTGAAAAAAATAGCACATTGGGAAAATAAAGTGGAGATGATATTTATGATTCAATAAAATAAATTGATTCTTGCGGTTTTGTAAGCTCGAGTAAAGAGCTTGGTTCACTTTATTCAATTAAGATTGATATGGGAATTATTTCCTCTTTTATACAGTTTTTTAGCTGATCTGACAATTTCGAATCAGCTCCCTTAATTCTATATAGTTCTTAAACTTATTACATATGTTTGCTTAAATGTTTAATGACCTGCATAGTATATTCTAACAATTGACAATACATGAGTTTGTGTGTATGCAACACGACCCAAGCCTTCAGCCCAATACCAGTAATGCAAACGATGCATAATTCCCACAAAATTCCCCTCGCCAGCGGAGAATACACAACAACAACAACATGCACATAATGTATTGACGGCCTGAGCACGTGTACAAAGCAGCGACAGTCAATGCCCAGAATTATGTAAATGGCACACTCGCTTATGTTATTTTAAATTCATTCGTTTATACATGTTGTGTCGTTAATGATCATTAGTTACACAGTACATTGTGTTGGCATAAACGACAGTATGGTCGTGTTACAATAAGTTCAAATAGAATTTTGACGTTGCCGTAGTCTAGTAGGTAGTATGTTGTCAAATACCAGGTCAAATATCTCCAACAAAACAAAATATGAAAAAATATTTCTTTCGCGACTTCCTCTCAGCAGATTTCTAGCAAAAAATCTGTGAATCAATAAAATTGAAAAGTTTCTCAAAAATCTGTAGTTCGGAATCGACTTTAAACTGCAGGTCCCACCACTTATGAATAAAATTAACATACCCAGCAGAAGTGGTGTGAGGAGCTAAGTCTGAATTATGACTTAGCTGCTCACTGAAGGGCTGTAATGACCAATTATATATGCACACAAGATAGTGATTCTCCACATACCGCTGATATAACAATAGCTTCTATATAATGTGTCTTAGCAATTACGGACGCCTACTCAACCACTCGACCTCAATTATGACTTATGAGAAAAGAAAATTTAGCGTCATGTAGTTCAAAATATTTCCTGAAAAACATGTTGAAGAAGAAATAGAATAGTACAACCCAGCAATACACTAAAAAATCATTTCATAGTGTGCCATAAAAATTGGTGGAGAATTTGAAATGCAGAGACTACCCTACCAACAAATAAAAAAACTAAACAACTCAATTTACTTTTAAAATTCTACGTAGACTTTCTCGTGTATTTGTTATTGAATTTTTGTGTTTATATTTTGTTGTTATTGACAGAAACTTATTATAATTTAAGTTTTATGTTATTTCAGGGTATGAATATATATACCAGAAATAAAAACTATTTTAGCATTACTAAGCAGACGTCAAAACACACTTCATCGGTTTTTGGGTGACACAACATTGAAAGATCTGGGCATGGTGACGAATATACCACTAAGGAAACTAATCGGTTTCATCCGGACCTGGTGGTGGTTCAAACCCACCACTAACGGATCATGACAAGTGGGATTACCTCACACTGGGTAACACAATGGCCCACCGAGTGAACTTGCCTGTGACCGGCAAGCTACCCGCTAACCTAACCCAACCTAAGCAGACATTTTATACCGGAATAGATACAGAAAATAATTTTACTTGCCTCTTAATTTATTCCTCTGCAATCTCGATCAAGTCTACATATATTCAACTATTTGCAATTGATTTTGGAATCTACTAGTTGCTAACCTCAACTTGTCAGCAATATCTGAAAGTATTCCTGCAACATATTCGTGTTACTATATACATTTCATGATTTATAAATTTATTTGAATTTATTTTAATTATTAGAAGAACTATAAAGCTGTACACTAAATAAATTACTTTGTGTTTGTGTTGAATTTAAATAATTGTCTGATGCATGGCAGTGTGTATTTTCGTTCATGTGTGCAATTCATATTTGATGGAAATTCTTAATGATATGCTCAGCGTATACATAGTTATATGATTTATGACTAATGACTGAATAACACATATTATTACATACTAAATAGCGTTTCGATTACAATTATAACAAATTATATGCTTCCCAAAATTCGTTTTAATTATGGTAATTATGTAGGTATGCATATGATATTTAGCTATAGGAGAATTTATTAATGAATTGTCTATTCAAAAAATTCTTTTTTAACTTTCAAACTTATATTGATTTATCTATCTTATGAAGTAAATACATACATTTTATTAATTCAATAAAAATATCTTAAATTAATAAAAATGGAAATCTTTTTGATAAAATCTTATATTTACTAGTTTTTCGATTGCAAATAATTCTCAATACTGAGTACATGTTTATAACAATTAAATTAAAGTTTAAATTAAATCTTTGTTAAATTTTTAATAAAAAATTTTACAATCGTGGACTATGGGTAAATAAATACAACCTACAATACAGAATTACAAATTACAAAATCAATTTTTTGACAATGTATTTTGAAAAATGTAATAATGGTGTCCTATAGAGAAGACATTGACTAAAAGATGTATTCTTTTAGCAAAAAGTAATACTTTGTCTTTGAAGTCGCCGTAGTCTAGTAGGTAGTGTGTTGGCTTATTAGACTGAAGGGCCGAGTTCGAATCCCAGGTCAGACATCAAAACGAAAATATGAAAATATTCCTTCGGCGACTTCCTCTCACCAGATTTCTGGCAAAAACTTTGAGAGTAAATAAAATTGCCATGAAGAGCTTCTCAAAAAACTGTCGTTCAGAGTCGACTTTAAACTGTAGGTCCCGCCACTCATGTATAAAATTAACGCACACAACATAAGTGGTGTGAGAAGCTAGGTCGTAGTCCTGACTGAAGGGTTGTAACGACCAATTATGTATGTATGAATACTTTGTCTTAGAAAAAAATCGATTGAAGTCACCAAACACTCAGGAAAATTTTCATGTAACTCAGTAGCAAATGTGTGAAAAATATTTTCATTGGAAAGATTTTAGTGCTGTTTTAATTCAAATATAACACTTTCTCATTAACTAAAAAAATATTTAGATCGCTTTTACTGTTTAGCAGATATGAGCAATTTAGAATGGCCTAAAAAGTTCCTCATTTGGAGTATTCCATGGAAAAAAAATGTAGCACTAACTACTTCCGTATCAAATGAAAGGCGAAAATCTATTCTTTAAATATAGACAAAAAAAAAATAACCACCATTGCTGAAGAAACTTATAAATTACCTGAAAAAGGTCACGAATATTGCTTCCACAGCAATATGTTTCATCTGTAAAGTCAAAACTTTCGAAATTAGTGATTTGACCTAAATTTTAAAGAAAAATGTTAAGTGTTGTAAATTTGGCATCTCCTCATTACACGCTCGAATATAATTAATGGAATGCATACTTCATGTATCTTAGAATATGCCTAGTAACAAGTTTAACAAGTAATCTGTAATCGAAGCAAAAAATAAAAACTTAGCGATAGTCGTGAACGACTGATGAAACTTGGCAAAATTAATTTATTTTGGAAATGATATGTATCGAATTTGAAAACTTTTGATTTGACTAAATTTTATGCGAAAAATGTATTTGGATTTTATGGACGGTGTACGAAATTTTTCTTAACTTGAATACTCAGAAGCAATTTTCAATGATTTAGCACCACTACTTCTATTTTTTGCCTGGAAACTTTTTAATATATGAACAGAAATATAATGCCTAATGAAACTCATTTAATTAATATTAAAACGTAAACCCAATTATTATGACTCTTGTGGTCATAAGGTTGTTAGGTTGTTAGGTTGTCATAAGGTTGTTAAGGTTGTTTAGGTTACGCCTAAATAGGCACAGTTTAATAAGGTTACCGTCGTAGTCTAATGGGCAGTGTGTTTGCTTATTAGGCCACCGTTCAAATCCTAGGTCAGACATATCTAACCGAACGAAATATGAACAAATATTTCTTCGGCGACTTCCTCTCAGCAGTCTTCTGGCAAAAAGTCTGAAAAAAATAAAATTACCATGAAAAGTTTCACAAAAATCTATCGTTCGTAGTCGGCCTTAACCTCATGTATAAAATTAACACACACAACATAGGTGGTGTTAGAGGCTAGATCGTAATCCTGACTGAAGGGATTGTAATGTAGGGTAGCACGTCTTAGAGCGTGTCTACCCGAAGTCTGGTGTCGCTTTATAACTACTATTATATTCCTAAGCTACGCTGTGGTTAAGGATCTCATACAAAGTATTTATTGTGGCGTGTTATATTTAACAGTCCTTTGGAAAACTTAATTGGCGGATGTATCAGAGATGAGAATGAAAAAAATGGTCTGTTTGTTGGATATTTAAAAATCCTCTTCACATATAATTCCGGCAACTGAGTTTAAAGAAAGCTACCGCAATTTATTAAGTTAGCAAATGCGCCATTTTAAGACTTGAATAATAATATAAAGAGAACAAGGTCGTTCTAGTTAAAATGATCCCTACTGTAAGTGGAAGAACGTACCACCGCTGTCCGTTACAGTGTGAAAGATAACCGTCCACAACTTGGCAATTTTCAGCGAAAAATCATATTCAGCTAACAGAACCATTTCTGGATATACAGGTACGTGAATAAACAAAATTGTCAAAATAGTACGGTTTTAATCCACATGAGATCAAACAGTATCCAATGCATCCCCAAGAAAATCACTGTTTGAAGTGAATTTTAGACTGGTGGTCTCATTGGTCCCTAATTCTTTATGAACGGCGTTGATCAGGCCATCACAGTCAACTGCGAGCAGTATATGTTGATGATTTCTAAAGTTCGATGATCCAGACATTAACGGCTTCTGGTTGCATCGCGACGACACTATGTGCCGCATTTACAGAACTTCATATATTATCACAGCTCTCGTCTACATACAAGATGCTCCGAATGAAAACAACTACGAAATAAAATATGCGTCGTTAATTGATTAATTAATTTAAAACAAACAGCAATGCCGTTATTAAGTTCAAGAAACTTATCGAAACGTTTTTTAGTTTTAAAATGTCACGAGAGGGGAATGTATTGCCAATCTTAAGACCACTTTAGCCGACCGTAGAAATTGTAAGTGCAAGTGTAAAAAACGTAAATGTTTTTGCATTTATGGAATAGTGTCATGTATTTTTGACATAAAGATATTAATTTCCAGAAGATTAAAAAACAAAAATATACCAAAATATGCAAATAAAAATAAACTTTGATGGCAGTTCAGATTGTTAGTATTTTTCTTTTTTTCAACTTTTATTACAAAAGTATGTCTTTTGTTGGATTTCATAAAGCAAAAAATACTTAAAATACTATTGTGTCGATTATGTACGGCAACCGAACTTCAGTTGAGTTGCCAGTTGCCGAAAACATATTACAGATGGCAACTGACAACTAACAGCTGTCAATTTCAGTTGCCAAATAGCAAATATTTAGGCAACCGCGTATTTTTGGTTGCCTTATATATTTTTAAAGTGAAAACGCGCGAAAACTTAAAAAGTAAGTAAGTTTTTTGTTATATATTAGAAATTTTATAATATTTTTTTATTATAGATCACAAAATGGTTAAAATTACCACAAGACATCAATTTGATGTTCTTGTCTAAGAAATGGAGTTAAATCCAGGGATTGCTCGTGGTGTGCGTGATTTTGGTGATACCAAAGCTACCGTTGACGAGGCATGGAGGAAAATTTCGGATAAATTAAATAGTTGTGGGCCACCAATACGAACGCCTGAAGAATGGCAGAGGGTGTGGATACATTTTAAGGCAAAATTAAAGAAAAAAATGGCTAATAATCGTCAGAGTTTATATACAACCGGAGGTGGGCCATCGGAAGAAGTAAGTTTGTCTCCACTAGAACAGGCAGCAGCGAACCTTGTGCGCACAGACATTTCTGTAAACCCTAAGGGTAACACTTGTGGAGTACCCCAGACGGAAGTAGTATCAGAGCTTACTGATTCTCTACAGCAATCGTTTGACGACCTTACGGAAAGTATAGAGGAAAAGGGAACACAAGAGTGTAAACAAAAGCCTCCAAAAAAAAGAATGAGGCTAGAAGATAAAAGATTCAGCCTCCTGGAGAAACAAACTAACACTCAAACAGAGATTTTAGGTTCTCTTAAAAAAATTGAAAAAAACCTATAGGAAAAAAATGAAATTTTAAAGGAAATCCGTGATATGAAAAAGAAAAAGCATGAAGTCCTAAAAGAACTTAAAGAAATAAAAAAAAAGAAATACGATTCTTTCTTAGAGGAGCAAAAACTAAACAAAAATTAAACAAAAAAAATTGGAGATCTTAGAAAAGCAGTAATATAATTTGGATAACTAATTTGTGTACCTAATATTAATAGTAGTACATAAAAAATTGAATTGTAGTAGTTTTAAGAATTTATGGACCTGAATTTTATTAATTTAGTAGAATGTGATTTTTTTTCTTTTTAATTATTTTTTCTGTTATTTTTATATAAACCAATTATGAACTGAAGACTGAATTAATTTGTTATTTTACTTTTAACTTGTTTAGTTATAGCGTTTTTTAAAAAATATTTATATTGAATGAATTGTTATGAACAAATAAGAAAAGCTTTTTAAATTATAATAATGTAAGTTTATTCATTTAAAGATAGTGTGCCATCACCAATGAAAATAAAAAGATAAGTTGTTCACTCTTTGGCTGTCCATACCACAGAATATACACAGAAGGGAAAGCAATGACGTTTGACAAACTCTCATAACATAATTTTACGAAAATAGTTAGAGGGAGAAAAAAAAATGAATTATAAGTTTTGCAAAGCAATGTGTTAGAAGCAACAGATATACAGACTGAAAACTGGCGGATAAAGTTGAAAAATTAAATGTAAACAAACATTGATTTTGTGTTAAAAAAGGGAAAATTTGGGATATTTTTTAATTTCTTCAATGAAAAGTTAAAAGATTCTCAAATATTTAATTATTAATCGAAATGTATGTGGTCTTTGGTCGCAATGAATATAATTTCTTGTGCAAAAGGTAAGTAAGAAGCTAAATATATCAAGATCAAATAAGACGTATTGCTCATAAAATTTTTTTCTTGCAGAACTTTGTGTATATTATCAGTATTTATTAATTTCTTGAATGAAAAAGTTTAAATTGGGTAATTTTTTTATTATTAATCGAACTCTTAGCAATTTCCCTTCACAATGAAATAAGTTACGTGTGTAAAAGATAAGTAAAAAGAAAAATATAACAAAATATATACTCATAACTTTTTGTTTCAGGAATTTGTGAATATACCCCCAAATTGGTTAAATACTAAGTTAGTGACAATCGATGAAAGGTGTCACCAAATACATTAGTTCCGTATTACGTTTCCCCAATAAAACAGTTCATTCCAATTTGAACACCACACACTTTTTCTTTATAACGCGCCAATAATAAAAACCCACCCCGAAAAATAACAAAACATAAACAAAACAGAGTTATTTTTAGACAGAGACAGAAAACTTGTTGGTAATATTTGCTGTCTCTTTCAGATAATTTTCGTAAACGTCAAATTTTCGTTTCCCTTCTGTGTATATTCTGTGGTCCATACGCAACTGCTCAATTCTTATTTATTCATTATTTATTCTTTCATTTCTTTCTGTTTCTTAGTTGTAAATAATAGTAGTGTAATATAATATTTCTTTCTAAACTTAGTTGTAAATAATAGTAGTTATTTAGGGATGGCACTATACCTCCCTTTTTTTTTAAAAGAGTTACAGATAATTCAATTTACTTTGTATAAAATATTACATTTATTATAAAATAATATAAGTCTAAAATCTATATGATATGTATGGAGCGCGATATCTAGTTAATAATATATTATAGTAGTTTGGTCGTAACTTACAGGCAAAATTTGGTTTGGTTGTATTTTATTCATCTTGGAAAATATTTCCCAAGAAAACATTAGAATATACCTCCCTTTTTTCAAAAAAAGAAAAAAAAACTCGTTACATTAATTTATAACAGGCAATTATGAAAAATCAAGTTGATCAGGCTTGATATTTTCAAAACCTCCCGTTGTACGTTTTTTCAAATTCAAAATTATATTTATCCTCAGGGATGTATATTCAAGTAGTCTTTTCAATTATTTTAAAAAAAATTAGTTTCATACCTTCTTGCCATTCCGCAATTAGCCAATCAATGCTTAAACTTGCATTCTCATAGAATGTATGCCATAAAATGGGTTAAAAAAAAACGATTATACAAACGCCTACTATTTTCTTATACGGTTCTTGTGCACTGTTCTCTCCTGTTTCGTTTCCTCATTCAGAATTACTACATTAGTACCATCTAATTTCTTGACAACAAATGGACCTTCATATATGTTAGAATGTTTGTCATATGGTTGTTTGTGTAGAAATACTGTGTCATTAATTTGTACGTTAATTGGTCTAGCGAATTTATCGTAATATGCCTTATTTCTCTCCTTATGCTTATCTACTAAATTCCTAGCAAGTGCGTTGGTTTTCTGCAACCTATACTTCACCTCTTTGCCATAATTATCCACATTATAAATTGGATCTAAATTTGTGTCGGTGTCATTAGGCATTGTGACATTTCTGCCGAAAACTAGTTCAAATGGCGTATACTTATTGTCGAAAACCGTGTTGGGCGTGGTGTTGTGATAGAAGGTAAAGTATTTAAGGTAAGTATCCCAGTCATTGAGATTCTCACCAATATATGCCCTAATGTATTCGTTAAATACACGATGATTACGTTCTACCGTGCCCAACGTCTGATGATGATAGCTTGTCGAAAATTTGACGTCAATGTTCAGAAATTTGCATAGCTCCGTGAATACTTCATTTTTAAATTCCGTACCTAGATCCGATTTTATTATCTTCATTTTTCCATAGACTAAAATAAAATTTTCGAAAATTGCGCGAGCGACTGTCATGGCTGATTTATCCGGTATTGAAATGCAAACCAAATATTTTGTAAGATCGCATATCAAAGTTAGCGCATATTTGTTCCCAAGACTAGACTGCGGCAACGGGCCTATTGTGTCCAAAACTACAACATCAAATGCTCTTACTGGTGTTGGAGTGAGTACTAGTTCCTCAATGTTAGCTGGTCTGACTTTATTCAACCTACACTCTGGGCAATTTCTAACAAACTTTGCTACATCCTTCGTCATCCTTTTCCAAAAATACTTAGACCTTAATTTCGCATATAATTTCTTCTGACCGCAATGTCCTCCTAACAAGACGTCATTATGGTAAATTCGCAATAATTTCTGTTTCTCATCGTCGTTTAGAACAATAGTTACTGGGTCAGTGAGAATTATCTCCAACGAGTCTAGAATTTTGTTACCTTGTTCCTTCAGATTATCTATAGTAAATGTTTCAAACAACAAATCATCTTTCCGCAACTCTGCCTTGTGAATATTAACTTTGCCAGCTTCCTCTTGAAGCTTCGAAAGCAAACAGTCTAAACTGCATGTTTCGTTAACAAGATTATATTCAAAGGACAGCCGCTTCCTTGATTTTCTAAAAAGATTTATGCGCATTCTTCTATACTTTCCATTCCCATCAATTATCTCTGTTTTAATTCTGGCTATGTTCCTACTAAACTCATGCGAAAATTTATCGTAAATTTGTAATTTCTCACCATTCTGTGAGGATTGATCGGGTTCTATTTTCCTACTAGCCTTTCTTCTAGTCATCGCACGTGTTGTCATGGCCAAAACCTGAGCATTTTCATTCCTCAACTCGTCTATCGATAGCCTCGAAAGTGCATCTGCACCCACATTGTCCTTTCCTTTAATATACTCTACGGAAAAGTTATATTCGGACAATTCCAGTCTAATTCTGGTCAGTTTCGAAGAAGGATCCTTAAGATTGAAGAGGTAAACTAATGGTCTATGGTCTGATCTAACAGTAAAATGAGTTCCGTATATATATGGTCGAAATTGTATTATAGCAAAGTGTATCGCAAGCAGTTCCAGTTCTATTACCGGCTTCTTCCGTTCTGATTTTGTGAAGGACTTGGAGGCATAATAAATCGGTAAATCGTGACCGTTAAAATTCTGGCTCAATATAGCACCACAGCCGATTTTTGACGCATCAACCGTAACAATAAATGGTTTTTTCAGATCCGGGTATTGCAATATCCTAGGACTTATCAAGGCAAGTTTTAGTCTTTCAAAGGATTCCTGGCACTCTTTATTCCAGTCGAATTTGGTATTTTTCCTAGTCAAATAGTTCAAGGGAGCTGCTATAATAGCAAAATTCGGGATAAAGCGCCTGTAATAATTAGCAAAAGCTACAAATCTCCTAACAGAGTCCTTATCAAACGGCGTAGTGTAGTTTCTTATTGCCTGTATTTTACTGTCATCCGGGAGAAGACCCCTTGCCGTACATTTGTGCCCTAAAAAAGTGACCTCGGAACGAAAAAAATTACATTTGTATGGATTTATCCTCAAGTTATGTGACCTCATGATTTCAAAAACATCTTTTAAGTTACTCAAATGATGTTTCCTACTGCAGCCAGTTATAATAACGTCATCAATATACAGAAATGCCTTGTTAGGTTCAAGACCAGCAAATGCGATAGACATCATTCTTGAGAATGAGTTGGGTGCAACATTCAACCCAAAAGGAAGTACATTCCACCGAAAAGACCCTTTATCTGTACTGAAAGCTGTAATATCACGTGAGTCAGGATGTATGGGTACCTGATGAAAACCAGAAAATAAATCAACAATTGAGAAATGTCTCGCACGACCTAGGTTATCCAAAATGTCATCGATACGGGGTAGGGGAAATTTGTCAGCGATAAGCTTTTTATTCACTGCCCGGTAATCTACACACATCCTAAATGCTTTTTTATTATCTGTACTCTTTTTAGGTACAAGAATTAGAGGGCTATTAAAGTTCGAAGTACTGGGTTCTATTAAATCATTATCCAACAAATGTTGCACCTGTCTTTCAATTTCATTCTTCTGACTGTAAGCAAGTCTGTAATTTTTGATATATACCGGTGAAGAGTCTATCATCCTTAATTTCTGTTCATAAAAGTTGTTGATTGACATTTTGTCGTCCTTGAGAGCAAAAATATCAGAATATGATAAACACAGAGGCATTAAATCTTCCTGCACATCATGTGGCATCTGGTCTATAAGTATAGTCTTCAATTTATCTGTACGTTCATCATTTATCTCGGTATTGTTAATTGAGTAGACATAAAAATTTTGTAATTTCTCCAATTTAATACTATCATTCCGAATACATTTCACTTTATCTGTTGTGTTCATTATACGCAAAATTGGTCTTTCCGAATTTATTATTCCTTTCCCGACAAAAACACCTTCAGCTAACTCCTGAGAATCTACAAACATGGGTTCTGCAATGCTACGCAAGTTAAATACCCGATAAACCTCACACCTAGGTGGAATAATACAAGTAAAATTCTTTGGCCCATTTAATATTGGAACTCGAAGCTGTGCTTCTCTAAAAAAAATCGTTATATCCATACCATTGTAGTCTATTTTGCATTTATTTTCCTTTAAAAAGTCCTTGCCTAATATGCCGTCAGATGGAATGTTGAAATTGTCATCAACAACATGAAAAACGATTGGAATTATAAAATCTGAAATAATTAAGTTCGTACAAATTGTCCCTAGAGTAGATACCGCATTCGTAGTGACACCAGTTATGCTGATAATTTTGTTACGATTCAAAATAATATTGGGGTTTAAACAACTGAGTTTAATAACAGAAATGTCTGCTTGAGTGTCTACAAGAAAACTAGATGGTCCGCGAGCGTCAGTACAGTTAATTCTTACGAAGTCGGCATAATTTAAATTAAAGCAGTATACAGATCCTAATTCTGCTCTTCTTCCTCCCTCAACACTCCATGCTGAGGGGCATCCAAGTTTAAAGTCCTGACAGACACATTCTGCTGACTCTCCCGACTCTGATTCGACCTATTGTTGTATCTCCCATGATTGCCATAATTGCCCGTGTAAACATTAGACCTTCGACCATGATAACCATTATTGTTCGACCTATTACCATAATTATTTCCGTTATAGTTGTTGTTGTTATTTCGCCTCTGGAACCTATCAGTACGAGAATTTCGACGTTGAAAGCTATTTCGATTTCCGTTATAACGCATTGAAAAAACCTGAGCCTGCTTCTCGCCATTCGACTCCTCTATAATTAACTTTGCTACAACATCCTTAGGCTCCTTAAAAGCACTCGACGCCAAAATTGCTTTTACCATGTCCGACCTAGCATTTTTCCTACACACGTCTACCGTTTGCTCTATAACCATCTCATGAGCCTTCTCCCTAGTAATCCCTTCTATTACAAGTGAGCGTTCTAACGCATCTGCCAATTCCTCTACATTTTTCGAAAAATCTGCATAATTATTCTGCTTTACGTTAAGTGCTGTAATTCTGCCGGATACCACCTTCGAACTATCAGGACGAATTCTTCCCCTTAAGGCAGCTTTAATCTGATCAATGCTACTAATTTCCTCCGGTAAAACTTCCCTGGCTTTGCCATCTAATTTAGATTTTACAAAGGCGATAAAGCATGTTTTCAAGTTTTCGGTAACAATCTCCTCCATTAAATTTACTTTGTCCAAAAAAGAGTTCAGCGCCAGTGGATTTCCGTCATAATTTTCACGTATAATGCCCGAACACAACGATATAAATTTTGTTTTCTCCTCCAATGAAGCCATTTCCGCCGAACTGCTTTCCACCGATTTCCTATATCCCAGACCAAAATTCTGTTGCTCCTTGCTGTCAGTTTCAGATTCCGAATTGCGCCTATTCTCACCTGTATCAAACACAGACTCTGCTGCAACTTCCCTATCAACTTTCTCAAATAAACTGGTAGTAAATGGAACCTTGATTCTACAGCCCAGTTTACAAAAACATTTGAACAGTATTTCCCTGCAATTAACTATCTTATCATATATTTCATGTTGTAAATCAGCCTCTATATCACCGAAAAAAGATTCCGCATAAGCCACAATATCATTAAATGATGTTATCAAAAGTGTTATATATTCCTCTCTCTTGCTTTCCTTACTTGTAATAGGCCTATTTTGTAGAATCCTCTTTTTTACACCATGAAAATGCGACAACAATTCTTTAAAATGGGAAATTTCGAAATGACAAGAAGACATAAAGTATTTCGCGTATTTTTTAAAAAAAAAAGTTTATTTTTTTCTCATATATATTTTTTTTTATATTATATTTCTTTACTATTTGCTTCTATAGCATTTCTTATTGATTTGGTGAATCTGTATCACTTTATGTACATATATATATAGCTATATATGTATATATATATGAGTATTTTGCCTGTAAATTAAGTTTGTATGTAATAATAATAACAATTATGTATGTGAGAGTCCAGATGAAAATTTAAGAAAAATGCAAAATTTACTATTCGTATTGGTTAACAATATCAAGCATATTATAGGAATAGGTTTTCTTCTTCACTAAAAATTATCCCTATAATAGCAATTTAAAACTTTAATTATTTAAATTAATTCCATTTGTTCAAAAATTTATATTAGTTTTTATATTTTTGGTTTTTCTTTAATTTTCTTCTATTTAATTTTCAAGTTAATATTGTAAAATATATTTAAAATATTTTTGTTTGTTGATTTTATTTTATTATTGCTATGTGTCTGTAGAAAATAAATGATAGAACCGAAAAACTCGATATTGCGGAAAGCTTTAACTAATTTTGTTCATCACTGTATACATATGTGTTTACATTATGATAATAAAATTCTTTATATTCTTCCTTGAAAGGAAAATTATACGACGAAAGAGTATTGTATAAACAATAAAAAATTTTATTTAAAATGTTATGAAAGTATTTCAATATAATTTTTGTTTTTAATAATTTCATATATAATGAATTTTCAAAAATAATTTTTTTTATATTTAAAATTTGTATAAGTAAGTATATTTGATCCGTACTGTAATAGGAAAGAAATCTAAAAGTAAATGTAGTTATATGTATATGCAAAAGTATATAAGTAATGTATAAGTAAATATGAGTAAGTCTAAATATATTTGCTCCATACTGTATTAAAAGTAAGTGTGTTTATATGTTATGCAAAAGTATATTACTATATATGAATTTATAATTATATATATACAACTACTATTACTAACATATACATATTATAATACATGAAATTTATATTGTTTGTTTCTGCTGTTTTCTTCTATTTTCTCACCGTCTCCTTCTTTTTTTACCATACGTTGATCGTTTTTGTTTGTTCACATCGGTTTGCTTCTGCTGATGTTGTTGCTGCATCGTCCCTTTCGGTCTTGCTGCATTATTGTTGTCTACTGCCTCTCTGCTTGTTGTTTATGCTGATTTTGATTTGTTGCTATTTGTATGTTCTTTTACACTGTTACTTTGCAGTTGGTGATAGCGTTGATTGCTGTTGGTTATTTTCCTTTGGTTTCTTTTCTCACTTACTTTGTTTCTAATTGAATTTTGGCAACCACTAATTTTTCTAGCCGTTCTTTTTTTTTTAGTTTGCAATTGGTTTTTTTTTCAAATTGTTCGTTTGCATATAAATTTTGTTAAATTTGACAACTTTTTTTTTAACTGTTTTTTTTTTTTCGAAATTTTTCTGTTTCTCTTTTTTTTTTGACTTGGTAAATTGGCAATTTTTTGTAACTGTATTTTTTGAAATTTTTCTGTTTTTTTTTGGACTTGGTAAATTTGTCAACTTTTTGTAACTGTTTTTTTTTTTTAAATTTTTCTTTAGCACTTTATGTCAAAAATTTTTTCTGATTTGATATCTTTTTTTTTTTTTTGAAACGATTCACGAATTATGGTGTTATTATAACGTTTTTTTTTTCTTCTTGTTAAAACTTTTCCCACTTATTCAATTAAATTAATTAAGTTTTTAGCAAGATTATTTATACTTTGTTTTAATTTGTGTCTATTTTAAGTTTATTTGTTTGTCAAATATCAGTTTTAAATATAGTTTTTTTTTAATTTTGAAATTTTAATATCCTTTAAATACCAAGCAGTTTGGTTTTTAGGCACTTTTGAATTTTTTTTTTTTTTTTAATTTTTAACTGTGTACATAAATGTACAGTTTCACTTTTGTGTTTTTTTTTTTTATATATATATATATTTCACCTTAAGTTGCGATGGCAGGATCGCCATGTGCCATCACCAATGAAAATAAAAAGATAAGTTGTTCACTCTTTGGCTGTCCATACGCAACTGCTCAATTCTTATTTATTCATTATTTATTCTTTCATTTCTTTCTGTTTCTTAGTTGTAAATAATAGTAGTGTAATATAATATTTCTTTCTAAACTTAGTTGTAAATAATAGTAGTTATTTAGGGATGGCACTATAATAGCATAATTCTATTTCGTATGTTTGTTGCTAAAATATTTTCATTTTCATCCATGTTCACTATTGCATCCTCCATAAGTACTTCCGTTGGTTCCTCTTCCCAATCAGCCTTGTAATGTTTTCCAATGTTATATAATGCACAGCATGCATTTACGATTGAAACAGCTTTATCAGGATTATAGTGCAGACCACGTTCGGCAGAAAGACATCTAAATAAGGACTTCAGAACACCGTTCGTTCGCTCAATAATATTCCGGGCCTTTGCATGGATGGTATTATATTTCCCTTCTGGCGAATGTGGTTCTGCAGAACGGTAGGGTGTCAAAAGTTGCTGCTCCAAAGGAAAACCAGCATCACCTAAAGAAATAAATAAACTTTGATGCCTTTATAAACCGAAATATAGCAATACAACCTAGTAGCCATGTGTTTTGTCCGAAATCTGCTACAATCATTTGCTTCAATGCGCTATTGTTCCATATAAAGGCATCGTGTGTAATCACACATCTATAAAGAAGTTATCAAAATTAAAGGAAGTATATAATTGGTATTAAATAACATACCAGTAACACATTTAAACTAAAATAACCTTTTCTGTTTAAGTATAAATGTCGAACATCTACCTTAGGTCCCATGATGTGTACGTGTGTACCATCTATACAGCCTACGACCCCAGGAAACTTTGTTTTTGAATAGAAATAGTTTTTGTTTTTGGTTTTTTCATCTTCCGTCATTTTAGAAACTATCCAAAGTGAACAAATTTTTTCTTCTATTAATTCTACAACTTCCTTCAATACCACATACAACGTAGGCTGAGCCATTCCCAAATTGAAATCGTTGCCGTGAGATTTTTGGAAACTTCCTTCAGCAAAAAATCTCAAAGCGGCACATACTTTTAAAAGCGGAGGTACTGCTGTTGTCCGTTGAATTTGTATATCACTGTAGAGAGTATCCACTAAGTAGATCACAGCATCCTTGGGAAGACGAAAATATGCCTTAAAACTAGAAAATTTGTTTATTAAAATAATTATCCTTAAAAATGTACAAATAAACTTACAGTACAGGAGGTAATTCCAGTGGATTAGAATTATCCCTCAAATGGCGCCTAACTGATGCCACATTTACTGCTTCTTCACTGTCTTGAAAAAATAAATCTATAGAACTAAACATTTTTTTTAATTCACTTATTTTTATGTATTTTATTTTATTTGAATTAATTTTTACTTTTTTTCAGTTGACGATCTGTCAAAATGGCAACTGACAAAAGTTGCCGTACATAATATAACTTTTTATTTCAGTTGCGTCGCCAACTGGCAACTCAACTGAAGTTCGGTTGCCGTACATAATCGACACATATATTTAATATTTCATGTACGTATTAAACGAAAATTCATACATAAAAGAATTCAAACATCAAAAGAGAAAAGAACCGAAAAATGGCTACGGAGTCACGCTCCTATTTAAGTAAAATACGTACCACACTGTCTAGAAATGTCACGTGAATTAGTAATGAAAATCTATTTTCTACAGTTTATGACGTTACGACTAAGTTACATTACAGTCAAATAAGCATTTTCAGAGCTTTTCATATTACAAAAACGATCGATTCGACTACATTCACTGAATTTACCGCTGACTAACTCTGGCTTAAATGAATAATTGAGTATTCGGTAATTTATTGACTTTGACTTTACTGAAACTTTGTTATACTAGATCAACAAAATGTATATATAAGAGAGTAACACTGCCCACCTTGTTGGCCAATACAATAATAAATGTTTTCGTATTCGTATAAAAAATCAAATCTTCTAGAAGGAATTAACATTTTCATGAAGAAGTAAACATCATAAATGGTTTTCTGTGAAAACATAAATCAATAATTTTGGAATATATAATACGGTAGTTATTGATATGGATACATATGCGATTTCCTAGCAACTAACATGCAGTTTTCCAGCTGAGAATACAAGATCTTCTTAATTTATACCACAAACCAGAAACAGGTAACCTACTAATATGTCCAATAAACTAAAAATTATAAACGTTGAACATCTGCGTCTTTGTATTTCTAATTCGAAATTATGGATACAATGATAAAATTCAATAATTTTTTGTCATTATTTGTTAATAATGACAAAATAAATAATAATAATGACAAAAAATTATTGAATTTTGTGAAACATCACAAGTTGAATTTCTATTTTAATTTTAATTTATCCCTTTAAGTGTCGACTATACTCATCAGACCGAAACAATAATTTTTCACACAATGTCGAGTATACTCGTCATGAAGGACGATGAAGGTCTATTAAAAATGTACATTTTGGAATATTCGTTAATTTGGCTACAATATCTTATATTAAGCTGAAATAACAAATTCTGGGGAAGTATCGCTACAAAATACTTATTTTATAAGAATTTATATTTAAAAATTTGTAATTATAAAAATTTTATTTTCGGTCATAATTGCCTACTTCTACAGGCAGACCCTTTTACTCTTTTTATATCCAGTCGCCGTAGTCTAGTTGGTAGTGTGTTGGCCTATTAGACGTAAAGCCAGGGTTCGTATCCCAGGTCAGGCATCAAAACGAAATATGGAAAAAATATTTTTTCGTCGACTGCCTCTCAGCAGATTTCTGGCAATAACTCTGAGAGTAAATAAACCTGGCATGAAGAGATTTTCTCAAAAATATCTGTCGTTCGGAGTCGACTTTAAACTGTAGATCCCGCCACTCATGTATAAAAATTAACGCACATAACATAAGTGGTGTAAGAAGGTTGGTCGAAATCCTGACTGAAGGGTTGTAATGACCAATTATGTACATATGTATGTATATCCAGTAACGTCGCCTTCGCTAGAAGATAATTAAGCAGGCAGAAATAGTTATTGGCTACAAAATTAAACTTTAATAAAATAGCAATGAATATAGTGTTTGTGATATATAAGCTCAGAATAAGTACAATTACTTATCAGCAATTTTCTAATTTTACTTACTTTTTCATCAAATGTCCAAGTGTTATATTGGTGTCTTTATTATTTTTCACTTCACTGTATACATAAGATGCATAATTTTTTTTTTCTGTAAATAAAGATGTAATTCGTTTTTGAATTGATTTCCTTCAACACATCACTAGAAAATATTTTCATCGGTAAAAAATACTCTTGTTTTTGAAAAAAGTACAATTTTAACATTTTAGAATTATTATTATTCAACACATGGGTGTTGTTTCAAGGTTTGTGTTTGTTTTCCTTTTTGTTTGTGTTTTTTCCCTTTTGTTGTTTTATGTTAAAAAATATAAAAAAAACGTTTAAACTGTTACAATCGTTATAATAATAGCAAGCAAGCATCGGCATAAATGTCACTCATAAACTAAAAATCATCCTCTCGCACACTTACATACACATCCTACGTGTAGGATGGACAGTTTGCCGCTTATTCAGGAAGTTGACCCCAAGGAGATGTTATAGGTGCTTGGATTATGGACATGTAGCGGGAAGGTGCCGCAGTAACCACGACTGGTCCAAACACTGCTTCAAGTGCAAGGGGCAAGACCATCTTGCCAAGGCTTGTGGCTGAAAGTGTGACGAACTAGATTAGGTTTAGTACGTATGCGCTTAGCAACCCGAGAGTAAGTCTTGCGGCGAATCGTGCACATTGGTAGGCCGGGCTACCAATGTCTTTCGAAGATTCCCAACCTTTAGCTCGTAAAGCTATAAAAAAAAAGACTTACATTCATCCTGACAGTTACCACTTTGCCATACTCTTGTAATGTTATAACTGTATATGACAATTTTTTTCTACTTTCTATCCTTACATTTATTACGTATGGCATCTGTGGTATACTGTGTATAAATGTGTTGTTATATTGAAGGCTATTTTACACAACAGTTGTGAGAAGGTTAATATCAACCTTGTTAAAGTGTTATGTTCGAGTGTCGATGAAATTTTATGTACAAAATATGAGATTCTGTTTGCTGTAATACACTCTTTTTTTTGCTTTTGCTTTTTAGGCCTCTTGAGTGTTTTTTTTTTAATGTTTGTTATTCTTTATCCTCTCTACATTGGCAAAGTAACTTAAGAGTGATAGAACAGAAAGGTTATAGTGCCATAAAAAAAAGGAAAAAATAAATTATAAAAAGTATTTTTAATAACGATTGTTGACATTGTTAATGTTATTTAAATTTGATTTTCAAAGAGTAAAAAGAGTTGACTTTTAATTAACAGGCTGAAATATTAAAAGGGCTTAGTTTGCCTAACAATAATAAAAACAGATTTATTAGAACATTTAAATCTTTGAAATTGCGTGTTTGTGTGTTTTTTAATGAATTTAGCCTTAAATTCATTCACTAAAATTGTTGTATTTAGAATGTACATATTAATCTATAAGCTTATAAGTACATACACATGTGCATGTACATACATAGATTGAGCATATAACTTTGATAAATAAAGAATCAACGCTCAGTTGTAAACCAAATGTCATTCTGGCAATAACACATGGCGCAGTCGGTGCGGAATGTTTACAAGAAGTAAGACTAAGGATCAAGGAGACCAGATAAAAGAAGACAGAGATTCCGACGGAGAATTATATGAGGATTCTATTGAGATAACAACAACCATGAGCAGTTTTGATGTTAATAAACCAGAGCCCCTTAAGTTAGATGGCAATTTAGCTGAAAATTGGCGTATCTTCAAACAAAATTACGAAATTTTTTCGATTGCAACCGAATTAGAAAACAAAAAAGAGCAGCAACAGATTGGAATATTTTTAAATCTGTGTGGTCCGGAAATCATAGAAATATTTAACACCTTAGGTTTACCAGCTGAAGACAAAAAGAAATATAATGCAGTTTTTGCAGCTGTGGAAGGGTATTGTACACCGAAAAAGAACGAGGTTTATGAAACTTTTAAGTTCAACAAAAGAAAACAAGAGGAGGGGGAATCATTTGATTCATTTCTTTTGGATTTACGTAAGTTGGTTAAACCATGTGAGTACAAAGATGAAGACAAAATTGTCATTGGTACAAATAACAGTAAACTACAAAAGAAATTATTAGAAACAGAAAAATTGGATTTAACAAAAACAATAAGAATTGCAAGAAACTTCGAATTAGTGGCAATGACACTAATTCGACAAATGACAAATGACATTCAAAAACAACAACATAAAAGTAACCAAGTTGATGTGGTTACTGAAAAAGCACTGAACGTACGCAAAGAAGGTAATGAAAGAAGAAATCAGAATTACCAAAAAACAAATTATAAAAACAACAATAATTTTGGACAGATTGTATGTAAATTTTGTAAAGGCAAACACGAGCGTAAAAAATGTCCGGCATTTGGCAAACAGTGCAGTAATTGTGGTCGTTTTAATCATTACAGTGTAGCGTGTTATGCTTCAAAAATACGAGAAATTAGAGAAACTGAAATTGAACCTCCAGAAGAAAATATTTTTCTTCATCAGATTTCACATACTATGGATGAGCGAAAAAGATGGTATGAACAAATTCGTTTAAACAACTGTTTGATAAAATTTAAACTTGACACTGGTGCAGACGTTAATGTTCTTCCGCTAAGGTATTTAAAGTTTATTAAAGATGTAAATCTGCAGAAGGGTGGAACACCACCTCAAAGCTATAGTGGTTCAGATTTAAAATATGTGGGAACATGCGAATGTGTCGTAATGTGCAGAAACGAAATAACAACATTAAAGTTTGTAGTGATCGATACGCAGTATGAGGCTTTATTAGGTTTGACAGCTTGCTCAAAATTAAATTTGATAAAACGTGTCTATAGCATTTCGCAAACAGAAAAAGATGAATTTGTTGCCAAAAATATTGATCTGTTTGAAGGTTTAGGATGTTTTGTAAGAAATTTGGACATAAAACTAAAAAAGGAGTCTATACCTATTGTGAAGCCAGCAAGGAGAATTCCACTATCAATATCTATACGAGTTAAAGAAGAACTACAACGAATGGTTGAAAGAGACATTATAGAACCTGTAGATGGCCCAGTAGAGCGTGCATCGAATATGGTAATTGTGGAAAAAAAGAATGTCCAATTAAGAATTTGTATTGATCCCCAAGACGTAAACTCTGATATTTTGCAGGAAAATTACACAATCCCGTCTTTTGAGTCAATTTCGGCACAACTTGCTGGAAAAAAGTTTTTTACGGTTCTAGATCTAAAAGAGGGGTTTTGGCAAATTGCCTTAAGTAAGGCCGCAAGCGAAATTTGCACCTTTAACACAACATTCGGATGTTACCGTTTTAAACGTTTACCTTATGGCATAAAAATAGGTCCGGAAGTATTCCAAAAATATAATGAGAGAAATTTTGCAAATATCCCTAATGTTACTGTTTTTATAGATGACATATTAATCGCTGCTGATACGGAAGATCAACATGACGAGCTGTTACAACAAGTAGTAAATCGAGCAAGGAAAATGAACATTAAATTCAACAAGGACAAAATACAATACAAAGTAAAAGAGGTAAAGTATTTGGGCAAAATAATTTCGTGTGAAGGTGTAAAATGTGATCCTGATCGAATTAAAGCGATATTAAAAATCTCTCAGCCAAAAGATAAAAAGGATTTACAGAAATTATTAGGAATGGTCAACTACATCAGAGAGTATATTCCAAATCTTGCAGAAAAAACTCAACCTTTAAGAGAACTTTTAAAAAATGGTATTATGTATGAATGGCAATCAGCTCATGAAAAATGCTTGCAGCATATAAAACAGTTAATAGCCAGTGCACCAACGTTACAAAATTTTGACGAAAAATTGGACATCACTATTGAAACAGATGCTTCCAAATTTGGAATTGGGTGCTGTTTAATGCAAAAAGGAAAGCCCGTAGCATTTGCTTCTAGAAGCCTTACAGAGGCTGAAGTTAACTACGCACAAGTGGAAAAAGAATTACTGGCGGTAGTTTTTGCTTGCCGTAAGTTTCACTACTATATTTATGGAAGGAAAATTTTAGTTAAAAGTGATCATAAACCGTTAGTAGAGATTATGAAAAAGAGTTTTTGTAAAATACCATCTGCAAGACTACAACGGTTAAAATTAAGCTTGATCAAATATAATATTAATTTAGTTCATGTTCCTGGAAAATTTTTATATATTGCTGATTTTCTTTCACGTTATTATGATAAAAGTGATAAAACTCCTGAAATTGAAGATCTGCAAGAGTTTGTTCATTCCATAAACGTATCTTCAAAACGTTTGCAATTATTTAGAAATGAAATAAAAACAGATAAATCATTAAAAGAATTAAAGAATTTCTTATTGGAAGGGTGGCCAACTGATAAACGTAAAATTCCGGATGATCTGAAAGTGTATTGGAAACATAGGAACGACTTAACAATTGAAAATGATATTATCTTTTTTAACGATCGTGTTATAGTACCTCATAGCCTTCGGAAAAGTGTGCTGGCCCAACTGCATTCATCACATCTTGGAATTGAAAAAACCAAGAAAAGAGCTCGTAGTTTGGTTTATTGGCCTAAAATAGACGAATCTATAGAAAATATGATTACCCATTGCGATGTTTGTCAGAAATATAGAGCATCTAACTCAAAAGAACCTATGCTTTCACATTTAGTGCCAAAATTACCTTTTAGCAAAGTGGGTATAGATATTTGTGAGTATGCTAAAAAATCTTATTTAGTATTATCAGATTATTATTCTCGTTTTTTGGATATTATTCCACTTAATACCAAAACCGCCAGCGAATGTATTAATAAATTAAAAGCGTGTTTTTCAATTCATGGCATACCACTAAATATTGTGTCTGATAATATGCCATTCAATTCATTACAGTTCAAAATGTTTTGCAAAAAATATGATATCAATTTGATAACAACAAGTCCCGGATATTCACAGGCTAATGGTTTTGCAGAAAAGGCTGTAGGAATAGCGAAAAACTTAATTAAAAAGACTTTGGAAAGTAAGCAAGAAATATGGCTGGCACTGTTAGAATATCGAAATACACCATTAAAAGAAGTTGATGCTTCACCTGCAGAGTTATTAATGAGTCGTAAAACTCGAACGCTTCTTCCATGCAAAATTAACCAATTTCAACCACATTGCATTCCAAATATTGTGCAAAACATAAAAAACAAAAACACATATGCGAAAATGAACTACGATAGAAATGCCAAAGCTAAATTTCCGTTTAAAAAGGGGGATAATATATGGTATAATCATGGGATGAATACTTGGATTAAAGCTACTATCGAAAACATACACCCTTCACCACGATCCTATTGGATACGCTTGGAAGATGGCACAGTACTTAGAAGGAACTCAAAGTGGATTCGTAAACGCACTTTGTAACCACGCTGATGTGAACTCTTATATTGTATATTATTATTATTATATTTATTATTATTATTATATTTATTATTATTATTGAATTAATTAACATTTTAAGATATACACATATTATTCAATGAATTATTTAAAATTTGTAGAAAGAGAGAGATGTTGTATTTAGAATGTACATATTAATCTATAAGCTTATAAGTACATACACATGTGCATGTACATACATAGATTGAGCATATAACTTTGATAAATAAAGAATCAAAGCTCAGTTGTAAACCAAATGTCATTCTGGCAATAATTTAATAATTCTTACTATTAATTTTTTTTTGTTCCTTAAAATATTAATTAGTTTTTATCACAAAATAAATTATTGATTTTGAACAAATAAGGGCCATTATTCAACTTCCCGTTAAAGTTAGGTTAAGTTAAAGGTAACTTTAACTAAAGCGAACTTTAAAGTCACCTTTAACTTCTATTCGTTCTTACACTCTAATGATAAAATTGAAATTAAAAATCGAAATCACTGCTCAATTAAACAAGTTTTTTAAACTCAGTGGCAACCATTTTTTGTTGTATATGCTCGTTCAGTTTATATTTGAAGTTGCAATATTGAAAATAATACATAAGATGGCAAGTTCAAACATAAACTTAACTTTAAAAGTTAGAGGTAGGATGATCCTCTCTTTAGCTTAACGCTCACTCTACCATATTGTCCACTTATAATTATGAAAAACAATTTATCTGCTCGTTAAAATCCTCCCTTTAGTGGTAAGTGGTAATAATGGCCCTAAAATTGAGTGAGTAATTGTACTCCCTTAAAGGAGTGCGATATTATCATTTATTAAAACACTAAGGGCCATTATTACAACTTGCCGTTAACTAAAGGGAGGATTTTAACGGGCAGATAAATTGTTTTTCATTATTATGAGTACCCAATAAGATAGAAGTGATCGTTAAGCTAAAGGGAAGATCATCCTACCTTTAACATTTAAAGGTCACTTTATGTTTGAACTTGCCATATCATATACTATTTTCGATATGGCAACTTCAAATTTAAACAAAAATTAGCATATACAACAAAAAAACGAAGTCCGATGTTGCCACTGCGTTAAAAAAAAACTTGTTTAATTGAGCAGTTTTATCGACTTTGCTCCGGCACTGCCATATTTTAATTTTATTTTATCTGTAAGTTGTAATACCGAAAATCAGTTAAAGGTAACTTTACAGTTCCCTTTAGCTAAAGGTACCTTTAACTAAACCCAAGTTTAAAGGCAAGTTGTAATAATGGCCCTAACTCGGACAAAGCACGATTAATGCCAGTATTCGCTCACAGTTGTAATTGAAGACACAGTAGTCCACAAAGGTTTTCTGAAAACTAGGTGCATTAAACATTAATAATAAATATTTAAAAAAATGTGAAATAAGACTTTTGACTTGTCATAGTATATAGAAGACTGCAATCCAATCACAAACAATGAGTAAAATGGCGATAAAAGCTAAAGATCAAGAATTATTGATTATTTTCCAGGAATTATTGGCTATTTAGCTATGTTCTTAGTTGTAAACAGTCAGCATCAGAAACTTTTTTGAAACAGAATTTTGTGTTTTAAATCCAATAACATCAATTGAATAATGGAACTTACTATATGACGGTATATATGATTAGAAAGGTAATTCAATCACCAGTAGGTAAAGAAATCCTAACAAATACAGCTAAGAACAATACGTTATTACTGGAATAAATTTCAAGAATAGCAGTCATGTACAGTCAATCAATATTTATACAGTGGACAACAAAAGTTTAGGTATCCCCAATATCTGTAAAAAATGTGTTTAATTTTATGCAATAATTTGTAAAAATAATTGAAATTGCATTTAATTATCGCTACCATAATCGTGATTAAGCATTCAGCTCTTGTAATTCGTTTATAGTGTAATTCGTTCAAAGATCGCATGATGTAAAACTTGAGATTTCTATTTCTGGCCTAGAGCTTCCATCAAACATACATAGGTGTGCTGGGCAATAAGTGCGCGGATAATACTGCAAGAAGGCATGCTAATCTTTTTTCAAAGACTTTATTGAATATATTTTTTTCCAAAGCAACAATACCTAAAATCATGCACATACTATAACTACGACACGAACTTTAGTTGAAATTAATATACCAGCTAACAAAGGTAAAGGAAAGCAAGAAAAATTTGGTTAAAAAAAAATTCATAAATTGCCATACTCTCCTTTTATTAATGGAATTGTAATAAAAAATTTAAGAGAATTTCAGTGCAGAGGGTAATTTGATATCATTTCTTTATCTAACCATTATTAATTTTTCAGCTCCCATAAAACTCTTTCAAATTCTTTTTGCTCTTTAAATTCTCTTTAATACTTAACTGTTATATGCATCTAGAGACGCTCTTTTTGCACAAAACGTGCATTGAATTTAAAATTTTGTTTGTTGGAGATATTTGGTAACAAATTTTATGATTATGGCTTGTTGTAATTGCTAATAACAACAACTAAGGTACACTTTAATAAAATGAAAGAAGTTATTGCTGAAGTTATTAAATTTTTAATGCTAAAAATGTTATTGTGTGTTTTGGGGTTTTTTTTTTTCTTAAGTGAATGAACTATGGTTGACAGCTGAGAATATGTTATGTTAACATTTCATATTAGCATGGTTCGGTAAGTTACCATAACTAGGGCAAGTTACCATAACTACATATGTATATACGTGTATGATTCGGAATGGAAAGTGAAAACGAGTAGTTGTTCGGTACTACCTTTTCACCTTTGTATTTTGTTTACTGTTCGCTTTTGATTTTGATTTATTTGCCATTGCGAATTCTCCCTGTTGCCTTAGTTTCGCGAAGTACGTCACATCTTTTATTTGACGTAAATTCCTTTTTTTTCATATAATTCGGTAAGGCGCTAAGGTGGTCACGGTGACCTTTTGCTTAATTTTTGAAATACTTTCGTTTTTTAATTGTGTGCTGAAATTGTTGGTAGTTAGCTGGGAATCTTCCTGAATTGAGCCTGTCGGTGCCTAGGTATAATTTTCGTTTATACAAGCACAGCTTATTATTCAGGTTGATTCGTAGGACTGTTTTTGGCAATCTTTGTAGCCCTTGAAACCATACTACAGTTTGAGTAGTTATTTGCAGCTGATTTGGAGCTGCAAGTTTGAGCGTTCGTTTCGAGAGCGTTTGAACCTTGGGCAAAGATTTTTGGTAGTAGAACGGAACAACCCGTGTATCGACTGTTTCGATGTTGGTCACAGGTTGAATGAATGTAGGCGGAATTTCGATTGTTCGATCTGCGATTTGCGACATCACACTTTACTGCACCGGGAGGTGTTTCGATCCTCTTTGGAACTTGGAGTGTTGGATGCGACAAGTTCCAGTAGTGTAGCAAAGCTTGGTAGTGATGTGCAAATTTTGCCGCCACATATGGGCCGTTTCTTTTAGGATATTTGTCATCGAGGGCAAATATTAAGAGCAAGGGCTCTGAGAGACGGCTGTTCGGAAGCAACTTTTATTTCGAAAAGTTGCAGAAGAAAGTTAGGATTGCCAACAGCAGCAATTAAGGAAGGTATAGGGCCTACTACTGAATGGCGCTTAGTTCGCATTGGTAATTTACGTTTGAATGATAATGGAACAATATGAAGCCGATTGGAGAGCTTGTAATTCTTCCAACGGACTGAATATTTTGAAGAACAACTTAGCTCATAGTGTCATGGTACCCCGAGGAAATCCAGGAGAGGCGAAGATGTCGAGGACGATAAATAGAAGGGTTAATTGAGCCACGACCATACCTGGTGGACGCTGAAGTTAAACCTTCCATTTGCCGGGCAATAGACCTAGTCCGTCTGTCCCTGGGAAGGTTAAATTGGAAAACTGACGCATCGAGGAGGACAACCCGTCCACTAGCCCAGGAAAATAACGGACCTCGTTAGTCCTAATAAACCACCAGTGGACCTAGTTCGTCCCATGGTCGTGAGAGCTGAAGACCTAGTTCGTCGGAAGCTCTAGTTCCGATTTAGTGGAGGGACAATAAGACTCAAGATTCGATACAATTCAATCTTACCAATCTTATACCATGACACTTATTACTGAATGATTTTTATTCAATCTGAACTTTTTCTTTCAGACGGGTCAGAGTTGGAATAGTTGCAACCTGTCAAGTTCGATTGTTTTTTTATATATGAAACTAATATTAAAGTTTTTTCTTTTGATTCTTTTTCCTTTCTTTAGTCATTAGAAGGTGAACATCCTTTTTGGTTGCAGTACTGCAAGGGCGCCGGTATGTTTATGTCTGCTACTCCAAACTTCCCATCATTGGCGACATAAACAGGATTGTTTAAATGATGGCAAATTGGCAACAGGGGGCGCTGCAGTATACACTAAAGCTTTTTATATTTTTTTGACATTTGTTTTGTAATATTTTTTTTATCACTCATTCTTGTAGCATCCATAGGGATGCATCTAATTTGTTAATTTGCTCTAAAAATTTAAGATTTGTGCAATAATTTTACTTAAGTACTTTGTGTAGAAAATGTTTAGATTTCTGAAATTTAATTTAATTGAAAAATCTATTGTGAAAAATAAAAATAAAAAAAAATATAAAATTTAAATGTAACTAAAACTTATGGAAAAAAAGAAACAATAAAGTGGAAATATTTTTTTTTTTGCGAATAAAAACTAAACAACCTGCAACAAGAAAAAAGATAAGTGGTTTTATTTTGTGATATATTCGTGTTTTTGGAAGTCTCCTAATTTTTATTTTTTTTATTTTTATTTTTCACAATAGATTTTTCAATTAAATTAAATTTCAGAAATCTAAACATTTTCTACACAAAGTACTTAAGTAAAATTATTGCACAAATCTTAAATTTTTAGAGCAAATTAACAAATTAGATGCATCCCTATGGATGCTACAAGAACGAGTGATAAAAAAAAATATTACAATACAAATGTCAAAAAAATATAAAAAGCTTTAGTGTATACTGCAGCGCCCCCTGTTGTCAATTTGCCATCATTTAAACAATCCTGTTTATGTCGCCAAAGATGGGAAGTTTGGAGTAGCAGACATAAACAATAAGTATGAATGCGGTGACTTCGGTAGAGGTTTTTGACCGTTTTAAAGGGAAGAGAAGAGAATATTGCCCACTTCCATTGTCGGGTTCTGGTTCAACTAAAGCTTTCCTCATTTGACTTTCTTAATGATCAACAACAAAAAGCAACTCCTTTATATCCTGTTTCTATTACTGAGTGATAGATAGCACACTACTAAATTAGTCTAATAAAAATTATTTGCCCTTTATGTAAATAGATGAACATACATCCATTCATATCTATAAGCTTATGCAGAGACATACTTGAAGAGTAACAGTAATTTAGAACCCCGCCAAGGACGTACTCATTAGAATTAAATTCATTAACATTACGAAAGTTTAGTAGTTGGTTGTCTATTTGAATTTCTTAATGAGTTCAACACTTCAAACTTTTCGTTTTTGCTTATTTAATTCAACTCGAACAGATATCCTTGTGAGAGTGTTGCTTTGGTGTATTCTATTTAATTACTGTTGCAAATAAAATGTGTTGGTTGTTATACATACATTTGTGAGAGCATTTCAGAGTTGTTATCATTGAAAAATTCAACAAACTATCTTCATACATAAGAAATTAAGGGTTGTCATGTTCTAAATATTCACCAGGAGTATCGGTCTGAAGTGGTAGTCGCCGTAGGTAGTGTGCTGGTTTATTAGACGTAAGGCCACGGTCCAAACCCCAGGTCAGACATCAAAACGAAATTATGAAAAAAATATTTCTTCGGCGACTGCCTCTCAAAAGATTTTTGGGAAAAAACTCTGAGAGTAAATAAATTTGCTATGAAGAGCTTCTCAATAATCTGTCATTCGGAGTCGACTTTAAACTGTAGGTCCCACCACTCATGTATAAAATTAACGCACACAACTTAAGTGGTGTGAGAATGTAGGTCGTAATCCTGACTGAAGGGTTGTAATGTCCAATTATGTTATGTATCGGTCTGAAGTGAGCGTTATGTATACATAAGGATCATTTATTGTCAACGAGCCTTTTGTTTTGTGTTGGTGATGACATCTGTCAACTAAAGGGTCCGCCAAATAACTTTTTTTTTGAAAATGCTTTAAAAACAAACTACTGAATATTTTCTCAAATATCTTTTTTTATTTGAAAGTGCAATCCTTCCGGTTAATAATAGAAAATAATTTCATTCAAATGGCTACCTCGGCTGGCCATGCAGTAGCCTACATGATCGGTCCAATTTTTAAGCACATTATCGATTGTATGCAGCTGTATTTCACCAATGGCTTCACGAATATTGTCCTTTAAAGCGTCAATTGTCTCTGGCTTGTCAGCGTAACACTTATCTTTGACGGCACCCCACAAATTATAGTCCAACGGTGTCAAATCGCAGCTCCGAGGTGGCCAAACGATATCAGCTCTTCGGCTGATAATGCGATCTTCAAAAACATGGCGCAAAACATCGAGTGTAGCTTCGGCTGTGTGGCACGTAGCACTGTTCTGTTGAAACCAAATGTTGCCAATATCTTCCTTTATGCAAAATTCGTCTCAATGATGTCTCGGAAATGTTCAATTGTTGAGAACGACGGTGAATTGATGTTGATGGCGCTTCACGCACACTTTCTGCCACAGCAGCAATATTCTCGGGTGTACGCAATGTTTTTGGCTTTTCACGCTTTGGTTCATCGATGAGGATGCCAGTTTCTTTCACTTTTTTCACAAGATAACGAACATACGGAGCTGACGGTGCTTCTCTTCTTCCAAAATCCGTACGCAATTTTCGCACACATTCTGCAACATTACCATGATTTTCAAAGTAATGTCGCAATATTTCCCAGCGTTGTTCAAGCGTATACACAACTATATTCGTTCAGCGGAAGGATAAAACTAATTATCTGTCAAATCAGACATGAGCTAAGTGTTACCATTCACGAAATAAGCACTAGTTGAAAAAAAAAACGTTAGATGGCGGATCCGATATATATTCAGTATAAATGAAACTACGTATTTGGTTATTATAACCCTTCAGTCAGGCTTATGGCCTAGCTTCTGGCGTCACTTATGTTGTGTGTGTTAATTTTTTATATATGCGTGGCAGGACCTACAATTTTAAAGTCGGTTCCGCTTTATTACAGTTTCATATGCAAGAAAATAATCAGTAATTATCAATAAGAGTGGGTGGGTCTGAAAACGCTGGAATTGGATAATAGCCATGTGATAGAAACTTTTAGAGTCGATCTGGTGGTTGTACGTGCTAACCTGTCGAAGGCCCCTATAGAAAGAAATTTAAATATTTTCTAATCAGATGATTTCATAAATGCAATATTTATGGGAGATAGAAAAGTCCTAGTGTTGACATACAGAAGCGGGGCATTAGCTCCCAAAACAAAATTTTAAAGTCCTTTGAGAAACTCGCTACTTGGATCGAAACAGAAGGAATTCAAGTAAACGGGTCGTAGGAATACTATCTGACAGCCAGGCTGTTTTCCGATAACTCAACTTCTATGAGGATGACTGAATATTAAAATGGAAAACAGATTTTATATAACGTGAAAATAAGTGGCAATGAGCAGGTAAATGAGACTGTCAGGAAGGTATCTTTCACGACGCTGTTAAGGCCAGAATCTTTCTATGGAATAGGGAGAGGGATTTGGAAATGTACACTTGTTGAAAGGAAAGACGAAGAGAGGCAGATACTCTTGCCATTTTAAACAGGTTCGTGTTATGCATGAAACCATAAAGCAGTAGCAGTAGACGATAGTAACTTTCATTCTAACGGGCGTCGTAGATTCAGAGAACACTTGTTTTAGAATAGGAGTCAAATAAAACCGTGATGAAGAGAACAAATCATCAGAACATATATGTCGAACCCAGCGGCATTAGGCAGGCAGTTTTCGTGCTTACGCCGAATAGCAACCTTGAATTTTGTCGTTAGCCTGAACCCCACATCAAACAGTGACTTTTCCGCGATGTATTGGTCGCTCATGTAAAATGGTGTTGTTTCAAATTCGACAAATTTTTTGTACACGCACCTATTCATCCCAAAATGAGCCTTAGCGATGAAGATAATTTTTCTATGAAAATTAGAGTCAAATTAAACTGAAGTGACAATCAAAGTTGTAGCTTTAATAAAACGATAGTTAAAACTGCTAAAGTTCGGATGGCTCTGTTGGAAGACCATATGCTTAAATTAATTGTATTTAAATTGTCTTTGTTCCTTTCCTAATCTAGTGTTTATTGTCTGCATCTATGTATTGTCTGCATGTCTGCTTTTGTGTTCAGAAAATCGTTTGGAAAATCCGGTCAAAATTCACAACATCTGCTTAATTTTTATAACTTGGAAATTGTGCTGCCATCAACAAATTTTAATCCACAAATCTGCTTTTCTGTTTTTTTTTTGTTTTTGTTTTTGTTTTTTTTGTGGATAAACCAACTTATAAAGTTAATTTGCCATTACATTTAAAGTAGTTTCTGTTGTTCATGATGTCTTTGTTGTTCTTTATAAGCAGCATTCGGCCCTTAAGCTCTAAACTATTAAAACTTTTATTTTTTTGAGTTTTCATTTGCTAAGTGTGAAAATATGAAAACAGGATTTTATTTTATTCATTTTGTTATTTTTTCCTTTTTTAATTTTGATGCAATTGCTACGTATGGTGTTGTATAAGTTTAGACATAATTATAACAATTTATTGTTTAACAATTATAACAATTATTGTTATAATTATTCTCTCCCTTATTTCTTTATTCCTGTTTAACCATTTATTTTTATGCTCTTTATTCTCTCTCATATAATTACATATTACCCTATCTCTTTAACTTTACTCTATCTATGTAACTTTATTTGACCTCTGTTCTTCTTTTTATCATTTTAATTACTCATATTTTTATCCTTTAAAAGACTTTTGGTTTTTAGTTTTAAGTTAGTTACATCTAGAGACTTCATAAGCGATCCTCATAGTAGGAAAGCGATAACTAGTGTAATATTAAACTTAAAGTTAATTAAGTGAACAAAATAAGTTTTTATCTTTATTATAAATAAATTATCTTTATAAAAGTTAAATAATAAAATAAATAAATTGTAAAATAAATCAAATAAATCAAATGAATTAAATAAATAAAACATTTGTTCACGGTTCCCTAAATAAATAAAAAAAAACCCATAAAGGTTTAATTTATATAATATAGAGTCGTACGATAAACACAATAAAAGCGACTCAGCAAGCACAATAATTGCAGCCTAAGGTAAGGTGCATACGTTTTAGTTATAATAAAAGCAACAGCAGCAAAGAATAAGCAAAATACATAAAAAACAATATACATACATACATAATTGGTCATTACAACCCTTCAGTTAGGATTACGACCTAGTTTATCACACCACTCATGTCGTGTGTGTTAATTTTATACATGAGCGGCGGGACCTACAGTTTAAAGTCGATTCCAAACGACACATTTTTGAGAAACTTTTAATGGCAATTTTATTTACTCTCAGAGTTTTTGCCAGAAATCTGCTGAGTCGCCGAAGAAATATTTGTTCATATTTCGTTATGTTCTAGATGTCTGACTTAGGGTTTGAACCATGGCTTTACGTCTAAGAGGCCAACACATTACCTACTAGACTAAGACGACTGATTTGTAATTGCACTTTCTAAATTTGAAGTTGTACTTTTGATTCTATCCTTATACAGGGTGGGCCAAAAGTCACGAAGGGGTTTAATCGTTTAATCGTTCTTGGGAATCTCGTGGCTTTAGTTCTTGCACTAACTGCAGCTTGTATGGGAAAAGATGTAAATTTCCCTTTAATATTCTGCGTAAAGACCGCCGAGACATTTGCAGCTCAGCAGAGCGCCTTCGAGTTGATGTTTCAGGATTCTCCTCAACACTCTCCAGAACGCGTTGAATATTTGCTTGATTGATTACAGAATGTGGTCTTCCGCTTCGTGGAAGATCCCTTAGTGAGCCTTGTTCCTGAAAACGTGTCACTAATTGATTCGGATGGTGAATTCCGCACATTAAAATGACGACGATAGGCTCGTTGAGTTCGAATTATTGATGGATGATGTTCAAAATAAAGTTCTATGATTTTGGTTCGCTGGATAACGTTGTAACGTTCCAAAATTAATCTCCCAGATTTATTTTACAAGTCCTAAAAAGAAAAATAAAAAAAAAATTAAACTAGAAAAGTTATTAATTTTTCAAATCCCTTCGCGACTTTTGCCCCACCCTGTACTTAACATTTCTAGTGCCAATAACATTTCCCAAAAATGAAACAGTAATCTGATAATAGAAGTCATGTCATATGTTATATGTCATATGTTATACTTTTACGAAACTAAAAAAAATATATGATAATATATTATACATATATTTTCAACAGAGCATATTCAACGACGCAGATGTAAAATATTCCCATATTCAAAACGACAGACATATGTATTGCGTTAATATTATGCTTCAATAATTTCATATTTATTTGCCTTTTTTAGTCCTTTTTTAAGACTAAGTTTTAGGGGGACAAAATTAAAGTATTCATTCAATTTATTACGAGACCTAAATGTCTGTTTGTTTAAAATAATCTTGTTGATGTATAAAACATCATCAAATGGAGTATAAATTATTTTGTAATTTAATAAAAATACGTACAAAATTTTTTTATGACGGAGAAAAGAGGAATAATTTCAGAAAATAAGAAAAAAATATTATAAAAAAAAATAAAGTTAAAATTTAATATTAAATGCAGTATGAATATAAATATAAAGGAGTTGGGTATCCACAAGTATTCCAAATAATAATAAGGAAAAGAAGATGGACAGTACGTGTCATAAATTATGTCGTGGGTCTCTCAATGGCGATTAGTTATTGTGAAGGAAAAAAATCTCGAAAGCATTACAAAAATAACCCTGCTCTGAATAAATAAATAAACAAGAAAAAATTATAAAAATAAAAACTTATACAAATAAAATAAGTAGAAAATCAATCGAATCAAATTATTGTTCAAAAGAACTACTTGTACAGAATAGTTTGTATTAACACATTTAAAACCGCTGTGCCAATTTGGGAACACTTAGTTATTTAAGGTGTTGTTTGGGAGTTTTTTTTATTAATTGTTATTTCCTAACCCTGTGACGACAAAAGTCGAAGACCTCGTTTTTGCCCACACCATACCTACTTACATATGTCCACCGGTTCAACCAAATCATCATTGTATAGTATGTACTAATATCTAATATTATATATTTATAATTATTTATATGAATATTAAATCCTAACCTGAAATTATTATTATTATAAAATTATTGTAATTATTTCAGCATAAGTTAATAACAAGCCCATTGTGCTTGAAATATTTATTAATGTTGTTAAGGTTTTATGTTCTATTTTTAGAAATATTCTTTTAAGTAATAACGGTTGACGTTCGACCCTCATTTGACATACAAGACCTCTCTGCTGAATTCAATTGTTGCTTGCTCTCACATTGGTGAGTTGTAACGTTGGACACAACTTGTTTGAGGTTCGATCATGTTCGATCCATTATTCATTTCTTTTGTGTATTAAAGCAAGCATGTCTTCAGCGGTCGAGGCAGTTGGTGACGAGTTGCTGGTAAGGCAAGTCGATCTTGTGACATCGACTGAGCTAATAAACATAAGCAGGTCACAGGTGGCGTGGTTCTCCCACACTTGTGACTTGTTTACAGCCAGTAAAACGTTGGCAACTGTACCAGGACAGACACCAGAGGTTTCAGAGCCACAATCATCCCGTGCGTAGGCCGTTTGATTGTCACTCTGACATTCCCCTCTGGTTGACCAGACTTGATTAGAGCCCGTAAAACGTTGGCAGCGGTGACTGGATATACACCGGAGGTTTCAGAGCCACAATCATCCTGTGCGTAGGCCGTTTGATTGTCACTCTGACATTCCCCTTTGGTTGACCAGACTCACTGTTATCCAGGTAAATCACAAGTGGCGTGGTTGACACCACTGGTGAGATATTTGGAGCCAGAAAAACGTTGGCAACTGTGACTAGACAGACACCAGAGGTTTCAGGGCCACAATCATCCTGTGCGTAGGCCGTTTGTTTGTCGACCTGACATTCCCCTTTGGTTGACCCGACTCACTGTTAACTGACGAACCGTTATTTAGCCGGCCTAGGGCTATTAAATTAACATAGTATTTCTTTTCTCATCCTGACGTAGTATAGTAACTAAGCTATTTTAAGTTATTTTATTAATTGTAAATAAATAGCCTAGAATCTACGAAAGAATGACTTTTATTTATGTAACCACTGGACGCCGCTGAACTACCCCAGCACCCGAGCGGAAACGTGTCGTTACAACCCTGACTTAACGAAATGTCAACTTTATGTTTGTTTGCTATTCTTGATAACTAACTTTATGTACTAAAATTGACTCTTGTAACAATTTGAAAGTTAAAAGGGTCACATTGAGTTTTTAACATTGAAATATAAACGGTCTGCCACTAATATTTAATAAATATGGTTTTATTTAAATAAAGAAAAATTAAAATCAAATCGTTTCACTCAGAAATTCTCGTACATTTTTATGGTGCCGAAACCCGGAAACCTATCGAATCAAGATAGATAATAAAATAAACGAATTTATTAAAATAATTGCCGTCGGTAAACTAAGAGCAAAATTATACTCCTCCTACGTGGATATAATAAAATCGCCGTCTCCAAACCGAGGGTACAGTGGTACCTACATTTCAATTATTATCCGCTGTATAATAATTTCTTAATCTACTGATTAAAAATTACACATGCCTAAATAAACTTCAATATCCCATCGTTGAAAACTTCATCACAATGGAAAATATTCTAACAGTAATACACACTCAAAAATCTGCTAACAAGCATTTGGAAAAAATCTTGTTAACTATTGATAAAAAACCAAAAGAAGAATTAACAAAAGGTTACCTACAAACATTACTTGAGGAAGTTGAGCTGACTTACAAAAGCTTTAAAGATGATCACGATCAAATTTGTGAAATAGTAAACGAGAACTCAATTCTTGAAAGTGATGTGCCGTATTTAAATGATGATTTTTATTACGTCTTCTTTGAAAATTATTTAACTCTAAAATCAAAACTACTGGATTTGTCATCTGAGTCTACAACTCCACAACAGAATATGTCAAGTACCGTGGTATCGACTTCAGTTCAAAATACTTCATTTGCCTCAAGCGCCAGACTTCCAAAAATTGAATTACCATCATTTACCGGCGATTATATAGGATGGATTCCATATCGCGACATGTTCCTTTCTTTGGTACACAACAACATGTCTCTTACTGGCATACAAAAGTACTTTTACCTAAAAAGTTCATGTAAAGGGTCTCCACTTGAGATAATTAATCAATATCCAGCATCTGAAAATAATTACGACGCCGCTTGGAAGGCACTCGAAGAAAGGTACCATAATACAAGAAAAATTGTTGATCAGATTCTAAAGAAGTTACTTGATATACCAAACACTAACGGCTCGTTCGAAAGTATCAAAACATTACTTGACACAACACGGTCGTCAATCTCTTTATTAAAATCTCTAAATATTGAAGTTGACAAATGGGATGCCATTTTAATATTTCTCACCAGCCAAAAATTGGATAAACAAACTAGAAAGGAGTGGGAGCAATCAATAATCAACAACAATCAAATTCCTCCAATGGCAAGTATGTTAAATTTTCTTGAATCATCATTTCGCACTTTAGAGTCAGTAGAAGAAGCGCAAAAACCATCAAAATTACAAAAAAATTCAGTAAGTAATAATCCAACAAGATTTAATAAAAGAACATTTCATGTTAATAACACTACCATTAACAATAATTACTGCCCTTGCTGCCAACGTAGACATCCTCTCTACAAATGTTTTAAATTATCTTCACTAACTCCTCAAGAGAAAAAGTCTGTAATTCAACAGAATAATATTTGTTCTAATTGTTTACATACTGGACACAGTACAAATCACTGTACATCAACAGCTCGCTGCCAACAATGTAAGCAAAAACATCATACTATTTTACATAGTTCTTACATTACAGAAAAGCAAAACACACAACAAACTGGCAATGCTGTGTTTACATCTGTAAATGATCAACCAACAACAACAAACGTTAATCAACCAAATCAACATTTCTATACACACAACATGTCTCACACAGTAAACAACAACGCTCAAGTTTTGTTAGCTACAGCAAACATAATAATTAAAACTAAATCTGGTTTACATACTGTAAAAGCTTTAATAGATCCAGGCTCGCAAGCATCTTTTGTAACAACAGAATTAACACAGCTGTTAAATCTTCATAAACAAAAAATAAAAGAAAAGTCTGTTAGTGGAATAGGAGATAAAAACAAAATGTTAATAAATTACTGTGTACATCTCCAGCTGACGTCCAACTACATCAAAAGATTTTGTTTACAAACTGATGCATTAGTAATAAATAAATTAACTTCATATAAACCACAAAATATCAGTAAACGTGATTTACCAAATTTAAAACAATTTTCATTAGCAGATCCTACATTTTACTTACCAGCAAAAATAGATATACTATTAGGAAGTGATGTTTATGGTGAAATCTTGTTATCTAATTCATATAAAATTCCAAATAGTATTTATTTACAGGAAAGCAATTTTGGTTGGCTGGTGTCTGGATCTCTAAGAAACTGTTTCACTAATCAGAATATAAATGTAAACGTTAGTTGCCTTGAAGACCAACTAAGACTTTTTTGGGAACAAGAAGAGCTAATAGATGAGCGAAAATTGTCTCTTGAAGAGGAACTGTGCGAAAATTATTTTATAAAAACTGTATCAAAAGGCAAAAGTGGACGGTATACAGTAAGTTTGCCATTCAAAAATTTACTTTTTGAAAAACCATTACCAACATTTAATAATACTGATTTCCACGCATTGAGGAGATTAAAATATTTAGAACCACAGTGTGCAAAAGCTTACAGGGAATTTATAACTGAATATATAGGACTCGATCATATGGAGAAAGTTGGTAAATATCCACATGATATCCCTGATCAGTGTTTTTTCTTACCACACCATGGGGTACTACGAGAAAGCAGTACTACGACGAAGCTCAGGGTAGTCTTTGACGGTAGCAGTAAAATCCCACCAAATTCATCTTTAAATGAAGAGCTTAGTCCTGGGTCTCCTCTACAAAATGACTTGCCAGATATTATTACACGTTGGCGACGATATAAAATCGGATTCACAGCTGACTTAGAAAAAATGTTCAGACAAATAAACGTCTGCAAGGATCATCAAAATTATCAATGCATTGTGCCGTAACTTATGCCACAACAAGTGGCATGGAATCCTGAATTTTTCAGATAAAATAACTAAAAGTGGCGTACTATCTGACGCTGCAAGACTTTTCGACCCTCTTGGTTGGTTGGCCCCCACCACTATTCTGGCGAAAATAATGTTTCAAAAACTTTGGCGTGAAGGGCTCAACTGGACTGATTCTTTACCACAACCATTGCGTGAAGAATGGATTACCTATCGAAATGCGTTAAAGGAAATCGAACAAATAAGCATACCAAGATGGTTTAACTGCCTTTCTACTGTCTCTATTGAACTTCATTCATTCTGTGATGCCTCCAAGCAAAACTTTGCTGCCGCCGTTTATATACGAGTTACCTCTAGAAATAACGCTGTAGACGTAAGTTTAATACAAGCCAAAACAAAAGTGGCCCCATTAAAAGTAATCACAATACCAAAACTTGAATTGTGTGCAGCCATCTTAGCAGCTAAATTAACCAACAAAGTTCAACGCAATATTGGACTTAATGTTCAAAAAACTACTTTTTGGACTGACAGCAGCACAGTTTTAAATTGGATTAAATTTCAATCTTCTTTATTACCAGTGTATGAAGCAAATCGTATATCACAAATACAACGTCTCACTAACGTTATTGACTGGAAATATATTTCTACCAAAGACAATCCTGCAGATTGTGCAACAAGAGGATTATTACCTATAGATCTTCGTAAACACTCACTTTGGTGGAAAGGTCCTCATTGGTTGGTTGATTCATCTGAAAAATGGCCAAACAAAAAATTTAAAAATTCTACCCAACTAGTATCATCTCACATAGAAGTAGATTCAGCGACGGTATTAAACAACAATCAGCAATACCCAGATTTATTTTCAAAATTTTCAACATTTACAAAATTAGTACGGGTAACAGCTTTTATTCTTCGCTGGTACAATAAAGTAAAACACCAGGGTTTAAAAAAGAAAAATATTGGAATAAACTTGTCAAATGAAGACCTAAATTATTATTTATCTACAAGAGATTTAAAAAGATCTGAGGTTGTTATTACTAAACAATGTCAACAAATTTCATTTCATGAAGAAATTAAACGCATTTCCAATCAAAAGCCTTTACCTTCTAATAGTAAAATTCAACAACTTCAACCTTTTCTTGATGACGAAGGTATATTACGGGTAGGCGGAAGAATAGGAAAAGCAAACGTGGCATATTGCAAGAAGCACCCTATTTTATTAACAAAAAATGATCCTATTTCGATTCTTATTTTTACAGATGCTCACTATAAGACACTACATGGTGGCGTTCAATTGATGCAAGCATACGTTATGTCACTATACTGGATTATTTCCTCAAGAAACATTGCGAAGCTCGTTAAACGAAGGTGCGTGATTTGCCTTAAATACAGTGCTAAAGCCTCACAGCAGATTATGGGCAACTTACCATCTGTTCGAGTACAACCATCAAGACCATTTAAGCACAGTGGCTTAGATTATGCTGGTCCTATTTTAATCAAACAATCAACCTTACGCAGAAGTACTACAAGTAAAGGATACATTTGCCTCTTCGTGTGCATGTGCACCAAAGCTGTGCACCTCGAAGCAGTTTCTAATCTTACCACTGAAGCCTTTTTAGCATCATTTAGGCGCTTCATCTCAAGAAGAGGACAATGCACAGACTTGTATTCTGATTGTGGAACTAATTTCATCGGAGCAAGTAAAGAGCTACGCGCGTTACACAACAATTCAATAACTTCACTTCCTAATGACTTAACTGCCACTTTACATAACGATGGCACCGAATGGCACTTCATTCCCCCAGCTTCACCCCACTTTGGTGGCCTATGGGAGGCCGGCGTAAAATCAACGAAACACCACTTGCGTCGCCTCATGAGAGACCGTGTACTGACGTTCGAAGAGTTGACAACTCTTTTATGTCAAATTGAAAGCTGTCTAAATTCAAGGCCACTATGCCCACTTTCCTCTGATCCAACTGATCTAAACGTGCTTACACCAGCACATTTTCTAGTTGGAGAACCTACTATTACTATAGCTGAGCGAGATCTTTTAGATACCAAAATCGATCGTCTATCACGATGGAAACAAATTGAAAAACTTAAACAACACTTTTGGCAGCGCTGGTCAAGAGAATATTTGTGTCGACTACAATCCAGGCCAAAGTGGAATTTAACAAAAAGGGAAGCTAAAGTAGGAGATATTGTCCTAATATTAGATGAGCGCTTCTCTCCAGGACAATGGCCCCTTGCCAGAATAGAAAAAGTACATCCAGGTTCTGATGGCCACATCAGAGTTGTAACACTCTACTGTAAGGGCAAATATGTAAAGCGTCCAATAACAAAAATTTGTTTTCTACCTGCAAGCTGTAACGATCTACAAGATTCTGCTAACTAACCCGATTTAAGAACTATTGTTCTTAGGGGGGAGGAATGTTTGGGAGTTTTTTTTATTAATTGTTATTTCCTAACCCTGACTTAACGAAATGTCAACTTTATGTTTGTTTGCTATTCTTGATAACTAACTTTATGTACTAAAATTGACTCTTGTAACAATTTGAAAGTTAAAAGGGTCACATTGAGTTTTTAACATTGAAATATAAACGGTCTGCCACTAATATTTAATAAATTTGGTTTTATTTAAATAAAGAAAAATTAAAATCAAATCGTTTCACTCAGAAATTCTCGTACAGGTGTATTATTTTGAATATTAGGCATTGCTCAATTTCCACTTGGCATTTGTATTGGAGAAATTTATTTAATTGGTTTTTTAATTGAAGTTTGCGTAAGAATAAAAAAATTTACAAGACATACAAGAGCAAACGATTTAAAACATATAAAAATTCGGTTATTCTACTTTTAAAACAAAATATCAGTTGAACAAACATGAAAGCAGAGTTTAAACTCCCGTTTAGGTAACTATGTCTGAAAATAACAGATGAATATTTCAAAACAATTCCATACAAATATTCAAATTTAGTTACATATTCGTACTCATACTTTGATTATATCGTTGGGCTCATGTAGAAAGGCGATAATTTAGTTCTTTTCGAAATTGATTTATTCAAATAATTTTAATACACATACATCTACGCAAATACATCACAAAAATTTAATGCAATAGCGTGAAAAACAACGGTTTCAAAAACAATTCTATACTCTGCGAATGAATAAATCTACTTTAAAATCCACTGGTGGATAAAATTAACACACACTTAACATGGATGGTGTGGGAACAGACTAAAGGCTCGGGATCGTTTTTGTGTCTCTACGTAGTAAGAATATCGTCTTCGTGTTTAACTAATCGACTGCACTTATTGTAATACTATGAGTTACTCCGACTCCACGAAGATTACCAAGCCTTATAAATGTGCTAACGTTTTTGTACTTCTAGTTCAAGGAGTAGCCCACACAATAGAGGAGTGTAATGATGATATAGGCCCACTGTTTAGTGAAATTCTGGTCTTAGTTTTACTTAATTTTTTACATTACCGAACAGGCGGATCTGTTGGCAGAACAAAGCATTGTGTTTTACCTGTAAATTCTTCGATTTGTCGCAATCAAACAAAAACCAAAATCAGCCTTATGTCGGAAAAACATTGTCTAAGTATTCCAATTGATTATGTGCAGTGTTCTTTATGGCAAAGCAAGCATTTAAATTAGTGCCCCAATTGCACCGGTCGGATAATTATATATCGGACGAAACACCAGGAAATCTAAGCAATCTAAAGCATAATCCAGACATTTATCACGTCATCATATATTCTCGACGACTGCTTTTATTAAAATCGTAATGTCACAAATAAAATCATAATGTTTTCTTTTGTTTGTTTTGTTTGTTTTTCTTTTGTTGAGAGAAAAAAAAATAAATTAATTTGACGTCAATTTATATTCAATAATATTTTTCACGTCTAGAAGTACAATAATTATATTACAAATTGTATTATATTTCGAAACTGCTTCGAAGCGGTATTCGTCCAGGTATGTAGTTTTATAAGCATTTTATATTGAATTTCAATCACGATTTGAGTTTCAGGAAAAATGTACCGAACAAATTGACTGCTGTTACATTATGACCAACTGTCAGGTCGAGATTTACACGCATACTTTGGTTTTTTAAGGGTATTTCCTTTTTCTATTCCTGAAAATGTCTGTATTTTCCAGAGGTGGGAAAATTAATTGAAAACTAGAAATTTCTTAGTTTGTAATCCTGGGACAATAAAAGCGAGTCATTCGGTCCATAAAATATTTTATTTCAACATTTTTTGATATCATAGCGTGAGTAGGCTAAAATTCAATTTCTCTTTCACTGAAGCTGCCAGATGGTTCAGCGTTTTTTGGATGGCCTATATTTTCAGAGACAGGTATCTTCTTCGCTTGATAATTTATTTACAAGAAATTCAATTAAACGGGGGTTAATTTTTCTACCTTACAGCACTTTCAAACGTTAATACATTCAGTTTGTTTAAATTCACTATAACTCAGTATAGCTTTTGCTTTACGCGTTAGAAAATATTCCAGGGAATCCCTATTTCTTTACAAGCATATGTTACCAAGTATGAAGAACACAAATGTATTTAATAGTTCTAAAGCCAAAGATATATTAATATTTAAATTATTTGTATTCAAGTTCAAGTTTTGTCAAAAATGTGTAAATAAAAAAGCGGATCCTTTTTACTCCGGGTCAAATTTGACTCGAAGACCTTAGCGTAACAAAATTTATAAATTAGACTTTTTCAAAAACCAATTATTACTGTTCAAATTTAAAATAAAAGAGTTAAAAATGGGTCAAAATTGAGCCGAAGACCTTATGAAGATTGATTGAAATTTGTTTGCGTTTATAACACAAATGTTAAATTATGTGAAAAAAATGTTTATGATAATAATAATTCAATAATAATAATTTTTATTCAATACATACATAATTGGCCATTACAACCCTTCAGTCAGGATTACGGCCTAGCTTCTCACATCACTCATGTTGTGTACGTTAATTTTATACGTGAGTGGCGGGACCTACAGTTTAAGGTCGACTCCGAACGACAGATTTTTGAGAAACTTTTTCATGGCAGGTTTATTTACTCTCAGAGTTTTTGCCAGAAATCTGCTGCTTTTATTCAATAATAATTGCAAATATGCAGTAATTTCATACAAAATTGAGGATGATTTCGATGATACACTTCTTAAGAAGTATTCAATTAAATACCGAGAACTAATTGTATGAATTAGGAGGTTTATTTAATAAAATAATTTCTTACATATGCGTACACGTGCCTCTATCCTATAAAATTTAAGAGCCTTGTTCTAATTTCAACAAATTAATCTTACAAAGTAATTGCTTTGCATTTTTGCTTCTGAAGGATTTGATTTTTTTTTTTTTTGATAATTTAAAGTTGAAAAATAATATAATTTTATCGATTTTTTTTCCATATACAATATCATACTTTCTAGTGGTAAACTTACACATGTGTCGATGTGTGATATAAGTTTAATATTTTATAACTTTAATGAACTTCTGTGCTGTTAAATTTATTTTTTCAAATAAAAATGTTTATACATTTGTATTGTAACATCATAATCGTTATAACAAGAGCATAATATAACTTACTTTTTTTATTCGTAGACCTACTACATACATATGTATACTCACTAGACAATTACCACTTTACCATACCTTGTAGTACTATGAGAATGTTTATTACAAATACAAACTTATATACAATTTCAAGACAACAACCAATGTGTCACAAGGGTATGATTTCAACATGTTTATGTTTACGGTTTGAATTTGCTTCTGTATTTAAGATTATTTGGCACAACATATGTATGTGTGTGTGAGAATATTAGTACTAGGATGGTTTTTTATGCGTATAATATTGTTCATGAATTCGAGAATAATCATGTATATGGGTTAGTTGTATTATAATCGTTTCACTCGTTAATTGTGTGCGGCTCTGTTGCTGCAATAGATGCTCTGTTATTTGTTTTTCTTGTATAAATTCAACACCATCGGCTATATGACTTTGGGGTAATAGCATGACGTTTTCGTTATGCCATTAGAAAGCAAATAATAAAAATTAAAAGTTATTCTAGGAATTTTCAACAAAAGTTACTCAGATTTAAATTGAGGAAAAAGTTTATGAAATGTTTAGTCTTTAGAGAACAGTTTAAAAAATAACAGGTTTATAGTATACAAAAAAAAACATTATCCGTATTCTCAACAATGGAGTATAAAATATCTTAGGATACACATTGATAGATGTCTTGCTTAAAAATTTCAAAGGGAGGAATTATATTCAGGAATAAAGTTCGAACATATTATTTATTTATTTTATATAATGTCAATAGATACAATATATGCTTACTGACTATATGCAACAAATACAATACAGATTTACATTAAATCAACAAGAACTTTATATTAACAATTCAAAAATATAGTTAGGGTTTTCTTTAAAACTTCTTTACACTCCGAGAAATCAACTACTTGGTAGCATTCATTAAAGGTTTTACAGGCTCGTCTAAAGGAATCATTATTTTCATAGTCAGATCTGTAGTAATTCCGTGATAGCAGTTCAAAATTGCGTGTAGGTCGCACAGGAACATTGAATTTCAATCGACTGAGCAGGAACTCTGAATCAACATCTCCTCGTATTAATCCCAGAATAAAAAGAGTACTCATCATGTAACGACGACTTTTAAGAGTTGGGAGTTTAATCAAAGCTAGTCTACTCCGATATGGCGGAGTAGGAGTTCCAACCAAGACCTCGTAAACAGGAAATTAAAAACTGTTTTTGCACTGACTCAATGAACTGAACTGCATATCAAGGGTCCCATAGGATAGAACCATACTCCAGGATAGGCCGGACAAGAGATATAAATAACATTCTAGTCAATAAATTCTAGATAAGTTAAAAAAATATTTGTTAACGTAGCAATCAATGCAGCAAAGTGCGCTATGAATACTACTTACTTCATGATTTTTTTTTTTTTGCTGACAAATCGAAAAATTGGACTTGATATGGTATCAACAAAGCAATGCCAATTGTCACACATTACGCCCTGCAATTTAACTATTGAGAGGTGCTTTTGGTAGGAAATTCAACACGTATTTTGAAGCTGTCATTTGCTCTCTATTATTACTCTATGACAGTAGTGCCCAAGCCCTATGCACTTCATGCACATTTGTTTTTGTAAAAGCGCTTAGCAATAGGTTGTGTATTTTATATAGGCATAGAGCACACTCAGCATTAGTAACCCAAAATACACAAACAACTTTGCTTTTTTCGTCTTTTTTCGTCGTTTCGTTTCGTTCGTATACAATGAAGGGTATACAAAGCAACAACACTTTCGTATACTTTGCTGGTAAACATTGACAACAGCGAGCATTAATGTAGATTTTGTTTTTGTTTTTCGTACATCATTTAAAAAAGTGTGTTTTGTTTTTTCTTTGTATGTATTAGTTTTCACAACAAAAAATATTAAATAAAAATTTGTTTTTCTTTAAATGTATTGGTGTTTGCACTTCCATAAGGAACTTTTGGGCACCCCTGCTCTATGATATTACTCCAGTAGACTATTATGGGAATAGGTGAACTCTGCCGGATACAAGGACAAGCCTGCCTGTCCTTTAGGACAGATACCTTTTGGTGAGATACTGGCCCAAATTTTTGGAAAAGTTAGTCAAAATTGGAGATCAACATTTTCAAATTTTCATCAAATAATCTTTTAAATCGCCGTAGTCTAATAAGTAGTGTGTTGCCTTACTAGATGAGGGAACTTTGTTTAACGCCTGGCGCAGACATCACAAATAAACTGAACTGTATTTCACTGTGAGGGTGAAATGAATTTGCAACGAAAAAGTGTACAATTTTTAAATTTATTTTCTACATGCTGTCCTTCCCCACTACTAGCATATTAAAAAAGTGAAAAGCAAGCTCTTTAATATCATCGCACACAGATAGAAATTTTTTGCTTCCTTATGGTGAAACAACAATATCAGCACATTATTTTGTTTAAAATTGTTAGTAAATAAGGTTAACTTTTTTAGCACCCAGCAACGAAAATATTTAATTTTAATTCTGTTTTAATTCTAAATAAATGACTACAACTTGTAAACAACTTAGTCTTTAGTTGTTTTTTTAACATTTTAAGAGTTGGTTTATTTGTTGTTGTCTTACCGAGTAAATAAACTGTGGTGAAGAGAGAAAATATTTAACAAAATATTTATTTTTTTATTTTATTTTTTGTTTTTTACTTTCTGCTACTTTTATTTTTATTTTATTCTGCTCAATGGCAAGGACATTTATTTAGGTGATGTTATTTTACGGATTTAATGTATTTGTCTTATAACTTTTATATGTTTCGTTTGGGAACGAGTAGCTATAAAGCTAATCTTTGAGAGTAGGGCTTGAGGGTTCGATTCCCACAAGAGCCTGTGGTCTTTTGTTACACTTTCTTAAAAAAATAATTTTTCTTCTGTCCTGCTGCATGTCTCGGACGAATCAATGACCTGATTCTCTGCCCAGTTAATGCTACAATAGGACTCTTGACTATAAGGACTGCTGAAGAACCATTTCATTCAGCAATTTCTCCGCACTGATTTCAAAGTGACAAAATGGCCCTGCAAAATAAAAATATTGTTCACAACACCGGCTTGTAGAAGATGATCAAACCGGCATTCCATCGAATACGAATCCAGTGATGTCAATGAGACAAATAGAATTCTACCAGCTTGAATGACACTTGGCTATTTGTTCTCACGTGTAAGATTTGCTTACAATAATTCCCCGCTTTAAAGCACTTTTCTGCAAGCCTTTTTGAAAGTGCTTATATCCGGGGAATAATTTTGCCTGGCCTAGTTGCAAAGATATGAAGATGGAATGGAGAATTGTTTAAATGACTACTTATTGTAAAAGAATAAATATGTATGTATAGCAGAGTCAATAAAACTTTGGTTATTGCAATAAAGATATTTTTGCAGCCGTTTTATTTTATCGATTAAAAAATTCATTAAATTCATTCACATTGGTACTTATATAAGGCTTTACTTATGCGTTGTTTTCTTCATATTGTTACGTTTTTACCTTTTTAAAAATGTTTAAAATATGAACAAAAATAAACAAAATAAAAATTAATTTGTGTTTAGTTTTAGATAAATTCTTTATTGTTCGCACTATTTTTATTTCATGTGCCACTGTTCACAACTTCTTCTTTGCTTAGAACGCAGATCTTTTCAACGGCGATCTTCAAACCACGATTGTTTTCTTCTCACTCAACGCGTCTTCACACAAGACTGACTGAATTCTTACTACTGCTCGTTGCCTGCTTTGTCTTGCCTTTTTTTATGCCCACGTAAACATTCTGACGAACATTCTTGAAGTCGAATGTTCGTGTTTTCGCCTTCTCGAGAACTCTCGTAGTTTCATTGTTGTTTGCGTGTTTTGGGTGCATTCTTTGTTGTTGCGTTCTCGCTTACTTGTGTCTATCCCCTTCTCTTTCATACTTTTGTTTCATCTTAATGTTAAACGATATTACACCGCTTCCCTTTTCGTAACAATATATTAGGGGGCATGTTTTATTTCAAATACTTCCGTTTAAATATTGATTTCAACAGTTTCTTTTTAATGATAAGTAAAAAAAAACAAAAACAAAAAATAAATAAGAAATTAAATTAAATGGAAGATATTCAAGAAAAGTTAAAATTAAATTTAGGAAATCAAAGTCATATCACAAAGGTGACTAACATTTAAAATTCGAAAAAAAAAAATTAAATAACAAACTTTTAATGTTAGAAAACAAGAAGTTTAAGCTACAAAATTAATCATTTATCTGTTCTTTATGTGGCAAGAATCATTGATTGAGAAATTAGGGACATTACATCTACACTCTATTCATTAATGTTTGACAGATTTGCCGCTTATTGGATTACTAAGCATAGAAAACAAATTTGCTTGACACGACGGAATTCATTAGTTAGAATGGAAGAAAGAGGGAAATATTGATAAATCGTGAGCAAAGCTTTACATGCTGAAAAACATGCCTAAGTTGGAAACACTAACAAAATTTAATTAAATTTTCTTGCAAGAAATATACAGTGGCTCAAACGTATAATTGAACACTAGTTATGAGATTATTCAAATTCCGATAAACTTTGGTTCACATATTGTTTTAAAATGCCCAAATATTGGAATGGATCCATTATACTGTCTATATAAGGAATATATCCTACTACTGCACTTGAAACGCATCCCCACGCCAGTACCGACACTCCTCTATGCTTGAAAATAGTTTAGAGTATTGAAGTCTAGTAGGTAGTGTGTTGGCTTATTAGACGTTCAAATCCCAGGACATGCATCTCCAAATAAACGAAATGTGACAAAATATTTCTTCGGCGACTTCATAGGTATTATGTTGGCTTATTAGAGGTGATGCCACGGTGCAAACCCCAGGTCAATAAAACAAAATATGAAAGAATATTTTTCGGCGGCTGCCTCTTAGTAGATTACTGCTAAAAACTCTGAGAGTCGACTTTAAAGTGTAGGTCCTGCCACTAATGTATTAAATTAGCACACGACTTAAGTGGTGCGAGAAGCTAGTTCTCATTTTGGTTTTACAGGGCTAAATTTATTTATTTTTTAAAATTTTTAGTAAAAATTAGTAGTTCGAATGACTATAATATAATTTACGCGATTGGCTCCAATGCCTGTGATTCATAAATAAAAATGAAAATCTCAAATCTACATTTCAAGATATAATTACTAATAACCTGGGCTCAATTTGATAATATTTTCTGTTCCTAACCTACCGACGATATATGGTTCGGTGCTCTAAGTAGTGCCATCTTTCGCAATATACGGGGTCACCATGTTTGTTGCTGCCCAAACCTTCGCCAGTTCAAATAATCTTCTGTTTCCTTCTTATTCTAAGCCTTCAGGGTAGGAACTTTAAAATCAGAAAATTCACTTACTTCACTTTCATCCAACACTTCGCTTTCAATTCTATTGCAAATGTCTTAGATATAGTATTATATGTGATTAAAAATATAAAAAAATACCAATTGAAAATGTAAAAAAGAAATTATGCAGCGTTGAACGTGGCAACAAAATAGAGGCAAAAAGTTTTTTCCAGGTTAAAGTGAGATAACAAATTCTCGCACCACATAAATATTTTTTTCTGAATAAGAGCCTCGCTTTAATCAAATTCGATCTACACGCAGCTTTTGTTGGCCTCACAAACCGTGAAAAAAAGAGTTGGATCTGTAATCTGGAAGATTTTAAACTTCTAAATCACAAATACATATTTCACGGTTTTTATTTTATTGTCAACTTACATACGACGTAAGTATTTTTTTTGCTGTACTGACATTCAATAAATGTGTAAATTGGTAATTAAAATAATTGTTTGTAATTTAGACTTACTCTTCACACAGTTTGCCTTCCATTCGTTTCAATGACTAAAGGAATAACTGACAGGAAAGAGATTGACAACAAGAAACAAAGCCAACTGAAAGTGTGTACATGTTTCTCATGCATACGTAGTTATGGTATGTGTTTACGTCCGCTGAACAACATTAAACAGCAGGAACTTTAGGAACAACATAATATTTATGAGGCTACTAAAAAGTGTAATAAATTAAGTTGGCTGTGTAACTTAAGTGAACTAAAGTGAACTTTAGTGATAGTAAATGTGGATGCAGCTCTCTAGCGTTAAAAATGGTGCATCATGTGGCGAACCTTATCTAGGGATTTGACGCAATTCACTTAGAGGAATTGCATGGCCCGTAAGTCAAGAGCATAATATTGTTATTGTAGAAAAGTAGCATTTTACCTTTGAAGAAAATCACAAAAAGTTTTTTAAAAACACTAACAACTATTTGTTTCTCATGTTTTTGTTTTTAAATAAGCGCAACATAAAGGAAAGTGTAGAACATATAAATTTTGACACCATATGGGTTCTACAGAGCTTTTCCATCTTATGCGGATAACTGCTGTTATTTCTGCGTCTCCTTATGTAAGATTGCACTGTCCTAGATCATGGATTTTGTAACGCCACCAGGTGTTCTTCGACCGGCCACGTCTTCTTGAGTCTTGAAGATGCCACTCATTCTAGTTACACTATCAGTATTCTTTCTGAGGGTATGGCGGATTCATCTTCATTTCTTACGTTTTATCTGTGTTATTAAGGGTCCCGCGTTTGTAAGGTTCCAGAGATCCATGTTGCTGATGTTATAACACCAGAATATGTTCATATGATTCTAAGGCACTTGTTAATGATTCACTTCTATACATACATACATACATAATTGGTCATTATAACCCTTCAGTCAGGATTATTGACCTAGTTTCTCACACCACTTATGCTGTGTTCGTTAATTTTATACATGAGTGGCGGCACCTACAGTTTAAAGTCGACTCCGAACGACAGTTTTTGAGGAGCTCTTCATGGCAATTTTATTTACTCTCAGAGTTTTTGCCCGAAATCTGCTGAGTGGCAGCCGCCGAAGAAATAATTTTTTCATATTTCGTTTTTGATGCCTGACCTGGGATACGAACCCGGGCTTTTACGTCTAATAAGCCAACACACTACCTACTATATAACGGCGACTTCATTTATCATATCATACTTACTATACTGTCTTAAATTAGTAAATATTTCTGCTGATTCTAAATATTTTTCAGATAGAAAAACAAAAAAGATAACTTAGTAGATGTAGAAAGAGTGGGTGCATAATAAAATTGAAAATTTAACATTTACGCTTCTCCCACCTAAAAAGCATTTAAGCGATGTTATATTCTAAACATAATGGCATCAATATCTCGCACACATTTTGTTTCGCTTAAAGTTCAAGACAAGAAGCGCTTAAAGAAAAACCCGATATAATTTTAATTAAATTAATTCAAATTATATTTGATTAAGTTCATACAATTCAATTAAATATATATAAATAATTAAATTATAAACTTTTAAATAATAGTTGATTTACTAATAGGTAATCACAAAATTATTCTTATGAAAATATTTATGTTTACATTTTTAAATATTCCAGAGGTGTTACCTAAAAATATAAATACATATTTATAAAATAAATATTATTTTGATTTCAAGTGAAAAATGCCTGTACAAGCTTACGGTAATTAAAATTAAATGAAAAATTTACAAATATTTAAACGATTTATTGGTGATGTCACGATACACCAAATTATTGAATAGTTTAATTTTATTGTTTATGCGATAACATTTTACAACTTTAATTTCAATAATAATTACAAATTAGGAAATTAATTATGTTCAACGTTCACATCAGGAAGGAACACCCTGTAAATTAGTTAGCGGTTCTTTTTTATATATTTATGCTCTCTGTACTTTTTACATTTTTTCTTATTCTTTGTTCATTACAACTTAACATTAAAATATTTTTTGCATAGACACTCACTCTAGTTTCAACAGCAAGACGAACAAGATCAGAACAATAAACAGAAGTAACAAAAAGTGAAACAAATTGAAAATAAAAACAAATTACTGTGACCCTCTTTTCAAATAAATAAAACATTAAACAAAGTGTGAACAAAGACAAAAGAAAAAGACAAACATAAATTGAAATTAGACATAATCAAATAAAACAATTTTGTAAATAAAATAACATAAAAAACACAAGAACTAAACATTGAATTTAATAAATAAAAATAAATTGAATTTAAAATTACAAAGACAAAATCAAAACGCATTTTTCTTTAAAATAAAAACAACAAAATTAAAAGAACAATAGACAAACGAACCAGTGCAAAACATCCATCATTAAACATTTTTTGGTCACTTCGACCCGTATAAAGTGAAAGTGCAGTGTTAAAAACAATAACAAAAAGTCGCTTAAAAATTAAAAAATATTGAAAAAGCACAAAATAGATAACGGTTTAAAAACAGTTGAATTTTTTATGGAAAAAATAGAATCCACAAGCAAAGTGGAAAGAACGAGAAAAAGATCCAACAACACAACACCAGACACAAACAACAAGAGACCCAGAATAAAACGCAGCGGTTCAAGCAAAGAAGACACAGCAACAACAAGTAAGTGCAAAAAATCAAATATAAAAAAGAGAGAAACACAAATTCTTTAGTGCGGGAGTTCTCTCTTAAAATTTTTTGTCGCTGTTAAATAAAAAATAAAAAGAAAAAGAACATAACAAAAAAGGGTTACCACCCATACTTTTTTTATAATTTTCTGGGGAAACAAAATAACTCCATACTAATAACTGAACGTGAAATTAATTATTATTTTTGACATATCTTGTTGTGAAATCGCTAGCAGGGACTTTTTAGACTCAAATTAATTCTTAATTTTTATCGATTTAAATTTTAACCCATAACAATGGCACTTGATAAATTTGTAAATTGTACAAATGACCTTTTGAATTTTGAAACAGAATATACACAAAGTGCGGCCGAAAACAACATTCACTCTCTTGAGGTACTTCGGGTCGAACTTGATTCTATATGGTCACAAGTCAAAAGGACGTATGGAGAGTGTAGGGACGTAAAAGACGATTCAAAGGAAAAACCCATCGATAAAGATAAGCTTCGTAACCGTTATAAAAAAGTTTTTTCTGCCTACAAAACGTGTTTAGGGTCAATTAATGCGGAAATTCAAGCCCTATCGAATCCAAGGAAGGAAGAGCGGATTTCTGCTGTTGAGAATCAACCACAGGAGAATCATGACATCTCATTTGTGCGGCTACCACCTTGCGACACGGACACATTTTATGGGGATTTTTTGACATGGCCTACCTTCCGCGATCTTTTTACAGCATTATACATAAATAATTCTAGACTTAGCAAAATTGAAAAACTTTTTCATCTGATACAAAAGACTGGAGGAGAAGCTAGGAAAATAGTTTCAAATGCCCCATTGACCAACCAAGGTTTCGACATAGCCTGGAAAAACCTTGTGGCTCAATACGAAAATAATCGGATTCAAGTAAATGAACAATTAAAAATTTTATTTGATCTTCCGAACGTAGCTGAAGACTCAGGCTCATCGATTCAAAAACTTCAGCGAACAGTCAATGGATGTATTCAGGCATTGAATGCATTAGGTATAGAAACCGCCACATGGGATCCACTTCTGGTATACATTTGCTCAACAAAGCTCCCTCGGACTCTTTTAAAAGAATTTGAAAATTCACTTCAGGAAATTACAAAAGTTCCAACTTGGGAACAATTCAATACTTTCTTGACACACAATTCTAAAACTCTGGAATCCATAGAGGCCATTACACAGTCAAATACAAAATCGGAACAACAAAAAAGAGATAATTTAAAATCTAGGCCAAAACGAGTTCACACTTTTCACATAAACACGACCCAAAATGAAACTGGGTCGAAAAATATAAAATTTTTAAATACAAATAGGGCACAGAAACATGACTCAAACTACAAATGCCAACATTGTAAGGAGTCTCACCAATTGTGGTCTTGCCCTAAGTTCTTAGAGAAGAATGTTAACGACAGAATTCACATTGTAAAGGTCACAAATTCATGTTACAATTGCCTCTCTATTGACCACAGTGTTAAGGACTGTAAAAGTAAATTTAGTTGTAGATTATGTAAGCAAAGACATAACACTTTGTTACATAAGGGATTAGAAACCCAAAACTTAGTTCAGAATTGTGACGCGACCCAATCTAGCAGGAGCATCGCGACACAAAACAACAATATACAGTCCACATCAGCATCAAGCTTTTCCATACCGAATATCACATCCTTGACACTGCAAGAGAGCAAACATTGCAATCAGTCTCCCAATGAGAAAGAAACCTTGTTATTTACTGCAATTGTATTGATCGAAACTAGAGGCGAAAAGTACCAGGCAAGAGCAATCATTGACCCTGGTTCACAATCAACTTTTATGTCAGAAAAGTTGAAGAACAGACTAAATTTACCCACCAAGAGAAATTTAGTACATGTTACAGGCTTAAGTCAAACAGTTTCAGAGACTTCAACCAAAGCATGCTTATTCAATCTTTGCTCCAAGGTGGACTCACAGTTTAAATTAGAAGTCTGGGCACCAGTCCTGAAGACTCTTCCATCTAATTTACCACCACAGACATTAGATTTGCAACATTTCAATGAGACTGCTAAACTAGAACTTGCAGATCCTCAATTCAATCAGAGCAGACCCATCGACTTGCTTATAGGCCTCGACTTGGGCCACTCAATATATTGCATGGACACTCCGATGCGGTCTATTGGATCCCTTTTGGCACAAAAAACAGTATTTGGCTGGATTGTGGGGGGACCAATTTCAACAAAGACACAACCTAGTACAACAGTGTCACTACACAACACTACGTCCCTTGATCGAATCCTCACACGCTTTTGGGAGGTGGAGGAAACCCCAAAACGGATTTTGAGGTCAGATGAGGACACATTTTGCGAAAACAATTTCATGTCGACAACACGAAGAAACGACAAAGGAAGGTATATAGTTACCCTACCCTTCAAAAATAGCGAAGAAATAGGAACTTCGAGAAACATAGCGATGGCACAGTTCTTGAGAATGGAACGCACGCTTAGCCAGAAACCCGAACTCAAAAAACAATACGACCAAGTAATTGTTGAGTACCTTGAGTTAGGACATATGAGGAAAATTTCTCCCCTGGAAATCAACACAAACCCAAATTATTACCTGCCGCATCATGCAGTAATAAAACCCGAAAGGTTGACAACGAAACTTAGAGTAGTTTTCAACGCTTCTAGCCCGTCTTCAAACAAGAAGAGTTTGAATGACATACTATATCCAGGACCCATACTTCAACAGGACTTAGTGCATCTGATACTGAAGTGGAGATTCTTCCGTTTTGTGTACAACGCAGACATCACAAAAATGTATCGACAGATACTCATTGATCCGACTCAAACCAAATATCAAAGGATATTATTTCGGCAAACAGAAAAGGATCCTATTGAGGATTACGAACTCCTGACAGTAACTTTTGGAGTCAACTGCGCCCCGTTTCTGGCCATTAGAACCCTTCTTCAACTAGCAGAAGATGTCAAATCAACTCACCCTCTCGCATCAAAAACTCTACAACAACACATGTACGTGGATGATGTTTTAGCAGGTGGTCACACTGTAATCGACGCCATCAAATCAAGAAAAGAACTTACAACAGTTTTGAAATCTGCTGGATTTGACCTGATGAAATGGACATCAAATGACCCACGAGTCATACAAGATCTACCAAATGAGGCCCTACTACCTCTCGATTGGTTAAATTTGTCAGAAAACACTGGAACAAAAACTCTTGGAATCAAATGGAACATTTCTTCAGATTCATTTACATTCACCGCACCAGAAGTCGAATTAAAAGAAAACTACACAAAAAGAGAAGTTTTATCTACAATTGCCAAATTCTTTGACCCTTGTGGATGGATAGCCCCAATAATAGTAGAAGCAAAATTAATTATGCAAAAGATTTGGTTAGATAAAGTCGACTGGGATGACATACTAAAACCCTTGACTTGTCTACAGTGGCAAAAATTCATAAAAAACTGCCCCACAATAAATATATTGAAAATTCCCCGTTGGATCCAATTTAGCCCGAATTGTAATGTGGAAATTCACGGTTTCAGCGACGCTTCAGAAAAAGCCTATTCAGCGGCCCTTTATGTTCGAATACAATCAGAAAACTCAGTATTCACATTTCTTCTGGCTTCAAAGACACGTGTAGCTCCCATTAAGCAAATATCTTTGCCCCGCTTAGAACTTTGTGGATCCGTATTATTGGCAAACCTTGCATGTGGAATTATACCAAATCTTCAACTTCAAAATATCAAGACATTTTATTGGACCGATTCAACAATCGTGCTGTCCTGGTTAAAGAAACCTCCTTGCTCATGGAACACTTTCGTTGGAAATCGTGTTTCTGAAATCCTAGATAAGGTTGGAAATCAAAATTGGCAACACATCGATTCAAAAGATAACCCAGCAGATGTAGCCAGCCGAGGATGTAATCCACAAGAACTGGAAAACCACAACCTATGGTGGTTTGGACCCTCCTGGTTAAAATTGCCTAAAAATCAATGGCCGATACCAACACAAACAGGTGACACAAACTTAGAAGCTAAAACTGTAAAAGCATTTACAACCACAATACGCGAAGACCCATTAAATCGATTTTCAGACCTATCACGCGCCTTTCGAGTGCTTGCTTATGTCATACGATTATGGAGAAATACTGGAAGCAACAGAATCCATCTTCGCGTATCTTCAGTAGAAATCACACGAGAAGAAATAGATTTCGTCAAACATAGACTCATCATATGGACTCAACAAAATCATTTTCCAGATGAGTACAAACATTTGAAACTCAAACAGAAAATATCCCCAAACAGCAGTCTTTTGACCTTAAATCCCTTCATGGATCGCCATGGCATTATTAGAGCAAATGGGCGACTCGCGCAATCACCTGCATTAACCTACAATGAGCGTTACCCAATATTGCTACCTCATAACTCGAAGCTATCACAACTATTAGTTGAATTTACACATAAAATTACTCTTCATGGAGAAAACCAACTAATGACTCGAGTCCTACGCACAGAATATTGGATATTCAGATTGAAACCCTTGGTCAAAAGCGTAATTCACAACTGTAAAACGTGTGTTTTGTACAAAAAACAGACGCAAAATCAAATCATGGCTTCATTACCACCAGAACGTACAACTTTATCAAGACCTTTTGCTACAACTGGATTAGACTACGCAGGACCTTTTGACATCAGAAATTTCACAGGCCGAGCGTGTCTCATTACAAAAGGGTACATTTGCATATTTGTATGCTTCGCCACAAAAGCTGTACATCTTGAAGCAGCAAGTGATTTATCGACCCAATCGTTCTTAGCAGCATTTTCCCGCTTCATAGGAAGACGTGGATGTCCCGCACTCATTTATTCGGATAATGGGAAAAATTTCGTCGGAGCAGCAGAACTACTCAGAAAAGACCGTCTAGAATTCATAAAAACTCTTCAAAATCAAGTGACCCATCATTTTAGTCATCAAAACCTAAACTGGATGTTTATTCCCCCTGGAGCCCCACACATGGGCGGCCTTTGGGAGGCCGGTGTAAAATCATTAAAAACACACCTCAAAAAGATGATACCGAACTTAAAATTCACGTTTGAAGAGCTATATACAATTCTTACTCGAATAGAATCGTGCCTAAATTCTAGACCCTTAAGTCCTGCTAGCGATGACCCAAATGACCTTAATCCATTAACCCCTGGACACTTCCTTATTGGTAGTGCATTACTGACCCCAGCTGAACCAGATGTAAGCAGTGAAAATCTGACTCTTATCAACCGCTGGAAACGCTTGAAGGTCATCTACCACTCATTTTGCCAAAGATGGAAGTCCGAATATTTGCTTGAACTTCAACGCAGATACAAATGGAAGATTCAGAGGGACAACGTTAAAATCAACGATCTGGTAGTCATCAAAAACAACAACTTGCCACCCAATGAATGGCAAATGGGTCGAATCATCAAAACCTATCTTGGACCTGACCGAAACTGTAGAGTTGTAGACATCAAAACAAGAAATGGAGTCATCACCAGACCAATTACAAAAATTGTGGTTTTGTTTGCAAATTAGTATAACCCCTAGCCATTTACATACACTAATATTGTCCTAACTTTATACTTACAGGTATGGCATCCCAACAATCTCAACGCCCCAAACATTGGCATTTTTCTTGCGGTATACGTTTATGTACATCATGGTGCCATATCTGTCAACAACCTCACAATGAGGCTTTACAACTTGCCGACCCACAACCTACAAACAGGACACATTCAAAACCTGTGGTAAACTTCACCGAGGCATGGGGGCCGGAATGTTCAACGTTCACATCAGGAAGGAACACCCTGTAAATTAGTTAGCGGTTCTTTTTTATATATTTATGCTCTCTGTACTTTTTACATTTTTTCTTATTCTTTGTTCATTACAACTTAACATTAAAATATTTTTTGCATAGACACTCACTCTAGTTTCAACAGCAAGACGAACAAGATCAGAACAATAAACAGAAGTAACAAAAAGTGAAACAAATTGAAAATAAAAACAAATTACTGTGACCCTCTTTTCAAATAAATAAAACATTAAACAAAGTGTGAACAAAGACAAAAGAAAAAGACAAACATAAATTGAAATTAGACATAATCAAATAAAACAATTTTGTAAATAAAATAACATAAAAAACACAAGAACTAAACATTGAATTTAATAAATAAAAATAAATTGAATTTAAAATTACAAAGACAAAATCAAAACGCATTTTTCTTTAAAATAAAAACAACAAAATTAAAAGAACAATAGACAAACGAACCAGTGCAAAACATCCATCATTAAACAAATTACAAACATTTAACAGAAACCCTACATTCTTGTGCTGCCTAAAATGCAATGGTGTCATCAGTGGTGTCATGAAGGCTGTAAATTGCGGCAATTTAAGGAACCCTACTACGGTATTCAAATATACACCTTTATTGCGTAAATCGCAATAAACGCCATTATTGTGCTCAATATTTCATATAAAGTTTCAATTAATAATTGCGCAATAAATACGCAAATTGTTATAATATTGAGTAAAAACTAAAATGCAGCACTGTCACAAGTGTGTTTAGTGAGCATATTACAATTAACCGAACACTTTCTGTTGATATTTGACAACCCAAATGTCATCAACGACAAACAAACACTAATAAACTAACAAACGACACTAATTTTCGCGACCAAAATAAAAACAATGCTGTTGTTTACCAGCTGTCAAATGAATATTAAGTAAGCTGAATTGCTTATATTATTATACCTGAATACTTAAAATATTGTACTCAATTAACCGAATATTGAGTCAATAAAAGTGCATTTTACAGGACATGGTTTTGCATATATTTCTTTATATCAAATATTCACTTGTTTTTCTTTGTGTCTGCCAAAATTAGTCAATTTACACAAAGTTTATAATTTTTACTCACAAACTTATTTGTTCATTTATTGGTTCACATAATTTATTTGTTGAGCGCCCTGGTAGTCTAGTGGGTAGTGTGCCAGACTATTAGCGTGAGGGTCGTGGGTTCGATTCCGACCAGAGGCTCTGGTCTGTAACACTACACCGAGCAGATGGTCTAAGTTACTCAGTTCGTATATAATTAGAATATAATTTGTAATTGTATTGTAATTAATAAATAAAAAAAAAAAAAATTTATTTGTTCACATAATTGGTTAGTACAACCATTCAGTTTGGTTTACGATTTAGATTTTCACACTGTTGCGTGTGTTCATTACACCTACAGTTTAGTGTCGGCTTCAATTGTTAATTTTTTTTGGATCAAATTTTTGTTTTCAAATTTTTAGTCTTAGACTTTTTGCCAGGAATCTGAGAGGAAGTCGCCAATGAAATTTTTATTCATTCTTCGTTTTGTTGGAGATGTCTGACCTTGAAAGACAGAAAGAAAATTTCACAATTGTAATGAACTATATAATTATCTAATTTTTTTACTGCTGGTAATTTCCTTATTGTATTGTAACTTGTATGGAGACGAGAGTTGTGATGACCCCCTTTTTTAGGCGAATGTAACCACGGTAGTTTACGATTTTACCAGTTAGTGCGTTTGTATGTAACAGGAGCTTTTTTAAATATTTTGCTGAATATTTTACAATATCTGTTTTAATATATGGCATCCTTATGTATCTTCGAATTTTTGACTTACATATACAAATTTCTCTATTTTCACTTCTCTCCTATTATAAATAAAAATTCCGCGTAAAATTTTTTACTTTTCCTTTTTCTCTGTTTTAATCCCATTTTTATCAACCGTGTGAAGGGAGAAATATTAAAAAGGGAAAAAAGTAGGTATTCTCAATGTATTTTCCCCAAAAAAAATTCACTTATAAAACACAAGGGAGTTTGATTAAAAATTTAAATATATTTTTGTAGAACTAAATTTAAATTAAAAAAAATATTTAAATGTTCCTGTAGGTCTAAAACAACTAATAAAACTCAAGTTCAACATTTGATTATATTAATGGAAACCAATCTGTAAGCACTCTGCTCAAAGTCCACTGGCCTAAAGACGCATTGAAGTCTTTTCCTACACGAGTCTGGTAACCACCTTTGCGAAAAAACGTGAGCTCGCACTTAGCTTTACAATTGGTGAAACTCCAAATTGCTTTTTGTTGGTTGACTGTGAGTTGGTAAAATTTCTGGTAAATACCGAAAGGACGGTTTATTTACTCTGTACTACTTTTGAAACCTGTTGCAAGATAAAATTTAAACCATACACGTTCATTTTTATTTATTTACTTACAAAGGCAGTGGCAACTCAAGAAGATTAGATTCATTCCTTAATTGCCTTCTGGAAATACGTTGGCTGTTTTGTTGTTGCTTCTCTAAACTACCAATTTCCTTCACAAGGATACACATGATGGCACTATTCATTGTTATTTTCTTGTATTATACTAAACTCTTATGTATTTTTTCAAATTGTATTATTTTCACATATTGTCAAAAAATTTAATATCAATAAGAAACACAGCTGACTTAAAAATTCGATATTGCCACTTTTTCAAACTTACTTACTTACTCCCGCGGAATTTGTAATTAGAGGATTTCTTTCTCGAGAAAAACGTTTTCCATGAGAAAGAAATTCCTTGAGAATATTCGTGATTGGGCTGATAACCTCAGTAATTGGACAAAATATACACTTTTGTTCTCACAGCGATATAATTGTGACTCCGGATATTTCGTCCGCCTTGTGAAATATGTATAGTGGATTATACAATGTATTACACATAGACAGCGTTCTTTAGCTATGCGTATATGGAACTCTCTTAACACTTCGATTTGTAGTTGTTTATGCGTTGAACTGCAAGTGTCAAGGTCAAATTCCTTTGGATACTCTAAGTCTTTGTGTGTTAAGTCTTAGTTGATTTGTCTGACAAATATGTATATTGTTACGTTTTTATCTTTTTAAAATAAAAATAAATTGGTGTTTAGTTTCAATTAAATTCTTTATTGTTCGCACAATTTTTGTTTGCCACTGTGTCCAACTTGATATATACAACAATAATTTGCTTGTTCGTTATTCTTCTTTGCTTACACCCTTTGCGTAAACAACAGCACTTGTTCATTAGGTCTGTATAGCGGAGATCTTCAAACTACGACTGTTCTCTTCACACACAATGCGTCTTCACACAAGACTGACTGAATTCTTACTACTCGTTGTCTGCTTTGTGTTGCCTTTTTATATGCTCACGTAAACAGACTTCTCCAGAATTCTCGTGATTTCATTGTTGTCTGTGTATTTTATTTACATTCTTCGTTGTTGCGTTCTCGCTTACTTGTCTATCCCCTTTTCTTTCATACTCATGGTTTTTTTAGCTTCTGTTTATCATTTTAATGTTAAACGGTGTTACACCGTTTCCATTTTCGTAACAGTATTTTAAAGACATATTCACAGTTTATAGCGATGTGAACTAAGACGGGTGATTTTTTGCATACCTTTAGTCCAAATAACAATTTGGACAATAAACTTTTTTATAATAATATTGAATTTAAAACTGTTTAATTAAGATAAATCTATAAATGAATTTCAAACCTTTGCTGAATTATAGAACTGAATTTAATATACGCTTACCAACACTATTTGTAAATCCTAAAATTATCTTTATAGTATAGATAATTTATATCTATGTATATGTATAGATCTATAGATATAGATAATATTTGAGTTTTCCTTAAGGATAAAATCCTTTCATTATGATCATTATTATTAACATTTTCTCGTGTTAAATTAAAATAATGTAAATATATACATACAAATATATTGAAGTCAACATAAAAACCAACATACAAACACTCTTGGTTAAAATTGGTACTCTACATACACAAGGTAAGACTTCCCAACATTTTACCCATATTAAAAAGAGGGATTAAAAATTCTTTCTTATTACCGGTTTGGATATATTCCAGGGATTGATTGTTTGAGATGAGGTTTAAATTACTTTGTAGCTTGATTTTAAGTTTAATAGTGGCATGTTGAATTATCTGCTATTATTTTTAAGATAACTTTTTTTTTTTAATTGGTCATTACAACCCTTCAGTCAGGATTATTGACCTAGTTTCTCACACCACCTATGTTGTGTGGATTAAATTTATACATATGTGGCGGGACCTACAGTTTAAAGTCGACTCCGAACGACAGATTTTTTGAGAAACTTTTCATTGCAATTTTATTTACTCTCAGAATTTTTGCCAGAAATCTGCTGAGAGGAAATCGCCGAAGCAATACTTTTTGTATTTTGTTTTGATGTCTGGCCTGGGGCTCGAACCCTGGCTTTACGTCAAATAAGCCAACACACTACCTAAGATAACTTCTGATAGTAATTAAGTCTGAAGCCTCAGTTACTCTACCGTAATGGAATGTAACCGCAACAGTAAGAAACGTCTACTGAACGTAAAAATGTAAGAGCAATTATAGAGAACGTAAAAACGTGTCATATGTTTTTAGGTAAACAAAACAATAAAAGAAATAAATAAAAACAAAATTGCAAAAACTAAAAGATAAAAATTCAGATATGGATATAGAAGACATGTTTTTGGGTTTGAGTTTTTATTTTATTATTTTTATTATTGTTTTTTAAACAAATTTAATATTAATTCCAGATTTGAAAAACTTCGTTTTCACTCTTTTTATCACTCTTAATATGGCGCCTTTTGTTTTTCTTTAATTCAGCTGTTAACTAGTGTTATCACTACAGCGTTTTTAGATTCATTTCAACGATTTTATATTTATTTTAAGGTACTTATTAAAAGTTTTATGTACTGCTTCTCTAAACCAAACAATTTCACTTTCACTCAAACAAAAACACTCAATTTAGATTGTGTTTGTTTGTTGAGGAAAACACAAACACAAAGTTGAGTGCTTTTGATTGTATTATCCATATAAATAGACAAGCAAGTGAAATCCTTTATCATACAGAAACGGGTCAGTTATTTCGGAAACCAAATTTGTACGAATGTTAAAACGTTTTTATCTTCTCTAATAAAAGTAAAATGCAAACTATATTTTTCTAATTAAAAATAAACATAAACACTACCTACATATTGTAATAGTAAAATAGTGTTTATGTTTATTTTAAATTAGAAAAATTAGTAATGAAATAAATTATAATTTGGGTTTTTAAAATATGTGGAGTTTTATTTAAAGAGAATTCCACATACAGACAAACATAACATACGTACCAAATGTAAATTCTGGTCGCCGTGGTCTAGTAGGTAGTGTGTTGGCTTATTAGACGTAAATGCCAGGGTTCGAGTCCCAGGCCAAACATCAAAAAATAAAAAATACAAAAAGTATTTTTTCGGCGATTTCTTCTCAGTTTCTCAAAAAATCTGTCGTTCGGAGTCGACTTTAAACTGTAGGTCCCGCCACTTATGTATAAAATTAACACACACAACATAAAGTGGTGTGGGAAACTGCGGGCTTCTTGGGGGCGATTGCCTGTAGACTGTCTAATGGTGAAGGTATAGCACTGATCATTTTATAGTCACCTAGCAGCAACTCGTTTCCTTGCAGTTCGCATCTTCCCCCTTTCCACCTTTCCTAAAAACCTGCACAATGCACTGCATGAGTAGGGGCCATCCCCTGAGTGCTGGTTTCATAAAAAAAATTCTGTTTATAATTTAAATATTCAGTTTTGGTGGTTTTTAATATTGACATGTTGTTAACACTGCTAAACAGATGTCACGTAAAAATGTAAGAAAATTCTATTTTTTACAGATTCTTACGTTCCGGTTACGTTACATACCGTTACGGTAGAGTAACTGAGGCTTAAGAATGTTCGTAGTCGATTTTAAACTGTAGGTCACGCCGCTCATTATTAAAATTACCACACACAACATAAGTGGTGTGAGAAGTAAGGTTGTAAACCTGAAGGGTTGCAATTATAAATTATGTATGTATGTATATTTGTCTATCGATTTCCGTTGTCATTGTTCATGAGTTTAGAATGTCTTAAAATCCGCTTTTGTAGAAAATTGCTTCGTGATGGCCTTAACTAATATTAAAAAAAAAAAAAAATTAATACTCGAATGACAAAATGATGAAGAAGAAGAGAAATGAATATAAATCTTCTTGTTTTTTATTCTTTCTTTTGTTAGAACCTTTTGTGTTTTATGACTTTGGTTTAATACCTGTGGGAATTTTAATATAAAATCTTTAAACAACGAGCCAAAGCTACGAATTCGCTTAAGAAATAAGTTTAAAATTGTGTGAATATAATTAATTTTAAATATAGGAAGGTGCTGTTGCCACACTTGCGTATTTAAGAAACAATTGATTACGGTTATAAGATTATGGTTTATAAAATGAACATTTATTTTGTGGTAAAGATTTGCTGTAATAGACATATACATAATAGGAATGAATATATTTAACATGCAATTTTTCATTGCTGCCTTTGAATACCACATAAGTATAGAAACGTGTCTACCTGTTTAAGAATAAAAAAATGTTTTCAAAACTTGAAAGATAATTTATCAACACGTTCGTTAAGAGGCATTCCGCACAAAATCTACATATATTTTTCGATAGAGAGAAAAAGAAATGTAAGTGTTTGTAAACATACATTCATTCAAATCCTACGTTCATCCCAAACAATTTATTTTTGTATCTACAATGGTTTCACTTGTCCAACCTTTGTCAAAGTTGTGCTCTTTGCTTGCCTATTGGGACTTGAATCATAAATAAAATTTTGATGAAAATAGACTGGGTACAATGGCAAATTATGCTCGCAAACGAGTGTATAAGTTTGCTAAGTTTATTTCAGACATATGCAGTCATTTGATACTGCCTAACCTTACATTTATATGTATATCAGGATTACATTATTTTTTTTCGTTGACAAGTTCTTAAGACACAATAAATTAATCGTATATCAGAATATTTATATTTAAACTTCATCATCTTACCGCATATTTATTCCTATGGCAACAAGTGAGACTAAATAACTGGAACAATACCATCACGATGTATTTTACATCATCAGTTTTATTTTGGACTGAGTTAAACCAGAAACTTAAGCAATCATACCCTAAGTGATTATAATAGTCTCATAAGCAATGTAGCAGATTATGTATTAATTACACTATGCGAAAAAATAAAAAAAAAATTAAATACACCCAGCTAATGACATAGAGTAAGTTGTGAGTTTTGTTGAGTAGAACTCAAAAATATTTTTTTTATATTCCTTTAACCCTCCAAACTTGTTTTATTTAACACAAAATTATTGATTAACCTATTTTCAAAATCCAACGTTTTCTGAAAAGGGGACAGATGAGCCTTTAAAATGGTGTACATAAACATACTTGCATGTTATGAGTTTTGATCGGGTAAATTTGGAAAATATGAATTTAGAGTAATCAATTAGTAATTCGAAAAAATTGTTCATAGACTTATATAATCATTACGATTGTTTTTAAAAAGTAATGTAATTGATTACTAATCGAAATCGAAATTTAACAGGTATGATGTCAACAACATTCTGTGTCATTTTTAATTTTTTGTTTAACTTTTAAGAAATCTTGTTTCAAACACAAATTTCTTCTTAACTTCCACTTTCTTAACGTTGTTTCTGTAACTCTTGTGTGGGTTTCATGTTGTTAAATTATGCTGCACTTTCAGTGTGGGTTTAAATATGGGTTTTATTTATAAATTTTTTTGATATTTTTCATACTTTCAAAATTTTTGCAAGATACAAAATTTCTTAAGGAAAGGATAAATAGCAAGCTAGGTAGGCATGGTAACAAAATAAAATATCACATGAAACTTTTGTGTTAAACTTGTGATAATTTCTCTTCTTAAATTTTAGCCTTGCTTTTTAATTCCTCTTTTGTCCTTGTGCTATTTCAAAACATAACAAAAACGAGTAGCTTTACATTATTATTTGGTTGAAAAAATTTTAATACACTCCTTTGATCTATAGCCTAAATACTTTTCTTCTTCTTCCAAATTTTCGTAAATTTATAAAGTGCTGATGATGAGCCCAGAAGGCAATATTTGAATTTGAAAATTGCTTATATAACGAATGCTTAGCTACTACTCTGTGTGTCTATTTGTTTGTCTTCCTAACTGTCTTGTCTTCTATTTTATTTAATACTTAAAGCATGAACAACGAAAAATATATAAAAAAAACAATTTCCGTCAATGCTGAGATATGAAATTTGTTTAAATTTTTTTTAAAGCAAAAGCAAACAAGAGAGTTATGTCCTACAAATTGGCGTTGAAATATTTATTATTAGTTTTTGTTACGACCACGGTTATATCCTCAGCATTAATATAAAGTGGACAGCAAAAGTCTTAGCACTCCAATATATTTTGACAATTTCATGAATTTTAACCAACATTTTGTATAAAATATTAAAGTTTTCATTTAATTTATCTCTTTCTATTAATTTATCTCTGTTTTATTATAAAACAAACAATTTTTTAATGTTTTTCATAAAACAAGAGAAAAGTAAGGAAAAGTAAATTTAAAATTCAAAGGCCTAATATATGAAAATGTTATCCCTTATAAGGTCAAGCACTCCATTTAAACCATTTGGAATTGAATGTACAAGTTTTGTTTAGTGTTTTCTGGTGGCACCATGAGCAAGTTTTTCAGTTGACTTTTGCTTGAGGTTTAACGATTATGTAATCGTTCTTTCAAATGATCTCCAAAATACCCTCTTGAAGTCATATCGGGACTTTGTTCAAGAGTGGGGACTTTTTTGTCAAAATATATTGGAGTACTAAGACTTTTGCTGTCCACTGTATATACCAGGTTATCCATTTCGTGGTATCAAAAGTAAACGTAAATAAAACACATATAAAATATTTTTTCATGATATTTCTTTTTTATAGTAAAGTTTGAACGTTGACATTATGTGTGAAACATTACATCATTTAAATGACCTCCAGGCGAAGTGTTGCAAGCATTGATTCTTTTGAGGTAATTTTCGACCACTTTTTGACACATATTGGGTGGTATCTCAGCCATAACTTGACGAATGTTGATTTTTAAGTGCTCAAGAGTTGAAGGTTTATCTGCATAAACACGGTCTTTCGCGTAGCCCCACAAAATAGTTTCGATTATCATATGATAACGCTCCGAATTGACGGTGACAGTCGTTCCATCGACGTTTTCGGAGAAGTAAGGTCCAATCACACCTTCGGACCAAAGAGCGCACCAAACAGTGACTTTTTCTTTATGTAATGGCCTCTCTTCAATTACTTGAGGATTCTCAGAGCCCCAAATACGACAATTTTGTTTATTAACATACCCACCGAGTGTGAAATGTGCTTCATCGCTGAAGAAAATTTTGCAGAATCACCATTTTTGTTGTAGGTTTTGATAATTTTTATGCGGTGTGTGATAGTTAAGCGATCCATTTTCGTCAATATCAGACTTTCAATTAAAAAGAAAAAAAATTGGTTTCACAACTTAATTTGACAGATGTCGAATTCCAGTCCCATACTTTTGAAACCACGAAATGGATAGCCCTTATATTTCCTTTTTTTTTTTTTTGGTTTTCAGTAATCTATAAATTATTCTAATGGTGGAGACCAGAGTTGTGGGAATTAAAAAACTTCGCACGCAAAGTGTTTAGTATCTTACACTCTAGACCTTCGGGTGGGTGTTTTGTTCGTTCGTTTATTATTAGATGTTCTTTGGATCAATATCGTGTTCTAAGACTTAATAATATATTCTGATAGTTGTTCACTGGATTGAATTGCGTAGAACGGGTAGAATATATTTTTGGTTCCTGAAATTTATTTATTGAATCTTGAACCACATATTAAAAAGTAGAAAAATTAAAAAAATTGAATTATCTAATTCCGATCAATACCAGGAATAAAGTTAGAGATTATCTAACTCAGTATCATATTATTGTAAAACCGCCGATGGAGTTCGGTAAAAAAGGTTTAAACACAACAGGCCAGTTAAGATTTTTATGTACAATGAGCTCTAAGCTCTAAAATATTGTATCTTTTGCTCCACATAAGTATTTAATTTTTCATTTTAAATCACTACACAACGTCACCTCTAAACATCAGTAAAACAATGTGGCGTATAATTAATTTAATTTATAGTAATTACTCATAAGTCCATCAGTTATGATGCTGTTTAAAAAAATATTGCAATAAACATTCAACAAGAAAGCAATTAATTGTTTACACTTTAACATATAAATAAAACCAAATGTAAATTTGGAGTTTGCAGTGAACTCCTTTCTTACGCTATGAACACGTAAACGCAGCGATCTCTCAACAATAGAATACATGGGTGCATATTGAAGAGTTTATTTTTGAAAGGCAAGGCGGCAGCAACCAAAAATTCTGCTGCCTTGCATTAAGGCTGATTTCTATTTTTATCCGCAGAAATGAGAAGTTGTGCTGGCAATGAAAGGAATATGCTATCAATACAATAACACGCATGAAATAGAGGTTTAACAAGGCAATGTATGCTCCATTGATAAAGAATTAATGAATTGTTTATTTTTTGTTTGTTTTTGCTTATGCTATGCTGTTGCTGTGTTTATGTTATTAATACGCATGCAGCTTACCACAGACTGCAATTGCAAAATTGTTCTGCTTGCTGCGTTGCATTCATTGTGTTTAAAGTATAACAGTTACAAACTGATTTGTAGTAAAATAGAATAATTAACTGGCGTCTACGATCAGCTTTTAGAAATTAATAACGAAATAATTTGAACTACCAAAGGGTTAAACACAGGAGAACAGCATTTTATAACATTTCAGTTCAATACAGGTTGTCTATGCGCTCCAGAAGGCTTTAGAATGTAAATTTAGTTTTTACATCAAGAGCTGGAGTCTCCATTGTATCTATTCATGTAGATTATAAGGTTGAGAAATATAATAGCAAGCAAAAATCGTTTTTAATATTTTTATCTGTGTATGTTTGTAAATAAAGAATTCAATTTGAGAATTTTCTGAACCAAGCAAAAGTTGTACCATCCAAGCGATACCAAAATTTTGGTAGAGGAGGCATTATGGTTTGGGGAGCGTTATCCATAAACTTTTCGATTTGTTTCATAATCACCACATTGAAATCATCAACGTATTTGAACCGTCTAGAAGGTGTTGTTATCACAAAAATTGTGGACAGTTGTTATGATCACTATATTTTCCAACAAGAAAACGGGGCATATAATACGGAATGGTTATGTTTCAAAATAACAAACAAAGATGAAATATTCTTTCAAAATTTAATTAATAGCAGTTAAAAATTCTATGGGATATACTTAAGAGATGTACAGTGTAAAGGGAACTTCAATAAAAGCATTTCACCAGAAATGACACTTAAAATCATAAAAACAAAAAATTTATTGTTCACATAATTAGCACGCCCCTATTGGAGGTTGTCATTTGGGTTTAATTGTTTTTAATACTTTGTGGAGGCACTTCTTTTCTTTAATAAAATGATTTCGGAGATGCAGCGCCTGACAAAAAGATTACTACTCTTCATATTCAATGCTGTTTTGCGCCTAGAATATTATCCACGAGCATGGAAAATTTCGCTTATCTCTATGATCCCGAAACCTGGAGAGGACCACACAAAGGTAGAGTCATACAGACCAATATGCCTGCTGTCTAATATATCAAAGCTGTTCGAGAAAGCTCTAATCAAAAAGTTCCACCCATTATTGAGTGACGGTGAGTGTATTCCAAATCATCAGTTTGGATTTAGAAGCAAACATAGCACAATCGAACAAACACATAGACTGGTGAGTGCCATAAGAAGGACCTTTGAGGAAAAAAAATACTGCTCCGCTCTATTTATCGATGTTTCACAGGCGTTCGATAAAGTGTGGCATGAAGGTTTGATACATAAGCTGAGACAAAATTTGCCACCAAATGTCTGCAACCTATTACGAGAGTATTTAATTAATCGTAAGTTTAAAGTCAAGGAAGGCGATTTCTTAAGTGAGTCCCAGACTATTGAGGCCGGAGTACCCCAAGGAAGTATCCTGGGACCCATGCTATATCTGGTCTATACCTCTGATATGCCAACATGCAGTAGTACCCAAACCTCAACATTTGCCGATGATACAGCCATCTTAAGTATCCATGAAGATCCACAGGAAGCAACTAGATTTGCAAGATCATATAGCACAGCTAGAGGCCTGGTTGAAGCGATGGAAGATAAAGGTTAACGAACAAAAATGTACTCACGTTACATTTACACTGCGTAGGGAATCCTGCCCGCCTGTTCGAATAAACAACAAAATTATCCCTTAGAGTTCTGTGGTTAAATATTTGGGTATATATCTTGACCGCCGGCTAACATGGAAAAGCCACGTAGATGCTAAGTTGACGCAAATGAAATTGAAGGCGATACAAATAAATTGGCTTATTAATTGAAATTCGGTCCTTAGCTTGGATTGCAAGCTCCTTCTCTATAATGCAATTTTGAATCCAATTTGGTGCTACGGAGTGCAGTTATGGGGCACTGCCTCAGCTTCTACCATTGAAAGTATTCAAAGGCGACAAAATAAAATATTGCGATTGATAACAATGGTTTATAAGAAATTCCAACATTCATAAAGACCTGAAAGTGCCATTGGTTAAAGAGGAAATCTCGAGGTATGCTGAGACGTATTTGAAGAAGCTAGAGGTTCACCCGAACCCACTAGCCCGTGTAATCTTGAATGATCCTGGTCACATCCGATTGAGAAGAAGAGACACCGCGGACCTCATAAGAAGAAGAGTGAGAACAATGTCAAATTAATTCCGTGAACCATTAATATTTCGTCCCGCGCTGGCCGGACTAAATTAACATAACAGTAGAATTAGTATAGATTTTAAGATTTGAATACTAATTGTTAGCTCAGTGAGTTTACAGTGAGGATCCAATTATATAAAAATGAAAAAAAAAAAAATTTTAATAATTGTAGTTGATGTTACTCGCTAGGTGTGATTAACTACAGCCAGGAATTTATTTTAATTAGCATGTGACAAAGATTTTAATTCTTTTTATAATAAAATATTCAAAATACATATACAGTGTATCACTAAAGTGACTATGCAGCGATATACATATGTATATATTTGAAATGATTGGAAAAATTGCTTAAGATTTGAAATAAAAACACAAACATTATATTTTTTCATTTGTTTTATATATAAACTTAAGAAAAATAATAAGGAACAAAAATGTTTCTAATTCATTACTGGTTAATAACAATATAATTAACAAAATGGTTAGAATTCAGGTCACATAAGTAAGTATGCAGTTCACAGAAATTGGCACTATGATTAAATTTTTGAAGTCAGGTTGATATTTAATATTTTGTTGGATAGCAATTTACCTATTTGACTGACTTCAATCTTGATGGCATAGATGGGATAAGATTTTGGATAACCGAATGTGGAATTTTATTCCACTCCTCAAATAGTGCAGCTTTAAGGGTGTCTTTGCTAGTAATGACATGACTTCTGATTTTTTTTTTCCAAATAATCCCACAGATGCTCTATTGGATTAAGGTCGGGTGCAGAGATCAGCAACGAGTATTCAAAACGATGAGTAGATTCGAGTCATACTTATAATTTCAGATACTTATACGCATTCATACTTATTTTAATATCATACTCATACTACTCATATTCATGGTACTCATACTTAACAATATCCACGATGTTGTTGATTTCGACTCTCCATGATTCAACATATACACGAAGCACAAAATAAGTATGAACACCACAATACTCGCTAGGAGGTTGTGTGTGTGCTTGGCTTGCTGTCTTTGTCTTTTCTTTTTTCTTCTTTTGTAAATGCAACAATAACTACTACCGTAAATTTTGATGAATGATTCGAGTCACTCGAAGTAAGTATTATAATTATTTTTCTAAATTTATGAATCTGAATGAGTAGGCGTATGAATCAAATAATGAATCGAATGTTGTGAGTTTGATGTCAACGTTGTACTCATACTCATTGCAACCTATACTTATAAATCAATGTTGTAGCGAGTACGAATGAATCAGAGTAGTTGAATTTCAATACTGTTGACTCACTCATACTCAAAATTTCATGAGTACTTATGAGTAGCGAAAATACGATTCATTGCTGATCGCTGGTCAGGTGATTGGGGCGGAGTTTTTAGTTGTTTTGAGGTATTATACAAAAGATATTCTCTAACGATATGGGCTGTATATTTAGGGTCATTATCCTGTTGGAACACTAATGATCCTGTTAGTCCCAATTTAACTGCACTTTGATGCAAGTGGTTTTTTAAAATGTTCAAATACACCGTCTTATGCATTGTTCCTTCGATAATGACAAGATTTCCAACACCTATGGCAGCATCATACCATAACCGATTCACCACCATGTTTTACAGTGTTCACTTTTCTCCACACTTTTTGGCTCAGATGGGAATCACAAAGTGTGGAGAAAAGTGAACACTGAGCTCAATCTAAGAAATACGGGTGCCACAGTTTGTGTTTTTATTTCAATTCTTAAGCAATTTTTCCAATCATTTCAAATATATGTATATACCGCTGCATACTCACTTTAGTGATACACTGTATATTTAACGGAAGGATGTGCTATATATGTATGGTAGGCTAAAATATATGAAACTTTTACTAACTGTTTTATTCTAATACATACCAGGGTTCAGTCAGGATTACGACTTATTTTGTCACACCACTTATGTTGTGTGTGTAACGTTTATCCATAAATAGTGGGACCTACAGTTTAAAGTCGACCCTTAACGACAGATTTCTGAGAAAAATGTTTAATGGGAATATTATTTACTGTCAGAGTTTTTGCCAGAAATCGGCTGAGAGGAAGTAGTCGAAGAAATATTTTTTTATATTTCGTTTTGATGGAGACGTCTGACCCGATGATTTAAACCATAGCCTCACGTCTAATAAGCCATCACATTACCTACTTGACTATATTACATTTTACTCTAATAAAAAAGGAAAATTATTTGGTTAATAAAATTTTTTATGAGTTTGTTGCAAAACGACAAAAGAGTGTAAAATATTCTAATTTATCACTCATTACGCAAAATAAATTTCAACAATTAAAAAAAATAAATTAAATTAATTAAAAATAAGTTTCCAAATAACCGAAATTGACATCACAAAGTACTCACATCACAGATAGCTTTGCTGTTATAAATACTCGAAATTAATTTCGAAAACACTAGCTTAACATTTTTTTGCACCTGAGTTGTGATATTTTTCGTCGGCTTCTCCGGTAAACAATATAACTTTTTATAAATGTTATGCCATAATATTCCTCAATGGTTATATAAAAAAAAAAAACAACAGAATTATAAACTCCCGAAATGATTTTCATTTGGGTGTGAAGTTAAGCTGAATATTAATTGGCACTCATAAACTTTCCTTATTTTTTGTCTGTTTGTTATCTGCGCTATCTGTAATATGCGATACATTTTGATAAACGAGTAAATTTAGTGCTCATTTAACCACTCAAATGGTCAATTAAATAGCAACAAAACAGAATAGAATACGATTCTTGAATTATAGAAATATAGTTTTCCTCTTAATATCAAAACAAAATGCATTTACTAGCATATATGAAATTCTGTAAAACAGTTTGTACGCTATTGGAAATAAATTTTTGAGTTATTAAAACAATTAAGATGTGTAGTAGTAAATAAAAAGCACAGTTATGTTGGCAACTATGTATGCATTGATATGAAAAGGATTGTTGAAGAGAATATCTGATACGAAATATGTTTGACAGTTTGTTGTTGTAATTTGAAATCAAGAAATACAAAACAGTGAAAAAATCAGGGAAATTACTATTTAATTGTTACTTTCTAAGCTTTATTTTTTTTGTTCGGAGAATAACAGTTATTTTCTGAGTTTTATGTTTTGTTCAGAGAATAACAGTTATTGTGAGAGTTTTATTTTTCGCTCAGAAAATAATAGTTATTATGTGATTTTGTATTTCATTCACAAAATAACAGTTATTTTCGGATTTTTATTTTTCACTTAGAAAATAATAATTATTTGTTGAGTTTTATTTTTTTGCTTATAAAATAAAATTATTTTTAGAATTTTGATAATATAGGAGAAAACTAAGATATTTAGTGCAAGATATATGATTCCTTATGGTACTTTTTCATTATACAACTGGTAAATTTTGAAAATTATATAATATTTAATATAAAAATATGAAATTCAACATATAGGGTCCTAATTAAACTTATTTCAGTATGAATGTACTTTTTGGTACTTTTTCATTCTACAATTGGTACTTTTGGGAATGGACCTCTGAATATATAAATTATTAACAATATTATGATTATATAAGTTATAACCACTATTTGTTTGTTTATTATTAAAAAAAATTAAATCAAATTTTCTTACAAAATTAAATATTTTTAATTCAGTTTTACAAATAAAAGTTTTTGTATAGAGTCGCTAGACAAATTTGATCTTAAATCAGTCAATACTAATTTTAGAGCTGAAAATGCCCTTTCAACTGTAACTTGTGTTGCAGGCACACTGTGTAGCACTTTTGCCAATCTATATAAATATGGGTATTTATATTTATTGTTTTCTCAATAACTCATTATATCAGCATTGACATCAATAGGCTTTGGGTTATAGTTATTTATTTCTGTAATAGCCTTTTTCATTTCATCTTCAATTTCATCATCTGAATCCCTATCGACTGAATCCACATTTATTGAATTAAAAAAAAAATGAAAAAGTACCAAAAAGTACACTCATATAGAAATGAGTTTAATTAGGACCGTATATGTTGAATTTCATGTTTTTAAGTTAAATATTACCTAAATTTCAAAAAGTACCAATTGTAGAATGAAAAAGTACCAAAAAGTACATTCATACTGAAATAAGTTTAATTAGGACCCTATATGTTGAATTTCATATTTTTATATTAAATATTATAAATTTTCAAAATTTACCAGTTGTATAATGAAAAAGTAGCATAAGGAATCATATATCTTGCACTAAATATCTTAGTTTTCTCCTATATTATCAAAATTCTAAAAATAATTTTATTTTATAAGCAAAAAAATAAAACTCAACAAATAATTATTATTTTCTAAGTGAAAAATAAAAATCCGAAAATAACTGTTATTTTGTGAATGAAATATAAAAATCACATAATAACTATTATTTTCTGAGCGAAAAATAAAACTCTCACAATAACTGTTATTCTCTGAACAAAAAATAAAACTCAGAAAATAATCATTATTTGTTGAGTTTTTTAATAAAAATTAAAAAATAAAAATCATTGCATGATTTCTTTCTCTAGAAAATTTATCAATAACAATTATTTGCAATCCCTGGAAAAAACTAACTCTGTCTTCCAGTATTTGCATTTCAAATTGTTACTATCGCGTCTTTTATTAAGTGCTTCCAATCTATAATTTTAAATAAAGCAAAGTGAGTGGGAGATATCATTGAAATCTTTTACTCGTTTGAGAGAAATATTGATGTCATTACGTGTGGAATATATTTCTTTACTTATTTGGTTATTAAAACCCCTTTAGTCAGGATGCCAGCCTAGCTTCTCAAGTTGTCTTTGTTGTTATTCAGTAACGGCGTGACTGAGTGTTCATCGCCGAATTCGAACGGAAAATTTGTGGAACTTTTCATGGCAATTTTATTTACTCGCAGAGTTTTTGCAAGAAGTCTGCTGAGAGGAAGTCCTCGAAGAAATATTCTTTCATATTTAGTTTAGTTCGAGATGTCTAAGACGGGATATGAACCATAGACTCTAGTGCACACAGTACCTACTAGACTTCGACGCCTTTTGGAATATAAAATCGTTCAAATGTCCCCCACAAATTCTCTTCTTGAAGAACATCCGTAATGTCGAATTTTCCATGAATTTAGTGAGTATGTTGGCCTTCAAAACCTCTGCGGCCTGAGGCTTAATCGATTACTAAAAAATCAAATCGCTCTTACGAAATATCTTGTGTGGCATAAGCTCTGTGGCATGTTAAAACAAGAAGTCGTAGGTACTCATATGTAGATCATCGAATTTTTGCTAGAAGTTGGTAATCATCACTCTAATTCTTAAAGAAATACGTACCGATGACGCCGCCAGTTAAGCCACTCAGCAAATATATGTCTGTGTTCGTCCAGGTTGCATTTTCACATAGCTGTTTTATTCCAGTTTCTTATGGATCAGAATCTTCACACAGAAAGTGCTCTAGCGGTTCTTCTTCATCCTCATCCAAAGCAGTTCCTAAAAGAGCTCTAATTTGGAGAGTTTAAGCTCTCAGACCAATCCTATAGTGTCCACAAATTACACCCATATGGAATCTGATTGATTCTATAAAAAAGTGGTTGAATTTGTTCCCCCGAAAAAGTGTAACCTAAGAACATGCCCGATGATTCCGTGAACTCGTTTTAGAAATATTGAAGGTAAGCAAAGATATTTGACCCTGTACGTGACGAAAAATTAAAATTCCAAGCTAACAAATGGAGTCGGAACTGCGCTTTATTGTACGTAAATCAAATTAAATATTCGACCAGACCTTGGAAAAGTAAGTTCATTAGGAGATAAGCTCTGAAAACTGTGTGATTAGGAAGAAATGGCTAAATGACAAGAGAATTAACCAAGAGTTATGGCTTAAATTGGATAATACGAGATTTCGAAAAAAAACATTTACCTTGAAGCATGTAGTGGATTTTATTTATTGTTATCAAGAGGAATTGAATATTGTGTCCAATAAAATTTATTGTGTTTACTTACGAGTTTTGTTATCCACTGCATATGTTGATATATTTCCATTTACAGGATATTTTCAAACTTAAAGTGGCTGTCTTCACTTTTGTCAGTTCTTTTTTTCTCGTATATTATTTACTTAAGAGTTTAACACAGAAAGCTATTAACAACAGTGAATAAAGTTGAGTATTAATATCGCCACTTTAGTTATTTTATGTTATTGTGTGGGAGAAAAAGTTTTTGTGCTATCCTATACAGGCGATAGTGTAATGGCGAACGTGTATCTTGTCTAGCAAGCGTGGGGAAATTTATTATTTCTGTATGTCTTTCTGTCTGAGATTTATTAAAAAAAAAATTTTCTTTCTCCATTCAAACAGTTGTGTTTATATGGTATACTAAACGGATTTTTTAAAAAATTTTGTGAATATAAGCTTAAGAGTTGTGCATAGTTTTTACTTAACGAGTACAGAGTTTTGTTATTGGCAAGAAGTTCCACATGAATAAAAACTTTTGGCCGTTATGGTATTAATTTTGAAACTGTCCTTAGTTTTTAAGGTTTACCTATACGTTTTGAAATGTTTACATATACGATTTATCAAAAGTTTAAAGAGAAAAATTTTAACAACACAAAAATGGACTTTAACTCTAGATTTGTGTACAGAGTTCATTGACAAGATTTAATAACTACATTATATAAACATAGATATTATAGAAAATATCTTGGAGATATCCTCACGTTGAGAGTAGCATCAGTTGGAGTGAGAAGTAGATAGATTGTGCTATTAAAACACTCGTGTATGAATTTGAAAACGGTGAGACTGTCAGATAAATCAGTGCATCATGTTACAAATCAATAGGAACTATAGCTAAGTTGCATGCATTGGGTCATATATGGAGAATACTGTGTTGGCGAAAGCAATTCGAAGAGATTGTTACTTTTCAGTATTTGGATGAACCACTTATCACCGGAATGGTGTAGAGTGGAAGTAGTATTCATACCTAAGGACTTTAGACCTATAAGCCTCTCCTTCTTCCTGCGGAAGACCATTAGGAGACTCACTGTTATTAACCAACACCAGATCTTAGATGGACTACTACATATCCAAGGGACAGCACGCATAAAACAAAGAAAGCTCCGTTGAGAATGCCCTACGTAGTCTAACGTGTACGGTAGAGAGATTGCTGGAACAAAGGAATATACACTGGCAGTTTTCTGAATATTGAAGGAGCCTGCAACAATACGGAACTAGATTTGTACTGACAAAATTAGATGTGCCGATACTAGAGAGCTCGCACATTGCCGGATGCATAGGATGAGGAACTCCACCTGGTGTTTCATAGAATCCTAAAATGTTTGAGGCAGTAGTGGTGCTGCAACAGGTTGGATGTGGGGCAAATGGCTATGCAAATAAATCTACTCTTACTTTTACAGGCAGATTTGCCGATACTATTAAAGACAGGATGCAATTTGATTTGACAAAAATCAGCTAGTGGGTACCTGGGAACACTGGGAAAATTAAGGTTGTATTCTTCACGAGAAGAAGATTATAAGTGTCAGAACTTGACCTCAAGGAGTAAGCGCATTTCTTATTTTAGACAGGAAACTGTCTTAGAAACCGAATATCCTTTATACGATAAAAATTCAATAAATAAAATTAAAATTTTTATTACTTGACAAATAGTACGCATGAGATGAATTGACCTACAAACCGTTCAAATTTGTTTACATACATACATACATTGGTCATTTCAACCCTTCTTTCAGAATTATTACCGAGCTCCTTACATCACTTATATTCTGCGTGTTAATTTTATACATTAATGGCGGGACCTAAAGCTTAAAGTCGACTCCGAACGACAGATTTTTGAGACATCTTTTCATGGCAATTTTAATTACTCTGAGAGTTTTTGCAGGAAATCTGCTGAGGCGCAGTCGCCAAAGAAATATTCTTTCATATTTCGTATTGTTGGAGATATCTGATCTGTGGTTTGAACCATGGCCTCACGTCTAACAGGCCAACACACTACGTACTAGACGACGGCGACTTCAGCGTTACACGTTATAAGGTGGATAAAATTAGTATTCGTATGACTTAATTCGAGAACTGGATCATTTTGCAGATAGAATGGACTTTGCAATAGTAAACTATACACGTGACACAGAATTAATTATTAAAAGCTGAAATACATAGCCAGTTCTGGTACTTCTTATACTAGCCTCTTGACGCAAATAGAGATGAATTTAAAAATTTAAATAACATTTTTTCCATAACAAAAGTTAATCTCTTGTGTCATTATTTAATTGTTATTCCAGTATAAAGAAATATCACTTTTCCTAATTGCTTTAACGCGTTTTGTTTTATAATTTTAGCCTTAGTTTTGAAGATGCACGAATGGACAAATTATTTTAATATTCTTTAGAAAACAATTTTGGTCTTTACTGGAAAAGTGTCTTTGGGGAATTTATTTTTAAATCTTAAATAAAAAATCCTTTTGCATAATGCTTACCTTTTTTAATGATATTCTTTTGAAATTTACACTCTGCATATAAATGAACAAGGTTCTTATTAATATTTCCGTATATTTTCTTTCTTTTTAAAACGGAATTGAAAAACTCCTTAAACTTTTAATAGGATTATGCCACTCGTTAAACTTTTAATAGAATTATGCCGAATAGAAAATTATAAAAAATTCTTAATGACGTGATAATCAAGTTTCCGAAAGCATAACAAATTCCTTTTTGGTTTTAGAAACCACTTCGAATATAAAAAAATTTATTGTTTCTTCTACTATGTAAAAATAGTCATTATAAATTAATTTAAAATTAAAAGAACGTTTAAACAAATTTTTTGCAACAAAACAAAATACTTGTAACTAAAATCAAGTGTCCAACTATCTGTTAAGATGAGCTTGAGGCAAACCTACAGAGATATATTATCTGCAACAACCCAGTGCACAAGATCCCAGGTCAATGAAGTTGGTGATAGGCAGGAGAAGAATAGACCAACGGGAATACTTTTCTAGAGTCGCTTAAAGGAAAGGTGCATCAGGTCGACGTCAGTCCTAAAGTATATTGTTACGTTTTTACTTTTTAAAAATGTTTAAAATATGAACTCCCAGATTGGAAATAAAATAAAAATAAATTTGTGTTTAGTTTTAATTAAAATTCTTTATTATTCGCACAATTCTGTGTGCCAATGTTCATGACATGCTAACACTTTAAGTGCAGCTTTTCACTTACTAAGCTCTTGGACTGATGAGATAGCACATCATAAAAATTATATTTTTTACGTATTCAAAAAAAGACATGAGATTAATAATTAAATATAAAATTTTAACAAATAATTATAACATTAAAAAGTTAAATTAAAAGTATTAAATACATACACATGAAGTCGCCGTAGTCTAGTAGGTAGTGTGTTGGCTTATTAGACTGAAGGCCCGAGTTCAAACGCCAGGTCAGACATCAAAACGAAAATATGAAAATATTTCTTCAGCGACTTCTTCTCAGCAGATTTCTGGCAAAAACTCTGAGAGTAAACAAAATTGCCATGAAAAAGCTCCTCAAAAAATCTGTCGTTCGGAGTCGACTTTAAACTGTAGGTCCCGCCACTCATGTATGAAATTAACGCACACAACATAGGTGGTGTGAGAAGCTAGGTTGTAATCCTGACTGAAGGGTTATAATGACCAATTATGTATGTATGTATGTAATGTTCATGACTTCGCCTTCTCGAAATCTCTGTCGTTGTTTACATTTATTATTGTAGTCTTGTTTCTGTATTTTTTTTACTTCTTTGCCATTTTTATGCTTTTGTTTGTTGTTATATTAAGCAGTACGATAATTTGTAAACAGGTTTGTTTACTGCATTGTTTTGTAGAATTTGTTTATAATTTGAATGTTAAGCGATGTAAAAGCAAAACACCAGTTTCTAGATTTTTCATTTTCGTAACAATATTAAAGTATTACTCCTATAGAGAGCTGATATAAGTTACAGAAGGCGTATATCGATAGGTTTTCAATTGGGACTTTACTACCTGAGATATAATCTCAATAGCAATCTAGCTTCTCACACCACTTATGGTGTGTGTACTAATTTTATACATGTGTGGCGGGACCAACAGTTTAAAATAGGCTGCGAGCAACAGATTTTTTGGAGCAGCTTTACATAAAAGAAATATTTTTTGATATTTCGTTTTGTTGGAGATGTCTAACCTGGGGATTGAACCGTGGTCTAATGATCATAAGCCAATACATTTACCTACGAAACTACTGCGGCTTTTAGTGTAAATGTGTGGCATTTTATTTTCAGTTTTCAACATGTTCTAATTGGATTCAGGAGAAATCTGGTTTGTTACTATCTACAATTGACTCCTCTTCATTTAAAGAGTGAAGATAATGTTGATTGAATATGGCTTTAGTTCTTACCATTTCCATTTAGCAGATAACTAAGTTGAATGCTGCAGTTGGGCGATTTCAGTTCAGTCCACATCACCAACTGCAGGTGTCCCACAAATATTTGTGTAGACTTTTTAAAAAGGTCGATCATTCGTGACTAATGTAGAATACATAAGTTCATAGGCCCATCGCCGACAGATACAATATAATAGTGGTAATGTACCCAATAGAAGAAGACCAGTTTTCTTTTATTCGTCATCTATGCGACCATAGAAATGATTTCCGAGACGGGGAATTCCTGGAGTTTCGAGACATGACTGGTAGTCTCTGGAAATTTTGTGAATTCTAAAACCCCGTGATATATTACGGAAATCCCCGCAATTTTATCGCATATAGAAAGCTTTAAGGTAACTATATGTAGTTTTCGGTCTGCACTGAAAAAGACGCGAAGCCTGTCTACATCTTGATTCTGTCAAAGAAGTTTATGTTTCCCTTTATTGACATGTTCTTATATGTTTTTTTATGTCTTCATAACGGCAGTTGTCGATAGTCCGAAATAATAACAAATTAATATGGGCTTTCAACAGGAACTTCGCAACATTGGGAGTAGATAACGGACATCTTGTTGAGGCTACATACATCTGTTAAATTATAGAGTATTTATTCAGTATATTTTGCCAAATCACGCTGGACCTATATTGTATATATTCGACAACGTGTGAATAATCTCTGGAGCAGTTGGCAACTGACCCTAATTTTTATCGAAATACAAGATCCAGCTTTGAGGGCCATTTCTGAATGAATGGGCAATTAAAACAGACAAAATTGTGCAATTTTAGACGATACAAATTCATCCCGAAAAGAAAAAGTCTTTGAGAATAACATTGACCACGAAGCATGAGCATGACCATTGAAGCATGAGAACGTGTGAATTTACATGTTTAATATCATGTAAAATGAGATATTTACACTTGTACTCTTTTATTCATGGTATGATCCCTATCCATAATATGAAATATATGGGAGTATGTATAAAGCATGTAAAGGAAGTAAAGTGAACGGGATTACAAAAGTTTTAAAATATAGGAAGTTCTTTTGAGCGATTTCTATCTTTAAATTTAAAGAAAAGAAAGTGTGTGTGAGAAAATTTCTTTATTCGTTTGAAAGACATATTGATGTCATTATGTGTGGAATATCTGTGTTATGGCATGCGTTATGTTGGCAGAAAATTATCGGAGTCAAATCACACGATATCAGTTACTTGTTCACATCACCTCCACCTAAGATAGCCATGCTTTCAAACCGCTTCAGGAAAGAAGTTAGTAATAATCAACTTATAGTGTTCAAGTTGATAGTGATTTAGACGCGTCGCCGGCAAAGTAAATTGTTTGTTCATATTACTATTCATTCTGAAATTGACCTCGACGCTGACGTTGATTTTGCGACGATAATTAGGGTTAGAGTCTATTCAGCTACTCTCGCCCTTGGTGATTTGGGAAGACAGACCAATGTGAATAAGTAGCTTCAACAACATGGCCGTTTCTACTGTCAAAGTTTGGAAGTTCGTGATCGAAGACCATATAATTAATAACTGCATTTCAAGTTCCAAAAAACTATTTTTATTTTCATATTTACATGTATATATCAAACACATGTGATATCAAAGTTAATTTATAAAATATTAGTTAAAACAAGAAAGATTTTAAAACCAAATCACTTAAATTTTTTGCTGTTATTAGAAAAGAGATTTTGATGCGAATGATGAAGAAGTTTTTGAAGTCTTCATACAATATAATTCATGTCAATCTGTTCGTAAGTTACTAAATAATATGTTCAAAGCATTTGAGACTTAATGGAACCATTCTACCATTGAAATTTATATGAACACCAATGACATGCTGTTTTAGAAATTAAAGCGTCAACACCATTGTTGCAGCATTTCATGTGGCACTAACTTTAAGAATTTTCCAGCAAGGAAATTCCAAATTTTACAGGTGATAACCGCCTTAAATCAAATTAGATGTCATTTAATTAATACATTTTGACAAATAACTATGGAAAGATGTGGCACATACCAACATGTGCATATAATAAAACATACAGATTTGCTTTCTTTAGAGAACTTTATGACCTATTACACGTAACAGAAAATGGAAATACTAATAACTAAATATTAAAACATTTCGTCACATACAAACAATAATCCCCTCTAAGACAATTTGACGTAAATGTTGACGATAATGATAACGATTTTGATATTTATTGTACAAAAAAAAAAGGCGAAAAAGTCCATAATAGTATTAATATAAAATAAGATAACATTTGTACATAGGTTGACAACAATAGTAAACAGCAAATTTTTTCTAAAGGTACTCGTACATTAGATTTAACACAAATGCGCGTTTAAGTATATTTGAAGTACTACAATGTTTAAAATCGATTCCGAACGACAGATTTTTGAGAAGCTTTTAATGGCAATTATATTTACTCTCAGAGTTTTTGCCAGAAATTAACGAGGAAGTCGATGAAGAAATATTTGTTCATATTTCGTTGGAGATGTCTTACCTGGTTCGATTAGATTTTTTTAAACTTTTAGTTTATGACGTATAAATATAGACGGCGTATGCTGATAATGATTCATTTACATTGTAGATCTATAACGGAGGTGGGCAATACTTTTACACAACCATCTGTCACATAAAAACATTATTCCGCCAGTATCGTAAGTAATTTCGCGACACAATTAACACGTTTTCACAAAGCCATGCTACTAGTGAATACAAATATTATCTCCATACGCACAACAGTTCATTTCTAACTAAAGCTTAAGAAATATCGTCAATGCACAAACCACATTTGAACTAATGTTTATGAAGCACTATTCGCATTTGAACACGTACTCTATGCAATTGTAAATAAACTTTTGTACGGTTTGTAAAAAAACCTATTGTTAAAAGAGTTACTCGATGTGGATAGAAATGAAATTATTCTAGAAGAGAATTAACAAAAGGCAAAACTACATGTGTAAGTAAATTATAAAAAACGGGGAGTTAAACGTTCAAGGATTGGTTCAGGAAAAAATTAACACTAAGGGCCATTATTACAACTTGCCGCTAACTAAAGAGAGGATTTTAACGGGCAGATAAATTGTTTTTCATTATTATAAGTGGACAATATGGTAGAAGTGAGCGTTAAGGTAAAGGGAGGATCATCCTACCGGTAACTTTTAAAGTTAAGTTTATATTTGAATTTGCCATATTATAGGGTCCGCCAAATAACTTTTTTTTTTGGAAATGCTTTAAAAAAAGACTACGGAATATTTTCTCAAATTTCTTTTTTTATTTGAAAGTACAATCCTTCCGTTTAATAATGGAAAATAATTTCATTCAAATGGCTGCCTCGGCTGGCCATGCAGTAGCCTACAAATAATATTCCAACGGTGTCAAATCGCAGCTCCGAGGTAGCCAAACGACATCAGCTCTGCGGCTGATAATGCGATCTTCAAAAACAGGGCGCAAAACATTGAGTGTAGCTTCGGCTGTGTGGCAACTTTACAGTTCCCTTTAGCTAAAGGTACCTTTAACTAAACCCAAGTTTAACGACAAGTTGTAATAATGGCCCTAAGAGTTTTAAGCAACACAACGAACATAACTCAACTAAACATTATTTAAATTCCAATTGTGCAGTAAAAAGAAAAAAAGCTATATTTTCAAAAAATGGTTACGATATGTTACGTATTTTTTGTTGCATTGCCTAGATTATCATAATGAGCATCACAGGCTCGTGTTAGTAAAATTAGGTTTAAATTTCAATTGAACAGTAAAAAAAAACGACGTTTTCAAAATATTTACTTTAAGGGATTCTTTGAACTTATTTGGTAAGAAAACTATTCATTTTATTTCAAACTTACACTTTTACCGTGTATTTTTATAAGGAACTACATAATACGCAAACTCTTTTCATCACGTAACAATAAGTAAACAATCCAAAAAATTACGTTTAATTGAACACAAAATTGTTTGCCTGCATTACTAAGCACTGGCGACACAATCATTTTTAAAGTTTTTTCTTTTCTAAATTCTAAGTTCAGCTTAAAATTGTTAAATATATAAAAAAAAATTAATATTTCACTTGTCTTATTGCTATTATAAATACAAAACTATATAAAAAAATTTATTTATTACATCGAAAAAATATTTCTTTCAGCCAGCTAATGAAAGCATACATAATCCAACGCCGACGAATGTTTGTGCATGGCAGATACATTTGATAACATATTGTTACGTTTTTAACCTTTTAAAAACGTTTAAAATATGAGTTTGTAAATTGCAAATAAAATAAAAATAAATTTGTGTTTAGTTTTAGATAAATTCTGTATTGTTCGCAGAATTCTGTGTGCCACTGTTCATAACTTCATGTAAACAACAACAATTTTCTTTGTATGTTATTCTTCTTTAAACTCTTTTGCGGAAACAATTATTCGGCAGATCTTTATAAAGGAGATCTTCAAACCACAATTATTCTCTTCACACGCAACGCTTCTTCACACAAGACTGACTGAATTTTTACAGGCCCCGTCGCCTGCTTTGTCTTGCCTTTAATATGCCAACGGAAACAGTCTGATGAAAGATCTTGAGGTCGAATGTTCGTGGCTTCGCCGTCTCGTGATCTCCATAAATGTAAACATTGTTGTTTGTGTATTTTGTTTACATTGTTTGTTGTTGTATTTTTTGTTTACTTGTTTATACCTTTTTTATACTGATGTTGTTGGTATATTTTCATTGTTTTTGTTTTTGTAGCTTTTGTTTATCATTTTAATGTTAAACGATGTAACACCATTTCCATTTTCATAACTATATGTTATACATAACATATGTCTTGCCAAGATCTCGCTCAAATTGAAAAAGAACTGCAAAGACTGGTCCACTGTTTCAATTTTTTTTATTTTCTAACATATTTAGTAGCAGAAGTAATTCGACACAATTTTGCCAAAACATGTATACAAGTAATGGAGAAACTGTTTGCAGTTTCTTCGTAAATGTGAGAAATGTATGTAACCAGGCAGGACAAAGACACATACATATCACCTTATACAGGGTGGCTGATATGTATTGCAACCAACTTCAGGTTGTTATCATTTGTTAACCGCTCGTCTGACAGCTGACAGATTTATTCCAGTGACAGTTCATTTTATTATTTACAAGCTTACAAAAGCATTTTGATCTATTGCATTCAGAAAAAAAGTTATTCGTGATGGAATTCAAGCGTGATAGTGTGATTGCTTAATTTTTGGCTGGAAAACCACAGGTGGCTATCGTTAGAGCCGTCCAGCATTTAAATGTGAATAAATCTTTTGTTTCTCGTACCATCGATCATTACTATGATACTGGCAGTATTGCATCACGTCCAAAAAGTGGACGAAAAAAAACGGTAACAACACCAGAAATGATCCGAAAAGTGAAGGCCAGATTTGATCGAAATCCACGCCGCAGTGGTAGAAAAATTGCTCGTGAGCTGAACATATCGCGAGAACGGATGCAACACATATTGGAAAATGAGCTTGGACTAAAGGCATTGAAGTTCCAAAAAGTGCAAGAGCTCACCGATGGACAAAAAAAAGTTAGACTGGAAAGAGCCAAGGAGTTACTTCGCTTGCACGAAAGTGGTCAGTTACCGAATTTGGTTTTCTCCGATGAAAATTTATTCCAAATTGAGCAGTTTGTGAACAAACAAAATGATCGGGTTTACTTGCTAAAGAGGTCAGCTGAAAATTTACACATGCGATTGGCCACCAGAACTCAAGCTCTGCCGATGGTAATGGTGTGGGCCGCCGTAACGGCCGATGGTCGCTCCCCGCTCGTATTCATCGACCGTGGGGTCAAAATATATGCCGAATATTATCGGGAAAATGTCTTAAAGACAGTATTGAAGCCCTGGGCAGACAAACATTTCGGCCGCAGACCATGGACATTCCAACAGGACCACCGCACTCAGCACGCGTCAACCAAGAATGGCTTAAAAAGGAGGTTCCTCGCTTCATTTCTACCGCACAATGGCCACCAAAATCTCCGGATATCAATCCGTTGAACTTTTGCGCTTGGGGCATTTTGGAGAGTAAGGTTCTCACTAAAAAATACCAAAGTGTCGATCATCTCAAGACGGCGCTTCGCCGGGAATGGGCCAAAATACCGCAGAGCCACTTTCGTGCAGCCTGTGATGGCTTTGTCGGCCGTTTAAAGGCCATAATTCGTACCAAAGGTGGCCAATTCGAACAAATTTAAACTGATTCTAAAATTTGATGTTATTTCCAACATTTTTTGCTTTTGAACAATAAAATTAAAAAAATATAGCGCTTTACTTTGTTGCATTATATATCATGTACACCATGTATGTATGTAACTAGCTGTTTTTATTTTTATTCTTCGTTTGCCTATGTGGGAGAAAATCATCATAGCAAAATCGTTTACTCATCTTGTGGTCACGAAGTGATTTTTTTGGTAGTTAAAGGTTAAGTTTCCTAGTTATAATTTTAGCTACATATAAATTTAATTAAATTTTGTAATTTTAACTACAATGTTATATCAAACTCATTTAGATTTATGTAAAGGATTTATGCTGCTACAAATATGTATATGAAGTCATTTTTGTTGGATACACTTTTCAAACGAAGCTGATTTACATTTTACGTATATGAAAAAATGCTTTTTTTCCATAGATATAAATAGTTTTCAATAGAAACTGATTTAAATTTAACAATAAAATACAGTATCACAAAAATTTAATAAAAATTTGTTTTGCTTTCTCAAATTTCTATTCATCATAACTACAATCTGTTTATTGAATTGAAAACTTATATGCTCGATAGTATTTATAAAATGCTGAATGGAACATGAATAAATTTTATAATCGTTTTTTTTCTCTTGCCACTCAGATTTTATTTCAACTACAAATTTAATTTTATTTAATAAATGATTACAAATAGACTTCAAAAATAAATAAAAGAAATGAGACAATAGTGAGCAGGAGTAGGATTCATTTCACATCAAAGTAGTTACAGAATATTAAAGTTTTAATAAACTTAAAAAACATTCATTTCAATTTTCCATATTTCCAGCGCGTAATCCAGATTGTGGTTTCTGGCATATTTGCATATACGGAGCTACGTACTAAATAGTAGCGTCGTCCTGTTGAAGACACATGTCGTCGGTGTCCAAATGATCTAATTCAGGTCGGAGGAAGTTAGTAAAAATCGACCCATAATGCTAGTCAACGTTGAAATATGGACCGATGACGCCCCTAGCACGAAATTCAGACAAAACAATAACTTTTTTCAATTGGAATAGGCCGAAACATGCTACATTGCTTAAGATGGGTTTTCGATGAAAATTAAGGTCAGGAACGCACGTCGTTGTCTATAGTCAGTGGAATTTTCTATGAATTGTGTATGAAAGGCCAAGTTCTTGTGCGTGATGAGCAATCCGTTTCGACAAATACTCTCACGAACAACGGAGATGTTTTTTGCAGATCTTGCATTACGCCGACGGTTGTTGGTTGATCGTTTTCTATAAGCTAATATTATGAATTCATCATAAATTAAAACAAAAATAACTTTTATTTCTGCTCGAAAAAATAAAAGTCAAAAAATAACTTTTATTTCTGCTCGAAAAAATAAAAGTCAAAAATAACTTTTATTTCTGCTCGGATAAATAAAAGTCAAAAAATAACTTTTATTTTTGCTCGAAAAAAATAAAGATCAAAACATAATTATTATTTTCTGACTTTTACGATAAAAGTTATAACAGTTACGGTTACTGCTTTTAAACACATTGCTGGGCATTTCAATTAAAACGTTAAAAACTTATACAAAAATATTGCAATATTTTACTGGTTTTATTTGCACAAAATCTATATACAGTAGGACCTTGATTATCCGTGATTAGATTATAAGGAAACATCAATTATCCGGGATCGAAAAAGAAATTTTTTGCATCGACTTAATTTTATTTTGGATCGGCTTGAATTTTTCTGCATCGTTTAACCGTGATTACCTCTATTATCCGTGATTATAAGCAAAAATGTGTTTCTATTATTTTGGACAAACAAGCGAAAAAGGGGAATTCCCTCTTTAGTATACGAAATCCTTATCTTACTGTTCACTGTTTTTTGACAAAATTATTTTTTTTTATACATATTTTTGAAACATGTATGTATATAAAATCCTTGAATTATTTAGTTTTTATATAAATATGTACGTACATATTCATTTATTAATTAATAAAAATATCTATTAAAAAACTAGCCAAAATTGGTACTCAATTAACCGGGAAAATCGATTATACAGAATGCTTCCGGTCCCGACCATCACGGAAAATCCAGGCCCCACTGTAATTTCATTGACTTTATTAAAATCATCCGTGCTATTAAAGAACTTTGTTTAAATTGAACAGCTTATGAAGCCATGTTGTACAATGAATTAAATATTTTGTTTCCATAGTTTTTTTTTTCTTTTAATATATGAAATCATAAAAAATTTTATTAAATAAATTTAATGAATTTTTTAAATGAAATGCTTTAAATTGTTGAAATTTTTAATTTCATTATTTTTTAACATATGTACATAAGAGTTGTTTTCCATTTTCTGTAACGAAAATATGTTGGATGAAATCATTTTAAATTAGCACGCTTTGAAAAATTTAGCATTGATCATAATTTTCAAGAAAGAACTTTCACTTCATAATTTCAAGTGTATGAACGGAGGTAAAGTTCGGGGTTATTATTGTGATGCCTTTTAAAACATCAAACCAAGAAGTAGTTGTGAACATTCATATCACTAGCAGAAGCAATTACATTGCTCGTACAATCCGCTTTTAGATGTGGAATTGAAAGAATAGTCGAATTATACACAGGTTGAGTGTTGGACTGTTAATATTCTGAATTATAAGTATATTACGTTTCATAGAAAAGGTTAAAGGTTGAAGGTTTTATTCTGTTCAAAATTCTCTCTCTCACTGTGAAAACATTTTTATCCAATATGAGCATAAAGTTAATCTCCTTAATTGCTTTTTACAACTTTTGTACACATTGTTGTTTACTTTTAATTAAAACCATAACGAAATAGTGTGACCTTTAATAGCTTTTGTTTACAAAAAAAAAATTGTATAATATTATTGACTTTATTAAAATAGCCTGGGATTTCCGCAACTTTGTTATTATTCAATAGCTTAATTTAAATATTTTGTCTCCATAGTGCTATACAATTATATGATATAAAAACAATATTTATTTAAAAACAAAATGGTAAAAACTGTTAAAACAATTGCAATTTTTTAGTTTGTATTTAATATTTTATTGATTTCGCCAGCATGCGAGCATTCTGTATGAGGCCTATTATATAAATTTTTATATTTAAAGGATTTTCCGGATATAAACACTCCGGATATACTAATTAGTAGCAGTGAGACTTTTAAAATTTTGATTGCTTCATTTCCTACAGCAATTTCTTCGCAGTGATCCTAAAGTGCCACGGGGTCCTAGCAAATTACTACTTTGTTCAGAACACCGAGTTGTAGAAAGTTATGAAGCCGGCATTCCATCGAATACGAATCAGTGCTGACAATGAGGAAAATAGAATTCTATCTGCTTGATTGACCCGCGACTATATGCTCTCAGTGATAGGATTTCGATATAAAAATAAGCTATTGAGCTATGTATGTTGTCTAGAGCAATATATTTAATTTGTGTCCATTTTTTTCCAACTGTTCCCTCCTCCCTGCTATTCTTCTATGCGTTGTGCTTGTGTCTCGATGTTGTTGTGCGATGTTGTTGACTTCGAACGCGATCTTCACGTTAAAGAAATGTTTTAGCGGCTCGTGATGCTGTGGAATATTGTCAGGAACTTCAAGGCGTTCTTCACGTTCCGAAAGTGTTTCAGCTGTTCGTGATGCTGTGGACTATTACCGAACTTAAAGGCGTCCTGAAGGTGTTTCAGTTACTCGTGTTCTTCTGGTGTACTCTCGTAGACCTTCGGATGGTTCTTCGCTTTCAGATGACGTTTCGAGAGATTTTAATGTTGATGGTCACGACCTTTTTCAAAACGCTTGTTGAAGTTCAACATCTTTTTAGTGCTGAGGCTAGCTTCACGCTCTTCCGAAGTTTCATTTAATCTTTGGGATGCAAAAATTGAGCATTTTTGGTGCGCTTCGGAATGCATAATTTTTTTGGAGGCACTTTTTAATTGAAATTTTTCACAAAATATTCGCTTGGAAAGTGTAACTTGTTTAGAATCTAAGTAAAATTTAAAATTTTTTTTAATATATAAATTATAAACTAAATTCAAAGTAAAATATTACGGGCAATTAAACTTAATCGCATAATTTGAGTCAATCACAGGTTTAAAAATTGATTTCACTAAATTAAAAAATTTTATCAATATTTTAAACTATTAGGCAACAAATAATTGTACTGGGGAAAAAATTTCAGGAAATAAAATTGTAATTTTTTTGCATAAGTCGCATTTCATAAAGTTGTTGTTAAGTTTTTTAAGATGAAATCATAAATCCTTCACTTCAATAGGAATGAACTTTACAATCCGATTTTGTATTAAGTAATGGTTTTTCAGTTTTTTACTTTGTTTAGACATTTTACTAACCGTATAAATTCAAAAAAACTCATAAGCATTTTACTCTCATTTTTAGACACAGACTTTAAAAACGTTAGACGCCATTGTGTAAATTGTATAATCAATAATTTAAATTTTTAAACGATAGTGATGAAATTATTGAAGTCGCCGCAGTCTAGAAGGTAGTGTATTGGCTTATTAGACGTGGAGCCTCGGTTCAAACCCCAGGTCAGACATGTCAAACAAAACGAAATATTAAAAAATATTTCTTCGGCGACTTCCTCTCTACAGATTTCTGGCAAAAAACTATGGGAGTAAATAAAATTGCCGAGAATTTTTCCGACATTCATGTATAAAATTAACACACACAGTATAAGTGTTGCGAGAAGCTAGGTCGTTATCCTGATGAAGGGTTGTAATCACCAAAGAAGTATGTATGTATATAATACGATATGAAATATTAAGTCCAAACACTGTAAAGTTAATAAAAAGCGTTAGTTTACATTTTTCTTAATAACAATGACGTTGTCGGCATTTGAATAGTTATTTTTAAATAGCTGTAAGCAATTAAATAACAGTATTTGAAGTTGAGTTTTTACGTCTGAGTTTTCTTCAGAAGTTACGGTCATATTCTCGTCTTGCAATAATACTGAGTGAGTTCTGTCTTATCCATGCACGAAAGTTAATTAATAAATAAAAAAACGTGAAGAATGAAGTTAAATAAAAATTACAAAGAATATTGCTTTTCCTTCATTAATTTTTGTGTGTTGTTTTTCTTTGTATTTTTCTTCAGTATGCTTCCATTTCCATTAATTATATTATTTTAGAGAATTGTCTTTTTTTGGCGTGTTTAAGTAAAAACGCTACTTGAATTGTTTAGCTTTAATTTGTTAATGTTTTAAAACTTTTTACCTTACGCTTAAAGTACTTTCTTGCAAAAATAATAGATTTTTTTATTTTCTCGTTCAAGATTATCGGAATTGTTTTCAATCGAATCGACTTATAACAATTAATCAAATGATTGCCTTAAAATACAGAATATATGAATTAATTTTATATTTTCTTTTATATTGTATATTTGGTTGTTGATAAAAGTCTTCCTATACTACCTCAGATTCTGTAAACTGAAGATATAATTATTCTTTCTTCGAGTTTAGTTATTATTAGGACGATATATTTAGCTCTTATTATGCTCTATGGTTTATATAAACTTACTCGGCTTTCTAGTGAAAATAAAATGTTCTAATTGACGAAGTAAAATTCAGCTGCTATAATTCAGTTGTTATAACTTAATATATTATTTTATATTTTTTAAATTCTAAAAATGAGTCTCATGATTATTTGTTTTCAATAGTTTAATATCAGAGAATGAATAATTCACTACCAAACACATATTGTTACGTTTTTAAATCTTTCAAAAGTTTTTATAGTGGACTCGGAGATTGCAATTAAAGTAAAAGAAATTCAATAGTAATAGTGTTTATGTAATTCTGCGTACCGTATGATATGTGTATATTGTTGTTTGTCTTGTTTAATTACTTTCGTTTAGTTTATTTTTAGTCATCTTAACATGAATAGAAATTAAGGAATTGATAAAGGTTAAATAAAAGGATAAATTTAACTCGCTGAATTTCCCAGTCGCCTTTAAGCATTTGGCTTACTAGAGCCATGCGTAAATACTATTAAATTTACATTTATTTTATTCCTTTATTAAAGTGTTATATGTTGTTACCGAAAATAACATTTCATAAAGCATAAAATTTATTTTAATAATCATTTTTATTGCAACAATAAATTTTATTGATGACATTACTTATAATCATTTGTTAAGACCCAATTAATTTTGTGCATATTACATACACAAATTGATATTTTATTGAGATTTTTATGTCATATTTCTTTATTTCCGATTTTATGATTCTTTAAATGTTTTGCGTGATATTCTTTCACAGATATCTTGATGCCATTTATAGAGAGCGACAGATTTAAATAACATCTGTATGTGAATTTAGTTACATTCAAAGGTACTTGATTATCCCGAAAACAGGTCCTGCAAGTGATGTTGAATATTTGCTTCATTCAGCAAATATAAGATATTCGGAGCATTGGTTAATTTGAACTACTTTCAGACTTCGAGTTAACAATTCCAATATATAAGTATACTAACCATAACCCAAGATAACGTACTTGCTATTGCCTTTACAATCTATTGCTATAAGTGCCCTTAAAAAGGCTAGAATAACTGATTGTTCAGTTTTTTAAATTCTCTTGCAACACATTCCCGATGAATTGAAGATGTATGACGTAATTGGTAATTGTTATCTTGATTTCAAATGGAGAGTACATCGATACCCTTATCGATGTTACCGCACATGTAGCTATTCTAAGAAGTTTGGAAAATTGCAACACGTGCTTGTCCTTGTCCAAAATCAACTCATGGCTTATATCAAGGTTTGAGTTTGTCTCAACAAGCCAGTAAAGCTGGGGTGCTGTTTTAACTTTTACTGTTGTGTTCTAGAACTTAAACAGTAATAATTGTGACTGATTAACAATTTTTTTTTCTCATTGCGAGCGAAACAATTTAGCAGCACGTAGGTAAAAATGCTTATGAAATGTATTTGAAATGAGTAAAAATATTTTGAAATACGAGAATTATTTCATTTGTTTTAATTTTTTACACATTACTGGCTATTAATATAAAATGTACTGCTATGGTAGAATTAAACGAACGTTACGGAAATTACTCCTCAAGGAAAGTCTAACGGGGTCAAATAACACGATCTTGACACCCAGTTTACATCACTGCCACGTTAAATGACAATGTTTTCAAATCCCTCATGCAGAACGTCTAATGTGGAATCAGCTGTATGGCACGTAGCCCAGTCCTGTTTAAACAACTAGTTGTTGGTTTTTAGATCATTAAATCCAGGCCAAAATGAGTTGGCAATCATCGACCTATAGTGCTCTCCATTGACAGTAACGGCAATATAGACCGATCAATTCGACATTTTTATTTGTTCAGGTACAATTATCCAGATTTTTGGGTGAAAAATAGCTTCCAGCGGCACACGTCGTTGTTTATGGTCGCTTACTTTCCTGGTTCAGTTGGACGAGTCCAACACTCAACATTCGCCAAAATGTGACCTGTGAAAGGCCGAGTTCTTGTGAGTTCTGCATCGGATTCTCCTGTACACTCTTACGGAAAGTGGCTATGTTTTAGCCAGATTTTACGTTTCGTAGACGGTCAGGTATTGGTCGAAACGTATGTAACGGTATGTGACAAATATTCAACCATAGAAAAATCTTTCAATTTAAAAAATCGGGACGACAGAATTATTTGAAGATATTATAAATTATTGGAAATATTAAAATTGTCACACAATGGTAGGATTAATTTTTTTAAAAGATGAAGAACACTTGCTAGCCTTAATCAAATTAAGTTTAGTGAAGTCAAGACTGAAGTCACCGTGGTCTAGTAGGTAGTGTGTTGGCTTATTAGACGTATCTAGGGTTGCCAGCCTGGCTGAACTTGGCTGGATTGTCCAGCTTTTTTATGCTTGTCCAGCTAAAATTTAATTTGTCCAGCTAAATAGAAATTTTTTTAGTACACTGCAATAACTTGGGCAATAATTTTCATGTTAACTTTGTCAAATAATGTTAACCAACACTGATTGTACATTTGTTATACTTTAATAAAAATTATATTTTAATAAAAATTATTTACACAAAACCAAAATTAACATTTTCTCAGTATTTTTATATGTCTAGCTTTTTTTGTTTTGTCCAGCTTTTTAAAACCCAATGTCCAGCTTTTTGCGAATCGGAATCTGGCAACCCTATTCGTATCCCAGATCAGTCATCAAAACGAAATATGAAAAAATAAATATTTCTTCGGCGACTTCCTCTCAGCAAATTTTTGGCAAAAATTCGGAGAATAAATAAAATTGCCATGAAAAGCTTCTCAAAAATCTGTCGTTCGGAGTCGACTTTAAACTGTAGGTATAAAAATTAACACAAACAACATAAGTAGTGTGAGAAGCTAGGTTGTAATCCTGACTGAAGGGTTGTAATGACCAATTAAGTAGGATTCCTTTCAGGGTTGATTATGATTATTTTTTCTTTCAATTTTATTATTTCTACATCAATTCAACAATTCTAGTGGAGTAAAAATATGCAACATTTTGACAAATATTTGTTTTCATAGATCTACCAGTTTGAAAGTGGATATCAATTGAAAAATTTAAATGTGTTAAAAACATAAAAAAAAAACAAATAATGAATTCTGTTAAAAACAAAATTGGAGTCTTTAAATTACAGTACAGGTTTTCTAAAATGATTAATTTCTAGTTTTAAACAATGGAAATAAAAAAAATATTTTGTCTAAGAATGTTGTGCGTAACGTATACCTCTTGCTTCGTAATTTACGAATGTCGTCTAACTTCACACCAGTTGAAGTTAAGAGGAAACTTATAATTCAATTAATACTTCCACTGATTAATTATTTTGCAGAGGTTTACAGTAAATTGGACTCTCTGTCACTACATAAGTTGCAAGTATCTTTTAATAATGCTACGCGGTATGTGTATGGTTTAACTAGGTTTAGCAGTGTATCGTCCTGGAGGAAAATAATCTTGGGCTGTGACTTAATCGACTACCTTCAGATGCGAAATATAATATTCTTACATAATCTTCTTTATCGTAAGAAACCACCCTATCTCTTTGAGAAGCTTGTATTTGGTAGATCCACTAGATATACAACTTTAATTATACCTAGATACACTTACATCAATACTAGCAGATTGTTTTTCGTCAACGCAATTAAATTGTGGAATTCCTTACCAATGACTATTAAAAACATTTCGAGAAATAGCAGTTTTAAGAAGTCACTTTTTGAATATGTGTCCTCAAATAATTAAAAAAAAAAAAAAAAAAAAAAAAAAAAAAAATTTATATTACTTTTAATTTTTTAAATTTTATTTTAGAAATTTTATGTGAAATATAATTATTGCTAATTTGTGTATATCCTACTGAGCTATAAAAGAATAACATTCTTAAAGCTCTTGTAAGCAAATAAATAAATAAAATATTTAAAAGCTAGGTTTTAATAGTTGCTCTTAAAACTAAAACTCTTACAAGATCTACTGCATTTAAAGTAGCTGTTTATGGGTGTTTATTTATAGTTATCTTAACATGTTGCTGGAAGAAAAAAAAAAACAAAACAAAGACAACAAAATATTGCCAGAAAAAAGTGTAAAACAAGAACAACCAGCAACAAAATAAACAAATATCTAAAACGTAACAGTAACGATTTGACTACGTAAGAAAAAGGGTCAGAGTAGTAGGAATAAATAGAAACGTAGGCGCAACTCATTCGTGTTTAACATTGTGAATGCTATATTAAGTAAAATTTCTTTTGCAAAAAAATTCCAAACAACTACAACAAAATTGTGTAAATACTGTGTTTTATGAAGAAACTATAAAAAGGAAATTTAATGTTCCCAACAAAAAATCAAAAATGAAATAGCAAAGAGAATTACAATAAAGACGAAGAATAAAATTGTACTGTAATGCAATGAAAAAATAAATTTTTTCCTTATAAATAAATTAAGTTTATGTGTTCATGTGGGATATGAATTTTTATTCATAATGGCGCAAATAAGAATAAAAGACAACGAAAATGCCACTTTAAGCAACTATGACGAATATGGATGGTCAGAACGAATACCATAAAAAAGTTGAATGTTTTCCTTTTCAAACTAAAATTTTATAGTGCCCCTAAGGTTTCCTTAGACATAATCTGTAAAAACTTTTTTTTATTTATTTTGCAATTTATTTTTGTTAAAGGATGACTTTTGCAGCCGGGAAATCAATCTTTGTAACATTCTATTTTGAAAGACATTGAAGAACATTTCTTTGTCAATCATCGATGCAAAAGAATAATACTAATAATAATGAGAGTCAAAGTTACCATTTTGTTTATTTAGGTGTCCAAAATATAAATTTTGAAATTGACGAAACCAGTATGTACTGAGTTCTATGTATTTTCTAGTAACATACAGTGGTGGTCTTATAATTAGCACTCCAATATATATGTATGACCTTTTTAGTAACAAAAAAGAAGAAATATTTTTCTAAAATTTATTTAAAGGTAATTAAATATTCTATTTCATATACTTATACTCAGTATATAAGAGGTCGACAAAAAATAAAATAGAATGCATGTGGGAAATCAGGCAAATCAGATCACGAGGAGAATATCTTCTACGCTGCTGATGAGGTCCGCACTTATCAACGGAGTTGGAAGGGCATACTTTGCTAAAAGAAAGATGACGATATGCTGATTCATATTAAAACATTTTGAGACAATCTAAGCTTTTGTTGCGTAATTACAATGACAAGTGAGTGTGAGCTATGCATTAGGTTATCGAGGAGTAGCCTGAAGATAGTTACTCGTATTGTATCGGGCATTTTAGACTCCAGGAACTCTTGTTTTAGAATAGAGACCGATTCAAGCCCAATATATACATAGATTCAATGATGAGGTGAACGAATTACCCGCACACGAACTTCAAACTTGTATGGCGTTAATGTATGTCAGAGACACCTGGGACCGTTACGGGAATACCCTATATGGCTTGAAGTCAGTAAAGTCGTTTGGCTGTCTTAATCCACTTCCTCTACATTCTGGTTTTTTACTTCCATTTTGTTACAAAAATCAATTGATGCACAAAAACCATCCATATATTTTATGATAAATCGATATAACATCGAAGCTTTTTCGATGTTGTATTGAGAAAACATCGATGTTTTACTTTAATGATCATCACTACTGTAAGGCAACGCTGCATCATTTTGCTCATTCAAAATTGGTTCCAAAAGCAATATGAAATGTCTTTAGCTTTTATAACCTATTATTAACCTATTATTGGCCAACCATAAATTGTCAAAATACCAAATAATTCTCAAATCCGAATCTGATTACTGAAATTTTGCAGCAGTTGCGATGTTTTGCCCGAATAAAAATTTTCAAATATTTTCAGACTTTGCCTATAAATGACTTTCTCTAAATTTAGATTCCTATTAAATTATACTTTTGGAAATCATTTACAATGTTTACATATGTACTTTACAACCTAAAGTGGACAAACATATATATATGTATGCTTATTCAATTTGCATTGTTTAACCCTTTACGGGTTATCAGATGCCAAGTTATCATTTTATCTATATAGGAAGAGTCATTAGAAGACCAAAAAACATATTTTAAAATCAAATTACCAAAACGAATAATGGGTTGTCCGTTTTTTTAGGTACAGATGTTTACCTAAGGTCGTTAAGGGATACAATTAAGAGCAAAGCAATTGCTTCTAGTCTTTCAGGTACTGATATAAATTTTTTTTTAATAAAAAGTATTTTTTACAATAAAGAATAATTTAAATAAAGAACTTTTAATATTTTAGTGGCGTCTGATGATTTGTTCATCAGTCTGAAGCCCCATTTGACAGGCTTCTTTTTTGCTTTTTGATATACTGTTGTTTGCTTTTTTTGAGACCACTTTGCACATCTTCGTTACTACAAAAATTGACGTTTTTAGGTATATCCTCAAATTGAGGCTTTGGCATAACGTTTGATTTGAATGGTACCCCCATATCTACAGTGACGTCAAAAGAAACTGTAGAATTTAAAAAAATATACATTAATAAATTACCGTTATTTTTATTTTAAAATTGTTTCATTGTCACTTTTTAAAATTGAAAAAAAAATAATTACAAAAATGTTTTTCCTTAAGTGGTACAATTTGAGTTTGGTGATTGTTAGAATTTTATTCTTGGAGTACAGTTTTGTTGACGCTCACTGTAATTCTGTAGATAAGTACTTTCTAAATTATGGCATAATATGATAAGCCATAGAGAGTTCTTGACCATTTTTCTGGGCTTATCGAATTAAATTTTTTTATTTTTCTCATATCAAGTAATATAATTTTGTAGTTAAAAGGAATACTTGAAATGAATACACCTGAAGCAGGAAAAACGTTCGAAATGTATATTCTATGGTCTCATTTAAAAACAGGTTATTCCTTTTTAAGTGGCACAGATATACGTTTAATTGCAAATGCTGAAGGATCGCAAGTTTTACTGTTCGAATATCGTATCTTTAATTTCAACATCAGAAACGCCTTTTTTAAAGTATTATTTCGAAAGCGCTTGACTTATCTATCTATCTCGTCAATATTCAACTCGAATAACTTTTTCTGTTTATAAAAATAAGAAAATATACTTCCCAGCAATAAATAATTTACATATGGTGACAAATGAGATTTACATATCAGAACACGTTCACAAAATATAATAATCTTACACGCAAAAAATTGTCAACTTCTAGTGACCATACTTATATAAAGAACAACTTTTCGAATACAGCCAACTATATATACTATATAAACTTAAATACGCATCTTTAGAAATCAATAAACCGACCGGTTTTTACTTATTCAGATTTAAGAACTTTTAGATTTGGAACGTATGCATTCGTTAAAGGGCACTTAGTTTTTACGATTTTAAACACTTGATGTGGTGAAACTGTGCCGAAATTGTGGCTTATTAGTGGAGTTCACCAAAAAATTTAAAAAGTACTGTGAAGTGGTATTATAGTATGTATCTCTATAGGTATTATAGAGATATTTTAACTTCTTCAGGTTACTCACCAGTTGAAGTAGAATATTAAAAATATAAAAAAATATGAAACATATTAAACAATGATTATGTTCATCATTTCCCATCGATAAAAAAAATTTTAATCGAAAGAACCTAATGTTTTGATTGTATCCAGAAATGTTTATGCTGTGTGTGCAAAGAAAATATACTTCCCAGCAATAAATAATTTATGATGAATGAGATTTACATATCAGAAAACGTTCACAAAATATTATAATCTCACTCGCAAAAAACTGTCAACTTCTAGTGACCATACTTATATAAAGAATAACTTGTCGGATACAGACAATTATATATATGTTGCATAATTATTTTGCCGTGTGTTGTGCCCAATCCGGTTGCGTCAAGGTGGTCAATTGTTGTCGGTAGTGAATTGTATTAACTGTTTCACCACTTTTTAGGAGCTCATGGTACACCACTCCTTTCTGGTCTCAGCAGACACACAGCGTTGTCTTCCAACGGAATCGGTCTGTTTTTGCTGCTGAAGTTGAGGGTTGTGTCGGAATAACCTATGATTTTTTCCGTTTAGGAAAAATATTCTATCATGCCTTTGAAGCAAAATATCTCAAGTGGTTTTTCAGTTTCCCATCAATCTGTCATTCAATTCATGTGGCAGCCATTTTCCACAGTTTTGAATATTTCCCTTAGCTTATAAATGGTTAGAACTGGTTTATTGTGCAACGTTTATCATTTCTGTCAGTTGGTTCTGACACAAAGTGGTATCTTCATGCAATATTGTTTACAATTTGGCGTCTTCAAACTTTTTGGTGGTCTTCCAAGTTATTCATTTCTCCCACCAAAATCGTTTTCTCTCAACCGTCGAAACAATCTTCCGCATATTGCTTCTGATAGTCTTGACACTATATGTCTCGACAAGCAGTTGATGATGCTTTCTATAAATCATAGCTTTCTGGTAAAAAATTCGGCATTTTTAATAAGACAAAAAAATACGTTGTTTATTCATTGATTTGCTGTATACTGAATGTGTTTGAGAGATGTCTGACTGAATGGTTTTAACTTTCTTAACCCCTAAAAACACCCGATATTAAGTAACGAATTTGTGTATCCTATATAATTATTCACGAACTTTCTACTGTCCCATCCAAGAACTTTTCAATTTTTATGTGAACGTTTAATTACTAGTCTACTGTAACAGGTACTAAGAGTTTCCAATAAATATCGGCATCTGAACAAATGTACTGTTTTGAATAGTCCTGCTAATTTTTAAGATGTTGCCCTGTCTGACTTTCGTGTGGTGTTATCCTGGCAATATAAATTATTTGGAAGATGATGGAAATCTTTGTTCTTTTTTGTCGAAAATTTTAATATCATGGAGATAATTTTTCCTCCGTATGCGAAATCTGATTGGCATCTTCAAATGATCCTAAATGTCCCCACTTTTTTTTTAATTCGTCCACTTTATACTGTATTTTTGCTGTTCACTGCATGTGCATTTGTGTGCAGCAAAACAACTCAACATAATTAACAAACAGAAATACAGCATCATGCACTAGCATTTTACGTTTAACAATAAATATCAACAAAAAAAGTCACGCATTTCTAATAAAACTGATAGTCAATGTGTGAGTATGTGCATATGTGTAGAGTGGTTTATTTGTGTATTTATAGATTAAAGTATGAAAAAAAAATAATAATAAATAAATAAACAGCAATGGCAGTTGCTAACGGATGAAAATAAATAAAAAATCGTAAATAAACGTATGATGGGAAATTTATACATTCGCGGTTTTATTACAACAAACAAATAAAAAATTGAAAAAGAAAACAAGATTGAATTTATTACAACAATAAATAACACTTTAACAGCTACATGCAGTGCAATTTAAGACGAAAATACAATTACAAACACTATGATGCCAAGGACTGGACTGGACTGCTAGTTGTGAAATATTTTTATATTGGAATTGTTTTTAAAATCCAAACAAATGTCCAAAACAGGAACTGTTCATATTTTCTCTCACTTGTTTGTATGTTTGTATGTTTTCTGTTTTCTATACAATTATAAACAAAATATAAAATTGTTACATTCTGTGCGTATATACTATGTACGTTGTAATAGTTTATTCGAAAAGCAGTAAATATATTTATATACTATGCATATATACATATATATATATATATATATATATGTATGTGTGTATGTAATAATTCTAAAGGACCATACTGAAAATATGTATGAATATGTATTTGAAAACAATTTTTTTAATATCCCCCTAGTCGCCTTCACGATGTGATGTCCTTATTTGATTTAAAATTTTGCGTTTTTAAATAAGAATATCAATCCAAACTCAATAATTTTCTTTAAATTCTGTTAAAATTTGTTTTCCAAAAAGAAGAGCATCCGTTTAATAGATGTCGAATAACTTTTTATCGAAAATGTACTCGTATAATAAAACTTCTCGAATGATTGAGATTTTCACATAGATTCAGTTTTCTTGTTGTAGACTTCAGTCGATCAGGTAAGAATTTTTGCTACAGTTAGTAAATACGGTTTATTAAGCCTGAGTGCTATTAACATACATACATACATAATTGGCCATTACAATCCTTCAGGCAAGATTACGACCCAGCTTATGTTTTTTGTGTTAATTTTATACATGAGTGGTGGGGACCTAAAGTTTAAAGTCGACTCCGAACGACAAATTTTTTGAGAAACTTTTCATGGCAATTTTATTTACTCCCAGAGTTTTTACCAGAAATCTGTTGAAAAAATGTCGCCGAAGAAATATTTTTTATATTTCAGTTAGTTGGAGATGTCTGATCTTGAACCGTAGCCCCACGTATAATAAGCTAACATACTACCTTCTAGACCATGGCGACTACCATACCAAGTTTTTTTAACAAAATTCCATAGCTGATCCTTATTTTTAAAAACCTCCTTTCCAATTCTCTGTTTCCACTCTCCCCAAAGATTTTCGATTGAATTTAAGTCCGGAGATTGACTTGGCCAGTCAAGAAGGGCAACATTAATATCTTGGAACCAATCCTTTACCAACATAGAAATATACTTTGGATCGTTATCTTGCTGTAATGTCCATCTAAGAGCAATACTTTCCGCAGCATAGGTCAACATCTGGTCGTACGTAGGGATGCAAACGTTTCATCGATGTTATCGAAACATCGATGTTTTACACATAAGCGACCACCAGAAGTTGGCCAATGAGAAATAATGATATTTGCAAAAAACACAAATATTAGCCGACTTCTGGAAGTCGTACAAACGTGAAATTCACACATTTTGTGATAAACAATCAAGATCCATCAAAAATTCTGAAAATTTTTGAACTAAAAGTTGATTTGATGAGATGACATATATAAAAAATATTAAATAACTAGATGTACCCTGCGCGCGTTGCTGCTCCACCAACTAAAATAAATTTGAAGGAAATACATTACACAAATATCCAATTAATTTTGAATCATTTTATTGAATTTGTTTCCCGTTGTCCAGATGATTCAGACGAACGGGCCTGAGTAATACGCATTCGTTCATTTTCTAATCTCACTTCTCTCGAACGGGTCTCAGCGGCATGTACTCGAAGATTTTCCAGTCTCAATGCTCGTAGCTAGTCTGATTCTGAGGCTCGTAATGCTCTTTTCTTCCGTGCTTGAGGTGTAGGTCGACCAATTACTTGTCATTCATTTTGAATAATTTTCAGTGGCGCCATCTATCGGAAATTAATCGCACCAACTTAGAAATCCCGTCGACTCATCCGCAACAACTTTGCTAAAGACCATATCATGATCAAATACACAGTTTACGATTTAATTCATATTTTGTAATTTTGTAATTGTAAATTGTAATATCTATTTGGGAAACTTAACCAAGCTAAATCGTAAAAAATTACCTATAAAACAGATAAAATACAGCATTTATGCATAAAAGTACTAATTTTTGCCCATTTTTTCTCCCTTTGTCACATTTTTTCTCCCATTTTGGTCAAGATTTATAGCCTATAACCTGCACCGACAAAAGCTCGATCTATATCCCAAATTTCAAGAAAATCGGTCCAGGCGTTCAGGCGATTTTGGCTAACAAACAAACCAACAAACAAACAAAAAAACAGACTTACAGAAAGATTTATAATATATATTAAGATTAGGATTATATTTAGAATAATTTTGTGGCAACAATGAAAAATATCTCAATTTATACAAAAAAATGTATTTTTGTATTTTTGGAATCAATGCAAACTCTGTGTCAATTTTTTTTAAAAATCAATTTAGAATTGTAAAAAATATTTTTAAATGTGATTTTCAATTGTTTTGTATTGAAATTCAAAACTTTAAAACGTTTTCGTGAAAAGTTAAAAAAAAAACAACATAATACCATAATATTATTACAAAAAAATATTTTTTTCTCGTAATCAGTGCGTTAACAGGCATCGTTTGGGAGGTATTTCTACAAAAAGGGTGGCCATGGGACACCCTATTGTACAAATTTTTCTATAAATTTAAAAAAAAGTTATTATTGGGTCATTTTTGCATTAAAAATAACAATAAATAAAAAACCGGTTCATCGGTTTCGAAACCGGGTTTGAAACCGGTTTCTTAAAAAATGCAATTTTTCAAATTATTCGGAAACCGGTTTAACAAACAACCCAGTTTTTTGAATACTCTAAGTCGTAATTATAAATATACTCAATTTGCCCGGTTTTGGCCCCTTTCCCCCTTTTTGGACCCCTTTTGGTTCAACTTTAGTAACGGAACACCTCCAATAGCTATTCGGGAAATTTAACCAAGCTAAATCGTAAAAATTACCTATAAAACAGATAAAATAAAGCATTTATTTTTTGCCCATTTTTTCCCCCTTTGACCCATTTTTTGACCCCTTTTGGTCAAAAATTTGAAAAGATTTATAGCCTATAACCTGCACCGACAAAAGCTCGATCTATATCCCAAATTTCAAGAAAATCGGTCCAGGCGTTTAGACGTGATTGACTAACAAACAAACCAACAAACAAACAAACAAAAAACAGACTTACAGAAAGATTTATAATATATATTAGGATTTTTGTCAAAAAACTGAGTTTTTCTTTTAAATAATATTTTTTAGTATTTATTTATGTATATGAAAATAAAACATCGATGTATCGATGTTTTATCACCGATGTTTTTTTTGATGGTCTAGGTCTATGCTAGACTATAATATTGCCGCCCCCGTGCTTGACCATCATCTTTGTAAAGCGAAAATCGTATTCCTTACTCTTAGGGCGTCGAACACTCCGGGCAAAGTAATTTCCAAATAAATTAATTTTTGTTTCATCGCTCCACAAAATGTTTTCCCATTTTTTTTTCACCGTTTGTTCCGGACCAATTGACCAATGATCCGTCTGGTAAATGTGCTTCCAAAAAAACTAGAGCAGACTGCGAGAATATTAAAGGATTGAGCAATGTATTTATTATTTTGCCCAAGTACTATAATCACAGCTGATCTAAACTAACTCACAATGAATACAACGGAGAAGCCCCAGTTTTGTTTTTCCTCTTAAAGTTATTTAAATAAAAAACATTGAGTCACCGTAGTCTAGTAAGTAGTGTGTCGGCTTATTAGACGAAAGGCCACGGTTCAAACCCCAGGTCATCCAAACGGAATATGAAAAAAAATATTTCTTCGGCGACTTCCTCTCAGCAGATTTCTGGCAAAAACTCTGAGAGTAAATAAAATTGCAATGAAAAGTTTCTCAAAAATCTGTCGTTCGGAATCGACTTTAAACTCTCGTATAAGCTGTGTATAAAATTGACACACACAACATACTATGTGGTGTGAGAAACTAGGTCGTAATCCTGAGTAAAGGGTTGTAATGGCCAATTATGTATGTATTTAAATAAAAAGGAATTGCCATCTTTACATTCCGTTAAAGAAACTAAAATTAAACATAAAGCAAAAATCAGCAGGTGTATGTACTTATTTTTTCGACCATATGTGTATCTCCAAACAGAACATCAAAAAAAATATGGTTTCACTTCAATTTAAATCAATGTTAAAAAGTCAAATGGATAAAGAAATAAAACAAACAGGAACAAAAAACCGTAGTCGAGGAGTCATTAAAAAATTAATTAAGAAACCTGAATCTTTGCCTTTTGGACTTAATAATGCCCAAAAAGTTATTCAACAATTTATTATTATGAAAAGGAAAGGAAGAGCAAAAGAAGCTGAAGAGAATGAAAAGCAAAGAAAGAAGAGTGTCAGTGGCTGTTGTTTTGCTCTATTAAAAGTTGTTTGTGTTTATTCTAGCGCACCATTTTAATTGTATCATGCCAAGGTACATCACGAAGTGACAGATAATGGAAGGTTAAAAGAAAATAAAAAAGGAAATTTAAAATTAACAAATTATTTTTATTTTTGCTTCTGTTTTTGTCGTAATGTTTATTTACTTAGGATGAGTTAATTCAGTTTCATTATAAAACCCTCTAAAAATTTTTACAAATATCCACACAAACTGTTATAATTTTATCGAACATACAAAATTACAATTTTGTACAGATATTTAAACTCTAACTCTTTCACGCGTAAAACTAATAATAAAAAGTGTTTAAGAATTTGAGTATATTGTTACGTTTTTACCTTTTTAAAAACTAGTTCATAAAATAGGAGTTCATTGATTACAAACAAAATAAATACAAATTTTTGTTTAGTTTCAATTAAATTCTTTATTGTTCGTAAAATTTTTGTGTGCCACTGTGTCCAACTTGATGTATACAACAATAATTTGCTTGTTCGTTATTCTTCTTTGTTTCCCAGCGTTGTCATTTGCCAACTTTTCCCGTATCTTCCAAGTTTTTTGAGACGCGAAAAAGTTTTCATTAAATTTGTTTTCTAAAAAAACAAGTTTTTTCAAAAAAAAAAAAAAAAAATTTTCAATCTTTTATATTAAATTCGATAATAAAAACATGATATATTAAAATTTTCATAAAAAAATATGTACTTTATTAGTTCCGGCCGGCAAAGAAACACCAATAGAGGCACCGGGCTCTTCTAAAATGTTGGTACCTTAGCAGAAAAAAACTTTTTTTTCCCAGTAATAAAAAGTTTTAATAAACAAAAATTACTGGCAACGCTGCTTACACCCTTAGCGTAATCAACAACACTTGTTCGTTAGATCTGTATGGCGGAGGTTTTCAAACCACGACTGTTCTCTTCACACGCAATGCGTCTTCACACAAGACTGACTGAATTCTTACTACTCGTTGCCTGCCTTGTCTCGCTTACTTGTCTATCACCTTTCTTTCATACTCAAGATTTTTGTTTTTGTAGCTTTTGTTTATCATTTTAATGTTAAACGATGTTATACCGTTTCTCTTTTCGTAACAATATATTTTTTCTTGCAAAAAATGTGAAGATTTTATTCAACTTTAATAAAATTCTTAAAAAGTATGAAAAGTAGCAAAACACTCCGGGCACGTCCTCTCTTCTGCACAACCGACCACGAACTGATTCGCTGCTTACTCTCTTCCCACATTTGTATGCACATAGATATGCAAAATTTATTAAAACTATTATAAATGGGAGTTGGGTAAGAATGAGAAGTGGATATTTAAACGCTTAAGTATGAGATTCTACATTGCAAAAATCTATTGATTTGATACACTTATGATCGCCGGAAATGAAGATATGGTACCAGTATAATGGATTAAAATTAAATCCATAAATAAAGTACGAACCGTAAAATGCGTACGAAAAATAATAATTTTTCCTGTTATTCTCAGGAATACGATGTATTTTATATAAAAAAGCAACAATTTGCTTGTCGAATATCAAATTTGACTCAAAACAATATTTAATTCCCGCGTACTATTTTATTTTCATTCTTCAATATTACAAAAGGTAATCTACCCGACGCTAGCAAGCTTGCTTGGCACAAGAAGAATATTAAACGGAATTCTACAGGATCCGAAGTTCTCTCGTCTTATACGGCATCTTCTGAAAAGAATATTGCTAGTGACATTGGAACTGACTGATTGATCCTATTAATTGGAGTCATCCAAGATTAAACCTCACTTAACATGGCAAGTGTGCCGTTGATTGACGTCTAACCCCGACTTGAGTGCTATACCTATGTTGGCGCAGGAGACAATTTACCTCTCTTTCCGCTGGATTTCATTACAACCCTTCAGTCAGGATTACGACCTAGCCTGTCACACCACTTATGTTGTGTGCGTTGATTTTTGAAAAGCTTTTCATGGCAATTTTATTTACTCTCAGAGTTTTTGCCAGAAATCTGTTGAGAGGAAGTCGCCGAAGAAACATTTTCATATTTTCGTTTTGATGTCTGACCTGGGGTTTGAACTCGGGCCTTCAGTCTAAAAAGCCAACACACTACCTACTAGACTACGGCGATTCATATTATTATTTTGATAAGCAGATTGAAGGAAGTTCTTAAGCATTTTAGCATAAGAAAGCATAAATACATATTTTACCGCTTTTTCACTATAATAAGCAATGAATTTAAGTGACATTACGAGATGCAAATAGTCGTCTTGAGAGCGGTTTTAAAACATAAACATTTCACAACTTTTGTCCAACACAACTGGTTATGGATAATGACCTCATAAGAAATTTAATTGACATTCTGACAATATGCAGGCAGTCAACTGGAGGCCAGTTTGAAAATAGGCTTCTTCTCAATTAAAAGTGCGTACATATATGTATATCTAGGTGCGTTATATAGAATTGTTTTTATGAAATTTCTAGAAGACCACTTTGATTAGCACCTTTCATAAAATTGTTAAGAAGGCAGAATAAAACAAGAAAAAGGACAAATCACGGTGTAAGCAGTAACAAAAACAAAACATGACAGAAATTACAAACAAAGTTCAAATGAAAAAAATAATAAATATAAAAAGACCATAAAAGTAAGAAATAAGAAAAGACCTTCAGTATACCCTGAGAGAAAAACATTGATTTTTTATAAAATACCTGATGTTTAAAGACAATTTTATAATATATTGGCAGTTTGACAATTGTAATAAAATGAATAGCACAATATTATCATTTAAAGTTTATTGTTTATTTGAAATAAATAAAGAATTTTTTAATCTTAAACGTACCATGATTGGCATGCAGATTCCTTGTTAGAAAATTCTCATAAAGTTTTATTGTTCCGATCCATCACCATTTTCTTTTGGGAATTTGTACTTAAATAGGCGCCTGATTTGATATCGTTCAAAGGTCTTAGTTTTGGATTTTGGCTGGCAAAAATGTGCGATGGACAGATACTAATCAACAAGAACTTGCAATTTTTGAGTCAAGTTGGTGTTTGTTAGCCACGTTTCACTACCGTATAGGAGTGTTGATTTTATTGATTTTGATTTTTTTGCTCTCGATCTTTTTGAAGCCTGTGCATATATTGTTGAGCCGTATTGCCTGGGATTTTCACATCCAGCCCTGCTCGTAGTGTCAAACTGACTTGCTGGTTTGCCGTAATTTGCACATTAGTGGGATTATGGTAGACGAGACAAATATCGTCCGCATATTCTAATACTATGTTCAGACATGCACTTTTATTGAGTCAATATTCGGTTTATTGATTACAATATTTTATGTGTTTAGACATAACAATATACGCTGCTTATTCAATATTCATTTGACAGCTGGTAAACAAACCAGCTGGTTGTTTCAACGACATTGTTTTTGTTTTGTTCGTTGTTTTTTTGTTCTGTTTTTTTTTTTTTTTTTTTGTTTGTCGTTGTTGATATTTGAGTTGTCAAATATCAATAGAAAGTGTTCGGAAAATTGTAATATGCTCACTGAACGTACTTATGACAGTGTTGTATTTCAAGTTTTAATCAATATTATAACAATTTATGAATTTATTGAGCAATAATTAATTGACATTTTATATGAAATATTGAGATCACTAATGCCATTTATTGCGATTTACTCAATGCAAGTGCATGTCTGAACATAGTACAAGTTTTCGAGATGTGTATCAATTCCCCAAAGTATAGTACTGCATGGTTACCTGTCCGTGTGCCAGTGTGAATGATCACTGGTCACGATGATCCCTGGCACAGGTAACAATGCAGTGTTATACTTTATATCTCTATTATCATCATTTTACTGATTTTAACAATTTATGAAGCATTCTGTAGTTTGTTCTAAGGAATAAATTTCACAAACTGAACTCTTTGCAATACTCGAGGCATAAAACCTTATTTTATTCACATTTTAATAAGAACTTCTTTCATAACATTGCAGAAAGTCCCTAATGGCTTCGTATGTTATTTAAACATACGCATTTTTTAATATTTGCGTGTCTTGTGTTTTTTTATAGTAATTAATAATTAATTATAATTATAATAATTATAATTATTATAATTATAAAAATTATGAATGAATGGGTTCAGTACCTTGAAACGTAGTTAAGTAAAGTTTATGAGGCAATTTTTCAATAATAAAATATGATCTCCATCAGTTTTATCTTTTTCGTGTTTTAGCTCTATTGTTACAATTCCAATTTTTTTTTTCATAATTTTACACGTGAATTAATGTTCCTGCAAAGGTTAAGAATGTTTACAATATCCTGTGCAAATTTCATGTATTTTTTCACTTTTTCACTCACGGTTTAAAGGCAATCTTGTTCCAGATTTAATTCTAAATTTAATGGAATAAATTTTAATAATCAGTATTTCCTATAAACATATAAATATAAACGTATGTTACATTGATATCGTTATACTCGAATCTTTTCTTTGTACCTTACAATATATACAATATATTTAGGGTCAATGTCCTGGTAAAATTCGAAGCTTAAATATATGTAAATATATAAGTTAGAAAAAAAAAAAAACAAATAAACAATTTCTATACAAAAGTAAAATCCCCAATGGCTACGAATTATCATTGGCTTATTAGACTTGAGGCTAGTCATCTCGAACAAAACGAAATATGAAAAAATATTTCTTCGGAAACGACTTCAAACTGTAAATCACGCCACTTACGGATAAAATTACACACAACATATGTGGTGTACGAAGCTACGCCGTAATCCTGACTGAAGAAGAAAAAATGTTTATGAAACGCATTAACACATTGCCCTAACTTTAAAAGTGATATACACCTAAGGATCTTTTAAAATTATTAAAATGCAAAATGTGTTATTAATTTAATAGTAAACATATTGCAAAGACCATAAAACATTCTTAAACTGATTTACTTCCTGGTGTATGCGTTTAAGGAAAGTAATTTTATAAATAATTTTGAATTTTTATTTAGACCGATTTTCAAATTCGTAAAATAGTTATTTAAATAAATATTAAAAAAAAAACAAATTAATCGATATTTTAGTCGATAATATGTCACAAAGTCTGGTTCGCAACGTACCACTTTATCAGTTCTCATTTTTTGTAATATATTCTCTTAATTTTGGTCTTCTTAAAGTCAAGTTGCCGTATTTAATTCAAGAATATTATCATTTAATTCCGGGAGCCTTTACACATTCCATTTATATGTTCTAAATGCATTCATTTGAACAAAGGACTTGGAAATATGTATAACGATTGAAGTGACTTCTGATGTATAAATTCAATGAAGACTGCATGGGTTGACAAAAAAAAAATATAAAGAATAGAAAAGAGAAGAAGCAAAAAAAAAGTCTCCTCTCTTTTCACGTAAGGTTGAATTTAAACAAAAAATATTCTTCATTGAAAATAATTCCTTCCGTTTTTTGTTTAGCTTTATTCTAAATAGAGCAATAAATTGAGAAAAATAAACTTAAAAAAAACCTCAACGAAAAAAACCCCAAAGTTAATAGCGGAAAATTATTTTGCGTGTTACAGGGTAAAAATTTTGACAGTGAGGGATTATAACGCCTGCTTTAACGGAGAGAAAACACTGGAATTTAAAACAAAAGTTAGAAGACAAAATTAAAGGAATATGTGTCACAGTTAAAATAATACTTCTTAATTCGAGAAAGTTTTTAGTTCTGCTCTACTCTGGTTGCAATTAAATAAAAAAAAAAAATAAATAAAAAATTTACATTAAAATTTAAAATGCGAGGTTCATAAGGAACAGAAGACGTAGTTTAATGTAATAATTTGAGGAAGGTTTTATCTATCCATATATTTAATGATACTGTTACGAAAATGGAAACTGTGTACCATCGCTTAACATTAAAACGATAAACAAATACAACGCACTTGTTACAATTAAACCAACAACATCAGTATGAGAGAAAAGGGGATAGACAACTAAGCGAACGCAACAACAAGAAATGTGAACAAAATACACAAACAACAATGAAGTCGCGATAGAGTTCTCGAGAAAGCGAAAACACGAACATTCTACTTCAAGAATGTTCTTCAGGCTGTTTACGTGGGCATATAAAAAGGCAAGACAAAGCAGGCAACGAGTAGTGAGAATTCAGTCAGTCTTGCGTATGAAGAAAACAGTCGTGGTTTGAAGATCGCCGTTGTAAAGATGTACCGAACAGTTGTTAGTGCTTACACGAACAGAATTGCAAAGAAGAATAGCGAACTAAACAAATTGTTGTTGTATCATCAAGTTGTGAACAGTGGCACATAAAATAGTGGGAACAATAAAGAATTGATCTAAAACTAAACACATATTTATTTTTATTTTGTTTGGAATCAACGAACTCATATTTTAAACGTTTTTAATAAGGTAAAAACGTAACAATACATTAAGATATGAATGGAACTAGTTATGTTAGAGCTGGTATGTTTTGTGCACAAAACTCTATCAAACTTAGTACGGTAGTAAAGTTTGTAAACCTTACAATAAGTTATTATAAAGAAACAAGTTTGCAATTCATCGATTTAAATCAAAAGTTTATATGAATAATTCTTAAAAACATTTTTATAGCGATTTCCTTTCCCTTAATGTGTGCATTTTCAATGAGAAGGATTTGTAAATCAGTAAAAAATTTATTCATGAAACTATTCTTAAATTAAATTCCATGGTCATATTTTTATTGTCCAATCTACATAAATGTAGATATACTGGAAGTTTTTTAAAGTCTTCTGTACGTAGAAAATTTAATTTAAAAAACATAGAAATTTCAATTTTAATAGTATCTCCCAAAGATGATGTAAAAAATGAAATACCAGGCAGCCAATAAGAAGTTTAATACTAAATCCTTAATAAATATATCACTCATCTTTGAGGCATCAGTACAAACTTCAAATATCCCATTGCAAACCTCCGGTTCTTCAGACCAGAAGTTCCTAGTTGGAATTCTTAAATCTAATATTCTATTCAGAAAGTTGAAAGGAATTCTATAATCGACTCTGATTTGTCTATGTCTACCCAGAATAACAGAATGTCCATGATCCAGACTGGGCCACATCTAGTTTAATAGGGGGTCAAAAGGGAGCCAAATGAGTACAGCAAACAATTCCTTGCAGTGAAATAAAGCCCACTGCTAATCAGAACAGCTGATTTCCTGTATAATCTGTCTATCACCTGGGAATGGTATAGATGATTGGACGCCGTCCTCCGAACCTGTATATCATTATATAAGCGTAAAATTGTTGTAAAATGTTAACATTTTTTATAGAAGCGTACAATGGTACATCAATTCATTTTATAAACTTTTTTCTATGAATTTTATAAAGGTGATGTGTTTTTACTTGTACCACAGAATATAAAAAACATTTTTATTGTGATATCATAATCGTTAAAATAATGACGTAATCAGGTATATTTTTTTCCGCATTAAGTCATAGATAGAGTCACTACTCGTACGTACAATTGTCACTTTTTATGAAGTAACTGAATGACTATTCCTATAACATTACGTTATATTTTCATACATTGAAGATTATATGTTTGAAAACATGTGCAAGAGAATGACTTGTTTATGTATGGGCGTGCATAAATTCAAGCAATATGTTGTTCTGTTCTTTTTTCTGTTATTTGATTGCTGTCGATGTATCAGTAAATGTAATATGTATAACTGTTCGTTATTTTTTTACTCATGCCGCCATAGGGAATATAACCACAAGGTAAAAAAATAAAAGGTTCGTTAGCTATCAAAACACAACAATCACAAACAAAAAATAATAATAGTTTTAAGAATAAATATTCATATTAGTAACAATAGAACTTAAATACAAAGTTTTAAAAACGGATATGTGTTCCAAAGTTTATAAATGAGGGAAGTAAGATAAGTGTGAACTGCTTAGATATATGTATACATACATACATAATTGGTCGTTACAAGCCTCCAGTCTGAATTTCGACCTACCTTCTCATACCACTTATGTTGAGTGTGTTAATTTTATCCATATGTGGGAGCTACAGTCAAGTCATGTTTTTGATTTCATATTTCGTTTTGATGGAGATGTCTGACCTGAGGTTTGAACCGTGTCCTCACGTCTAATAAGCCATCACACTACCTCTAGACTACGGCTAGCCTTTCATAGTGATTTGGTTAAGCCGACGGAATATATAACTAATTTGATAGATGTGGCTTCAATTGTCAAACTTCGGAACTTTCCCTGTATATATTTCGTTTTCTTTTAAATTTTAATTTCTTCTGCATTTTATGTTTTCCTTTCACCGCAAGAGATTTAAAATTGTTTTTATTTCTTTTCTGTTTTTTAAATTATAACGAAACTTACAGTTAAATACGTGGATTTTAATGGCGCTTTAAACACAACTGACTCGTGTAACGCTAACAATCATGCTTCCAACGCTGTGACTAATGTAACAAAATAATAAAATTTTCTTTAGTCTTATATTGTACTTATGTTTACTTTTGTTATTCTATTATTCTGTTGTCCTTTTATAATTTTTAAATCTTCTCTTAATGTTTACAATACCTTTTGGTGTCTACACAAACTAAACACTACGTAGCGTTTGGAAATCAAAGCAGGAAAAAATGCTTCAATGTTTTTAAGGGGAAAAGTCCTAGAAAAGCAAAATTTTCTGTAACAGAAAATACTTTTAAATCAAAATAGAGAAAAAAAATTTCTTTGTATATGTAAGCTGCAAAAACTAACATTTCTCTCTTGTTTTATTATGTACAGTTATAAATGCATTTTGTTTTGTGGCTGGTTAGTTATACACTTCAAAGTACTCTTCCAAAATGTTGCCAAATCGTTTCTTTGTTTCAATTCAGCAAGTTACTTAAAAACCTAATTCAACTTGAAAGTTGTTCGCACCATTTTTAATACAACATTTAAGATGCAATTGGTTCACAGACGACGTATACTTTATGTGGATTTGAAATATTCATTACGTATTCGTATAGTATGGCTAAATTTTGAAACAGTTCAATTTTACCGCCACACATACTTACATACATGAGACAAGTAAATGGAGACCGACAATCGTATTGTTGCCAATATTTTGGTAAACGATTATCCCAAATAAAATAAATTCATTAAAACATTCATAAAGGAATACAGAGGTACATAAAAATTTCGAATAGAAATGATAACTCCACGAAGGGAAAATCATTTTGTCGTTGTGTGAAGAATGGTGTGCAAGGACTCAATTCGCTATACTGATGGTGATCAATTCACTATCTGGCAAAGTCTTCCATGTTAGAATGAAAGTTGAGGAGCAATAACTAAGAATTATCCTAACTAAGAATTATCTCTGTGCTGAGAATTTGTAAGATTGTCCATCCCCAAATAACCCTCTTAAATGACAGTCTGAAATCATGTCTAGGTAAACTTTGCCATGGCATACGGGTTCTGCCGTTATCACCCGTACAGTCGCGAATTGAAAGAAACTGCTATGGAAAACAGGAAAATAAAAATTAATAAAATAAACCTGCGGCTTCAATCTGTTGCTGGACTCGCGAACCGAATGTATAAAAGTCCAAACAGCACATTTTTTAACAATAGAAACAAAACAGTCGCAATGCCAGCAGAAAGAGGGGAAAACACTCTAAAACTCATTTTTACCATCGACTCCAGTACCGATGTCATCCACCAAAATAGCTCACACCACTTATGTATTAGAAATACCATTGTTGAAGCTACATTTATTAAATTATTTATCATTTATACCGTCAGTTTTGCCAAATTAACATGGGCGCCCCTTGACAACAAAGTATATTTACTGGATGAGCTCTGGAGCGGTTTGCATCTGACCCATAATTTCGTTGAAAAACCATCTTTATGATTATGTTCATTTTTTTAAATGAAATTCTCGAATTTAGGACGCCACCAGTCCACACGAAAGGCTTTGGCGGACACTTTGGGAAAGCAGCGATCAACGACGATCGATGATTATCAACTTCTTTTGGCCTAATTTGAACGGTGGTACGTGCCATACAGCTCATGACCATTAGATATGCTGATGAGCATGGTCGTCTTACGTGGAGGTGAGATGAACTGGCCACCGAGATCGTGATCACAACTTTTTCTTGTAGGGTATTCGCAAGTGTAGGAATCAGCATAAAAAATTAAGCTCTTAGCTTGTCTCGTTCTATGGTAGCCAGTTTATTTTTTTATTTTTTGTTTTCAAGTACGTATTATATTTAGTCTACAACATTTCATTTAGACAGTAAACAGTTAACAACAACTTACTTAATTAGCACTTCAAACACTAAAACAGTACATTTTATTTGCATTCCCTGAATTGTTAACATAGATTGTAGCAATTTGTTAAGAAACATAAATACCAGTTAAAATGAAAATAAAAAATTTCCACTGCTCGAAACCAAAAGAGGTTAACCATTAATTTACTGACCACTTCAACAAAATAATATACTGCTGCAGTTGTACTGACCATAAGCTAACGAAACGTTTCTATCTGTGGAGTATAATATAAAGTTTTCGTAAGAGTTTTTTTATATGTGAATAGGCAGTTAAATTTGTTTAACCAACTCAAATGATAAGCTTTTAAGTAACAGGGAAAACTGTATAAAAGTAAATTTTTAAAATTTAATTTCTCATAGACAAATAGTAACGAATTTAAAGTGAGAGAGTCCAGATTTTTAAATATCGATTTAATTACCAAACTTGCACGCGAAATAGAAAATTATATTTTAAGAGATATTTGGAAGATTGAAGTGAACGTATAAGTGTGAAACGCACTGTATTTCTTAGTTCCATTAATGACCTTCATTTAGAGAAAGTTCTAATCTACTCTTTCAATACAAAGCCGAGCCCTTTGGAGATTGAGGCAAAAATGCGGAATATAAATTAGATATTCACATAAGACATAAAGTCGATCTCCGAAATGGGGTCGTGTGAATAGAACCCAATGTTGCCTATTAATACACAAGCGCAACAATGAGATTGCCTCATCTGTAGCTGTGGGTGGTGGGTGGTGCATACAAATTCAGTCTGACTTTCGCTTTTCAAGTGTCAAAAAAAGAATTCAAATGCCTCGGTTTCTGCAAAATCTCACTTCATGAAATACTACACTTTATCTGATCTTCTCACACGCATACATACATAGTCGGTCATTACAACCCTTCAGTTAGGATTGACAGAATTTTCAGAAACTTTTGATGGCAATTTTATTTACTCAAAGAGTTTTTGCTGAGAGGAAGTCACCACAGAAGTATTTTTTCATATTTCGTTTTGTTGGAAATGTCTGACCTGGTGTTTAAATCTTAAGCCAATACACTAGCTACCAGACAACGGCGACTACCTTTGATCTCTTTACACTACTTATATCTGACCGAGAATGGAATACAACTCTTAGGTGCTTCGAAATCTATTGTTAGGCTTCTCGAACGCATACAGTAGAGGGCGACGTACTCATTAATGATTTGCAGTTGAATCGGGGAACTATCTGTATGTGAAACTCCCTTCCTACAAAGTTTTTTCTTATAACATAACATTTTAAGATTTTGAGATTCAAATACACACTACCGAAAAACACTACTCTCTCTTTCCTCCTTTCCATAACGTATTTTCCTAGTTCCAATATGATGCTCTGTATGAGTCCGGACCTGCTCTGAGTCTTAGTCGTAAAAAGGATATATTTATAATGGTACACTTTCTGAAGTTAGACGTTTTGAGTTTTTTTCTTTTTGGTCTTTTATCAGACACAATTCCCTGTGCACACCTTATTTAGTTCAGAGTTATTATAGTATTTTTTTTATTTATTTATAATACTTGTACATTTAATAATTTATTGCTGTCATTATTGAAAGTTTATTTCTAATACAATTAAAAAATCCTATTTTCTTTCCAATTTTTTTATATATATATTCTAAATGTTCTTTAAAGACATTAATCCCCAGATATTTTATTTTATTTTATTTACTTTTTCTATTATTACATAATTTATTTTAAAAGTTATATTATTATTCATATTGATTTGCATTATCTTTGTCTTTTTTTCGTTTAATTTTAATTTGTTCATTTTTAGCCACTTGTTAATTTTGTTCATGTCCACTTGCAAATTTTCATAACATAATTTATCTGTTGATGCTTCTGAAAAAATCAGAGTATCATCAGCGTCAAGTACTATTTCACACTTTTCCAAAACGTTCTCCAAATCATTGATATATATGATGAACAAAAGTGTTCCCAAAATTGATCCCTGAGTTACACCGAAATCGTTTTCTAATTCAGTTGATTTCACGTTATTAATTTTTGTAATTTGTTTTCTATTACTTGGCTATGATTGGAACCATTTCAATTCAGTATCTTGTATACCGTAATTATGTAGTTTTCTCAATAAAATCTAGAAAAATAGCTAAAATTTTATTATTTTTATTATTATTATTTTTATTCATGTATTTCCATCTATTTATAACGTAATTTAGAGCAGTCTCGCATGAATGTTTTTTTCGGGATCTTGATTGATATTTTGAATGGATTTTATGTTTTTCTATATACTCCTCTAATTAATTTTTGAAAATTTTTTTCGAGGATTTTTTCACATGTTTTTAGGCCATTGATAGGCCGAAAGTCTTTGCATTTTATTGTATTTTTAACTTTTTCGATGGGTGTAATTATTGATTCCTTCCAGTTATTAGGAAATGATTCAGTCTCCAACGATTTGTTTACTATATTCAGTAATTTATCGCCTACTATGTCCCAGTTATCTTATATTAAGTTGTTATTTATTCTACTGTAGTCTGGTTTTTTATTGAAGTCTTTACATATAAACTTTATCGCATACACCATTGCATCTAATGCCACTTTCTCCCCTAATAGCTGATCTGCATTTACTGCATTTAGCCATTAACTAGTTATTTTCACAAAAAATTTTACAGCTCAAAAATGACCGGGTATTATAGTTTATTTGTATGTTTTTTAAATAGTCTCTGTAGTGTATTAAATAATAAAAATGCACTGCTTCTTTATTTTACTTCATTTATTTTATTTCATTTAATTTTATTTCATTTAATAAACCCTGTGCTCTTACAAAAATAAGTATTCTTATGACAGATAAAAAAGAGTGTTGGCATATGGTTTTTTTAATATTTAAGAAACTACAGTAATCCTTCGATTTACGCCGCAGTTGGTTCCAAAAAAGGCGACGTAAATCGAAACGACGTAAATCGAAATTGCTCATACTACAAAGTAGTATGTTTTTAACAAGGAACTTAAAAAGTTGTATGAATTTTCGGTAATCCCTCGATTTACGTCGCAGTTGATTCCAAAAAAAGGCGCGTAAATCGAATGACGAGGCAAATTGAAGTTAGAGGGAAGTTGTTCCCTCAGGGAACAAAAAATTTGACGACGTAAATCGAAACAACGTTAATCGAGACGACGTAAATCTGAGGATTACTGTATAATACAGTCTCTATCTATTTTAAAACTCTATTTTTTATTTTTATTTAAATTTTCACAGAGCTTTATAATTTTGATTAAGATTTTGATTTTCAGCATGAAGTGAAGACTTATATTTTAAATAAATATACAAACATATTTGTTTTATAAACATTTGTTTAAAAGAAGAAAATTTAATATCGCTTAGGCATTAGATTCATAACAATTTTTGGGACTTTTCTTCTCTGGTATTAGTATAATTAGTAAATTACCACAATATATTTTTATTCACAATTTGTTTTCGGATTCGAATGAATAAATAATTAAATAAGCAAAATTAATTTTTATATTCGCTCAATCAATTGCTTAATCAATCGCTAAATTTTCCAGTTGAACAGTTAAATGTTTTCACAAATTCTAACTTAACCCTTATCCTGTACTTCAAAAATAAAACGCATATGACATTAGTGGGTCAAATTTGCCCAGTACAAAAAATTATAATATTTATTCAGTTTTTTATTTTCTTACATTCATTACATACAATATTGGTCTCAGAATGCTTTTGGCAAATAAATTTTTGACATTCGGAACATTTATTTGTATATTTGGTGCTGTTAGTACGATTTGGACAAAAGTAACAACTTCCCCTTTTTAAATTTTTTGTTTGCGGTACTTCAGCAGAATCCTTTTAAAGGCTTTTTACGACTGCGTAGCATGTTCGGTCTACGAGATATTTCTCCGCTTATAAGATCCATGCCTAAGTTTCCAAGAATATCCAGTATACACCTGTAAGGACCATGCATAATTTGTTTCTACATCACACAACACCCAAATTTGTATACCATATTTTCCTGGTTTTGTTGGTATGTATTGCTTGAATGGGCATCATCCACGATACGTTACGATATCTCATGCACTGTCACACTCGCCAGGGTGAAATATATTTCGTAGTTTCGTTTCCCAACGGTTCCAAAAATCTCTTATTGGAGTATGTCACGGAATCGTCTTTCGCTCTTGTCTGACTTTTTATCAAACCGTATCACTCGAGATATATTTTTAAATCGGCGCAAACTCTTGGTGGTGAATAACGGTCTACTTTACGGTCGTCCCATAGAGATTCTAGAGCTTCGCCATGAGATCTAAATACATCCGCTAACAAAAGCAGCCCGATATATACTTCAATTGTTCTGCCGTCTATAGCAATCTAATTATTTCCAAATACAGATTGACCTAAGTGAACCGATTGACTTTTACTCTTATAAGTCACCTTGTAAATTAGTCATATCAACAACTAATTTCATAATATCACTGGGCATAAATAACAGAAAAAAAGATTTTATACTATCAGCTCTTGAAATAGCATAACACGTTGACCAGGAGTCAAATTTACTATGTCCTGTTTAGAAAATCTTCCAATTTTGTTTATTGTTGATATTTCTGACCATAAATATTTCCTACTTTTGGACGGATACATTAAAACTTCATCCGTAGTTTGATCGAGAATTTCGGAAATGTCCATGTTAGCGCCTGACGAAGAGTTGGGATCATAGTCAGATGCAAGTTCAGAAACCTGAATCTAATTGCATAAGAAAAGTTCCTATCTCTTCTGGTTCTACTGTTCCAAAATAAGTAAAGATTTTATTACTTGTATTCAATTCAAAAACACATAAACGAATGAAATATTTACACAACTTATTCTCTTTTTTTGGGTTTGTTGCAGTTTGTAATACCGTTATAAAAAACAAAAAACACTTGTGTGTTATTATCAAATAGCTGCGTTTTTACTTATTTTTTTGGTTTGTTGCTAGTTATGATGTTGTCAAGGCGCACAAAATTGTTATTAAGCTCGTATCGCATGCGTAAATTGATTTTGTTGCTTTGGGCAATTTAGACCCAAAAGTACCATTTCCGTAAGTGTTTTTACATTTGCTTTGTGAAACGATCTACAAAAATTATTTTTAAATTTTAAAAGTATTCACAAAAATAATAATAGTACAAAAGTTTCAATAAAATCCGCTGAGTATTTAAAGAATAAATGAGCAATAAAAACTGTTTGGGTAATTTTGACCCATTAATACAGGATAAGGTTTAAAGTGGTCAACAGTTTTTTTTAATATTATTCTGCATCAACAATTGGTTTGTAACCATTTGTACGAAACCATTGAACAAATTTATATATGTGTACTTTAAGTATTTCTTATCGTTTCCAAATCAAACAATCAAATCATAGAAGAAAAAAAGAAAAATTTAAAAAGAAAAAATAATTCAAATGACAAAAAAAATAGAGAAAAGTCTTTAAAATTTAGTTTTAATTTTCTACTTTTTTATTTTTATACTTATATATTGTATACCGACAATAAAGTTTTAAAATATTTTTATGGATGGAAGCCAATTTATTATAAGCGATTGTATCAGTACCAAGGCGTTGAAGTAATGTCTTAATTTCTTGTTTTTGTCCATATTTTGAAAATGTCATCAACGTTGTTAATATGATTCATGACAAACACTATTTTATTATCAGTGCGAAAAAATTACAAAGAAGTGTGAGTAATTTTTGTGACACTCATACTGTCAAATAAGAGAAGAAGTAGAGACAGGAAGAAATCCGCTTTTTTTCACTTAGACGAAGTCCATTTTTGGCAGTGAGAGCATAATTGTAGTTCCTGCAAATTGATAAATGCATTAATCTCGTAATAAATAAAAACAAAATCACTTTTTTTTCTGCTGCAAGCTACTTAAAGGCACAGTTATGTTTTTAAATTTTCCAAGACTTTTATTTATCTTGTTTATCTGTTCCTTTAAATTAATAAAACATGTTCAAACCTCAGGTCAGACATCGTCAACAAAAGGAAATATGAAAAAATATTTCTTTGGCAACTTTCTTTTTAAGCAGATTTTTGGCGAAAAACCTGAGAGCAAATAAAAGCTCGATGTCAACAAGGAGAATTCACTCTTCAGCGCTCAATATTCAACTATGCGTTTCCTTATGGAATGCATTAATGCTTCATATGTTCTCGTTATCATAGAATATCTATATTGCATTAGAAAAAAACAAGTGTTAATTGGATCTACAGAGCTCTGTTAAAAGACCAATTACTAATCTCAGGTTATTCTTGAACTGTTAACCCGAATCACCTTTTATTGTAATTATCCGATAAAAGTTAAGATTGTCATAAAACCATTTAGCTTGAGAAGAGTCTCTGCCACTGTTCCCTTTCGCAGACATCCTTCCAAACATCTGCTCTCACTCCAAGACTATATGAAGATTTGCTTCTAGAAAAGAATTACATACATAATTAGCCATTACAACCCTTCAGACAGGATTACGGTCTAGCTTATCACATCACTCATATTGTGTGTGTTAATTTTATACATGAGAGTGGCGGGACCAACAGTTTAAAGTCGACTCCGAATGACAGATGACTGAGAAGCTTTTTAAGACAATTTTATTTACACAGTTTTACATAGTTTTCTTGCCAGCAGACTGTTGAGATAAAGTCGCCGAAAGAAATATGTTTTCGTATTTCATTTTGTTCGAGATGTCTGAGCCTGGAATAAATCACGGGCTTTCGTCTAATAAGCTATCACACTAATTACTAAATTGCGGCGATATTGGCAATATTTGTTAGTTTTTAAGTTCTGATATAAAAATTACTCATAAAAGGTGTTTAAAATCAATCAAATATTTTTCAAAATGAAATTGTTTCTCGCTCACCAACATAATTTTTATTTATGAACACCCTAATTTAAAATAAAACTAAAATATCGAGCGGTATCTACTGCTTCTTGAACACACCCAATGTGTGTGTGTTGTGGATTCGTACATACATAATTACTGGCTGTTATTTTATTTATCGTAAGATAAACGATTTCAGATGAAAATGTGTGCTTTTAATGTTTTTGTCTTACAAAAACAGGGTACAAATGTGCTTTGTAAAAGTATCTGTGAATGTGTGTATAAATATTTTGCAAGTATTGGTTGTGCAGCTGTAGAATTTATTTGAATTGTTGATGCATTTCACGGAACACTTATACGTACTCTCCTCTCACATATGCTACGTTTCAACTAATTTCAGAACTGCATATGACTGATGCACATATACTGCATAATTTTCATCGGGATAATAAACATTGATTGTTCGGTGTCTTGCTGTTATCACAATATGTTCGGTTGTATATAGTCCCGTTATAACCTACAGTTGCATAGATATTACATTATTACATATTATTATGTACATGCTTTAGAGTTTGTATTTTAAAACAATTGATATATTCCATTGAGATTTTAACATCAGGTAGCATACCATAAAAGCATAAAAGCTGCTGTTTATTTTGCCAACGCATTCGAAATATATTGGATATTATTACCATATATTGACATTCATTTGATAATCGATTGCAATTTTTGACGAACCGCTGATCCCTTGCATTGTTGTATTTGTGCAGTTTTCCCTTGATTAACTATACACACTCTGTTCTCAGTAAATTAGTTATGTATGTATGCTCTAAGTTTGAATGTGCCCAATAACGGGTTACACAATTGCATATTGAAATAATATTATGAATGTTTAGCCAGGTGTTGTACAATTGTGTGTGGAAATTGTGCTTTAAATTTCAATTTCATGTAAAGCTAAACCAGATAAACAATTAGCCAGAGGGAGTTAGATGTACGGCTTGTAGAATACATTAAAATTAGAGGGATAATCTGGGTATTACGAGTTCGACTTACAAGTAACACAAAATTTTGATAACGACGTTTGCAATGAACAATGTGAAATTGGCATTTTTCTGTTTACCATATGACATGTACATTTTGTTGTTGCCTGTTCGTCATGTTTGCTTATTTATGTTTAACTTGTTTTTATCCGCGTAGGAATATACTCATGATATGCCAGTGAGTGGTAGTCATATGCACTTTTCTACCTCAGCTGATGATATTGCTAAAGTTGAGTGATGAATTTTTTCATTTGTATTTCTAAGAAGAGCTTTTTTCAGTCCTTTTCCTCAATATTCTCTTATTTTTTGTTTGTGTATATGTATTTTTAAACTCTTCTACTGCAACATATCAAATGGAAGGAAATTTGTTCTTAACACAAGCAAATATACATACACGCAGTTTATTAATAAGCCTTGAACATCACATATTTATCACAATCATTGACACTCATACAGGCATAACATATTCATACCCTGTCGGAAAAATAGTTAACTTTAAACTAACTTTAAGCTAACTATTTCGCAACTAGGGCTGACTACCACTTGGATTACTTTTCAATGGCAGAAACTAACTATTTTAACATTGTGATGTCCTAGGCAGTAGTCAGTTGTTCTCTGCATTACTTTTGAACTAACTTAAAGTTAACTACATACAAGTTAGCTTTAAGTCGACTAGTTATAAGTAAGCTTTTAATTGACTTTTTGTAGCTATGTAGCTGTAATTTAACCTCTGCGTCTTATATTTTTTAGGAATGAATAATGTTTTGTTTTAGTTTATATAAATAAATTTATTAGTACATACATAGGTATATTATTCATTTAATAATATTAATTTGTAATCAATTTATAAAATTAATTAATTAAATATATTTATATCGGTCCATAATGTTTTCAACAAAAACCAAATTGTCAGCGCCAGATGATGCTACAGCTCCCCAAACCATAACGCTCCCACCGGCATGCTTTACAGTTGGCAATAAGTTTTCGATCTGCATAGCCGTATTTCTTTTCCTCCATATTTTTGCACGACCATCACTCCCGAATATGTTGAACTTTGATTCATCTGTATAAACCTTGGACCAGAAATCCATCCCTTTGTCAATATGCGCACGTGCAAACTCAAGTCGAAGACGGCGGTTTTCTTTTGATATCAGAGGCTTTTTAAATAACAAAATTATAATATTTTTTACGAAAAAATTAATTTTTCGAAAAAATTATTTTTTACAAAAAAATCCCCACGTACTTGTTTAAAAAAATATAAAAATATACACTTCAGTTAATGAAAACTCTGCATTGAGTAGTAGTTAGCTTAAAGTTAGTAAATAAAAGCTAACTTAAAGTTGGTTATTTTTGTAGTCAACTACTCATTCTCCTACAGGGTAATTTTTAAAATCAACAATTTAATAGTCTTGTTATACATACATATTTACATACATATATAAAAAAATGTTATTAACAAATGCTTGGATGTTCATATAGAAACGAACTACGAGCGAATAACTAGACTAATTGTTAGAAGTACACGTAGTTGGATAGGGAATACATTAAGGTAGTAAGCCAACAGTATTACTAAATATATCTGTCCTGAAATGAACTTTCTAAGGATCTTGATGCCTCGGCAGACTAAATATTCCATTTCACACAAATTATGCTCAAGGAGAATGTCGCCTTAGTCTAGTAGGTAGTGTGTTGGCTTATTAGACGTTCAGCCTCGGTTCAAACCCCAGGTCAGACATCTCCAACAAAATGGAATATGAAAAAATATTTCTTCGGGGATTTCATCTCAGCTGATTTCTGGCAAAAACTCTGAGAGTAAATAAAATTACATTAAAAAGTTTCCCAAAAAAATCTGTCATTCGGAGTCGATTTTAAACCGCAGGTCCCGCCACTTATGTATAAAATTAACACACACAACATAGGTGGTGAGAGAAATTAGGTCGGAATCCTGACTGACCAATTATGTATGCATACTCAAGGAATTGATAAAAGTTAACGAAACGTATCATATCATGAAAATAATTTGCATGGATAGATTAAGTTGGTAATTTCTTGTAGAAGCTGTATATTTCGAAAGATTTAATATGTTCGATTGGGTTATTTTCGTATGAGTTTAGTAAAATTTCTGAAGAGTTCACTGGTGCGTATGAGTGTAAAAAAATTTAAGTGGCAGTATTACTTACTTATCGTATAAACTATTTGTTTTTATTCATTTTAAATCTTAAAAGTCTTTTTGGGCGTTATAAAAGGAAACAACACCGACTGATTATTACGAAAAAACAATATGATATTATCATCATATAATCTCACAAATGTATGAGATTTGAGAATAGGGGAGAAAAATTTGCCTCAGTTTAAGTATTTCACAAATACGGAAACAACAAAAGGGAAGAACAAAACAATTTCAAATCATAAACTTTTCTTACAACCATAAATAAACTTTTGAAAAACGAGTGAGTGGCAAAGGTCTGAGAAGGCATACAAGCTTACGGAAATAAGCACACTGTCGTGTACATATAAAGGTGTTTGACTCAAATACACACTGTGAAATTCGAAAACAAAGAACGAGGGTGACTGGTCAATATAGGAGAACAGTTGGGTAGTTGTATATGTTTATATATGCATATATCACAAGGAAACTGAAAATAAAAACAGGAAAGTCAACTAAGGTGAGAGGCTATTTGTCATTCAGTCCCAAGAGAGGTATTGCGAACGTCATCGGCCCTCTTTATACTCAATAACTTTTTCAGTATGTGTGTGTGAAGTAGTCAAAGACGGAAACAAATGTTTTCTTATGATATATTCGATTTGCTTGGGTGTTCGTATTGCTGTCTTGTACTGATGCTGTGTTGCGCTATATTTTAATACCCATGCGACTTGCTGTGTAAATTACATTTTTTAAGGTTTTCTAAGCAAATAACTACACAATAGGCTTGGGATAACATATTAACATGAATGTGCGTTGACATGTGCTGTAAGCTGACGACTGTACTGCTTAATATTTGTTTGTTTATTTTATATTCCATACATTAAATATTAAAGTTCAATGTCTAAACTGAAGGAAATTATTTAAGTTTTAAAAACAAATAAAGAGAAAATTAATTTTTCAATAAATAGATTTCACTTCTATTTAAATAGATTTTAAATTCAAATGAGGTTGTCTTGTAGGTATATTAGGCATTTTAACAAATTATCAAAAGATGTATTATAAATTTTATATGAGAATTTAGATTTCCTGTTGTACCTATCCAGGAAATTGTAGTTTAAGAGATTTTGTTGTAGAAAAATCCTTAGAGATCCTTATGGCAGCTCTCTATGTAATGACAAGCTATTTGAGTTGCAATAATGATAAACAAATTTACTTCTCCCCCTGAAGTATGAAAAAATAAGCTTAACAGCAGTATCTGAAAAGAGCACAAAAGTTTTTGTAACATCAGCAAATGTAGAAATACAGCTGTGATTGGATCTGAAACCAGATTCCCTCTCAGCTAGTAAATCATTGTTATAAAAAATTGGGTCATCTGCATATAAATAAATTTTTCGAAAATTTTCGATAAGTATGGTAATGTTGCTATTGCAAGGTAGGTTTTATCTTGTTTTAATTAACTGTAATGTTCATATGTATGCAGATAATGTGCAGTTTTATACTATTACCCGTTCAGAGAATAATAATTATTGTATTGAATTCATAAATAGTGATTTAGTAAAAATTCGTAACTGGGCTTCAGCAAACGGACGATGTTTCAATCTTTCTAAGTCTAAACGTATAATATTTTCGTAAAACTGCAATTGAATATTTGTCGTACCAGACTTAATTATTAAAGAAAATAAGATTGACTGTCAAATCTGCATCCAATTTGCGTATTGACTTTAATGGCAGGTTATCATCGTCTATCCACATAAGTGTTGTTGTTGGTGAAAAAATTATATTCTCTCAAATTGCAGAAAATTATATTCTAAAAAGAAATATGTTCCTATTTCAAATTTTTGTTGAATTAAATTAATATTCGTACCTCATACTGCCTCGCAATGGTTGATAGAGAACTAAGCAATGTTATAATTATTTTACTTATTAACGTTTGATTTTCAAGAGATTTCCCACTAATTATGCTATTCAAGTGAAACTATTCATTCATATAACAAGAATGATAGGGAAAGGTTGTGGAAACTGAAAACACATGTAGCTACCACATAACAAAAGCGGTTGTATAGTATTTCATAAATAAAAAAAATGAAAACCACATGATATTAAAAAATTTTAATTAATTTTCTTACCCAGGAAACATATCTATCCGTTATCTCCATTATATCCATTTCTACTTATAATTTTATGGTTATCCGATAGCAGACCTTAGAGGTTTTACTAAACTTATGGTTTTCAATATTTTTGGCTGAGCAAAATATATCTGAATTTAAAAATTTTTACAATATTTGCTTGAATTCCGAGAACTGTTAAAAGAATCTGTACGCTGCGAGCGTTCAGTAAGCTAATTAACATATTCTACAATCGCTGGATAGGGAAAACGTAACGAAGATATTTGGTCGTTGATATCAAACAAATTTTGTAATCCATGCCCCAAAGTTAGTTATAATGTTTACTTCATTTTTTATTACTTTACTCCTTGTAATATTCTTACTGTTCGATGTATATTGTATATATATAAATTTATGTTTATGTTTAGTTTTAATTAAATTCTTTATTTTTCGCACAATTCTGTGTGTCACTGTTCACAACTTGATGTAAACAACAACAATTTGCTTTGTTTGCTATTATTCTTTACACTCTTCTACGTAAACACTAACAATTGTTCGACAGATCTTTATAACGGAGATCTCCAAACCACGATTATTCTCTTCACACGCAATGTGTCTTCGCACCAGACTGACTGAATTTTTACTGACTTTGACTGCTTTGTCTTGTCTTTTATATTGCAGGGTAAACAGTCTGATGAATGCTCTTGAAGGAGAATCACTTCGCCTTCGCGAAATCTCTATTAATGTAAACATGTTGTTTACGTTATTGTTTTTTGTGTATTTTGTTTACGTTTGTCCTTGCAGTGTTGTTGTTGGGTGTTTGTTTACTTGTTTATCCCTTTTTTATACTGATGTTGTTGCTATATTTTTGTTTATTTGCTGATCATATAAACAACTCCGTTGTTTTTGTTTTTGTAGCTTTTTTTTATCAGTTTAATGTTAAACGATGTAACACCATTTACATTTTCGTAACAATATTATGCATATATATCTAGTGCTTGAAAGAAGTCTAACTGGACTAAATCAGTATATTTTTAATGTTCAAACTTTTTCAGTTGGTCGATATTACTATAAAATTATCTCAGTACTAATATTATAAATCTCATTTAAGTACAGCTTTTTCTAGCAATTTTTTTAAAAATATATAAAATAACATTCTTAAATGCGAAATTTTTGTGCACAAACTTCTATAATTCAAATAACCTGATAGACTAGCTGTTGGTACGCTAAATTAAAAGTGTTGAGGCCGTGGATTCAATTCCCAATAGGACGTTTGTAATGGTTGTGCAATGGTATGAAGTGAGCGTTAAGACACAAATGTGTCCATAGAGAACATTTATTGTGAACCATATTCAATATTTTTGTGTTATCGATGACATCTGTCGAACATATTCAGTGTACACCAAATCAGTGAAGAAACAGCATCATATTGTTTCATAGATTATTGCGGAAATCATATATTTTATGTTTCCATTTGAATAAAAGTGTTGGAGACTTGCATCGAATGCTTGTTGAGCCACATGGTGATCATGCTATGTTATAAACAGCAAACAGCATATGGTTTCGACAATAAAGACACAACGATTTTGGTGTGAGAAATGCCGACCACCAAACAAGTTTGAACACGCCTAATTGCAAACAATAGTAGATGAAGATGACACTTTGCACAACAAAGAACTTATGACCGTTTAAAAGCCATGGGAAATATCTGAAAAATGTGCGCCACATGAATTGATTGATAAAATGATGGAAAACTGAAAAACCACTCGTGAAATTTTGCTTCAGACATGATAGAAATTAAGTTTTGTGTCGAAGTTTTTGGTGGGACCAGAAAGGTGTGGTATATATACTAAATGGGTTGGTTTCAAAAAAAAATCCTAATTTAAGTCACATATTTCATAGAATTGAATAATTTTATAAAGCGATATTAAATCAGTTTTTAAAAGTCAAAAATGGCTTCTTTCATAGGACATGTACTCTTTTGTTTATAATATAAACTAAAGTATTCATCGTTGTATTAGCATTCGTTGTTTTTACATTTTCAAAAGTTTAAATGACAAGACGTCTACAAGCCACTTGAAGACTTGATCCTATTATAATACCGGAGCAATCTTTTGTGGCAACTGATGTACAAACACATCTTTGCGATGCTCTGTTAATAAAACAAAAAAAAAAAGAAAAAACTAAAATACAGCTTAACAGTCGACGTAAATAATTGCAAACAACGAATATTTTCTCATTGAAAATTGCTTAACATTACTTCGCCTTCTTTCCTTTTTTTCTTTGCTGGTGCATACTTCAACGTATTTCTTTATCGATTCTATTTTTTATCTCCATCAGAAATTTTGAAGTTTTTACCACCTGCACCCATACTTTAATGCGACTTATTTGTTTTGCTGTAGAAATGTTTCCTTTTAGCGTATTGTCAGAATGATTTCTTTATTCAACTTCCAGCACCTGTCGTTTAATTCTTCATTGCACTTTTCTAGTGAATTGTAGTTGGATTTTGAAGAAATTTTCAATTTGAGCTGATGAAGAAATCAAGATAAATAGAGTTTTTGTAGAGTCTTTAAAGATTTTGATATTTTCATGTAATAAGAAAGTTTAAATTTCCATGACAAACTTAAATTTACAGATTCCTAGACAAGAATTCTGTGTTGCGAATTCAAGTCGTAACTTTGTGAAAAATTATGTGCTTAATAGTTATTAAACTTACAACTTATGTATAACTATAGGGAAAAGAACGAGTGCCTGTATTTTCTGCTCTTTGTAATTTGTATTTGCTTTTGCTCTTTGCTCGCTTTCTTTTGTGGAGATTCGATTTTATCTCTGATTATTTATTGTTTCTCAATATCTGTTGTTTTTGTTGCTGTTATTTCTGAATAATGACATACCGTTAAGAATGCCATTACTTGATTAGCATTACATTCGTTTTTAAGAAGTGCAAACATATGGTGCTTATCATAATCATCATCATCATCGTCCTCACAATTATTATCATTATTATTCTTTCTCTGTTTTGTTGTCTACATACATATGTCATTCCTACATACAGATATCTGTCTGTATCGGTATTTGCATATGTTAAAAATCAAAAAGAAAAAAGAAATTAATCATGAAGAAGAAAAAGTATACGAACCTAAATTAGTGTGAATATAGCTGCAGGCATATACATACATACATACTTATGTACTAATGAACTGAAATAAGCAATTGGGCAATTCACACAAGCCCTTGTATCGTTGTATTGAGTGTATTGTTGGACGAATATACGACCAATAAATGTCAATAATCAAGAAGAAGAATAAAAATACAAAATATTTTCTATGTGACTTGAGTCAACAATTAACATATCAAAATTATATTATTCGTACAGAGAATTAACTAATTTACTTTCTTCCGTAATATTTTTCATTTTGTTACTTGAAAATCAAATTATAAATACTTGTGTTCTTCTTCTTATCACTTTTTGACCTTTGGGATACGAAATACACAATACAGCATAACATTGAGCGTTCATAAACGAAAAGTATATTGAATACAACATACACGATACAAAGTCCTGTGAATTGGCCAAATGTTTACTCACATTTACCATAAATATCTCCACAACCAACATAAATTTCCTTTTACTCATCAGGATTTTATGTAATTTAATTAAGAAGCATACAACTCCCTACCACAGTCTGAAGTCTATTTTGATTTTACCATCTGTTTTATTGACCAAATTATTATATAACAAATTAGTAGCAATTTGTTGAAAAAAAGTTGTGAAAATTTGTCATAAATGCATAATGGTCTTAAATGACAATGCCGCCAAGAAGTTTGCTATTTTAAAGAGAGCAACAGCAAATATTTCTTTTGCTAAAAAATTTATTCATGTTTTTAAATCTTATTGTTTTGACAGCGCTTACCTGTTTATTGTAGATAACAAAAATAGGAAAAAGACAAATTTGGTTACAGATGCATCGCTGATCTCGTACTTATCTAGTCGTATTATCATGAAATAATTATTCGCCGTAGTCGGTAACGTTAAACGTATTTCTTTAAAAAATATTAAATACTAAAGAATATTTTAATGATTCTCTTTCAATACTATTATCATCAACATTGCGTTGCTTTATTAAAATAAATCCGTCTTAAAGGCTATTTTTATTTTCCTTGTTGGTATATATGGTTGTTAATGATTTATTGTATTTGTGTACGTACGTGTATATGGGAACATCCAAACAACGGTCATCCTGTTCAACAATACGTGCAAATAATGTTTTTTTTTTTAATTTTTTATATTTATCGGATTTTATTTTTATCACAACGGACCTAAATTCTGGCCTAAGTGGAATCTCCTTCCGAATGGCGAGTCTGCCACCAATTTTCATCAGAAAATCATTTACAGCGATGAGGTCCGTTTCAAGATAAATGGGTATATGAAAAGCAAAATTATTAAATTTTGGGCGATATCAAACCACATCAGATCCAAAAGCTTCCAATGAATACCGAAATGGTTTCTAGTTGGTCTGGATTTTGAGGTACCGGTGTCATCAGTCCATATTTCTTTTGGAACGACTTTGGTCAGGTCATTATTGTCAAGCACTATAGGTCGATGATTACAAACTTATTTTGACCTGAACTAAATGACATTGATACCAACAACATGTGTGTTCAACTTCAAACAACTAATGTCACAGATTCTGCACGTGCGATTTTAGTCATCTCATGTGGACGTAATGTGAACTGCCCACTGAGGTTTAACCCCGTTATACTTTTTTGTGGGGTTTTCTTAAGTCGCAGTGCTCTTTAAAGGCAACATAACCCATACCATCGGTGAAAATCAGACTGATTTATGCGCCAAAACCACGAACATTGGACAACTCTGACAAAATTTAAAATTTCATACAAAAGGACATCAGTAGGTCTTTAAAACAATTAAAAAATTTCGATGATATCTCACACATACACCATATAGTAAGCGCTTGCAGTCGCCGTAGTCTAGTAGGTAGAGTGTTAGCTTATTAGACGTGAGGGCAGGGTTCAAACCACAGCCAAGTTTTCAAGCAAAAACTGTGACCTTAAATAAAAACTGTTATGAAAATTCTCTAAAACATGTGTCATTCGGAGTCGACTTTAAACTGCAGCTCCCGCCATTCATGTATAAAATTATCACACACAACATGGGTGGTGAGAGAGTCTAGGTCGTAATAATGACTGAAGGGTTATTATGACCAATTAAGAAGAACAAGCGCTTATGGGTACTAATAAGAATATAAGTTTTCTTATAATAATGTACGTGTAGTGTGTCTGTAACCATTGTACACAATAATAACATTATGCGACAAAATTAAATGCTGCTAATGACATAATTTGGTAGTCGCTGAAACGTAAAATTGTCACATTATCCGATAAACAACCAAGATCCATCAAAAAATCTGAAAATATTTGAACTAAAAGTTCATTTGATAAAATGACATACATATATAAAAAATATAACACGACTGTTATATTATTTAAATAATACCTACAGTAATTTTTGTCCGATTTCATCAAACGAAGTGACAATCTCTTCACAAGATAATGCACTTCCAGAATTTCATCACTTATTTTATATTTTTTAATTAAATTTTGTAATTACGAATAGCTAATCTTGAAAAAATTAGAAAAAATCATTTTTTCCAAGTTTAGCCGATCAAAACTCATAACATGTAAGTTTGAACCATATGCCTATGTATACCATTTTAAAGGCTCATCCGTCTGCTTTTCAAAAAACTTCAGATTTTGAAAATAGGTTAAAATATGTTTGGGTAATCAATAATTATGTGTGAAAATATCAAAAATACCGTTTTTGTCAAATAAAAAGTTTGAAGGTTCGAGAAATATAAAAATATTTTTTAGTTCTACTCAACAAAACTCACAACCTACACTATGTTATTAGTTGGGTGTGTTTTGACTATTGCACCGTGTAATCATTATAATCAGTATTTATTACAAATTGGCTTTAAGAGCATTAACGACATTTTGTAACGAAATTTTCTAAAATTTAATTATTATTTCCCATATCCGCTGCTCGTTGCGAGCCAATAAATTCTTTAATATATTCAATATATGCGAGTTTGGTTTTTTTTATGTAATACATCTGGATTTTTGCATGAGATTTGTTAATGTCTTGAACATTAAAACTGTGAAAATACGAAATAGAAAGAAATATTATTTCAATTTGTATTAAATGCTTGAAAATTTTGTTGTATCAGTACCATAAGAAGAGCCTGTGCACTGATTAATAAATATTCATTTCATCCATCATATTCTAATTTTCATAGAAAAAATAAAAAAGTTCTGTGTTATTTTATAGATTAGTAACACTGTGCGACAGTGAAAACAAACCCGAGTAACTACATAATCTAAGTTATTCACTGGGTTGAGTAGAACTCAAAAATACTTTTTTCTATTTTTCTCAAACCCTCCAAACTTGTTTTATTTGACAAAAATGGTTTTTTGATCTTTTCACACAAAATTATTGATTACCCAAATATGTTTGAACCTCTTTTAAAAACCCAAAGTTTTTTAGAAAGGCGAAAGCTTAGCCTTTAAAATGGTATACATAAAGATTTTGCTCAAACTTATATGTTATGAGTTTTGATAGGGTAAACTTGGAAAATATGATTTTTTTAAGTTTAATTAAATTAATTCTTAATTGCAAAATTTAAGTAAAAAATATAAAATAAGTGATGACATCTGAAAGTGTATTATATTGTGAAGAGATTGACACTTCGTTTGATAAAATCGGACAAAAGTTACCATGATGTACGTACATCACTGAACATTCCACTAGAGAGAACGTGGAACAAATACTATGTTTACAAAAAAACTTAGACTACAATTTAACCCTAATGTTACTAACACGAACTTGTAAGACTTATTATGATGATCAAATCTATGCAACAAGAGAAAATGCCTAACATACCGCAAAAAATTACATGACTTTTATTTTACATGTGTTTTGGAAAATTCAGTGAAAACACTTTGACAAATATCAAATATTTCCATCTGTTAGGGACCGAAATATAAAATTATTACGTTCACGACATGAGCCTCAGAGATTCATATAAAGTAGTTGATATGTTTTTAAGTTTTTGACTGAATAAATCATTCTTCATATCATTATAAGAGATCTTCTATTTATGATAATGTTTATTTTTTATATACAAAGGAATCCTTCATATGCAAAAGCGGATTTTTCGGTTTTGCTTACTTTAACGTTGGGGAATTCTTTTTTATTTAAATTAAAAATTAAGTGATTGGTATGTCTGAATACAAGAGTTAAAGACATTAATTCCGTTTAGATTTTGTAAGGAAGCAGTGAAACTATTTATTATAAAAAGTATGCTTAAACGTGTTTCGTAAGAAGAAACACGTAGTTTTTTTATAAGAGCCTTAGAGGCTCACGCTTGTAAGATTAGTTACATCAGTTTTATGTCAGTAAGGCAAGGTTAAGGTTAAACAATATGTGCTGCCAGTCATGTATAAAATTATTCACACACAACATGGTAATGTGAGAAGTCTGGTCGTGATCCTGCCTAAGGCGTTGCAATAGTCAATTAACTGAGTAAATAAGAATAGGATCGTATTTTAAACTCCATGTTATAATAACCGTCAATATTTATTTTTTTGTTTTTTTCCATATTTCATAATGGTCTAGGCTTCACTATTTTACAACTGTTTTACAGCAACTTAACTCTATAAATGTAACTCTTTGGTCTATTTAATGAAAACTTATCATGATGCGCAGATATGTATTTGTAAATGAAATGTAAATATCTTCATTTACAATTTAAAGTTTTAAAAATAAAATTTTTTATAATTAAAAAAGGAAATAAAATTCTTAAAAAAATTAAATTAAACTTTTTAGAAAATTTTTTGAAATTTTGTTTCACTTTATACGACCACTCTGTGACCTACCTTCATTTTTTATACTCCTTCTCAATTCTTCAATGAACTTGCAGACATTGCTGTTTACGTTTATTTTTGTTTTTGTACTTGTTTTAAAACATACTTTGATTGTATCAAATGTATGCATACGTTTACTGTCTACTCCAGCAGATATTATTTATTATCTCATTTGTTGTTATTTTACCATTTCTAGCGCACTAAAGCATATGACATTTAGATGTATGCGGCATATTATTTTTATTATAAATTCTTATAAATTTTTTCAAATTTTTTTATGCGGGCAGGCTGTTATTTTTTTTATATTTTTAGCATTGTTTTAACTGCATTTAATGTAAGGGATAGGCATTCAACCTATAGTTTTATAAAAAAGGAGTGACTTTACACAACCGCCCTTTAGAACATTAAATTGTACAACTTTAACGGTTGTGAATGAAATAAAATAGCACCAAAAAAGAAAATAAACACATTTATTAACTGCACACAGTCTTATACGCCATATTATTCTTTCTGTTAATATTCTTGTAACTGTAATGCTATAAGCACGGCGACTCAATTGTTGCGTTTGTAGTATTTGCAAAATGGCGCATATTCTCTCCGCAAAATATAAACACTCACTTCTTTTTGTTGACAAAACAGCACAAAAGATTTTTGAATTGCAGAAAGCAACAAACAGAGCAAAATTCTCACATCAATTTCAAACAGAATAGTATTGCTCTGAATATTAACATTAATAGAGGGAATTGAGAAAACGTAATACTGCAGATTATTAAACTAACGTAAAGTAAATTTGAATTAATTTCAAAGTCTGCAACTACAGAAATTACACTTTTAATATATGTATATTCCGTCTCATTTTAGCGAGCACAGCTCCTTTGGCTTCAGATTATGTAAACATTATCGTGGGCTTATTTATAACTTAACAAAGTTTTTTTAAAGATTATTGCAATAGTGCACCGAAGATTTTCAATGCCCATTTCTATCATTCTTTGATTTACAAAAAGAAAAAAAATTTAACTTTAATTATAATTATTTTTTTTATTTTGTGTTTAAATGCAAGCATTAATTACTCTTTGACTCGGTGTCATATACTTTATTTGCAATTCAAATATTCATTAAGTATACGCCTAGTGTGAGCCATTTTGTCATAAATTTGTCATAAGAAAAATTTAAATTAATCTTAGGGTCTGTTTTGGTAAGACGAACAATATCACACGTTCGTGAAATTGTGAACCCTGAAAACGTGTGAAATCGTTTGTCTTACAAAAACAGGGAATTATATTCGAATTACACAATAATAAAATAAATGATTGCTCAATTTTTACAACGAATATTGAAATACCAATTGTTTTAAAACGTTTAATAGAAGAAATGCTCTAAGCTATAAAGCATAAAAACGGTATTTTCAATGAATTTTCTCTCTAATAGCAACTGAACTGCCAGGTGTAACTATGAATGACCCGATAATAGTTTTCTCATACAATTTAAAGTCGACTCCGACAGACAGATTTCTGACAAACTTTTCATAACAACATTATTTTACTCTCAGAGTTTTAGCCAGATTTCTGCTGAGAAGAATTCACCGAAGAAATATTTTTCATATTTCGTTTCTTTAGAAATGATCGACCTGGGGTTTGAATCATGGCCTCACGTCTAATACCCCAACACACCACCTACTAGACTAAGGCGTCTTCATAACACTGGTAATTTTCTAAATTATTGTCTTCTTAATTGTTTTCCTTGTTTTGATTAAGATTGATTTGTAGTAGAGAACAATATACAGTCATGGACAGAAGTCTAAGAACCACCAACATTTTTTCTACATTATGAGTCTTAAAAACTTTTCAGGACTAAATACAATCTTTTATTTTACTTAATGATCCACTCTCTTCAAAAACTAATCTTTAATCTCATCTTGATAGTATTTGTCAAACATACTCCTTTGACCGTAGACCACTTCTTCAGAGACTCGCTGAAATCAGGCCTAGAATCAATTCACGAATGAGCAGTGCAAGAAATGTTTCACTGTACCTAATTTTCTACTATTTAAAAAATTAATACGATTTTTATATTTTTGTGGGACTAAGTAAATTGGTGAATATTGTTGTTATTAGACTGTTGCCAACATCTTAATCAACCCTATGTGTCTTTAACATATTGTTACGAAAATGGAAATGGTGTTATTAAAATAATAAGCAAAAGCTCCAAAAACAACACAATAGAATTGATCATGTATAAAATGATAAAAAAAAGCTCCAAAAACAAAATAATGAACTTGTTCACGTGATCAACGAGTAAGTAAAAATATAGCAACAAAAACAATGGACTTGTTTACAAGATCGATGAATAAACAAAAAATATATATATAAATATATGATTCAGTTAGAATTCAGTGAGTCGTGTGTGAAGACGACACGTGAGATTCAGTTAGAATTCAGTGAGTCGTGTGTCAAGACGACACGTGAGATTCAGTTGGAATTCAGTCAGTCGTGTGTGAAGACGACACGTTGCGTTGCGTGTGAAGAATAATTGTGGTTTGAAGATCTCCGCATAGTACTTATAAAAAGGTTGTAATCAGAGAGAGAATAACGAACAATTGTTATTGCGTACGCGAGTGTGTAAAGAATAATAACAGCTAAAGTAAATTGTTGTTGGTTAAGTCAAATCGACAAAGGTGGCACACGAAATTGTGCGAATAATAAAGAATTGATTTAAACTTAAACACATATTTATTTTTATTTTATTTGCAATCTACGAACTCATATCTTTGACGTTTTTAAAAGGGTAAAAACGTAACAATATATATACGGTGACCATCCGTCCACTATTATCCGCTTTTTTAACGTCCTGTCCGCTATTTTTTTTTTTTGCGTCCGCTATTTGTCCACTATTTTACCACATGTAACTTCTAAAAAGTATTTATTTTCCAAAATATCCGCATTTGCCCACTTTTTCACTAATTCCGTAAAAACGATAGAGTACTTTCTTAAACAAGACAAATGCCCAACAATATTGTTTAATTCTTTTAATTGTTTGATCCTTTTTATTATGTCTTGGTTATTACTTATACGCAGTCAAGGTAGTGTCTTCCATAAATACACACTTATATACTGCGTTTAGAAAGTTAACATATTTCAATGCATGAAGCGGCTATAATATTAAAAGAATTTAAATCAATGTTAATAGAACGTCACAATGAAGTAATTTTTCCACTTAACGTACAAAATTGCTTAAGGAAAAAGTTAAAAACTTTTACAGCACCTGTATTAGTTACCTGAACCAATGGGATTAATCTGTGAAAGTGACTTGCTTGGATAGTGTTAAATGCAATTCCATCTTGGCCTTATGTACTAAAGTCGTTAATAAAGGTAACAGAAATCAGAATTGATTTAAATATACATAAATAATAACGAAATTTTTGATGAATTCACTTATGTAAAAAATTATGCAAATGCTGAACAAATAGAAATATGGAAACAATCAGCATTAAATCGTGATAAAAAGTGGGTTGAAATTTTCAAATTTTTCGAAACGAAAAATATTCTTTATAAAAACAGAGTGAAATTAGTAGATTTTTCATTTGGTTTGTCAGCGTCTAACGCACCAACAGAAAGAGTTTTTTCTATATCTAACAATATTTGGTCTTCCGAAAAATCCCAAATGGCACTGGTAACTTTAGAATCTCTTTTGACCATAAAATGCAATTTTGAAATGGACTGTTCGGAATTTAAAACATTTTTATCCAACAGGCCCAATACTTAAAAAATAATACATTCTGTAGAGAAATATCAGAGGTAAATTTATACACATAAGTATATCCGTATGAATGTATATTTATAAATTTAAGTTTGTGTATATTACTTGTAGCTTTTTATGTCTGTATTTTAAAAATCTTTATATAAAATATTAATTATAATAAATGAATTTTCTTTGTTTTTCAATTTATATTTTTGTCTGCTTTTTTCTCATGGAAATAATGATCACCGTACATATCGACCCCTTTGCGCGAAATTATCGTATGTTACAAAAACCAAATTTTACAGGACAGTCATTTTTCTACTTTTCTCTGCTTTCGCTTGCAATATCAAAATGAAAATATACATGTGCGTAGATAATTAACTAATATAACTACACCTAAAAATATTCCGGTGGAAAAGTTCAAGTTTTCCGACAAAAACGTATTTTTGGCACATACGATAATTTCATTCACAACATTTCGTAGATTGTTGTGTAGAAAATGGCACTTACGATATCATTTGTCAGTGTTAGAAATAAATTGAAACAGAGATTTATTAGTGGATTTATGTATTTGTTCATTATTTTTTAACTTAGAATGGTACAAAGTAATAAAAAAATGTAAACAATATTTAACAGAAGCATGAATTCATTAGAAAAAACTAAAAAAAACAATGATAATAATAAGTGAGTTAATCTTCTTCGCGTACAGAATATTTTAGATTTAAATGCTCATTGTGGTATTTTGGCGGTATGCTATTTTTTAAACATAGATTTTTCAAATCATTGAATTTTTGCAAAGAGATACACAAGGATGAATTGTACAACTTTTGTAACTTAAAGGTAAAATTAAAGTTATTTTTAGTTTTTTTAGTGGAATTGTCGGAATATCCGTAAATGAGTTCAATTGATTTTGATTTTTTGTCTAATAAAGCTATGCGAACTTTATTTTTGTTTAGTTTAACTTTGTTTGGTAGTAACAGGTTTGCAAAGGACTTCCAGTTTTCAAACTCTGAGTGGCCTATTTCAATATAGTTGTACCCCAATGGATTAGTTCGTGCATTGCGAATAGTTGTGGCCCATTCACTTGGCGCCCAAATGGTACGCCTGCGTACACATGATTCAATTGTGCTATACACAGAATCAACTAGCATCATTGTATGACCGGGATGTAAATATGTTGTTATAATTTTTTCAACGAAGTTTAACAAATTTAAAAAATGTTTCAATATAGCTAATACAGCCTTGTTGCGGTTTTGACCAGTGCAACTGTCGCAATATAGGGCTATGTCTTTAACTGTCTTTCTTTGGTCTACGATTATTAAATAATTATACAGCGCTGTGAAAATTTCATTGGAGCCTCGCTTACTATCACGCTCACCCCACAAATAACAATAGCCACTTCTAGTGCCGTTTTCATAAACACTGAAATTGTAGTAGGCGTGAGTAAAAAAGGGTTATATTATTTCCGAACGGAGTATTCAAAACTTTTTGCAAATCGAAGGTGGCGCAAACAACTCTAGAAACATTTTTGCTTTTATTTTGATCTCTTAAAAAATTAGCCTTGGCCTCGTCTTTGTCTCTTATTTGCATCCTATACTCATTGGAATTCTGCAAACGATTTTTTTCAATTAATGCACTTATCTTTTTTTGGCAAATGAAAACCTATATTAAAATCTTTTTGGAAAACCTGTCTGAAACCCCAATTCGACACAATGCAGTTGCTGAGGTTCTTATCGCTCATATATTGAGTGTAGCACCTATAAAGGGTTTGCTTGTTTTGAAATTCTTGTGGCAAATAAAGCGAGCAATTCCCTTTACTTTCAAATTCTGACTTAGAAAGAAATATGTAGTAAATATTGTAAAAACTGCAATATGCAAAATATTCTTCATTGGCAGATACGATAAAATCGCTCACAAGAAAAAATGGAGTGTAACATACGATAAAGTATTCAATCAATTTTTGGAGCAACAAAATGGAATTCGCCTACAATATTTTGTCAGGTGACGTGTCTTTGAATGTAGAACAAGATTGCATCAAAAACTCAATTTCAAAAAAATTGGCATATACGATAATTTCGCGCAAAGGGGTCGATATATAGCATGGTTATTGTAATACTATACTGTATTCAAATAATAAAAGAAGCCTTAGAAAGAAAAAATAAACTAAAACTATTTAATAAGCCTTTCCACATCTTACAAACCATAAATAATGATAACCATAGAAAGAATAAAGAAGTGAGTGGTAAAAATATTCTCAAAATTGCTTACAGATTAACTGTACAGTTTTTGGTAAAGCATTGTAGGCCAAAATTATTTCTTTAAAACAAAAAGGAGAAAATAACTGCCACTAAAAGTTGAAAAAAGTTTCTCAATATTGCAGTGTATTAAAAAGTTAACTAAGAGGCTTTTCTACTTTCTTCCCATTTAATTTATCCTTTTAGCACTAGTAACCTTAAATCTGGTAAAAAGAAAAAATATTAAAAATTTTTTTTTTTTTTTTTGCTTTATTAGATTCGAATTTCATTTAAAGATTACGAAAATCTTAAAGTGTAGTTTCATACTTAACTAAGCATTAACATGCATTCTGAGATAATTGGTTGAGTGTTTAAGCTTATAAAGAAGTATTGAAAACCAATAAAATAATAAGATAAAAATGGTAAATTATTTTTTATTAAGATTAAAAACTACCAAAAAATTTTGTCTAGAGGTTGCATGAGCCATATACATAGAAACAGGGTCAATACAGTTTGTTTAGTTTTCATAATTCTTATTATTTACGGATTTCAAAAATTGTACATGTAAAGATTATTGACATTTTATACGATAAATATGTATGTATACACAGAGACACAAATTTTAACTAAAAATTAATATATAAGCTGGAAAATAAATCTTTTTTAAGTTTTTATATGCAATATTTAATATTTCATTCTGATTTTGTCTAATTAATTGTATAGACATGAGTCAAATGAAGTGACTGTGATATGTAAAAGTAAATATTGATCGACCTTCAATAGGTTCATTCCATTAAAATACCGCAAAAAGATTTAATAAGTATTAATGTTTTCGAAGTTGTCGTAATCTAGTAGATACTGTATTGGCTTCTTAGACGTAAGACCACGTATCTCATCCCAGGTCAGACATTTAAAAAAAAAAGAAAAAAAGACAAATATGTAAAAATATTTCTTTGGCGACTTCCTCTTAGTAAAAAAGTTACTCAAAAATCTGTCGTTCGGAGTCGACATTAAACTGGGCTAACACTCATGCATAAAACTAATACACACAACATAAGCAGTGTGAGAAGCTAGTTTGTAATCCCGACTGATCATTAAGTGAAATAACAAAATGTACTTAATCTGAACTCATCTAATGAAATTCTAGGTATAACAATCCGAGTATAATCTTTGAAATAGTTCGATAGAAATGTAGAGAGGTGACTATCACCAAAAGCAAAAAGTTTCGATAAAAGTGTACTCTGCTCCACTTTGTGTTCTTGGAATGAATTTAGATGGAGATTGACTGAAATAAAAGAAATCGCTCATTACCGAACGTATGTAGTAGTACTGTGAACTGTTAGACACAAAATGCAACATGTTTTCAATTTTATTAAAATCCGACGCGAAAAATAAGAAAAAGAAAAAACAAAACAAAAAACAATTAAAAAACACAAAATAAAAACTTAAAAATACTTTTTTTTCGTTAAAGTTTCTTTAACTGAATCAAAAAGAAAAAAAACGCTTTTAATAATTATAAAAAATAATTCAAAAATATTTTTACTAAAAAGTTAGTAACGCTAAACTGTCAACTGGAAAAATAAAGAAAAACAAAACAAAAAATAAAACAATAAAAATACACACACATTAAAGAAACATTAAAAATTTGCCAAAAAAACTACCAACAACACGTATGTAAGAGCACTTGTGTATACACTGTTATTAAATATATAAATACTACGAAAATACGTATACTTGTGCAAGAGCAATCATAACTATGCATTGGTGACGTAAAACTTAAAACCTTGCACAAACACTAACACAGACTTGCTTGTCAGTAAAAATATAAAAATGGCACACAAATAAGGAAAATCGTTCAGCTTATCTCCTCTATTGCTTTTCCTACCTAGGATGTGAACATTTGAAGAGATGTATGCAGGAGCATATAAAAGTACGAATCCATTTGATACACTTTGTTGTATATTTTTAGGATATTGGCCTATAAATACAATGGAATTTAATATCGATATTAACCCTATTACTTTCTCTTACAAATAACAAATTCTTAATAATAATACGGTGCGACAGTCAAAATACACCCAGCTAATGACATAGCGTATTTTGTGAGTTTTGTTAAGTAGAAATCAAAAATATTATTTTCATATTTCTCGAACCCTACAAACTTGTTTTATTTGACAAAAACGCTATTTTTGATCTTTTTACACAAAATTATTGATACCAAAATATTTTTTAACCTATTTTCAAAATCCAAAGTTTTTTGCAAAGGGAACAGATGAGCATTTAAAATGGTATACATAAACATATGGTTCAAACTCACATGTTGTGCGTTTTGATCGGGTAAACTTGTAAAATATGATTTTTTTCTCATTTTTGCATGTTTAGCTATTCTTAATTGCAAAATTAAATCTATATAAATAAAAATCAATTGTCGTTCGTTGGTAATTGCATCCGTTGAGAACAGCTAGACCGATTTGGACAATTTTTTTACTGAAATGTTCGTCATAGTCCAACTTAGGTTTTTACGGAAAGAAAAATTGACCACGCCCACTTTTACGCCCACTTTTTTCGATTTATCTAAAATCGGAAAACGGCTGAACCGATATGGATAATCTTTTATTTAAATGGTCGTAGTAATCTAATTAAAATTTTTACTGAAAGAAAAATTTACCACGCCCACTTTTACGCCCACTTTTTTCGATTTATCTAAAATCGGAAAACGGCTGCACCGATTTGGCTAAATTTTTTAAAACATGTTCGTAGTAATCAAATTTAAAGTTTTACTGAAAGAATAATTGACCACGCCCACTTTTACGCCCACTTTTTTTCGATTTATCTAAAATCTTGGAACGTTTGGACGGATTTGTCTTATTTTTTTTTTTAAATGTTCTCAATAGTTTACAAAAGTTACTTACAGAAAGAAAAATTGTCCACGCCTACTGATACTCCCACTTATTCGCCCACTTTTATTAAATCGTCGGGTAATTTTATGTACATATAGATAAAATCCGTTAAAAAACAAAAATAAGCTGCTCATATTTTAGAATACCCAATGGAAGTAAAAAGTGTTCATATATTAAGTTGTTCATATTATAGAAGAAAGAAATTTCAACGGCGGAAACAAGGAAATCCTGTTCCAGGTTTCCCCCATTTATTTTCCACCAACGCACTAGGTCGTATTTACAGAGTCCATCCAAGAAACGATGAGTGTTTCTATTTGCGTTTGCTATTAGTCAACGTTCGTGGCCCAACATCATTCCAAGATTTGAGAACTATAAATGGTGAATTAACAACGTCTGTCGGGTCGTTGGTAATTGCATCAGTTGAGAACGGCTAGACCGATTTGGACAATTTTTTTACTGAAATGTTCGTTATAGTCCAACTTAGGTTTTTACGGAAATAAAAATTGACCACGCCCACTTTTACGCCTACTTTTTTCGATTTATCTAAAATCGGAAAACGGCTGCATCGATATGGCTAATCTTTTATTTAAATGGTCGTAGTAATCTAATTTAAGTTTTTACTGAAAGAAAAATTTACCACGCCCACTTTTACGCCCACTTTTTTCGATTTATCTAAAATCGGAAAACGGCTGTACCGATTTGGCTAAATTTTTTAAAACATGTTTTGTGGAAACACGTCAAGGAACTCAAATTGACTGTGAACATGCGTGTCGAGCTGCAGAACTATCAATCTGGAGAAGTATTTTCCAAACAATTGCTGGACATTGGCAACGGCAAAATCCCGGTTGACATTTTGACCGGTTGCAGTCAATTTCCCCCCGGTTTCTGTCAGTTCACCGAATCAAAATCCGAACTAATCCGAAAGGTATTTCCAAACATTGCACAAAATTACAAAAATCATGATTGGTTGAGCGAACGTGCTATATTGGCCGCGAAAAACATTGATGTCGACGAATTGAATTTTAAGATTCAAAGTGAAATTGGTGTCGAATTGATGACGTACAAATCGGTGGATTCCGTTACTTCCCAAAATGATGTTGTCAACTATCCAACCGAGTTTTTAAACTCGCTGGAATTACCCGGATTACCGCCTCACAATCTCCAACTGAAAGTCGGATCGGTAATCATAATGTTACGAAACATAAACCAACCACGTCTTTGTAATGGCACCCGACTTGCGGTAAAAAACCTGTTGAATAACGTCATCGAAGCAACAATACTTAAAGGAAAGTACAAAGGAGAAGACGTTTTGATACCACGGATCCCAATGGCTCTGACCGACATACCATTCGATTTTAAACGATTGCAGTTTCCAGTACGGCTTGCATTCGCTATGACAATTAATAAATCTCAAGGGCAGTCATTGCGTGTTTGCGGCATTAACCTTGAAAATCCATGCCTCTCGCATGGTCAATTGTATGTCGCCTGTTCCCGTGTCGGAACACCATCAGCATTATTTATTTACGTGCCAGGCAACAAAACTAAAAATGTCGTGTATCATAAAGCATTGCAATGAAGGAAACTACGATATCACTGAAAAGCAACAGAAAAAAGTATTTCTTTATTTTAATTGGTTCCTGAACATCGATCTTTCAATCAAAATGTAAATATAACACCATATTGTACATATTTTCAAATCAAATGTAATTTAAACACACCTCAAACCTACATAAATAAAAATTATCATTTAAAAGTACGTGGTTTTTCTCTTTTTCACTATTTTTACACAATTCAAACAGCTTCTCACAAATTCACAAATCGAACACAAACATTTTTTCTAATTTGGACAGGACAACGTCTGTCGGGTCAGCTAGTCTTCAAAAAAATTTGAACGTTGAAACAATAAATTCTGTTTGTTTCATTACATTTCTACTACCTACATAGCTTCTGTACCAATCAACTAGAATAATTTTCTTATTTAAATGAATTCCCTTTTATTTCTAGACTGAAAAAAATTTATTAATTCCTGATGATTTTTATTACGCTAATGATATCTAATGATATAAATTGCCGCTCTCACCCTCTAAATACTTGTATCTCTCTAAAGATAACATCAAGAACAAGCTTTGTTCTACAAAAAACCATCCTTCATTGTACACTCTTTACATTCAGAAACTGAGCAGGCAAATGTCACATTTCACAAATGTCACAAATACGTCTACATTTAGTAGATTTCGAGGGAACAGTAAACGGCATTCAATCGACTCTCTTCAGAAATCTAAGTGATCTTTGTTGCAACGTCATGGGAATTAAAATCAAAAATAAATTCTCTCAAAATCAGTATGACATCCTGAGAAAAAAGTTTGCTTACATAAATTGAAATCCAAAAGAAGGATTACAAAGACGGCACTGCAGTATAACGTCCAAAGCTCAAAGAGTTGTGAATACCTACGACGAATAAAATCGAGTAAAAATAACTTCATTATGTGAATAAAAATACAATTGTAGTCAGCTATAATATATTGGAGAAAAGTTTATTTTTCAAACCACAAACCTGGTAGTTTGCTGTGTAGTGTACTAGACTATTAGCGTTAGGGTAGTGGATTCGATACCCGCTAGAGACTTTCGTTTGTTATGCTACAGCGAGCGTAACGTCTAAGGGTGCGAACAGAGTGAACACTGATGCCGAGCGGACCCGAGCCGAGCTTATTGACGCTTATTTTCATGGGAGAAGAAAATTTGTATATAACACAGTGAATGCGAGAATCAGCGCTGAAATTCTGTTTATTGCATGTGTTTTGCTTTTATGTCATTTAGTCTTGTTGTTCATTTGTGTTTATAAAATTGCTGTACACTGTAATGGATTCCTCTGATGAAGAGTATTTTGCTTCTCCTAATGTGATTAATGCAATTATTAACACAAAAGAATTTCGAAAACATCCAATTGCACTAAAAAGGAATGAATTTGGCGAATTTCATCATTTATATAATGATTTAAGAAAATTTCCAGCAAGTTCTGGCTCAATGTTTTATAATTACAAACATTTTTTTCCATTGTGTTGCAAGGTATTTCCGATGCCAACTGCAAATTTATTGCGATCGAAGTTGGAGGGTATGGAAAACAAAGTGATGGTGGTACTTTCAGTTCTTCTCAAATTTATAAACTTTTAAAAACTGGGGAACTACAGGTACCGCGAAGCACAAGTCTACCAAATACTAACCAAAATTTGCGATATGTTTTTCTTGGTGATGAAGCCTATCCCCTTTTGGAATGTTTATTACGGCCATATAGCAGAAAAGACTGTACTGAAGACCACGAGTATTTTAATGCGCGCCATCAAGGGCTAGAAAGTGTATTGAATGCGCTTTTGGACTTATAAATGCCAAATTTAGAATTTTATGGAAAGCGATAGAAACCGATCCTCCCTTTGCTGAAGAAATTATTAAGGTAATTTGCCTACTGCACAATATTATCATTGATCGAGAGGGTTTGGATGAAAACTTGAGAGAAGAAGTTGAGAAGCAAAACACAAAAGAACCGCAAAAAGAATTCAATAAAACTACCATCAAGAATGGTAGATTAATTAGAGATCACTTTTTTAACTATCTATGCCTCAATAAACTTAAATAATATGTAATATTACTTACTTGGTACCTTTACTTCTGCTGCAACCGATGTCCACAGTTTTTCCACACAAAAACGATTGTGATACAATTCGTTTTTTTTTTGGTCCCACAAAGCAGGCCGGGAAAAAATTTTACTCGATATCCATTTTTTTTTTAATTTGAAACCATTAAAAAACACGACTGCACACTAAAAAGTAAACATCAACAATACAAAAAAGCGCGCAAAACGCTTTGAAACTGTTTTCTCGCACTCACCGGCTTTGATCTCTGCTCTTGTCGGCGTTCACTGTGTTATACACAAGCTTATTTGTATTGACTTGTATGTAATCAGTTTTATCGCACTGACAATCTTTATCGCACTTACAATCTCGGCTCGGCTTTCAACGCTCACTCTGTTCGCACCCTAAGTTACACAGCTCTTAATTATTATAATATTATTGTCAGAATTGCAAATCTTTCTGCTTTCAAAAATTTCTTCAGACACAACTAAAAGTCACAGGTGCCCAAATCTAATGCATATCGTTATTTGGTCACAGCAATCGAAGACAGTGCTTCCAGGCTAGGTGGGAAAATAGTATTACTCTCTGCTGTGTCCCAGAACAAGAAACAGGCAGATGAGCTTGTTGGTAGGGCAGCTTATATGCCTCTGATGGGGTCAGGACCTTTTTGTAAAGATATACTTAGCGAAAAAGAGAATAAAGAAAGGAAAGACTCTTCTCAAACTACACGACAATAATAATTTGTAACATTATAACCAGTGGTGTTGTGCTAATTTTTTTTTTTTACGGGAACGCGTATATATAATTATATAGAGAGGGCCGATCCTGGGTAGGCGGCAGCTCTGTGCGGTCTCATGTCCCAAATTTAACGACGGGGGTGATTTTCCATGATAATCCTGGCGGCGGTGTTTTTTTTAGGTCTCATGTCCCAAATTTAATGACGGGGGGGAGGGAGATTTCCCCAATTTTCGCCCGTCGCCAGGATCGGCCCTTTATATAGCATAAAAAGGAAAGAAAACGAAAATCATTACGAAACCCATTTTGTGTATATGTATATATACGAGTATATATATATATGTTTATTACAATAAAAGGAACGTTTAATAAAAATTAGTTAACAAATTATAAAATACGCTTAGTAGATACTCAAACAATATTGCATAAATATTTTTAACAATACATAAAAACACTAATGGTTTTTATAAAATATTCCAAATAGGATTATGTTCAGGATCTTGTGGATGAACTTTCCTTGTTTTGTTGTCATCCGCTGAACGATGAGACTTTAACTAAGTTTTTACATAATCATCTGTTTTAAATAATTGTTGTGGAGGGCCATTCATTTTTATAAATAAAAGATTTCCTAGATTTTCAATTAATATTCTATTTCTTTGTTCATTTAAAATAATATTCATATTACAGAATCCGCGCTCACACTCTGCCGAACTGCAAGGTACAATATTAATGTATCGAATTAAGATTTCTACATCTTCAGGAATTACTTTGCCTCCAGTATCAATATAATTTCTAAACGCATTGATACATCGCATCGGTGATGTTAAATTAAATCTGGTGCATAATGACTGGATTTCATTTTCTCCATAGCCAATTTCAATATCTGCTGGCCACTCCGTTGGATCTAGTACTCGAAATTCACTTATCAAATCATTTTCTGTATGTAGTCTTCTAGTCATATTACACGGTGCGACAGTGAAAATACACCCGAGTAACTACATAGTCCATGTTGTTCAGTTAGTTGAGGAGATCTCAAAAATACCTTTTTTATATTTCTCGAACCCTCCAAACTTTTTTTATTTGACAAAAACTGTTTTTTTAGACTTTCCGTGCAAATTTCTGTATTACTCAAACATTTCTGACCCGATTTCTAAAATTTGGAAAGGGAAGAGATGGACCTTTAAAACGGTATACATATATCTATTATTCGGCTTAATATGCTATGAGTTTTGATGAGGTAAACTTGGAAAATTCGAATTTTTTTCATATTTTTTCAAGTTTGTCCATTCCTAGTAGCAAACTTTAATAAAAAAATATAGGATAAGTGATAATATTCTTAAAGTCTGTTCTCTTGTGAAGAGATTGAAACATCATTTGATCAAATCGGACAGAAATTACCGTAGTTATTATTTAAAGAGTCTAACAGTCGAGTGATATTTTTTATATATGTCATCTCATCAAATGAACTTTTAGTTCAAACATTTTCAGAATTTTTGATGGATCTTGACTGTTTATTACAAAATGTGTCAATTTCACGTTTGCACGACTTCCAGAAGTCGGCTAATATTTGTGTTTTTTGCAAATATTATTATTTCTCTTTGCGCAAACATTGGCCAACTTCTGGTGGTCGCTCAAACGTGAAATTGACACATTTTGTAATAAACAATCAAGATCCATTAAAAATTCTGAAATTTTTTGACCTAAAAGTTCATTTGATGGGATGACATATATAAAAAATATAACATGACTGTTATACTATTTATATAATAACTCCGGTAATTTTTGTCCGATTTGATCAAACGAAATGCCAATCCCTTCACAAGATAATGCACTTTTAGAATGTAATCACTTATTTCATATTTTTTAAGTAAAGTTTGCTACTATGAACGGACAAACTTGAAAAAATATGAAAAAAATTCGCATTTTCCAAGTTTACCTCGTCAAAACTCATAGCATATTAAATTAAATAATAGATATATGTATATAGTTTTAATGGTCCATCTCTGCCCTTTATAACAAGATTTAAATTTTGGAAATCGGGTCAGAAATGTTTGAGTAATACAGAAATTTGCGCGTAAAGTCTAGAAAAACAGTTTTTGTCAAATAAAAAAAGTTTGGAGGGTTCGAGAAATATAAAAAAAATAGTTTTGAGATCTACTCAACAAAACTCACAATCTACACTAAGTCATTAGCCGGGTGTATTTAATACAAGGAATTGATTTCTGTTAATACTAGTCATTTTTTTATTATCTGTTAAAGTTAATGTTCCTAATTTCATCACCTTAACAGCCTCTGATGCTTCTATGAGTTTGTTTCCTTTTTTAACGTCTTTTAGTGATTCCAAATAGCGAATAGTTCGACGGATTAGTTTGTCCGCATATACTATCGTTACACTTCTGTTCTGTAACGCTTCAGACAAGATTCTCGTTATCAGAAATCATCTTTAGTTCTGAACGCGTTCCTGTCCAAAAAGGAAGTACTGTAACAACTTTCCGGAGCGTTCCGGCTCGACAACACCACTGATTATAACTGTGCTAAGAATTGTCTCAAATTTTATGTAAAAAGAATGAATTTGCTTTTGAAACACCTTTTATTCAATTTAAATTATTTTCACGCTTTCCAAATTCGAAATATCATTGTGCACATCACAGTGCACACAGTTCCCTTACAGTTTGTCATCCACCTAATTTTTCTACTGCTTGTAGCTCATTGTATTCGCTGGTTGTTAGGATTATAAAAACCCTTTTAAAAAACTCACAATGAAAATTACTACAGAATCATAAATTAAATGAAAACTGGCATCACTTTTTCAGCAAGACATAGTAGAAATAAAAATGAAACAGTTTTCTGTTACGCCGTGTTCTACTTTAACATGTAAAAGATAATAGTAGTTAACGTAGGGAATTGTTGTAAAACTGAAACAATAAACCAAGGCTTCTAAGAAAAGGAGAGAAGTTAAATATAAAGGAATCCAATAATTTTTATGAAAACTACACCTAAAATAGACGAATAGTTGAAAAGCTATCCTGCATCTACTGAAGTACTGACGGAAAAGCCTCCGAACCCTTGCTTACTTCTGTCATTTGAATTGAATACGTCGACATTTAAGTACAATTTAAATATGCTTTTAAGTGGTAATTTTTACAAAATTTACTAACAAATGTAAATTACCACCCAGATCAAAAGCAATCAAACCTCTTTTGGTTTTCAGAGGTTGAAAAGAATTTATTGGCCAATTTTCGAGATAATTTCGTATTTTACAGAACTTTGAGTTTTAATAGAGCTTTACATATGTATGTCGTGTATGTCATGCCTTAGAAATTGAAAGGACCAAAGTTATCGCAAAAATACTTTAAAAAAGAAAAAGCACAGAAGATATGCTTATTTTCGATATCGAGGGCAGAGATAAAAAAGGACTACAATTTTAGGTACCTTCAGTATTACATGATAAACCCAAAAGAAATAGCAAAATAAAAATTGGGGAAGAAATGGAAGAAGGACGATTGGAAAACATTAAGGGGAGATAAGTGACAGAAATAAAAAAGCAAATTAAGTATATCTCAGTAGGACTGCATTCTATCATTGTGAAATTTGTGAATGTAGCTAATTTTTTAGTGGGTTTTTAAACAGTGAACTCACAGACGCGTTAATTAATTTTCACAAAGGGTGTTCATGTTGTCGACTTTGTTCACGCTACTGATTGGTTTTTGTTAAAGTAAGGCAAAACAAAGAGGTTATGAGTTTTAGGCGGGGATTCCCAAAATTTGTAAAACTAATCATTCATTTCGTAAATAAAATAAAAGCTGTGAATATAAATAAATAAAACGTCAATTTGATGCATCATTCATTAAGTAAATTGCCGATGTTTTTCGTGGTTTGTTGCTTTAGCTCCTGAGTAAGGAGAATTTTATAAGCATTGAGTTCTTTGGCTACAATTCGCTCCGTAGTGCTTCGGGAAACTTGAAGTTGCTGAGAACGATGTCAAATTGATGTTTTAAGGTTTTTGGCTGCACTCTGACTTACAACAGTCTTTTCAGCTTAACGTTATATTTTTTTGTCTTAAAGCGATCCATTTTTAACAATCGGCATAAACTAGAGGTGTGCACAAGACATTACCCTTCACCGAATGCAATACTGTAGTGTACTCTTTTCTGTTGCTCTTGATTTTACGAGTGCACTGAAATGTGTATTTCTCATTTATTCAATGTATACAACAGCACTCGTTTACCTGTGAAGTAACGGAACTATGCTTTGTGTTGTAAGAGTTGAAAAATATGTGTACATAAGTGTTTCTATACATTCTTTGATTTCGCAATAAACTGATAAAAAAGGTTTTTCCTCGAAATAAAAAGTTTAAAAAAGTTACTGGCAATACAAGCGTCGACGAAGATGTTCGGTTCCCGAGAGCAAAACATTCGGAGCTTTCTTATTCATTGTTGTTAAAAAACAAAAACAAACAACAACATATGCATGTTGTGACTCTATGAAGAGTACAATATTTTTTGTTGCACTCTTCACACAACTCTCTTTTATACTGTTGTAGAATGGTTTACGAGTGCAGTTGTTTTTTTGTTCTCTATCTTTGCTTTACACTTATTTATATTTGCAGCTACAATCAATATTCGGTCTTGGGAAAAATGCAATACTGTGCAATTTTATATGTCTTGTGCACACCTCTAGCATAAAAATACGAGAAAGTTGGCTAATTTAAGAATTATTACATACATACATAATTGGTCATTACAACCCTTCAGTCAGGATTATTGACCTAGTTTCTCACACCACTTATGTTGTGTGTGTTAATTTTATACATAAGTGCCGGGACCTACAGTTTAAAGTCGACTCCGAACGACAGATTTTTTGAGAAACTTTTCATGGCAATTTTATTTACTCTCAGAGTTTTTGCCAGAAATCTGCTGAGAGGAAATCGGCGAAGAAACACTTTTTGTATTTTGTTTTGATGTCTGGCCTGGGGCTCGAACCCTGGCTTTGCGTCTAATAAGCCAACACACTACCTACTAGACTACGGCGACTTCCAACCATTAACAGAATTATTATATTCATAAAAAAACGGAAAAATTGTACTTCATTTAAAAAGTGCACTCCTACTGAGACACCCTTATGGAATAGAAGATTGGAGTAAAGAGTTACCCAACCAATGCCAGAGGTGAAACTCTCTAGGTCAGAAATCCAAACATATAAAGAGTCTTTAGCTCTGCATGACAAACTAGAAACTGTGGTTCTCAAGATAGTGAAGACAATATCATTCGTAATCACTCGGGCAAGACAAAACATTTAAATATGTGGAGTTGGAAATTTTACTTGGCGTCAAACATAACAATCATATGGGCTATAAGAAGCTAGAGTTATGATGACAATTGCATGCTATAGAAGTGACTGACTGACTGGTTTTGTTAACTCTCAATGTTTACTGTTCGTCGAATCGACGAAGCTAATTTACTCTTTATCATATATGTAACTCTTTTATGTTTGATCAAATTTCGATCTTTTTATCAACAACATTAGTTGATAACGAAAACTTGCAGTGAGTAGACGTACGATGGCCACTCATTATTTTAAAGTTGATTTTCGCAGGTTTGTAGTCGTCGCAACGACGAAGAGTAACTTTAGTGTAACTTTTTAAGTGGCCAATAGGTGGCCAATGTGTCTATTTTCTTGGAATTTTAAATATTACTTTTGTCAACAGTTACATTACGAGTATATATGTCTGTATACCCACAATATGTTCCTTAAAGGACAGAAGCCAAAAAACCGACGGCAGTACCTGAAAGATCTGCATGAATCCATTGCGACTCCCTATTTGAAGAGCAGACCCGAGACACTTAGTTTGCAGACTTCAGTTAAAGAAAAAATTCAAAATATAATGCCAAATCCGCAAGAAGCTGTTTAAAATGTTAATATAGGACCAAAAAAGCGTAAAATTTATCACCTCTGTCCGTATAGCAAGCGCAGAATGAAGAAAACTGCATGCTATATACAATATAAGAAAAGTATCTGTGGTGAACACAAAGTTTAACTTTGTGTCTCATGCATAAAATAAGACTAATGATCAAATATTATTTTCTTTAGTAATACTTGACTAAACATTTTTAAAGACTGTATATGAAATAAGTCATTTTTGTTTTTAATTTTTTGTGGTCTAGAAAATATAATTAATTTTAAAAACAAAAAAGTAGTTCAAATTCAATATTTTTTTTTTTTTATTTTTTGAATAAAAAATATTTTTGTTTAATTTTAACTTTAAAAATTTTTACGCTAGCATCATTTGTAAAAAAAAATGGAGAGTAACCTTCCAGGGTTAAGGAAATAAACTAATTCTAATTCTTAAATTTCTGCCTTTTGGTATAATATTTTCGTATTGTTTTCATCGTAAAACATTCACTGAATGAAACAAAGGCATCTCTTCTTATTGTCCGGATTTTCTTTCTTCCTCTTTTGTAGTTGTAATGAGCGCTTTGTTTGTGTAGAAAATGATGACTATTTATGCTAATGATGTTGTCTGGCATCATTTTTATTACATTTTAATTTATTATAACAACGTTACTTGTTATTTACTTGATATAATATTTTCAACTCAAAACCTCAATTAACCCATTAACGCCTGACCCCAGAATCCGTGGTCGAATTTCGATGAAATTTGGCACAAATAGTATTTGGAGTATTTGTATTGATATGAATATTTTTATTTTTTTTAAGTGTCATGGGGGCCTTTGTAGAGCATGTGTATTTTTCTACCCACTTCGGCATAAGTGTGTTCAAAATTAAAAATTTTTTCTCTTTATTATATGGCGACTAGACAACATATTTAAGCTATTTTTGAGAGTCTTATTGAAAATAACACGTTTGTGACAATAATAATCCTGACAAGAATGATAAATTTGCCAAAATTACTCCATTGAACACTGCACTGAATAAAAAAAATTCATGCAATTTGGCATATTTTCTCATAGTCTCGTCTGTCGGGTCAGCTAGTTAAAAAATATAAAATAAGTGATGACATTATGATAGTGCATTATCTTATGAAGATATTGACACTTCGTTTGATCAAATCGGACAAAAATTACCACAGTTATTATTTAACTAGTATACGAGTCGAGTTATATTTTGCATTCGAATTTACGAACGTGAAATAAAATTGATAGCTTGGTGTTACCAATTAAACGACGTTGTCCAACTTAAATAAATAAAGAATTTATAAAATAAATTAGTATAAAATAAAGGATTTATTTTAACAAAGAAATAATGACAAATAAGACAATAACATTTCTTTTATTTTAAAATAGTCATCCTCGGGGGTAATGTGGTTAAAACGTTACAATATGCCTTTAAACAATAATTCCTAAACTCTGGTGGATTTAAGTCCATTATATATGTCTCTAAATACCAAAGGCACCCTTATGTATTCCATTTTACGACATTTTTACATCGTCTGAACTCCTTCTAATACTGTGTTCAGATATGCACTTTTATTGAGTCAATATTCGGTTAATTGAGTTCAATATTTTAAGTATTCAGGCATTATGCAATTCAGCTTACTCAATATTCATTTGACAGCTGGTAAACAACAACGAAATTAGTGTCTTTTGCTAGTTTATTAACGTTTGTTTGTCGTTGTTGGCATTTGTGTTGTCAAATATCAACAGAAAGTGTTCGGTTAATTGTAATATGCTCACTAAACACACTTATGACAGTGCTGCATTTTAAGTTTTACTCAATATTACAACACTTTGTGTATTTATGGAGCAATTAATAAATGAAACTTTACATGAAATATTGAGCTCAATAATGGCGTTTATTGCGATTTACACAATAAAGGTGCTGAACGCCGTATAATGGAACTTTAGGCCATAGAAAAACAAACTTGGATGTTTAAAAAGTAGAAGGGAGCGAGTTACCTTTATTCGAAAAGCATCCGTTGAAGACAAAACAGACAACTTGAAATAATTGTCATCAATTTTGTTACAGATGGAAGCAAAGATCTATTAAACGAACTCACAGATTAATTCAAACTGTAAAAACTAGATTCGTATTTACTAACCTTTTTCAAGCTTTGGACAAAGCGTAGGGCTAAGACTTAATACTATTGTAGTTACGTAATCGGAAAACGTGTTGCAGTTCTTTTTCGAAATAGTCGAGGGTACTTGTTAATTAATTTTTTTTTTTTTTGTTTTTTAATTCTTGGGTCTAAGTACTTTCGACCTCTACTTGGCATGGGAATAAAAAGCAGACTATGCGTTTAGTATTTAGACTTATAATAAATGCTAGAAATTTAAACTTCCTTTTTAAACAGTTTGCATATTAGGTGAAAACAAAAAGTACATAAAAACACGGCAACAACAGCTGAGACAAAGTGATGAAAAATGGAGGTAAAGAAACAAAAAGCTAATAAATGTGTTTTTTAAATGTATATATTCAGTTCTGCTAAACAATAACATCATGAACTCGAGTGGCCATAAAATATTCATACGACTATGGAAAGTGTCATATAGTGGAGTGACTGCTGAACCCAACCAAACTGAAATGAACTTTTGTGGCTGCGACTACGTCTAGCCTTAACAATAATGGATTTTGTGCGACAATTAATCTAGGGATCTGTCGCGGTTGCCTTTTGATAAATCCTAGTAGAACAGAATTTTTGCAGAATGATATTATTGTTTTATATTTGCTTCACATCGCCTTCAGTTTTTTATTTGTGCAAAAGTTTCAGAGAGATTCAAGTGTTTTTCTATGAGAAAAAAATATAAACAAAATCCACAAGGATTGAACAAATGTTTTACTCATTCTTCGAATGCTAGGGAAAACTATGTACGTATTACAAAACGTCAAAAATATTATAAGTAATGTCAGCAATAAAATGAATATAATTTCGTAAAAAGTAGAAAAACTGCACATTTTGAATATTTTTATAAGTGTGGAAAAATTGTAGGAATAAATTTTTTCTTTTCTGACATGATTTATTTTTTTTTTTTTTTATTATTTTGTTTATTTACAATCTATTTTAACAATAATAAGTAAATATGATAACGAACTAAATAAATTAACATATGTTATTAAACTTCAGCAAGCTTAATAAACTAAATTTAATATTATATACAAATATTATTATTGAGATTGGCTCCTAAAGTTATTATTTCCTGAAAGGAAGATCTAATATATGAGCCCTTTTCAGTCTTCTAATTTCCTCCGTTTCATCCAATAGAGTTATTGCAAGAATATTACAGTGGTTACTAAGACGAGCTAAGTACCGCTGACTAAATGTATTTATTTCACTACTAACTGTGGGAATATCGAGATCCTTGTGAATTTGTTTGTTTGCTACAAACCACGGAGCATTTACAATCATTCTGAGGGTTTTTGATTGGTACCTCTGTAAAATTTCTATATTTGAATGGCTTGAGGTACCCCATAGTTGAATGCCATACGTCCATACAGGTTTTAGTATTACCTTATAAATCTTTATTTTATTTTCTAAACTAAGTTCTGACTTAGCACCTAGCAACCAATACAATCTTTTTGTTTTTATGTTAAGATCTTGTCTTTTTGCCATAATATGATTTTTCCATGTCAATCTTTTGTCAAGATGCAATCCAAGATATTTAACAGTATCAGTTTTTGGTAGCGCAGATCCGTTAAAATATAATGAAGGACATTCTTCACTTCTTAATGTAAATGTGACATGGTTACATTTTTGCGTGTTAATTTCAATTTTCCATTTTTCCAACCAATTTTGTAATATATCCAGCTCTCTCTGAATAACTACAGATGCATTATGTGATGATTGATCAGAATATAATATTGCAGTATCATCTAAGGTGATGTTATTATTAACAGGTATATCATATGTAAAAACAGTGTATAAAATAGGACCTAGGACACTTCCTTGCGGTACACCAGCTTTTATATCACATATGTCAGAATTTTCATCAGCAATTTTAACATAAAACGTCCGCTCATTTAAATAGGATTTTAGGAATAAATAATAAGGAGTCGGTAGAATTGTTTTTAATTTAAATAAGAGTCCTTCATGCCACACTCTGTCAAACGCCTGTTTTACATCTAAAAACACTGCACAACAATATAACTTTTTTTCTAATGAATTAGAAATAAAATTAACTACTCGATGGCATTGCTCCGGTGTTCCATGCTTGTGTCTAAAACCAAATTGGTGATCAGGTATTATATTTTCTTTTTCCAGAATTGGAAGCAATCTGCTTTTAAATAACCTTTCAAATATTTTCGAAAATATTGGTAATAAACTTATTGGCCTGTATGATGATATTTCATTTTCCGGTTTATTAGGTTTGTTAATCATTATAATTTCTGCGCACTTCCACTGAATTGGAAAATGCGATAATCTAATTACTGCATTATATAAAAGCGTTAAAAATATAATACCTTTCTTTGAAAGCGACTTAGCAACTATCGGTCGAATTTTATCATACCCAGGAGACTTTGTATTATTTAATTTAACTATTTCTTTCTGAACTTCTCTTGGCGAAAATGGTTTTATCGGAAGGTCCATAGGGCAAGCACAGTCTAGAAAATTCATAATATTGTTTTCCTCTAAAGAGTTCATAACAGGACTTGTTTGAAAGGTTTGCTCTAGATGTGTAGAAAATGCATTAACCTTACTTTTATTATTTCTGCGCCATCTTCCATTAGAGTCTTTAATGGGAACGTTTCTCGAAGTAGGTTTCTTAAGGTACTTAGTGGTTTTCCATAACCTAAACTCATTATTACTTGAGTCATTCAAATTTTTTAAAAAGTTGGATAGTTCTTCATTTTTAATTTCATTAAGGCGTTTTTTTAAATGTTTTGCCGCTCGATTATAGTTTGTTTTGTCGGTTACATTTCTGCTTTGCTGCCATACTCTTCTAAGCCTTCTTTTTTCTGCTAAAAGCACTCTAATCTCTCTAGACAAGTAATAGTTGTTATGATTATGTGATACTGATTGTGGGGTAGACACAAACGCGGCTTCATGTATCAGTTTCGTAAAGTTCTCTACTGCATCTTCAAGTTCAACACCTGATTTTAAACTTGTATTGAGTTGAATGTTCTCATCAATCCATCTTTGGAACATATTGACATTTGTTTGGGAAGAGAAAATGCTCATGTTCCGAATAACTGTCTGTAGAGCAGCATTGTAACAAGCAATGACAGGAGTATGGTCAGAGCTTAGATCGTCACTATCGATTATGCTTAAAAGTTGACTTGATAAGCCTGAATAAATAAAAAAGTCCAAAACGTCGGGGATTTTGTTTGGATCACTAGGCCAATAAGTGGGTCTGCCAGTAGAGAGCGTTTTGTATTTATTTTTTTGGATACACTTATAAAGTTCTCTTCCCTTTGGGTTCGTTAACCTTGAACCCCACCAAGGGTGTTTTGCATTAAAATCACCGCCAATTATGAATCTAGGACCAAACATTTTAAAAAAGTCATCATAGTTTGCTTCTGTTATGCTGTGTCTTGGTGGAAAATAAACGGAAAACACACAAATGTCTATATTATTGCATTTGATTTTAATACTACAAGCTTGTAGTGATGGTTGTACAATTGGGGCTACAATTTCAAACTTAATGGAAGACTTAACTAATATTGCTGAGCCAGCATGTGCTCTACCATCAGGATGATTAGCCTGCACAGTGTTGTAGTTTCTTATTTTAAAATATGTCTTACTTGTAAAATGCGTTTCAGATATAAGTAACAAATCTAAATAATTAGCGTTAAGAAAAATTTCTATTTCCTTCGTGTGATTGGAAGCACCGTTTGCATTCCATGTTGCAATTCTTAAATTCATTTGCATAATTTCATCATAATTTGCGTCATCATTTCAAACATTTTATCCATCATTATTTCCAGTCTCTCCATAAATCTGTTTTCTACACTTGTTGGTGCACTTTTAACTGCCTCTGAATAAGACATTCCACCATGACTATTTGAATTATTATTGGCTTCATTAAAATTATTTGAATTGTGAGAACTTATACCAGTATATGAGTCGAAGTCGCCGTAGTCTAGTAGGTAGTGTGTTGGCTTATTAGACTGAAGGCCCGAGTTCGAATCCCAGGTCTGACATCAAAACGAAATTTGAAAAAATATTTCTTCGGCGACTTCCTCTCAGCAGATTTCTGGCAAAAACTCTGAGAGTAAAATAAAATTGCCATGAACAGCTTCTCAAAAAACTGTCGTTCGGAGTCGACTTTAAACTGTAGGTCCCGCCACTCATGTATAAAATTAACGCACACAACATAAGTGGTGTGAGAAGCTAGGTCGTAATCCTGACTGAAGGGTTGTAATGACCAATTATGTATGTATGTATGTATGTATACCAGTATATGATTTATAACAGAATTTGCTGGAGGAATTAAAATTTAATTAACAAGATATGTAGTCTTATAATATAATTTATTAGCAAACACAAAACAGTAATTAAACATAAAAATAATAATACTAATAATATTTGGTATCATTTATCATGATTTTAAAACTATAAACAATAACAATGTACTTACATAACTATATAAAGGCGCCTGGAGACGATCAAATAAATTCATCAAATAATATATAAGTGTGAGTGTCATGTGATTGACGTTTAAAAGGAGACGTACAAATAAATTCGCCAATCATCATTTGCATTTTGATTTTGTAGTGTTCGTTTCGTAAAAAGTCTTCATCGGATGACGATTTGCTGATTTTGACATCGTGTGCAATTTTATTAAGAAAAAAAAAAAACGAAAATATGAAAAGATAAATCTTTGGATGAAAAGTTGATATATAAAACGGAATCAGTTTTCACAAGAAAACCATTTAAATGAATCAAAATTTAAATGTAAAGCCGACTATGGAAATTTTTATATTATATATATAATAGATATTATATTTTTTTTTTTTTTATGAAACCAGCACTCAGGGGATGGCCCCTACTCATGCAGTGCATTGTGCAGGTTTTTTAGGAAAGGTGGAAAGGGGGAAGATGCGAACGGCAAGGAAACGAGCTGCTGCTAGGTGACTCTAAAGTGGCCAGTGCTATACCTTCACCATTAGACAGTCTACAGGCAATCGTCCCCAAGAAGCCCGCAGTTTCTCACACCACTTATGTTGAGAAATATACATATATATAAGTGGCGGGACCTACAGTTTAAAGTCGACTCCGAACGACAGATTTTTTGAGAAACTGAGAAGAAATCGCCGAAAAAGTTTTTTTTTTATTTTTTTTTTATTTTTTGATGTCTGGCCTGGGACTCGAACCCTGGCTTTTAAGTCTAATAAGCCAGCACACTACCTACTAGACCACGGCGACCCCAAATATTGTAACGAAAATGGAAATGGTGTTATTAAAATAATAAACAAAAGCTCCAAAAACAACACAATGGACTTGATCATGTATAAAATGATAAACAAAAGCTCCAAAAACAAAAAAATGGACTCGTTCACGTGATCAACGAGTAAGTAAAAATATAGCAACAAAAGCAATGGACTTGTTTACAAGATCTTATTCATCGATCGACAAAAATATAGCAACAACGTCAGTGTATAAAAAAAATAACGGATAGACAAATAAATAAGCAACAACAACTCTGCCTGGACGAACTTTAACAAGATACACAAACAACAATGATGAGGACAGCTTGTTTACATTTTTGGATATTTCTCGAAGACATTCTCCTTCAAGTGCATTCATCAGACTGCTGACCCTTGTGATCAGCGTTGCCATTTTAAAAAAAAAAAACCTTTTTATTTCTGGGAAAAAAACTTTTTTTTTTCTACAAAAGTATCAACATTTTTAAAGGAAACACCGGAGACCGGTTTCCTCTATTGGTGTTTCTTTGCTACTTTTGCCCGGGACTGATAAAATACACAATATTTTATTTAAAAATGTAAATATTTCGTGTTATTGTTGAATTTATTGAAATTTTGAATTTTTCGAAAAAACTTGTTTTGTTATACAACAACTTTAATGAAAACTTGTTCGCATCTCAAAAAACTTGGAAAAAAAGGGAAAACTTGGCAAATGGCAACGCTGCTTCTGATATAAAAGGCAAGACAGAGCAAGCAACGATGATTCAGTTAGAATTCAGTGAGTCGTGTGTGAAGACGACACGTGAGATTCAGTTAGAATTCAGTCAGTCAGAATAATTGTGGTTTGAAGATCTCCGTATAGTGCTTACAAAAAGGTTGCAAGCAGAGAGAGAATAACGAACAATTGTTATTGCGTACGCGGAAGAGAATCGTGATTTGAAGTTCTAAGGAACGAGTGTGTAAAAGAAAGAATAACAAAGTAACTCGTTATTGTCTAAGTCAGTAAATTGTTATTGGTTAAGTTAAATCGATAAAGGTGGCACACGGAATTGTGCGAATAATAAAGGATTATTTTAAAATTATACACATATTTATTTTTATTTTATTTGCAATCTACGAATTCATATTTTTAACGTTTTTAAAAGGGAAAACAATAACAATATTATATATAAACACCCACAAAATATAAAATAAATACACACAAAATATATAATATAGATTCTCAATAAAAAAAAATATTTCTTTGTTTATCAGCGCATGAATGTGTTCATTACGACAATGTCGAAGCAAATGAGATAATGCTTGTCAATCACAATTGGAGACGATCAAATAAAAGGTCATCAAATGAAAAAATCAAAATTTTTGATTTTCATCAATCAAAGTCGACAACTTATACGTATATAAGGCCAACAAGCACACATATAAGTCGTTGATGATTTTATTTGATCGTCTCCAGGTGCCTTAAGAATTTGTGAATGATATAATTATGAAAGAACTTTTTAAAATTTTTAAAACTGCATAATTTATGGGGACCCTTGCCAACAGAAACGCTGAACAAAACTGCTACATTCAATGCTATATGGTGTGCTGGACTTTAAGGGATTTTAATATATTTTAAAGATATATTTTAATTTTGAATTTTAAATTTACTCTCAGTTCTGATGGGGAGTATCTACACTTTTGAAATGTTATATATATGTATGTATTACACATATTGTGGTAGCTATACTTTTGCTATCCCCTGTTTGTAAGGTTCGCCTATCTTATTTCTGCTTTTGCTAACGTAAATCTGTACATCAAAGGCATATGACCGGCAATGTTACCTTTAGCCCTGCACTTATTTTCGATGTAGCAACTTCTAGAACATACTGTTGATTTGTTATTCTATAGAATTTATGTAGTTTATAGTTATAGCAATTTGAACTTAGTTTCTCGTATTTCTTTCTCTATTCTCGTAATTTCTTTCAAAACAAATATTTTCGGAAATAAAGACTCAGCGTTTATTGTAAACTTGCTTAGTTCAAATTAATCAATAATATACACTATAGGTGAAGCTGTTAAACTTTTTTAAGTACATGCTTTAAAAAAATACTTATTTTTTACTTTTTTTTTATTAATTTTTCAGAAACGTATATTTTTATTCAGATTTTCACCAAAAAATAAATCTCGTTGATAACGATTGGGAAGATAACGAAAAATAAACATATTATTTGCAACATTTTTTTTGCACATGCGTTTTGTCTTGGGCTTTTTAGAATATTTGATCTAAAAAAACATTTTAGCATATAATAGATTGCCGGTTATGGTCAAACTACTGATGAATTTCAACGAAAAATTCAATTTCAATTAACACATAGAATGTTTTAATTAATACACAGAATGTATTAATACATAGAATGTATTATTTAATATAGTGCTTTTAAGTAGGCATCTGTTTTAACTTCGATTAAAAATTTGTTCTAGAAGCAACAGCATATTCCTACATTGTTTCCATGAAAAAAATCATTGTAGCAAATTAAATCCAGCAATGAATTTCTGAAAACAATGCTGATGCTATAATATTTAATGAAGAATATTCGGTATAATTTGAAAAACTTTACATTGTTAAGGCTGAGCAAACTAATATTTTCTCACTGGAAGTTATGGAAATCTGGAAGCATATTGATATTGAGTTAACAAATTTCACACAACACAAATGCAAATCCAAAATTTCGTTAATAAAGTATTGCCTACAAAATATAAATTCACACAATTTACAGCAGAATTACATAGAATTATAAACCAAAATAAATGCCGTGATGAGAAATTATCATTTAGTTGGGACATAAACGTATAATGCGTGGGTTATTCTAAGAGAAGAGTTGATTGAACATTCCCATTTATAATTCTGTGCTGAGAATACTAAATTATTTCGGTCAGATAATGAGAACTGTATCGCTGTGATACATACATACATAATTGATCATTATTAACCTTCAGTCAGGATTACGGCCCAGCTTCTCACACCATTTATGTTGTGTGTGTTAATTTTATACATGAGTTGTGGGACCTACAGTTTAAACGGCATATTTTGAATAAGCAGTTTTATTGACATTCAGAGTTTTTTTGCTGAGAGGAAATCGCTGAAGATATATTTCTTAATACGGTAACACCTAAATGTAGTAACACTTAGACTACGACAACTTGTAACAATACCGATGTGATAGCGCTATTTAAACTGATAGGAGAAAAGGTGAAATTTTGAACGATATTAACGGACGGAATTAAACACAATTTCGTCTGGGGGTGCTTAAAGCTGTTTGAGAAGACGGGAGATGGTAAAGATCGTTTCCGGTTGGCTATCCTCTCATAGTACGAACACCGCTGGTTGTCAAAGATGTAAAATCAAGAATTGTACAAAAAAATGTATGTTCCGGAAGATGAATATCTTGTAAAAGTTCATAAGTCAAATGACTAAAAAAGGCTTAAGACTTGGTACTCTCAACCGACGTACCGGACATAAAGCCCGGAATAAATTTTACGGTGCAGAAAAAAATTAACTTGTAAAGTAATAAGGTGTATACGTGGTTTAAGAATACATCTGAACTGATTTTTTGGGACGAAAGTTTCATCACCCAGCTTCGGTCATGGTTTGGTGAAATGTTTTTATTTGAATTTCTGGAAACAAGTAGTCGAAGCGTCGGCTAAGGTTTACCAAGTAACCGTTCCAAAATCCGTTGTAAAACTACTTAACCTTTGCATGTTCCAAAAGCGGCTAGTAAGATTCTACAGCAGCTCATAAAGCTACATAAATGTGACTGCTAAATAATTTATCAGAATTTAGCATCCCCTAACTGATCTACAAATTATGTATAGTTTTAGTTGATATTGTTTACCACAAATATCCCCAAAATTTATTTCTTTAAGGCAGTCTTAATTCTTGTTGCGGCCAATTTTTCAACTAACGGGATGCATACGAATACTGATGACCAGTCGGGCATAAAGCCAGGCATCAAAACGAAATATAAAAAAAAAATATTTCTTCGGCGACTGCCTCTCAGCAGATTTCTGGCAAACCTCTGAGAGTAAATAAACCTGCCATGAATAAGTTTCTCAAAAATTTGTCGTTCGAAGTCGACATTAAACTGTAGGTCCCGCCACTAATGTATAAAATTAACGCACACAACATAAGTGGTGTGAGAAGCTAGGTCGAAATCCTGACTGAAGGGTTGTAATGACCAATTATGTATGTATGTATGTGCAGTAATATTTATGTCTCTACTGAGTATTTACGCTTTAATATTGTATGAAAATTAAAATATTCGCTATTAACTTTAAATTTGTAAAGAGTTTGGTTTAAATTTTTGCTTTAAGGGCATTCACAGCCGTTGCTTGTTAATTGTTTTTTCGCTACCCACTGATATTAACTAGACCACCTCCATTCTCTTCTTAGAGTAAATAAAATGAAATGGAGAACAAAAACTCATTATCCACAGGTATTTACGATTAAGCTTTAGGAAACTGATATTGCCTCTGACTGTCATAGGTAACAATGACGAAGATTGTTTTTGTTTTTTTTTTCTTTTCGAATGTGTTTCTCTATTTGCTTAAAATAGTAGTGGTGTGTGTAAAACAGACAATGGCGAGTATGCCATGTAAGAAACAGAAATAGACCATTTGGACTTTTTTTAAAAGCACATAAGACTATAAGATGCTCTATTCCACAATATATCTTAGGCAATTATAAGACTTTTACGATACAATAGTTATTTTGAAAGTAGAAGGAAACTAAAGATTGAATGTGTCCACTATTTTACTAATTACGCCGATCCTATTATGTTAGATTAATTTGGTAAACATCGTAAAAAAGTATTTGGGTCCTGTAAGGTATCACTTTAATAAAGATTAAGCCAATTTCGTAATTTATCTTTTCATTTATCTATGACTGCTTCATTTATCTATAAATTCTGACTGCTTTTCCTCAACCATCCAAAAAGTTTATTAAGGGGAGGATTTTAACCAAATCAGCTTTGACTACCCACATTCACTTCATGAATTCTAGGTCTCAAAAATAATTCATCGCAGAATCTTAAATAATCACCTTTTTATTTAATTGGTCCGGATTACATCAATAATTGTCGGTATCAACAGTTTAACTTTGACTTCAAACAACTAGTCCCTTGTATGCAGGAATGTCATTATGACTGTCATATATTCGTATTCAACCAAACTTTCCTAGTCCCTATATACTTCATCTATATATCTATGTATATCTATAGTGAGATGATTTGGTTGTCCCTTGTCAGAAGACTGAGTATCCTGCATGAATGCCAAATATTTGTCTATCTTAAGATGAGGCTTTATTATTTTATTTATTTATTTATTATATACGTATACGTCTTGATGATTACCTCCATCCCTTCCTTATCTCTGAGTAAATATTTGTTTAACTCGATTCAAACAGCGGCTGACTTAGTAGCTACTATTGGTCTGAATTGAACTACCGTAATCGGGTATTATATTGGACAATCTCAGATCAAAGGTTGAACTTCGTTCTAAGAACGCCTCTTATTGTGATTGTTAGCATTTACAGTTTCCTCAGGCAGTTTTCTTCAAAGCCAACCACAAAACCATCTCTGTCAGATGGAATTGGTTTGATTACACAGTCATACAGTTTGTATACGTTTTTTGTGTTAGCAACCAAGTTGAGAGCAGTGCCGCCACAGTGATTCTGCATTAAGTATTTAAACCAAATAGAGTAAGAACTTTTTCGTTGATGCCATGTTTAGCGAATTAAGACAAACTTCTTTATATCTTCTTGTGAATAGTAATAACTGTATCTTAGTTGGGTTAACCGCCATGCCACGTTCGTTGCATCATTTACCATTTTGCACGACTTGATAGCCTTCAATATAGTGTTGACGAGAAAAACTATAGAATCACTTGCAAAGTTTAACGTAACGTAACATTAAATCGATATGCCTACAATGACTACAGCATTAATATTAATTTGTCTCATGACATTAATAACTGTCTGTAATACCTATAAAATGTCATTAAAAGCAACTTCTACATATGTCGAGAAAAACTATATTGATCATCAGTAGGGTGTAAAAGTGTAAAGAATAAAACATATTGCTGCAATGGCTGTTGAAGACGACAAATATTTACGCATTGGGACAAATTAAAAAAATTTTTTTATTAAACGTCGTTTATGAACCATACAAGAAAACAAGTCCAGGCATACACTGGTACGGCTAGGCAGTAACAATGAATTAAAAAAAAAGGAAATGCGAAAAAAAATAAAGAAAAGAGCTCGCAAAAGGAACAGGATTCGTGTCATTAGATATAATTCTCAATAAATAATACAAACTCTTGCTATTGTAATTCATAGCACCACAGTATGGAAACATTTGAGTTTGGTTTTTGAGTTTAGTCGCCGTAGTCTAGTAGGTAGTGTGTTGGCTTATTAGATGTGAGGCCACGTCAGACATCTCCAACAAAATGAAATATGAAAAAATATTTCTTCTATGACTTCCTCTCAGCAGATTTCTGGCAAAAATCATCAGAAATCATCAAAAATCAGAAATCTGTCGTTCGGTGTCGACATTAAATTGTAGGTCGTAATTCTAACCGAAGTTTTGCAATGACCAGTTATGTATGTAACGAAAATGAAAGAAAACAAAGAAAAGAAACTTATTTATTTATTAATTAAAATGCAATTACTTAGGCCTTATGCTCAGTGTAGTGTAACAGACCAAAGTCTCTGATGGGAATCGAACCCTCGACCCTCGACCCTCGAACCCATTAGACTACCAGGGCACCCACAAAGGAAAAAAGTGATACAAAGATGTGGAAGAACGAATTCGCTAAATCTTTACGTTTGAAAATGAAGTTTCTGTAATAATACTATTTAACAAATTTAATGTAGCAGTTAAAGGACGATTACTGAAAATAACAGAATATCAAAATTTCATAAAGCTAGTTCAGAACACAAAGTGAAATGATGTTTAAATCAAGAACAGCATTCATGGCTGAAAAAAATAAAACTCACAAAATTAAACTGAATGGGAGACCCTGAAAGTTAATGTAAGAGGACGTTTTTGGGTATTATAATCCAAAAACATAACTTATAAAAGGATGAAAGAATACCACTGAATATAAATGAAGGCCAACATAAGCAGTTAACAGACTATTTACCAATATTATCATATCATATGCATACAAACAATAAAAATTGTTTTCATGGAAATAAGAAAACCTCTTTTGATAAGCATTCAAAGGTATTTTCAACATTTCCTTTTTGTTAAGGTATCTCTTATGAAAATATGTATCCTTTAAACGTAAAAGTTTTGTATTCTACGACAGTGTTTATGTGCGATATATCCTGGTCACATTGTAAACACTTAAAAGGTGTTTAATACCTTGATAGATCATCGATTGTTGTAATAATAGCTGGATTTATTTATGTTACTTCCCATATGCATACATACTAGTGAGTATGAGTTGTTTGTTATGGTACCAAAGACAACATTTTTGTGTGACTTACGAATAAAATTAAAGAAAGGCAAAAGAATTGTGAAACATTTTAGGAATCAACAGAATCCTGCATAGGCATCTAGTATTTTATACAAATCCATTTAAGCCAAAAAGGTAAATTGCTGTTGTATATAAATGTATCTGCTTTGTTATACTTTAAGATAAGGAGCATAATAAAGGAGTAAGATTTCTATACAACGTTTTCTTCTTCTTACAATGTTTTTTTTTTTTTTTTGATACTCTTACAGAAGAAGGCTGTTTTCTAAACTTTAGTACAAAAATAGAGGTTTAAAGATTTGTTCAAAACATAATATATAATATACATACATATAAGGTATAGGCTAGGTTGGTTACGTAGTATGGTGAAAAATACATCTACACCTAGAGATCTGTAAAGTTGCAAAGCAGATAAGACCGAAAACTAGGAGAGGAAAAAAAGAGAAATTTTAGTTCATAAATTTTAAGGCACACGGTTATAAACAATCTGTACTTGCAAAAAAAATTATGGAAATGCGAACCATTTTTTAAATTTACTGCCACTGTTCTTTTATTGCTACTGTTCTTTTTCTTACTTACAGGCAATTCATTCAATGGATAATGCAGCAAACTTAAAACAATGTCAATTTCATATACTCCGATGATCCACAAAATTTTTGAATTTGGGGTTCAGAAATTGCTCTTGCAACACATGAGCAAAAAAAAAAACACAAAACGGGCAACTATCTGATGCCAATTTTCATTAGGCAACTTGTTTAGTCCTTACTTTTTTTAAAATGAGGCCGAAACCGCAGTGGCTGCAAACGGAGTTCTTGTATCTTTAACTGAACGGTATGGATTAGGCGACGTGTGATTTGAGCAAGTCGACATAACCTGCCACACTGCGCATGTGCTAAATCAACTTATTACAGCAACGATATCCAAAACAAATTACCGCAAGAAATGGTCATGTCAAGTGGCTATCAATATCAGGCGATTAAATACAGTTCGATTTTTTTCAAGAGGATTGTATAAATTTCGGCTTCATGTAAGAAAACCGGAGACACAAACACATCGTTATGAAAAACTCGTAGAAAATTTTATGATAAGAACAGTGGCCGCCTATAGGTGGATAGTTCGTTTCACATTTAATAGGGACATGCCTTCTTTATAACCCAAAAAGAAATCATTTTTATGAAAAAATGCATTCATACAGGGAACCCCTTTGCTATTGCTGAAATTGAAAAATGATGTAAAGACCATAAGTAAGAACATCATCTTGCTTAACGTCCCTCTGGTAACTTTCAAAATAGTTTAGTGTGATGCAATATGTAATTCTCAATTCTCGAGCCGCTTGGAACTGAACTAGATTCCGAAATCTACTGTGCAATCTTAAAGAAATAACTATTTAAAGATTTAAAACTACAGGGAGTCTTTTTTAAGCGTTTCCAAATTTTAAATTCAAATAAAACAAAGCGTGTCTGAGACAACTTCTAAATTTTTGATTTTTTTGAATGCCTTTATGTATGTAATATAAAATCGTTTAAATTCTGTGTTTTGTAGCTTATCCGCATACATCTACGACTTTAGCAAACTCTACAAGAAAAATCTAACGGCATCAAATCGGCAGATCTCGGAAGCTAGTTCAAATTACCTCCAGGTGGCATGGCCCCGCCCTCAAAGCGTTTATACAGAATATTCCATACAATATGAGTTGTGTAGCACGTAGCGTAGTCCCACTGACAACAAAATTAGGGTCAGTTGCCAACTGCTCCAGAGCCTAATCATAGAGATGATTTGGCAAAATAGACTGAATAATTAATAACTAAATAGTTTTACAGACGTAGCTTCAATAAGATGGTCGTTATCAGCTGCATAATTTTAGGAATCCTGGTTGGAGGACTCGAAGTCGCCGTAGTCTAGTAGGTAGTGTGTTGGCTTATTAGACATAAAGCCAGGGTTCGAGCCCCAGGCCAGACATCAAAACAAAATACAAAAAGTATTACTTCAGCGATTTCCTCTCAGCAGATTTCTGGCAAAAACTCTGAGAGTAAATAAAAATTGCCATGAAAAGTTTCTCAAAAAAAATCTGTCGTTCGGAGTCGACTTTAAACTGTAGGTCCCGCCACTTATGTATAAAAATTAACACACACAACATAAGTGGTGTGAGAAACTAGGTCAATAATCCTGACTGAAGGGTTGTAATGACCAATTATGTATGTATGTATGGTTGGAGGACTCTGTATTAGAATCTTTAAATTTTGTGCGAGTTGTTTTGGTATTTAGCGACAGTACTAAACCTGATTATGGTAGAATCAGAACAGTTGATGAGGAATGAATTTAAAGCCAATATTAATGAAATTCTAACCGGAAAAATAAAACATTGTTACTTACATTACAGGTTTTGGCAAATAATAAAAAAATAAATTAATTTACTTTTCATTTCAACAAAAAGTATCAGATTTACCAAAGCGGATTAATTATAATGTTAACTTGTATCATTTTATTTAAGTATCCGTCATAAAAATTGTTAAATTTTTTTTTTTTTTTTTTTAATATTCAAAATGTATGTAATGTTGGTTCCTCCAAGGAGCTTTATTTTCTTTATTTATACTTTTGGTTTATCACGTACAGCACATTAAAACAAATTGAAAATAATTCTCATAGATATAATTGGGTTTAGTCACGTAAAGCCTAGTAATTTGTTAATTTTTTAAATGTTATTGTCGCATTTTAACATTTATTTAAAACATAAGTGCGTAGATTGCAAGTACTATTGATTTTAATGTACTTATATGTCACACGTGTGAATTACTTTTCCTGCGCTGATCATCTCGATGTGATTCTCTCCCACCATCATTTAGTCGATGTTGTTTTTATAATCATTTTCCATAATAATATACAAATTTTTCATCGTAATAGTAATCTGAATATTTCTGTATGGTATTGCAAAACTATCAGAAGCAACATTTGCCGTAAATCGATTTTGCCTATTACATGCAACAAATCATTTTCAAAAATTCCGATTAACAAACAAACTCTTCCATCATATTGTTACGAAAATGGAAACGGTGCACCATCGTTTAACATTAAAACAAATACAACGAACTTGTTACAAGTAAACCAACAAACCATGAGTATGAAAGAGAAGGGGATAGACAAGTAAGCGAGAACGCAACAACAAAGAATGCAACCAAAATACGCAAACAACAATGAAATTACGAGAGTTCTCAAGAAAGCGAAAACACGAACATTCTACTTCAAGAATGTTCGTCAGACTGTTTACGTGGGCATATAAAAAGGCAAGACAAAGCACGCAACGAGTAGTAAGAATTCAGTCAGGCTTATGTGAAGACGCGTTGCGTGTGAAGAGAACAGTCGTGGTTTGAAGATCTCCGCTATACAGATCTAACGAACAAGTGTTGTTGTTTACGCAAAGGGTGTAAGCAAAGAAGAATAACGAACAAGCAAATTATTGTTGTATACATCAGGTCGGACGCAGTGGCACACAAAAATTGTGCGAACAATGAAGAATTTAATTGAAACTAAACACCAATTTATTTTTATTTTGTTTGCAATCAACGAACTCATATTTTAAAAAGGTAAAAACGTAACAATATGCATTAATCACATCCGTCAATAAAAACATAGTCAATCTCACGTGATTATAGTCAACAATATTAATGCGTCATCTTTAGCTGTGGGTGGTGTAAATATTGTGAAGTCATTAGTTCTCGTAATTTTGAAATGAATGAATGGAATGAAAATGCTGTGTGATACTCGCTTATCTTCCATCTTACTTTTGTAATTGTCGAAAGAAGCATTCAAGCGCCCCTTTTTCTTATAACGGTGCAAGAAATACTTTACTTCATCTGATCTTCTTACTATTTACACCACTTGTATCCAACCAAAAATGGAATACAACAAAGTCCATTTCGAGGCTTTTCGACCTCGTACAAAAGAAGACGAATGTGCTTATTAAAAACAGTGGGGTATCCAACTTTATTGATTCATTAGACAATCGGTTCAATGTAGCCTGTCTACCGCTGTTCTACCGTTACTTCAATAGAATGCGTTCGAGGAAAATGACATATTTTTATTTAATGCACGTCTATTATATAGAGTCTATCCGTTTGGGGTTGATTGGCCAGTAATTGCCAAAATTCATTACGGATAGAATTCCTTGCTTAGTCTCTGTCTGTATGTTCACATACAGTACATACATACATACAATATTCTTGCAGAATATTTTCCGGTCACTTCTAATATAAATGCATTCAAAACTAATATCCATAAAAACCCTCTTTCCTCTCTTATATAACATTTATTACTCAAAACACTGCACATATAAGGATCATTTTGAAAGTGTTGGTCTTAAAAGAAAAGTATACGTAGGCGGGAAGAACAAATTCAGGAACAGCAAATGTTTTCACACAGGCTTCAGTCATTTGATAAGGGAAGATAGGAAAATGAATCTACTTGTATAGATTAGACAAATCTGAATTGTTATGCACATAAGTAATTTCCTCAAATAAACGAGACAAAATGAGTACTCTAAAGGTGTTTTGGTATTGTACTACCACCACCATGCTTAACCGCTTTTTAAGATGTTGTTTTTTAAATAATTTTTCCTCCATATTAAAGTACATCTATACGAATAAAAATTATATATTTTGCCTCGTCTTAAGAAAACACGTTATCATTTTTATGGGTTTAAGTAGGCGAAAGAAAAATAAGTAATTCAATCTAAGTCCTTTAGAACTTGCGTGAAATAGTTAAGCATTGCTTCGGTAGTGCCATTCTGTGAGTAAGCATCAGGTGTGGACAGTTTGAAATTTATTGCGAAAAGAGAAATTGCACGATGATGTAGATTTTGCTAAAAAAAAATCATCTTTTCGATGATCCTCATTTTCATCTTGGTGGGTGCGTTAATAAGCAAAATTGGTGTATTTGAGGCTCAGAAAATCCACCCGTGGTCTTACAGAAGCCAATGCACGCATTACGAGTGACTGTTTGGTGAGGCTTGTGGAACGGAGGCATCATTTGCTCATATTTCTTTGAAAATGAGGACGACGCAACCATTACGCTCTATGGAGACAACTATCACACCATGATAATCGATTTTTTCGTACGCGATCTTCATGGTATTGTTGTGAACGATGGTTGATGGTTAACTCATAATGGCATCTCATGCCACAATCGATGTATAGCGTCAAACGTTTGATGGCCGTTTAATTAGCCAAGAAGCTGCGATTTGACACCATTGGACTATTTTCTGTAGGGCGCCGTTAAAGAAAAGTGTTATGCCGACAAAGAAGATATAATTAAGTTTTTGAAGGCCAACATTCGTGCTGCCCTTGCCGAAATACAACCTCATACACCCTAAGAAGTGCACGAAAATTGGTCCAATCGAATGAGGTAATGTGAGGCCAATCGCGGCAGCCATATGCATGAAGTAATATTCCATTCTAACCGAAACAAAATTTCGAACCTTTTATTTTAATTTAATCTTTTAAAATTTCCACTTGCTTAAAGTTCAAAAAATTGCTTTCACATATTGGGGTCCACTGTATATTAAAAAATAAATGAACGAATATTTATTTATAACGTTTTCAAAAGCATGTGTAAAATAATTTTTTAATAAAATTTTGACAACTACTATAATTTAATCTCTTAAACAGACGATTACTTTAGAAGTAAAATTTCAGTTGCATTTAATTACGATTGTAGAAGCCATCACGTAACGAGTTGTTACTGACATAACTTGAATTTAAATTTAATTTATATGTGCGTCAAATCTTCATACGAATCTAATATGAATTGTATATTTGAAGTTAAGCTATGCAGTAACATTTGTAACGATGTGCTACATTTTACTCTAAATTCCAAGAAATTAAAATTTCTGCATTACTGTTACGAATGCAACGACTCTCATTTAACAAATTTCATATAACTTTTTTAATAAAAAAAAATCCGGTAAAGGACACGCAATCAAAGTTTCAAAACGTTAATGTTCGTATAAGTATATATGTATTTATGTACGTATATATGTATTATAACTTGAAAGTTGTATTTCATAATTTCGTAACGTTGTAGTTTTTTGTTCTTTTATTTTACGTCAAGTGTTGCGTCATATTTCCGTGCGATGTTATATGAGCAAAATGTGTAGTTGTGCAGTAAAATATGTCGCATCATCAAATTTTACATTCACTGACTTAAGCCTTTGTTACATATCATATAGTAAATGCAAAAGCTTATAATATGTTTAAATTAAATTCATGTGCAATGAGGTGAAGTTCATGTGCCATAAATTTAATAAAGGTATAATAAAACAGTTTCATGTGCATAAAATAGTTTCAACTATAAAAAGGTATAGGATTTCAGGAATTCTAGAAATATTGCATACCTTGTTTTATAGTCAACACAAGACTTAAAGAAAAACTTTTAAAACTAATACTCACACAACTGAGTTCACTGCAAAATACATTAACTACAAGCCATATTATGATAGAATTATACTCAAGTATTAAAGCAAATCGAATTTTTTACGTACATTACACGGTGCGACAGTGAAAATACACCCGAGTAACTACATAGTCCACATTGTTCAGTTAGGTGAGTAGAACTCAAAAATACCTTTTTTATATTTCTGGAACCCTCCAAACTTGTTTTATTTAACAAAAAACTGTTTTTTTGGACCTTACGCACAAATTTCTGGATTACTCAAACATTTCTGACCCGATTTCCAAAATTTAAATCTTGTTGGAAAAGGGAGAGATGTATTTAAAATGGTATACATATATCTATTATTCGACTTAATATGCTATGAGATTTGATGAGGTAGACTTGGAAAATGCGAATTTTTTTCATATTTTTTTAAAGTTTGTCCATTCATAGTAGCAAACTGTAATAAAAAATATAGGATAAGTGATAATCGGCTCTGTTCTGTAAACCGAATCGTTTTAAAAAACGAGCGATTTTCAAAACCGAAGAAATTAGTATTTGGTATTCTGCAAATCACTCGTTTTGGCAATATTCGAAATTAAGTTCGAACTTTTACTTAAACGCCAAAGTCAGCTGTTGATTGAGAAAGTAAACAAAGAAGAAGAAGAACAAATTTGTTATTTTAAAGCAAGAATTCAAAATGTTTCAAATCCTATGAGTGTTACAGATGAAAGGTAAGTAGAAATTTTTTCTTGAGATATGTATGTATGTTTTCTTTTTTAAGATTCGTTGAACTTTACCGGGTAAATAAAGAGGCCTTTGTGATTATATTGGATAGTATTGCTCATTTGATACAAGAAGGATCTATTCCGGAGAAAATTCAGCTTGCCGCCACACTTCGATTTTTAGCATTGGGTTCATTTCAAAGTGCTCTGGCAAACCAAACGGAAATTAGTGTTGGACGCAGTACCTTTTCAAAAGTGCTGTGGAAAACAATAGATGCCTTAGAAAATACTTTATGTCCGTTATGGATTAATTTAGATTTTACCGACGAAGAAATCAAAGAATCAAAAGTACATTTCTTTGCGAAACATGGATTGCCCGGCGTTATCGGTTGCATCGATGGGAGTCGTGTAAGACTAATTAAACCAAATGTAGATGAATCATTATTCTATAACCGAAAAGGTTATTTTAGCATAAACGTAATGATTGTGAGTATGCTTATGTTTATTGATATCATTTTCTAATGTAAAATTTCGTTTCAGATTTGTGATTTTAAAATGAAGATTCGCGCTGTTGATGCCTGTAGACCAGGATCAACTCATGATTCTTTCATTTGGCGAATGTCCGACGCAAGGCAGTTTATCAAACAAAAGTATGATAATGGTGAAAAATATTCATGGCTGCTAGGAGACTCGGGTTATCCTGCAGAACCATTTCTTTTGACTCCGTACAGAAATCCACAATATGGCTCAAAGGAACATCTGTTTAATAAAAAACATTGCTCGGGTCGGAATATTATTGAAAGAACTATCGGCAATCTCAAAAGTCGGTTCCGAAGTCTTCAATGTACAACCCTTCATTACACCCCTCAAAAAGTTGTGAAAATTGTAAATGTTTGTTCAGCAAATCACAACATTTGCAAACACTTTAATATTGAGATGATAGACGATTTGGTAGAATATGATCACGATAGCAATGAATATAGTGGAGAAAATGTTAATGTAGAGGAGCAACTTTCTAGTAACGAAGGATTGCGCATAAGAGATGCTATAGCAGATTCACTTTTTATGTAAAATAAATAAATTTTGTTTTCCAATGTATGAATATGTTTATATATTTATTTTTTATTATTAATCATAAAAAACTTAAGGTACTTCGCGTACTATATATGTAAATAACAAACTAAATAAGGAACTTCACGTTTATAACTAACACAAAAAAGTAAATAAGGTACATGTTTAAAGGTACAAATGCAAAATAATTCTCTTCATTTCATGAAAAATTTTTGAACAAGCTTCATTTGCTGGCTTCAACCTCACCCACAGGTTCCATAGCATCAAATTTCTCTTGCTCCAGTTGTAAAGCCTTAAGTTCCAGTTCAACTTTTTGTACTTTATTTTTTCTTACTTCGAAGTTATGTTTTTCCATTTCTATATTATGACGCTTAATTTTTTGCCTATATTTTTTAAACTCTTCTAACTTCTCTTTTTTGAGAGCTAAAATTTCTTTATGATACTCTTCGATTCTATCCAATTTCTTATTTATATTTTGTATTGCTTCACCTACAATTTTATTTGCACCATTGACTGTTGTAAGCTCCTTCCCAATTTGCTCTAAACAAACTTTTTCTTTTTCCATAAGGTCATTTAAAGATATTTTTCTTTTTTTTGCTTGGCTTGGGGCTTGATTTGGCGATGGTGACGACGACGATGGCGATGTCGAAGGTGGGGATGAACTGGAGTTTCCAAATTTGTCTTATTATTATTGACACCACAGTTTTTTGAGTTTTCAAATCCTTTTACAAATGTATGTACATACATAAATTTGCAACTTCCTGGTCGGCAGAAGTCAAAACATATTGATTAAATTGCCCACCTCCTGTGGACCGTAGCTCATTTTTGTTGTGGCCTAGTTTCTTTTTAATGTTGGCTTTCCAATCAATCCAGACCTAAAAAAATTGATTTATAATTTTCCGTAACTAACCAACATACATATTTATGTTATATGTTTGTATGTGCATTTCGTATGTACTTCTTACCTTTTTCCATGTGGGTACATCCTTAATCGGAGGTCCAGCAGCATTCAGTTCAACCCCTAGTTGTGACCACAGGTGATCCACTTCCACCTTATCCCCTTTGGTAAAGCCTTTTGCAATGTTTGGATGGGTGGTCATAAACTGTATAAATATATCTTCTTGTTTTTGGTTTCTATGTTTTCTCCTACAAATATATTTGTTTTATGGCAATATTTACTTAAATTAAATAAATACTTACATTTTTACCAAAATTTTATGCTGCTTCACCTTTCTTTAAACTTCCCGCTTGTTTGTTTATTATTTTGATTTTTGTATAAACATATGGTGTTTTTATTCATGCAGCTAATTTTCATCAAACTTGAGGCAAGAATATGAAGCAATTTAAGAGTGTTTTTAAATTAACTTTTTTATAATATAAAGTATATTAAAATGTATTTAATTTAACTAAGATTAGTAATAAAGACTTTAAATTTTTTATTCCAATGGTTCTTTACTTGTGTTTTCAGTCATTTTTAAGAATAAAATTGCATTCGATTTACTTTCGACCACGATTGTTTACTCGATTTTAAAACGAGTAAAATTGTGTGATTTCGGTTTAGAGAACACCAAAAAAATGTGAAATCGTTTTAAAACGAGAAATCTACTCGAATCTGAGGCCACAGTTCAAACCGTCAGGTCAGAGATCTCCAACAAAATAAAATATTAAAAAAATTTATTAACATACATACATAATTGGTCATTCCAATCCTTCAGTCAGGATTACGACCTAGCTTCTTACACCACTTATGTTGTGTGCGTTAATTTTATACATGAGTGGCGGGACCTACAGTTTAAAGTCGACTCCGAACGACAGATTTTTGAGAAGCTTTTCATGGCAATTTTATTTACTCTCAGAGTTTTTGCCAGAAATCTGCTGAGAGGAAGTCGCCGAAGAAATATTTTCATATTTTCGTTTTGATGTCTGACATGGGATTCGAACTCGGGCCTTCAGTCTAATAAGCCAACACACTACCTACTAGACTACTCCGACATACATATGTATGTATATCCGCTATGTTTACGAGTTACTTGGGCCATCCGACTAGTCCAATGCTTTTTTATAACTTTTTTCAGTAAATCTGACGTCAATGATGTCAATGGAGGCTTGAATATTGCTCTTTATTGCTCTAATCCAGAGGAGTTAAATCCCACGAAATGGTGGACCAGTTAGCAGGATCACTTTGATAAAGAAATTTGCCACCAAACTGATTTTGTATAAAAACCAAATATCGTTGATGATTAGCTGCTTTATTTTTGGAAAAATGTGTTATGCTCGCCATTCATTCAAAGTAACAGCATCGCCTTGCTCATTTTGAAGGAAATAAGAACGGATGATGCTGCCCGGATGCAAATGTCATAAACGGATTAATTTTGCTTACATATCGTTATAACAGACATAAGTTAGTTGTATTCGTATATGGTCTCAAATAAATATGTTTTTCTCTGTACAGCACCTAATGCATGATTGCATTACTATTATGTTATTAAATGAAACGATTTAAAGTGCGTGTCCGTAAGAATGTACACTCCACCTGGCGTACGATTTCTTATGTGTTTGTTTGTATTCGTTTTTAATTTCAATAAATTTAATTTGATTTTTTTTTAAATTAAATTGATTTAAAAATAATTGTTAAAAAATTAAACACAAAAATATTAAATTCATTGAAGTGCAGATATTTTATAGTTTTTCTCTTATTCATTGTTCACTTGACCACAAATCAACGTACTCGTATAGCCATTGCATTCTTTCCTGATAGAAGCAGCATTAATTAAAAACTTATTTAGTGAGCAATAATTAATAATGGCGTACTTTTCGCACTCTTACATAAAAAATCGATATGCAAACGATTATAACATACAGTGTCGTTCAAAACTAACTCCACAAGTTTTTCTTTACATCTTTATAGTAGAAACCAAAATAGTTACATTTCAAAATTGTTTACTCTCATAAGGTAAAAATTAAAAGATTTTCTTTAAAGAAGATCACTTTTACTAAGTATATTTATATTAAATTGCAGACAGATAAATTCTACTCTCCACGAAACAAACAAACTGAACAATATTAGTATATGTATACATACTTACACTAGGCATAAAAAAATCGGCGTACATCAACTTAGTTTGTAACTTTAAAGTAAAAAAGACTACCATAAAAACATATATTTTTTTTTAATTCAAATAATTTTTATTAATTGCAGAATCTTTAATGTAGATGTACCAGTCACTAAAAAGTAAATAAAAATAACATCCTGGTAATAGCAACAAAATAAAAATTAAAAATTCATTTAAAAATTACCCCAAAAATTTTTGTGTACTATTTTAATAGCAAATTTCAAACCTATATTCATTGAAATAGCATTTGGCTAGAATAGCCAACTTTGCATTTCAAATCCTCAGAAAATTATTTTTTAGTTATTCCAGTCTGCTACATCCAAGAGCGCCCAATGCCTTCCGAAAATGTTACTATTTTATATGCATTTTTAGCGGGCTGCATAGTTATATTATTTTTTTTAAATAATTTCATGCTATTAATGCACTACGCCCTAGCAAAAAAGAAATATATTACATCTGGAGCTGGCACACATCCACACAGCATTGTGCTACCACCACCTTGCTTAATCGTCTCTAGAGATCAAGCTTTTCCTTTCTTTTTTCTCCATACTAAAGTACATCCGTAAGGATACAAATTATGTATTTTGACTGGTCTAAAGAGAACACATAATCCCAAAACTCATTTGATATGCATGCGTATGGAGGAAGACAAATAGAGGACCCAAACCAAAGAACTAGCGTGAAATAGTTAAGCATGGCCTTGGTAGTACAATATTGTTGGCATGTGTGTCGGCACCAGATATGGGCAGTTTGGAATTTATTGAGGCAATAATAAATAAGGGAGAGTATTTAAACATTGTAAAGAAGAAATTCCCCAAAATTTCGAAACCTCAATCAAAAGTCAACTGAAAAAATGCTCATGAGTGAATGGCTGCAAATATCAGCAGAAAACACAAGGAAACTCTGGTACATTCAATGTCAAATGAATTAAATGCAGTGCTTGACCTTAAGTGATATCCTACTTGAAATTCATAAAATTGGCCTCACTTGTTGGGTTACCTAGACTTTTGCTGTCCACTGTATAACATACAAGAAAATCTGCGTAATGGAATATATATGTATTACATCACATATATAATCACAATTTTTTTTTTAATTTACTTAGTGGTTGTTGTTATTTGGTTGTTTCCCAATTTATTAATAAAGCAAAACTGTAATAAATGTATATCAACTTCATAATGTAGAGCAGGATACGTAACTTTATCTGAAAACTATTTAGAAGCATGGCCATTGTCAAAGTCTTGCGTCAAGTATGATTTTGGTGGCCAATTGAAGTTGCAATAACGTAAGATTTATTTTATGAAAATCTTGTTCAAAAATATATCATTCAGTTCATAAGTGGGCCAAAAAAGTCGATTGTCACAAAACCATAGCACTCTTAATTGGTTTGTAGCGATTCTTAACATTTTTGCAATATATCGGCTGATGATAGCTTTAGACTGAGACTAGAGCTTTATCGCTAGAGAAAATAATGTACAAAAAATCTTCTAACACGCGTACAGGGTATGAATGGTCAGCCGAATTTAATTGTTTGACTTGTTGATTATATTGACCAAATCAATAATAACCACTGAAGTAAGTTTTAACTGCTTTTATGAGTTTTTCTATTGTTGTATGATCCATATTCGTAAAAGGCAAACCTTATATTAAATGAGACACAAAATGAATAACCTGCTATAGCGACTCATTCCCGCTAACACAAATGGCCAATTCACACGACTTTGTATCGTGTATGTTGAATTGAATACACTTTTTGTTTGTGAGCACCCAGTATTTATTTCATATTTTAAACGTCAAAAAGCATATCAGTATTCATAATTTGATTTTCAAGCAACAAATTGAAAAATTTTGCGGAAAAAAGTAAGTTTATGATTTATCTGTGCGAACAATATAATTTGGACATGTTAATGGTTGACTCATGTCGCAGAAAATATTTTGTATTTTTATTCTTCTTGTTAATTATTAGCATTTACATAATATGGTAACACTAAACCACACAACTTTTTAAAAACATATGAAAAAAAGTGTATTGGTTTTTTTTATGAAAATTATCAACAACAAGCATACAATATTGTATTTTAGAACAACAATAATACAATGATACAAGGGCTTATGTGAATTGCCCAATAATAATTTGCAATTAAAAGTATACACAAACGGATTATGTACATGTTTATTTACATTTCATATTTACTTTATTTATAAGATTTTTAATCAGGTTAATAAATTATTTACAAATATAAAAGGTTACATTTAAGTGCATGCAAATAAGGTCAAATGAGTAATTCACACAGATATAGTATTGCCAATGTCTTCTTAATGCTTTCATAATTTATAAGCCAATCATACATAGACAATGTTAAATGATTTAAATTTAATTCCATTTAAAACATACAAACTAATTTAGGTAATCCATATTGGAACTTTGAAAATTAATTTTAATTAATAATTCATTTCATTGCCCTTTTGATTATTTAATTATATGCATTTGACTCTAGTAATTGCGAAAATAATTTCAAATATTTCATTGGGCTGTGAAATACATTTCACCTTCTAAAAAAGATGCAGGTAAAAAAATAATTATTGGATAATACGCAGAGAGAAGTAGCCAAACAAAATGAAGAAAACGGGTTTAAACACAGAAAAAGTGATATACCAGAAATCAAATCTCATCAAGAATTACAAAGACCTCGATTGAGTAGAACAAAGCGACATACGCCGATTGTCTTGTCTCTTCATGCTGAAGAACTTCACTATACATACAAACATAATTGGTCATTACAACCCTTCAGTCAGGATTTCGACTTTGTTTCTCACACCATTTATGGTGTGTATGTTAATTTTATCCATAAGTGGCAGGACCTATAGTTTAAAGTCGACTCCAAACGACCGTTTTTTGAGAAACTTTTTCAGGGAAATTTTTTATTTACTCTCGGAGTTTTTACCAGAACGTCGCCGAAGAAATATTTTTTTCATATTTCGTTCTGACTTGAGGTTTGAACCGCGGTCTCACTTCTAAGAGACCAATACACTACCTATTAGCAAAGACTATATAATATAAAGATGTTCCACTCAGTACATTTTGGTTTAACACAAATTTTGTACAGCTTAAAGATGCGGGGGACAAGTGGCAAGGGAAGGGAAAAAAAATTTGCTCTTTTTCTCATTTTTTGCAAAGATAAATTTTTTGTAGATAACAAATAACGGGGGAGAGCGAAAGCACTTTTATTTTGCTCTCTTGCAAGATAAAGTATTTGATATTATTGTTGTTGTTATTCTTACTGTATATGTTATTTTTTTTTTTAATAAAAGCTGTGGTTTATATTCGTAATTTTTTTAAAAAGAGAGATTTTTCTTTCTATTAAATGTGAGATTGAAAAATAGAAAGAAACAAGATGACTTCGTAGGTGAGTGTAGGGAAAATCACATTTGTTTTGTTTTTGTGAAAACGAAAATAAATTGATTCGCACCGAATTTATGATGCCCATTGTATGAAATTTATATGCCAAATTTTTAAAAACTTAGTAATATTTTTTCTCTTATAGTAGAAAATTAGGTTTACAAGTAATGTTAAAAATGAATAATATTTTACATTTTACTTATTTGATTTTGGAAGTTTGTGTGGACCATCCGATTTGTTTTTTGAAATATGCAAGATACAAATAAAAGTATTTGAAAAAATATTCACAGAAGACAAAAGCATACGAAATATTAAGAAAACTATTGTCGAACAATGCATACAATGCACCAAAAATACGACATATTCCTTTTGGTATGAGGAGAATGACGTATGCTATAAACATAGATTAGAGATGCTGAATCTTCTTGTGCTAATATTATTTCGTACGCATTCTTCATGGCAGACTCAAAACTATAAATCATCGAGTGCTGAGAAAGTCAAAATCATTAAAAATTAATTTAAATAACCTGTCCAAATGTAAAAACATTTTATTTTTATTTCTTTGTAAAAATTTCTATATTATAATAAATGCTTGTTAAAATTTTTGTTATTTATAAGAAATCAGTATTTCGGTGCGAGTCGATTAATTTTTATTTTGTACACCAATGAAACACATATTCTTTACCCTACATAAATATCAACTTTTATAAAATTCATTTTCTTGTTTACTACAAATATTATGTGGTTTAAAAAGTATTAAAAAGAAACAAAACACAAAAAGAACTTATGAGTAGACTACACATATATCCATACAACTCATATCAACCACTCAGTTCAAAAGTGGCATAACTCAAAAATTAAAACTACGCGTATTAATACATAAACTCGAAAAATACAAATTTTGAGTTGTGTCACTTACGAACTGGGTGTGTGATATCAAAGAAAATAAAGAATAAAGAATGTGCATTTGAACATATTTTGGAATATTTTTCAAAAATATTTCATGACGCGGGGGGAAAGATAGGAGGGAAGTAAACAGAAACGAAGAGCGTAACAATGCGTTGCTCTCATCGTGCGTTTTTGTTGTTTGACCACTTTTTTATTAAATTTTCTGAAATCACTTATTCTGTTCAGTATTGCCACGAAAAAAAAAAATATTGTAACCAACATTTGTGAAAAAAATTACCAAATAAGAAAAAATATAACCAAAATTAAATTCACAGTTTTTTTATTTTATTTTTCAAATATAAATTATAATTAATACAACATAGTAAGAAAAGAAACAAAAAATAATAAACTAAAATTTTAGTCTTACAAATTAATTCATTTCTACAAACAAAAGCTCTTTTTATAAGAAAAATAAATAACAAAATCCGGAAATTTTGGTTAAAAATAGCTAAACGTCAACACTGATTGTGATTAGTGAGCAAGAGAGAGAAAATAAGTTGAGAGAATTTATTTATTTACAGCCATAGAAAACTGTAAATAATATACGATACTTTGATTTTCATTTCATCAACATATATATGTAAAGCTATCTATCTTAATAATTTTAGATAAATAAAGATAATATAAAAAATCAATTTTTTTTATTAAAACAACATGAAGCTATCCATCTTTGGCTTAAAAATTATACCTAGTTTTTTTTAGATAAACAAAAATAAAAAACCCATTTTTTATTAGAAGAAAAAAATAAAAAAAATTAAATACGGCCAGCTAATGACATAGAACATTTTTAACATAAAATATTTTTTGAGTGTTATTCTGAAATAAAATGATAACGCATCCGCTACACACGTGTTCTTGTCGCAGTCACAGAATATACACAGAAGGGAAACGAAAGTTTGACGTTTACTAAAATTGTGTGAAAGGGACAGCAAATATTACCAACAAGTACCAAAAAGTATTTCTGTCTCTGTCTGATTATTTCTGTTTTGTTTATTTATGTTTGTTAAATTTTAGGGTGGGTTTTTATTTTCTATTTTGGTAGAAATTGATGATATTTTTGTAGAATAATAGAATAGTTTTGAAAGGAAATGAACTGTTTTATTGGGGAAACGTAATACGGAACTAATGTATTTGGTGACACCTTTCATCGATTGTCACTAACTTAGTATTTAACCAATTTGGGGGTATATTCACAAATTCCTGAAACAAAAAGTTATGAGTATATATTTTGTTATATTTTTCTTTTTACTTATCTTTTACACACGTAACTTATTTCATTGTAAAGAGAAATTGCTAAGAGTTCGATTAATAATAAAAAATTACCCAATTTAAACTTTTTCATTCAAGAAATTAATAAATACTGATAATATACACAAAGTTCTGCAAGAAAAAAAATTTATGAGCAATATATCTTATTTGATCCTGATATATTTAGCTTCTTACTTACCTTTTGCACAAGAAACTATATTCATTCCGACCAAAAACCACATACATTTCGATTAATAATTAAATATTTAAGAATCTTTAAACTTTTCATTGAAGAAATTAAAAAATATTCGAAATTTTCCTTTTTTTAACACAAAATCAATGTTTGTTTACATTTAATTTTTCAACTTTATCCGCCAGTTTTCAGTCTGTATATCTGTTGCTTCTAACACATCGCTTTGCAAAACTTATAATTCATTTTTTTTCTCCCTCTAACTATTTTAGTAAAATTATGTTATGAGAGTTTGTCAAACGTCATTGCTTTCCCTTCTGTGTATATTCTGTGGTCGCAGTCTAATCGACAAATAAATCAAATAACACAAGAATGCGTGTGAGTTCTGTCTGCATAATTGTGCGGGTCGTAATGTTAAACAAATTTTGGTGACAGCGGGTCGTAATGTTACAACCCGCCATAAGAAATTTTACTTCTACACAGCGTTGCCGTTTTGGTTTTTTTTAACCAAATTTGGTTATTTTGTTTCTAATGTGTAAATGTGTAAATAATGTAAATGTTTTGGTTATTTTTTATTATCGTTAATACAGCAATGCTATGTTCCTACCTGGTTTAAGGATACTTATACCGGATAGGGCACAATGGAATGGTGGGGTACTCCAGGGTCAGAGTGGTATACCCATCTTCACAGATGGGTCTAAGTTAGGTGGATGTACAGGTGATGGGGTTTTCTGTATGGAACTCGATCTTGAACTCCACTTCAGGTTGAATGATGACTGCAGCGTTTTTCAGGCGGAGATTTTCGCAATACTAAAGGCTATTGAGGCCATAGCTGGTGGCCCATCTTCGGATTCGGAATCTTACATGATCTTCGTTGACAGTCAGACTGCATTGCGTCGGTCTGGTGCAAATCACGACTCGTTCGCGAGTGCAAAGAGTCGTTGAGGACTTTTGGACCAGACCGTATCCGTCTATGCTGGGTTCCGGGTCATAGCGGAATACTGGGCAATGAGACGGCGGATGCCCTCGCTAGGTTAGGTTCGCTTTTAGGGGGCGATTTAATAGTTGGTCCTGACCCCCCAGTCTGCCACCTCTACGGCCTCATCAATGGATGGGTCAGGGAGGAAGAGCAGAGGCGCTGGGGGAACAGATCGGCTTGTTCTGTCTCTAGATGTCTATGGCCTGCTGTGGACAGTAAGAGAACAGATTGGCTGCTGGGCTTGGTTAAGGCCAGCTTAAGGTTGGTTGTCGGTTTTATCACTGCGAGATTAGGTCGCTGACGGGGATCTGGAACAGATCCCAGCCGGACTATTGCAGGGCATGTTGCGATGAGGAGTTAGAGACTATCGAACACCTCCTCTGTAACTGCCCAGCCCTTGGTAGGTTGAGGTTGAGGACCCTTGGCAGGGCCTTCTTTGAGAGCTTGAATTCTGTGTCGAGAGCCGACATCATGGCTCTCCACAGATTCATTAGTAGCTTGGGCTGGTTGAGAGGTGCTAGGGCTTCATAAATGTAGTCGCGCTCTCCCCCTTTTTTGTTTGTGTCTGTTTTCTTTCTGTGTGATTCCTCCGCTTCCCATTACCCCCCCCCCCCCCGAAAATACATGCCCTCCTTTCATCCTATTCCCTCTATTTCCTTCCCTCTCTAAGGACGTTGTACAATGGGTCAATTTCGACCTCCGGGTACTGTACTTGTCTTAACTGACAAGTACATGTCCTTTAACGTAATACAGCAATCATCTTTAATTACATTTGAAAATTTGCATTACAAGCTTTTCAATCGTTAGCAAAGCGTTTTATTTCTTTAAGCGTTTTTATTACGTTCAATTGAAATTTAAAAAAAAAAATTTAATACAAATAAATAAAAACCTTAATTTATTATTTGTAGTTTAACTACACAGAAAAAATAAAATTTTTGTATTAAACCTTAAATTTGTTAAAAACAAATACATTTATATAAAAAAAAATGTTGGTTATTTTTCTACTTATTTGGTTATTTTTTATTTTAATTTTGGTTATAAAATTTTTTTTGGTCGTGGCAACGCTGCTTCTACATGATGCGCATTCTTTATATCCATATTCTTTGGTGATATGCATGTGTACGTCTGCTTGTTATAGCTTATTCTCTTTTTCGCAAAATTCATGTCCCTTTTTATCTTTAAGAGAGACTATAAATGATTTTCTCTTTTATATGGGATTTTTAATAAATCCCATGCAGATTTTTGCAATGGAAACACAATGTACGGCAGTGTGCTATCTTTATAATTATATATTTTTTGCTATTAGCCTACGGCGACTTCATAATCATACGGCGGCATGATTACAATCCTAAAAGATTTTTTCAATATACACAAAATCAAAGCATGAAATTATTGGAAAAGTCTTTCAAATATACAATAGCTATTCAAAAACATTCCTGTTTGAGTAACACAGCTGTATTAGCTGAAAAAAAAAGATCATGAGAATTGATGAGAAATGAAATCTGTTTCTGTTAAAAAGCATTAAGAAGACGTAATACACTATCTAACAGTATAATTTTCAATCGAAAATCCAATGCTTTGTATTTAAAATCCCCAAAAACAGTGCAACAGAAGAAGACTTGCGATCAAAAAATTAATACGTTTAAGTAATCGAAGTAATAATATTAAGTTAGAAATTTCAAGACCAAGGTGTTTTAATTTCAAGCATAGTAATGAGTCCCATTCGATATGCCATTTTATTTCAGGTTTTTGCAATTATTATTGGTAAACACCAAAGTAAGTCTTTGCAGATTTGAGGAATAAACTTTAAAAAAAAAGCAAATTTTAAAATGAAATTTTCAAAACCAATTGTGGACTGATCGTTTCGTCTTGGGTCATATGTTGTTAAGAAATACAATTAATATACATTTTTTCTATAAATAAAATTAATTGAAAAGTAATTAATTTTAAGTATTTTAGGTACTAACATCTATTTTTTTAATAGAAATAAATAAATTATTTGCTACAATAAAGCAACAACCATTTGCCAAATTTATTTTTGACGCACCGCTTCATTACTTTGTGTCTCTAAAATTTTGTCATATGCCTATCGATATATTGTTGTTTGCAGTTTTTGAGTGCATCTTGAAATTCTACATTGTTGCACAAATGAAGGTTCTCGTTATATCTTCAAACCGAGGCTTTGGCATGACGTTTAAAACACAAGGTACATCCATATCTATTTCTGTGCTCTATACGTTATTGCAAAGAGAGTTCGTGACAATTTTTTAAACTTATCGAATTATAGTTTCTAATATTTCTTGTACCAATCTATCAATTTTTATAGTTAAAAGGAATACATCTGAAACAGGAATAACATTCGTAATGTATGCTCTGGCACCATTTACAAACAGGTTAATCGCTAATCAGTGGCACAGAGACGCGATTAGTTGTAAAAATTGAATACTCAAGCGGTTTTTGCTGTTAGAACATCGTATCTTTAATTTCAATATTATATGCGACTTGATAATCGGCTTGTATCGAAAGCATTTGATTTACATATATGTCTTCATCGCTGCTACTGTATTTCATTAATATACGCTAAATTTCATTTCCGTTGAGTTTAATAACTCCACGTCCTCTGCAAAGCATAATCTAGAATACCAAAAGTTATAAATTGTAAATTATTGAGGTATTCAATACTAATAACTTTTTATATTTTTAAAAGTCTGAAAATATTTATAATATATTTATTAATAAATAATTTATAACATATATGTAGATGGTGATAAATGAAATTTATATATCATAACACAATAACAATACACTGTCAACTTCTAGTAACCATATATAACTGTTCGAATGCAGCCAACTATACATATATACGTTCATAATTGGTTATTACAAACCTTTAGTTAGGGTTGCGACATAGTTTCTCACACTACTTATGTTGTGCGTCTTAATTTTATACATGAGTGGCGAGAATTACAGTTTAAAGTATACTCCGAACGATTGATTTTTGTGGAACTTTGCATGGCAATTTTGTTTGCCCACAGAGTTTTTGATAGAAATCTGCTGAGGCAATCGCCGAAGCAATATTTTCTTATATTTTGTTTTGTTCGAGATGATTGACCGGGGTTTGAACCAAGGCCTCACGTCTAAAAAGCGACCACACTACCTACTATACACGGCGACTACATTGATACGTAAAAGTCATAACCGACTTAAATTTTTTTTACCACTCTTCGAATAGTTGACGCATTTCTTTTCTAGTGAAAAGTCTTTGAAGTTTGTGAGTGGTCTGAGCATAAAATTCCAAATTTCTGTAATAAGTTTTCACTGTCATAATCCCATGTTCCGTTGTAAAGCAATCCAAAAAATCAGAGTAAACAAATGATCGATCAGACTAATATGGTTTCTGCTATAATTACGTGTTTTGAGCTTTACTGTACGGAATGGTTTAATAAAGACAACCATTTGTAAAATTAAGTTAAAGTGTATTTATGTAATTATATAATTGTATATATAATTGTATTTTATGTAATTATAAATAAATGGATTTTTGGCACTTAAAAATTCAAATTTTTTTAAATAATATGACCAAAGGAAATGGAAATAATTAAGAATATTGATTTTTTATTACTTTTCAGTTTATTAAAGTAATTTGAAGGACAAAGGGTGATATACGATTGCATGTATTGTGGCATAATTTAATGCGTTTGTTTATGGGTTCTTAATTCTATAAATGATTTAAAGGCTTTTAATACAGTGTCAGTCAGTTTAATATTGGTTGCGGCTTTTATGTCGTGATTAAAATAATGTGTAGTTGTTTCAAAAAGTAAATAATATTGATTTGTTTGTGTTCTGACAAATTAAGAAAATTACAATTTACACTGGCTCAAATAATTCGCCATATACAGAGCAGGTGAAGACAATTTGCATAATATTTCAAAAACTGCTTACCAGATTTGAATAAATTAAAATTGTTTTAAAGCTCAATTTGTGCTTAAAATGTCTAAATACAAAATTTTTTAAATTTATTTTTTATATAAAGAACTCAAAAAATAACCAAAATGCTAACTAAGAAATTCTCCCAACAGCAATGAGTTCTTAAATTGATTTATTTTAAATTTCTTTTCGATTTGAAGTCCTTTTCACGCTTTCAAAGTCCTTTGATGGCAAAAACTTTTTCTTAAATATTTTTCATAAAAATATTCAGATATTTTATGTGATTTTTGTCTCAGTATTCCAGACTTCTGATACAATGATACTTTGGGGCACTACTGTATGCTGCAAGTGTGCTTTTTCTGAATAAAAACTATAAAAACTCTATGAAGCTTGAATTTAGATTCTGGGTGGTGATTGTATAGAAATAAGTTTTCCGGAATATTTAAATAAGTGATTCAGATAGAAAATCGTATTGTTTGTTTAAATTTAAAGTGCCCATTTTAAAATATTCTTTTAAAACATTTAAATATGTAATGATCCGCCTCCCTTATTATTTGCTCAATCAAAACATATGAGGTACTTACAGCGGCCATTGCATCCCTAAGCCATCTCCATGTTTGACGGTTGCTTTATCTTCGCCCCGTCACACATATCGTCTGCCATTTGATCCAAAAGTATTAAATAGGCTTTTGTCAATAAATGTAACCATTAACCAGAAATTGTTAACTTATTTATTTATTTAATAATTACAATACAGTTACAAATTATATTCTAATTATATACGAGCTGAGTAACTTAGACCATCTGCTCGGTGTAGTGTCACAGACCAGAGCCTCTGGTGGGAATCGAACCCACGACCCTCACGCTAATAGTCTAGCACACTACCCACTGGACTACCAGGTCGCTCAAAATTGTTAACTTATTAACATATTTAGTAGCATACGCAGTTTTATATCCTTTTTGAGAGAAGTGGAAAATTCTGCGATTTGCGACTGAAGATTTGCGCATTTAATAAAATGTTTTCATAAATTCGAATAGTTTTTTTTATTGCTTCACAGAATTGGTTTTTTTTAATCAAACTATCAGTTCGAATTTACATCACAAGCAAGCATCTTGCATTTCTGTTCGAACTTTTCCTAGGGAAATTAAAAGCGAACGTGTTAGTTATTGAACTAATGATCATGGTCTACTAAGCATTTTCATGCAGTCTCTACCCATTTTCACAATCAACGCTGTGACGTCAAAACGAATTCTGTGATTTTTGTTTTTTTTTATGGTCGATCAAACCGATTATCTATCAATAACGTAGAATTCATAGATTTAGCGAAAACAAACTAAATTTCAAAAAAATCTTCATGTTCAAGAAACTTAAGCTTTACGGAAATTTTTTTGTGTTAACATTTTGGATTGTTTTTTGAGATTTTTACATAAAAAAATATTTTAAACTTTTTAAACAAAATTTGTATTGTTATAAGCACACATTGAGCTTATAAAACAATTTTGTTTTATTCAAATCTGGTAAACAGTTTTCCAAATATTGTGCAAGTTGCCTTCCCCTGGTTGGTGTACGGAGACTTATTTCAGCCAGTGTACTTATGTATTATATATAATACCAATGAATGCTTAAACTTGTATGCTTGATATCCGATGTAAGTAAACACTTGCAGTAGAATCAATAAAAAAATGTTTTTATTCTTTACATAGGTTTTTTGTTTCTTTTACTTACTTTTGTTTTTTTAACAGAAAATAAAGTTATTGAATGTCATACAACATTTAAAAACATAATGATAATTCATTAAAGAATTTCATGGGTGAAGGTTATTAACTGAAAATATTGCATTCAAGGTTTTGTCAAGTATCATACAATTTAATACATTTGCAGATGGTGTAATAAAATCTGTCATAAATTTTGACAGCATCAACCTTTTTATAGACAATTTACAGCATATCTTATTATTTAATATGCCATTCATTTTGTTAATAATACACAATAGATAGGTATGCACAAAAGTAATATAAAATGTGCAATAAGGTGATGCATACATAAATATATACATACATAATTTGTCGACATAGTTGGTCAAACAGCAATGAAAAACTTGGTCGTAATCTTTCAGTCGGGATTACGACCTAGTTTTTCATACATATGTGTCTTAAATTAAATGTTTTAGCTTTATTTCGTTGAGAAACCAAGTTTTATATAAAATGTGGTTGACATTACCCAGTAATTATAGAAATTTGAAATGTGGCTATTAGAAATTTTTCTAAACAAATAAAAACCAACAAATAGATTTCTGTCAAAATCTGAGAGTGAATAAAATTCCAATGAAAAAATGTCTCAAAAATCTGTAATTTGGACATTAAACTGTTGGTCCGCCACTCATGTATAAAATGAACACACACAACATAAGTGGTGTGAGAAGCTAGGGCGTAATCCTGACTGACCGGTTGTAATCATCAGTTATGTATAGTATGTACATATGTTTTAAATTTCCTTATTAACTCATCTCCGATTACACGGCGCAACAGTCAAAATACACCCAGCTAATGACATAGTGTAGGTTGTGAGTTTTATTGAGTAGAACTCAAAAATAATTTTTTTATAATTCTCGAACCCTCCAAACTTGTTTTACTTGTCAAAATCGGAATTTTTAATCTTTTCACACAAAATTATCGATTACCCAAATAGTTTTTAACCTATTTTCAAAATCCAAAGTTTTTTTTGAAAAGGGGACAGATGAGCGTTTCAAATGGTATACATAAACATATGGTTCAAACTTACATGTTTGACTTTTGATAGGGTAAACTTGGAAAATATGGTTTTTTCTCATTTTAGTTTAGCCATTCTTAATTGCAAAATGTGATTAAAAAATATAAAAGAGGTTATGACATTCTGAAAGTGCACTATCTTGTGAAGAGATTGACACTTTGTTTGATAAAATCGGACAAAAATTACCGTAGTTATTATTTAAATAGTATAACAGTCGTGTTATATTTTAACTTATTACATAAACTTTCAGTTCAAAAATTTTTGAGAGTTTTTATGGATCTTGATTGTTTATCGCAAAATGTGTCAAATTCACGTTTGAAATTTTATTTGAGTTTTTTGCAAATATTATTACTTCTCGCTCAAACGTGAAATTGACACATTTTGCGATAAACAACCAATATCCGTCAAAACATTTGAAAATTTTTGAACTAAAAGTTTATTTGAAAAAATATATGTATTAAAAAGATAACTCGACTGTTAGACTCTTTAAATAATAACTGCGGTAATTCTTGTCCGATTTGATCAAGCGTTAATCTCTTCACAATAAAATGTACTTTCAGAATGTCATCACTTATTTCATATTTTTTAATTAAAGTTTGCTACTATGAACGGACAAAAAATATGAATAAAAAATAAAGTTAAATAATATATCTACGTATATCGTTTTAAAGACCCATCCGTCTCCTTTCTAATAAGGTTTAACTTTTGGACATCGGTTCAGAAATGTTTGTCTAGTCAATAAATTTGTGCGTAAAGTCCAAAACAGTTTTTGTCAAATAAAACAAGTTTCAAAAAATAAAAAAAAAATATTTTTGAGTTCTACTCGACAAAACTCACAACTTACACTATGTCATTAGCTGGGAGTATTAATTTTTTTATTTAATTTGCCGCATAGTATTATTATATGCTATTCTCGGCTTTTTCTGTGTGGAAAACCCATGGTGGAATGCACGATATACCATGGAGTCCATTAATGTCAAATAAATTAAGTTTCTCCAATTGAAGTGAATGTATGCAATTTTAAATGCAAAAATTTATGACTTGATGTTAAAACCATAAATTGTTGCTAAAATCCGAAAATTTCAGTTTTGTTGTATGACGAAAAAGAAGTCGCCGTAGTCTAGTAGGTAGTGTGTTGGCTTGTTAGACATAAAGCCAGGGTTCGAGCCCCAGGCCAGACATCAAAACAAAATACAAAAAGTATTTCTTCGGCGATTTCCTCTCAGCAGATTTCTGGCAAAAACTCTGAGAGTAAATAAAATTGCCATGAAAAGTTTCTCAAAAAAATCTGTCGTTCGGAGTCGACTTTAAACCGTAGGTCACGCCACTTATGTATAAAATTAACACACACAACATAAGTGGTGTGAGAAACTGGGTCAATAATCCTGACTGAAGGGTTGTAATGACCAATTATGTATGTATGTATGACGAAAAAACGAAAAGCTGCGTTGAATGATCAATTACTTTGTTTTCATATTTAAAACACGTTCTGCTTCACAGTGGGATTTAAATATTTGTTATAAAAATTTTTGTTTTTTTTTTTTTTTTTTATACATAAACAGAGTCAAGAGGAAAAAATGATTTAAAATATTTTTGAACTCCACTTCTGTACTGTTTGCATTGTACAGAATTTATAAAATTGGAACAGAAGAAAGAAGTGCGCAAATACACTTTGAATATTTAATATTTCATTAAAAAAATAAAAAGGAAAAAGAGAGTAAAAAATTGGTTCCATTTGGCATGTTTTGTGCTGTATCTAAATTACGAATGAAATCAACTTTTGGAGTAGTTTTAAAAATTATGTTTAAAATAGCAAAATAATGAAAATTTTCTCGCATAATTTCCGATTTGAATTAGTGCGAGTGAAAAGCATCTGGCTTTGACATGATCGTCATGTAATGATGACCACAACCTATCCTCCGAAGCCGCAGAAACGAAGCATGGAGAAAGTTCGTAGAGGAAAGGATTTTTAACTGCATAAAGTCAGTTAAACAGCGTGAAAGATCACTTAATCGGCCAATTTCCAAATACAAAGGTACGTATTGTTTTGTACAAAAACAAAAAAAATATTCTTACTTAATTGGTCATTACAGTCCTTTAGTGACTATTACGACATACATAGCTTCTCACATCACTCATGTTGTATATAAATGAGTGGCGAACAATAGATTTGAGTAGGTTATGTAAAGCAAGTTTTTATTTACCTTAAGAGAAAACTGCTTATTTAAATTGATATCGATTTAAATTTTCCTATTTCCTCGAGAATTAATTTCAGTCATTTTACGTCTTATGTTTCTCCATTTAAATTTTTCTCCCATCGTTTTTTTTTCTTTCTTAAGACTACAATTTACTAGCAGAGCCAATCACTGTAAATGTAGAAACAATTTAATCGTACACTTGACAAATTGTCTTTATTAGGAAGTAAATAAATAAATAAGGATAAAACGTAATTTTACGGAAAACTGATACAAAACCAAACAATAATCCTATTCATACTTTTGTAAGTAAAATTATCTCAACTATGTTTAGTATACGTACTTATTAGCAATAAAAATTCAACTTAAATTTATTTTTGTTTGTTATTCAATGGCAGTCTTCTGGCAAGAACTATGTGAATATTAGAATAAAATTGCCTAAAAAGCATTGAAGAAAAATCATCGAATTCAGAGTATACTTAATGAACGTCAATTACAAATAAAGTATACGCTCATAGGCCAGTTGCAATTACAGATAGAATTATATACCGCAGTAATTAAATATCGAAGTGAGCACGGAATAAAAAGAAACTTCTATTTAAAGTTACATTTTGAGTCTTTGAATGACTAAGAAGTAATATCCAATATTCTTTTTGGGCTTTAATTAAATTATAAATAAACCCATAGACATTTAAAAAACAAGACATAAAACTAAGACTAAAAAGTTAATGATTACTTAATTCTCTGCAATTTTTGTGTTTCTCTTCTAATGTCATCCTTGAATTAAACTTCTCTGTGGGGAACGGAAAAAACAGAACTTAATTTTCTCCAGATTTTTTCTTACAACACATATAAAAAAAGAATTAAACTCAAAATAACGGTGTGTAGGCTATAATTGTTTTTTGGTGTAGCGTTAGCAGCACTTGCATAAAAGCTCGGGAAACGAAATATAAAAAATGCTTCTTTTGGTCGCAGTTTTTGTTACTTTGAGAAGCTTCTTAAAACGGTCGTGCGGATTTGACTTTTTAAAATGTAGGTCCTACCATTCATTGATAGAAATTAACACACACAATATTGGTGGTGTAAGAAGATTCGTTTTAATCCTGATTAAAGTGTTGTAATGGCCAATTATGTTATTTGTTCTAAAAATCGTTGCTGCAATAAATCGCTTGTACCATGCGTGTTGTCCAGATTCATGCCTTTCAGTTGAGACATCAAGACCTACGTTACCATATTCCTATAACAAATGCTGTTCACAGCCATTGCAATTTTAGCCTTATCTTCAAAATCCGCACCAGGCTTCTACCGTTCCTGTTGTTTTTGTTTCTCATTTATTTGTGATTTCGTATAATCCCCTCCCCGAGAAGCCGTTGCTAACATTTTAATGTTGTGATATTACACACATACATTACTAGCGTCAATAGATTTTATTTATTTAAATCTAAATATAAGAATCGCTTAATGAAATATCCTATACAAGCAAACACCTTGTACTTTTTATATTTTTTTGCTTTTAATGCCTTATTTTCAATCTGTGACCAGTTGAGGCAAATAATAATACATTTTAAAAGGAGCGTACAATATCATCCTTGTGACATATATTCACAGGGATTGTATCCTTTACGGAAAAAGCATATACGTTTTTAAACGTTGTCCTCATGTTTTGATACCCTCAGCTATGCTGCAAGCAACAATGACACACAAGCAACCGCTTGCTTCAGGGTGTATTGGGAAACGTTACCAAAACTGTCGCTTCACTTTTTATCTTCTACACTCATTTATTCATATCCTTTTTTTTTGATAACCATGACAAGGGAAGATCCAGGAACCATATGTAGTAAAATTGTGTAAAATTCTAAACAGTGTTGAATGAAAACATGCCAACAATTGCAGCCAAAACTCAAACGTAAAAGTTTATCTTAATGTGTGTGTGCATACTATAAACATTTATATCACATACACACACATAAATAAAGGAGTTTTAATTAATTTTTGGTTAATGCAGTTTTAGTGTATCAACAGTCATAACCATCTGTTGATACAGCCTAATTTACTGTTGGTTTTCTGTTAGAAGCTGTGATATACAGAAAATATTGATTTCCAAGATTGAAAGGTGTGGCACATAAGCGACATTATTAACTAAAGTAAATCAAAAGACGAAACATACAGCACTATATTTGCAGAAACTTAAATTTGTTGACGTTTATGTGTGAATATGAATAACTCCCATCCCTGGCAAATTGGTAAAGATTGACAAAAGAGACAGAGGCTCATATTGCAATGAATGGGGTGATTAGTTTTAGATTTAAAATGTTAGTAAAATATTTGTTCATTCTCTTTGATAATTTTATAAAAGGAATTTTGTTGGTAGAATAACCAGTTATTTGCGTTAGATGGTACCACTTGCTTTGCGCTGGTATATGTCAATGACATATTCGTTATTTGAAAGAGCTATCGAAATCGGTCGCTGTAGCATAGTAGGTAGAGTGTTGGCTTATTAGACGTGAGACGCGGTTTAAACCCCAGATCAGACATCTCCAATAAAACAAAATATGAAAAATATTTCTTCGGCGACTTTCTCTCAGCAGATTTATGGCAAAAAATCTGAGAGTAAATATAATTGCCATGAAAAGTTTCTCAAAAATCTGTCATTCGGAGTCGACGTTAAACTGTAGGTCCCGCCACTCATGTACATATAATATTAACTCATACAACGTAAGTGGTGTGACAAAATTATGTATGTAAGTATTTTGCACTGAACAATCGTTTTATTATAACAACTTATATTATATTGTAGTGAATAGAGTAAATGATTAGCTACACTATGGACAATTAAGATATGTTTTGTTTAAAAAGAAATGTTAATCTGATTTACTGTATGATGGGAAAGACCGAAGAAAGGAGAAACTGCTGAGGCAAATTTTCGAACACTAAGAAAAAAGGAACTCAATTTAGAAACGTTCCAACGCATTAATAGGCACTAGAGATGAGCGATATTTTCAAAACTGTGATTTAATCACGGTGATTGATAATTCACTGGTAACTACATTGATTGAAATTGCCAAATAACAGTTACTAATAATGTCGTTCTTTCAAAATTGTTACATACTCAAATTTATTTCATTTTATTTTGAGCGAGGCAGAATTACTCGTAGATGATGCTGATTATTTACTTTTGTCTTTTATACAACAACTTTCTGTGAAACTTAATTGTCAAATAAAAAAAAATTACATTAAAAATAATAACATTGATGACACCACTTTGATTTTGTTTAGTAGTCTTTTCGTAGTATGTATCTAGTTGTCTCTTTCTTACGACTTAATAAAATACGTTATTGTCATTATTGTATTATTGGAATACTGTGATCACAATCACTGTTTTAAAGAACAGTGATTAACAAATCACGTTCACTGAGAACAACGTTCTTCAAAAATCACTGGATCGCTCATCTCTAATAGGCTCAAAGAACACTTTCCTTTTTTTGGTTGTCTGTTTGACTTCTCACACTTCTTTTGGTAAAAAAAACTTTTCGATGTTTGTTGTATATTTTACAACTATGTATTTGTTGCTTATATTTAATAAAGAATTTTATTTATAAAAAAAGAATAAAATCCACTTCTCACGCTGAATTTCTGGGAAAACTTTTCCAATAAAAATAAAATTCATTCAATAGTTCAATCAGGATTTTATGTATATTTATTGTCACAAAATTATAATATTCTTAATAATCAATTTTAAATAAAAAATTCACTTTAAAATCACACTAATTTATGGTAGGAGTAAAATGACTTTTCTTTTTGTTACACAAAGTTTAGCTTTGGGTTGTTATAAAACTTGTATTTAAAAGTAAAAAGTGGTATTTAATTGAGTATGTAGCCAAGCGTAGTCATGAAAAACTTACTGTCTCATACCAGTTTTTTTAGTTCTTTGGTTATTTTTTTAATTCTTTATTTTTATTATTGAAAAGTTGCAAACTAAAACAAGAAAGTTCGGGTTGAGTTTTGAACGAATATTATTTGGTGTCAAAGACGTATCCCATTGATGCATGAAAGTTGCTCTTTCTGCGTTTGGTTATTAAACAGGTAAGAAGAAATGCTTCTGTTCCTACAACACATACAAATCGTATATGTATTATTGCCCTTACAACGCCTTAATCACGATTACGATTTGGATTCACACACTCCCCACGGGCTATTGATTTAGGAAGGTTTTTATGTCAACTAGCTTACTGTCAGGCATGATGATGTCATCCTTAGAGGGATGTATAACTGTGTCGACCATAGGCAATACATTTTGATTTGTTATAAGTTTTAAGAAACTTTAAGGACCAAGAAAGAATTAAAGCTAGCGCTAGTCTAATTGAAAAATCTTGTGCTAAGAAGTTAATAGTTCCTATCTGTTTTTCTATTTATTATTGTGACCATTAAATGTGCATTTGATGTTCACATTTTCCTTAGCAATGTGGCACATTTTTCATCTCTTTAAAGGTTAGCAAAGCAATTTGACCAAGTACTTATTCTTGCTAGAAACATTTACATAAATAGCTGCAAATCAACATTCGAAGGGAAGAAATGCTGCGAAAAGTTTGTTAAAATTACTGTTCCAGATTGCTTCTTGCACGCTCCACCCGTGGCATCTTAAATAATATTTAAACATTGCTGTCATAAAATTTTCTGTCGAACAAAATCCGTTTCATTGATATTCAAAATATATTTCTTTATTTTATTATGATTTAAATAATTGTGTAACTGTAAAAAATAATCCTAAATGTAAAACAGATTATGGTGAAGTGTATAGTTTAATACACTATTAATAAAAATTCAAAACGATTACATTTTCCTTCAATCACAGTTGTAAACATTTTACTCAACTTCACATACAGCAACGTCATTTCATAATTTTCTTTGAATCATTCTTAGAATCATTAATGATGCCATAAAAGGCTGTTTCTACTATATTTTGCAGTGTCATGTTTTTACAAAGACCTTCCGTATCAAATTACACACTCTACATGAATTTCTATAATGCTGTGTTAGCATGAGAATATTTTGAATTTAATATTGTGTTACATAATGTAAATTTAATATAATAGCAATCATAATCATATTTACTTGTATACTATTTTGTTCAGAGTACGACATTTTCACTGAGTATAAATTGAATATAAAAATAACGTATGATTTGAACATTTGAGTGAAGTATACATACAGTGGCGAACAAAACACAATAATAAAAAAAATAAATAATATTAAAAAATATATATATTATTTATTAAAATCTGTATGTAAAATATTAACTGAGACTAATCTCTGATTAAAAAAAAATTCTGTAAAATTATTTCCTTTTGAATGTTAAATATTATTTAACAGCAATCATTCAGTTTTGCTCGCTTCTCATATCTGTTTAACTGCTGAAACTAGGCCAATCTCTCTCAATGCGCGCCGTGCTTTCCATTCACGCACACTCTTATTTATAGCATTTGCTGCAGTTTTGGTAGTTCTTCATATTTTCGAAACAATCGCCTCGTTAGCCGTGTGCCATCTACATATATTTACAGATCTTGAGCGACCTCCAGAATATTTGGATTCCATTGCATTCCTTTTTTTTATTGTTGAAAGTACTTTCCGATTTTCCATCATTTTTCTAGCAATTTTTCTTGAAGAATAACCTTTTTCAACTTCAAGTGAAATTTTCTTCAATTATTTTTTTTTTCACAGATTGCAAGAAAAAGTCAAAAAAAAAAATTTTGAAATTGTTTTTTTCTCCAGTAGAGCTTGAATACTAAATACTAAAAAATTGTGTAAAAGGAATCTAAAAAATCTAAGTAAAGATACTTTAAAAAAGAAAATTGAAACATGTAAAACAGGATAAATGAACAAAATAGATTTTAAAAGTTTTTTTTTTGGCTATTTGTGGAAAGTATTCTTCGATAGTGTGAGATGTTATTTCATTTACAATTTGTTACTTATTAGATTCAAAAAATTTCGTAAACAATCAGTAAACACCCAGAAGTGTATGCCAGGTATGAATACATTCTTGAATAGCTGTGTATGTCAATACATGGTTCCACTAGAAATACATTCCTATACGATATAAAAGTCAATGAAAAATGAGTATTTAACCTGGTGCAATTTTTACGGATTTTTGCAATTCTTATCGACATAACAGCTAAACACGTTTCAGTATTAAGAAAACCCGCCAAGCTTCTCGACGAAAACGATTTATGGTTCGAATTTGAAGTCAAATCTGCACCAGAATATGACGACGGTACCAATTAAGTCAGAGCACAGGCTACTTGTAATTTTTCTGCTTAGTCCCAGTGTGCTGCCACTTGGAAGCAATATGATTGAGAATCTCAATGGTAAAAAAAATTATAGTCAAAATCTATTGTTATGTAAAACGAGCTGAATGGCACCAACATCTGAACTAATCGTTGTGGCTCGAGAACTTATATTGAAGACTCGGTTGAGCAAACTAAGAGTATCCAGGGACTCCCAACAGTTTTTTTGGTGCTCTTTGGAGCAATAAAATTATTAAAGACACCCTTAAGACAATAAAGCATAATGAATGAAATTTGTTGATTGGATGTAATGTCAACATCTTGTTAATCATATGCTTAGACGATGTCTACTAGTTTTAAACAACACCATAGTCTCTAGAAAATATTACCCACCCTTGAAGAACATTAGGCATTACTTTAGTGCAAATGTATTTCTAAGTTTTCATTTTAATTTAAGAAACGACATTTTTAAATTAATAATGAATATATTTTTGAGATATATAAGTGCCGTTACTTGCCAACAATTTTCTTATTTTACATACTTTATCGTCAAATCTCTAAGTGTCAGATTGATGCTCCTATTATTTTTTTTTGTAATTCTTTTACGATTTCAACATGCTATGGTCTAATTTGGCCAGCTGTAAATGTCTTTCTTTACTGTATTTTATTTACTGCCAAGCATTTTTAACAATTTTTCACTTAAAGTGGCCAATATGATATATTTTGACAATTTCTTTAATTTGGTTTCAGTCGGTTTGCCGCCTCAAGCCACAACATCGAAATTCTACTCATCCTGTTGAATGCTAAAAATAATACTTAATAATCTTTGTCGTTTTACCTTTTTTATGTTCTGCCAAAACAATATATTTAGACGGCTTTAACACGAAAAGTATGCCTGTCAGTAACTGGTGAATGAACTTGGCATAGAAAATTATTTTTCTTCACACAACATTTTTGTTTTCGGTTGTGATAATGTTTCGCGGAAACACAAAACGAAAAACATTGTAAGATAAGATGTAATATTTTGGCGTTGAAATAACGCTGTGTATTGCATTTTACCACGGGTTGTGTTGATGAAAGAGAGAAATAAATGTTTTTTTACTTACAGATGTCAATGTTTATTGTGAATAATGATGTAACACAAAAAATAATTTATTGAAGTTAATGTTGCAATATATGTAAGTGTTATGAAGGAAAAACAATATAAAAATAAATTAAAAAGTCAGCAAAGTGTATAGTAATTCTAGGTATTTTAAACAAGAAAAAAAAAAAAAAATTGGGGAAAAGTTTTTGATAAATTTTCAATAGGTTAATAATTTGTTGGGGTTATTGAATTTTACAAATTGAAAACCAATTCTCTTTAAATAATCTATCCTGACACACCTCGATTTGTAACTAAACATGTCGATGTTTTCTTTGCAACTATTTATTTTTGTAACAAAATTATCTAAAAAAAATATACTTGTTGTTGCGAATATCGAATCTCCCTATAATGTCCTTATCATATCTCCACCAACCCTGTTGAAACCTTAAAGGCTCAGTTATGCGACCGTAACGTAATGTAACAGTAACGTAATGTAACGTCTACTGAACGTAAAAATGTAAGTAAACAAAACAAGAAAAGAAATAAACAAAAACAAATAAAGAAATATGAATATAGATATGGATATAGAAGACATTTTGTTGTGTTTGTTAAATTTTTGTGGGCTTTCTATTTTAATTTTTTACACAGATTTAATTTCAAATTTTAATTTTAAAAACTTCGTTTTCACTCTCTTTATCACTTTTAATATGGCGCCTTTTGTTCAGCTGTTAACCAGTGTTATTACTACAGCGTTTTTAGATTCATTTCAACGATTTTATATTTATTTTAAGGTACTTATTAAAAGTTTTATGTACTGCTTCTGTAAGCAAAACAATTTCACTTTCACACAAATACAAAATTGAGTGTTTTTGTTTATATTTTCCATATAAATATACAAGCAAGTAAAATCGTTTATCCTACAGAAACAGGTCAGGCATTTCGGAAACCAAATTTGTACGAATGTTAAAACGTTTTTATCTTCTCTAACTGAAATGCTTTTCGAACGCTTTAATTAGTTATCAATGGATAACTATATTTTTCTAATTAAAAATAAAAATAAACACTACCTACATAATGTAATAGTAAAATAGTGTTTATTTTTATTTTAAATTAAAAAGTTAATAATGAAATAAATTTTAATTCTGTTCTTAATTTCAATTTTCAGTTTTGGTGGTTTTTAATATTGACATGTGAACACTGCTAAACAGATGTCACGTAAAAATGTAAGAAAATTCTATTTTTTACAGATTCTTACGTTCCAGTTACGTTACATTACATTTTTATAACCATTCGTATTACTTTACACATAACAAAAACGATCAGCTGTTTCTTACTGTTGCGGTTACATTCTGCTACGGTTGCATAACTGAGCCTTAAAATTGCATTCAGTTGCTTGTCAGCTTCTAAAGAAGAAGGTTCATGTCGCTTTTTTTCAGGTTTCCATTATACATACGGTGACCATCCGTCCACTATTATAGCGGACAGTCCGCTATTTTAACCTCCTGTCCGTTATTTTTATTGCGTCCGCTATTTGTCCACTATTTTACAACACTAACTTCTAAAAAGTATTTATTTTCCAAAATGTCCGCTTTTGTCCACTTTTTTCACTAATTCGGTAAAAATGCTTATATTAGCTGGAATTACATATAAAATTGAATTGGAAACTCTATATTTTATCTATGTTGCAGATGCAATTCTATCTTGGTCTTCAGTTGAAAAGTTGTTAATAAAGGTAACAGAACTCAGAAATGATTTAAATATAAATAATAATAATCCTTATAAAAACATCCTGAAATTATTAGATTTCTCATTTGCTTTGCCAGCGTCCAACGCATCAACGTTTTTTCTATATTTAACAATAATTGGTTTTCCGATAAATCCCAAATGGGACTAAGACTTTAGAATCACTCCTGACCAAAAAATGCAATTTTGAAATGGACTGTTCGGAATTTAAAACATTTTTATCTAACAGGCCCAATACTTTACATTGATACACATACATACATAATTGGTAATTATAACCCTTCTTGCTGAGTAGTCACCGAAAAAATATTTTTTTTTTATATTTCGTTTTGATGCCTGACTTGGAATACGAACCCGGGCTTTACGTCTAATAAGCCAACACACTACCTACTAGACTACGGCACACATAAGTATATCCATATGTATGTATATGTATAAATTGTAAGTTTGTGTATATTATTTGTACCTATTTATGTCTGTATTTTAAAAATCTTTATATAAAAAATATTAATTATAATAAATTATTTTTTTTTTTTTTTGGTTTTCAATTTTATATTTTTGTCCGCTTTTTTCTCAAGGAAATAATGGTCACCGTAATTATACACCCAAAGAAATTTTACACTAGGATTCACTATTTTCCAATGAGATTCATTAATAACACTAAGAAATGATCTCCATTTTTAGAAGAATATTTGTCAAGTTAAATACGTTGTCTTTAGGTATTTGGCGCTGTACATTTTTACACACATGCTTCTCACAAATACACTCACATTTTTATCATGTTCTCTTTATGCGGACGTCTGATATAGATAGACACCCACATAAATAAACCTTTTATAGTTTAGTCTGTCAAATGTACTAAATGAGAAAATTTTGCACTGATTTATAAATCCACATGGCCAATTCTATAGTGCCGAATGATACGGGTGTTGAACTGCAATAATTTAATTTGCTTTGCAATCTGACGGCTATTAGCAATTTCAAGCATTAATATCATGCAGTAGTGGATAATTGGAATTCCAATAATTTTCTGTGAACTCATCAGCTTTGTTACAAGGAAATCAAAACAATTTTAAATAATAATTCGGTCGTATCTCTCTATCTTTTTAATTTGTTATTATTTTCACACTTTACTTCACTTTTATCGAATACATAATTTCTAAAACGTATACAAAATGCAAAGTATTTTTAAAATTTGTTTTTTCACGTAAATTATACCAAAAATTACACTAGTAATCTTTAACCCTTTAACCGCTAAATTTTAATTAAAAACACGATTTCTGCCCGCCATATTATTTTCCAGCGAAGACGAGTATACTCGACATAAAGTAAAATGCTTCTGCTTGTAAAAGTAGACAATTATGACTAAAAATCAAACGTTGCGTTTTGGTTTTTTAGAAAATACATATTTTTTTACACTTTGTTGTAAAACTACATTTATTTATTTATTTTCATTTATTTCATTATTAAAATAAATAAAATAATAATAAATAATATAAAGTTTTTAAATACCTTTATTTCACCTGTATCAGGGAATAAAGTCCAGTAGTTTAGTTGAATAATTTAAGAATGCGGTCTTTTTTTGCAAGGTATTCCCAATAATACAACAGATATTCAAAAATCTTGTGATGAAAGTGGCTTGAGTAGGCCAAAGTATCAAGGATACACTCGAAATGATGAAATTAGAACATTTGAGCTTCATACTCCTTTTGCAAAAAAGTTAAACCTTACTAGATCCAACCAATATAATTAAAAAATTGACTAGATTTGTCAGTGTCACATTCTCTAGGGTCATGAAATAGACATGCACGAGTGTGCGTTTAAAAAGGGCTTCATAAATTATGATGCTTAGAGAGTATGGTTATACCTTTCTATCACTTTACACAATTGAACGATTTGAACTAAACATTGAAAGAAAAACGATCAGATACTAGTAATTAATAATCCTGCGTGTATATTGGACATCAAACTAATGGTAATGGTAATACCTACTACTTCGAAATAAGTTATAATACATATGTATATGCCTGATTAGGATGGAATTACTAAATTGCTAAAGAGTTCAGAAAAAGCTGACGCTTACGTTGAACAATATTTTGAGTAAAACAAAATATGGAGTTATGTCGCAATTTTTAATAAATAACGATAGAAATTAAAGATTGAAGTCAATCAAATTATAAACACATTTGCCTATGTAAAGAAATTTTTATGACGAGGACGACTCTAAACTTACAGTGGCAGTTTTGTTTTGTTTTGTTTTTTTTTTCTCAGTATAAGACTTAATTTAGAGTTGAACACATACACAAACACTTTCTATGAAAAAGAGTGAATAGAGTTGAAGTTGAATATCGCCACTTTCGTTGTCTGTCTTATTGTAGGGAAGACAAAGTATATCTGATGCTGTTCTAAACAGGATATACTTTGATGTGTGAATGTGTACTAAAAGTTGGAGCAAACATGGTCTCTGTTTTATTCTATTAAAACTGCAGAAAATGTTTTAAAATCCTTAGTTTTCCCTTACAAAATAATTTTTTTTTATAATTTTATGCTTTCTGTTTAAACTGTTGTGCTTATATACTGAACATATTTTTAAAAGAAATTGTGTGAAAGTAGGCGTAAAAGTTGTGCATAGTTTTTACTTTGATACTAAGTTGATTGTATATAATCGTGGGAAATATAATTTACTTTACGAGTTAGATGTTTATTATTGGCAAGAAATACTATAAAACTTTTATCACGTTAAGGTATTCAATTGATTGCTTGAAACTAATTCAAAGTTTTTATGGAAAACTGGCATTTACTAGAAATGTAAATGTAGTGAAATCAGAGAGAGCGACATGAGTATTCATATGAATTTTAAATAGTACTCTCAACATAGATCATGAAGACACAATAAAAGAAGAAAAAAATCTTTAAACGATATTTAAAGGCAAACATACCACAATTGATGCTTTAATACTGCAAAAGAAAAGAATAAAAAAATACTGTTTCTGTAAGACGAGTGGTTTCACACATTAATTAGTTTGTATGAAAAACATCTCAAAAAAAAAAAAAATAATAAAAAAAACGAAATACATACATGAGAAATATTTCTTCGGTTACATCGTCTCAGCAGATTTCTGTCAAAGTCTCTGAGGGTAAATAAAATTGCCATGAAAAGCTTCTCAAAAATCTGTCGTTCAAAGTTGACTTTAAACTGCAGTCGCCACCACTTATAAATAAAACACATACAACATAAGTGGTGTGACAACAACAAATCCGAACTCAAGAATAACCCAAACGGAAATGTTTCAAAATTTAAATCTGAATACAACAGCATGTTCTTCTATTAACTTGAATAAAGATTATGTTAAATGGTATTGGTAAGATTTGACAAGTCATCACCAATCGCCTAAAAGTGCTTTGTCATTTACTTTAAAAATAGTTCATCGAACTCTTCTTTCAGTAAGTAACCAATACGTGAAATCTCTCGATTCAAAGCTACATATTAACAAGACATAGAAGAATGCGTGCAGAAGAGAAAATTGTTCTTTAGCGCGATCTCTTGAAAAGATGCTTAAAAGCCGATATTTTTCGAATATATGGCATATTTTACTAAACGACCATTGTTTGTGTGACGTTTCTGCTGATTGGGTTGATTTGAAACTGGTCGAATATGAGTATATATTTTAATCAAAGAATATCTTGTTAAACTGCTAAACCAAAATTAGCCAGCCATTCATCGTGATTCATGTCTTTTGATTCGGTTAGCATACTAGCATACTACCGTTGACCTCATCGGTCGTACGAGTCAACGTTTCTCGTTTAAATTATTGGTTTATGGCTGCAAACCAGCAACTAAAGAAGTATTGTAGCCAATATTCAAACCACAATTGGTGGCATAAGTCGAGATGTATTGAAAAATATAGTCAAAAACATTCCATCGTTGTTTTTGAACTTTTTGTATAACAAATATTGATATGGAAATAATTTCTTTCCATTGTGGACAATTTCTGAACAATAATGCTCATCATATTGTTTTATTTGATTTCAAATGTTTTTTTCATTTTTTTTTTATTTTTTATTTTTTTATTTTTTTAGTGCTTAGTTAGTAGTGTTTTGTTTCTGTTGTGAAGTATAAAAACATTTTTATTTTAAGGTCATAATTATTACAGTAACAGCACGGGACAGTAGCAAATAAGTACATGTTGTACATAAACAAGGGCTGCCTCTCATACACTCATATCTTTACAAACCACATTTATGTATGTAGCAATTTCTGTACCCTCATAATACCAACATATTTCAACATATTTTAATAGAGCAACTCTTACCTGCTCCACATATGGGCCACCTTCCTGTGATTGCTACGATAAACTCTCGAGATCACGTTGTATCTATATATGTTGTATGTGTATATGTTGAATATTATTTACCACAATAGATATGAGAATTGCAATGTAAAGGAGCCTTACTTGTGGCAGCGAATTAGCGTGCCTGAATTTATATAAATTTGTTGTGACACACTCCCGTTTTTCTATATTTCATTGCTACTGGCATTTTTTAACTGCTTTTTTTTAACCGTATTTCATTGTGTTATACAGAATATGTAAGCATGACTTTGGGGTGATAGAATTTCAGGTGATTATGCCATACTGACAAGTCCCCCAAGGACTTTTAAATTACCCAAGCAGCACATTTTTCATGGTTTGACTGACTTATTGATTCATATTATGCAAATCATTCATTATGAATAATCCTTAAATAATTTTTTGTATAACTGTTTTGATAAACCTTATAAAGGTATAAGAGAAGAGTTTAACTTAATGTAAAATAGAAATAAATCCAAGACATTGTTTACTATACTCAAGTGGCTACCGCCAAGCATGTTGTCAAAACAAGTGGCTGCGACCACTGCAACAAGACTGAACGGTATTAGAGCGTAAAAGTACAGTAAAAGTCATGCCAAAAACTTGGGCATGGTTGGGTTGAATGTACCTATCGACTACACGATGTCTGATCCTGGTTTTACGACACAGTAATAGAATTGATAATTTTATGATAATATTTACATATATGTACCAAGAAACATTATTCCAGTTTTCACTGATGGATCCACATCGTACAACAAAGTAGAAAGTGAACTCTTTTCGAAACAACTGAACATTAGATCTTCCCTTGCATTATCAGATTATTATCGTACCTTTTAAGACGAAATAATGGCTATTCTGTATATCGTATGGTAATATACAAATATTTACCGACAGTAAAGCGGTCATCAGATTCCCAGAGAATTTTGTACACCACATCTAAGATCATCCGTGTCTCTGGAGGAGATACCGAGACATCCGACGGTTATCCTCATTCGGGTTTTAGAACATGGAGACATTGAATGAAACAACAAACAAAATTCAAATAAATTCTTACACGAGATAGACGCTCTCCTACAGAGAGGCAAACAAATGGCCTCACAAAAATCCATTCAATGATGAATGTTAGATGGGATATTGAACCCAGAAGATTTCATTAGATTAACCCATATCAGTGATAAGGTGATACCTGCCTTTAGGTGTTCACGCTGCATTACCACTTCTTCAGGAGCGTCAACAAAGAGGAAAAGATGAGATCACAGAACATCTTCTCTGCCATTGTTCGTCGCTTGGGAACAAAGGCGGTTAAAAAAATTTTTCGTATTCATAAAACTCGACATTGTTGAGGCATGCCAACTATAATTAATAATTCGGCGTTACGGCAGGACTTTAAAGGTCCAAAGTAAGCTTTGCCCATTGCAACGGTTGTTAGTTTAATCCAAAGGAATAGGTCATATCGGTGTTACAAAAGCACCTAATAGGATCCAAGTAAACTTTGGCCATTGAGGTCGCTGCCAGTTTAGCCTTACCTAACCTAGTTAAATAATTACGTAAAAAAATGGAAATTACACTTCAATATTTTACAACTACACCTAAAACAGACAAGAACTTTGAAAGAAAATACCTTAATAATGATCAAGAGACTAAATACGATTACACAAATGATGAATGGATAACCTATAAAAAAAGAAGCATATTCGGCTTACAATTTTGTTAATCCCTGTTTTATGAATAAATCGCACATCCACGAGATAACAATATAGAATGCTTCAAATAAATATGTTGAATAGCGATATGTATTTGACTAGTGATTGAAAGTGCACAGAAAATTCATAAAATATATTTTTCTCTCATTTAAAGTTATCACAGTTTTCTTAGTTGTATTCTGTATAGAAGCTGAACAATTTCACTTTCAAAATTTTGCAGTTTAAGATTAGAAACTAACGTTCTGTTTCTGTAAAGCAGTTTTACGCATTTTGTTATTTTACCTTCACACTGTTTAAGTTGTCGTATTTTTAGATCTGTGTTTTACAATCTCGTAGAATGATTCACATGGTTTATTTAAACTAAAGATGACGCGAAAAGTTCTAGTGTTGTAAGAAACAAAAAAAAAAAAACTAGAACTTAAAGCAGAAAAGTTGTACATATAATATTGCAGAATAACATTGAAAGACAGAAAATCGACAATAGTCAATATTAGGAAAATAAAATGCACAGTAAAAACTTTCTTCTAATTGTAGTAAAAAAATTAAATTTGCAAATATTGTTTTATTACTTTTTGATTAAATAACTAAAAAAAATATTTTTGTGTGGAAGTTATTATTTCGTCACACCCTGTCTAATTAAATTTATTATTGTCCGCATACGTATACCTTATTTTCATTTAAATCTACATTAAGTATACGCCTAGTGTACGGCTTACTAGGTTCGCAAATGAAGTATTCCTTTGCAACAGAAAATGAATAAATATATTGCATAAAATTTTTAATTAAATTAGTAGTAGTGAAATAACGAGTGTTATTATAAGCAAACTCTCTGGTGGAAGATTGGTATATAGGGGTTGAACGAAAGAGTACCAAACTTCCAGAGAGAGTTGCGATTATAATTACGAGATGTAATTATAATTAGGGTTAAATGCGAGAGAAAACAAAAAGAATTAGTATTATTTCTTTTTATTACAAGGCAAAATATGGGAAATCTTACCTTATGTGTTTTGACCGTGTGTTACCAATGAGAATGGAGAGGATGTGTTGATGTAATGTTTTTAATTTAATAATTTTTAGGTTTATAATTAAATCGCAAATGACAATTAAAATAAATTTAAGATTGATAATTCAAGTTTACAATATGGAAAATTTAAGCGAAAAAATGAGAAATAATTGATTAGAGCGTAAAATGAATAGTTTAAGTTGATAATTCAAACGTAAAAAGCGAAGTGAATATAAAATATAATTTTTTCTTTTAGGAAAATTTATATCTGTGTATAAATTTACAGGTATAAATTATCTATGCGGTTATAGATAATTTTAGAACTTAATTAAGTGTTGGTAAATACAAATATTTTCAATTCAGTTAGGTAATTCATTGGGTTTGAAATTCATTAATAATAATTTATCTTTAACAGTTTTAAATTCATGTTAGTAAAATTTTATTGTCCAAATGGTTATTTGGACATGGCGCCGGCCTTGACGTTAGTCAACAGAAACTTCAGTATTCGTGCAAAGAACCTGCGCCAGAGAACGGATAGCTTCAACTAAGATTTTTGCATCTGGTGTTGTTGGCAAATTGGACAAAGTAGATGACTTTTGTTGTTGTTGGGTTGTTCTTGAACTTTTCGTTTTCTTTTGTTGTGTAGATTTGTCTTTAGGGCTTCTGGTTTTCTTCCGCTGATGAGGCTTTTCATGCAGCAGCGTATGGTGAAATTTGTCACATTTTCTGCATGTATCCATGGACGTGCAACTTCTCAGATCGTGACTCTTGGCTAGACAGTTGACGCAGTAACGATGTTTGTCAACGACTTCTTCTCTCTTCGTTACTGTCATCCTCAGAAACTTCTTGCAGAACCTCAAGGCGTGGAATCGATGACAAAGGGCGCACTTAAACATGTCTTCATCCCCCCGGCATCTGCGTTGACTAGACCTTTTGTGGATATTTCTTTGGTTATTCCTAATGTTGGAAAACATAATTATTAGAAATCTATATTGAATAAAATTCTAAATTCTGAAATATTTTTTGCTGTCAGGTGGGATGAGATAAAATGATTAGAGAAATAGAGATTGATTAGAGAAATAGAGATTAAGAATGAAATTAAAAGATTATATTATTGGCTATTTTCATCGTTCAGAAATGGTAGGAAACATAATTTTACAATGGGTCTGGTGATTATTCCTGAGGCTGTACGTACGTCCGCAGTACGTGTATTTCCATCAGCACCGGGATATGTTTGCTCGATTCTTCCTAACCGCCATTCACATGGTGGTTGTAAATCATCGATCACTGCCACGAGATCTCCGACTTGTATGTTGGGGGCTGACCTTTTCCACTTGTACCGCTTGTGTAAAGATTTCAAATAATCCTCCTTCCACCGGATGGAGAATTGGTGGTGCAGTGCTTTCAACTTTTCCCATCTGTTAATGAGAGAGATATCACGATAGTCTTGTTCCGGAAAAGCCATTAGAGGAGCGCCTCGTAAAAAGTGTCCAGGAGTTAGGGCGGTTAAATCGCTAGGGTCTTCTGATAAGGCAGATATTGGTCGAGAGTTAAGGGTGCCCTCAATTCGGGCTAGGACTGTTGAGAACTCCTCAAAGTTCAACTTTTGGGCTCCAATAATGCGCTTCAAATGAAACTTGAAGCTTTTTACGGCAGCTTCCCATAAGCCGCCCATGTGTGGTGTGTGGGGTGGTATAAATTTCCACTCAAATCCATGTGTTATGTACTTGTGAGCCGTATCGTTAGCAGCATTATTAACGAATTTAGCGAATTCGCGTTCGAGAGATCTGCTAGCGCCTAAAAAGTTTCTCCCATTATCAGTAACTACCCTTTGGGGGAGCCCCCGCCTCCCAATGAAGCGGGAAAATGCAGCTTGAAACGCTGCTGAGGATAAATCTGAGCAGAGTTCTAAGTGTATTGCTTTCGTACTGAAACAAACGAAAACACTTACGTAGCCTTTGGTCATGGGTGATTTTCTCAGTGGGGATGCTCTTATCTCGAATGGTCCGGCGAAATCAATGCCTGTAATTTGAAAGGGAAGAGACAAATTACACCTATCCGGAGGTAAAGGAGCCATGATTTGAGTACATGGCTGCTGTTTGTTGATGATGCATGTTTTACAATTTCGCACTATCTTTTTCACACGGGGTTTGAGTCTGAAAATATAAAATTCCGTTTGTACCATACGGCACATTTGGCTACATTCAGCGTGACATAGGAAATTGTGTAAGTGAGTGAGATATAGTTGGCAAAAACGAGAGTTGCCTGGGAGAATAATTGGATAACGCTCATTATACGGGAGAGACGACTGAGCGAGTCTACCATTTATTCTCATTGTTGAATTTGAGTCCAAAAATGGATTCATAGTGTTCAACGAGCTTTTCTTCGGGATGGGTTGTGAGTCTAGTAAGCATTTGTACTCCTCAGGATAAAATGCTTGTTGAGCCAAATTGAGGAGATTAATTTTCACAGTTTTGATTTCGGTATGAGTTAAACCGATTTGAGAGTGTAGAGAACTTGTAGGTTTAAACTTTCGCATGCTTTTGTCAATAAACCTGTAAACATAACACAAAACACGCAAAGCTCTGTCGTAAGATGAGAATCGGTGAAGTATGTCATCCATTTCGACTTCCGCGTGCAATGCCTGAGTTTCATTGGGGGGTTCAATAATTTGGAGTGGATTCCGCTTTGGCCATTCAGATTCTGGTTTGTGTAGCCATGATGGTCCAGACCACCACTGGGAATTATTAGCCAGATCGCGGGATCTGCATCCACGAGTTCCAAGATCGGCTGGGTTGAAATGAGTGGGAACATGCCGCCATACTGCTCTTGGAACAAGCTGATGAATTTGAGAAATTCTGTTTGCGACGTATGTTTCCCAAGAAGAGGGTGGTTTAGACAGCCAACCGAGGACTATGGAAGAGTCAGTCCATAGAAAAATATCTGTATCATTAAAGGAAAGGGATGTTTGCACGTATTTAACCAGCTTCGCTAGTAATACTGCTCCGTTCAGTTCTAAGCGCGGTAGGCAGACTGTCTGGATGGGCGCAACTTTACTTTTTGCGATCAATAAGTTCGAAAAGACGTTGTGAGTCTTCGTCTTACATCGAATGTATATTGCTGCACAATATGCAGCCTTTGATGCATCACAAAAACCATGAATTTGAACTGAATCCGTAGGCGTATATTGAAGCCATCTTGGAATTGTTATTGTTTCTGTTTCCGATAAGTCTGATACGAAATCGTTCCACATTCCGAGTGATTCATGCGAGATATCATCGTCCCATTCCAATCCTTCCAACCAAAGCCGTTGCATGAGAATCTTAGCTCTTATGACTATGGGTGCTAGCCATCCAGCAGGATCAAAGAGCTTCGCAACCGAGGATAGAACCTGGCGTTTAGTTATTCTTGGGGATTGATTTACGGGTGAGAATGTGTATGCGAATGCATCTGATAGTGCATTCCATTTAATTCCAAGTGTTTTCGTGGTGCTTGCTTCTTGGAACTGTAAAAATTCGGAGTCATATAAATCCTCCTTGGGTATATGGGATAATAATTCGGGGTGATTTGCTGTAATCTTCTTCAGTGGAAGACCAGCTGACATCAAAACATTCATGAGTTGAGTCTGGGCAGATAATGTTTCCTCTAATGAATATCCTCCAGATAGGATATCATCGACATACGTTTCCGAACGGAGAATTGAAGATGCTTTAGGGAATTGAGCTTGAGAATCTGACGCCAGTTGAAGAAGGGTACGTATAGCGAGATAAGGTGCGCAATTGACTCCAAAGGTGACTGTCTTAAGCGCATAATCTTTAACTGGGCCATCAGGATTGTTTTGAAATAAAATACGTTGATAGCATCTATCTTCTGGATGTAAAAGGATCTGGCGATACATCTTTTGTATATCGCCATTGAAAACATACTGATATTTCCTCCAATTTAGAATAATAGTAATGAGATCGTTCTGAAGAGTAGGACCAGTATACAGAGCATCGTTTAGAGAAAACTGAGATTTCGATTTCCTAGAGGCATTGAATACGACCCTAACCTTGGTCGTCTTATGGTCAGGTCGAACTACAGCATGATGAGGAAGATATGAAGAGTAGTATTTTCCTTGGGAAACGATTTCCTGAGATGAAGTTTCTTCCATGTGATCCATGCTCAAGTATTCCTGAAGTACTGCACGATAGGCGGATTGAAGTTCAGGATCTTTTGATAGAGTTTTCTCCACTCTTGAGTATTGAGCCAGGGCAATAAACCGCGACGAGCCTAAGAAGATTTTCTCAGGAAACTGAGATTTAAATGGTAGTCTTACAACATACCTACCATTTTCGTTTCGTGTAGTCGTCTTGGAGTAGAATTCCTCACAAAATTCATCCTCCTGAGATTTGGGTTGAGTTGTGGGTATTTCTTCATCTTCCCAAAACTTTTTTAAAAGATCGTTAAGATCAGGAGTTTCAGAGGCTGTTATCGATGCAAAGGAATGCGTAGTGCGAGTTTCCATGGGACCACTTAGTACCCAACCGAAAATAGTATTATATGCAGATGTGTGACCGCATATATTTTTCCTTATGCCATCGATATTAATAGACTGCTCATAGTCATTGCCTAGTATGAGATCGATTTGAGATGCTTGGTTAAAGGTTGGATCTGCTAGATCCAACTCCATGAGTTCCTTTGAGTACGGAACATCAAAGCTGAGAACTGGGAGGCATTTAGTTACCTTTGGCAAAACGATTGCCTTAATGGGAATTCTTGTATTCGTTCTTTGAGCATACAACACGAATTCACATTCTTTATTTGCGGATTGTTTTTGCCCTCCAATACCAACAATTTCAAAATGAGAGTTGTGGTATGGAAGCTGAAGACGGTTCCTAATCTTTTCAGATATAAATGTTCGTTGAGAACCAGGGTCAATAAGAGCTCTTACAGTGAAGCGTTCACCTCGAGATTCTATCTGCACTAGAGCAGTTCTTAATAGAATATTCTCGCAGCTGAAGGAGTAATTGGCACGTACCTGACCCGATGTGGATGGCTGTTCAGCATGAGCGTCCTGTGAGTTTGATTGAGAAACCCTTGGGGAATTCTGGGAACTGAAGCTTTTATTCGAGTTTCTGAGACGAGTGTTTTCACTACTTTGAGTTGAGTCACGAGCTCCTTTCATCATGTGTAATAGGGTATGGTGAGTCTTCTTGCAATAGAGGCAAGTGTGCTTGCTTTTGCAATTTGCTTTGATATGGGAAGATCCTAAGCAATTATTGCAAAATTTATTCTGAAATACATAATCAACTCTCTGTTGTATAGTAAAATTCCTGAATTTGGGACAAGATCTAAGAGAGTGATCTTCATTGCATAATTTACACATGGGAGTTATATTTTCCTGAGACACATATGTCTGTATATTGGGAAACGCTGGTCTGGTGAGACTAAGTCCACCTTTTGAGTTCCTAATACTAGTTAAGCGTTCAACAGCCTCATATCTGTCCACAAGGAATTGGGACATTTGAGACCATTTAGGGAGTTCACGAGGAGATGTGAGGGATTGCTCCCATAGGGCCAGAGTTAAATTGGGAAGTTTAGTAGAGATCAATCGAATGAGTATCGGATCCCAACTTTCCACTTTTACACCTAAAGTTCTAAGAGTCGCTAAAGAGTCGTTAACCGCAGATTGTATCCTTCTAATAGACTCGCTATCCTCGGAGTCTGTAGCGGGGATGTCAAATAAAATTTTGATCTGGTTATCCACGAGAACTCGTTTGTTCTCGTACCGAGTTTGAAGCGCGTTCCATGCAATTTCGAAATTGTCGTGGGAAAGAGTATATCTCTTTACGATTGCTCCAGCTTCACCTTTGGTTTTATTCCGGAGATGATATAATTTAGTGACGGGAGAGAGCTTCGAGTGGTTTATATAGACTGCCGTGAACATATCTCGGAATGAGGGCCACTGTTCGTAATTTCCTTCAAATATTTCCGTATCGCAAGGTGGTAGCTTTATGCAATTTCCAGAATCTGCTGGCATCAATGTTTGGGTTTGGGACTGAGGTGAAGTAGAATAACGATGTGTTGATTGAAATCTAGAGTTGTTTGTGACGTCCATTCGAGTGACTCTTAACAAATCTAAAATTTGAGAATTGCACACATAATAAGCGTCCATACAAGCATCGAAATTTCCTTTGGCCTCCTGCTTAAAATCTAACGAGACTAAGTTATCAGGGGCTAACATGACTCTTTTGTAGCATGAGTCGAATTCATTCCAACGAGCTTCCAAATCCTTTAATTTAACTTCAAGAATGGATTCTGTTTGGTCTTCTACTGGGCTTGAGTTAAATTTATTACAAAACTGTAGTAGATGTTCGCTATGAAATAGAAAGTGTTCCTTTAGGGACTCTTGCGAACTAGATGTAGAAGTCATCTTAACGCGAATTACGAAAATAAGTAATAAAATGAAATAAATAAGTGATTGTAAGCGGGTTACAATTATTTAACTATATGCGATAGTAATTACTAACCGAACGAAAAGTAATAAAATCTTCAGTTCTTAGTATTAGTAAACTTAGGGGGTTATTAGGGGCCAAACGTGGCACTGGATATGGGATCCAGTTATCTTATTCAATAATTTTTATTTGAATAAGTATTCCAAATAATTTTTAGTTTATTTTATAAACTAAAAATTAAATGAAATTGTGTGTGACTATGAAAGTCACACTGTTTCGCAATGGGTTAAACACTGTAAATGGGATAGAGTTACCAAATTGAAATTTTGAGTAACAAAATTTACTTTCAAATAAATTGTGGTTCGCAATGGGTTAAACGCGGTAATTGGGTAGAGTTATAAAATTTAAATTCCAAATAACTTGTGGTTCGTAATGAGTTAAACACGGTAGATGAGTAGAGTTACCAAATTGAAATTTTAACAAAAATTTATTTTTAAATAAATTGGGTTTAAAATATATTAAATTTCATATGTATTTAGAGCTGAAATAATGTGCATATATATAAAGTGATATGATATAATATAATAATATTTTATTTAATATATTAAATGTAATATATTAAAATATAATTGAAATTTATTTCAATTTAAATTCCGATTTTTAATTCCTATTTCGATTTATTTATCTATGTGGCAACTCTGAATTGCAATTTAAGAGTATGTATAAGAGTATGTATGTGTATGTGCGTATGAATTTAATTTTTTTTTTTTTTTTTACAATTGCTCTTCCTTAATATTAAGTGTAATTGTTGCCTTTTATGCGATCTCTTTCTTTTCCTTTAATATGTAAAATTGTGACAAATTGTTGTTTTTGTTTCAAAAAATGTGTTTGCCTTCTTTGTTTTTGTTTTTATTTATATGTTTTATATTTGTGCTGTTAATGTTCGTCTTATTTTAGTAAAATAAATTTTTATTGTTCTTTTTACTTTACTTAAATTAATTTAGGAATATATAACTTTTTTTTGTCACTTATAAAAAGATTTTACTGTACTTTGCAAGAGAGAGCGAGAGATCAAATTATTTATTGGCAAATTTTGGTGGTTGATTTTCAGTGAGAGATTTTTTGAGAGATTGAAAATATATGGCAAGAGCAATTGAAAAATGTTTGATTTTGAAAAATGTTTATGTTATTTATTGTTTTAATAATTTTAATTTTCATAAATACCTTTTTTACAGGGGAATTTTTATAAGAGGTGTGCGTAAGAAGAGGCTTATGTACACATGTATGTATGTAGAATTATTTGGTTCAAGAAAAAAAAATTTTTTTTTTTTTTTTGTTTTAGTTTATATTTAATTTTAGTTTATATAATAATTTTTTGTATTTAATTATTTTGTTTTTGTTTCTTGTAAAGCACTAAGATTTATATATAGGTTATATATTAACGGTTTTCTTTTTTTATATATTATCGATATACATATAAATATTTTTTGAAATAGATTTTTTTTTTTGATGACCTTTTTGACCGATATACCGTTTGGTTCTTTTATATATACATATACACCGATATTTTTTATGTATTACCTTTTTCAATTTTTTACCGATATATATACCGGTGTAAGCGCACTTCTTTTTTTTTCTTTATTAATATTTTTTATCAATTTATCTGTTATTACTTTTTCTCTTTTTGGTTTTTCTTTTATATTTTTCAAATACATTAATTTTTTTAAACTAACCTCTTTTTTTTTTTTTTGTGTATAAATATACTAATATTTTTTTTTTCTCAGTGTAAGCACTTAGTATTTTTCTCTTTTCTTTTCTGTTCTTATATATTTATTTTTTTTTTTTACCGTTAATTTCGTTATTATTAGGTGTTAAATTTGATTTTGCGTTTTCTTTTCTATTTCTTAATTTAACTCACCTTATTTTTCTGCGTATGATTTTTTCTGTTATTATGGTTTTTTTTTCCGAATTTTGTTAAATTTTTCCTTTAAAAAACATATTTTCACTCTGATTTCATTTAGGCGAATTATTTTATTTTTTATTTTTAGTTTTCAAGTTCAATTTTTAGTTTTTTAATGCAATTTCGTACAACACTTTTTTTTTTGTTTTTGTTTTAATTTTTTGATTTTTGTTTCACATATTTTTTTTTTCTATTAATTTATTAATTTTTCGTATAATTTTGCACTTTTATTTTTTCTCATAGGAGAAATTATTTTTAATTTATCATAAATAATAATTTTTACTTTTACTTACACTTTTTATTAAAATCTATTTAAATCTTTTTCTTGTTTTAATTTGAATTTTTTGCTTGTGTACTTGTACCTCTTCTGCTTTTGTGAGTTTAATGGTTATTGAATGTTTAATTTACCTCATTCTCCTTGTTTTTTCCTTTATTAATTTAGGATCCACACTAAGAGACAGATTCCACTAGTGTTGTTGTTGATCTTATTGCGGGATGTTGTGGAGAAATGTATTTTCGTGAGAGTAATAATTAGAATTGGAGTTGATTGGAGACATAGACAATGTAATTGTTCCACAGGTTGCGGGGAGTTCGCGGGGAGAAGGACCATGAAATAACGAGTGTTATTATAAGCAAACTCTCTGGTGGAAGATTGGTATATAGGGGTTGAACGAAAGAGTACCAAACTTCCAGAGAGAGTTGCGATTATAATTACGAGATGTAATTATAATTAGGGTTAAATGCGAGAGAAAACAAAAAGAATTAGTATTATTTCTTTTTATTACAAGGCAAAATATGGGAAATCTTACCTTATGTGTTTTGACCGTGTGTTACCAATGAGAATGGAGAGGATGTGTTGATGTAATGTTTTTAATTTAATAATTTTTAGGTTTATAATTAAATCGCAAATGACAATTAAAATAAATTTAAGATTGATAATTCAAGTTTACAATATGGAAAATTTAAGCGAAAAAATGAGAAATAATTGATTAGAGCGTAAAATGAATAGTTTAAGTTGATAATTCAAACGTAAAAAGCGAAGTGAATATAAAATATAATTTTTTCTTTTAGGAAAATTTATATCTGTGTATAAATTTACAGGTATAAATTATCTATGCGGTTATAGATAATTTTAGAACTTAATTAAGTGTTGGTAAATACAAATATTTTCAATTCAGTTAGGTAATTCATTGGGTTTGAAATTCATTAATAATAATTTATCTTTAACAGTTTTAAATTCATGTTAGTAAAATTTTATTGTCCAAATGGTTATTTGGACAAGTAGTTTCTATATTTTCATTTATATGCGAATATTTCCATTTATATTCTTGTTATAAATTATTCCAAAAATAAAATACCTTTTTGTTCTATTTGTACGGAGTTTCATTAAACTAAATATATGCCACTTAAAGAAATTATCCTATCAGTGTAGAACTTCCACGTTTTCCGAACGAAAAACTGATCCAATTGCCTTTTATATGACTCTGCGCAATTTCGACACACACCACTTATCTATTTATTTAACTGCTCGCTTAAATATCAATAATTACTTAAAATAGAAATCGGAATAAATAGCGGGACCTGGTTGAAGAAAGTCAATTTCCTTCTAATCCGACAATACAAACAGAGTTATCACTGCTTTGCAGTCGGCTAAAGAGTTTCACCTTACTACGTCCACCACCCATTTTGGACCCCACACTAACACTGTAGTAGCCGTAGACTAGTAGGTAGTCCTGTTCTCTTGATATTGGTAAAAATGAATATAAAATGTCAACAACATTAGTAGCGTTTTTCATTAGAAACATCATACTTCACAGAATATACGGTATTATTCTTCGATGTTTTCGCTTCTTAACATGGACTGAATTCTCGTTATGATCCTTTGTGAGCTTATTTGAAAGGCTATTTTCTAGTCTTTACTCTGTTCGAAGACATGACTAAAGTTCCTGAGAAGTCATCTACGTTTAAAAATGAGATCATATTTCAAATTGTTCAGTACATGAAGTTAGATTATCACCCCTAAATAATTAAAATATTTTAGAAATCTTTAATTGTGTTCTTTTTTAAACTCACCCACTGTAGTTTGTAGTTTTGCTGCATTTGCAATTTTGTGCAACAAAACAAATCATTGTACTTTATAAACACGTACAGCAACTTACCCCAACAGTGAATTTTTTATCCACAAATATCGACAATGGAATCTGTGGCCCGAGAAATAACAACCTAAGTCGATTTAGCTCAATATGAGTTATGTATGCTATCATATTCTAAAAACAAAACTTTATATTTACATGAAATCGTATTTCTCTGCCAATGTTTTTTATGAAGTTTTAAATAAAAGACAAGTTGACCTAAGTAGTCATGAAGCCCCATTAAACAGTACGTCCCGCCACTTATGGGTAAAATTAACACACAAGACCAGTTATGTATTTATGAATCATTTTCGACTTAGGTTGTTATTGCTTGGGACCACAGAAATATGCATTTTCTAGAGCATTGATACATATATGTATTTAAATTTGTTCGTTTGTATTTTATAGAGAAAATGACATTGGCTAACGAATGAAAATAAATGAGATACATGCATATTTAGATTTATTTTTATAACAAACAAACAGGAAATTGGAAAAACGAAGCAAATTTGAATCTATTGCAACCTAATAAATAACACTTTAACAGCAACAGCTACAAGCAATGCAACTTAAGCCAAAAATACAGTTACAAACTCCATCACTGACACAACCATTGTAAATACAGTAGCTATCCAGGGAGAAATATTTTTTGAAAAACCGACACAAATGTTAAAACAAAATCCATACCTATTTTTCATCGCTTTATATACGTATGTTTCTTTTCAGTATATTTAGAGGCTGTCAGTCAATCAGACTGGCGACCTGATAAATTCAATTCTCCACGTCTTTGCCTGTTTCTTTCGATATCAATACCAATATCGTTTCCAGTACAGTGTACCTAATACAGTGCTACAAAACCATATATTTGAAAGAGAAAATATAAATTCCTTTCAACAAAAGAAATTATTTTAAACAGTAAAGAGCCTATACCGTTTCCTTTTTTTAAGAAACTTTTGGAAAAAATATTTGAAATTTCTGGCTTTATAGAAAAAAAAACCGTAAATAATTTGAAATACGAACTAACGGGATAATGCCGTTAGCACCAACAGATATTCGCTTTTCTTTGTAACTAAAAAAGAAAGAAAATTTCTTCACGACACAAATTTTCAAAGAAATTATATAAATTTTTACCTTGCTTTATGGAGTGATAGTATTGCCTGCCACACTCTGCACTATTTCAAATTTTTTTTGAATGTATGTATGTATAGTGTCTTGAATATGGGACACTAAGCAAAAGTCGCCCTCGTAGTCAAGGTCATATAGCAATTATTTCAGGTTATATTTACTTTCTTTAACTCTTGTTCCATTGCCATATGGGAAGTATGGAAAAAGGAAGAAAATTTCTTCACGACACAAATTTTCAAAGAAATTATATAAAGTCTTACCTTGCTTTTATGTGCTGTGACACAAAAGGAAAATACATTATAAAACTAGTCTACACTCGATCCTTTTAACTTTATCCTTTTAATTCATATTAAATACCGAAATTTCTTGTTTTATTATATGTTATATCTATTTTATGCTGCCGGTCGAACAGCTCGAATTTAAAAGAAATAATAACTTGACAGGCTTGCCTAATACACTTCGAGTGATTAAATTTGTTTTAGCTCGGCTCAGTATATCCGCCAACATGCGTTTACATACGTTGAATGCTACTGACTATGACATTATAATTATGGCAACTAAACACATCATGTCGATCGTTATTCCTTTAAATAAAAATTAACGACACAGCAAATGATTAAAAATTTTCAATAGAATTTCCATTTCTACCACTATAGTCCTAAAGAATTAGTGAACAATAATTGTAACATTCTTGAAGTAAATATTTATCCTAGAGCAAATAAGGTTTAGAGATTTGAAAATAATATATTTTTTAACACTAAACTAACTACACAATTAATGATAAGAAAATAAGTAATATAGTTTTATATTTTAATAATATTTATAGTCAAAAAAGAATTCAAATGTTTCACTTTTGCGCTCATTTATATTTACCCTCCTTATTAACTTAAAATTAATGTTTAAATTTATAAGAAAATATAAATATTTTTAGAATAAATAAATAAAAGAACTTAGGGCCATTATTACAACTTGCCGTTAACTAAAAAGAGAATTTTAATGGGCAAATAAATTATTCGTCATTATTATAAATGGACAATATGGTGAGGGGGGTCATACTACCTCTAATTTTTAAAGTTAAGTCAATATGGCAACTTCAAATATAAACATAAATAAAAATGAGCAAAAAACGAAGCCCGTCGTTGCCACAGCGTTTAAAAAAACTTGTTTAATTGAGCAGTGTTATCGACATTGTTCAAGCACTGCCATATTTTTGAAAACAGTTAACTTTATTTTATCTGTAAGTTGTAATAACGAAAATAAGTTAAAGGTAACTTTACAGTTCCCTTTAGCTAAAGGCACCTTTAACTAAACCCAAGTTTAACGGCAAGTTGTAATAATGGGCCTTAATCCACTTGTATATTCTACACAAATTGCTGTTCTGATTATATGTACATATGTTTGTAAATTAAAACGTACATATGAATATTCGTCTGTATGTGTGAGCATAAAAATGTATGATAAAAGTTTCTATAGAAAACAAAACCAAATACAATACCCTTCTAACTATATATGCACTGCAAAAATGGCCAAATAAATAAACTTTTAATGTTGGGTTGGTTATTCTTTTCAAATACTCTCTTTATTCAATTTTTTGTTTTTGGTTTTTTTTTTTTAATACAAAACCATTGTTTTTTAGTATCCAAATTGTATTGTTTGTGTATCCAAATGCTTGATTTAGTTTTATTTACAATTTTTTTTACTAAATTGATTTGGGATTAAAAAGGATTGATCGAAAAATTGTTTCCCTTTTTTATATTCTTTTCAATCGGAGGGAACTTTATAGTTATTATGCTAAACACTCTCTGGAAGCAGTTTTAAACTCATCTCTAATTGAAGCCATTGTCGAAACAGGTCATATTTGTAATTTCTTCGAGAAAGACGTTGGTTGCCTAATACAAAAATCTCATATCGTATTTAATTTTCGTTTCTTTTTTGTCAACCGTATTTGTCATTTAAAAAAATATAACAGCAGTTTTCAATGGTAGTTTTGTGGATTTTATGAATAAATATTTGAAAAATAAATTAAAAAGTAAGCCTATATAACCTTTTAGTGTTGGGGCTTAATCCTAATATATATTATAAATCTATCTGTAAGTCTGTTTGTTTGTTGGTTTGTTTGTTAGCCAATCACGCCTGAACGCCTGGACCGATTTTCTTGAAATTTGGGATATTGATCGAGCTTTTGTCGGTGCAGGTTATAGGCTTTAAATCTTTTCAAAATTTTGACCAAAAGGCGAGAAAAAATGGGACAAAGGGAGAAAAAATGGGCAAAAATTAGTACTTTTATGCATAAATGCTGTATTTTATCTGTTTTAAAGGTATTTTTTTACGATTTAGCTTGGTTAAGTTTCCCAAATAGCTATTGGAGGTGTTCCGTTTATAAAGTTGGACCTAAAGGGGTCCAAAAATGGGAAAAGGGGCTAAAAACGGGCAAATTGAGTGCATTTAGGACTTAGAGTATTCAAAAAACTGGGTTGTTTGTTAAACCGGTTTCCGAAAAATTGAAAAATTGCATTTTTTAAGAAACCTGTTTCAAATCCGGTTTCGAAACCGATAAACCGGTCTTTTATTTATTGTTATTTTTAATGCAAAAATGACCCAATAATATTTTTTTTTTTAATTTTTTAAAGTAATCCAAACTACATAACCCGCGCAACGCCGGGTACAATCTGCTAGTAAATAAATAATAATAATAATAATAAAAAGTATTTTTTATAATTTGCAATTTTAATACGTTTTCAATGTTTCTTTATACATATATTTGGATTTATGTTGATTAAAAAATACAAACATTTACAACATAGCTATTGAAAATGAAAAAAAAAATCTCTTTTTATTTTTTCAATACAGTTACTACTTATAAGATAAGCTGATTATAAAATTCATAGCGCCTACGTACAATTCGATTATTTTTTATTCTTTACCGAAATTTATAGAATATTCATTGAAGTCAATGATTGCTTTTAAAAATTAAATATCAAAAATGTGTAATTCCGTTAGAAGTAAATATTTGATCATTAAACGAATAATTAAGATGTTGACCGTTCTTGTATTTATATGCTGTCCTCAGAAAGATCGATATTAAGGATTTATTAGTAAAGGATAGTAAACATATAAGAATTTGTCCAAATTTCAATACCTAAAGCAGGATAAATATTTGAGATATTTAGAGAAAGTTATTCCAAAAAAGTAGAATATGTAAAATTTCCACACACATGCATGTATATACATATAATCATTACAACCATTTAATTTTATTCATGATTTACGGGACCTACAGTTTAAAGTCGACTCCGAAGGACAGAGGTTTTGGGAAACTTTTCATGAAAATTTTATTTACTCTCAGAGCATGTGTTATGAAATCCGCTGATAGGCAGATATTCTTTGTTTCATAATTCATTTTCTTCGAGATGTCTAACCTGTGGTTTGAACCATGGCTTCATGTGTAATAATCCAACACACTAGCTACTAGACTACGGTAACTTCATTAAATTAAAATTTTGTATAATTTGTCATTTTCAATAGATTGCAGTTTTCAGACACATTAAAAAGAACTTCGAATCCAAATGGTATTACTATTATTGTCGTGAAGGGATGCCTCAGTTCAACGACCATACGATTTACCCTACTGCTCTCAATGTATATAGAGTACCCCTATAAAATCTCTTCTATCTGGAATTCCTTACAGATTTTAAGAATGTGTTCGGATAATACTCATCCGCATATAATCTACATGTTGGGTTCGTGACGATCCTCATTATGAACTAGTTTAATTTGATTGTAAAATGTCCTGACAGTATATTTTTTACTAACAGTTAAGAGAGTACTAAACATACAGTGTTGGAAAAAATAATAGAAACGATTACTAGTTTATCATTAAAATATTGTATACTTTTTCGTAATAAACTTTTATTGTTGGAAATCGCTGTTAAATTCTTGCTAATGTAAACGACAATGGGGACACTTTTAAGTTTATGTATATACCTTTTTTATTTACTTAAAGATAAATAAAAATTTAAGGAAATAATAAAAATTTGATGCGTTTCTATTATTTTTTCCAACACTGTATGTACAAAATGAGAAAAATATTTGGGATTGCTGATGAGATTGAGATTGCTGCAATTATCCTCAGCTTATAAATTACAAAATCAAATTGCATAGCGATTTGAATTTTTTTATTTTAAAATTTTTATGAAATTAAAATTTAAAGTGAAAGTTACCCAATTAAAAAATATAAGGACATCTCATTTTCTTTTCGAAATAATTATAAAAGTATAACAAGATATGTTTTAAGTAGATAATAATTTGCATAGACTCCGGTATTGTTTAAAACACGTAGATATCGTCTAAGCATATGGTCAACAAGATTTTGGCATATCAATTCCGGTATATCATACCACGCAGACTAAATTAATTCCTAAACAAATTGCAGTACACTTTCCTCTGATTATTGTTTCTAATACATATACTACAAGTCTTTACATCTACATTGAAAAGGTTGAGCGATTTCTATGAGCACATCCCTTCAACGCTGCTTCTCCTATCAATTGCCTAATTTTTAGTAACGTATACCATTCATTTAGCGACAATAATTTACTACAAGTCTCGGTCGGATTCGGTTCTGAAGACAGTGTCAGCCAAATCATTGTAGCATTTCTTTATGCACTTTGAAATATATTTGTGGTCGTTATTCTGCTAGAACATAGGTGCATATTTTATTAGACCTGAGGCCTCTGTTCAAACTCTAGGTCAGACATCTCGAATTAAAAGAAAAACTTGAAAAAAACATTTTTCAGCGATTTCCTCTCAGCAGATTTCAGGTAAAAACTCTGAGAGTAAATAAAATTTCCAAGAAAAGTTTTTCAAAAATCTGTCGTTCGGAGTCGATTTTAAACTGTAGGTCCCACCACTCATGCATAAAATTAACACAAACAACATAAGTGGTGTAAGAAACTAGGTCGTAATCCTGAGTAAAGGATTGTAATGAGCAATTATGTATATGTATGTATGTTATGTACCTCATAACGAAAACAACAAATTTTTCTTTAAGGAACTTCTTGTTACAGAGATGTATTAAATACCATTGAATGAATGATTTTTTTATTTCAAATCAGGTGTGATATCATTCAACGTATTATTTTGAAATTTTTAACTGCTTACTGTAATCCGAAATGTAGCCTGAGACCTAAGCCAAAAGATGTTAAATACTAAAGTTTGAATAATAAATAAAATCTCTTTTTTTTAATCTTTAGGGCCCTAATAAGGACCTTTGATGTTAAATGAAATTATAAGCTATTTGTAGGAGCAAACGCAATGGTGACAATTTGCCAATTCAGAGGGCAACAGTGGACGCGCAGTACTTTAATTTGCTTGTTATAATGATCCATTTAATATGAAGACTGTGGTTCAGTTCCAGACGAAGGTCATGTTCAAATTAAAGGCTGATTTTTTTTAGACACCCAAGCCTCAATCAAGTTTTTAATGGACATTATCTAGACGTCCGTGAAAGGGATCATTCAACAAAAATTCAGATCACTTAAAAGAAATTATTTTATGACATTGTATTATTTAATGGTTTAAATTGAAAAAAAGGTTTGAAATTTTTAAAAATATTTTTTTGTTTTAAAGTACGGTTTTTCCATTTAGAAATGGAGTCTCACAGTACCTCATTCAATCGGAGCAATTTTCGTACACATTCTCGAGCGTATGGGGTCGTATCTCGGCAATGGTGTCACGAATGTTGGCTTTCAAATACTCAATTGGCTCTGGTTTGTCGGCATAACACATTTCTTCAACGGCGCCCCACAGAAAATAGTCACATCAACTCCATCCCTTCAAATCACTCATGCAAAATATCCAATACAGTATGAGCTATGTTGCATGAAGTGGCTTCCTGTTAAGACCATTCGATTTACAATTTAGTCCAACAAAATTTGGGAACGTTTTTCTCAAAGAAATAGTGACCGAAGGTGCCGTCAGCTGCAAATCCGCAACAAATAGTGAGTTTTTCGGCATGCATTGGACTCTCTGGGATTTCTTGTGGGTTTGTATCGTCAATAATTCAACAATTTCGTTTGCTCACGTACTAATGGGTCTCGTCACTAAAGATAATCTATCCATTCCCTCATTGGTCATTGGTACAGCTTGAGGACATCATGATTAACTGCTATATGTACTAGGTCCAATAATAATCTAAAATCTATAAAAAATAAATTTTTTTGTAATTATAAATAACGTTGTGTTTAGGCTTTTCAATTTCATTATTTCTATAAATATTTATAGCTTCAAATATTTACTCATGTTTTCAATCCCTTCGCAGTGTAACAACATATCAATATTGAAGCTTCAAAACTGATGCTTGAACTAATGAGCTGAAATTCCATTTATGGATTTATTCAAATGATATTTTCCAACTTCGCCTGCACTTGTATGATATAATTTTTAAAAACAAAAAAAGACAATACATACAATACATATTTTGTTTTTGTATTACAATAAAAATAACATTATATTTTGTACACAATTATAATTTTAATTAACATCATTGCTGGTCGATATGTGTAGCGAAGGCAGACAAATGCGCAGACGGGTATATCCTGAACAACAATTTCCATTTTTCTTTTTGATTTTTGCTTTTTATGTGGTTTCATGTCATTTTTTTATTAATTTATTTGGGTTTCACTTTCTTTTTGCTGTTTATTTTATTTAACACGTTCCCTGCCACGTTTACCGTTTTCGGTTCACACTAAACCTCATTTCTACGTCAAGCTGAATTTTTTAATTTAAAATGTTTATATCCAAAATTTTATTATTGGTAACAATGTTTTCTGTAACGTAATAATTTTTGAGTCATGTACCGATAATGGTACATGTGGCGTGGTAATTAGTTATCAGAGCACTTTTGAACTTTTATTGAATATGGCAGTTGTAAATGCATCGATTTTATGTAATACAAATTCAATTTCGCTTTTACAATATAGAAAGTTACTGATTTCATATTTATGTAATACAAATAATGATATATTTTCTGAAGAAAATGATCATGTCCTACCATCTAGAATTACAAAAATGTAATGGCAGACCAGCAAAAAGGAGCCGCTGCAAATCAACTATGGAGAAAGTGTGAAAAATTTTAATAGCGTAATCGAACTTGAGTAAAATATATATTCTCTTTTGTTCATCACTCTTATGTCAGTTATTCTGTGTGAAATAAATTTAATTTTTATGTGTTATTTTGTGCCGTTTAATATTTATAATTTTGTAAGTAATATACATTTTCTGAAAAATAAGAAAATTCATGCTTTATAGAAATTTACAAAAATAGTTATCGTGTACCGTTTTGGCCTAGAAATGACACCTTCACTTAAACAGCTTGGCAGGGAATGTGTTAAATGTACATATACGGATATGACATATGTACATGCATCCATATAAACATAATTTTTAATGTTCATTATTATTTAATATAAGCGACAGTTCGAAACAGCAGTTGCTTTATCTTTGACATCTTCGTGAAACTGTTTTCAATTTTAATGAACAAAGTTTACAATTGTTGCAAATGTTAAAAACGGTTTTTGACAAATTTTTTGATTTATATTTATGGTCACATAGAAATCAACATTACAGAATTTTATTGCAATTGTTGCAGTCGGAAATTATGATATTGGAAGCTTTAAAACAATTTAACTTAAATACAAATTAAAAAAAGTATTAAATTAATTAAATAATAATAAAATTTTCTTTGGGCAAGTATTTTAATAATCCAGTCGAACTTAAAATTAAATTTTACACGATCCGTTCGATATATTACTACAAACACCGGCGAGTCTATTACTATGTTCAGACATGCACTTTTATTGAGTCAATATTCGGTTTATTGATTACAATATTTTAAGTGTTTAGACATAACAATATACGCAGTTCAGCTGCTTATTCAATATTCATTTGACACCTGGTAAACAAAATAGCTGGTTGTTTCAACAACATTGTTTCTGTTTTGTTCGTTGTTTTTTTTTTTGTTTGTCGTTGTTGATATTTGAGTCGTCAAATATCAATAAAAAGTGTTCGGAAAATTATAATATGCTCACTGAACGTACTTATGATAGTGCTGTATTTCAAGTTTTAATCAATATTATAACAATTTATGAATTGACATTTTATATGAAATATTGAGATCAATAGTACTATGTTCAGACATGCACTTTTATTAAGTCAATATTCGGTTTATTGAGAACAACATTTTTAGTGTTCAGACATATAATATACGAAAATTTATTTGACAGCTGGTAAAAAAAAACAGCTGATTGCTTCAACAACATAGTGCAATTTTTAAATAAATATGGAAAACAATTTAACATTGAAAATGGTATTGCTAATGATTAACCGAAACACCGAGCTGTTGCGCTTAGTAGGGGCTAATTCTAACTCTAAACTGGATTTTATCAGAAGAATGAGAAAGAAAAATTTAATAATACAGAATAACTTGCAGAAAAAAAGCTTTTGCTTATGGCTCTGTTAGAGGAAAATGAAACAAAAAGGTCTTTATGGAAATTGGTAAGTAAAATATGAACAATATTGATCAAATCAATAACAACATTTCCAATTTTCAGAACCGTCCATCGACATTTTGGGAACATAATTGTCAATGCAACGACGACCAATTTTTTAAAATGCATTTTCGTATGACCCGAAATAGGTTTGACGTACTCTGTGGTTTACTCGTGAATTTGAGCAAGGATAACACAAGGTGGCGGAAAGCAATAACATTAGAAAAACGCGTAGCCATCGCTTTGTTCACACTAAGTACATCTGGGGAGTACAGAGTTGTTTCTGAGCTTTTTGGTGTGCTACAATCTTCCAATTATCGAGGTGCAGAAGAGTGGTAGAGAACGCATTTGGTCACCTTAAAGCACGTTTTCGCCGTATTGGAAAAGCAATAGATAATCGAATAGGGAACGCGCCGATTATTGTTCGAGCCTACTGCGTTTTACTCAACTTCTTAAATGAAAGAAATGACAACATAAACCAGCTTTGGCTCGAAACCATTAAAGATTTCAGAACAAATCGGGAGAGCCCAACAGATAGCACTACCATTGGTAATAGCGAACCGACCGCTGAAGCTATACGACAAAACTTATGTTCTTATTTTAGTAAGTACAAAAACAACATTTAATTTTTTAAAATTTTTATTTTTTATTTAAAAAACAAATTATAGCACTGCTAAATTTTGTATTCTCTTCCGCAATCCTATCCAAAAGTTCTATCTTTTTTTCTCTAATTCTATTAATTGTTTTTCATTTTCTTCACTTTTGTTTAAATGCACTTTTAAATCATCTGAAGAATTTTTAAAGTTTTCAAGAATAAATTCTTTAAAATTAAATTTTTGCTTTTTCCTTGCAGGTTCTGACGCACTGGATCCAGGTGAAGGAGAATACAAAAACAGTGGTGATGATGGTGCAGACGTTGGTGAATCTGGCGATGGTGTAGGCATTGTTGTATCTCCAGATTGTGTAGCAATTGATGAATTCGAAACATCTGCATAAATAAAAAAATTTGTAATAAATAACACAAATAAAACCAATAATTTTTAATAAAAAGTAAAAACAAAACATACCGTCAATGCTTTCCAATATCAATTCACTGAATGAGTTTGCCTTGAAGCCGCCTATAATTTGGTGGACAACTCCATAGTGGCACCATGTGGAAGGTGACCCACCAGAAACTCCCATCGCCGCCTTCTCCTTCCTGAAAAATTTTGATTTTAAAACTAGTTTTATGTACATTTATATATAAATACCTGTACCGCTGGGTGAAATTTTGCACTTTCACCTGTACATCCCTTAGGGTGCAGCAGTGTCCCTGCCGGCTGAGCTGCTCCGCCATCTCCGCATATATGTGGCCATTTTTCCGATGTCCAGGGAGCGCACTCAGCTTGTTTCGCCACATATCCATAAGGGCTGCTTCGCTTGCCTCATTCCAGCCCATTCTACTTTTCTTATTTTTTTCTTTTTTAATATAAATGATAATTCTTATTAGAAATTGTAAAAAAATAAATAATAAAATACAAACAACCTTTCTGCTGAGCTTCCATTTTTTGTTTGTCGTTGCTTACATTTGAGTTGTCAAATATCAATTGAAAGTGTTCGGAAAAATGTAATATGCTCACTGAACGTACTTATGACAACCATTATGAATTTATTGGCCTATAATTAATTGAAATTTTATATTAAATATTGAGATCAATAATGCCGTTTATTGCGATTTTCTCAATATAAGTGCATGTCTGAACATAGTATAATGCCGTTTATTGCGATTTAATCAATATAAGCGCATGTCTGAACGTAGTATATCACTCAGGTCAATATTTCTTCCTTTCCATAGACGCATACCGATACATTAGTCTTTCGCAATACTTCAAGCTGATAACCCATTGGACCTACTCCTCCTATTTATGTTAATACTCACATGGCCTTTTTCGTTCAAAAGTATGCTTAGCGCCCATTCTCATTGTTCTGACAAACTTACAAATTTAATAGGTCATTACAAACTTTCAATCAGGATTACGATCTAGTTTCTCATACCACCCATGTTGTGTATGTAATTTTATCAATAAGTAATTTAAGCAATTTTATTTTACTCTCAGAGTTTTTTCCTGAAGAATGCCGAGTGGAATTCGAAGGGGAAATATTTTTCATATTTCGTATTTGTTAGCGATGTCTCATTTTAGGTTTTAACCACGGCCTAAAGTGTAATAAGCCAACATACTACCTACTAGACAACGGCGACTTCAACACACGTTGACAGTTTTTTCGTCTGCTATCGTTTTACTTATAACGTTTACAGCTTGCATTAGTTCGACTACAATATCCAGTTCTCTGTACAAGCAAAAGATGGTTGGAGCAACATGGCTACAGAGAAAACAGAGTTAATATTGCTGATCAAAAAACATATTCCTCTGGAAATAGATTTCAACGTACTAAGTACAAGGACGACTAGTAAATTGAAATAAATGGAAACAGCAAACAACTAATATTTTCTCAATTAAAATTGCAGTTACTTCCTCTTCTCGCCTTTTTTACTTTGTTATCAATCCATTGCTATTGCAGTAGTACACATTAAAGCAATTCTATTTCGGCTCGTTTTCCTTTATCTCCATGCGAAATTTCGAAACTGTTACCACCTGCAGACATACTTTAGTGTGACTTATTTGTTTTGCTGTGTCAAGACTTCCTTTGTGAAAACGATTTGTTTATTCACCTTCCAACACTTTCCATTTAATCTTTTTTGTGCTTCTTTGCTAAATTGCAATTTGATTTCGAAGAATATTTCACTATAAGCTGATGAACAAATCAATATAAAGAAAGTTTTTGTGGAGTCTTAAAGGTTTTTGATATTCACAATCAATTTGATAAGACATTTTAAACTTTAATACCAAACTTTAGCCAAACATTTACGCTGATGTTAATCAAACTGGTTTTAACAGTACTAGGATTACGAAATTTTTCAAGAAAAATGTAATGAAAATATTTGTCAGGAACAATATGAACAGCTTCAGACTGTATACGCTTATACCAAAGCTTCTGCAAGTCTCAAAAGATTTTTCTTTTCGAGACTCCGCTTTGTTTTAAAAAGGGACGAAGCTGCCAACGTTAAAAACTAAATTAAAAGCGACCATAAACGAACAGGTAAATTGTCTTCACTCTAAAGACGTCAATATCATTCTAGTTGATTTTCAGTATTGCTCTTCGGCGCAAGAACTGTCTTTAAAGGTAATTACTTTTATTTAATTTAATAATTTAAATCATAGTTCTTAAAACGTTTGCGGCGCTTGGTAGCGATCTTGATAAAGGCTTGTGTTCTAGTTTTCATTGGATAATGTTTTTACGTGTTGGGTTTAAAGCCCTAACCAAATTTAATGCCCAAGGGCTGCATGCATTAGGACTATGAAAACCCTTATCTTTTTTGTATATGTATATCCCATCCCTAAAACCCCGTTATTTAGACATACAATCATGCTCTATCGTTCTTGTCTAGTGGGTAGTGTGTTGGCTTATTAGACGTGGGGCTACGGTTCAAACCAGGTTATTCGGCGACTTCCTCTCAGCAGTTTTCTGGCAAAAACTCTGAGAGTAAATAACATTGCCATGAAAAGTTTCCCAATAATAGATCGTTCGGAGTGGATTTTAAACTTTAGGTATTACCACTCTTGTATAAAATTAACACACACAACATAACCGGTATGAGAAGCTGGGTCGTAATCCTGACTGAAGTGTTGTGTTGACCAATTATGTATGCATCATGCTCCGACTCTGACTTTTTTTGCTAGCAGACCACAGTGCCGAGTAAATTACATTTTTCTGTAACAAAAACACTAAAACGCAATATACAAAAGAGGTCAAGCCAAAAATTTAAAAAATCGAAATTCGGAATTGATCTTCAGCAAACAATTTAAAGATATTCATTAATTTCTTCCATTAAAACTACAATACCAAATCAGTGAGCAAGTCAAAGGAAATTGTAAACAGGATTAATCAACTTTGCATTACAAAACACAACAATAAGAGAAACAGAGGATTCGCTAATTACAAAAACCAGAAAGAAAATAATAAAAAAAAATAATTTTAAAAAATCTACAAGTTTTTCTCTGGAATTACTCAGGAATATTTTGGCATTTGTTTTCCAATTATTATTTCGTTTTTGTTTTTGTTTAAAATCTGGCCTTTTTATGAAGTAATAAAATGTTTTACGTTTTATTGTTGCTGTTCTTACATTTTAAAATCCTTTCTTCATTAGCATAAATTCAAATGAAGATGAAGTAAACGGAATATAAATGTGGAGAAACATTGCAGTATTGTTTTAATTTTAGATAACTTTGGCACCGTAATTCTAATGAGTGGATTATAATTAACCTTTTCTGACTTAATAGTAACCCTTCTTTAAAAAAACAGAAACCTTTAAACCCTATTTAACAGCTGATAGTTGCTTTTTGTTTAGTTCATTATTGCCACGAGAACAACACTTGCAAACGGTTTAATTTTCTTAATCAAAAATTTTTTCGTTAGTTGAACTTATCGCACTCTTCACTCTATTTATGGCGAACATAATCTTTCAGAGCTGGTTATTCGAAAAACAATGGATTGTATTCGTATTACGTTTTCTCCTACTGATAATGTACATCCCATAAGACGCCGAACAGTGCGATCTGATCAAGCTGTAGTTACTGTAGAGGAAAATATTGAAATAGATCAAAATCAACGTCGTTTTCAGCAACTGGGGTTATGTGCTTCCATATTATGAAAAATTTCATTAAAGGAATTAAAGTCAGGTGACCATAGTATGAACCAAATTGATATTGAACTTCTATTCAAAATTTTGTTCTCCAATGAAGCAAATTTTTTGTTGTGTCTCTTTATATGCTGGCGAAGGCATTGATCCATATGTCTTCAATACAATAACGTTCAGAATGTTGCTATTAATTAATGGTTAATGGTATAGAGACATGATTAGAAATTTTTATGGTCCTCAATTAGTTGGCTTTAATATTCTAGACATGTATTGAAAATGCCACCGTTCTGCGCTTCGATTTTTTTACTCAAAGAATGGTTTAAGGAAAGAGTTATTTCACATAATGATACAATTAATTGGCCACCAAGATCGTGTGATTTAACCCATAGGAATAGTTTCATTAGGGTTATGTAAACCCTCTTGTCTAGGTCGATAAACCAGAGGCAATTGAAAACCTAAAAATAAACAATCGAAGAGTTATTGGTGAATTACAGTTGTATATGCTGCGAAAAGCTTGTGAAATTGATGTTCGAAATCGCGTGACGTACGCATCCTGTTATGGTGGTCACATTAATTGATATTAAAATATATTTCTTTACTTCAGTACGGCTCAAACTTGTATAACTGCATGTTATACCAGATACTACTAAACAATTCAACGTTAACAGTTTCTAAGGAAAACTGAAGTTAAGTAAAAACTCTTTACACTATAAGCATCTGAAAGTTGTGATATTCTGAAGATTCAAATAGAACTTTTTTAAACATAAACCAAACGCAATAAAATTTAATTCAATCAAACGATCTATATACCTATTGTGATTGTAATTTTTTTATTAACCAAATATATTAACCCATTAACGCCGAATGGGTAGAAAAATACTCAAAAAAAGAAGTTTTTTAAAATTCTATCTTGATCCAACTAAACGAGAGCCCAAACGTTTCTTTAAGAACGAATAAAGAAGACATAGAACGGTTTAAAAAAAATTAGTAAGGCATGATATTCACATATATTGGATGATAGAAAAAAGGTCAAAGATCACGAATTTTTCAAAATAAAAATTTTGTAGAAAGACCTTCTGTGGAATATGTATGGATGATATTCTCAGAAAAACCTTTAGATGCTATGTAATATAATACATTTTCTACCCGATAAAAATACTTTCACTTGAATTGGTCTACTTACCTAAGCTACAGGTGCGATTAAATGACATGGGTATAAAAATACCCACTTAGGCATTGGTATGAAATATTTTTCATAAAACTTTTAAAAATTAATTTCAAATAGAAATTTCAAATCATTTATTTTTCTCTATTTTTTATATATTTGGTAGTTCCGGCATGAAATTATGCAAAAGAATCCCTTGGATGCACATTCAAACGGTATTTTGCACAACCGTACTCTGTTTTCCCACCATATTGCGCACAGCGACAGCGTTTTTCAATTTTATCAATCATGTGGTCAAATTTGTCAGTGTGTTTTGCTATTTGCTGCGCATTTGTGACAACTTTTCCATCACGGCGTCGATTTTCACGTATTTTTACCAGCGCTTCAACAACGCTAACCCAAAAATCGAGTTGGCTCATAGGTGGCAAACCTTTACATCCACTGCACAAGCAGTGTAGTTTGCATGCGTTTACCAAAGCTGCGTCAATAGTGTTAGTGAGTAATGGCCAATATCACTTTTTTCCGCGGACTAGAATACGATAATTGTAGACGCCATTATCGAATAAGTCAACCCCACCCATTCGCTGATTATATGCATTTATTATGTATGGTTGTTCAACGACAGCCATCATGCGATGTTTACGGTCATATCTTTTGGTTTTGCACATCGGTTTTGCACCCAAAAAATTAGACATCACAGTTACCACCTTCAGAAAGATTTAAAATATACACATACATAGGTATAACATGATAATAAATATGTGTACAGGTAATTACCGAATTATCGTTCCAGAGAACTGCGAGAATATTGTTGTTTGTCAAAACAAAAATGTGATGAACCCCGAGGTTTCTTTTTCATCAATTTAATATCATCCAGCAATGCGTGATTGCTCCGATTATCTCGAACAGTACCTGTTGCAAAATAACCTTTTCGAGATAATGTACATAATAAATTATGTCTTGTCGAATGTAACATTATATTGACTTGGATCTGAAATATTCTCTAATAGTCGTAGTACCACGTTTTCTCCAAGGCCGTAGTCAGCATTATTTTTAGCAGAAGCGCCAGCATATGGGATAAAGGAATAACAATATCCTGTCATAGAATCCAACACCCAGTATTTGTAGCCAAATGGCGACCATAATATGCGATCATCTGTTCATCCACACAGAAAGACTATGAGAAAATATGCCAAATTGCATGAATTTTTTTTATTCAGTGCAGTGTTCAATGGAGTAATTTTGGCAAATTTATCATTCTTGTCAGGATTATTATTGTCACAAACGTGTTATTTTCAATAAGACTCTCAAAAATAGCTTAAATATGTTGTCTAGTCGCCATATAATAAAGAGAAAAAATTTTTAATTTTGAACACACTTATGCCGAAGTGGGTAGAAAAATACACATGCTCTACAAAGGCCCCCATGACACTTAAAAAAAATAAAAATATTCATATCAATACAAATACTCCAAATACTATTTGTGCCAAATTTCATCGAAATTCGACCACGGATTCTGGGGTCAGGCGTTAATGGGTTAATTGAGGTTTTGAGTTGAAAATATTATATCAAGTAAATAACAAGTAACGTTGTTATAATAAATTAAAATGTAATAAAAATGATGCCAGACAACATCATTAGCATAAATAGTCATCATTTTCTACACAAACAAAGCGCTCATTACAACTACAAAAGAGGAAGAAAGAAAATCCGGACAATAAGAAGAGATGCCTTTGTTTCATTCAGTGAATGTTTTACGATGAAAACAATACGAAAATATTATACCAAAAGGCAGAAATTTAAGAATTAGAATTAGTTTATTTCCTTAACCCTGGAAGGTTACTCTCCATTTTTTTTTACAAATGATGCTAGCGTAAAAATTTTTAAAGTTAAAATTAAACAAAAATATTTTTTATTCAAAAAATAAAAAAAAAAAAATATTGAATTTGAACTACTTTTTTGTTTTTAAAATTAATTATATTTTCTAGACCACAAAAAATTAAAAACAAAAATGACTTATTTCATATACAGTCTTTAAAAATGTTTAGTCAAGTATTACTAAAGAAAATAATATTTGATCATTAGTCTTATTTTATGCATGAGACACAAAGTTAAACTTTGTGTTCACCACAGATACTTTTCTTATATTGTATATAGCATGCAGTTTTCTTCATTCTGCGCTTGCTATACGGACAGAGGTGATAAATTTTACGCTTTTTTGGTCCTATATTAACATTTTAAACAGCTTCTTGCGGATTTGGCATTATATTTTGAATTTTTTCTTTAACTGAAGTCTGCAAACTAAGTGTCTCGGGTCTGCTCTTCAAATAGGGAGTCGCAATGGATTCATGCAGATCTTTCAGGTACTGCCGTCGGTTTTTTGGCTTCTGTCCTTTAAGGAACATATTGTGGGTATACAGACATATATACTCGTAATGTAACTGTTGACAAAAGTAATATTTAAAATTCCAAGAAAATAGACACATTGGCCACCTATTGGCCACTTAAAAAGTTACACTAAAGTTACTCTTCGTCGTTGCGACGACTACAAACCTGCGAAAATCAACTTTAAAATAATGAGTGGCCATCGTACGTCTACTCACTGCAAGTTTTCGTTATCAACTAATGTTGTTGATAAAAAGATCGAAATTTGATCAAACATAAAAGAGTTACATATATGATAAAGAGTAAATTAGCTTCGTCGATTCGACGAACAGTAAACATTGAGAGTTAACAAAACCAGTCAGTCAGTCACTTCTATAGCATGCAATTGTCATCATAACTCTAGCTTCTTATAGCCCATATGATTGTTATGTTTGACGCCAAGTAAAATTTCCAACTCCACATATTTAAATGTTTTGTCTTGCCCGAGTGATTACGAATGATATTGTCTTCACTATCTTGAGAACCACAGTTTCTAGTTTGTCATGCAGAGCTAAAGACTCTTTATATGTTTGGATTTCTGACCTAGAGAGTTTCACCTCTGGCATTAGTTGGGTAACTCTTTACTCCAATCTTCTATTCCATAAGGGTGTCTCAGTAGGAGTGCACTTTTTAAATGAAGTACAATTTTTCCGTTTTTTTATGAATATAATAATTCTGTTAATGGTTGGAAGTCGCCGTAGTCTAGTAGGTAGTGTGTTGGCTTATTAGACGCAAAGCCAGGGTTCGAGCCCCAGGCCAGACATCAAAACAAAATACAAAAAGTGTTTCTTCGCCGATTTCCTCTCAGCAGATTTCTGGCAAAAACTCTGAGAGTAAATAAAATTGCCATGAAAAGTTTCTCAAAAAATCTGTCGTTCGGAGTCGACTTTAAACTGTAGGTCCCGGCACTTATGTATAAAATTAACACACACAACATAAGTGGTGTGAGAAACTAGGTCAATAATCCTGACTGAAGGGTTGTAATGACCAATTATGTATGTATGTAATAATTCTTAAATTAGCCAACTTTCTCGTATTTTTATGCTAGAGGTGTGCACAAGACATATAAAATTGCACAGTATTGCATTTTTCCCAAGACCGAATATTGATTGTAGCTGCAAATATAAATAAGTGTAAAGCAAAGATAGAGAACAAAAAAACAACTGCACTCGTAAACCATTCTACAACAGTATAAAAGAGAGTTGTGTGAAGAGTGCAACAAAAAATATTGTACTCTTCATAGCAGCGTTGCCAGAATGATGATTTTATCATATTTTTAATGATTTTTTAACTAAAATATGATTTAATGATTTTTCTCCAAAAAATATGATTTTTTTTTTCCAAAAATATGATTTTTTTGTATATAGATACTTCACGTTATAACAGTGTAAATGTTTCAAAGTACAAACTCCCAAATTCAAAAAATGTATTCTGAAATGGAACGTTTATACTTAAAAATATTAGACAATTTTGTAAAGCCACATACATTGGCTACACTGATTTCAATATTGAGGAAAATATTGAAAATAAAGACGTTTTTTTTAAACGCCGAAGATGTACGAGTATATTTAGGAGTATTTGTAAAAAAAAAAGATTTCTGAAACAAAATTTACCAATAGTGAATTAACTGAATTCACTAATTACTGCGTTTCATTTTACATTAAGTTTTGTAAACAATTAACCAAACGTTTTAATTTTAAAGATACTTCCTTAAAAGAAATGTCATCTATTGATCCACATAATATTATTAATAAGAAAGTTTCTTCATTGTCTCCACTAATAGAAAGATTTCCAAATTTAATTAATGAAAATGATTCTCAAAAGCTAGATGATGAATTTAGAGAGCTTCGTCACATAGATTTCAAACAATATTTTCAAACCTTAGAAAATATTAATTGTGAAGATTTTTGGGCCAGAGTTTCCAAAATAACTCGTGTTGATAACGATTTAGTTTTTCCAACATTGACGAAATTTGTGTCCAGTATACTTTGTCTTCCCAGTTCATCTGCAAATAAAACTAAGTACAGGAACAGGCTTGAAAATGCAACATTAGAAGGTATTTTGTTTATACAGGATTATTTACTAGTTAAAAGGTGTTCCTGTTATAATCTTAAAATTGATGAAGAAATTGTAAAAAATATGAAACCTTCCCAGTATTATAATTAAATTATTATAGGGAACTACTAAAAGTTTTACAAAACTTTACTTTTCTATTTAGATCTCATTTTTGTACCTTATAAAATTACTACTTACATATCGTCGGCTGGCCTGCAAAATGGCCTATGTGCCTTTTGGGAAATTAATTTTATTCGCCCATTTTTAAGTCTTATTTGTGGTCCATCTCTATAGCAAAAATTTGTCTAACGTCTCCGCTGGTTCCAAAATTATTGCAAAAATATTTAAGTAGTTTTGTATGACTTTCATATAAAAATTATGTTGTTTTTTAGGTCTTCTGAAAAGTTGTTGAAAATTACATAGGCCAATTTGAAGGCCAGACGACAATATGTATGTATGTATTGATTTTTTAAAATTAATGTTAATTAAATTGAATAGTCTTTTATGTATAACATACATATTTATTTTTTGTTTTGTATGTATATAATGTTTTTGGTAAAACATGTAATTAATTTAAAATTGTTTGATTATCGGGTTATATCATATCCTCAAGAATAAAGTTAGTATATGATAACAAAACCCGATAACCAATCAATGTAATACACTTTTATTTTGAATTGTTATTTATTTTTTAATGTTTTACAAATAAAAGTTAAAAAGTGATGATTTTTTCCCCCAAAATATGATTTTTTTCCTTAAAATGATGATTTTTCACTAGAATCTTCTGGCAACGCTGCTTCATAGAGTCACAACATGCATATGTTGTTGTTTGTTTTTGTTTTTTAACAACAATGAATAAGAAAGCTCCGAATGTTTTGCTCTCGGGAACCGAACATCTTCGTCGACGCTTGCATTGCCAGTAACTTTTTTAAACTTTTTATTTCGGGGAAAAACCTTTTTGATCAGTTTATTTGGAAAGCAAAGAATGTATAGAAACACTTATGTACACATATTTTTCAATATGGCAATACTGAAAATGTAGCTTCAGTAGTAAAATATGCTCTTACAACACAAAGCATAGTTCCGTTACTTCACAGATAAACGAGTGCTGTTGTATACATTGAATAAATGAGAAATACACATTTCAGTGCACTCGTAAAATCAAGAGCAACAGAAAAGAGTACACTACAGTATTGCATTCGGTGAAGGGTAATGTCTTGTGCACACCTCTAGTTTATGCCGATTGTTAAAAATGGATCGCTTTAAGACAAAAAAATATAACGTTAAGCTGAAAAGACTGTTGTAAGTCAGAGTGCAGCCAAAAACCTTAAAACATCAATTTGACATCGTTCTCAGCAAAATCAAGTTTCCCGAAGCACTACGGAGCGAATTGTAGCCAAAGAACTCAATGCTTATAAAATTCTCCTTACTCAGGAGCTAAAGCAACAAACCACGAAAAACATCAGCAATTTACTTAATGAATGATGCATCAAATTGACGTTTTATTTATTTATATTCACAGCTTTTATTTTATTTACGAAATGAATGATTAGTTTTACAAATTTTGGGAATCCCCGCCTAAAACTCATAACCTCTTTGTTTTGCCTTACTTTAACAAAAACCAATCAGTAGCGTGAACAAAGTCGACAACATGAACACCCTTTGTGAAAATTAATTAACGCGTCTGTGAGTTCACTGTTTAAAAACCCACTAAAAAATTAGCTACATTCACAAATTTCACAATGATAGAATGCAGTCCTACTGAGATATACTTAATTTGCTTTTTTATTTCTGTCACTTATCTCCCCTTAATGTTTTCCAATCGTCCTTCTTCCATTTCTTCCCCAATTTTTATTTTGCTATTTCTTTTGGGTTTATCATGTAATACTGAAGGTACCTAAAATTGTAGTCCTTTTTTATCTCTGCCCTCGAAATCGAAAATAAGCATATCTTCTGTGCTTTTTCTTTTTTAAAGTATTTTTGCGATAACTTTGGTCCTTTCAATTTCTAAGGCATGACATACACGACATACATATGTAAAGCTCTATTAAAACCAAAGAAAATAAAGTATAAAGAATGTGCATCTTAACATATTTTGGAATATTTTTCAAAAATATTTCATGACGCGGGGGGAAAAAGATAGGAGGGAAGTAAACAGAAACGAAGAGCGTAACAATGCGTTGCTCTCATTCTTTGCTCTCATCGCGATGAGATCAAAGACTATAAATATATGAAGAATTTGTCGATGGCAGTACGGCTACTGCCACTTATTGTACTCAGAGAATTTATTATACTCAGAGAACGTATTGTTCTCTTCTCTAATTTATTCTCATATGCGTGTATACAGGCCGTGTCAGATAAAACTTTGTTGCTTTACGTGACGTTTATAACTTTGACAGAAAAGCGTAAAGCAAAAGATGTATGGCACAACAAAAACTTTGACAACACTCGCGTTGTGTGTTTATCTTTTAAAAGTGGTTGGCGCGTAAGTTTTGCTTTTAATATTTTGTGTTTAAATAAAGACTGAAAATGGATTTGGAGGATTTATTGGACATTCTTATAATTGTACTGCTAACAATAACACAAAAAACTTAAAATTTAAGAAAAAATATTTAAAAAGAAAATTTGTGCGCAAACTTGCCAAAAATATTTAAAGAATAATCAACAGCTGATTGTCAAAGCACGCAAAAAGATAAAAGATGCCCAACTTTTCGCTTTGCGTTGCGTTAAAAGCACTTTATGTGACAAGTGGCATATAAACACGTACATTTTATCTTAAATGTCAAAGCGAATTTGTAATGCAACGCGAAGCAAAAGTTCTATGTGACACGGCCTTACGTGTGTGCTTGTACATTGCCAAATAAAATAATAAACAAACTGAAAGATGGCTTGTTTTCACAAAATGTATTTGCAAATAGCCTGTGGAAAAGAAATATTACCGTTTGTTTTATTGTAGGGTAAGAATATGTGTTTTATTGTTGTAGAAATGAAACTATATCGATTCGCACCGAAATAAAAAATCCACATTTTGTGTTGACATTTGAAACTGAAAAACTGAAAAATTGTTTTATAAAAAGTGTGAATTTAAAAATTGTAGTGCATGATCAAACAAAACGTTTAATAAATATAATATATAATTAAAATCATAAATCATATTTTTAGAAGATATTGATAGGATTGGAAATATATCAGAAAGTACCCATACCCCTGATATAGATGTCGCAGATATATGTATACGATGAAAATAAAGAATATTTTAATGAAGGCACCGATTGTTTTACGTCCAACAATGTGCCAATTGAATTAACATCAAGTCGATATTTTGTTGGTTACATAGCTCAACGAATATCATGCGTTAAATGTAGTGTGGATATAATAAACCAGCGCAAATTTTGTCATATCCTTCAGAAATGTTCGTTCATGCAAATCCATCGCTCCATCTGATTTATTTTTTGAAGTTTGCAAAATTCATATAAGTCTTCGAAAAAATTTTTTTAGAAAATAAATCTATAAAAAACAAAAAAACATTTGTAGTTGGCAAAAAAAATACAAAAAATGCACAAAAAATACAATTTATTCCTTGGTTTGATGAAAATAACGAATGTTATAAACACAGAATGGAGATACTTAATTTACTAATTGTTGTTTTACTACGGAAGCATTCCACATGGGAAACATACAAATTCAAATTATCCAGTATGGAAAAAGTTAAAATTTTGAACCATTAAAATGATAAATAAATTTAATAAATACTAAACAAAAAAAGCATTCGTTTTAATACAACTTCATTCTATACAAAAATAGACACATATGGTAAATACATAATTGAATAGTAATATATAATTCGGTGCGAATCGATATAATTTCATTTCTACAACAATAAAACACATATTCTTACCCTACAATAAAATAAACGCTAATATTTGTTTTCCACAGGCTATTTGCACATACATTTTGTGAAAACAAAAAATCTTTCAGTTTGTTTATTATTTTATTTGGCAATGTATGTATACATACATGCACACACGTATACACGCATATGAGAATAAATTGCTTAGAGAAAATAACAATACGTTTTCTCTAAGTATAATAAGTTCTCTGAGTACAATAAGTGTACTGAGTCTTTTTTGTTTTCTTTCTCTCAGTTAACATGAGAGTGAGAACGACGATTCAGCTTTCATAAGAAAGAAGCACAAAATTTTGTCAATTTTAAATACACTGTGTGCAACATCTTTACATATTTATAGTCTTTGGTCAAACAATAACAACGATCATACATATATAATCGTACATACGCATATACATACGTACGATGAGAGCAACACATTGTTACGCTCTTTGTTTGTGTTTATTTTTCTTCTGTCTTCCCTCCCTCATCAAGAAATGATTTTTAAAAGAGATTTTGGTGAGAGCGGGTCTTACTGGTACATCCCGCCATAAGAAATTTTACTTCTACATGATGCGCATTCTTTATATCCATATTCTTTGGTTTAACACACACAAGTCTTTATTATTAGCTGAACGAAGAAATTTGAAAAGTGTACAGTTGAATATTAATACGGGCACTAGTTAAACCCACCATGTAAAAGAAAGTTCTTCACACGTTACTCTACACAACAGATGGTGAGTGAGTGTGTGCCAGTTATGTAAAATTTATTTTAATTTATTTTGTTTTGTGTATGAGAAAAATACAATGTCGTAACAAAGTAACGACCAGCAACAGGAACTGTATTGAAGAAAGTATAAAAGATGTTGCACAACTGTACCTTAACGCGGTATATATATATGTTTGGATTTACCTGAAAGTATTTTATTATTGGCTAGATGTTCAAAATATCTCTAAGGAGGGTCCGCCTCCTTACCTAACCTAACCTACATTAAGAAATTAGGGGGTTAGAGTTAAGGAAGACAAGGCTGAATTTGGTTTTTTTAAAAAACGCTGTTCAACTAAGCACGTAACTGTTCAACTGTAGCCGGGTGACGGGTGAAAGTATTTCAGTACACTGCATCACGCCACATCATTTAAAATATAATTAAAAGGAATATGTGGAGTCGTACAACGTACAGTGATACGTATAAGTACAGTACAGAGTTCTGGCGGAAATTAGAAAACAAAATACAAAAACTGGTTGCGTATAATGCTAAAAGGAATAGACTATAGGTGTTGGATGAAGGGTGTCCTGCTTTATCAGAATTTAGTGGCTCTATCTGAAGTCGCCGTAGTCTAGTAGTGTATTGGCTTATACTAAAGAAGTGAGTGATTCAACCCATCCAGTCATTTTGGATAAACGAAATAAAAATTCCTTTGCGATTTCCCCTCAGCAGCGGTTTTTTGTAAAGTCTCTGAGAAAAAATTATCATGAAAAGTTTTTAAATCTGTCGGAGTGCTTGTTAAACTGTAGGACCCTACCCTCATGTACAAAATTAACACACACAACATGGGTGATATGAGCAGTCAGGTCGTAATCCTTTCTAAAGGGTTTTAATAGTCAATTAAATGTGTAATTAAGAATGGGCTCTTATTCTAAACTCGATGAAATAATAACTGTCAAAATATGTTGGATTTGTTTCTTTCCACACTTCATAATGGTCTTGGCTACTTTACAGCTATTTTACAGTAACAAAACCCTATGAACGTGAATCTTTTCTCTATTCAAAGATAAATTAAAACGATGCTTAGTTATGCATTTGTAAACGAAATAGTTCTTCATTTAAAAGCTAAAGTTTTAATGAGCGTCGGAAAATAAAAGCGATTTTGTAAGAAATTCCTAAAATTTTTGTTTTACTTTATAGGGCAACTCCTACTCCTCTATTTTATTTTTTTTTTTTTAATTCTTTATGCACTTTAAGTCCACTCCACTGTTAACTGTTACGAGCAGCTGAAGATGCTGTTATGTACGAAACGTGTATTGGATTTTAAATTTTATTTGTTGCAGTAATTTTGTAACAAATTTGATGGTTATGACTTGTTAACGTTGCCAATAACTGCTAAGGTAATTCAAATATGACGTTGTTGTTCATATCGATGTTTGTACATTTTAGCTTAAAATATTACGATTGTTTTTGTACGTGTTCTAACACATACTTAGATTGAGCTAAATATATGCATTCGTTTACTGTTTATTTGAAAGTAGATGTTATTTGATTTTTATTTTTGAGTTTTCAGCGTATTAGAGCATATGAAATTTTGATACACGTGACATATTTTTTTATACACTTTCTTTTATATTTGTCGTATACGTACTTATTAATTTGTTTTAATTTATTTTTTATCCTGATAGCCTATTATTCTTATTTATTTTTTAGCATTGTTATAATTCCACTTAATTGCATATCTCATCTATATTTTTTAAATACAAAAGAAATTTATTCATGCTCCATTTGCTAACATGAAAATTCCATTTTATTGCTGTTTTATGCAAAACATTAAGTTTTCTTTTCTTCTCTGTTACTTTTTTACCGTTACATAAATAGGTCACTTTTTCATTCACTTACTGACACAGAATCACTTGAAGTTTATAGAAAAAGCTGTAGATTTTCTATGTTAAAGTCTTACTTTTTTATAGTCAAAATCTTTTGAAAAGCATTTTTAATTTTAAAAAATTTAATTTTTTTAATTTTTAAAATTGATTTTTTCATTGTATTTCAATAATTTAAATTTGCCATTTAGATTTAAACATTCAATTTCAATGTTTTATTTTTTGTTATAAATGTTGTTTTTGTAAGTATATCTGTATGGAAGTACTGAGCAGCTGTAGGCGGATAACAAATAAACGATTGACTTTACACAACCGCCTTTTTGAACATTAAAAATTGTACTACTGATGCTGCAACGTTCACGGTTGTCAATGAGGTAAATTTACTAAAAAAAATAAACATTGTCTGCACACACTCGTATATTGTGTATTGTTCTTTTGTGAATATATTTGTTGTAAATCTAATGCCACACACGCAGATTCAATTGTTGCTTTTGTAGCATTTGTTAAACAGCTCTTTATATTTACAAAGCTCCATACTTGCTCCGCAAAATATACATATATACTCACTTCCTTTTGTATACAAAAACACGACTGCAGATTTTGAAATTATAAAACGCAAGAGATATTTAAAGAGTAAAACTCTCTTATCAAATTGAAACGGAATAGCATAGCTCTGATTGATAACATTGCAAGAGAGAATTGCCCAAAACAACATAGCACTGCTGTAGACTATGAAACCAACGCACAGAGACAGTAATTTCTGCTACTAAAGGAATTACTCTGTTAATACACCTCTTACCGTATTACCTACTCTGTTTTCTGTGGCATGTTATTTCAATACTATTGTGAGCTTACTTATAATTTAATTAAATTTTTCTTTTCTTAACATTACAATACCGCATTTAAGATTTTTATATCCTCTCTGTAATTTTCTTTGATTAAAAAATCTTTAATTAAAAGTGTTTTGTTACACAGTTTAATTGCATGTTTTAACTACGTGCACTGTTAATGTACTAAGCCTGTGGCGTATACATTATTTGTAATTGAAATACTCATTAAGTATACGCACCCTCAAAAAGTAAATTTAAAATATGAGTGTAACTAGCAGATTGTACCCGGCGTTGCGCGGGTTATGTAGTTTGGATTAGTTTAAAAAATTAAAAATGTTTTTAAATTTAAGACAGGCATCGTTTGGGTGGTATTTCTACAAAAAACGTTGCAATGGGACACCCTATTGTATAAATTTTTCTTTAAATTTAAAAACAAATTATTATTGGGTCATTTTTGCATTAAAAATAACAATAAATAAAAAACCGGTTTTGAAACCGGTTTCTTAAAAAATGCAATTTTTCAAATTATTCGGAAACCGGTTTAACAAACAACCCAGTTTTTTGAATACTCTAAGTCCTAAATATAAATGCACTCAATTTGCCCGTTTTTCGCCCCTTTCCCCCCTTTTGGACCCCTTTTTGTCCAACTTTATAAACGGAACACCTCCAATAGCTATTTGGGAAACTTAACCAATCTAAATCGTAAAAAAATACCTTTAAAACAGATAAAATACACCATTTATGCATAAAGTACAAATTTTTGCCCATTTTTCCCCCTTTGACCCATTTTTTGTCCCCTTTTGGTCAAAAATTTGAAAAGATTTATAGCCTATAACCTGCACCGACCGATCTATATCCCAAATTTCAAGAAAATCGGTCCAAGCGTTTAGACGTGATTGACTAACAAACAAACCAACAAACAAACAAACAAAAAAACAGACTTACAGAAAAATTTATAATATATATTAGGATTGAATTTAATAGCAGATCATGCATCTTGCAGATATTTATGACGACTTATTGAGATTTAGAAAAATTAAATTTTAAATCTACAAATTTACGGAATAGAAAAATTAAGTCTCGAAGATCATTATTTAACTCTTTGGCGACCACACACGGGATATATGTATGTGTCCATATCCCAAACCAAAAATTTTTAAAATCTAAACAATTAAAAACCGGGTGGGTGTTATATTACTTTTATGTATTTTTAAAGATGCGTACTTAACTTTCCTATCTATAGCTGGGTGTAATCTAACTGTTATTCTTTATATGTATATGGTCACTAGAAGTTGACAGTTTTTTGCGCTTTAGACTATAATATCTTCTAAAAGTGTTTTGATATGTAAATCCCATTTCACACTATACATATATTATAAATTAGATATTGCTAGGTGGGTACAAGAAGTCGCCGTAGTCTAGTAGGTAGTGTATTGGCTTATTAGACTGAAGGCCCGAGTTCAAATCCCAGGTCAGGTATCAAAATGAAAATATGAAAATATTTCTTCGGCGACTTCCCCTCAGCAGATTGCTGGCAAAAACTCTGAGAGTAAATAAAAATTGCCATGAAAAGCTTCTCAAAAAATCTGTCGTTCGGAGTCAACTTTAAACTGTAGGTCCCGCCACTCATGTAACGCACACAACATAAGTGGTGTGTGAAGCTAGGTCGTAATCCTGACTGAAGGGTTGTAATGACCAATTATGTATGTATGTAGGTGGGTACATTTTTTTATATTAAAAATTATAAAAAGTTTTTAGTGTTGATAACTTAAATAAATTATTGCAAACGGTAAGTAGTACCACTCTCTATATTTTTCTTTAATTTAATTTATTTATTTATCATTAATATAATACTTGAGAAAAAAGTTAATATAACCCGCTAAGCCATTGGCTTGTCAGCAGGAAAAGATGATTAAAATTTTCTAATATACTACATAGATTTATTAATTCATAAGTTATTAATTCATTTATTCATTGCGAACTTAACAGATATTTTTTCAAAAGTTTCTTCATTCTGAATTCATTATTTTCATTAATTATATAATTGTTGTTAACATGACGCTTAGCTCGTTTCTGCCGTATTCATTAAAAAATTGCCTTACTTTATACCTTCCCTGAGCTCGACGTCTTGCATTAGACCGATGATCGACGACATCGAAGACGATAGGTTGTCTTTATGAAATTCATTAATTAATGTAAAGTAATAAATACTTTTAATGTTTAAAACGTTGAGTTTAGAGGCAAGATCGTTTGGATTGTTGCTGTGTTTGTAGTTGTGTTTGTTGTTGTGTTTGTAGTTGTGTTCGTTGTTGTAGAGTTGTTTTGCTTACTGTTGTGTTTGTTGCTATGTTAGTTGTTGTATCCGTTGTTATTGTTGTGGTTACTGTTGTGTTTATTGCTATGTTGGTTGTTGTATCTGTTGTTCTTGCTGTTGTATTGGTGGTTGGTAACGATGTGCTGTTTGTTTGCAAGTTGTTATTAGAAGACGAGTTGTTGACTGTATTGAAGGAAATATTGCGTTGTATTGCGTTTGGTTGTATATTGTTGGGTGTGTTAAGTGTAGTATTGTAGTAAAGTGTTGTGTTACTTTGAATGTTGTTTATTTATTTATTTATTTATTTATTTTGCCTATGGAAATGCACCTTGCAGGCAATTAAGTTACATTACAATATTAAAATACTAAAAAACTAAGAATTTAAATATTTAATTACATTATTTTTTATAACATTATTTGATAATGAAAAATCAATTATCATATACAGTTTATTAAATTCAGAACACATTCTCCTTATTGGATCAGCACCAGCATAGTTGGATCTAAAAAATTGAATTGATAATGGGGAAAAATGACGTGACGGACGTTGAGGAACATTAAATGAGATGTTATGAATTAAAAAACTGGAGCCAATATCACCAGTAATTATATTGAATATGAACGAGATATTTAACATAGTTCTGCGGCTTTTAAGTGTCGGAAGTTTGATTAATGCAAGTCTGGCAGAATAAGATGGTAAACTTGTGGGATTAAAATTCAGTCCTCGGAGACAAAACAACAGAAATTGCTTTTGTACAGATTCGATGACGTCGGAATATTTTTTATATAGAGGATCCCATATTATGGATCCATACTCGAGTATAGGCCTTACAAGAGATGTGTAGAGCGACTTAGTAACATAAGGATGCTGCCATCATTTAGTGCGTGATTGTTGTTATACATATGTATTGTTGAAGAAATGGTTGTTTTTTTCAAGTATTTTTAATAATTGGTTTTGTGTATTTTGTAGTATTCTACAATGTGTTGAACCTCCCCATGCAGTGATGCCGTGTCTTATATAAGATTCGGCCAATGAATGATATGCTTGTCTTAGAACATCGTATGTAGAACAGTAACTTAAATGATAAAGCATATATGCAGATTTGCGGAGTTTCTTTAGTAAATTTATAATATGGGTTTTCCACTTAAACTTATTATCAACATATACTCCTAAGTATTTTTACTTTTCCACTAATTCTATGTTTGTGTCACACCTATCGTCTGTTGTATTAGGGTTTTTGGCCCTTCTGTGAAGACATTCGTAATTGTGAAATTTCAAGCATATATTCGACTGTGTAAGATGTGGAGGTCTATATGCATGACTTTCGTTTTTGTCGCGTTAATAATTAAGCCATTGTCGTGACACCATTTCGCTGCTATATTTAGTTGTTTCTGCATTATTTCTGTGGCATATTTGATGTTTTATCTGCGTAAACAAAAGTTCTATTTCCTTGGAGCGCATATATCATTTCATTGGCGTATAATTAATACAGTATGGGCCCTAGCTTAGAGCCCTGTGGTACACCACAATCTATTGTCACTTCTTCGCTGTTCTTGTCACATATTCTCACACGGTAAGTTCTGCAATCCAGATAGTTCTTAAACCAGTTTAATGTGCTTCCTCTAACTCCAATTCTTTCTAACATTTGTAGTAGTTTGGTATGTGTGAGTGTGTCGAAGGCTTTGCTAAAATCGACGAATAGCACTAGACAATGCAAATGTTTACTCAGGCAACTATTGATGAGATTTGAGAAGTTTCCCAATAATTTATTTATATTTAACCCTTTTTGGAAGCCGAATTGATTTTTATTTATAATTTTATATTTCCTTAGGAACGAAGTTAATCTTCTAACAATGACTTCTTCTAAGACTTTCGCAACAGCTTGTAAAATCGCAATCGGTCTGTAGTTGTTGTAGTCTGACTTATATCCGCTTTTATAAATGGATCGTATTAATGAAGTTTTCAAAATACTTGGAATAATGCCATTTTCTAAGCTAAAGTTGATAAACTGTGTTAGGATTAGTGTAAGGTAACTCGCATTATTTTTCAGATCTGATGGTCTAATACCGTCCATTCCTGGGCCTTTCCTGGATCTTAAAGTCCTTAAAATATTGAAAATTTCCTCCTCATTTGTATATTCTAAATATAAGTAGTTTTGAAGCACAGTTTCAACACTATTTATTGTTGTATGTATTATTTTATTAATGTTATTTTTAAAATTTGTTGCAAAATTGTTTAATAGTTCATGATCTGTAAAGGAACTTTTCTACTTTCGTACAAGGATTACGATTCTTTACTGCTACATACTACCATTTTTTACTAACTTTTTATACTCTTGATTATGTTTTGCAGAGGACTCATCGAAAATGAATTTTAAGCATATTGATGTTAGGCAATAGTAACAACAATGATAGATAAATCACAGGATTTTGGGTCAAGACAATAACCAAGTTCTATCTGATGTTGAAATTGAATTGACTTACTTGTTTTTAAATGGCACCAGAGAGAAAACATTCCGAACTTCTGTTCTGTTGCAGCTGTATTCCTTTCAAATATTCCTTTTAACTGCAGGTTTGTGCAAGAAATATTAGAAAAAGTAATTCAATAATCTCATAAAAATGATCGACAATTCTCTATGGGTGATCATATTTTGCCATAATTTAGAGATTTTAACTATATATATAAAACAGTATATATAAAAATATGATTCAAACTTACATGTTATGAGTTTTGATCCAGTAAATTTGGAAATTATTATTGTTTCTTATATTTTCAAGTTTAGCTATTTTTAATTGCAAAATTTAATTAAAAAATATATAATTATTGATAACACTGTAAAGAGAATGATACTTCGTTTGATAAAATTGGATAAAAATTACCGTTGATGGCTCTTGATTGTTTACGACAAAATGTGTCAATTTCACATTAGGGCGACTACCAGAAGTCGACTAATATTTGTGTTTTTTGAAAATATTATTATTTCGCTTTACGCAAATATTGGCCAATTTATTTATAAAATATAAATGACTGTTGTACTCTTTAAATAATAACTACGTAAATTTTTGTTCGATTTTAAGAAAGAACAAACTTAAAAAAACTTGAATAAATTTGCATTTGCCAAGTTAAGAATAAGATATATATGTATATCATTTTAAAGGCCCATCCTTCTCTTTTCTAAGAAAGCTTAAATTTTAGAAATCAGTTCGGAAAAGTTCGTGTAATCAATAAATTTGTGCGTCAAGTCCAAAAAACAGTTTTTGTCAAATAAAATAATATTTTTGAGTTCTACTCAACAAAACTCACAACCTACACTATGTCATTAGCTGGGTGTATGTAATTTTTTTATTTTGTCGCATAGTGTTATTTTCTTTTCATCAGATTACCAGTGCTAAAAGAATAAATGAAATGGGAAGAAAGTAGAAAAGCTTCTTATTTAACTTTTTAATAAACTACAAGATTGAGAAACTTTTTGTAACTTTTAGTGGATTTTTTTTTTTTTTTTTTTTAAATACAATTTTGGTCTTCAATGCTTTACCAAGAACTTAGTAAGTTTACAAAGAATTTTTGAGAATCTTTTTACCACACTTACTTTTTTATCCTTACTATGGTTATCATTATTTATGGTTTGTAAGATTTGAAAAGCATTATTAAGTAGTTTCTTCACACTTATTTAAAGTTTATTTTTATCTTTAATTTCAAGGTTGTTTTGTTATTTGGATTCAATACACAATACAGTATAGTTGTAGCAATATATTATAAAAGTTAAGGACACATTGGGTTCATTAAGATGCTGGTAACAGTCTAATAACAGCAATATACACCAATTTACTTAGTCCCACGACAATATAAGGAACGTATTATTATCCTATTTTTAAGGTGAAAAGTTTTCCTTATTTTATTTTCGATAGAATTTAATTGGTTAAAGAGTGAAACATTTCTTACAACGTCTTAAGAAATCGATAAATTTGAATGCTGCTTTGGACACTTGAAAATATTGTAACCAAATTGAATTTTTATGCCATAGCAATCAAAACTTCCAACACCTGCATCAGCTTATAAATGACATAATATTAATAGTGCACTTTTGCACCGCGCTTTAAAATCGAATCAATTTGTAGATTTACTCTATGTCTGATGCGAGTAAGTCTGTAAAGACTAGATTATATATTAGTTTTTGAAGAGAGTGTATCACTAAGTAGGCTAGAAGTAGATAAATTGACGTCATAGTATAGTGGTTAGTGTGGTGGCTTATTAGACATGAGGCCACGGTTCAGATACTAGGTCAGATTTCCCTAATAAACGAATTATTAAAAGATTTCTGGTAAAAACTATGGGAAAAATAAAAAAAATAAAAGATAAAAGTTTTTCAAAAATCTGTCGTTCGGATTTGGTCCCTGCATTCATGTATAAAATAAACACAAATAACGTAAGTGTTGTGAGAAGCTAGGCTGTAGTCCTGACTGAAGGATTGTAATTGTTAAAAATGTTCGACAAAAATCGAGAAATTTACTATCAACACCAAAACAGCAATCTCTCAAAAATGGAATACATGGGTGTATATGGAAGTGATTATTTTAAAGGTGTGTAGTGTAGTGTATTAATGGAATCGTGTTGAGTAGTGTATTGATGAAATCATGTTGATCACATATTAAACACAAAATAAACTAAATCTGAAAATGAGCCAAACAAAGAACAAACAAGAGTCAACAAACTTTCAAAACCAAAATACAAATAAACTGTCGTGTTGAGATATTTTATCGCAATCTGATATCTTATAAAATCACAATGATTGCTCGCGTATAATACTTTGTAAATTTGATAAAATTCAAATTCCAAAATAATGATTCAATAGTTTGACAATTCAATTAATCAACAATGCCTACTTAAAATCATGAAAGCCTGATATAATATTTTGTAAAATAAATTGTATACATATATTATGTTTAAGTTTAGAAATTGGAAATTCTCATTGTTAGCATTTAAGCGAGGAGTTTTTAATAAATAAACGAATTATAATTTTGAACTTCAAACAGAAAAGATCGATGTTCGATTTTCACTTCAAGTGCGACAACAAAAAACGATTCTGTTACTTTGCATTTCTATTTTTATTCGTGGCAATGACAGAATTAAAGCTAACAGTGAGAGGATTTGTGCTGCCAATGATAGGATTAATGCTGTCAATATAATAATATGCAGGGAATAGGGGTTTTAAAAAAGAGCTGAATGTATTATTTGTTTAGTAGCACCATTGATAAATATACATACAAAAAACTGTTTATTATTCATTTGTTTTGCTTATGCTTCACTGATGCTGTCTTTATTATAATTAATACGCGTGCAACTTACCTTAGGCAGCAATTGCTAAATTATTGTGTTGCGTTCATTGTGTTAATAGCATTAAGGGCAATAAGAGCGAATTAAGTTTACGTTTTTTGAGAGTAAAGCTAACTAAATTTCTATGGTTATACACTATATCGTCCTTAATTAAAGAAATCATTCATTTTCGAACGTAAAATAAGGTATTGCCAAATCAGGCATTATAATTCTTATTGTGGACTTTTAGACAACAAATATAACAGGTTCGCAAGTTTTTATAAAAACCGGCATCAAAATTAAAAAAAAAAATAAAAAGTTTTTGTAAAAAATTTAAAATATGTTATTGTAAAAAAAATTAAGCAACACTACTTAAATAAATATTAAAACTTAAAAAATAAACTTATTAAATGAAAATAAAAACGAATTGAAACATATTTTTTACCCAGCAGTTAAAAATAAATAAAAAAAAAATAAAAAAAACACACACGCATTAAACATTTGCTAAAAAGGACCAACACCACATATGAAGGTATGTATGAGTACTTATGTATATAAACTGCTTTTAATATGTAAATATTAAAAAAACAACAAACAACAAACATAAACATGTTAAGAGCAAGCATAACGATGCATTGGTGACTAAAAACTTAAAACCTTGCGCAAACACTTACGCAGACTTGCTTGGGATAAAAATTTCATACAAATAAAAAATAATCGTCCAGTTTATCTCCTCCATTTCTATCCCTAACTGGGATGTGAAGATTTGAAGAGTAAATTCAAGTGTGTGAAGAGCCCATATCCACTTGATACACTTTGTTGTATATTTTTAGGGGATCACGTTACTTTTGTACGTAAATATAAGTGTTGGATGGGAAGACTTAATTTCCACTTATCTTTGGCCCCACTGTCGGACAGTTCAGCCTCCTCCTTCCTCCAATGGCATAAGGCTGATCGATTTCGCCGCGGTGCTTAACATAGTAGTATGTAGCACCAAGTTTCAGATATCGACATTCATAAGGCCACTTGAATGTCCTCCGAATGTCCCCCGATCTATCAACATCCAACCAGATTGATCATAGTGTGATTGACGGAAGGCACGTCTCCAATGTATTAGATGTGCGTACATTCAGAGGTCCAACTCAACTCGGTCAACTAGGACCACTGCCTTGTCGCAGCCAAGTTTCGATTGCGCATTAGCGCCTCGAGGTCTGCGCGCTTCAGTGCATTGCGAAAGCTGGACGTTAAGAAGCTGTGATCACAAAGGACAGCTGAGGCGTTCTCCGCTCAACTCTCGGATAAGCACCGTCGTTCCCCATCTAACCTCAGGTGTGGGCCAACTTCTACCACTCCTTGCGCACTACTGCGGAAACAGTCCTTGGTTTCGAGCGCCCACCCCAACGAAGTCAATGATACGATGAGGACTGTCGCGAGGCAGCTGCAGAGAAAAACGGCGCATGCAAGAAAACGTTGCAGTCTGCCGCTACTCGAGCCATTGTCGAGAACTATAGAGAGAAGAAAAGGGATGAGAGACGCCTTTTCAGACTCAAAAAGATGGAGCAGGAAAGGCAAGAGGGTGAGGAAGTCGAGATGTAGAGATGCAGGAATGACGCTCGAAAATTGTATCAAAAGGTTAAGCTGCAGCCAAAAACGGCGCATACAAGAAAACGTTGCAGTCTGCCGCTATTCGAGCCATTGTCTAGAACTATAAAGAGAAAGGAGGGATGAGAGACGCCTTTTCAGACGCAAAAAGAGGGAGTAGGAGAGGGGAGAGCGTCAGGAAGTCGAGAAGTATAGATGCGGGAATGACGCTCGAAAATTCTACCAAAATGTTAAGCGTCTAACCGAAAGTTTTAATCCCGGAGCGTCTACTCGCAAAGATGAGAATGAAAACTTGGTAACAGATGTGCAGGAGGTGCTGAGGTTGTGCAGAAAATAGTTCAAGACGATGACGACACCAATGCCGCCTTTAGAGATGATATATCGAATCCTGGTCTGACAGTAAATAAGGGCAAAACGTAGTATATGTTATCGACAAGTAGGGATACGCTGCGTATTGGATCTCAGGTTATGGCCAATAACTATACTTTCGATATAGTCAAGGAATTTACATTTAGCTCCGCCGTTACCACCAAAAATTATGACAGTCTGGAGATCTAACGCAGGATCACTCTTGCCAACAGGTACTACTGTGGTCTTAATAGGCAATTGAGTAGCAGAGACCTCTCGTACGACAAAACTAATACTCTACAAGACGCTCATTCTCCCCGTGCTTCTTTATGGCGCAGAGGCATGAACACTATTAAGCACTGATGCAGCAGCCTTTAGAGTATTCAAGAGAAAAGTCCTACGTAAGATCTGCGGTCCAGTGCTAGTTATCGATGATTTCTGATCCAACAATGAGCTGCATGAGCTCCTCAACGACATAGACGTTGTGCAGCGTATTAACATCCAGCGGCTGCGCTGGCTCGGTCATGTACTTCCAATGGAGGAGGATGCTCCAGCGAGACGGGAATTTCATGACGAGATTTGCGGAAGGACGACCTTGTTTCTGTTGGAAGGACTAGATCGAGGAAATCCTGTCATCGATTGGTGTTACCAACTGGAGTAGGCGCGCAAGAAGCAAAGGCGCCTGGAAGGATGTGTTAAGGCAAGCCGAAATCCATTAATCGGGCCATCCATTAGTGGCCAGTTAGTAAGTTAGTAAGTAAGTAAGTAGGTATGTGTCGCCATTCACTCATGAGCAAGTATTCCAGTTGACTTTTGTTGAGGTTTAATGACTACGCAAATCTCCTAAATATTCTCTTGGAGAAATTTTTTGTAAGACTATTAAGCTTGTGGGGACTTTGGTAGGCAAATCACATCTTCACATTAGCAGCAATATGATTGGGTTTATTGACTTGTTGGAAGTAATAAACATTACGAATTCTAAATTCTTCGAACTTTAGGTGAAAATGTAATACTCTCTCTTATTCATCATATCCTCAATAAATTCCAAACTGCCCAGCCGAAGCCATTCTTGACTTTTTCACGTAAGGCCTTTGGATTGAGATCTTTGTTTTTCTTCCGACAAACTAACGCATGTCAAATGAGTTTTGGAGAAAATGTTTTCTTTAGAGGAATCAAAATTCATAATTTTTACTAGACATGACTGCAGTATTCAGAAAACATAACTGAAATGCTGCACCTCAAATCAAACTCTTAAATAAAAATGAAAACTCAAATTATATATATTATTTTGACCTGTTCCCTTGATAATCCAATCAATAAAATACTCTAGCTCGAGGTCAATTTCTTAATTATCAATTTTCTTTATTATATATCAATATTTCGATATCCATATATTGCACTGAGTGCAATATTAGATGTGATAGCGAGCAGTGATAATGTTTATATTTTAGATATTGCTACTCTCTTTTTGGAATCCTGAAGATGATATCCGATGGATATCGAAATATTGATATATAATAAAGAAAATTGATAATTAAGAAATTGACTTCGAGCTAGAATATTTTATTGATTCGATTAAAAATGAAAACTTACAAAAAAGTTTTATATTAATATTAAATTTAATAAAGAATTGGAAAATATTTTTTAATAATCCTATCATATATATTATTTCTAAAGCACTTTTTTTTGTCGGTTGCAAATATTTCCCATACCATCGCATCAAATTTAATGAATGATATCTCATTTTAAAGCTTATATCTAACACTAATAACGAAAAATAATTAGAAATTGAAAAATTAATATTTTCATTGATAAAAATTATATTTTATATAGAACTGCATGTTAATACTGTTGTCATTATGATTATATGTTTTTGTTCAAGTGTGGTAATACAGGGTCGCTTAATAGTAATGCAGTTCTACATAATATAGTATGTATTAAAATCCATTCTGGCAATACCGCTAATTACTATAATGCCGTTTATTACTAAGTCAGTTATATATAATATGCATATTAAGTTGTAAAAAGCTGTTTTGGCAATACTTTGCAGTAGTTGTTAGATCAAGTGCGATAAACAGGGTCGCTTAATTGTAATGCTATTCCACATAATACATATATAAAATTTTAAAAGCCATTTTGGTAATGTCGTTATTGTCATGGCATTGTTTGTTTTATGAAGTGTAGTAATACGGTGTCTTTTAATATATACATATATATAGTGTCAGCTAATATTTAACAGTTAAAAAGGTTTTAAGAAAAACAAGGTCAAACCCTTCAAAAGGTAGGATTGTATTTACCAGAACCGGTCTTTTCACACGGGCAGTTATACGTGGCTTTTTCTCGAGTGCGTACGTTTAAAGATATTTTTGTTTGTATTAAGGATTCGTACGGGCAAAAAGTTAACGATAGCGATCATGTCATTACCTCTAACATTGTATTCAAAGAAGTATTATAAGAGCATTTATGTATGATATATTATGATTTCTAATACATATTTTTATACTTTTAATAAAATTTCTATTAATTATTTTCATTTTATGTTACAAAAATGACAACTAACGGTGCGAAATATTCGCACGGGTCATCTAGTATTTTATATAAACAATATCAACTGCTTCCATTGAAGTGAAAAGAGTGTTCAAACGTATTTTCAACAATTTCTTTTTGTTAAGCTATCTGCTATAAAAATATACTTTCAACGTAAAATATTTATCTGCTTGGACAGTGTTTATGTGTTATATGTTGCGGTCATGCTGGAAACACTTGAAAGGTGTTTAATACTTTGATAAATTATTGATTGTTATCTTGATAGCTGGATTTATTTATGGTACTTTTTTTATACATACATACATACATGCATACTTGTGGCTATGTGTTGGGTGTTATACGACAAAGACAAAATTTATATCACTTAAGTATACAATTACAAACTATAGCATAAGAATAGAGAAACATTTTAGAAATCAACAGAATCCTGCATAGCCATCTAGTATTTTATACAAATCCACTTAAGCCAAGAAGGTAAATTGCTGTGGATAAAAATGTATCTGCTTTCAATATTTGTTCGTTCTAAGTAATGTTGTACATTCAAGATAAGGAACATTATAAAGGAAGTACGTCTCAATACAAGGTTTTCCTTGTCTTTTTTTGTTGACGTTTTAAAGATAAAATCAATTTGGCAAAGTTAGTCAAAAATAAAGGTTTAAAGATGTATTCAAAATATAACAAATAAATGAAGGTATAGGTTAGGTTGATTACGTAGGTAGGTGAACCTTGAGACCGAAAAGGTGCAAAGCAAATAAATGTAAAAGACTTGGAGAGCAATACACTAAAAAAAGTTTAAAATTAAAAATAAATATTAAAGCTTTATTTGAAAAGATCTTAATAACCAAATAAATAACTTTAAATATACTTGTATCGTTTATCAAACATCTATACTTATAAAGAAATTTTGCCTGGAATGAAAATTATACTTTTTACCTCTATCATTAGAAAAAGGAAATAAAGGTTGGGCAATTTAAAAGTTTAAATTTAAAAATACAATAAAATCTTTGTTGAATTTAAGTCCGTTGCAAATAATAAGAACGAACGGAACGCGTATATAATTATATAGACATTGCCGATCCTGGGTAGGCGGCCGCTCTGTGCGGTCTCATGTCTCAAATTTAACGACGGGGGTGATTTTCCATGATAATCCTGGGGGCGGCGTTTTTTTTTAGGTCTCATGTCCCAAATTTGATGACGGGGGGGAGGGAGATTTCCCCCAATTTTCGCCCGTCGCCAGTTTTTAAATACTCAAATTCTTAAGTAGTAATTAGTTCGGGTTCGGGTTCACGTATTTGTTTCGGTTCGGGTCGAGTTCCGGTTCAGCAGAAAAAAACGTTCCGGACTCCGGTTCACGGTTCGGAAAAACAAGCCGGTTCGTTCCGGTTTTTGTTCCGGTTCGGGTTCGGTTCAAACCCTTGTTTATAAAAATACATATAAAAATTCGTCAAAAATTAGGAAAAAAAAATCAGCAATTCTTTTTAATTTTTTTTTTCCAAAACGTCAGCCAATTCTCGTTATCAGAAATCATCTTTAGTTCCGGAACGCGTTCCGTTAAAAAAAGGAAGTACCGGAACAACGTTCCGCAGCGTTCCGGCTCGACAACACCACTGGTTATCGTGACCCTGAAATTCCATGATTTTGATATATGAATGAACGAGAATGAACACTAAAATGAATGGAGAACGTATGAGCCGAAGATTAATAGTGGAACACCAGCAAGGGCGTTCAGACCCAAAATGAAATATTATTTGGAGTCTCCGATTATTGTAATGGGAATTAAAAGAGATTAAATAATATGCGTACAATTTTGTTGTAAAAGTGCTAAAGTCTAGCAAGCTAATAGCCTAAACCATAATCGGAAGGTTATTAACGATATCGATTTTTTTTAAAGTTTTAAGTAAAATATAGGTGGCAGTGTTGCTTGTTCCGAAATTGATTATTTTACCAGCAGAACTTTCCTTGAATATTATTCAGAAATCGTTTAATGACATTTGTGATGATCTTGTTTAATTAATGATTTTTGTTTAGTGGCATCATGAGTCCTATCTAATCGTCTCAATTGTACCATCTAAATAAGCCACATGATTTTCTTCGATAACTATTAATTTTTGCCTCCAAAAAATTAACTGCTTTCCCTCCGAATTTCTATATAACGAAGATCGCTAAGTTAGTGGTAGTATTTCCAAAACAGTTAATTCCTCGCTTAACCTGGACTATGGACATGCTACTATATTGACAACAGATAGACATATTCTGACGAAATAGATAAGAGATTTGGTTTTATGTATTGATAATCCGTAGGCAGCAGAGCTCTTTAGTTTTATACCGCTGGACATTGAGGTATACCTGTATAAAAAATTCATTAACACGTACGCAATAAATTCTCGAGAATATTTCTGATCCTCCGAAGATTATTCTCTTTCTTATCTGTTCTAGGACAAGCAATATTGTTGGATTTAGCTCGCTATTAAACCGTCAATCGCAGGTACAGACCTGGGAACTTTCGACATGTTACCAACTCAACTTCGTAAGAAGCGCGTGCATTGTTACTAGGCTGAAAGGACACATATGTGTCAATGCTTAGCTCTTGCCAAAAAGTGGCTGGGTTTTTTCTAATTTCCTGTCATCATCGACTGAATTCTCTAATATAAAGACTACAGTATGGTTAACTTTGGGCATCTTAAGTTAGATCCTCATCTAATGTGACCTCCAGTAAGAAAGAGTATTACTTTAAGCCATTTGCGAGAAGTAATGCAACTAAGATATTCCACTTATTTTTTTTACAATAATTTAAAGGTTTTACTTAGTAATTCAAAAAAACAAAAACATTTAATAGAACTTTACTATATTATGTTCTCAAAACTCAAGAGGGCGATTAAAGAACAATGACTGTAACTAACACATTTAAGGTTGAATGTGTATCGTTATGCTACTCAGCCTAACAAACAAACATTTTACCCGTTTACCCCAATGTGATAAACGATATAATAATATAGCAATAAATTTGCTTTTGTAATTATAAACAATAAAATTTTTTCCATTTGTTTTTTTTATACAAACATTACATTTTGACAACGTAATACAGATGTCATGTCATTCTGTTTATGCCTTTGACTGTCTGTAAACCATTAAATTTACGCAGAATATTTTCCAAATTATTATAATATTTGTAAACGTGTTGAGCTTAATGTACATGAACAACTTATGGAGCAGACAGATTCCACTAGAAGCTTACATCAATATTTATACAGAAACAAGAAATTTGAAAATTTAAATTGTTGATATAAAAAATATATGTGTATCTTTATATACATATCTATACATACACATGTATATATTTAAAATACAGTGGTGGACATATAATTAAACCAAAAATATACATATCTCATTCAGTTTTTTTATAAGATTTGTCGATATTTATAGTCGCCGTAGTCTAGTAGGTAGTATATTGGCTTATTAGACGTAAAGCCCGGGTTCGTATCAAAGGTCAGGCATCAAAACGAAATATGAAATAAAATATTTTTCGGCGACTGCCTCTCAGCAGATTTCTGGCAAAAACTCAGAGAGTAAATAAAATTGCCATGAAGAGCTTCTGAAAAAAATCTGTCGTTCGGAGTCGAACGGGTCGGGTTGTAATGACCAATTATGTATGTATGTTTTCTCTACAAATATAAGTTTGGTCTCTAGTACACTTGATTGCTTCATTATTTTTCTATTATATTAAATTTTCCTACAAAATAAGTAATTATTTAGTGAAAGTGTAGTTTTTCAAATGGACACGTAATTAAAACAACTGTTTTTATCTGGTCTTTGTAAATTTATTGGTTAATGAGTCTTACCATAAATGATATCAGAAAAAATGTGTACAAAATCTTGTCATACGGTCTGGAAAAAGACCCAAGTTTTTCCAAAGAAGACAGAAATGTAATACTCAATCTTAGAACAGCCGGGAAGACAGTAAATTAAACTTTCCAACTGCTTAGTTACTCTAGAGGATACATTTATAATGTTATGAAACATTTAAATACATTTGGAACCACAAATAATGTACCCATAATCTCCAAACTTCATAAAACCACAGCCTCAGAAAGTGCAGTAGTCATAAGAGAGTCTAAAGCTGATCAAATTAAGAAATTTAAACGGATGAAAGTTGAATTAACGTCATCATATTGTATTAATATGTAGTCGTAGTAGTGTAGTAGTGTGTGTTAGATTATTAGATTATTATTGTTATAAGGACACGGTTCAAACCCCAGGTCAGACATCTGCAACAAAACGAAATATGAAAAAATATTTCTTCGGCAACTTCCTCTCAGCAGATTTCTGACAAAAACTCTGAGAGTAAATAAAATTGCCATGAAAAGTTTCTCAAAAATATATTGTTTGGAGTCGACTTTAATCTGTAGGTCTCGCCACTCATGTATCAAATTCACAAACATTGTGTGAGAAGCGAGGTCGTAGGTCGTAGACAATAATCTCAAGCACACTTCACGACATGTGAAAAGCTCCTTAGATGAACAAACCTCACATTTTTTAGAGTGGTCAGCTGAACCCCTGACCTCAATCCATTTGAGAACATGTCTACTGAAATTTAAAAGTGGATAGAATGCAAAAATCCCAAATGTCTTGATGAGTTTTGGCAAAACGTCGAAATGTGTTTGAGAGCTATTCCTTGATGTTTCTGTCGCCATTTATTTCAGAATTTGCCAATTTGAAGGAAAATGTTATTTAAAATAAACCTTACCGCACGAAATAATGGTGATAAAAAAAAAATCGAAAAGTATTGCTATAAAAATTAATCAATTAAATTGCTTTCATTTAAAAGCCAAAATTTTAAAAATTGTTTGTAAATGTTATACAAAATTGTTAATTGTATTGGAAACTGATTAAGGGTTGGAGTTAAGAACTGAAAAATATATTCTTTTATCTTTTTTTTTTTTTGATCTTAAAAATAAAACGTATAATTTACAAATTTTAAGAATTTTTTATTTATAAGGTCACCACTGTGTATATTTAAAATATGCTTATAAAACAATATTTATAGAAATAAATAATAATAAGTTTATAGAAATAAATAATTCATTTAAAAATATTTGTTTAAGAATCATTATGAAATGGTTTTTCAAGTCAACATGGAACAAGTTTATAAAAGTAAATACAATTTGATTTACTTATTACGTTTACCAAGACTTTTGGTAGTAAATAGGTTAGGAAACATTTCCAATACAAACATTAACTATTTTTTCATAACAGAAAATTTACATATTTATCATACCATACATACTCCTACAGATACACAATATTAAGGCACTTCCCAAACGAAATCTTAGGAAATATGTATGAAATAAATGCAAATTCAGAAAAACATATTTAACAGAACGGTAGTGAAATTTAATACATACTTGAAATAAAAAAGGAATATATTAAAAAAAATTTTTTGGCCTTTTTTTATAGTGAGTAAAAGGGATCCCACGTTAAATATCATGATTTCATTATTTTTTTACTACCGTAAATAAGGGCTCAGTTCAATTGTTTAAAGTGAAATCTTTATTTGGTGATGTTAAATCATTAAAGATTAATAATTATTTATAATGAGCCCTGTTGCAAAAAAAAATATTTCCAAATAGTTAATGTGTACAAGTTTGTAGGTATCGGGGAAATGGGGTCTATCGGGTTTTCAAACTTTCAAACAGTTGATAATAGCGGTCTTCTTCTTAATGCTACATCTGTCAAACTAGTCATCATTTATTTAACTTGCCAAATCACAATGAACTGATATAGCTTTCAAATACGCTTGCAAATAATAAAATTGTTTCATTCTAACATTTTTTGGCTATTTCACGATTGAAAGTAAACTAACATAGATAACGACGAGTGTTCACTGAATAGCCTTTGAAGCTGTTGCTAATTGACCCTAATACGTGAACAAACAAAATTGTCATATTTGAGTCGATATCACTCCACGTGGGACCCAAGTGCGACCAATGCGTTACGAAAAAGTAAGTATTTGGTGTGGACTTTGGAGCTGGCGGCGTCATTCGTGCATATTTCTCTGAGAACGATGTTGGCCAGACAGTCACTGATTCCAAATATAACGACATTTATTCGTTCAATATACTCTTGAGCAATCTGGACCATCGAAATTTCATTTTCAGTAATGAGGTACTTTTTTGAATTCGTAAGATCCATCCTTAAAAATCACGGTTTGATGTGGATTTTGAGCATCAGTTCATATTTTCTTGAGAATGACGTTGGGTATGTCATTACTATCAACGTTGAGTATTGATCATAAAGTACTTTTGTGGTTTCCACAGGGCGGAGCTGCATGTCACACAGCTCATGTCATATTTGAAATTCTGCATAAACATGATCATCATACGTGGAGGAGATGCTAACTGGCCACCGAAATCGTGCGCTTTGACCCTGTTAGACTTTTTCTTGTGAGGTTTATTAGGTTGTAGGTATGTGTAAATAAGCCACAAACTACAGAGTTCCTTAAATCCAACATAACCCATGTCATCGGTCAAATTTAGCTTGTCATGCAGAAACATATATTTCGAACGAGCTCCACCCAGCAGAGCTAAGGTGGATATTCTGACGTTGTTATTTTCCCCACCTAATAGTATTATTAAATCTTTCAAACGAATAGTGAAGTATTATGTTCTACAAAAGGTAAAAAGTTTTCTTTATTTATTATTATTAATCTACGTATGTATGTAAAATAAATGGAATCAATGAAATTGTTTGAAGTAACAAACATTAAAATAGTGAAGAAAATGGTACTAAGAAATTGCGTCAAATTGCCACATGAGAATCTAATGATAGCATTGCACTACGTGGTGCCACTTTATTTTTTGTCAGAATTTTCGATGTCCATAAAGTTTATTCAAAAACTGTTTAATATTGATTAGAGCAACCACCATTCATATGTATATAAAATAAATATAAAAAAATTACGAACGCGATAAAAAAAATTCATCATTTTTAATAGTGTTGCTATACCCTTTAGAGGTCAACAATTTTTTTGCGAAAATTCAGAACATACGACTTACGTTTATGTGATGCCACAATGCAACACACAGTTAAAATTCTTGTAATCGGAAAAGCTAACGCAAGAGGAATAAAGTATTGCTTTAAACTTTTAATTTTACCAAGCACTTATCACACATACATAGTTGGTCATTACAATCATTCAATCAGCATTACGACCTAGCTTTTCGCACCACCCATGTTGTGTCTGTTAATTTTATACATGAGTGGCGGGACCTATAGTTTAAAGTTGACTCCGAATGACGGATCTCTCAGTAATCTCACAGTTTTTCCAGAGAGGAAGTCGTCGAAGAAATATTTTTTTAAATTTGTTTAGTTGGAGACGTCTGACCTACTAGACGACCGACTAGACTACGGCGACTTCATCATATAAATATAGTAATTTATTGTAAAAATACATGAAAACGATAATCAAGTCTTCGAAAGCAAACTAATCAATTAAAGCAATATTTTTGGAAATATCAAAAAAATAAGACTAATGTTTGTCTGTCCGTAATTTTTTTTTTTACTTTTACTTATGGAATTAGTAATAAATTGTTACTCATAAAATTATCTACAACAAAACTTACTTAAACACTCATTTATTTAATTTTTTCTCCGCAAACCTTAATCTTAATAATAATGTCGTATTGTTATGTACAAAGACTGATTAACATCATCGAATACATACAAAGAAGAAGAAGTGTGTATTATGAAATTATTATTTAAATAAAATATTATTATTATAATACAAATTTACTACTGGTCGTTAGTTCTCTGTTTAATCGCAGCTTCTTGGTGGCCAATTGACATCATCATTTTGGCTAATTAACCGGCCGTACAGCGTTTGATGCAATAAATCGATTGTGGCATGAGATGTTTGGCAAGTTGCACCATCCTGTTGAAACCAAACAGCGTTTACATCAATACCATGAACAGTGAGTACAAAAAAATCAGTTATCAATGGTGCGATAGGTGTCTCCATTGACAGTAATGATTGCGCCGTCTTAATTTTCAAAGAAATATGAGCCAATTATGCCTCCGCTCCACAAGCCGCACCAAACAGTCACCCGTAATTAGTGCATTGTCGTCTGTAAGACCACGTGTAGGTTTTCTGAGCCACCAAAATGAAAATGAGAAAAGATAATTTTTTTTGGCATAATCGACATCATTGTGTAATTTTTCGTTGGCCCATCCAGCGAAGCGAAATCGAAATAGATGGTCATGCGGTTTAAACTCTTGAACCAATTGAACTTTGTAAGGCATCAAACCGCGAACTTTTCTCAAAATTCGACGTAAACTGGTGCGTGAAATGTTCAATTCTTGAGAACGATGACGAGGTGATATTGATGGTTTCCGCATACTCTCAGCCACAGCTTCGATAATTTCGTGTGTAGGCACTGTACGAGTACGCCTACGCCTTAGTGCACCGATAATGAAACCAGTTTTGCGAACTTTAGAAATAGTCTTGCGTATACCGGTCATTCTCTGCGACTAAATTTCGTACGACATTTTCTTGCAATTTCCGACCAATAGTCTTTGTTTTGGAAATAAATTTCCAATAAATCCCAATGTTGCTGAAGCGTTCATTGGGTTCAGTGGAGAATTTTGTGACAGGATAGAATGACATAAGTATTGCCAGATTCGAAATAACAGATAGTTCAAATTTAAACCGATAGATGGCCCACCCTAAAGAATTTTAGTAGCTTGAATGGCACAAGGCTATTTCTCTCAGGTGTAGGATTTCGATATAGAGTTCCCCGCTTTTAAGGGATTTTTATTTTATAGTCTTGACAACATTTTAACTTCTACTACCGCTAATATTTAATTTCTTAGGATATGGAAGACATTTGCACAAATATTTTTCGCTTTAGTAAAAGATTATAACCTAAGTTTGATTAATTTTCAGTCTTATAAGTATAACCATAACAAATCTTAAAAGTTTTTAACTCTGATTAAAAAAATTTTATCGAATTAAAGCATGTTAACAATACCACAAAAAAATAAAAGAAAAGAAAAGAAGAAACCTACCTATAAACCTAGGGTATAAAAAAAGAAAAAAAAAACAAATATAAGCAGGAAAATGTAAAAAGAATCAAATAATGAAAAATACTTACATATGTATGTATTAAAAAATTAAAAGCATGGCAAAAAAAAACAATTCAAGGTTGCCAAAAAAAAGGAAAATGATGATAAAAAAAAATTGTACCATTACAATCTACTTTTATTTCTATTGTTGTTGTGAATAAAAATACATATAATATTTTTCCACTGTGATAAACATGTCACACTATATTTGTATTTATGCGTTTTAGATTTGGATTTTCGTTTCATGTCTTCATTTTTTTTGTTTTATATTATATTTCGGTTAGTGTCTCATTTTTAAAGAGGGTATAACAAACAGAATATAAAGCCATTGGAAGTCATGTAATATTAATGATTTTGAATTTCTACACACACTGAAAGAATTTTACCCTAAAGGCGTAAATCTGTAAATCTTCGTATTATTTACGACAATAAAGTCAATACCATACATTACAACACAATAGTAAAAAAAAATGTTGGAACAATTCAAAAATTTTGCTGAAAACCAAGTTCATTTTCGCAATGCGTAATGCTATAAACACAATATAAGCAACGCAGCAAACAAAGCAAATTCTCAAAAATAGAATAGATTTTAAAGGAAAATTCTTGTTGCAAAATTGCTGTGTGCGCTGCATTGCATTTATTGTGTTTATAGCATAACGTGCTGAAGCAATTTCAAAGTTTAGAAAATTTAAATGGAATTTTATGTTTTCATTTCAAAATGAGTATATTTTGCCTTGATCAATTTGAACATCCAAACCACCCACACTAACTACAGTGCTGCTTTTACATTTTTTTTTTAACTGTTTTAATTTTTGAAATGAAACAAATAATCCCACAATAATAATTTTTTCTTTGATATTTACTTTTTTCAATACATTATAATCTACCAATGGATGAAATTTAATCTGATGGTTGAATAAAATGAAATTTTGCAGTTCCACGAATTCGTAACAAAATATGCGATGTTTATTCAAATTATAAGTTAACTACGTATTTATTTATCTGTTTTAATCAAAATTGTGTCGTATTCCTCTACTTTATGACGATAGATCAGGAAGTAAATTCAAGAATTTTTTCAATAAAAATAAGTAATGTTTCTTTCTTTCATCTCTATACGCTTTATTGAAAGTTTCAACAATTCTTTTATTTCTTCAAAAAAGTAAGTAAGAAAAAACAGGATTTGTGATGTTATTTTATCTTTTTAACTTACGTACTTACCAGCTGTGAAGTCGTCGTTGTCTAGTAGGTAGTGTGTTCACTTATTAAACGTGAAGCCACGGTTCAAATTCCAGGTCAGACATCTCCAACAAAACGAAATATGAAAAAAAAATATTTCTTCAGCAACTTCCTTTCAGCAGATTTCTGGCAAAAACTCTGAGAATAAAAAAAAATTGCTATGAAGAAATTTTAAAAAATCTGTTATTCGGAGACGACTTTAAATTGTAGGTCTCGCCACTCACGTATAAAATTAAAACACACAACATAAGTGGTGTAAGAAGCTAGGTCGTAATCCCAACTGTAGGGTTGTAATGACCAATTATGTATGTGTATGTTAAATCTTTGAGCATATCAAATTCTTACTATTTTTATGTATTCAAAAAATAATTAAAGAACACTTTACTCGTTTAGTTTAACAGATATGTATTCAATATAAGATTAATAAAAATTAATAAATTCATTGTAAACTTCTTATGATGTAGTTTGAAAATGTAAATTTTGTAGCGCATCTCACATGCGTAGATGAAAAATATTTTTCAAAACATACAGATTTAGATTTTATGACTCTAAACCACTTAGTTCGTATACTCTATTCGAAATATTTTTTTATTTCTTTCAAAATATTTCAATGTTAGTAAAAAAAAATTAAAAAAAAAATTGTTTTTCGATTATAAGTTAAACGCGTAAAGATGTTAGACGCTTATTTAGTTTTTGAAATTTTACCGCCTTTACAAGTAAAAATTATATCACAGTTAAGGCGATAATTGTACATAGGAAAAAAGTATAACATCACTGTATTGAACCGATAGCAAATCGGTGTTACGGCTATAACATTCGGTTTATAATTCTAATAAAAACGCCAAAAACAATTTCTTGGTAGTGTTTTGTTAAAGTCGCCGTAGTCTAGTAGATAGTGTGTTGGGTTATTTGACGTGAGGCCATGATTCAAACCCAGGGTCAGATATTTCCAACAAACAAGTTGCTCTCTGCAATCTTCTGAGAGTAAATAAATTATGTACGATGCATGGCAATGTTTTATTATCTAAACAAAACATTATCTACAAATAAACTATATAATTCTAATTCTTACACAACTGCAGCTTGTGTATCTTACAAACTGTAACTGGTGTTTTTTAAAAAGCGTCTATTGACTTGTTGTGAATTTACGATTTAGAATGCACTAGAAAATGTAGAATACAAAGAAAAGGTAAAAAATATTTGTTGTAAAATTTACTGTAAAATTTAGTGAAACTCGATAGTGGAAACTAATCTTACCGAGAATACACAAAATTATAAAATTAATCACTCTACTGTCCGAACATTGATTCGAAATTTCGAAAAAAGGGATGTTATTGAAAACAAGTCTCAAAATGGCAGACATTAGACACATTCTCAAAGAGATCAGTCATGATTCGAAAGTACATAAGTTCTTATTTGGTCATTACTACCCTTTCGTCAGGATTACAACCGTGTTTCTCACACCACTAATATTGTTGACTCCGAACGACGGATGAGAAACTTTTCCATGACAATTTTATTTACTTTCAGATTTTTTGCTAGAAGACTGAAGACTTTTATTTGAGATACCTGAGCCAGTTGTTGAACTTTGGGCTCTCGTCTAACAAGCCAATAAAGTACCCGAAAGTAGATGTTAGCTGCAAATGCAACAGCTTATAGGCGACTGGTAGGAGCTAATATAGTATTTGGTAGAGTATAAAAAGCTAAATGTCAAACTAATCTATGCCATCCTCTAAGACGAAAGTAATTTTAAGTGAATTTTATAACCATACAAATGAATATCGCTTGGGGTAAACAAATCTCTAAAAAACCAGGCCAGGTTCAGAATAAAGTAGTTGTAGTACAAGCCGATGCTCAGCACGTAATGAGTAGTGTAGCAAGAATAAATGCGAGCACTCTTACATTCTAAATGTGTATTAGATTGTAAAATAAATGCATATCCAACTGTTTACATACAAACCTCTCTTCGGCAAACATTACATTTTATGTATCACATATTGGATGTTGAATATGTTAAGAAAAATGGCTACATGGCTATTTTTGGCAACCAACTTTTAATACTCTTCCAATGCACCGACTACTACAACTACGTATTCTGTTGACATCAGTTTGACTAGCCATGTTGAATTTTTGACAGCTTGCTACTCGTTATGTTGTACTACAGTACAACTTCTATTCTGCTCCCTACTTAAAACTAAACAAACCAATAAACGTTGGGTTTGATACCAACAATAGCGAAACTGAGTGGTATGAGCTGTTGACAAATGTCAATTAAAAAGAAACACAGTACAGCTGCTGCAATATAATTCGGGAACGTCATTTGAATGGTTAGCAGTGAACGTAGCGGTTATTTTTCTATTAGCAACCATGGAAATCGTTATATTTCTGTTGTAAAGAACTACTTCAGTAAATGGCCAGAAGTGCATGACTTACTCAATCATGAATTGAAAATAGTTGTGACCAACTAAATGTGTTGCTACGGTGTTCCCCTAGAGATACGTTTCGATTAAGGAAGAAATTTTGAGTCATTCTTTTATATGAGTGAAGTATACATACATATGTATGTATGTCGTACGAATGATAGGAATAATGCCGTTCTCATGGGTTTAGTTGCACTCTGCGGGAGCAGGTAAGCGAGCAACAAAAATATTGGGTCTATATTTATCGACAGCTCTGAACGCTTCAATGCCAAGTACTACTACTACAATAGTCCTCGGAAGAAGCTTCTGAAAGTGTCCACTACAATTAAAATAGTTAGATACATGATATAAGCCGTGTACGGTCAAGTGGTTTCAAGGAAGACCAACTGGTTATTCTGTACAATCCACAATGGACGAATCCAACAACAGATTCACTGGAATGACCTTACAAAGATTAAATATTGTGGTAATCAAACGCATAACAGTGTTAGATCCAAAATTAAAGTCGCCATTTGCCAACAAAGTGCCTGTTCGTAACGAATGGAATTAAGTGATAGGCAGGGTTGTGAAGATAAAAATTTATAGAGTAATGATATGATAAAGAATATATTTAAATAAAGACAGAACAGTAAGCCAAAATAAAAAATTATTTCAATTTTTTTTAAACTACAATCCTCAAATCCACACTTGTGAAAAATACTGATTTAAACATCAAAAATGAAATGCACAAAAAAAATATTATAATATTCAATCTAATTTTTAAATCAATCTGATATTGTTATTCAAAATAAATAAAAGCCTTTAGCAAAAAAATTCTGCCTTTTCTAAATCAATAAATTCATCACAACTGTTATGATTTCTTCTGTTAGTATTCAAAGTCATCACCTCACCTAACCTAACCTATTTCAAGTCATCATATATCCCTACTGGGGCATCTATCATGTTTCTTGAATTAAATTTGTAGTTTAAAAAGAATGGCACACAAGAAAAATCTTTGTAATTCAAAACTTTTAAGTGAAAAACTGCAAGTAAAAGTTTTTGGTTTTACCCGTTAGTTTCCGTACTTTCTTTTTTCTTCCGAATTTTTGTTTTTAACAGGATTTCAAAACCAAAACTTAAGCGTCATATGAGATGATATTCCATTTGTTTTGTTTCGTAGGGGAAGTTTTGTTTACTCTTTCAAACACTATAAATTGTACAATTAAATTTTACCTTTGAAAGTGTTAGGTTTGCCAAGAAGACGAGGGATATTAACGAGTACGAGAAGATATGTTACTTTAGCAAATGCACACCCACAAATTAGTAAGTTGTTACATAAGTTTAAACACCATTTCAATGTCGAAGTACAAACTTCTCTGTGTTCTGCTTGGAGTTTAGTTGATTGTGTACATGCCAGATGCGGCATACAGTGGGCGCGTTTTGGTAAAAAATGATAGCATTTTATGACTCTATTTACAAACAGTTGTAATAGCAGCGAGAAACAGCTTTTAAAATCACTAAGTATTCACTAACTAAGGCTTATGCATATCGTATTAAGGATATCAATGGACATTAGTGACCAATGTAGAGTGACAATGTAAGATGAAGTACATATAACGGGTTATTTATTTATCGTGTGGGTTTTTAAGTAGTCGCCGTAGTCTAGTAGGTAGTGTGTTGGCTTATTAGATTTAAGGCCTCGGTTCGAACCCCAGGTCAGACATCAAAACGAAATATGAAAAAATATTTATTCGGCGACTTCCTCTCAGCAGATTCCTAGCAAAAACTCTGAGAGTAAATAAAATTGCCATGAAAAGTTTCTCAAAAAGCTGTCGTTCGGAGTCGACTTTAAATTGTAGGTCCCGCCACTCATGCATAAAATTAACACACACAACATGAGTGATATGAGAAGCCAGGCCGTAATCCTGACTGAAGGGTTGTAATGGCCAATTATGTATGTGTGTTGGGTTTTTAAAATTGGAAAAAAATGTATAAAATTTTTGTGAAATATTAATTTGAAGCAATAAATGAATGACTGTCATTTACTTTTCAAAGAAAATTTCATTTATAGGTTGGCTGCTACTACGACTTAAATGGTCCATCCAGCATTTGTAATTCTGAGTTCTTTTTTTAGGAACATAGAAATATTGCGCTCCAAGGACTGGTTGGTCCCCGTTGACAAGAAACTTCACTCAACCCCACACAAATAGCCGAATGGGGTCATGTCGTATGAACTTGATAGTTTACCAATCTAGCCTGTTAAAGATGTCATAATATCCCATGCCTTGTGGTATGTATCTCCGTCTTGTAGCTTCCACATGTGAATCAAGTTCATTCCAGCGTACATTGAAACCTCTTAAATTGTGTTTGGCTGCTATTCAAACCAATTTCGGCAATACTGCATTGACCCAATGATTAAAATGTTTTGTTAAGATGAAGTAGCCGGGGTCTAGTAGGTTGATTACTGGACGTGAGGCCTCGGTTCAAGCCCCAGATCAGACATCAAAACGAAAATATGAAAAAATATTTCTTCGGCGACTTACTCAGCAGATTTCTGGCAAAAACTCTGAGAGTAAATAAAATTGCCATGAAAAGTTCCTCAAAATTCTGTCGTTCTGAATAGATTTTAAACTGTAGGTCCCGCCACTCTTGTATTAAATTAACACACACAACATAATTGGTGTGAAAAGGTAGATCGTAATCCCGACTAAAGGGTTGTAATGACTAAGTATGTATGTGTAATGTAGGTATAATAGAAACGCTTTTAGATAAAAAGACATTTCCAATACAGCACGAATTTTGAAAACAGAGGGCCACAACAAAATCTTTTCTTAGGTGCAAGATGTTTGAACACTATGCAGCAAAGGTCGGTTTGAAAAATGTTTAACTCTAGTATCCCCAGCTGAGAATTTCCTTTACATCTTTCGTTGTACGGCGTTAGGCGCTGGTGTCTCTGCTCACATAGATGTACATTGGAAATTTTCTGAGGCTAAAATTTTTTCAATATTCCTCAGATATAGCGATTGGAAATACCAGGAGCGAGTCAATGTTATGCGAAAAGGATTCCAGGATTCTAACATACTTTAAGTACTTGTGTAATCCCAACATATGCACTAAGGCAGGGATTGTGATTTTTCTGTAGCACATAATAAGTATAACTATACCGTTAAATAGGACTGAGTCAAACAGAATACAGTTGTTAGTCAATTAAGCCTTGAAATCTTAATTCACCATTTTGACAGTATAGTTACATACGCAGTTCTTCCCCCTGTGTTAAGTGTCTCTTTGAATGTCTTCATTTGTATTTCCATAGCGTAACTCGTTTGTAATCATCTAACTTTTGTTTTTGACAAGATTTGTTTTTCTCTCTACAAGCTGTGAAAGAACATAAAATCGGATCTACAATTGTGTGTGTATACGAACAAGTATGGTAAGGGTCGTGCTATGTAAATGTTATATAAGCTGCGGGTTTCTCTTTGATGGTATTTGTAAAACTATGGATACGTCTAACTGTGGTTGTATATATGAAGGATTATGCACATTTATACTCACCTAATGCCCCTGCGACTGGTCTCATAGTTTAATAAACGCGTATTGTGTCGCCAAGCTATATACGATGATGGTTGAGGAATTTTCGATATGACACATTGCAGTTCAGTAGTACTGTCAGCTTTATAATACTTCTCTGGTGTAGTTCAACTACGTTCGTCAAGTATCTCCACATGAGGAACTGTAAATACAAGTAAAACATTACACGTATACGTGATAAAAAAGAATTTGTATGCGGTTATGAGTGATGGTGTGGATTGCCAGTGTATGCATGTAAGTGAAGTCTGCAGTTGTCTTAAATTTACGAGTGGTGAGGTGTGGATCTGTGTTGATGTAAGTGGAAATGAATATAAACAAACCATTTAAACGTAACGTCAAATAATTGTTAACGACGTAAAAAAGGAATTTCATGTACGAGTAAGTATGTGTTGAGTGAAGAGAAACATGTTCGTCGTGTTTACTTCATTATGATGATAGTATCGGAAGGTGTTTTTGAACTTGTCATGGGACACTTTAAAATCATGCTGAGTCATTGGATTGAATTGAAAATAGAAACCATAAAATCAACATTAGTAGTAGAGGTGCTATTCACACTTTTCTGAGTTGTGTTGCTTTAAAAAGAAAGAAAGGAAAGCTAAGTCATTATAAAGGAAGTCATCCTACAAACACGTGTCCTCAGGCAATGACCAGTGAATAATTCAAATGTTATGAATTTTGTCTTAAATATCATATATCATATAATAACATATTGAAATCCTTTTGGTCAATAGCAGTCAAATGTTCAAATATAACTTCAAAAATAAGTTGGCACTTTACTTCTCTATATAATTCATCATGTTCGGAGAAACACTTCTGATAAACATTTTTGATTGTGCAGTAAAAAAAGTGAATATGAAACAATGATAGCAGAGCATGAGCAGTAAGGACAAAGATTGATTACGTCAATAAAATGTGATTAACATCAGTAAGATATTTCTTCGACTCGCTTTTAATTACTTCTTTAATGTTTTTTGACTTTTTTACAGTCTTCCTAGAATATTCAAACATTTTTTCTGATCAGACTAACCGTATGCCACTGTTGATACATATATGTCAAAATATTTTGAAACTTCGAGATTGTATGAATAATATTAAGAATAAAGTCTGGTAGATCAATTGAAGACAATGTTATTCGGACAAATGAATATTGTTATCAAGGGTAACGAACTCAGTATTAATGTATAGGTTAACAGTTAACAGAGAAGTACTCCTGAAAAATATAGTTGCGAAGAAGCAGGTACCCAACAATATGTTCGGGAACGGCTAGGGATTTTAATCATAAAAAAAAATTATCCGAAATGGTGTAGTTATTAAGAAATACCCAGAAGTCTTGAGAGTCCAAAAGGAAATAAAATTATAAGGAAGTCAACAAGAATTAAGTTTCTTATGAAACGAAAACCAAAAGTAATTCACCTATGTGGGAAACTGTCTACCCTTTCAAAAAATTATTGAGGTTTCGCTTAATATGGTTTTGATGATATTTTAGTCGGTAAAAATCCGTCCATGGTCTTATAAAAGACTCACTCCTCCCTTATAAACAAAAACACAAATTAGTATTGTTGCGAAGACTGAAGGAGTACTAAGTACTTGTTCTTGAAAAACAAAAGTAAACAGTAACAAACGAACCATAAAATTAGGACAGCAGAGAATTACAATAATTAAACAACAAAAAAGTTGAAATAGCCATAAATAAACAGAATATGAACATAATGAATTACATAAAATAGAATTACAATAACAAAACAACAGTAAGATTCTTGAAGTTGCCAGACCAAAAATAAATAAAACAAAAATAGAGGACAGTTTACCAGTGAATAGTAATGGAAAATGCAACTTGTAAAAACTAATATTTGTAGTAAAAGTATTGTGATAATGAAATTGATAGCTCATAAAATAATATAAAAGGGTTTTATTGAAATAAAGAAATAATATCAGAAAAAAATAAATAAGTTATTTTATTTCAAAATTAAAATTATCGAGTCCACAGAATAAAAAGCCTCTTCAAGCTTTCTATTTGCTTTGCAGTTGTTAGTTTTGCAAATTTAGGTTAGTAATAACAACGAGTAAAGTATTATATTTTTAAATTATTTACGAACACCTGTGATGATACCAATAAAATGCTAAATAACCTAAATAAAAGGGCCAATTAGTAAAGAAACTTAAAAATAAAATGATCAGATATTTAAATAAAAATGGTATGTTCTGAAAATATCTGCAAATGTCCAGCATTACCAAGAATTTTGAAATTAGATTGACACTTTTCGTAGTTGAGCATAACTTACTTAAAGATTTCATTAAAATTTCTAATATTATCCTAGGAAGACCAAAGGCAAGTGCCAATATTTTTTTTTTGTACGACCAATACTCATGGGATGGCCCCTACCCATACAGTGCATTGTGTTGTGAACTAGGAAAATATGTTATGGGAGGAGGATAGAGGGAGCAGTGTTTATGGACACTAGATTTAAAATCCTTTATACCATATGTGACAGGAAACATCTCTGCAGGAAGGGAGTTCCACCTACGAAGTGTTACGTAGGAATACATGATTCTCGGGAAGATGTCACCTTATTTCCCTCGAGCAAAATTCGTTGTAGTACCGTTAAAACAGTGAAACACAAGCCACCTTGCAACGATGCTCTAATGAATCAATGGAGTTGGATACCCCACCGTCATTAAACAGAACTTTCGCCCTCTCTTGTACGCGGCCCATACATAAGAGTTGTATTCGATTCTCGGCAGGATATAAGTGGTGTAAATAGAAAGAAGATGAATTGAAAAATTTCTTGCACCGTCTTAAGAAGCCAATGCACTGAATAATGTGTCGGTTCTAGCGAACATCACACTGAATTATTATGTTCCGAACGTCAAAAGCTTCTGATCCCATTATGTTTACACCACCGGTAGATATAGATGATGCAATATTATTTCTGGGCTTATGTGTCAATAAACAACAAGATTATTTAAACACTAAACAATTTTTTTCTGAAAATGATATAAAACTTCTCCATTTTTGAAAAAAAAATTATCAAAAAATTAAAATAAAAGATGGTGGATTAAGAAATATTACTATTATCACATTCTTCAGCCAATTTAGAGAGAGTATTTAGCCAAGTTAATTTAAATTAAACTAAATTCCTTAAAACTTAACCTAAACTTCTGATAAGAAATATTGTCTAAAAATATTATTTAAAACTTGGCAATTGTAATTGCTTCGACTTTAATTTGTACCTGAGTTGATTAAGTTGTTTAATTCTAATACATACTCGTATATTTGACCTTATAGATTTTTAACATACAAATGTTTATTAAGTTTATTTTTAAATTAAAGACATAAAAAGACTTTGTTAAATGTGTTATTATGATATATTCTTGGATTAAAGTGTGTATATTGAATTAACTTTATATGTTTTACTACAATAAAAATAATTTTTTTAGAAAACTTTTCAATTTATTTACTTAATTTTTCTGACGATTTATTTTACGATTTCAACGAACGTCTTTAACGATTTTGACAATTTTTTTTTCTAATATTTGACGATGTGATGTTTTATTTATCTGCCAGCAATGAACACCACGCTTATTAGGTGAGAGCACTTGGTTCAAATACCAGTTCAGGCACCTCAGTAGTCTTCTGACAAGAACTGTGAGGGTAAATAAAATTTTAACGAAAAGTTTCTCAAAAACCTGTCGTTCGAAGTAGACTTTAAACTGTAAGTCCCGCCAATCATGTATATAATGAACACACACAACATAAGTAGTGAGAGTAGCTAGGTTGTAATGTATGTATGCTACATTAGAATGGGTCATTCATATTAATTGCTTATTATATGGTAAGATCTTAACCATTGAAATCTTACATTCTTTATGTAAAATATCGTACAATTCGTGATAAAATTCCTTATACTATGTTCAGACAGGCACTTTTATTGAGTTAATATCCGTTTATTTGAGTACAATATTTTAAGTGTTCAGACACATAATATACGCAATATTTATTTGGCAGTGGTAAACAAAACAGCTAGTTGTTTCAACATAATTTTTTTTTTTTGTAGTTGTTGACATTTGAGTTTTCAAATATCAATTGAAAGTATTTTAAGTTTCACTCAATATTGTAACAATTTGCGTATTTATTGCGCAACAATTAATTGAAACTTTATATGAAATATTGAGCTCAATAATGGCGTTTATGGCGATTTACGCAATTAAAATGCCTGTCTGAACATAGTATTACTCTCTTGTGCAATAATGATTATTAAAAGTGTATAGAAAACCATGTGTACACTTATTCTCAGTAAAACACACATTTTTTTTAAATAATAAATTGAAAAATTCATTTCAAAAGTATTTAATTTTATACGTTACATCCTCTACACACATGTATGTACGTAGTCCCTATCATCATCATACAAGGACTTCATTTATATTTATATTTAATAAAATAAAATGAAGGGAAATGAAAAAATATGATTTCCGGTTTAGAAGTTATAATCCCAGATTGATGTTGAAATGTGAGTACATTGAGATTTTTTGACATACAAAGACTTTGTCACATTTTTATTATTGTTGTTATTGTTATTTATCTGGGAGTTTTAAATAAAAATCCAAATGTTTTACCTCAGGATACATTCCTTACTTGTATGAGCGTATTGTGTGTATTTTTTCATACTGTAAGTGTACATTGTTGTAAGAAATATATTGTATATGCGCATACACATGTACACATATGTATAAGTGTGTATTTTAGAAGGTCGTTAAATGTATGCGTATTTCTTTATTTTCGTAATAAAATATTTTCGAATGATATAAAATGAATGACTGACTGTTTGTCTAAAAGTTGAATGGTTGAATGACTTGTCGTCTGTCTCATATATAGCATTATGTATGTATGGTACTTCTATAAAATGTATACAATATTTCTATCTATGTGAGTATGTGTGCAGAAGTGTTTGATTAATATCATTGTATTAGTTGTCTCTAAAAAGTCTAATAATGTATGAGCATGATCCAGTATATAATATAAGTCAGTGTGGGTCTTTATAAATTCGGTAGCCTGAAGGCGACAAATTTCAAATAGTACCGCAAATGAAGATGTGCTCTTGACTGTTTAACTTCTCATCATTCTACGAGATTTTTGTTTCTATTTTATAAATACACACATTCTAATCCAAATAATGCTATACATTGAAAACATTTTTAAAGAAAAGAACAGCATTGCCACACATGTTTCAAGAACGTGTTCCGGTGATTCATTCTCATCGCTACAGAATCAACATTCAACAAAACTCATTCTGAATAAGTTTATTTTGAACCTCCAGTGCCCTGTCAAAATCGTTTGCCAGGTTATATCTAAACAATCTGATGCATGACTTAAGGTCTACTTTTGTTGTGAGTTCCCAGCAAAAGTTTAGATCTCTTCAAATCCATTGAATTGGGTGTTATAGTATATCCGTATTGCTACAGATATACTATTTGTTTTATTGTAACCCTGGAGGATCCCGTAGGATGCGCAGGGCTCTATTAATGACAGTTATACAGCCTATAGTACACCAATCCTCGAGGGTCCCGTAGGAATCGTAGGAGGTGCCAATAAATAGACTGTGGTTTACTTGGTTATTATATTCTTTATTTACTAACCTGGAGGGTCCCGTAGGAATCTCAGGCCGATCTTTTATAAAGTGTATATTTCAAATAACAATAACAATAACTGTTCAAACCAAACTGCGACTTATTCTAAAACTTATTAACTATTTATATTAAAAACCTACAGACAATACTATATCTCCACAATAGCTTACACGCCAGATGTTTGGAAATATTCTCAACAAAAAGGAAGATAAAGAGAGATAAAGACTCTTCCCCATGTTGTGAGTCACCCTCGCAACAGTTACTTCAAATTTAAATTTACTTTAAGTAGGTCATAAGTTAATAACATCAAAATGCTGACTAGCAGTTGTGCAACACCTGCAGACTTCCGCTGGTCAGCAAGATGATTAAGAAATAAGAATGAACCGGCAATAGTGCTGACTGGCAGTTACGCAATCATTGGTTTGTAACCAATGATTGATTTTCCCAGTCAGCACTATTGCCGGTTCATTCTTATTTCTTAATCATCTTGCTGACCAGCGGCAATCATTGGTTTGTAACCAATGATTGATTTTCCCAGTCAGCACTATTGCCGGTTCATTCTTATTTCTTAATCATCTTGCTGACCAGCGGAAGTCTGCAGATGTTGCACAACTGCTAGTCAGCATTTTGATGTTATTAACTTATGACCTACTTAAAGTAAATTTAAATTTGAAGTAACTGTTGCGAGGGTGACTCACAACATGGGGAAGAGTCTTTATCTCTCTTTATCTTCCTTTTTGTTGAGCATTACATTTTACAATACTTCAGTCACTTGTATTGTGTGTGTTAATTTAATACTTGAGTGGCGGAACCAATAGTTTAAAGTCGGCTCCGAACGATAGATTTATTCGATACGAGTTTTTTGCGAGAAATCTGCTGAGAGGAAGTTGCCGAAAAATATTTTTTCGTATTTCGTTTTGCTGGAGATGTCGTGGACTCACGTCTAATAAGCCAACACATAAGCTACTAGACTACGGAGACTTCATGAACAAATTCACATTACCTTTCTTGGTGTCAGTCCTGCCTTTGCCAACGCCAGCGAAACTTCATCTTGCTTCGTCTATATTTTTTTCATTCATAAAGAGATTCACATCCCATTGGGTGTTACTATATGCTTCAGAAATGGTTAAATTAAGGCATAAATTCGATCCATTCGGCGTGGATGTTAACATTAGGCTCAAATTCCTATAAGATGGTACCAAATGGAGCCTACCTAAAGCAACACATGGCAACTTCAAATATTTAGGGACTGATGTCTACAATATGTTTTTATGTTTCCGCTGATAGAGCACAACAAGTTGTGTAGTAAATGCGAAAGATTTGTTTAATCCATTACTTTAAATTTCTTCGAGTGTAAAGGTGGGATCACACGATTGTCCCAATGCACCAATTTTATACAATTTATATTGTGCTAAATAGGGGCCCAATAAAGAAATTGTCCCAATCAAATTCTCCGCAGTCAGATGATTGCCTTATCGTACATAGCGTTGGTTGTCGTAAATTGAAGCAAAACGGCTTAGTGGCAATAATTGCCGCATTCCAGTCACACGATTGTTCCAGTATATGAAAACTCTGAGAAACAGCTGTTGTGCTAGATTTGTTTTGTTTACAAGAATATAGAAAATTTGTTGATGTAGGTTGCAACGCCCGTGTATCGGATGATGGAGTATTCGGAAACTGTTCCTTTCAACGTGCTCTAGATAACAACGATCTTAATTTGCCACTACCGAAACCATTACCAGGTCGTCAAGCAACCGTACCATTTGTTCTAGTTGCAGATGATGCTTTTCGCATGCAGAAGCATTTGCTGAAACCATATCCCGGTAAAAGTTTATCTGCCGGACTGAGAATATTTAATTATTTATGAAGCAAAGGCTATTCATGAAGAACTAGAAAAATATTTTATGTCAGCAACTGGAGAATTGCCCTGGCAATATTAATATATATAATCATTTTTATTTATTTTAAATAAATCTATATTGTATATTTTAATAATAATAATAATTAATAATATTTGATTAAAATATATTATTGGCGCGTATTGTCGTCTTTAATTGCCGCACTAGAACACAATAAATATTGATGTATTTTTAACGTTTTTATTTGTGCATGGTTGTCTATCAAGCGTTCACATGATTGTCGCACCAGGGTTGCATTTGATTGGGCAAAATAAGAACAATATTGTTGTGGTTTGACATATGAGCCAATAAGTTGTGAAATCACACGATTGACGTGTAAAATATACCAATAATTGGTGTATTGCGTCAATCGTGTGTTTCCAGCTTAATACATATCATTACGTTGCTTCCCTGCCGGCAACTCAACTAACTTTTAATGCATTATAAGTTAACTTTTTCTCAGCTAGTTGTGGTTGACTCTTAGATTATTTTTAATGGGGCCAACTGACTATTTTAACATGGTGGTGTCATTGGCAGTAGTCAATTGTCCGACTCTGCATAACTTTTCAACTAACTTGAAGTCAGTTATATAATAGTTAACTTAAAGTTAACAACTTTTCAACTAACTTAAAGTCAGTTATATAATAGTTAACTTAAAGTTAACATATTTTTAACTAACTTAAAGTCAGTTATATAATAGTTAACTTAAAGTTAACAAATTTTTAACTAATTTAAAGTCAGTTAACAATTTTTGCCAAAATCGGCCACAACTGACTTCTTGGTAATCCATCTATATTTAAATCAATTATAATTTTTTGGCAATCGAGTATGTCACTTAAACACCTAAATATTTGTTTTCTTATCCCAAATTGGCAATACACGCCCGGAAAAACTTTTGTTATTTCTAATTTGTCAAGTTTGTGTTTAATAAATGAATTAGCACTTAAAGGCACATCCAAATTTTCTTCGACCAATACTTTTAATAGTTCTTCGAAACACTCGCGAGATGGCCTATTTTTAAAATACCAATCTCCAATTTTTTCTTTAAAAGTATTTTTTTCGTCAAATTGTTCATTGGATGCACTAATGCTTTCAACACTTTCTCCATCTAGAAAAGTATGTTTGGAGAAAAATGGGTGTTTCAATGGATTTGAACTTTTTTTCTTTTTTAAAAAGTCTTTTTAAATTTCTTCTACTTGTGCCACTCATTTTAAACAATAAAAATTATATAATTTTTGAAGCTACAATAGCACTTAAACGAATTCAAATAGTAAAAAATTGAGAATAAAAAAACAACGGTTTCATTTTGAATAAATTCTGCATAACATTTCAATTAGCTATTAGTTAATCTAAAAATAGTTCAGAAAAAGGTGCAATAGAAAAAACAATATTATCAGAAATAGCATAAACGTTTTAAATTATGGGGAAATTCTGCATAACATTGTAGTTAGTTTATAATTAGTCTAAAAACAAAATCATCAAAAGTCTGATCTGGTAAAAGAGAGAACAGAGAGAAAACAAATCTCACAAACAAGAAGCTCTCAATAATAAATAAACGTTTCGTATTTGGGTGAGTTCTGCATAACATTGCAGTTAGCTTATAGTTAGCCTAAAAGAGTTTTCTAAAAGTGTGTTATTTTCGTAGTCGAATACCAAATTCTAAGGAAGTGCTGCATTAAATTGTAGTTATATTATAGTCAATCTACAAAAGTTAACTTAAAGTGCACTACTTACGTAGTCGACTACAAAATTGCTTGCAGGGTTGTTGTATACTCCACCTTACATAGACTATAAAAGTACGTACTAAAAACAATTTTCAATGAATGCCATTTTTCCGAAAGACAGAAATTCCCTATCAAACCCTATCAAACAGATATATTGAAATTGTTAAGCATGTTAACTATGAGCAGTTAAGAAACGAAACATTTTTGGGGCTTTAAGGGTATGTTGTACGAAAAATCTTAAATTCATATTTTTCGCCCTAATTTATTTCAACACATAAATATTGCAGATAAAGGACATGTTCTACATTAAAAAAGTAGAAGAAGAAGAAAGAGACCGAAAACAAAAAAAAAATCATTTTGCTTATATGCAGTTTGCTTAATTTTTGATGACCAAATTTCAGAATTCATGTCAAAGCAATCGCCATCAAAATCAACGTTATCAACACCAACATGGCTGCTTGAATGAAAAGGCAACCATCTTATGGCCTCTAAAAGTTAAAAGAATACACGAGGGTCTTACAAAAAACTGAACTGAACTCTAGACATTCTGCCATTTTTAACGTGGAGGCCTAGACGGACTCTGAATGGAAGCTGTATATTTCTTATTTGAATTTCTTTTTATGTGATTGTTATTAGTTTAGATTCATTCATTTCATATGCCAGAGGGAAGAACGTTTTCAAAGGAATGTTTCTAAAAAAATTAGAATGTATTTTAAACTCTTTTTCCATTTCCTCTTCCTTTTTTTTTGTTAAAAATTCACTCTTTCATCAACGGATGGTACATCACGTCTTTATGTGCAGCTGCCGAAGAAATAGAACTAAAAATGATAAGGAAAAAGGGTTATTGGCATACGTTTAAAGAGTAAAGAAAAGAAAAACAAATAAAAATGTTATTGGTGTTGATGGTTTTTCGAAACGGAGAGAATTAAATTCAATTGATACAATTCTAAATGAAAATGTTTAACAAGTAATCTTTGCTTTAATATTTAAATGTTGAAATAAAATAGCATGTTCCACAACGGTGCTGGAAGCTCTGTTGGACTTAAATTCGTTGCATATTGTAGTACAGACCTAAGCTTTGGAAATTATGGTTAGGTTGATGACAGAGAAGTCGAGTATGCAATTCATTCGCGAATTTGGTAACCTAAGCACTTGAATAGACAGAACCAATAGATTCTTCCGGTAAGACAATAATTGCAATAATCTGAAATCTGTGTACTCCCTTAAAATGTGAACTATCTCCTTAACTGTTTCCTGAACAGAACCTCTACAACTTTGGGATTTGTTTCGTAATGAGACTTACTGACAAAAGTGAATGGAATAATCTGGAAGCTGCATGCTCCTTTAAGAAAGGACTATTTTGTTGTATGCATATGGGTCCAGAACGTATCTTTAATAGGAGCAGGAGTTTTTGGTTGAGAGAACATGGGTATCTTCTAAGCGGAAGTTTATGTTATTGAAAATGTGTTCACCTCAACTTGGATAGGAGGCCAAAAGACAGGCCATAGCAATACTGTCTGATAGTCAGGCCGCCATTCGAGCACTAGGTGTTTATGAGATTAAATCGAAGATAGTATGTAACTGTCTGGAGAAGATGAATTGACTAGGTAGGGAAAATAAGGTTATACTTTGTTGGACGCCAGGTCATGTGGAAATTCTCGGCAATACGAGTAGAGGAGCTTACAAACCGTTGATGACGCCAGCACCCTCTTATTGAGTTGTGGCGGAAGTTTGAAAATGTATGCTCAATGAAGGGGATGATAAAAGGAGGCAAATACTCTTCTCGAACCAAGTGGGTTTGAGACAGTTAAAACTTTTGTAGGAAAATTACCAGAAAGGAAGATTTGAGGCATGTGTTGCGCCATAACTCAACTAATAAATACTAATCCAAATTAATTAACCTTAATCTTAATCTTAATATTATAACACTAATACTTAATAATAATAAATAATTGAATTGAATATATAATGAATTTAATAAATATAAATAAGTATCACCCTAATATGAAGTAATGTTAAGGTTCATGACCACATGAATACAAGGTCGTTAAATTATAAGTAAAGTAAATAAGTAGGCAACGGAGTTGCTGAATAGAATAGTACAGTTAGGATTAAGTAAATAGAATAAGTTAGAATTAAGATTAAAATAATAAAACAGTTGAATTATAACATCTAACTCGATCGGTTGATTTTAAACTCGAAAGGTTTGGTCTTCGTGTTCTTTTTTCCAGTGTCTCAACAAATTTAAAATTATAAATTATTTAATTTTTTTATTAATTTCCTTAAAAAACATTAAGGAATAACAGCATGTATCAGGCTATTAGGAAAGAACTTGAGATTAACAGGTCTTTTGTAAAGGCGTTGTAGACTCAGAATACAGTTATTCCCAATGAAGATTTTCTACAGTCCAACATGAGAATGAAACCTCGGAACACATTCTTGGCAGGTACATGGCTTTGTTCACATCGAACAGCATCTTGAGCTTTTTAGAGCAATAGGCATGGATGATAGATGTTATAGCAATAACGTATAAAGTATAAGAGGAATACAATAGGTCGTGTAGTCGCAATACCTTGGCATCAACTCACAACATTCGAAATGTGTTTGATTCATACGCCTACTCATTCTGATTCATAAATTTAGAAAAATACTTATAAGTGATTCGAGTGGCTCGAATCATTCATCAAAATTTACAGCCTTTGTTATTGTTGCATATACAAACAAAGAAGAAAGGAAAGACAAAGACAACAAGCAAAGCATACATACAATCTTCTTGTGAGTATAGTAGTGTTCGTACGCGAATCATACTTATTTTGTGCTTCGTGTAAATGTTAAGTAGAGACGAGTCGAAGTCAATAACATCATGCGTATTGTTAAGTATGAATACGACGAGTACTTCCAACTTTGAGTATGAGTAGTATGAGTATCATATTAAAATAAGTATGAACGCGTATAAGTATCAGAAATAATAAGTATGACTCGAACCTACTCATCGTTTTGAATACTCGTTGCTGATCTCTGCTTGGCATCTCTTTACCACAATAGTACTGATAATAGAAATGCTAGGTTAGTAATATTTCAAGATTTTTTTGCTAAATTATAACGCAGTTTGTAATAAATTACATAGAATTTGGTTCTATAGGAATAAATTCGGTCTCATTATATTCTTATCCTCAATATGCGTATAGTGTCATAGCCTTTTGCCCGTTATTAAATTGTAAAATGATGCAATCAACTTCAAGTTTTGACTAGGTCAATATAATCCTTTCAACACTCTTCATGCGAAAGTAAATACGAATCAAAAATTAAGTTCTTGTATCTGGGAGACTGAAGAAATACTTTCTTTACAAATACATTCGAAATTCGGCATTCTAATATGGTTATGAGAAGGTAATATTGGTAAACTATTTCTGGGAAAGATATTGTTTAACAAAATTAGGTCTTATGTGCATGCCAAAAATAATAATAAAAATTTTCCAATCTGTATACCTGAATCAACAGAATACTTAATACGTTAAAATTATGTGCCTATTATTTTTCTTTTTTTGTATCATCCCTAGATGCGCCAAATATCGGAGAATACTCTATTGTTGCAAAGATTGAAGAAAACGAAAATTAATGTTAAATTTCTTGAAGTATAATCCTACACAACCACAACCAATGCACTGATAGTACTCAATACAGATGCAAGTAGTATGTTCTCAATGTGTTTCTAACCGAATTAGTTATGTCTGGATATTCTACCAGATGAAAGAAAAACATGAGGATTAAATTTATATATTTAATCTTATTCAATAAATTTAGAGACACAAACCAACAAAAAAAAAGAAATTTATAGGTCAATCCTTGGCTACCTTTAACACACTGCCGACTAAGTAAACGCGAAGTGATTCCTTAGCACAAAACAACAATATTGTTACGTTTTTACCTTTTTAAAAACGTTTGAAATATGATTTCGATGATTGCAAACAAAATAAAAATAAATTTGTATTTAGTTCCAATTAAATTCTTTATTGTTCGCACTATTTTGTGTGTCATTGTTCACAATTTGAAAAATAAAGCAATAACTGACTTTTTTCGCTAACAACGAAGATCTTTACAACGGAGATCTTCAAACCACGACTGTTCTCTTCACACGCAACGCAACTTCACACAAGGCTGACTGAATTCTTACTACTCGCTGCCAAGACATAGCGCCTTTTTATATGCCCACGTAAACAGTCTGACGAACATTCTTGAACTAGAATGTTCGTGGTTTCGCCTTCTCGAGGAATCTATCGCGGCTTCATTTGTTGGTTGTGTATTTTTGTTACATTTTTTGCTGTTGGGTTCTCGCTTACTTGTCTATCCTCTTTTCTTTTCTAATCATGGTTTTTGTTTGTTTTTGTAGCTTTTAGTTATCGTCTTAATGTTAAACGATGTTACACCGTTTCCATTTTGGTAACAATATTAAAACTGAAACTTTTAAGCTCAGCAACAGTGCTGACGTTGATCAGCGGTTATCACAATATACTCCATGTACTGCAGTTTTAGCTTTTTATTACAATTACAATTACACACTTGGCTAAGATACGAAATGATAAAATTTTTGAATAGTAAGACATTTTTCATTACCAATTTCAGGAATATAAGCCTTTACTTGTAGCATACAAGATTTTTCTGAGTGTATTATGGGAACGACTGTAACCACTAGTAAAAACACTGATTGGGCATTATCAGTGAGGCTTCAGACCTGAAAGTCCACCATCAGCTAGATCTTCACATTACACCAAATCCAAAGAAATATCCTACGTAAGATGTTCGGTCCACTGAGAGTTGGCGATGAATTTCGCATCTGATCCAACAATGAGCCGTATGAGCACCTCAACGACATAATACGCTGTTCAGCGTATTAACATTCATCGGCTGCGCTGGGTAAGCCATGATGTTTAGATAGAAAAAGATGCTCCGTTGAGACGGGTATTTGATGCAAAGATTAATGTGTAGAGGACGACCTTGTCCTTGCATTGGAAGGACCAAATCGTAGAAGCCTTGCCATAGATTGTTGTGACCAATCAACTTATTTAAAACATTCAAAAAAATAAATTTTTTCAAATAAAATGAGTTTGGAGGGTTTGTGAAAATAAAAATATTTTTGATTTCTATTCAAATAAATTTACAGCCCACACCATGTAGTCACTGGGGCATATTTAATGCTTTAATCAGATAAACTGCGCATTCAGTCATCGACGAATTGATATACATATGGTAGACCTGTTTTAACAGCTGTAATTTAACTAGGTTTTAATTGTTATGAATTTTGTAAAAAGACAACAAGTAATCATGTTTTGTTAAGAAATCATGAGCACTGTTTACTTCAACACTTCATATTTTTTCCACAATCACTCACTGTCATTGTCCTTAAATGGGAAGATTTATCACAATTTTTTCTTCTTCAAAAAAAAAAGCCGAAAATTTCACCCAAAAGTTATAATTTAATAGGAAAACAAGAACAATAACAACAAACAGTTCAGTTGAAGATTTAGATAATTGGTAGGAAGAGTGGAATTTTTACAAAACATTTCGCTTTTACCAACACTGATTTAATGAAAGTATTTGATCACATACATACATAGCATACTAGCATTCGATAGTCATCCATTCAACCATTACATGCACGTCAAACATGATTGAAGCATAACCAGACAAGACAGATACTACTGCAACGATGTACAAAAAAAGTAGACTTTTCAAGAGGTTAGTCAGTCCATCAGTAGTGGAGTACGCATACCACACTATCTTCAAGTGAAATCACAACAAAAGAAGACTGATTTTATATCCGGACTTTCATGATGACGATGATGAAAATAATGATTAAAACATGAGTAAGAAGCCTGTAGGATACGTTAAGAAAGTACGATGTGTAGGTTCAAGATGATTGATTGTACACGATATTACATGTAACACACATACAAGCACACATGCATAATACAGTATGTAGACTCTTGAGTTAAACGGATGGGTTATTCTATGATGAAGCGAATTTTTATTTTCTATTTCCAATGAATATAATCTTTTCAATGATATAACTTTTGTTAACCTTTAATAAGCAATTAATAAGTAGTTTAGTTTAGGTTATGTTAGCGGGTAGCTTGGCGTTCACAGGCTGATTCACTCGGTTGCCATATGGCCCATTGTGTTACCCAGTTTGAAGCTAGCCCCTTGTCATGATCCGTTAGTGGTAGGTTTGAACCACCCCGTGCTCCGGATGAAACCGGCCAGTTTATCTAGTGCAGGGAAAAGCATAAAAGGTTTTGCATCGATTCCGTTTCCTCCACATCATGGCAGATTCTGCAATAATCCTAGCTTGTCAGCGAAACTGCAAATAGCTCAATGTCCCATTACAATACCTGCGAACCGTTTTCATGTCGAAATCAAGTAGTTCCCTCGTTTTTTCGCTGTCCACTGCTGGACACAGCAGTTTTGAAATTCAGCAACCAGGTATGTTGGACCACCATCGGTTTGTTGAATTCAATGCTGCTTCTTCCAATTTGGAAAGGTATTCGTGTAGAGGCGAATATATCCCCTCTATCGACTCCTCCTCAGATATTTCCAGTCAATTTAATTTAGAATAAGTTTATGCCCTTATGTAATACGCTTATAGAGCAGGCAAGTCCATTCAATCAGCTCTAGTAGATTTAGAGGAAACGAGAGAATAAGGATGGATACAGCTAGGGGATGCCTACAGGTTGGTGTTCTTTCACCATTAATGTGGAGCTTGCTTGTAGATGAGCTCCTGACTACTAATGTAAATTTGAAAAGACTCTCTGCGACATGTCTTTAGATTGTAAGTAATTGGTGGAAGACAATGAGCCTCAGAAGAAAGTCTCCTAAATGGAAGAATATTCGACCCCAGGATGAGATAATATCATAGAAAATTAGGGTAAAATATTTAGGAATAGCACTGGATAGTAAACTGACATGGAAGGCTCATACAGAAACGGCAGACATGTTATAATGGTATGTAGAAGGGTTACAGGGAATACGTGGGGATATAATCCAGGAATTATGCACCGGATATGTGTATACTATGATGGTCAGATAAATAGTGGTGTATTTAGGAATAGCACTGGATAGTAAACTGACATGGAATTCTCATACAGAAACGGCAGACATGTTATAATGGTATGTAGAAGGGTTACAGGGAATACCTGGGGATATAATCCAGGAATTATGCACCGGATATGTGTATCTGTGTTAATAGAATAAATAAATAGAATAAATATGCGCAAATGAAGTTGGAAGAGATACAGAAACTAGCATGTGTTGGCACAACAAGTTCATAGCGGTGCTGGTAGCTTTTTTGGATTTAAGTATGCTATACATGGATTGAACGATTTGGATGGAACGATTTGGATGCTGGGGTTAGATGTATGGGAGACAAAAACTACACGAAATTCATTAGCTTATTCCGTGACCTAACGATTCGGTTGGTTGACAGCAGCCTTCTTAACTACCATCTAGACAGAATTGGTAAACTTTATGATTGTGGGCAATGCTTCGGAATGAGCCATAGTAATGAAATGGAAGGAGTAATCTGAGTCGAGCACGGATCTGTAAGTTATAATTTCAGAATGAAATATTCCGAACCCATGGGAAAATTCGCGGGAATCTTCAAAGTGAAAAGATATACGAGTATTTCGTGTACTTGCATGCCTACATATACGTCGACAATAAACGTCCGTTTGTCGGTACTAACAATTTTGTGTGCGTGCCTCAATTGTAAGAATAACAAACACTTTTGAAAGGAAGAATGAATTGAATCAAGTGAGAAGATGATGTATGAGTTACCAAATAGATATGTGGGTATGTGAATATGTGCATATGAAGATATGTATGCTTTTGTGTTTATCCACACAGAAACTTACCAATTACAGTTAAGTAGACTAAAAATACTAAAGGCGGATGTGATGAAACCTGGCACTCATAAGGACCCTCGTCACGTTCGTTAGCGTATTGGATTAAAAGTTTCCAATCGTTTGGTTCTTCAAACTCTAACAAGTATCTTGAATCACCGCTATATGTGTGGCAACCAAATGTAATAAGTGCCAGTACGTCGCCTTTTCGACGCATCCATGATACCTTTTTTTTTGTGTTATTGTTGTTGTAGAAATTGTTATTGTTGTCGCAGTTGTTGATTTACGTTGATACGAAAGTTGAAGGGGAAAACACATGAAAATAAAGAAAACAATATTCAAGTCAGTATTTTCAACTGAAAGTCGTTTCTCAAGAATAATAAATAAATGAGCAAATGGCATAAAAAGGGAATGACTAAATGAGTGATGTATGTTTGAATAAATTGAAGAAAATTGAGCACATGATGTAATCATAAGTAAATACCGTTAAATTTTCTTAAATGAACAATATAAAGTATATCTGATTGAGTAATTGAAAACCACAGGTATTTGAAAACCAAAGGTGGTTAAATGGTGTCAAAAAAAAAAAAAAAAAACATAAGAGTCACGTTTTCAGATGTAAGTATTTATTATTTTCTCCGTAAAGCTTTTATCCTTTTACTTTGTGCCTTTCAAGAAATCTAATTTTAAAATTAACTTATAATTAAGCACTCAACAAACTTATCGTAAATCGTAAAGAGGTCATTACATAGAAAATTCAGATGAGTAGCAGAGGTTCCATACATATGCGAGATAATATGGTCGACACAACTAGAGGAGACACAACTGGTGTCCTATCATCACTAATGTGGAGCATGGTTGGTGATAAATTCCTAACAAAACTACCTGAGGCAGACATTGACAGCCAAGGATTTGCAGGTTAAAAATAAATTTGAAGAGACGCTATGTTGTAATCTAGTCGGACCAAACCCCAGGACAGACGTCTCCAGCGAAACTAAATACGCAAAATATTTCTTCGGCAACTTCTTCCAAGTAGATTTCTGTCAAAGAAGAAGTTTCCCAAAAATCTGTAGTTCGGAAGCGACTTTAAACTGTAGGTCCCGCAACTCATGTGTGGATTGTATTGACCAATTAAGTATGTATGCATGTATGCTATGCTACATTATTCAAAAAGATTGAGATTGTAAGTTGTTGGTACATGAATGTGAGCCTATTGATAAACTCGAGCAAGACCACAATAGTACAGTTTAGAAGAAAAATAAAATGGAATAGTAAATATAAGAATATTCGACTCCTGGGTGAAATAATACCATGGAAAGTGAAGGTCAAATATCGAGTCATAACACTGGATAATAAACTAATGTGGGATTGGGAATTAACGGACGTAGTACTAGAAGTGGACAGAAATACTAAATAATACGACACTATGTTTTATGACTAAAGCGGACATACTGACTGATACAACTTTGGGTACGGAGGACTCGTTGAATTGCGACGAATAGACAACGGACATTTTTTGAATTAGTTCTTACTCAGCACTTGACACGACCAGACAGTACTTGAAAACCTAACACCTAACAGTGAAGACTCACTCTAAAACAATCATTAAATTGTAACTTTTATCTAAAATATATAATAAATACGTAAAACATCATTAAATGTTACCATAATAATAAATAAACTTTAATATTAATACTAAAATATAAATAATAAACTCCACGTGGTTTCATTTAAAACCCACACTAATGTTGAGGGCTTTTATACGCAGAACATCTCAGTAAATGCCAGTCATGCCATAATGCTATACAGAGTTATGGACCGGATGTATACTATGATGGTGAGACTAATAGTGACCTATGGGTCAATTGTTTTGATAGATAGAAACAACAGCTCAAATTAAGTTAACAAGATACAGACACATACATGTGTTGACATGACGCTTGTTGACTAACTGCTCTGCACGTGGAAGTGAAGAGCAAAGTTTCGAAGACTACGGTTAGGTTGACGGCTGACATATCCAGCATGACATTCATAAGAGGATTTCGTGATTTGCTGACAGGTTCCTCTTTAAGCAATAAACCCTAAGATTTTGGAAAGTGGTTCGCAACGAGACTAGTAATCTGGAAGTTGTATACTTTCTTAAATCGATGGAAAAACTCGCAGGTAGGAAGTACAAAAGGACTAAACAACAAAAAAGAACGTAAAGATTATAAAGAGATGAAACTAAGGCATCAAATTTAAAATTTAAATTTCATTTCAAATAAAGAAATACAATAAATTAATTGTAATGCATAAAAAATTCCTAATAGGTTCCAACGAATTGCTATTTTTTAGAATTCCTTCTATTAGAGCCTTACTTCTGTTACGTTACTATTTTGCAGACAGTTCTGAATGCTTTACTGACCTTTTTTTACTTTTGAAAAAAAAAAAATGTTCTGGACAGTTTACCTGACGTTCTTACACTTTATGCTGATTTAAAAACGCTAACAGTCTTTTCTGCAGATGGCAAAAATACTAAATTTTTTCTCATCATTGCCGCTTGAATTCGAATCATAGAATCTGTAAAAATCGGCCAACACATTATGTGCTTTGAAGAAGATGCTTATATTTTAAACGAATACTTACTTACTTACTTACTTAATTGGCCATTAGCAACCCGATTAACGGATTTCGGCCTGCCACAACACATCCTTCCAGGCGCCTCTGCTTCTTGCGCGCCTACGCCAGTTGGTCACACCAATCGATGACAGGGCTTCCACTACTTGGTCCTTCCAACGGATACAAGGTCGTCCTCTTCGCCGACTTCCGCAGATCCCCGCATCAAATACCCGTCTCGCCGGAGCATCCTCCTCCATTCGAACGACATGGCCGAGCCAGCGCAGCCGCTGGATATTAATACGCTGTACGCTGTAAGAGGAGCTCATACAGCTCATTGTTGGTTCGAATGCGCCAACTCGCCAACTCGCACAGGACCGAAGATCTTACGTAGGACTTTTATCTCGAATACTCTCAAGGCTGCTGCATCAGTTCTTAATAGGGTCCATGCCTCTGCGCCATAAAGAAGCACGGGTAGGATGAGCGTCTTGTAGAGTATTAGTTTTGTCGCACGAGAGAGGTCTCTGCTACTCAATTGCCTATTAAGACCATAGTAGCACCTATTGGCGAGAGTAATCCTGCGTTTGATTTCCAGACTGACATCATTTTTGGTGGTAACGGCGGAGCCAAGATAAATAAATTCCTTGACTGTATCAAAAGTATAGTTATCGGTCGTAACCTGAGAATCAATACGCCGCACGTCTCTACTTGTCGATAACATATACTTTGTTTTGCCCTAATTTACTGCCAGACCCATCTTCTTAGACTCCCGTTCAGTAGCACTAAAGGCAGCAGTAACATCTCGTTTGGAACGCCCTATGATGTCGATGTCGTCAGCGTACGCAAGCAGTTGGACACTTTTTTGAAAAATAGTGCCATTGCGATGCACTCCTGCCTTTCGCAGAACACTCTCCATGACGAAGTTGAAGAGGTCGCATGATAAGGGGTCGCCTTGTCTGAAACCTCGCACGGTATCGAAAGGTTCGGAGAGGTCCATTCCTACCTTGACGGAGCTGCAGGAATTGCTCAACGTCATTCTGCATAGCCTTATCAGCTGCGCAGGTATACCGAGCTCAGACATTGCGGCAAAAACACGATCCCTAATGGGGCTATCGAAGGCTGCCTTATAGTCGACAAAAAGATGGTGTGTGTCGACTTGTTTTTCGTGGGCCTTTTTCAGGATTTGGCGCAGTGTGAAGATCTGGTCGATGGTGGATTTGCCAGGCCTGAAGCCGCACTGATAAAGTCCAATCAGTGTTTTGACGAGTGGCTTCAGTCGTTCACACAATATGCTTGTAAGAACCTTATATGCGATAGGGAGAAGGCTTATACCCCTGTAGTTGGCGCATATTGTAGGGTCTCCCTTTTTCAGAACAGGACAGAGGACACTGAGGTTCCAATCGTTGGGCATACTTTCCTCTAGCCATATTTTGTGAATAAGCTGGTGCATGCGCCCTACCAACTCATTACATCCGGTCTTAAACAATTCAGCGGGGAGGCCATCAGGATCTGCCGCTTTGTTGTTTTTAAGACGCATAATCGCGACTTTAACCTCTTCATGGCTAGGCGGCGGGATCTCCACGCCATCATCATCGATTGGATTCGGAACATCATCTCTAGAGGCGGTATTGATGTCGTCATCGCCTTGCAGCAGAGTAGAGAAGTGTTTCCTCCACAACCTCAGCACCCCCTGCGGATCTGTAACCAGGTTTCCATCCTCATCCTTGCAGGAAGACGCTCCGGGCTTATACCCCTCGGTCAGACGCTTAACCTTTTGATAGAATTTTCGAGCGTCATTCCTACATCTGTACATCTCGACTTCCTCACGCTCACGCCTTTCCTGCTCCCTCTTCTTGCGTCTGAAAAGGCGTCTCTCATCCCTTCTCCTCTCTCTGTAGTTTTCGACAATGGTTCGCGCAGCGGCTGACTGCAACGTTTTCTTGTATGCGGCGTTTTTCGCTGCAGCTGACTCCCTTTTGTAAATTTTTCACGCTTTGTTTGTTTGTTTTGTGTGTGTTATTGATATACACGAATGGCGGAAACTAAAGTTTACAGTCGATTCCGAACGACAGATTTTTGACTGAAACTTTTTCATGGCAATTTTATTTATTCTAGGAGTTCTTGCCAGAAATCTCCTGAGAGGCAGTCGCAGAAGAAATTTTTTTTATCTTTCGTTTTATTAGAAATACCTGACCTGCGGTTTGAACCGTAGCCTCATGTCTAATAAGCCAACACACTACCTACTAAACTACGGCGACTTTGTTTAGTTTTCAAAATTTCTTTGCATTTTTGACAATCACTTTTCTAACTATGGTAAAAGATTTTTCTGTTATGTTTACCTAAACTTTATCTATTTTATCAAAAGTACTCTATGTACTCACATGTTCCAAAACTAAGTTTAACAATTTTAAATATTTTATCACAATGGGTCTAAGTGCGATCTTCTCCTTTACCACATTATCTAAATATTTTAACCAATACAAAGACTAATCAATACACTGTTTATGTGATATTTGTAAATAAGGAATTAATACAGTTATATACTGTAATATAGCGTATTTGAACACCTGATAGAATGTTTGCCTGAATTTTAAAATAATGATACTTCTGCTATTGCTATCACGGGCTGTCCTGGTAGTCTAGTGGGTGTGAGCTAGGCTGTTAGCATGACGGTCGTAGACTCGATTCGCACTGTTGACTCTAGTCTGTTACACTACACATAGCATAAGGCCTAAGTTACTTAGCTAATAAATAAATAATTAAATCGGTACCAAGAGAGGAATGTAAAGATTTCATGCCCATGTATCATGTATTTTCTAAAGCCTATATCGATTTGCATAACCATTTAAATACGAATGAGCTTCGTCTTAGAAAAGTAATAGTAAAGTTGTTAGTTTCAGTGACATTGGGTAATGGTTGTATTCTGGTCAATTCTACCACCAGAAACTTTTCATGCTTAAGAGTTGTTATTTTTCATAAATCTTGCTATATAATGGCTGCAGTTATGCCCAAGTCATGCTGTGAGCGATATATTTGATTTTTTGTTGTGATTTTCTTCACTGTGATAATATTATTAAAAATTCGTTCTTGTGTTGATATCAGTTGACTTCAAATATTCTACTAGTTATAGTTGAAAGATCAAAACAACAAAATTATCAATAATTTTTCAAAATGAATTTTAATTCTTTGTCTAGGGTTCTGTGAAACTTATGTTATTTTAGTAAATTGTCGAAAGAACAAATAAAATAAATATTTGTTTAACGTCAGGAAACTATTTTAAAGCATAATTGCGAGCTTTAAGCACTCTGTAGCATATCTAATCCAGATGCAATTGGTTTAAACCCACCCTAGATTTATTAAATAGCACCTACTTGTTCAATGGCCTACTTGCATTTCTTAATGACCTCAACATTCTTTACATGAGATTTTGGTTTCTTCAATTCAAATTTGATAATATCTTATCTTGTATGTTTTATTGTTGCGTTAAAGAAAATGTTCATGTTGTTGTATTTGTTGATATTGTAGGATTTTTTTACATTACACCTCTGGGGAGCATATGGCTTCCACAAAACATTTTTCATCTTATTCCTTTGACTGCTGTTGTTGCCATAAGTTCCGGTTGTTTGTTATTCTGTCTTGTTTCCGTTTCGTTAATCTATTGTTGTTCCATCTAAACAGGTGATGGGTCTGCTATAGAAGGTTCTAGGATAATGGTGCTGCCATCATCTATCGTTGTCTAGAAAGAATGCCCTCCGAGTAAGTGTATGGTATGGTATTGTAGGATTATGGTAAGTTATGTGCAACGTTCAATACAACATATCAGTAAATAAATAAGACCTACAGTGTTAACTTTTGAATTATAAATTCTTTAAATTATTAAAATTAAGGCCCGCAATAAATAAAGCGTTATTTTCGCTTTTAAACAGAATATTTAAAATTAAGCAGACTTTTACCAGGTCAACCAAGCCCATATTTTTTCAGATTAATCAAGTTTTTCAGATAAGCAGGTAATTAGATTTCTATAGCAGTTCCTAGGATGATAGGTCTGCTGATTGATTGCTGTTGCCTAGAAATAACGTCGTTTGTAAAAATAATTGAAAATAATTATTGAATAATTGAAAATCCTATAATGGTCATTATTAATATCATCATCTTTCTGGATGGATGATTTGGAGGCCAATTGAAACTTAACGGTTGATTTTGTCATTTCTCCATGTTAAGGGTAACAAACGTATAAAGCTTCGTTAAATTTTATTATCGAAATTTTTGACACGAGAGCGTGTTTCCATCAAAATTTTTTTGATCAGACACCAATTGATGCTTAATGGCTGATTTTTTTGCTTTTTGAGACTTAAGACTAAATTCTTTCAGCAAACAAGGGTATCGTGACATAAAGCAATGCCAAAATTCATCAAAAGGGATAGAAATTTCACCATGTATAGAATAACGAACGAATAAAGCTTCCAAATCATACATAAATACATAATTGGTTATTACAACCTTTCACTTAGGATTACGACCTAGCTTCTTACACCAGCTATGTTGTGTGTGTTAATTTCATACAGGCGTGGGGAGACCTACAGTTTAAAGTCGACTCCGGTCGACAGATTAAACTTTATGTGACAATTTTATTTACTTTCAGAGTTTTGGCAGAAATCTGCTGAGAGTCATTTGGTAGAAGAATTTTTTTGATATTTCGGTTTGTTAAAGTTGTCTGACCTGAGGTTTGTACCATGCCCTCACGTCTAATAAGTCAATACACTATCTACTAGACGACAGCGACTTGAAGAGCTTTCAAATCATTGAATTTTATTACCAAAAATCGTGATATGTGAGGATCATGTTGTCATCAAAAATTACTTTCAGCAACGAAGTTTTCTCTTGGTGCGATGGGTTCAACAACAAATAGAACGGTGGTAATTTGATAAGATTAAACATGAAAAATTTTGTACGAATGCTTATCGAACAAGGGTGTTATCGTAAAGGCCCAAGTGCGCAAAAGTTATATTTTGCCTGCCTGTGTTTTAGAGACTTTTGTTGTTGCAAGTAACTACTATAAGAGGGCTTATCATTTAGGTTATGAATAAACGACGGAGAGGTGTATGTCCGTTTAGGTAACACATATTTAAATAATAAAATTAATAAGGCTCAATAAATAAATATTTTCTATCTCTTTAAATTTTTATGGATGGATACAAAAAAAATGTTTCATTTTAAATCATGTACTAGAAATGAGACACAGTAAAACATCAAAAAGAAATTGGGTTTGTCTAATTAAAATAAACCAGAGAAACAAAATTAGGAACGTTAGAAGAGGAAACCAAACAATTTCACTAGACAATCTAAAGCTATAAAAAGAGGAATCCTATAAACAGCAGAATTTAGAAAGAGACGTTCAAGTGCCAAAAACAAAAGCTAAAAATAAAGGTAAAACAAGCAAACAAACAAAATGTCATTTATTAACATCAAGTACCGGTGACAACTGTCTGGTTTATTGTAGAAGAACAAAAACAAAATTTAATAACAAAAGAAAGACAAAAAAGCGTCAGGAAGGAAATTTACGTAAACGGAGTAGCTGAAGTAAAAAGAACAGGCGTTTTTCTATAAAGTAGTGAAAAATTATATATTTGTAGTGTAAAAAAGCGTACAAAAGCAGAATACATCTGGAATTTCTCTTCTTATTTTAGATTCCACTTGGTCTGCTCTATACACATTATAAAATTGTCCGTACAACTTAAACGAAGTGAGAGTAGAAAGTAATTGAAAATAAGGTTTTATTTTATTTTGATGTACGTAGCTGCGTACTTGCAATATATAATGTTTAAAATGGAATTCATTTAAATTCATTTAAGTCTCGTGTAGACAATTCAAATAAGTCGGCTATTCAAATAAGACAAAACCTGACGTACATAGACAATAACCTCTCCAATTTTTTTTCTTATGTCATGTGTGGTGAAACTTAGGCATATTTGATCTCACAAATTTGCAACACAGTTATAAAAAATAAATCGTGACATGTGGTAAAAATGCTCACTATGTTATTTCACCATGCATTAATTAACAAACGACGAAGCTATCCTTTGACTCAATGGCTTAATTGCTAAATTTGTGAGATGGTAGTAACTGTAAGCCGCTTATTTAAAAATAATGAAAATTACAACATTACAGTCAATGAAGCAAGGTATTGCGAGTTGATTACAATAAAAAGAAAATTAAAATTGTGCTTTTAACTTAGATGAAGACATATCAAACCCTCTCTCTAATAATTTTTTAGAGTTCGTATTGTTTTCCAAAACAAAATCTAACAATTCGATGTTTGTCAATATTCGGTTTGATGAAACATGAAAATTAACATCAAAGTGAGTGCCAATAACAAAAATTCATGTTGACGTCAAACAGTTGATTCTTAAAAGTGCGTAATGACGGCAAAAGCTTGACACAAATTGCTGAAAACATCACATCACAAGATCATCACATCAATATGTGACAGAAAGGTAACACAAGAGTACATATTGGCTTTTAATTTCCCCATGAAGAGTTCAAGCAAAAGTGGAACAAATTTATGTGACGGAGAATCATGGATAGCTCGATAAAAACAACAAATGTGTGCAAAAAGAAAAAAATATTCGAATTTATGAAAACATTTTATTAAATGCTCAAATCTTTCGGAATTTTCTGAATATAAGACATATTTTAAAATGAGTGCCATAAATTTTGGTCATAAAATACCATTTTCGATTCCTACACTATAATAGCTCCAATCACTCATCCAAGAATGTGGACGAATTATTTCTGTACAATGTTAAAGATGTCATACCTAACCAATCCAGATACAGAGTTTAAACACAGTAAATCATAATAACATAATAATAATAAATAAATTTTTTGACTTAACATTTCACAAAAAAAAATTGTTTGTATGTCATTATTATAACAAAAATTGAACTTTTAAAACCATTTTACCATCTTTAATTCTAGTAAATAGTTTCTGAAATAGTCCCCACAGGCTTTATATTCTTGCACAAAGTCTTGGTATTGAGATGGTATTTAGGAGATTATTTTGAAGAACGGATACGTAGCCGCTGAACCTCAAACAAAAGTCAACTGAAAAACTTACTCATGAGTGCATGTCGGCAAATATCAATAGAAAACGCTAAACAAAACTAGTACATTCAATGCCAAATAAAGTTTGGCTTAAATGAAGTGGTTTGGGTTAAATGAAGTACTTGACTTTATGGAATATCCTACTAAATATTGGGTGTAACATTTTAATAAATTGGGCCTTTGAATTGTAAATTTACTTAGTATTATTCTAGGGGTATTTTCACTTTTGCTGTGCAAAAGTATGTTTTATAATAAAATAGAAATAAATTTATAAAATAAATATAAAAAACATTAATTATTCTAACATATTATTGCTTAAAATTCACGAAATTCTTAAAATATATTGGGTTACCTTGGCTTTTGAAAAATACTGTTTATTTGTGTAAAGTAAGGCCAAATGGATTTCAATGTAACAACTCCAAATGTACAATGTACAATGGTGGTTTCATACCAGTATAATGCTCTACATCAACGTCAATATTCATTCAAGAAACCGAATGCAGTCGTAAGTGGACATTAGTTCTTTAAATCTTATATTAGATTAGCGGAAAATTATTTCGTAATCATTTTTAATATTATTATAATTGCAAATTATATTATAATCAAGTCGTTGCGGCCTAGTAGGCAGTGTGTTGGCTTATTAGACGTGAGGCCTCGGTTCAAACCCCAGGACAAGCAACTCCAACTAAACGAAATATGAAAAAATATTTCTTCGGCGACATCCTCTCAGCAGATACGTAAAGTATAATTGCAAATTGCACACCTGTGCTTAGCTAACAAAGAAATAACAACACTTTATGGTATAGAGCAACAACATACTGACGACAATTTTCGTATTTGTTTAAAATTAATAAATTAAAATCGTTACTTGTTATCATGAAATTATTTGTAACCTTGTTTTAGTTCTGAATTAGGCTAAACATTTTTATTTTTGCAGTTCTTACAGTTAATTATAAATCGTTGACATCATACACGATATTTCCATTAAAATGCTTAAATAAACGTAACAATGTTTCAAAAAGTTAATGTTACTTCATTATAATTAAAATTTTATATTATTTTAATTTTACTTTGATATTTTATAAAATAACAACGACATGCAATATTTAAATAAGATTAACTCTTAAGACTACAACTAATTACTTTCATACCTTTAATTAAATTACTTCTCATGTGAAGGTTTTAAATGCCAATAAAGTAACTAAATTGAAAGGGATTAAGAAGAGCCACTTATTACTCCACACATATTGTTTATTTGCTTATTGCAGATGTGTTTAACTTAATGATATTAGAACGTACATACATAACTGGTCTTAGAATCTTTCAGTCAGGATTGCGACCTAGCTTCTCACACCACTTATACTGTGTATTACGACTTAAGCTTTCAGAAGTTGATGAAGGAGTTTCCTTTGTATCTACCTGATGGTGTTACCCTGACGCGAAATAGCGAAAACTTCTTTCTGACGAAATGATAGAAAAGAAATGCGATCTGGCAATTATTTCCAGACAGACTGACATCTTAAATATTAAATTTAAAACATTTTGTAAACAAAAGCAGCATGTGAGAATTTGCTGTTGTTTTGTAACAAATGTAAACAATACAACTATAACATTTAGAGATTTGTCCAATATATTGTACGTTTACATTTTTTTCCTCGATGCAATGTATCGCTGACTGGAGTAAGTAGATTTTTGTGGTTAATAGAGTGAGGGGTTTATCCCTGTGTTATTCACGAAACTAATTACATACTCTATAAATTATCAACAATTACACTTTTGTATAATTGCATTTTTAATTATTAAATTACACTTTTATTAATGAGATATATGATCCCCTGATGGACTTTGTAAAATATTGTTACGTTTTTACCTTTTTAAAAACGTTTAAAATATACTTTGTTTACGTTGTTTGTTGTTGCGTTCTTTCTTACTTGTCGATCCCCTTTTCTTTCAAACTGATGTTTTTTTTTTGTTTTTGTAGCTTTTGGTTATCGTGTTAATGTTAAACGATGTTACACCGTTTCCATTTTTGTAACAATATATTAGACTTCACCTGGCATCCAGGTGAAATGACTTACAGATAATTTGATTTATTCAGACTATTTCAATAGAATGTCTAAAAGGATTGAAAGCAGCTTGCATAAATCAACAGTTAAAGTTTTTTGTCATCAAATGACAAGAGAATATCATCAATGTGTAGTTTTTAAGACCAACACTCAGGGAATGGCCCCTACTGATACAGTGTGTTGTGTTGAAATTAGGTTAGGTTACCGAAAAGAAGGAAAGAGAGAAAAGATTTTGTCCACAAACAAAAATTTGAATATTTTTACTTTGTAAGTGACATGAAAGACCTCTGCAGGAGAGAGTTCCACATATGGATATGGTCTGGCTAAGGAATGAATTCTGTCTGTAATGCAGTGCGCGATCCACTAGACAATCGAGCAGGACTGGTATTACGTAGGAATATATGTTTTTCGAAAACAAGTCCCGGTATCTTGTTTAAGCAAAATTCGATAGCAATAGAAAATGTAACACAAGCCACATTGCAATGATATTTACAATGAATCAATAGAGTTGATTTATTAGAGTTGAGTTATTAATGAACATCTTCGTCCTCTCCTGTACGCAGTCGAAAAGCTTAAAAATGGACTGGAAACAATAGCTCATACATTAGACTTGTATTTCATTCTCGGTCGGATATAAGTGATGTAAATTGTAAGGGAATCAGATGAAGTGAAGTATTTCTTGCACCGTCTTAATAAATCGAGACACTTGAATAATTCTTTCGAATCTTGAAAAATGTGCGGATCCCACGAACATCACACTGAATTTTCTAGCCCAAAAATTCAAACAAAGCTACAGATGACGTGATATTATTGTTACGCTTGTAAATCTTTCTCGCGTTCAAATTAATTCTATTGATTTTAACCCTAGACGGTTACTCTTCTATTTTGTACATTAAGGTTACTCTTCGTTGAATCGACAAACACTTTCACCCTAATTGGTTACTGTTCGTCGAATCGACGAAGCTCATTTACTCTTTATCATATAATTCTTTTATGTTTGACCAAATTTCGCTCTTTTTATAAACAATGTTGATTGATTACGAAAGCTTGTAGTGAGTAAACGTACCCGGGCCACCCATTTTTTTAATCCTGGATGGCCATTTTTGTACAGTAAGGTTACTCTTCGTCGAATCGACGAACAAAAAAAAATTTTTTTTTCGTCTACTGAATGCAAGCTTTTATTATCAAATAACGTTGTTAAAAAAAGCGAGATTTGGTCAAACATAAAAGAGTTATATGATAAAGTGTAAATGAGCTTCGTCGATTCGACGAAGAGTAACCGTCCAGGGTTATAAGAATATGAATAGAAAATATTTCTATCATCTAAAAAAGAGTAGATAGGGTTAGAAATTAGAAGATCGTTAATGAAAATAAGAAATAGAGTTGGAGTTAGAACATAACCTCGCGCTACCCCTGAGTTGAACCTGAATTGGTCTGTTGGGATCCCTTCTTTATAACAACCCGTGACCAATAACCAACACCGAAAGCAATCAGTTTCGATAGATTTGCAGCGTAGCATACTCTGTTAAATGCCTTGGTTTCTAGTTAGTATGTTGGACTAGATAAGATGGTGGTGTACCATTGTTTCGATTATTTTGGAAATTGTGTAAAATATTGCGATTGGTAATTAGGATCACCTTTTTGGGGATCGGCGTTACATTGGCAATCTTCTAGCAAGATGAAAAAATACCGGCACGATATGAGGCACTGAAAAGGCTGGCTAATTTAGAAAAAGTGATGGAATACCATCCATTCCAAAAGATGTTGAGATCCGTAAGAACTCTTCTAACTACGTGAGCACAAAAGAATGTACTAGGCATAGTTAGAGAAACTTCTTTCGAGTTTGGGCCGTGGTTGATTGCATTTCGGCAGATCGGAATTATTTGCAAATATTTCTGCTAAAAGGTTAACTTTATCAACCGGACTAGAGAATGGACGGTCATTCATTATCAGGGTCGTAATCGAACAACCATTATTCTCCACCCTTTTATTGAATAACCAATAGCTCTTACTTCCCCTAGGAAAGGATAGAGGTTTAGTGCGAAGGTACTAAATAGCCTTTTCGCGCCTTAGTGGAACACGAAGTTTTCGACGGTTTGCGGAGCAGATAAGTATGTATCGGACTACAAGCCTGCGCGTCTAACTAAAACAAGACACAAATTCTAAATGGCTTTTCCAGGTTTTGCATATTATTTTTCCAATCATTTCTGCAATGGCATCGTCGGGAAAACATAGTTTCCAGTTGAAATGGTTAAAGAAATCGTTGAACTTAACCCAAAGCGTCTTTTCGTATACAAAAACCGATTGTATTGAAGAACGAAAAGGATGCCGATAGGGTGCAATGATCCGAATTTCCGAGAGATATAAGTACCTTCACTTCATATTTTTTAGGGCATGAAATGAGGAAGAGGTCGAGGATGGTGTTTTGGGCCCTCAAATTTCATTAACTACTTATTATGCGCGGCTAATAACTCAATATATTGTCCTTCTGGTGTTAAGAGGCGTGAATGGATGGCCTGTAAAATGACAACCGGTTAATACTATGTTCAGACATGCACTTATATTGAGTAAATCGCAATAAACGGCATTATTTATCTCAATATTTCATATAAAATGTCAATTAATTATTGCTCTATAAATTCATAAATTTTATAATATTGATTAAAACTTGAAATACAGCCCTGTCATAAGTACGTTCAGTGAGCATATTACAATTTTCCGAACACTTTCTATTGATATTTGACAACTCAAATATCAACAACGAAAAACAAAAAAACAAAAACAATGTTGTTGAAACAACCAGCTTTTTTGTTTACCATCTGTCAAATGAATATTGAATAAGCAGCTGAACTGCGTATATTGTTATGTCTAAACACTTAAAATATTGTAATCAATAAACTGAATATTGACTCAATAAAAGTGCATGTCTGAACATAGTATAAGAGAATAAATAATTAGAGCATCGTTAAGGAAACAATATTTCTCCGTGATGTTTGTTCTGACTTTGCTCGGTGCCAAAAACATTTTAAACTTTTAATTTGATTCCATTGTAAAATCCCTTAAACTCTTACGTAAATATATGCTTAGATGTACAATATTGTATATATGTATGTATGTATGTATAGGTAGCAGTTGATCTATTTTTTGCTGTTTGACACACTTTGTCACGCATCACTTGATAAGTTGAAGTTGATGTGAAAAGTTTTGTTTACATGGTTTTTGGTCGTTGTGTAAATAAATATACAAGCTTATGCCAACGCAAATACAAATACAAGTACAAATACCATACATTCATACACATTTATTATGGAATAGTTTTCAATCAATCTCATAATAATGTATACAAGGGAGGAATGTACACATATCATATACATACATACATACATATTATGTGTAGATATTTGCGACAAATATGAATGAACACACGACTCTAAATAAAATATTTTAATACACATACACATATAGACACAAAATCTAATTAAAAGTTATTCATTTCTCTTCTTGTGTATTAAACCATGAGCGGTCTGCCTGAAAAATAAGTTAAGTTCACTACAACTCTTCAATGTTTCCATAAGTTATATACATTCTATGGATTCCCAGAAAAGTCCGTCATCGGCATTTAATCGGAAGTAACTGGTAACCTATAACATTTAGTAAACCTTTTAAAAAAGCTGTTCCTTCTTTTTTGCCGATGAAAGTTCAAATTCGTCCGATCCTAAGTTTAGCGATTTAGAGATTTCAAATACTGCCATCAAAGTTGTTTAAATTTGTTGTTAAATTTTTTGTCTAAACAATCTTAGAGAAAAACCGAAAAGGAAGCAGGTCTACTTGACTAAAAAATCTAGCAATCTGCTTAAAATTGGGAGAAGTCAGGAAAGTGTTAATCACTCAAAATATTACATGGATAGGAATCATGGTTCGGAATGAGGTTTAAGTAAATTTCGATGTGGAAAGCTCTTCGAATGCTATTCACTTAGGATTAGCTAAAAAGAAATCCTTTAGTAAACAATCTGAAACCTAACTGCATTCAATTATTCTGTAAAAGATTTATTCTCTGAAAATATAACACAAATAATCGTTAATCACGAGTAGGTTACAAAAATTTTTGCTGAAACTTATTTAATTTAAAATTTCCTAAATATTGTGGGCAACATTTTTATTCGATCGGATGATTAATATAACTTGCACTCTACAATGGTTGTGTAGAGCTATTTTTGATAAATGATAAAATAAAAACAAATAAAACATTGCTAAAGTGCAAGCTAGGGAAGAGAAAAAGCAGTTATTGGCCGAATGGTAACAGAAAAAAAAAGAAATTAAATGAGGTTGGAGAAGTTTGTAGAAAGGATACAATTCGCAAAATGTGCAAAAATTCGTTTGCAAGCTCTTTAAATCACAAAAAGAGACTCTTGTTCGTCAAACAGCCAGCCAAAACTTTTGTAATACCGTTATTTTTTTGAATAAAAAATAAATAAATTCAATATTCACGGATCAGATAGATGAGCCTAGGTATGTGTAAACCCTATTCCAAGCTTCAGCCATATAACACGATGTATACAGTCAAACTCGCTGCATTTGGTATACACATATAAACTGGTTTTTATAGATCGGTTTACCTATTTAAAAACTTTAAAATATAATTTGCATAAAAGTGTTGCAAAGCTTGTGTTTTTTCATTACAGCACACTATAGGAAATTTAGACCCTTTTTTGGGCAAAATGCAAAATATAAATTTTTGAACAAGACGTTTTTTTTGCTTTATTATAAATAAAAATATAATAAAGTAGGCATATATTTTTGAATTTTGCGTTTATATTGACTAACTGTCAGAGATCACCAATGAATCGTATTTTCGCTACTCATAGGTACTTTTGAAATTTTGAGTATGAGTGAGTCAAGAGTATTAAAATTCAACTACTCTGATTCATTCGTACTCGCTACAACATTGATTTATAAGTATAGGTTGCAATGAGTATGAGTACAACGAAGACATCAAACTCACAACATTCGATTCATTGTTTGATTCATACGCCTACTCATTCAGATTCATAAATTTAGAAAAATACTTATAATACTCATGAATGATTCGAGTCACTCGAATCATTCATCAAAATTTACAGTAGTAGTTATTGTTGCATTTACAAGAGAAGAGAAAACAAAAGACAAAGACAGCAAGCAAAGCACACACACACAACCTTCTAGCGAGTATTGTGGTGTTCGTACTCGAATCATACTTATTTTGTGCTTCGTATATATGTTGAATCATGGAGAGTCGAAATCAACAACATCGTGCGTATTGTTAAGTATGAGTACGATGAGTATTTCTAACTTTGAATATGAGTAGTATGAGTATGATATTAAAATAAGTATGAATGCGTATAAGTAGCTGAAATTATAAGTATGACTCGAATCTACTCATCGTTTTGAATACTCGTTGCTGATCTCTGCTAACTGTCACTTTATTAGTTGTTTTATGTTGTATTTATAAATAAGTTATAAATAACGATTGAGTGTAGTGAATTTTGTGGCAATTTCTAACAAAAGTTTACAGAATAAATATATATAGTTTTTAAAAATAAAAAAATGGAAAATAATGCCGAAGGTGAGTACTTTATTAATATATAGTGTAATATTGGTGAACTCCTCTGTTAGACCAATTAAATTGGAAAAATTAAGGTGACCTTACAAAAAATAATATAAATATGAGTTGGAATTTTACTTGGACTTACAAAAAAATGATAACAAATGATAATTACACCAGTTAGGAAATGGCGTAAAAGCGGTAGTTGTTTGAAAGTTTTTAAAGTACAGCATGCTGGTTGGCTTAAAGGCAATTACTTATTAAAAATTAAAAGTGAAACAAACCCTGCCCCCATTAATTCAACAACTGGACGACCACAATTAATATTTAGCCAAAAATCTGAGAGAACAAAAAGACGAATTGCAACGGAAATCTCTAAATATCAAAATAATGAAGTTGAACCCCTAGTACATGCTGCAACGACGGCTGCTCGTAAATGTAACAAATTAGATTTAGCAATGGTTTTAAAAGAGACTGTCAGTACTCCGACAAGAGCAGCCAAAGTACGAAAACTTATTTCAAGACCACCACCAATCAAGCTATCTGCTGACGAAGCACTAGCCTTTCTTTTAGAAAACAACTTTTCCAAAGATCAGTACTGTAATATAAGATATGAAAATAAAATAAGAAATTGCGATATATATCCTCTATATAAAGAACTTACATCTAGTAAATATAAATGCAGACCAGACGTAATTATAATTGTTACAGAGACGTTAGCGAAAGTTCCATTGGAAACGTTACTAAACCATACTACTGAAAGAATAATAAAAATACAAGAAGAAGTTATATATAATCTAATGGAAAAGAAACAAACGGATATTTTGTACACCGAGCTCATTGTCAGTTATGGATTTGACAGCAGTACTGGATATACCAACTATAAACAACAATGTGAAAAGCCGGGTTCGTCTCAAAATTGTGACTCCTCTCTTTTGGCTACAACAATCCAAGGGTATGATGAATGGAAAAGTCCGGAAATATTTTATGGAATAATCGTACACCACAATCTTTCAGATTTTGTCGTCCATTAAAATTGGAATACACAAAGGAGACTAAAGACGTAATATTAAAAGAGAAACAAAATGTAGAAGAAGAAATAAATTCCTTAAGTACATTTGAGGTAAAATTTGGTGAATAATCGGTGTGCGTTAAATTTAAATTATATTTAACATTAGTTGTCGGCAAAGTATTAAATATTTTAACTGAAACCAAATCTAGTCAGACGTGCTCATTATGTGGGGCTACACCAAAGGATTTTATGAGCATAAAAGATTTCCAACACAAAAAATTTAAACCAAAAACAGATAATTTGAAGTATGGCATAAGTCCTCTGCATTGCTGAATACGGTTTTTTGAATTTGTTCTAAAAGCAGGTTACAAAATTAACATTAAAAAGTGGCAAATAAGGGATGAAGCTGACAAACTGTTAGTTGCAAAAAGAAAAGCTGACATCCAACAGTTATTTTGGAATGAAATTGGATTGCACGTTGATAAGCTTAACACTGGTGGCTTTGGAAGCTCGAATGACGGTAACACGGCCCGACGCGCTTTCCAACAACATTTAAAGTTTTCAGAAATCACAGGCATTGATAAAGAACTCATTTTCTATTTAAAGACAATTTTAATATGTTTATCATGCCAGCTTCCATTGGATTCATGTAAATTTGAAGAATTTTGTTTTCAAACCGCCAAAATGTTTATGCAGAAATATACATGGTTACCAATGACAGCAACTGTTCATAAAGTCCTGCTCCATTCGCGTCAAATAATTTAATTGACTGTACTTCCCGTTGGATGCTTTGGTGAGGATGCCTCTGAATCGCGCCGTAAAATTTATAAATCAGACAGATTGTTTCATGCGCGGAAAAGTAGTCGAGTAAATAATTTAACAGACGTTTTCAATCGAGCTTTGGACACTTCTGATCCTTTAATTTCCAGCCTCTCATTGAACAAACGGATCAAACACCAACAAAAATTGCAGCTTCCAACAGAAGTAATCCAACTACTAGGATATCATCAAAATTCAGTAGAAAATGGTCAAACAAATGAAGAAAATTCGGAGAGCGAAGACGAAGAAATGAAAACGAGTCCTGTTCTGAACCCATATTTTTTAAATATAGTTGACAATTTGGAACTAGAAAATCAAATTTTTGAATAAAATAATATAAAACATAACTTATTTTTCTTAATTTTTAATTTGTAAAATTAATTTCTATTTTTAAAAGTAAGTGCACACTCAAAAAAAATTAAAAACGGTTCATGAAACCATATAAGATATACTAACCTAGATCGGGATTGGGTCCGGGAACCTATTACAACTGATTATTAGTTTAATTTATTTTTATGGTTACTAATTTTTTTTTCTGAGTGTATGAAAAAAGTTAATGGTCCCTTCCTCCCCCTTAAGAGACTTCCTAAAATCAAATACCAAAAAATTATTAAAATCGGTCCAGCCGTTTGGCTATAATTAATTTTGGCAAATAAAATGGGTTAAATTTCCTATAGTGCAGCAGAGCAACGATCTCAAATACAACGATCTCATAAAGTAAAAAATTAATGTAAGATTCCACCTTAATAGACAGATATTAATCCCATTTGGAAAAGAAGATTTGAAATTGATTTCTTTGGTGCGGAGTGAGACAAAATATTTCGAATCGTTGATACGAATCTCATGTCATCGGTGCAAAAGCATCTCTAAGCGGTCATTAAAAACAAAGAGTTTTTAACAAAAAAAAAATTAATTTCAATTTATTGAAATACACTTTCTCCTATACTTTTTGACATAATTTCAAGAAGGTTAAGAATATTATGTCTTTAGTGGTTATTTTTCTCTTTTCTTTTTGGTTTTGAAATAAAATGTTGAATATTTTTTAAAAAAGTGTTATGGTGTTTTCTTTTCTACAAAGAAAATGTCACCCTCTTACAGGGTACATTAAAAAAATTGCTGACCAACCCTGTTGTAATGTAATTTTTTATTTGAGAAGAACAAAACACAAATTTTAAAAATGGGTATGCCCTGTGTTTTCCACTTATTAAGAAAATGAATGAGGAAATGCCAATTTGTTCAAAAGATGGCGAAGATGAATCTAATAACTGATTTATTTCAATTTTCGCAAATAAAATAGATGCAGCAATATCTATATTTAAAAATTTAATTTCAAAATATCTTGTATTTTTTGATTTGTTTTCAATAAAATATGTAAATATGAAAAAGGTGTTGCCAGATCGCTAATTTTTGACTTAATTTTTTGAGCACTTTTTTATAACCAAAAAAATTTTTTTAACACTGTTCTAACACTGAATATAATTTTTTTTATATTACTGACCATGTAGCTTTAATAATGTAATGTTTCCTTAATGTTACTCTACAAAACAATGAAAAAATTAACTTTAAAATTGGATAACGATACCAGGCGACTTTTTTTAAATTTCATCTGGTAGCCCTATAAATAAACAAAAGTTATCTGGTTTACAGGGCATTATCAGCACTCTCGATTTATACAGGGCATAAAATGCAATGCCCTCCACCATTCGCAAGTGCAAATTATTTAGAATAAAACATACCACCCTTTTAGGGGGCGAAACATTTTTAAGAAACAAACACAAAATTGCATTTTTTTAAATAAAATGCAAATTTTTTGGTAGAAACGAAAACACCATTAGTTTGATCATTATTCGATGAATACAATGCTAAGCTAATTGCTCGCATACAAACTTTGTTGACTGACTGTACCACAAACAAAAGTGAAAATCAACATACCATACCAAGGAGACATTTTATTCTACAATATATTGTTTGTTTAAATTGTAAAAACTCATGCCTTTTTATCTTTATAAACTCAGACAACACAGTTGTTGACTGAATGTTTTTTTTTGTTGTTAAATTAGTTACCAAAAGTGAAACAGTTATTGTCTTTACCTGTTACCAAAGCAAATAAAAGAAACAAATGTATATAACGGGTGATTTTTAAACGTTTTGGTTTTGAAATTGATCAAAAGAGAAACATAGAAAATTTCCAAAAGTGAATGAAATATTTATGTGTAAATGTACGCCATTTACTTATGAAAGACTATATAATTGGTCATTACAACCCTCCAGTCAGGATTTCGACCTAGCTTCTCACAACACTCATGTTGTGTGCGTTAATTTGATACATGAGTGGCGGGACCTACAGTTTAAAGTCGACTCCGAACGACAGATTTTTTAGAAGCTCTTCATGGCAGTTTTATTTACTCTCAGAGTTTTTGCCAGAAATCTGCTGAGAGGCACTCGCCGAAGAAATATTTTTTTTCATATTTCGTTTTGATGCCTGACTTGGAATACGAACCCGAGCTTTACGTCTAATAAGCCAACACACTACCTACTAGACTACGGCGACTACACTTATGAAAGATTATTTCATGAAAATGATGTCCGCAGTTACAGCGAATGTAGTCCATCAGTGATCTCCAATTTGAATATACTTTTTCCCTCATTTCATTCAATATATCATCAACGGCATCTGTAGTGTTTCATTTCGACATTTAAAGTCACATGTCAAGCAAATTCAATACCTCTAATTTGGGCAAAAGAGTACAGGTAATTAACGAACTGTGCCTATTCCAATTCATTAAATTTAGGCAAAAAAGTTAGTAGTTATCAAACTGAACCTTGCATCTCTCTGAGTGTGTTGACATATCTTGAACTGCCTTTGGCTGCTCTTCAAATTCTGTAAAATTGACAAAAACAGCATTTTACACGCAGTTGAAGTTTGAAAATCGCCGTAGTCTAGTAGGCAGTGTGTTGGCTTATTAGACGTGACGCCACGGTTTCTCAGACATTTCTGGCAAAAACTTTGGCAGTAAAAAATTTGCCATGAAAAGTTTCTCAAAAATCTGTCGTTCGGAGTCGACTTTAAACTTATGGATAAAATTAAGGCACACAACATAAGTGATGTGAGCAACTCGATCGTAATTCTGACTGAAAAGTTGTAATGACCAATTATGTATATATGTACATATGTGTGAAGTTTTGATAATAAAATTCAACAATTTGCAATTTTTTTCATTTTTAGTCTACTTAGGGAGAAATGCCAAGCATTTTTTCTACGACCTGAAACACCTGGTATCGAAAACATCACCCGTTATAACCAGTAAAGAGCAACAAAATTTTTCCATTTTGTAGGCGTATATAAGAGGAAAAGAGAACGAATAGCAAGCAATTCATAAACGACAAAACAAGGAAAAAATAAATATTTACAAACAAATACTTTATGTCACACGTACTACTCAAATAGTGGAATCCACAACCACAGAATGTGAGTGACACAATGTGAATGTTTTTTTTTTTTTTTTTTTTTTTTTTTTTGTTAAATGAACGCGTAGAATAAATATAATAAAAGAAAATAATGAGTATGTTGACTCATAAAAATTAATTAAATATCAGTAAGAAAACTACATATATACACATATACCATACATTTTTACACTGTATATGTACGTGTAAATACATATGTGTGCATATTGTATATGCCATACTTACACTACAATATAATTATAATTTATTGCTATAATTGTGTAAATATTGTACGATAAGTGTGCTTGCCTATTTAAATAAATAAATATAAAATATTAAGAGTTTGAACAATTAAAAATTAAATTTTTAAATATTGACACTAAGGGACTCTGCCAAAAGCGAGCAGTAAAGAAAGATACTGTGAAAAAGAACTATGTCGTTCGGAATCGACTTTAAACTATAGGTCACGCCATGTATAAAATTAACACACACAAGGTAAGTGGTGCGAGTACCTAGCCTTAATCCTGACTGAAAGGTTGTAATGACCAATTATGTATGTATGTATGTATGTACATATGTACGTAAATATGGTAAACATAGGTGTGTACAGCTGGGTTCCGATACAATCATCGCTGGTAACTAAATTGTTGATACACTTGCACGGCATACATACGGTGACCATCCGTCCACTATTATAGCGGACAGTCCGCCATTTTAACCTCCTGTCCGCTATTTTTTTTGGCGTCCGCTATTTGTCCACTATTTTACCACACATAACTCCTAAAAAGTATTTATTTTCCAAAATGTCCACTTTTGTCCACTTTTTTCAATAATTCGGTAAAAACGATAGATTACTTGCTTAAACAAGAAAAATTCCCAACAATATTGTTAAATTATTTTAATGATCCTTTTGCTATGTCTTGGTTATTACTTAAGTCAAGCTAGTGTCTTCCATAAATACATACTGCGTTTATAAAGTCAACATATTTCAATGCCTGCAGCGGCTATAATATTAAAAGAATTTAAATCAAAGTTAATAGAACTTCACAATGAAGTATTTCTACGACTTAACGTACAAAATTCTATTTCAGTTCTTAACTCAAAGGCACTAGATATAAAAATGTTTAAGGAAAAAATTAAAAACTTTTACAGAACTTGTATTAGTTACCTGAATCAATGGGATGAATCTTTTAAAGAAATTGAGGAACTTGCATGGATATTGTTAGATTCAATTCCATCTTGGTCTTCAATTCAGAAGTCGTTAATAAAGGTAACAGGAATCAGAAATGTTTTAAATATAAATAATAACGAAATTTTTGATTAATTCACTTATGTAAAAAATTATTCAAATGCTGAACAAATAGAAATGTGGAAACAATCAGCATTAAATCCCGATAAAAAGTGGGTTGAAGTTTTAAAATTTTTCGAAACGAAAAATATTCCTAATAAATACATCCTGAAATTAGTAGATTTTTCATTTGCTTTGCCAGCGTCTAACACACCAACAGAAAGAGTTTTTTCTATATCTAACAATATTTGGTCTTCCGAAAAATCCCAAATGGGACCAGAAACTTTAGAATCTCCTTTGACCATAAAATGCAATTTTGAAATGGACTGTTCGGAATTTAAAACATTTTTATCTATCAGACCCAATACTTTAAAAAAAAATACATTCTGTAGAGATATATCGGAAGTAAATTTATACACATAAGTATATCCAAATGTATGTATATGTGTAATTTTATGTAAGTTTGGGTATATTAGTTGTACCTATTTAAGTCTGTATTTTAAAAATCTTTATATAAAATATTAATTATAATAAATGAATTTTTCTTTTTTTTTGTTTTTCAATTTTATATATTTGTCCGCTTTTTTCTCATGGAAATAATGGTCACCTTAGGCATACATATATTCGCCCTATAGTGGCAATATTTGCTTAGAGTTGCTGGAGTCTGTGTCAGGCCAAACAAACAATTATGGGTTTATATAATCTAAGAGAGCTGTATTAATTTCGGTTGGCGAATATACCTCACCTGAGATGTTATGTCAATCAGTTACATTTCTTACTTGAGTTGAGCTGCCGGCACTGTTTGAGCGATAATGTTGTAACTGGGCAAATTTGGAGCAATTTTATTTATATTTTTATATTGCAGATTGCATTTTTTAATCATAGCCAGTAGGATTTAAGGAAAGTTAGTTTTGCTTTTATCAGAGAAGGCTCCCGGCCTGCCCATTTCTATTTTAGAAACAATTGAGGGGGGTATTACCGGTGGGCGATTGTAGTATGAATTGTAAGTTATTTTGCAGTTAAAAAATATTCTTCACAACTGCTTCTTAATTGGCCCATTGTGACCTGCTTGTCGTCTATACTTGTGTTTAATTGTAAATGGCTAAGAGACATGTTTTCTGTTTTCTATTTTTTTTTTTTAAATTTCAAACTTTGAAAATGATGGAAATTAACGTATGGTGTACCTGAAAGATTCTTTTTTGCCTTAATCTCTAAGTCTTAAATACACGTTATAGGTATTCGGTATACGAATATTGAAACCGTCAACAATTCCGAACACGTTTCAACACAAAGTGTAAAAAAAAATAAACGAAATATAGAAATTATAGGAAACAGCGTATGATTTTTGGATATTTTTTTAGCCAAGTAAACATCATGACGATAATGACGGCAACGATGGGAATGACGGTAAGCATGACGTTGTTGGAAAAGTATAAGTCATATTGTAACAACAAAATGGAAAACAAAATAACGTTAAAAATAATGATTTTTAGCAACATGCGACGGACATACAAATGACTAAAAACGCTTAACACATTGACTGCCACGTCTTACGTTTCCGTACGACACCTATCCCGTCGTGCCATGTCATACGTTTCCGTACGACAGTGATTGTTTTTACTTAGAGCCTGTAGTTCATTTATATACGAAATATAATGTGATTTTTAAATAAAGAACCCTTTATTGAACATTTTTGCAAAAGCATTCATGGGTCTAGGATGATTTTTTGAGGTTTTATAAAGTGAAAAATAAGATACCATCTTCAAACAATATGTCATCGATTTCCACTGGATCTATGTATGTCAGGCTCAGAGTCAGAATCCGAAACCTCCGGTATCCAATCAAAATCATCATTATTTGAAAAATCTTCATCACTCTCCGTCAAGGCTTCCAATATTTTCCATTCCATTTTCGCTTAACTTTCGTTTCGACATTTTAGGTATTTACAAGTTCTACAAATGAAAAATGTTTGCAAACTAAAAAAGAAACTAAAAAAATTAAAAAAAATAATAATAAATGAAAACAAGAGAAAAAAAGCAAGAGGCAGAATTGACTAGGGATATCTCAGAAATCGTTTTTTATCACTCATACACTCAATTAACGAAAAAAAAAAATGTTAAGCCTCCTGGGAAGGTTTTCGTCAAAACCGCTTATCAGTCAATGTGTTAATGTAAGGTGTAGTAGAAATAAATCTCTTACTTTTGCCAGGTCAATCACTTGTTGCCAATTTGAAGGTCGCTTAATTTTTTGTTTTTCATTGCAACTCGCGTTGGTTTGAGCAGAAAAGCTAGATTTTGTGGCTTAAATTTTCATCAGCATATTTTTTATTTTATTTGATTGTTGTTCTATATCACAAGACTTATGGCCTTATAGTCATAGTGTAGAACTTGAATATTGTTTACACTTACAAAAGAAAACATAAGGTAGTAATTAATACCATAAATAATTAAATAAATAGTGAAAGGTTTAATTATACAAGGATATTTTCAATAACATTTTAGAAGAGCGTTTTTAAACTCAAATTTTCACTTAGTGTATGGACTACCATTAGGAACTTTCGAACTTTGATAGTTGATAACGGTCATTTTGTTCAAGCTACATCTGTCATTTTACAACCCTTTAGTCAGCAACACATATGTTGTGTGTGTTATGCTAAGAGGAAGCCACTGAAGAAAATTTTTTTCATATTTCGTTTTGTTCGAGATGTTTGACCTATTGCTTGAACCGTGGCCTCATGTCCAATATACCAACACACTACCTACTAGACTACGACGACTTCATGTATCAAATTAATTATGATTTAATCTGAATGAGCTCTGTAGCAATTGACAATTGAACCTAATTTTCATCGAAAAATCATCTTCAGTGTCGGGGCACATTTTTGGATGAATGAGATCTAATGCAATCCGAAAAAGTCACTTTTTATCTGCGGGCATGCGAAAGACGTTGGCCAGGTCATCACTGTCAACGGCTAGCATTGTGAGTATATGATTAAGAATTAATTTTGATCTGAATTTGATGATCTAGACATCATGTGAGTTCACACAGCTAATGTCTCATTGGATATTATACACGAGTGATTTGAGGGATTTGTGGTTTTCGTAAGTCGCAGCGGTATGCGAATATGTCACAAACCCAACATAACCCATGCCATCGGTCAAATTCAACGTGATTTATGCGCCTGACTCATAGAAAATTCGACATCTCGGATGTGCTTCACTTAGAGAAACCTTGGCGGACATTTGAATGATGTTATATTCCACAAATAATGGCATCAACAGGTCTTTAAAACGAATAAAAAAGTCAGTGATATCTCATACACACTTTGGTTTATACAAATTTAAAGATAGGAAGCTATTAAAAAAGACACTTTATACACATAGAAGTGATAAGAATTCTCTAAACTTTTTCTTCTTTCACCAGCTGCTTTACTGGCGCTTTACTTAAGCCACAAGTAGTTTTGATTACAAATTTTATGTATGATAGAAAAACAATTCGTTAAAATTAGTTTTGTGTCAACTTTTAATCAAGTTATTTTATGTTTGCTGCCATTTGTTTGCTTATCTTTTTTTAAAATTCATGCAGCTTTTAAGCATTAGAGCGTTTCATCGTTTGGCCAAATATTTTCCTTTCAAACTGCCTAAATTTGTTCGTAGATTTTGAAAATATGAATTTAGAATTGGTATTGATGCCGTTGCTGCATGTGATGTTGTGACATTGTGAGATAGAAGTGTCGTTGTATGTACAAAACACACCTGAACAATATATGCAAATCCACATATGCTGACATAAGTACTTAAACTTTTTCTTTTGCTTACAGAGCTTTAGGTGTGAGGTTAAAGTGTTATGTGACGAAATTTAACTTTAAAATTTTCATCATTACAGATATTTTAAATTATTTTATATTTTAAAATTTTATTGAAAAGAGCTTCGAACTTTTTATTGCATATTTATACACTAAACTGGTTCTACCAAACTTCTGTTACTCATTTCCTCTACACTACAGTTTAGTTAATCAAAAAAAAAATCTAAAGCGGAGACATTGTTTTGTGCAGTCCCTCAACATTTTTTTGATGAATGAAAGTAGAGGAATTGTTAGTTTGTTGAAAGGGGCTGATGACATATTAAAAATTAACTCAGACTATTCACCGCAAGTACATCAAATAAAAAAAATTGCCTGAAATTCTTTCGAGAAGAAACCTGAGGTAGCCAAGGATTATGTGCCAACTGTGAGTGGAATTTATAATCACACTGGACTCACAATGTACACAGTATTAAAGTGAAATTTAGCAATCAATGAATATCGAACACTAGATTCTGAGTTTAGTCGGAAAAACTGAGTCCTTAGAGACCTTAGGCTCGAGTCTAACATGCCTTCTATATTATTACGTTAACAGGGGTCTACAACCGACAGATTGCAGCACTTAGTTATCTCAGCTTAAATGAAGCCTGCAGACAATACTTCCAGAAATTGTTTGGAAATGATTTTAGCGTATAGTTTACCTAAACGGAAGTCATTTCAATTTGAGTGGTGGGATTTTGCCTGAAAATCCCCCGATTTACTAGCAATACCATGGTGCCTTTAAGTCCCTAACAAACATAGTTTCAGCGTCCGTCCTTGTCTATGAATGCCTAGGATTTCTCAGCGAAATTTCGGACCATTCAAAGGTAAATTTTATATGGGTTCCGTGGCATATTGGATATCGTTAGAAATTGCATTTTCGACGAGATAGTCAGTGCCTGTACGGAACTGGCAATATCCAATATGTTACAGGTCATAGGTATTCCGAATATTTTAGTTAACTTGGATATTATACACACTTTTTATAGAAAAGCTCAGTCTCGTTAGCAAAAAGAGGGTACGTGCAATATTGCTAGACTCTGCTGTACACATGTGTATGAAAAGAGAACTGAATCCATCCAATCGCATGGCAATTCATTGCCAATTAGTGATTCGTACAGGCCAGTGATCCTCAGGAGCTGTTTTGCAAAAATTTCACAATCAATATCGAGCTTTTGCCAGAAGACGGCAGAGAGAAAGTCGCCGAAGAAATATTTTTTTCGTTCAAGCTGTCTGATCTGTGGTTTTAACCACTGTACACTGGTGGCACCTACATATATGAACAGACTGACAAAAATAATTAAATTTGTAAATTGTCTTGAAACTTATAACGCACTTTCTTTTATTATTTAAAATTTTTTAGAGTCTATAGTTATGAACTTCTTTTTTTAGCTTCCGCAGCTTCTTAAGCTCGTGCACCAATCGATACTATTGCACCACGTTCAATAACTTCTAAAGCTTGTAACAGTATTTTATGTATGAAGAGACGAAGATAAAACGAAGCGTATTTCCATATCATCATTTTAGGAGTAGCTAGTGCAAATTCTTTAAAATTATCTGCATTTAGTTTACAGCCAGATGACATGGCTTGGAGTAATGATGCACACCTAATTGAAAGTTCTTTATGAACTCCTGTGCTGAAAAACTTCTTGATGTGTTATAATTTTTACTCGTCATATGCTAAAAACGAAAGTACGCTCTGTTACGCTCCGTGGACGTTTGTCTAACCGCACCTTGATATACGAGTCTAACACCTGCTAAATATGTATCTTGGCAAAAGGACAGTGAAGGATTATTGAATTATTATCTTGCAACAAAAGGTTTTTAAGTAGAATTACTAAAGAATAGACTGACTAACCGATCACTACAAATGTTAAAGAGTGATTAAATAATGACTGCTTAGGCATTTGTATTTAAATAAAGCTAAAGGAAACAAACAAGTATGCATGTATGTGTGTAACTCGAAATGTCCAGAAGATTTTATTGTGTTGTATGCAAGAAAGTTATTTTGTTTTTTATTACCTCTAGGAATTGTTGGTGATTCCGCTGCGACTATCAAGAAAAGGTAAATCTTTTTATTTATTATTCATAGCTTCAAATGTTATTGGTCATGTTATAACTAAATACAGGTCCCTAAAGGCTAGAATATTTCATAAAAGTGTAAATTTCCTTATGTATAGTATCCATAAATAGGGAAATATTTCTGAACGTATAAGGTTTATAGTATGGGACGTCAAAGTTTACATGTATGCGTAAGGTTCGGTGTATGAGCATGAGATTTTTGTAGGAGTAGCCATATAGTCGATATGCTGGTTGGATTTTATGTGCTTTTTCTGCGACTGATTTGTTTTGGTAATCATTATCTCCCTTAAATGTTGCGGTCATGAAACTGGGTTATATATTGAAGATGCTTAGGCTTTACATGTGGGAAGCTAGCTCGTAATCCTGACTGAAGGATTGTAATAACCAATTAGATATGTGTGTATACATATATATGTATATATATATATAATCCTTCAGTCAGGATTACGAGCTAGCTTCCCACACCACTAATGCTGTGTGTGTTAATTTTATACACGATTGGCGGGACCTACAGTTTAAAGTCTGCTCCGAATGACAGATTTGTTGAGAAACTTTTTTCATGGCAATTTTTATTTACTCTCAGAGTTTTTGCCAGAAATCAGTTAAAAGGAAGACGCCGAAGAAATATTTATTCATATTTCGTTTTGTTCGAGGTTTCTGACTTGGGGTTTGAACCGTGGACTCACGTTTAGTTAGCCACTACTTACTAGATTACGGCATTAAATATCGCTTACTTTCAATAACACTATAAAAGTCATGTAGTTTAAGGTAAATCTAACATTCAAAAGATTCAATTCTTGAGGTTTTCTGTTGTATTCGTTATAAAACCAGTATTCAGTAGACAATAAAGGAATCTAGATCAACTACACTCATGATTTTAGTTTGATCGCAGCTTCTACACTTTCATGCTCTAGTGGCACCCAAACTTATTGCCGTGTTTCGTCAACATTTCTGCCCTTAAAATTTACATATTATTGGAAAATATTTGATTTGAAATATAAAACTCCGCTAATAAAGTTGTAGATTTCATGCTGTACTTAAATATACTGAAATTTAACTTGTACACCATATTTTGAATACTTCGTTACAGTGTTGCAATTTTTTTTTTATCAGAATTATTTTCTTTTTTGTGTAAACATTTTCGTTTATTTTGGTTTTAAAAAGACCAATAACTGTTTGAATAAATTTATTTTATGTGTCTACCTTTAGTTGCAAAATAACATTCAGTGAAACTGCTCAGTTTTCTTCAATTATGTTGACTTTTTTGTGAATAAAATTCCTTAGACTTACAGTTTTCCCTTGCAAATCGTTGACACGACACTGCAGATAAACGTTTGCACCCAGTTGGGTGCTTAAATTAACGGTGGTAAAGGGATCGGAAAAAAAGGAAACGGCTCATGTGTTGTGGTTTCGGTAACTTCTAGTTCCTCATCCACTGGGGTGTCGGTGAAGGGCGATGAAAATCCTTGCCAAAAATTTTTGGGAAATGTATCCAATGGATCTCTAGCTCACGGTCGTTTTACTAAAACAAAAAAATTTTTTAAAGATTTTTTTTATTCGAAAAATATTCGTAATATTTGTAAATGTCTGCAAAATGAATATTTTAATAAAATTTAATGCTATTCAAAGAGAATTTAAATGTTTATTTAAATAATTTTGCAATTCACGCCATACAAATAAACAAATAAACACAGATTATTAAGCCTTAAGGAATTTGCTTGCTGGTATTTGTGAAAAAAAATAAACTTACAGGGTGAGTTGGATACAAAATGTTGGATTGCTGTATACAACGGCAAATACCTAATTTTTTTTTTGATTCCATATCTAAAGTAGAAAAAGAATACGAAATAGAAAGTAAAATATATGAAATTGGGTAAAAACACTGTAACTGAATTAAATAAATTGATTGCAATTTAATTTATATAAAAAAAACGTCATAAAAAATTTAAAGCAAATCTAAGCTCTGCTGCTTCTTCTTTTTACCAATACAGATACAGTGCCGCTTAAAACAAGGTAAATCCTTTAACTCCAAATATTGTTAACTCCAAATCTTGTCTAAAATAAGATTCAAAATTATTTGTGAAACTTATTTGATATCAAAAAACCATTCAAAAGTAAATAAATAATTTAAGATTGAAAGGATACTGCTATAAGTAATGCGACCTTACGGTCTGTTATACTTCCCTCTTACTTTATATGGTTTCCCTATAATGTCTCTTCCAAGCCTATTGCATTGACAAACTTCATGTTGCTACTCACTGTCGGTGATGACAATTCCCTGCCTGGCTTCGGATGTGGACCTAAGTGTTTCTTTTGGGATACTTTAATGTTCCACAGCTTCCTAGATTGTGTTCCACTGATTCAAAAGAGTACTCTCAGTCTATACTACATAAACATCCGTGACAGCCAATGCACGCCTTAGATAGTTTTACTGGAAGTTAAACCACAACCAGGCTCCGAACTAGTGATGAAAGGACACTAACATGTGGGTATTCCTTAGTTGTGTCCAACCTTATTTATTTGTTTCCTGAGTATGCATCCGGAGATTAAGTGTATAAGTCATGTATGTGGCACTTATTTGTGTATCATAGGTTATCTCCCTCTCCTATCTTAGGACCCATTTATGATCACGAAATGCAAAGTCGTCGTAGTTTAATAGGGGAGACCACTGTTCAAACCCCAAGGCAGACAACTCCAATAAGACGAAATATGAAAAACTATTTGTTCGGCGTCTTCCTCTCATCGTATTTCTGACAAAAACTCTGAGAGTGAATAAAAATTGCTATGAAAAGTTTCTCAAAAATCTATCGTTCAGAATCGACTTTTACAGTAGCTATTGCCAATTGTGGATAAAATTAAAACACACAACATAAGTGGTGCGAGAAGCGAATTGCTGTTCCACCAGATCGTATCTTTCTCTTTGCATCTTTCTCATCCAATTGAACAGAGCCACACTATCTTCGAGCTCATATTGATTCCCTATGCGTTTAATCGTTGAAATATCTTGTAGACTTTAAATTATAAAAAAAATTCTTGGAGAAATTAAGACAACACTTAAAAGAAGAAGGCAAATAAGAAACATTTTCAAATTAAATCGAAATTAGAAATTAAACGGGCAATGACGGCAATGAAAATTAATTTCACTTTAAAACAATTTTTATTTCGAAGTAATAATGATTAGTTTTTACCTTTTAAAACATTTAAAATATGAGCTCGTAGATTGCATAAAATAAAAATAAATTTGTCTTTAGTTTCAATTAAAATTTTTTATTATTCGCCCAATTCTGTGTGCCACTGTTCATTTGATGTAAACAACAACAATTCTTTTTCCTTGTTATTCCTCTGTTTTTACCCTTTGAATAAACAATAAGAATTCAAGACAATTACTCGACAGATATTTGTAGCGGAAATTTTCAAACAACGATTACTCTTTTCATTAAAGAGTCTGACTGAACTTCACTAACTCAGTCGTCTGCTTTGCCTTGCCTTTTATATGGCAAAGTAAGCAGTCTGATTAATGTTCTTGAAGGCGAACGTTCATGAATTCGCTTTCTCGAAATCTCTATAAATGTAAACAATTATGTTTATTGTAGTGTTGTTGGTATTTTTTGTTTACTTGTTTATCATTTTTTTATGCTAGTGTTTGTTGCTATATTATGCAGTACGATAATTTGTAAACAGGTTTGTTTACTGTATTGTTTTGTTTTTGTAGCTTTTGTTTATAATTTTAATGTTAAACAAGCGACTAAAAGCAAAACACCAGTATCTTGCTTTTTCGTTTTAGTAAAGATAATTTTCGTCGGTAACAATTACAATTAAATTTTGAAATGTGGAATTAAAAAAATAAAAAATAACAATTAATTTATCCCTCGTCAGCTATTATTTGTGCTGCAATTGTAAATTGTATTGTTAATTAAGAAATAAAAACAATTCCACAAAAGATGTTAAAAAGAAACGCAATGTTAAGCAACTGCTGTTTCCAAATGTCACTCATATTAAACAACATTAAACGTGAAATATTATATGTGTATGCATGAATACATGTATGTATGTATACTTTTAAATAAAATAAAATCGTTAAAAAAGAGAGAGAAACCAAATAAATTAATAAAAAATGAGAGATAAAACATCGAAAAGGAAAAAAACATGACAAAATATTGTTTCTGATATACCCGACTGCTCATCTGTCTGTCTGTCTTCTTTACACAGTTTCATAAGTTATGACGTTAATAAAAATTATTATTGAATATAAGCATTTTGTAAATAAAATTTTATATTATTTATATTGTAATACAAACAGAAATTGTTGTTGTATCATATTTTCTCTCTTTATTATTAAAATGATAACATACATGCATATGCACGGGAAATTGTATTTAGCTGTTTTGTTATGTAATACTTAAAAGGAGAATATCACTTGAATAAATCCATAAAGGGAATTTCAGTACATTAGTTCAATCATCATTTTTAAAAAGCTTTAATACATATTGTCGTACTGACATACATATTGCCAAGTGATAGAAAGCGTGCACAAATGTTTCAAGAAAGCAATATTTATTGAAATGCTTAAAATGAAATGTCGATATCCAATTTCATTTACGATATTATTATAAAATAAATATTTTAATACAATATCTGAACATATTTTGATTAAAAATTTCCAAAGTTTATTCTCTTTTTATAGATATTTTATATTTAGATAATAAAAAACGCATTATTTGCACATATTCGCCAAAGTCGACGTATATTAACAGTCGATCCCATAAATATTGTATACTTGGTTACTCCTTCAGCGCCATTCAGTTGTATTTGATTGTGTAAACAAACAGTTTAAAAATTTTAATACATTGGGAACATATGTTTTGAACAGTAAGGGGCAGAAGTGCAATGAGCGGAAATCAATGTTATTTAATATTAAATTTTATTTCATAATTTTATTTTGAAGAAATACTTTTTGATATTTCGTTTTGTTCGAGATGTCTGACATGGGGTTTGAAACGGATTTGAACTACTGCCTCGCTTCTAATTATCCAAAACTCTACTTACTAGACTAAGCCGACCCTTTCGTCCTCGGTTATTTTTTCTTTTTCATAGATTAGATTAGTTTCAAAAGTAGAACACTTCTGAGAAACTTACATACATACATAATTGGTCATTACCTTCAGTCAGAATTACGACCTAGCATCTCACACCACTTATGTTGTGTGCGTTATTTTTACACATGAGTGGCGGGACCTGCAGTTTAAAGTCGACTCCGAACGACAGATTTTTGGGAAACTTTTCATAGCAATTTTATTTGCTCTCAGAGTTTTTGCCAGAAATCTGCTGAAATATTTTTTCTTATTTTCCATTTGATGTCTGACCTGGGATTTGAAACGTGGTCTTACGTCTAATAAGCCAATGCATTACGTAGTAGACTACGGCGACTTTCACTTCTGAGAAAGCCTGCCATAAAGCCCTTCAGAACATTCAAAGAAAACATTCATCTAAAAATAGATCCTACAATAGCGGTAATTTGGAAAGCTCACGTGCTTAAATACGCTCAATCATAAAGTATTCAGAAATTATATTCGTAAAGAATCTGATAGATTTCATATAAGAATTCCCAAGAGTTCTGTTTTCGTTCCCTAGCCAGAACAGGTTAAAACATCATATACAATATGTATTGATATGCAAAGAAGACAATGTACAACTCCTACAATAACCTTAATATGGATAAACCAGTGGCCAGTAGTTATGGCAGTTAAAATTTATAAAGACGCTCTCCCAAAATATAAAAGAGTCCTTGTTCTTTGAATTATGTATATATGTATGTGAGAAACTAGGTCAATAATCCTGACTGGAAGGGTTGTAATGACCAATTATGTATGTATATATGTAGACCAGAGTATTCCGGACGTTCACCAAGATTATTCCATCATCTTTTACTTCCATTCATATATTAAGACCGAAAGCGTCTCCGTGAGGAATGTCTGCTGCGTGCGTGAAAGCCAAATAACGAACTCCTAGCAGGACATCTGACATCATCATCATAACCAATATAACATTTTAAATTCAGCTGAGAAGACTTTTCGATCTTCCTACGCTGGAATTGCAAGCGCTGATCGGCGAAATTGTCTCCATATAAATATTGACAGCCAAACGGGCAAACAGTCGTATCATCGGAAAGTCTGAGAGAGTCCGAAGTTTAAGTTTATCTGAGTGAATAGCTGATACTGTAGCCATATTCGCGTTCGAGCTATAAGTAATGTTCTGATCTGAAAGAAAATAAATATAAATATCTACATCTTTTAAAATGTATACAAATAGCTAAAAGGGTGTTTTTGTTAATTGCCCACATATGGGCTGTGGACTCCATGAAACAAAATCTTCTATAAATCGTCTTCAGAGTCCACAGACCACATGTGGGCTGCGAATATTTTTAGATTTTATAATACATTTTTGGTACACAAGTCTACCATTGGCTAACTATTTGCTCCAACGTAAAACCGATCTTTGTGGAACTTTGAGAAAAAACCGTAAGGACTTGCCTTTATTGGTTAAAAACAAGAAACTAAAGAGAGGCGAGCAAATCGCTGCTCAAAACAGCCATGTCACTATCCTAAAGTGGAAGGATAAAAGGGATGTCCTTATGTTATCTACATGCCACGCAAATGAACAAACGATGCCCAGAGGCCGAAACCAACGTCTTAAACCGAATATGATATTGGAATACATCCAAACTGTCAGGTCCACGTCAAAAAAAAACGAGATTTCCTCCATGTCCCAGCACATATTTTGTTTTTATGGTCTTTTCTATGAAGTCCAAGTCAAATAAACGATGTTCTCTCAACGTCCACAATTTTAAAGCTCTTTAAAATCATTAGTTATATTTTTTATCTCCAGTTACTATCCACTTTTAAAATGATTCGACTTGGTATATTTATTCCGTCAAAAAAGTGTAATAGTATAAGCATAAGCTTTTTGTGGGTGTTCCTTACAATTTCACAAGATATGGACCGCAATTATCATAATAATTTGCCGTGGTTTTTCATTTCAACCAACAAGGTTAAAGAGGGAAGTAGAAATTAATGAGAGGAAATAGAAATTTGATGTCCGTATGTGATGTCCACTTTACACGCCATTTCAGTATAACCTCTAGTCTTATGGAGGCAACCTGTATAGAGCTACAATCGCTGGTTCGTTTTTCGCTGCATATTTTCTATCTTTTCATTGCTGCAACTCTTGTTTGTCTGCATCTCCAAGCTAATACAGCCCCTCGCTCAGAATTTATTCAGGGGACTACAGGTAAATATATGTATATAAATATTCTGAGGCATCTACGGTACGTCTCCATTCCAAATATATGTAATAATACGACTGAACCTTCGTCGATACCTTCGGTCTCGCTAAGATCTGAGTTTTGTGAGGTTCATGGGTGAAGGTGTACCATACCCAAAGAAAGCTCCTGAAATTAATCGATAAATAACAAAATGTTAATAGAATTGCCTTAAATAGTTATGAGTAATATTCTCTTTTTACATTTAAAATACTATAGTCAAGTATGGAAAGTAGCACTAGTTAAAATGATTCGTAAGTCTGGCAAAGATCATACGAGAGCGGGATCATACAAGCCCATAAGTTTATTGCCAAGAATGTTAAAACTGTTTGAGATGCTACTGATATCTAAACTTATGCCAATTCTATATGCTAATAGATACCCAACCATCTATTTGGCTTCAGAAGGAAACACAGAATTATCGAATAAACTTACAAATTGGTGCATGTCATTAGAACTGCATTCGAGAAAGAGAAATACTGGCCCGCTCTTTGTTTTCCAAGCATTCGACAAAGTTTGGTTCACAAATTGAGACAGAATTTTGTATTGAGAAGCTATTGGAAAGCTATAGCATCGGCAGAAAATTTGTAATTAAGGAGAGTGAATTCATGAGTAATTCCCAGCCTATAACAGCCAGCGTTCCACACGGTAGCATATTTAATACATACTTTGAATATGCCTTTTAGCATTCATGCTTCTAACTTTGCTGATGACACTATTTTTCGGACCCTTCACGAAACGACTTAGTATTGAAAAAGTTGTTACATGCATACATACATACATAATTAGTGATTACAACCCTTCCGTCATGATTACAACTTAGCTTCTAACATGAGTGACGCGACCTACAGTTTAAAGCCGGCTCCGAACAACATATTTTTTTTTTTGAGAAATTTTTCATGGCAATTTTATTTACTCTGAGAGTTTTTGCCAGAAATCAGCTCCACTATACACATCGAAAACAATCAAAGACAAATGATTAGAGCAACTCTGTTGCACATTAAGAATATTAATACTACATAAGGACTTCAACATGCCAGCTCAGCTATCAAATCAGAAATTAGAAAGTGTTCAGAAAAATACTTGAAGAAGTTCGCTTTCCATCCACATTCACTTCCTCGTAAAATTTTAAACTATCGTGGCCATATTCGCCTAAAGAAGAGGGACGCTGCAATCCTCATACGAACATAAAACTGGCTACAAATATAAAAAACTATGATGGCAGAATTTATTCCGGATATTGTCTGTAATTTAATATCTATTGAGTTTAGAATAATTGTGAAATTGTTTTAAAATAGAATTTCATTTGAAATCCAAACTAATAAAAAACAAATCTTTTTGTTAGACACTGTACTTTGACGTTTATCTTGAGATGTGTACATAACTGGCAAAGTCGTACGATGGGTTCCTTATATGTACATATTTGTAATCCAAGAAAACGTTTTCTCTTCTTTTTCCCTCGTTACTATCGTCTATTGTTCTTAGTTAGAATATATTTTAGTTTTCGTTTACTGCAATATGTCAAATGGAAGGACGTATGCCTTTAACGTAAGAACATGTGCACACATACAGTTTGTTTATAAGCGTTGTAAATCGCACATTCATCACAATCATTGACACGCACACTGACATAATAAATATCCGTCAAATATTTTACATTTCAAAAAAGAGTTCAAAGGCAAAGTGTTCAAAGTGTTAAAGAGAAAATTAGTAATATTTGCGCCCTGCTACTTAAAAACAAACGTTGTATTAAATGGAGGGTCGGAGAAATAAATATTTCAAACGTATGTATTTATGTTTCTTATGATAAATATGGTATTTTAATAGTCATATAATATTTTGTTTTTATTTACAAAAGTTTCATTTGCAAATGCTTACAGGTAGTATGTAGAATACAGATATCGGGTGGCTCATCTTTCGGTTTAAATTTGAACCTCCGATTATTTCGAATCCGCCAATATTTATGTCATTGTAATCTGTCACTAAATTCAGTATATTATCTCGACGGAACGTAATGAATCGATTAAAGCTTGAGTAACGTAGAGATTATTGGAAATTTATTTCCAAAACAAAAGGAATTTGGTCGGAAACTGCACGAATATGTCATACAAAATTTGGTCTCAGAGAAGGACGAACAGTGGCCGGTATACGCAAGTTTATTTCTAAACTTCATGAAACTGATTTCATTGTTGATGAGCCAAGATGTGTGCATGCTCGTACAGTGCGTATACCTGAAAATATCGAACCTATCAACATCAACTCGTCATTGTCCTCAAGAATTGAACATTTCACACACCAGTTTACCGCGAATTTTGCGCGAAGGTCTCTGTATTTCTTTGAAAATGCGGACGACATTACTGTCAATGGAGACATCTATCGCACCATGATAACTGATTTTTTTGTACCCGCTCTTCATGGTATTGATGTGAATGATGTTTGGTTTCAACACGATTTTGCAACTTGCCACACAACTCATGCCACAATCGATTATTAGGTCAAATGTTTGATGGCCGCTTAATTAGCCAAAATGGTGATGTCAATTGGCCGCCATGAAGCTGATATTTTTAGTGGGGCGCCATTAAAGAAAAATGTTATGTCGGCAAACCAGATACAATTGAGCATTTGAAGGCCTAAATTTGCGATGCCATTGCCGAGATACAACCACATGCACTCGAAAAAGTGCACGAAAATTAATGCGATCGAATGACGTACCGTGAGGCCAGCCACTGCATCCATATAAGTGAAATAATATTCCATTTCTAACTGGACCAATTGTACTTCACAACAAAAAAATAAATTTGGCAACATTACAAGCCGTTTTTGTTTTGATGCATTTTTAAATTTAATCTTTTAAATGGCCCACCCCATACAAAAGTTTCATTTAAAAATTCTTCCGGGTAGTATGTCTAGTATAGATCGTACGAATTAACAACCAATAACAGGACAAAGGAAATCTAAATGGATAGGGAATACATTATGACAGACGGCTAACGGTATTGCTAGGATATGCTTTGGAGTGTTTTTCCAGCGATCTTGACGTACTGGCAGGGTAAAAATTTTGGTATTACGGTGCAGAAATATACTTAACTAATTGGTAAACACGGATGAAACATTCCAAGACGTGAAATTGGTTTGTAAGAAGAGATTAAGATGGAACATTCGTGCAGAAGTGATCAGTAATAGATATAGCTTAGCTTGGCTAACCATTTCATTCGGCTTTGGTGCGTATGAGTAAGTGGGAGTGTGTATAAGTTTAAGTGGCATTTTACTAACTTATCGTGTAAATAAACTGTGTTTGTTTTTTATTTGTTTTAAATCTGAAAACTCCTTTTGGGCTTTGGAAAAATGACATAATTTCTTTTGACGACGAATGGGGAGGAAGAAAAAAATGTTTATCTTTTGAGAATAATGGAGAAAAAATGTTTGCCACAGTTCACGTATTTTTTAAATACTGAAACAACAAAGGGGAATAAAACAATTCAAGAATGGAAGTTTCCTTACAACAAGAAATAAACTTGTGAAAAAGAAAAGTTTTTCTTAAAGATTAGTGGCAAATGACTGAAAAAATAAACACACGCATAAGTTTTCTTAAATAAATACTTCTACATTGGCACTCAAGCACATGTAAATGTGCTTGTCTCACATATACACTTCTAAACGCAGGAGAACAAATATAAGGACCAGACAATATGTATGGTAAGCGCAACTGTAAGTATTTATACGTATGCATATGTCTGACAAGGAAAATGAAAACAGGAAAGGCAACACAGTGATAGGCAATTTGTCATATAGTCCCAAGAGGGGTATTGCGAACGTTATCGGCCTTCTTTATACTCCATAGCTTTCTCAGCATGGCATGTGTATATATGTAAGTAGCCAAAGACGAAAATAAATGTTTTGCTTTGCTTGGCTGCCTTTTAACCCATATTGCTGTGTCTTGTGCTATGCTATGCTGTGCTAACATTTCAATACCAATGAGACTTGGCTGTGCAAATTAGATTTTTTCTAAAGGTCTTATAAGCAAATAACTGTACAACAAGCTAACCGAAATATATTAACGTAGAAGTGCGTAGACATTTGCTATAAGGATATTGTAAGCTGATGACTGTACTTCTTTATATTTATTTGTTTATTTCATGTCCTATACATCAAGATCATACGATTATTTTATAAAACTAAAAAAATTCGTTAACAATTTAATGGAGGATACATACAATACGATTTTTATATACATTTTACGACGTTTTATAACACGTTACCATAAGGTGGTACCGTGCAAATATAAGTCTCATTTATTGAGAAATACAGTATAATGATGCTGTACGCCCAGACTGACTTTTGGGATGCATTGGACGCTCTTTGTACTCATCCCAAATTCAATAATTTTGTTTGTTTTCGCATTCAAAAATATTATCGCCGCCATCTTAAGAGTTGACTGAGAATTGTAGGCTGCATATATGGGTCTCCTTACAGTATGAAGATATAATATTGTTGTGTGAAGGTCAGTTGTCCAGCTATGGTGTTAAGTCATTATACCATATACAAGTCATTTAGAAAGTATTATGCTGAAATACTTTGAAGTTCAAATTTCATGGCAATTTCATTTATTCTCAGGGTTTTTTTAAGAAATCTGCTGAGAGGCAGTTGCCAAAGAAATATTTTTTTATAACTTGTTTCGTTCCAGACATCTAACCTCTGCTTGGAACCGCTGCCACACGTCGCCTCAATAAACCAGCACACTACCTAATAGACCACGATTATCTTCTTTTCTACTTCTTTTAAAAAATAAGGTTTGGTTGTTGGGGAATAAGAAATAGTCAATCGACGCAAAAAATATTTCTTAGTATAGGAACAGTCCCTGTGTGTATCTTTGCAAATTCTTGGAGCAAAAATCCTTTTTTTTGCACACGTGTGATCATTTGTTTGCAAATTCACATTAATTCGACAAAATAAGTTGCTGTAATATGTGCCTCTGACTATATTACCCTTTTGTGATTGCGATTGTGTAGCGATTGTGGATTATAACATTTGCCTCCTAAAGATGGTAACCATTACATGGCATATTTTTCTGTTGGCTTTCTTTTTAGCCGAAGCGTCCCGTTTTGTGGTTGGAATGACAGAGAAATCAATTTCAAGATACCATGTTTAAGCGGGTCGAAAGTCGCGTAGTCTAGTACTAAGTGTGTTGGATTATTATACGTGAGGCCACGGTTCAAACCCCAGTTCAGACATTTCCAATAAAACGGAATATAAAAAAATATTTCTTCGCTACTTCCTCTCAGCAGAACTCTGAGAGTAAATAAAATTGCCATGAAAGTTTCTCTAAAATATGTCGTTCGAAATTAAACTGTTTTCCCGCTACAACCTTTTAGTGCATTTGGTATGCTTTGCTTCGTAATCAAACTTTTCAGCGTGGTTGGGCTCTGGTTCCGAAATCGCTATGATATTATTTATTTTTATTTATTTTATTGTTTATTCTTTTTCGCCTTCTGCTTATATAATTCTACTAGATGGGGGATAGCATACGAGTAAATTCCAGTGACGGGACTATTTCAATGTTACGAATACTCAGTAAACGCACCAGTGGTATTAAGATATGCCATATAAATGCTCAAAGTTTAAACAACAAGGTTGACGAGTTTAGGTTTATGTTTGAGAAATCCAACATTGATGTGACATGTGTGTCTGAAACTTGGTTAAATGAAACTACTCCGAATAGCATGATTGACCTTCAGGGATATGTAACTTTCAGAGCTGATCGTAAGTCTCGTGGTGGTGGTGTGGCAGTTTTTATAAGGAATACTATTAAGTGCAATTTAATATCCCTGAGCTCATCTTATACTAATTTTAACGGCATTGAATTTATTTTTATTGAGATTGTGTCTTTTGATAAAAAATTACTTATAGGCTGCGTATACGACCAAATTGTCATATTCCTACTGAAACATTTATTAACTATCTGGGTGATATCTCTCTTTCATATACTGATTTAGTCATTGATTGTGATTTTAATTCGAATTTGCTTACTGATTCAACTTTTATTGATGATATTTATTCCATCGGCATGGAACCTATTAATCGTTTTACACCAACGCATTTTACTACTTCATCTAACTCTCTGCTAGACTTATTTCTAGTTAACGATAGCTCAAAAGTTCAGCTTTATGATCAGCTTTCTGCTTCCTGCTTCTCGAAACATGATCTAATTTTTACATCATATGAATTTCGCCTAAGCTATGAAGAGCAGACTTTTAGTTACCGTGATTTCAAACATATAGATTATCACCTCTTGTGGGAACATTTTACGGCGATAAACTGGAGTTCTATATATCTCATGCCATCTGCTGATGAAAAACTATAATTTTTAGAAAGTAACATTTCTCAATTATATGACCTTCACGTGCCAATTCGCTCTAAAACAATTAGGCACAATACGAGACCTTGGTTTTCTTCATCAGTTAAAAGATTCATAGAAGTGAGAGATGCGGCATATTCGAGGTGGAAACGTTTTAAAACCACATTGTTAAAAAATGTATATCGGAGAGCAAGAAGTGAAGTTAACCGTGAAGTAAGAAGAGCTAAAATTAATTACTATGCAGAAAAATTCTATAACGCTATTGGCACTAAAAAGACCTGGAATACAATCCGGGAGATTGGAATAGGCAGTGAGAAAAATGTAATTGATAGCAACGTAACTGCAGAAGAATTGAATTAATGATGATTCTCTTTCTAGTAATTACTTAAACAGTATTGTGGACACTACCGTTGAGAGAGAGTTCGAATTTCGTTGCGTAAATGCTGCGGAAGTCTTAAAATGCTTTGAGATGATAAACTCTAATGCTATTGGATATGACAAAGTTGATCCTCGTTTTATCAAAATATTATTACCGGAACTACTACCTTTTCTTACGCATCTCTTCAACACTATCATAACTACTAGTAAATATCCTTGTAATTGGAAATATGCTAAAATTATACCTATACCTAAATCTAATTCGGAATTTAGGCCAATTGCTATTCTGCCCTATCTATCAAAAATATTAGAGAAACTTTTGCACGCTCAAATGAATGATTACATAAATGAATTTAATCTACTTACGCCATTTCAGTCTGGTTTTCGAGCCAAAAATAGCTGTATTACTACTTTAATTAATTTGTGTGAGGATATTCGGTACGATATTGACAATGGCAATGTTGATATTCTTGTTTTACTTGATCGTTCGATTGGGTTGATCACAAAATTCTTCTTACGAAACTGCAAAGACTCTTTAACTTCTCCAGCACGTCTAGTTGTTTACTGAAATCGTATCTTAGTAATCGTTTTCAGCTAGTCTGTCTTAATGGTGAGTACTCATCACCTTTGGCTGTCACTAAAGGAGTTCCCCAGGGATCGATAATGGGACCGCTTTTATTCTCATTATATATTAATGATCTTCCGGACTATTTGGAACACTGCAAGATACACCTTTATGCAGATGATGTACAAATTTATCTCGGAGGCTCTTTACGGCACATTGAGGAAAATGTTTCTAAAGTCAACCATGATCTTAATAATATCTATAAATGGGCAACGGCCAACAAACTTTTAATTAATCCACAGAAATCTAAATATCTTGCTATACATAAAAAAACCGTTCATTTAAACATCAATTTTGATATTATGTTAAATAACCAGAGAATAGAATGTGTATCATCTGCAAAAAATTTGGGAGTTATTTTCAATAACAACTTGGATTGGTCTACCCATATTAGCAGAATTTCTGCTAATTTATATTTAATGCTGAGAAATTTGTGGCCTACGCAACACATGACGGCTTTGAAAATAAGAATTTTGATTGCCAAAACCTATTTAATGCCACGATTGTTATATGCATGTGAAGTTTTTGCCAATTATGATTCCCGAAGCAAATATTTACTGCAAAAGTCCTTTAATAATATCGTTAGGTACGTCTTTGGCCTACGAAGATACGATCACGTCTCTTCTTTTTCAAATTTGCTATTTGGTATGCCTCTAGAAAGCCTTATGAAGATTAAGAAGTTAATTACATTACACAAAATAATATATACCAAGAAGCCATCATATCTTTACGAGCGTCTTCATTTCACTAGGTCGAATAGAGCCAACAAACTAATTCTTAAGGTGTCCAGCAAAATTGATATCGAGGTATAGATGAATGGTACAGATGACGAAATGGAGAAGTTAATTACTTAATGACCCAAATGCTGTCTGGCTTTTTCTGGAAGTAGAATGGGAAAAGCTGAAGATCAAAATTGTTTTTATGGCGATGGAGATTTTAAGAATTATTATTAAAATGCAATTTTCGACAAAGAACTGGTCATTAAAAAGAACGGGTTGTCGCATACTGCCCCTATATCATTTCTCCCGTAAACTATGTTTTCTGTATTCCACCACAATGCACTGTATGTATAAGAGCATCCCCTGAGTGTTGGTAAGACGGTAAGACGAGGGACATACGTTTTTTGGAGAGATGGAAAAATGAGAGTGTTTATTGATGGTACCAATTTTTTGTGTGAGGGCTTTAGAATTACCTTCATAATGCCAACAAATCACAGTACAAAATATCAAATATTAGACTAGACGGTCAGGTTTTTATAACTGTGCTAAACAAGGTTTTAAATTTTATCGAAAAATCTTTATTCTCTTTTTTATTTATTCTCGTTATATTTAAGTTATTGTCGCCATTTAAAATTCAGAAGACCATCATGCAATGCCCTTAAAGTTCGTTATCTATTTCTATACTGTTGGTAGTCGCCTATACGGTTTGCTCGTTTTGTCGCTTAAAAAAGTCTTTTCAAAATAACAATGAAAGACGCCGCTACACATTCATAAATCAAATGAAGACTGGCATGGCTCTTTCAACAGGACATAATAAAAATGAAACAGTTTTTTTGATGTCATGTCCTACATTAACAAGTAATTTTTTCCCCCTTTTCTTTAAAATTTTTATGTTTTGCTTTCTGCTTTCTGTAAAACAAAGTAATAAAATATTAAAAAAGCAAACGAATCTAAAAACACAAAGATAAACGCAACCATAGCAGTTAACACGAGGAATTATTGTGAGGCAGAGAAATTAAACCAAGGATTGACGACAAAGGGGAGTTTATTCAGAAATAAATCTAAATTAGAGGAATAGTGTTTAAAAGCTATTTATTTGATTTTTGCTTTGCTTATAGAAAACTGTTTTTCTTTCTTTAAAACTAACACACTTGGGCTAATGAACTTTAGAACCCTTGTCTACATCTGTTATTACAATTTGAGTTTATGTTGCCGCCTTCTGTTTTCCTTTTCAAAAATTAATATGAAAACACATTAAATACAATTTAAAGATGCTTTTACTTTGTAAATGGTATATATTTATAAAATTTACATAAAAACGTACAATACCAACTAACAATAGCAACAAAAAATCAGGAGTACATTTGTTTGTTTGCAGATGTTGAAAAGAATTCATTGTTTGCATTTCAAGATAATTTGTTTTCTTACTGAATTTTTATTATACTCTGAACTAATGCCTTCAGTTATGATAACAGTCTGAAATACCTGTGTATATATGTCACCTTTGCCTGTGCTTTAGAGCGGGGTTAGACTATGGTTCTCCCAAAAATAATTTAAACAATAAAATGTTCGGGAAACCAAATTTGAATAATTTGTTTTTAATGCGGTGACAAATTTGTTCATAATGTAGATGCCACAACACTATTCACGTATTAATCCGCAAAATATATTAATTTTGTTCTCCGTAGTCAAGTAGGCAGTGTGTTAGCTTATGGGCCATGACGTGGTTCTACCCGTGGCTCAGACATCTCGAACAAAACGAAAATATGAAAAAATATTTCTTTCGGCGACTTACTCCAAGCAATCTTCTGACAAAAACTCTGAGAGTAAAACAAAATTTTCATGAGAAGGTTATCGAATCTTTCGTTTGGAATTGACGTTAAACAGTATATCGCGTCACTTATTGATAAAACTTGCACACACAACATGCAGTTGTGAGAAGCTAGGTTGTAAACCTGACTCAAGGGTAGGTAAGAAAGTTAGTGAGTAAGTTAGCTCTGACAGCGATTAAGTTAGATCAGGTTAAACCAAAAAGCAATAGATAAACAGCAAGCGAAAAAGCGAAGTGAAGAAAAAAAATCAAAGGGAGAACATATAAAAGAAAAGAGTGATTGCAGGAAAAGAATAAGAATAATAGCTTTCCAGGTAAAAACATAAGTTAACTTTTTGGGGCCTTTGAAAACAACCCTATCAAGTTTCTTTAGCCTCTTCCTCTGCATGACAAGGCAGAGATACTGTTTTGGGCACCTCCAGATTTCTGTAAATATTTTTTCAAACATAAAGACGATGAAATGTTAAGAATTCGACTCACATGACAGTCAAAAAGCTTAGATATGCAGAATTGGAAGCTTTGTTCGAAAGACAAGAAGATTAAGCAGAATTATGGCGAGTATATCAATCTAGAATCCTGCTCTCGTCTAAAAAGTTAACACACTACCTATTATACTACTACACATAAGATACTCTACGCTCACATCATATGCTTAATGGCTTAATTTTTAAAATTTCAACCTGCGTCAAAAGTCTTGTTGAAGAATTCAACATTAAATTCTTAAAATTCTGTCCTCGTTATAATATTTTCGTATTTCGTATTCATCTTAAAACATTCACAAAGGCACCCTTTTTTATTGTCTGGTTTTCGTTGCTTCCTCTTTAGCAATTGTTATGATTCTTTGTACTAAGGCCGTTGGCTAGAATTACTTTCTTCAACATGGTTTGCTTGTTTCAATTATCTAGTGTATAAGGATTACTGGTTTGTTACATGAAACATTATTTTTATTTCAAAACCTCCATTAAAATGTTTGGTTTTAACCGCCTTAAGTAACACACAGATAAGGAATCACAATGAATAGGCCATGTTCTTTAATTACATTTTAGTTCACTTCATTTTTTTTAAAGTAAGTTTTCATCTTGGCTCTATAGGTGAGGATTACATGGCAAGGGAAGTGAATAGATGCAAGCCACAAGGTGCTGTTCTTTCCCCCTTGTGGAATTTTGCAGTGGATGATCTGGAGCCAGAACTGCAGCTATAAGATTCTTTGATTAAATGGATGATCTGCTCATTATGGTATCAGGTTTTGATCCGCACACTCTGGCTTTGAGATGACACCAGGCACTGACGCTTACAACTGAATGGATTTCATCGTATGGTTTAAGTGACAATTCTCGCAAAACGGAATTGGTGCTTTTTACCAGTGCATATAAACTTACGATTTTTAACTTAACAATATTTAACGGAGTTCAACTTAAATATCTGGAGGTGATTCTTCAATGGGATTGATTAATTCGGTCAACTATGCGTGTTCAAGTGTGCTTTGGTAATCAATGCTAACACTTCAACCACTCCTGTTCCGAAGTTCTCATGAAGAGATACCATTATTGATAGGGCTTAGAAAGCGACAATAGCACTCTACACCTGCAAAAGAACCCTAAGCAAGATCTGGGGTCTCAGACAAACCCTCTCATACCGGCTCCATCGGGTCGTGGTGGAGTCAATCTTGTTCTTTGGTGTATATGTCTTGTCAACGGTGTGTGACCACCAATGCCACTGCTAATTGATAAACAGAGTACGCAGGCTGTCAGCTGTTCTGATCACCAGCTGTTCCATTCCAACTAAGACAATATTTGCTATACTCAATTGGCTCTCCTGCAATCTTCTGTTAAGGCAGAAGGTTGAGTTGGTGGCGTTAAAACCCAATGGACTACAGACATGCTGCTATTCTGGGAAGACAAAGCCATAGCCGTATGGTCGATTATATGATTCCTAACAACTTTCTGAATAGAACATTCCATTTTACAATTCCAACAACCGACTTCTGGTCTGAAGATCCGCTGGTTCTCAATGGGACCATTGAAGTTTACATTGTAGTCTCTCAGATGAGTAACAGGGTGAGTTGTGATACAAAATTTTGATATTAAACTTTCTTATATGTGGCCCGACTACTGCGGTTTTTTCAAATAGAGGTCATGGAAATTTTGAAAGCGGCACAATGCTTTTTCAGTTAAGGCAGGATTTTCGCTGAAAATCTGTTTATTTACTAAGGTTGCGATTAACGCCCTGGTGATTATAGTTTCAACGTCCGTCATTCAAAGTTAACTCTTATTTGTACTTCGAGACATAGAGATATCGTTAGAATATGCATTGCTGACGACCCGGCCATATACAGCTCGCTATATCTAACATGTATTTCGATTCCTTAGTAACCTTGGATGTTATATACACTTATTATAGGGAATCTCAAACTTTTTGGCAGTAAGAGGGTACGTGCTTTATTGTTAGGCTGTGCTGGACAGCCAGACACGCATAGATAAGAAAAAGTCTGAGTTTATTCTGTTCTTAAAACCCACGGCCATCTACCGCACAATAACCATTCGTAAAGGCCACTATCCTTTCGGTAGGCATGCCAAAAAATCTCCGCATTTCGGCAAATGCCTTCTACAGGAACTGTGGATCTGAGGAGAAAGAAGAGATTGTCTTTCACTTCTTAAGTCAATGCCTAGCTCTTGTCATAAAGAGACCGGGGTTTTTGTCCTCTCACTTTCTGATATCTCAATATTGTTGCAATAGCAAGATTTTTTTGGTTTTATTTAGGAAATATTTCATCCCCACAATGGATCTAAATGTTGAATTAAGTGGCACCTTTACCATAAAGGGATGTGCAACCTTACTTAACCTAAAGGCAATTCTTTGATTGTTGTATTGTGGTAATCATAGATTAATTGAAGACATTGTAAATACATTGGCTATAATGGGTAATGAATGGTATTATTTGACCAAAATGATTTGTTACAACGTATCCATTAGAATTACGGTATTGAAATAAACAAGAATTAAAACAATGCTTCATTATTTCTTTTATAATTTCAACTTTCTTTGAATTTATGATAATGAGAAAAGAATTTTAAAATGTAAGAAAAACAAAAAAAAACATCTTATTACACTATAAAACAGGCCAAGTAAGATTACACAAGCAAAACACAACAAAAAAAATCATAACAAATAATAAAATCTTGGTAAAACAAATGCCAACATACCTCTGCGTAATTCTAGGGAGAATCTTGTAGTCCTTTTAAAATTATTTTTTGTTTCTAATTTTCTTTTTTGCATAGCCTAGTAGGTAGTGTGTTGACTTATTATTCGTGAGGCCACGATTCGATTGCTATTGATTTGCTCAAGAGAATATGAACAAGTGTCTAAGTATTGCTTTATGATAGCCCAAATGTAGCAAAGAATGAAGAGCGAAAACAAAAATTGAGGATTTTCCAATCCATATTCAGAGTACATTACGTTTAGTGTGGGAGTTATATTGCAGTTCCATTTCTGAAACCTCACTTTTAGGTCCCAATGTTTGTCCTATTCATGTAAGCTATCTTCTCAGCACGTCATACTTAGGCTTTGGTTTTTAGTGTAAACCAGTTCAATATCGCAGTTCAAGTCACCGTAGTCTAGCAGATAAAGTGTTGGCTTATTAGACACAAACCCGGGATTCAAGCAAAACGAAATATGGAAAAAATTATTCTCTCGGTAACCCCCTCCCTGCAGTCTTCTGGCAAAAACTGTGAGAGTAAATAATATTGAATTTACTTAATTGGTCCTTTCAAACCATTAGTCAGAATTACAACCTATCTTCTCACAACACCCATGTTGTGTTGTGTATTAATTTAATTCACGAGCGGCTGGACCTACAACTTAACGTCGACTTCGAATGCCAGATTTGAGAGACTTTCATGGCGATTTTATTTACTTTTGGAGTTTTTGCAGGAATACTGCTGAGAGGAATTTGCAAAAAGAAATATTTTTTAGATATTTCGTTTTGTTCAAGGTGTCTGTGCTGAGGTTTGAGTCACGGTATTTTCCTTTCATTAATTTTCCATTTCAAAAGTTATTTGATTGGTACATATTTTTCAAATAGATATGTATGGTGCAAACATTACCATGTAAAAATGTAATCTGCTGTTGGCATTAAAAACGTTTGTTTCCGTGGTATGGATGTTAACTCCATTTTCAGTAAGAAAACATCAATGCAAAGCATTCAATTGGGTTTACTAACAAAGCATAAATAACAATTATAGAACTAGGGCTGGAATTGTAAGGCGTAGGAACTGAACTCTTTAAAAAATGTATTCAATGCCATTCACATCTTCTGCCAAACCTGCCTTAAGAATTTAAAATTCTTTTATTTACAGCAAACTATTTCCCATGTAGTAACCACTCACTTTCTCTTAAAAGTTTCTCCTGGATTCCAATGATTTAAAAATCACTACGATAGAAAACGAAATAAATATACGAGTATAAAGAAGCAAAAAAAAAAAAACAGACAGAAAATACTTACAAATCCACAAAATTAGTTCTGCTTTTGGTTTTCGCAATATGATGATGGTAGTTTAGTACTACACAATCAGAAAAACGTTAAAGAGCGAACATGGGTGTACTTTTCCAAAAACATCAATAATGGTCAGCAATTTGAGTTACATGGTTGGCGTTTAATCACAAACAGAGAGAGTAAGAAAAAAGAAATATAAAAAAATCATCACCGGCAATATTTTTCGCATATGGTATTGATGATTTTCTTAAAATTTCACAACCCCATGCATTTATTTGTGAAATATTGCAATCATTAAAGACAGCTTTAAGTTTTCTTCACTGTTTGTACAGTATTTTCGATTTTTTGCCTACGATTGGTAATTTATGTTTTTGCATTTCTTTTTATTACAGACGTTACTGATGTGCAGCCATTTTATCTTACCCTGCCTTCAAGTGGTCTTGTTATTTATGGCATCTCAAACTCAGTTTCAGGGATGGTACGTGGGAGTTCAGTTGTATTGGTACTTGTAGACGTTAAAAAGCGCGATTGCTCAGATTGGGCTTTAAAAAAACAAAAATAAACTAGTAAGGAGTGCATACTAAAAAGTTCTGGCATACCTTTTACTATAATTAAAATAATTAATTGTCATTATAAACTTTGGTTTTGTTAATCAGCCTCTCTACCTTATTGAACACGTGTAAAGATTAATTTTTATTACAAAATTATGTCTTTTGAAACTAAATGTTGAGTACTTTGTCAGAAAAGCTAAAATAGGAATTGTCACTGAAAGTTTTTTTTTTAGAAACATAACAAAAAAAAGATTACCCTTAAAATATAAATATTGTTTAATGAGCGAAGAGACACATGTGTAAAGTCGCCGTATTCTAGTAGGTAGTGTGTTGGCTAATTAGTAAAACGAAATTTAAAAAAAAATATCTTCAGCGACTTACCCTCAACAGATTTCTAGCAAAAACTCTGAGAATAAATAAAGTTGCCATGAAAACTTTCTCAAAAACTTTGTTGTTCGGAATCGGTTTTAAACTGAAGATCCCACCTCATGTATAAAATTAACACACACAACTTATGTGGTGTAAGAAGCTAGGTTGTAACCCAGACTGAATGGTAATTTTGTTGGCTTTTTTCTAAATATATTGGTAAGTGTGATTAAATGAAAGCCAGTGAAGTTGCAGTAGTAATAAGATATTTAAGATAATAACTGGTAGGTACAATTCAAAAATACGCGGACAAACGTTAACAGAATTGTTATTTCTTATAATGCGAGATGCAGATAAGTAAAGCCAGCTAAAGAATTGATATAAATGACGTTTTTATTGCTTACAGCTTTTAACTGTTCCGAAAAGCAGTGACTGGTAAAGTGAAAGAATATGTATTTTTCATTTTTATTTGCCACTTATATTTCCTTTTGCTGTTTTGCCATACTCGCTTCCTTTTGTTAAAATATGATTTTATCCCTCTTTATTGTTGTTATTTTTCAATATTTGTCGTTGTTGTTATTGTTGAAAAATAGCTTACCGTTAAAAATTCCATTGCTTAATTGGCATTACATTCGTTTTTAAGGACTCTAAACATATGGTGTTCATCAACATTATTATTATCATCATTATTATCATTGCTATTATTTTTATTTTTCTTCTTTTCTGTCTGTTGTCTGTGTTAAAAAAAAGAAAAAAAAAAAGAGAAAATAAATAATAAAGAAAAAAAAAAAATGGAATGTAAATAAGTGTGAATAAACCTGTAGACGTGTATATACAATATGAAGCAAATACTCTGTTCCTTCACATTTAAAAAGACTACAAACATAGTGGGAAAATAAATTAATTTTCCTTTGGAGTAGTTCTGTTAAGGATTGAATGAATACAACAAAAATGGTTTCTTTGCTATGATTTACTTGCATCTACTCTGTATTGAACTAGGAAAATATGTAATGGGAAGAAAGAAAGAGGATGTAGTGTTTGTGGACATTTTTATTCTTTTTATATGAAAATTAACAGGAACGACTTCTGCAGGAAGAGAGTTCCACATACATATGTACTTCGACTAAAGAACGAAATCTGTCTGCAGTGTTCAATCTACTGGCCAAGCAAACAGAAACGAATGTGCATTGCGAGAAAGACGAGAGTTACGTAAGAATATATGATTTTCGGCAACAAGTCTTTTTATTTTGCTCGACTGAAACAAAAGCCACATTGTGAGAGTGTTCCAATAATTCAATTCAATATCCTACCGCCACTAATGAGCACCTTCGTACTCTCGAGAAGTATCAAAATAGTCTGCGACCCATACGTGAGACTTGTAGATATATCATTTTCGATATATGTACATATGTATGTAAGTGGTATAAGTAATATGGACATCAGATGTCATGAAGCATTTCTAGCACGGTGTTAAGAAACCGAGACACTTAAATGCTACTTTCGACACTTTCAAAATGTTCTGGTTCCATCGAACATCACATTGAATTTTTATTCGTAAGAGATTTGATTGCTTCTTTCTAGTGACACTTCGTTCAGGATCTCCCTGTAGTATGGTGGGAAACAATGAGAACAGATAAGACCACAAGACAGAAAAGTTGTAAGTTGTGCTTTCAGGAGCCTTGCAACACAATCCACAGAATTAGTTTTGACTCCACAAAACCTATTTCGGATGCTAGAATTCCTGATATACATATATACATTTTTTATCATTATAACGTTTTAGCCAAGACTACGACCTAGCTTGTGACATCACTTACATACATATGTTGTGTGTTTAATACACGAGTGATGGGACCTACAGTTTAAAGTTGACTCCGAACGACAAATTTTTGTTAAACTTGTTCATGACAATTATATTTACTAGATAACGGTGACTCCTTACGAACACACTTTTGTTTATAAACATAGAACTCATGTATAGTAACCCAGTTTGTTAAAGTTTCCGGTTTAATTTCATATGTTAAGGGGCCTAACAATCTGTTATCAGATATACATATATATTCGAATTTCGAACAATGCCTGTAAAATAGACGGTTGTTTAACCATGAGCATAGTCTTTTGGTAGTTTCTGTTCATACCAAATAGCAAAGCTCTTGTTGTACTGCGTATAGTTTCTATAAGTCTGGCACCTCAGACAACGTATGCTTAATAAAGTGTGTATTATTACACAGAAATCGTATAGCTTATTGACATAAAATTTTTTACATACGTACATATGTACGTACGTACATTTTATTTATGCATTAAGTGTGTTTATTCTCTTTATCTTGTTCTCTTTTATGTTCCATTATATGTTTTCATTTCATTTCTTCAATAGCTTTAATATTCATTTGGTAGTCTGTGAATGTGTGAACTCCTTTGCAATATTATTGATAAGCATTCTGTTCAATCTATGAGGATTATAAAACAAAAAGTATGTAGGTTTTAAAAGGTCATATTACTCACATATACAAATAAATAGGACTATAAAATTCAACCGAAATGAAAAATTATATTTTAAGAGAACTTCCCCGAATTTGATGTGATAAAGTTCTATTAGTTTTTAGAAATGTTTTTAAATCAAACTGCGAGGCTAATGAGGGTGATAAGAAAATCTTACCAAAAAAAGTATTGTTCTGCTACTTTTATAGATATTTCTCTGGATATGAGATAAAATTTAGTGCACAAATTGAGACATGTATGTACATGCTATTAGTTTACCTATTAGTTTGTACTTAAATATGGAGATTTTATAAATTCCTATCAAGCAATCAATACAAATGTTTTCCAGAGTAGTATATTGGATTCTGTTAAATATTTGTCTGTTTTCTATAATGTTTACTCTCAATTTTAGAATATAAATGAAAATCTGTAACATTTTTCTCTATGATTTTTGTACGTAAGTTCTTATCGTTTAAACTGGCCTTTAAATGTATTTAATGGTACTTTGCTTTCAGATTTGAAAACCAAATTAGTCAATATATAGTGTCTTTAAAAAACGATTGAACTTTGACAGCTGATAACGTCTATCTTGTTCAAGCTATGTACATACATTTATCAAAGTAGTTGTCATTTATTCAATCATTTTTACAATTTACAGTGGGTGACCACAGAAAACGATGAATTAATTGAATGGTCACTGAAGGCGTTGGCAACTGATGGCTAAGAGGCTTATTCCTGGAAGTCACTATTTGGTATAAATTTTGGGATGATGACGTCTTTGGCCAGCACACCACTGTCAACGGCTAGCATTATCATAGATGGACACTTTACAGTACCAGTAAAATTTCAGTAAAAATTGATTTTTACTGATTACTGAAAAAAATTACAGTATTCAGTAAATTTTTACTGGTAATGAAATTTAGATTGCATTACCAGTAAAATTTTACTGATTACTAAAAAAAATCAGTATTCAGTAAATTTTTACTGGTAATGAAATTTAGATTGCATTACCAGTAAAATTTTACTGATTACTGAAAAAAAATCAGTATTCAGTAAATTTTACTGATTACTGAAAAAAAATGAAGTAAATCAGTAAATTTTTACTGAATACTGAAAAAAATCAGTACCAGTAAATTGAAATCCATTATGCATTACCAGTAAATTTTTATTAATTATAAAAAAATTGTCAACATTTCTAATAGATGTTATTAGTAGAAATATTTATATACATATTTGTAAAAAACAAAAATTAATATAATTAATTAATTAAATTATTAAAAAAAAGATGTAGCTCACTGGGTTTGAACCGATGACCACCTGATTTCTGATGTATAACAAGGTGGAACTCTCTGTACGATTCCGTTAAGAAGTTGTTAGATTACAAAACAAATTTGCCGGAATTGTGCTTTCGTTTAAGTTTTTAGCCGAAGTATGCGCCAAAATGCAAGAAGATTTGAGAAATATTTTTCAACTCAGCCTGATGCTTGGGATGCTATTATTGCAGCTATTTCTGTTCCAGAAATAAAATTAAGATTTCTTAAAGCTCTTTTAGAAACTGCAACAGAACAATCAGAAGATGAGGTAAAGAAAATGTTTAATAATTACGTAATAAAATATGGCAAAGTACCCGATGCTGAAACTCGTGTTTTACCACAAAAACCGCAAAAATCATTTCTTGATTTGGGGAAGAAAGCGATGGTATAGTTTTTATACTTATTTTTTATTTAAATATTCATTTTAATGTATTTGTAAATCTATTCACTTCTTTCAAACAGATGTTAGTGTACCGCGTGTTTCCAGTGAATCGGGAAATTATCTACAAGAAACCATTCTTTTCCTGGCCGAAAGAAAAACGGCGACCAAGTGCTTCAAGACTCACATTGCAATAAAAAATTTGTTTCTTAAATGCATTACCCCATTGCCTTCGTCCGCCCCTGTAGAGCGATTATTTTCATTCGCTGGAATTGTAAATCGTTCAAGAAGGCAGAAACTCAGCGATGCAAATTTTGAAATTTTGGTCTTAAGAAAAGCTAACGGTGAACACTAATAAAAATTTAGTGTATTTGAAAATCTTTTTTTTTTTAAGTATGTTCATTAAATTCCTATTAAGAGAGTGAAAATAAAAAATATGGAAAATTTCTATTTTAAATCATCAAAAACTATATAGTAAATGAAAACTTTATTAGTAAAAACTTGTAAAAAAAGGTAAATGTATAATTTTTGATTAGTCGATATTGTAAAATATTTTGATTTTAAATTGTTCTGACAATAATGTAAACAACAAAAGATAATTCAAAATAGAACTTTTTGCAACGATAAAAAATACTGACAATTTTAGTTTTTTGTTCTTCTTGCAAGTTTTTTGAGTTAATGAATGCTTTTCCAGTAACATTTGTTAATAATTCAGCTTATTGAACAGAGCAAATTTTATTCGAATCCTTGAACTGTAGGCAATTTTTCCAGATAATAATTCCACTAACATGTAATTAATAAATTTTACTGATACTGATTTCTTTCATTAATCAGTAAAAATTTACTGACTTACTGCATTTTTTTTTTCAGTAATCAGTAAAATTTACTGAGTACTGATTTTTTTTCAGTAAAATTTACTGAATACTGATTTTTTTTTCAGTAATCAGTAAAATTTTACTGGTAATGCAATCTAAATTTCATTACCAGTAAACATTTACTGAATACTGAAAAGCTTAATGCATTAGAATTATAATGCAGTATGCCCATGTATGAGCATTATAGGTCAATGACTACCAACTTCTTTCGGTCTGAATTGGTATCTGGACAACTACGAATGTGGTTTCAACAGGATGTCGCTACTTGCTACACATTACATGCCATTTGGGATATTCGGCATTGTCATCTCACATTGAGGTAATGCGAATTGGCCTTCGAATCATGGTTTTCTTAAGTCGTAGATGTATGCAAATAGGAACCCAAATACAGCGGCCCTCACAGACGATATAACCCATGCCATCGGTTAAATTTAATCTGATTAATCGCCAGTATCAAGGGAAATAGAACATTTCGGGTGCATTCCATCCAAATAAGGTTGAATAATCACTAACAAAAACAATTTTTAAGATAATTAATGGTTTTTAAGGAAAATTTAACACATTCATATGAAATTGACCACAGGTATCATATGTATTTAAGGATAAGAAGTTTATGGTAAACGAGCTACCGAAAAGAAGTGTCTAAAATTCATTTGTTTTAAATTAGGGAAAACTGATCGTCATTTGAAAAGAACTTTTCTATGTGTATGTAGAATTATTAAAGTTCTCGTCTTCTTTCTACTTTCTATTCATAAATAGACTTCAAGTTAAAACATCTGTTTGATAAAGAAAACAACTGGGCTATCCTTTTGCTCTGTAGGACCAAATGTATTTAATGATAATTTAACGAAGGTCTCTGATCGTTATCCAAGCATAACTTCCAACATCAATTATAAGTTGCTCATTAACAGACAAACTTTTCATTTTAACACAACAATTAAAAATTCTACTATCTGGAAGAAATAATAGCTTGTATATGTTTCTTCTTATTCCGCCCTTGCCACTTACAGTTCGGATCTATCAACAAGCCATTACTATATGCATTACATACACACAAACATACATAATTGGTCATTACAACCCAAGTTTCAGGATCTCACACGATTTATGTTGTGTGTTTTAATTTTATATATGAGTAGCGGGACCTACAGTAAAGTCGACTCCGAAAGATAGATATTTTTGAGTAACTTTTCAATTGAAATTTTTATATATTTTCAGAGCTTTTGCCAGAAGTCTGCTGAGAGGAAATCGCCGAAGAAATATATTTTTATATTTTATTTTGTTGGGGATGTTTGACCTGATGTTTGAGCCTTGGCCGCACGTCTAATAAGGCAACACACTACCTACTAGACTACTGCGACTTCAACTCCATATTTTAACGACAATGAATTTATCAATTTTGTGACAAGTTATTGAAAAAATTAATTTTATGTAGACATTATGAATAATTTTCCCCAAACATTAATGCTCATGGGATAGACAATAATTTTCCACATCAGCGGAAGATCATATGTTTATACATACTCGTACATACATACAGCATTCTTCTTTTGTCTCTTTTTTTGTTTTTTGGTATCGTTATGTTATGTTTATGTTGTTTACAGACTATTTTATTATTATTTTTTTTTTTTGAAGACAGATAATAATCTGTAAGGGCATTAACGGCTTTATGTGGCGAAATTTTCTAAAATTTAAATATTGTATGCCGTTTCCATTGTGCTTAGCATTGCAGGCCATTAAATTATTTAACACATGCGAGTCAGTGAGATTGTGTAAGTTTTTCCTTTTTTTAGAGATAAAAACATCTGGCTTTTTGCATAAAATGTTTAATTTCTTGAACAAAAAATCTTTGTTAAAATGTAAATAAAAAGAAAGAAAAATTCAATTTGAATAAAATGTTTGCAAATTATCTTACGTTAGCAAAAGCAAGAGCAGAAGCATGTGCGATTTCATTAAAAAGTTATCATTTCATTTATTTAAATCTTAATTTTCGTGGAAAAGATAAAGAAGTTTTGTTGCGTTCCTTTATGCATTAATAATTAAATTTTTGTCTTATGAATATTAAGGGCCGTTATTACAACTTGCCGTTAAACTTGGGTTTAGTTAAAGGTACCTTTAGCTAAAGGGAACTGTAAAGTTACCTTTAACTGATTTTCGTTATTACAACTTACAAATAAAATAAAATTAAAATATGGCAGTGCCGGAGCAAAGTCGATAAAACTGCTCAATTAAACAAGTTTTTTTTTAACGCAGTGGCAACAGCGGACTTCGTTTTTTTGTTGTATATGCTCATTTTGTTTAAATTTGAAGTTGCCATATCGAAAATAGTATATGATATGGCAAGTTCAAACATAAAGTGACCTTTAAATGTTAAAGGTAGGATGATCTTCCCTTTAGCTTAACGATCACTTCTATCTTATTGGGTACTCATAATAATTAAAAACAATTTATCTGCCCGTTAAATTCCTCCCTTTAGTTAACGACAAGTTATAATAATGGCCCTAAATGGAATTTTTAATTAAAACTTGTAAACGGAAAGCAATATTTTTTTTTAATTTCATAATGATCAGACAATGACAATGCCTTATTGACAGAAGCTTTGTGGTATTAAATAATAAAATTAAGGTTAAGATATTAAAATTAACATTTTTTTTTAAGAAAATTTTCCCAAAAATTTTCTCAGTGTAATAGTTTGCCAGTAACTAATCATGACTTGTTTTCGTTGATTTCGTTAACAAAGAGGTTATGGAAAATTAATAATTTTTATAAATAATAACTGGAATTTACGTACATACATACATACATAATTGGTCATTACAACACTTTAGTCAGGATTACGACATAGCTTCTCACGCTACCGATGTTGTGTGTGTTAATTTTATACATGAGTGGTGAGACCTACAGTCTGAATTCGATTCTGAACGACAGATTATTTGACAAACTTTCCATGCCAATTTTATTTGGTCTCAGAGCTTTTGCCAAAAATCTGGTGAAAAGAATTCGCTGAAGAAATATTTTTTTAATATTTTGGCTTTGATGTCTGACTTATGGTTTGAACCGAGGCTTCATGTCTAATAAGCCAACACACTGCCTACTAGACTACGACGACTACACATTCACATTATACGCTTGTTAAATATTGATTAAACACATTCGTTATTAAGTCATTAATATCAGTTAAAGTTTTAAATGCGAAAAGTGCGATAACAGCAATGATTATGGGTTAAAGAAAAGAAATATAGTGCGACATTAGAAATTTGGTTGGTAAATTAAGATCGATAGAGTAAAAATTAAAATAACAATGATGCAGTCAAAATTAAACCATATAGTGGAGGCCAAAGAAAGTTTATTCTTCAGGAAGTGCGGAAAAACTCAAGAACATATACATATGTACCTTAAAGTTAGCTGAAAATTATCAAATACTTCAGAAAAGAAAGTAAAGCAACTAACGATTTCAACCACTGCTTCGGCACAACGACAAAAAAAATAAACACTTTGACGTGGCTGGTTGTTAATTAACGAAATGAACAAGAAATTCAGAAAATTTTGGCATACAATGTGCCAGAATATGAGAAAACTTGCCGCAAAAAACACACAAAGAAATGCAGAAAATTCGGTGGAAAACAGACAGAAAAAAACTGTATAAGGAAATTTACATTGCATAGTTAATTCATTACAGTCGTATGACGCTGATTACATGCGCTAACATACACGGCTCATGTTCGTGACACTCTGTCGTTTCAGCAGCAATTTGGAAAATGTTTGAGTATGTCTAACTCCCACTAGCATGAGTGTTTTCGATGTCATGCAAATGCAAACGAAATTCGAGTAGAACATTACAAAAACCAAAAGGGAAATAATACTGTCGCCCTTTTAACAATTATACGAGATAAGATATAAAACCTTATTTTTGTGAGATTGGAGTCGTTTTACGATGACTATGTACGTATGGTATGTAATGACATATGCAAAACCAAGTAATATTCAGATCCAAAATTAAATCTTATTACATACATGGCATGGACTGAAAACATTTTTACAATAATTGCTGCAAGTGATATTATTACAATGAGGTTATAATTTCATAAAATAGGATAGGATAGATAGGATAGGTGTGAGTAGAAGCTTCTTTGAAATCAAAGCTTATTAGAACAAATATAGCGGTGTAATAGAGACAGCTCCTATTATGTCATGCGGATCAGTCAACGAAGCAAGGTTTTATTCCAATAACCTTTAAATACCTGATGGCATAATGGTCGGAGGTAAAAGGTTTTATATATGGTATGGTATATGGTAGGAGGTTGCTTTTTTATCCAAATTACACGACATAATTACCCGAAATGGTTCCTTTTAAGATAGATACAAAAATGATTCGAAAGTCGATCAGAGTCGCGGCAGACATTAATCAGATCAGTTCAGATAAGTTGTACTCAAAAATTGACGTATTTGGGACTCAGAAATCCCACACGTGGTCTTACAGAAGCGAATCCACCCATTACAAGTGACTGTTTGGTGCGGCTTGTTTAGGGGAGGCATCATTGGCCCATATTTCTTTGATGAGACGGCGCAACCATTACGGTCAATGGAGATAACTATCGCACCGTGATAATCGAATTTTTTGTACCCGCTCTACATAGTATTGCTGTGAACGATGTTTAGTTTCAACAGGATGGTGCAACTTGCCACACATCTCATGCCACAATCGATTTATTACGTGGTGATGTCAATTGGCCGATAAGAAGATGCGATTTGACACTGTTGGACTGTGTTCTGTGGTGCGCCGTTAATGAAAAGTGTTATGAAGACAAACCAGAGACAATTGAGCATTTGAAGGCCAAAACTTGTGATGTCATTGTCGAGATACAACCCCATACGCTCGAAAAAGTACACGAAAATTTGTCCGATTGAATGAGGTACTGTTAAGTCACCCTCGGCAGCCATATAAATGAGAGAATATTTCAATTCTAACCGTACCACACAATAAAATAATAAATTTGGAAAAATTACTTACTGTTTTTGTTTTATTAGGTTTTTAAATTTAAGCTTTTAAATGGACCACCCTTCATGTATGTAAAATTTTCCAGAAGATTTCATTTTTTTTTTTTAACGTTAAGGTATAGTAATATCCAGCAATGCGGACTGGTGACTCTAGTTCTTAATATGAGTTCATCTTGTAGTAGATTGGCTGCCTTATCTCTTCTTTTAAGTTCACTTTACATTGCTTCCGTTTGTGGAAATTAAAAAAAAAGAAAAAATTTTCTTGTTGTTTTTTAATCTATTCGTATATTAACTTTTCCGATATTTCTAGTAATGCGAAAGTGAGTTGAAAATAAAAGTCACGTAAATTGGTCAGAAGTCTCTTTTAATAAAAAACTGAAAAACAGATTTCTTGTTGAAAACGTATTAAAGATTTCAGGCTTGAAGAATTTAAAGTCTTGAATGAAAGAAAAATTTACAAAAAAATCAAAACCCTGCAAACACAATTCATCAATTTTAAGGTATAATAAGCTCATTTAAATGAAGAATTAAAAAAAAATAATTTGTAGATAGCTTTTGGATTTAAGAATTAACATATTTATATATGTATAATTTATTCCAAACTCTGTGTGTCCTTTTATTGCCAATAACAGTTTCTGTTTTGAAAACAAATTCATGAAATGCCCCATAAATTTTATTGTTATTTAATCATTATGTTCCTTTTTTTCTTTTTGTTTTTGGTAGAAGAAAGGCAGGAAATTAAATTTAAAACTTAATACGGAAGTTAAAGCAGAAATATAATTCAAAGTAAAATACGATCATAAAAAAAACTTAACAACAAACGTGTAATGAAATTAAATAAAAAAATAAAAAAATGATTAGCACAGAATTCCCAACATTACGGTTTTAGATAAAGACGAAAATAAAAAGAAGTAGAACAATAACAATAAATCCATTATTATTAATATTATTTTTAATACATTGTTTTAGTAACACGTACAATATTAAACAATATTTTTAAATAACTCTAGGTGATGCTAAACAATACGAGATCTTATATTTTAACAATCCGATAATTGGCTGAAACAGTATTCGTTAATCCAAGTCTCCGTAGCCTAGTAGGTAGTGTGTTGGCGAGAGCACTTGGTTCAAACCCTTGCTTAGACATTTCGAACAAAAGCTAAATATAAATAAATATTTCTTCGACGACTACCTCTCAGCTGAATTCTGGCAAAAACTCGGCACGTAAATAAAATTGCGTTTAAAAATTTCTCAAAAATCTGTCGTTCAGAGTCCACTTTAAACTATAGGTCCCGCCGCTCGTGTAAAAAATTAACACACTCAACATATGTAAGTCGTGCGAGAACCTAGTTCGTAATCCTAACTGAAGTGTTGTAATAACCATTTATGTATATATCGTGTCCGACATCTAACGTTTTTTTTCAACTAGTGCTTATTTCGTGAATGGTAACACTTAGCTCATGTCTGATTTGACAGATAATTAGTTTTATCCTTCCGCTGAACGAATATGGTTGTGTATACGCTTGAACAACGTTGGGAAATATTGCGACATTACTTTGAAAATCATAGTAATGTTGCAGAATGTGTGCGAAAATTGCGTACGGATTTTGGAAGAAGAGAAGCACCGTCAGCTCCGTATGTTCGTTATCTTGTGAAAAAAGTGAAAGAAACTGGTATCCTCATCGATAAACCGAAGCGTGAAAACCCAAAAACAGTGCGTACACCCGAGAATATTGCTGCTGTGGCAGAAAGTGTGCGTGAAGCGACATCAACATCAATTTACCGTCGTTCTCAACAATTGAACATTTCGGAGACATTATTGAGACGAATTTTGCGTAAAGACCTTGGTATGACGCCATACAAAGTCCAATTGGTTCAGGAGTCGAAGCCAATTGACCATCCAATGCGTTTTCGCTTAGCTAAGTGGGCCTGCAATCGACTTACAGAAGATGCCGATTTTGGCAAAAAAAATCATCTTTTCAGATGAAGCTCATTTTGATCTTGGCGGGTATGTAAACAAGCAAAATTGTCGCATTTGGGGCCCAGAAAACCCGCACGCATACATTGAAAAGCCGACGCACCCAAAACAAGTTACTGTTTGGTGCGGATTTTGGTCCAGAGTCATAATTGGGCCATTTTTCTTCGAAAATGAGCAAGGAGTGGCCGTTACAGTCAATGGCGATCGTTATCGGGCCATGTTGAACGAATTTTTGTTTACAAAAATTGAAGAGGAGGATATTGTCAACATTTGGTTTCAACAGGACGGCGCTACGTGCCACACAGCCGAAGATACACTCGATGTTTTGCGCCCTATTTTTGAAGATCGCATTATCAGCCGCAGAGCTGATGTCGTTTGGCCACCTCGGAGCTGCGATTTGACACCGTTGGACTATATTTGTGGGGTGCCGGCAAAGATAAGTGTTACGCCGACAAGCCAGAGACAATTGACGCTTTAAAGGACAATATTCGTGAAGCCATTGGTGAAATACAGCTGCACACAATCGATAATGTGCTTAAAAATTGGACCGATCGTGTAGGCTACTGCATGGCCAGCCGAGGCAGCCATTTGAATGAAATTATTTTCCATTATTAACCGGAAGGATTGTACTTTCAAATAAAAAAAGAAATTTGAGAAAATATTCAGCAGTTTTTTTAAAGCATTTTCAAAAAAAAAAAAGTTATTTGGCGGACCCTTACATAGTATGTATATTCTAAATTTTTATTAAAAAGTCTTTAAGACATGATATTCTTTACGGATAGCCACAACCATAATTCCTTTTTCTGTTCTAAGTAAATAGCCATGTGTGATCTTCCAACAAGGACATCCGAACTTTGACAGTTGATAACGGGCATATTGTTGTCAAAATAGATGTGTTTTACCAAATCACCGGGAACCACAGCAGACAACAACGTTGACTCTAATTTTCATCGAAAAATTATTTCCATTTCTGCACAAATGAACAAAAAAATTGTTGAGTTTAGGGTGATACCAATACAATATAAATGGATTTTGGGCTGGCGGAATTATCGGTCTATTTATCTTTGAAAACAACGTTGATCAGGCCATCAAAGTCAACGAAGGGTATTGTTAATCGATGATAAACGAGCTTCTGTTGGTCATAAATGTGGACATGTGGTCCCAAATCAGGCACTCAGCTCTATGCTTAAAGAAGACTCTATATAAACGGAAGAATTACAGTTTCAAAGACGAGAGTTTATTGATTTCTCTGTCAAGAACGTCTTTTTAATACAGAGTGAAAAGTTGTAATAAATGACGAGGAACACCTCATTGAATCACCATTGGCAACTTTGTTTATTTATTCCAAGCATTTAAATGAGTTATTTGAGGCATTAGACTTTTTGTTTTTATTTTTGAAACAGTTTACTTTTGTTCAAATATGGTAGGTTCAAAATGTGTAAGAAATATTTGTATTAAATGTACATTCATTTAGTATTACAACCTAGCTTTTCACATTGTTGTCTGTGTTAATATTATCCATGAGTGGCTGATCCTATAATTAAACGTCGAATCTGAACGATAGATTTTTGGGAAACTTTTCATGGCGATTTTATTTATATCCAGAATTCTTGCCAGAAGACTGCTGAGATGAAGACACCGAAAGAAATATTTTTTCATAGTTGGATTTATTCGAGATGAAGCAACCAGGAATTGAACCAGGGGTTCATAAAAATTAGAACAGATATGTATGTCAAATCTATTGTAAAAACATACTATAAGATGGATCAATAAATCTGTGGCATTTTGAACTTTCCATCTCTGTAGCAGTGTTGCCCGCTCCAAATAAAATTTCAAAAAATAGTAAGTTTTACTATTCTTGTTCTTGACAGCAGAGCATTGCGTAATTTGAGAAGAAGTGAATTAATTGAAAAACTACATTCAAAATACTTAAGTCGGCGCCCGTATCTTCCGTCAATACCTCTGTCCACAGAGGTAAGCCCAAACCGCCCTGGTGGAACCAGGAGATCGAGGATCTCCGTCGATCCAGTGGCAAACTCTTCAATAGAGCAAAGGCCACCGGTGAATGGGCACTTTACAAAGCCAAAAAGAGGGAACTTAAATACGCTGGAAAGAGTCCTTGATGGAAAGAGTCCTTGATATTCACATTATTTATTTTTTTATTTTTTATTTACCCTTATCTCTCGGGTGGAAAAGTCCTTGCACGTTAAAGAATACACTCTGGCCATTTTCCTGGACATTGAGGGTGCATTCAATAACGTCAACCCGGACGCTATAGATAGGGCTCTTAATTCTCTCAACCTGGATCAGAATCTGGTCAGGTTTACTGAGCTCCTCCTCAAATCAAGAATAATAACCTCCATAGTGGGGGCCTCACAGTGTCAGAGAATTATCTGCAGAGGAACACCACAAGGCGGAGTTCTATCTCCCCTTCTCTGGAATCTCGCAGTCAACTCACTCCTGAGAAGACTTGAATCCTCTGGTAATAACGCCATAGCCTACGCTGACGATATTGCCATAACTGCGTCGGGAATATGTCCGCAGACTCTGTCTGATAAACTAAACTTGGCGCTATCAATTATACTGGACTGGTGCGGAGTTTTTGGATTATCCGTTAATCCCTCCAAGACAGATACAATTCTTTTTACTAGGAGATACAAGGTCCCGGCCTTCAACCTCCCTAGTATAAACGGGACCAGGCTCACGCTGAGTCCCAAGGTTAAATATGTGGGCCTGATCCTCGATCCCAAACTTAGCTGGAGGGCAAATCTGGCTGCCAGGGCTCGAAAAGCGGCCTGTGCTGCCTACTGTTGCGGCAGAGCAGTCGGATCTAGATGAGGTCTTGGCCCAAGGGTCATGCGCTGGATCTACTCTGCAGTCATCGAACCCAACTGCTCTGGACAAGCGGCACAATGTCAGACTCCTGGACGGAGTCAGAAGGTCCGCGGCTATTCGCATCACTGGTGCTCTACGCACCACCCCCCACAAAGGCCCTATTCGCTATGCTTAACTGGCTTCCTACTGAGCTTCTCGCTAAGCAGGTGGCTAAGTTCACTGCGACAAGACTTAATGCCCTGTATCGTTGGCGCGTCGTCCCCTCTGGTCACTCCTCTATTTTGGAGATTGACCCGGTGGCCCCACCGGATATCGATTATCTCCCTGTGGAATACTGTTTTGACAGGGGTTTTAACTTCCTGATCCCGAGCAGAAGCGATTGGACTTATGACATGACCGTCCCCCCGGAACTCCTGGATGTATACACCGACGGCTCCAAATTCGATTGCGGGGTGGGTAGCGGAGTCTACTCTGGGAGATTGGACTTGAATATTTCACTCCGGCTGCCGGACTATTGCAGCGTGTTCCAGGCGGAGGTAATGGCCATCTACCGGGCCGCACAGTGGATCTTCGCACACGGAGTTCCTTTCACCCGCATCTCAATCTTTTCTGATAGCCAGGCTGCGATAAAGTCTCTATCGAACGTTGCGGATAATTCTAGGATCGTCAGGGAATGCCGCCGCTGCCTCAACCTTCTTTCTGGGCGATGCAGTGTGACACTTATCTGGGTCCCCGGACACTGCGACATTCCGGGAAACTCCAGAGCAGACGAGCTAGCCAGGGCTGGCGCACTTCTTCCGGAATCCTCTTCAATTAACTTGGGAATGCCACTTACCTCGTTCAAACTGGCCATCGCGCGGAAATTCTCCCGGGACGCCAACCTATCCTGGATCAAAGAGGAGAACTGCTCCACCGCTAAGCTCACTTGGCCCTCAATGGATAGAAGGCGCACCAACCAGTTACATGGACTTGGTCGTAATGTCATCTCGATCACAGTGGCCATGCTTACAGGTCACTGTGTTATGGGTAGACACGCGGAAAGAATGCGACTCCCATTTAACGATTTCTGCCGTGGATGCAGATCCGCTGAGGGAGAGGAGACTGTTATCCACTTTCTATGTCAATGCCGGTACTATTTTTGTTGCTTTCGAATTTGCTTTGGATTAAGACGAATGCTGTTGACAGGCTCTTGTTCATGTTTCTTTACCCAACTTCTTATTGTTGCAAAAGTCGTTGTGGTACATTCAGTTTGTATTGTTGGTTTTAACACTTTAATTACACCAGTCAACTAAATTAAGTTAAATATAGCATGTACTTTTGTTTGTTGGTTCCATTTAATGTTGCGAGTTTTAGGCTGAGAATCCGCAAATTTAACAAAATATTTTCTGTACATAATATTTTCAGTTCAGTTTGGATTTGATTTTTCCTACTGCGTGAAATTTATTTAAAATTTCCTTTTATGTTTACCGTAGAATTAGTTGAAAACTGGTGCACCAATGATTCTGTTTCATGTTTATATATTCGTAGGTAAACCGGATTAAATTCAAATTAAAATTTAATTTTTTGTATACGGTCTAGAGCAACACTTATCTGTTACTATTTTCTTTTGTTTTAATATTTTTACTATTATTTTTATTTCTTTTTATTCAGTATGTTACGGTGTGATATTTAATGTTTTCAGTTTCCTTAAAAACTTTGTCTACAAAGTTTAATACCAAGAATATTAAGTAGCAGCCATATTTTATTAAAACTATTGCTTTAAAGAAAAGACAACAACAAAAACAAAAATATTTATTTAATTCTATTTTTCTTGAATTTCTTATTGCCACTTCAGGCTGCCACAACATGCTAAAGTTAACAATGAATGACAGTCAGAAACGAGTAGAATGTGGTTACTACATCTATTCACATTTTCTCTCTCTCTCTCTCGATTTTTAATTATGACTTATTGAGTTAAATTTTAAATAATGTTAAGGCCACAATGCGTATGTATGTATGTGAAGCTATATTATGAAGGGCTATACAGGCTATTCTAAAGTGCTCCTCTATGCTTGCTAAATCGTTTCATTCTGTTTCAATTAAAATTAAGTAATTAAATCAAAAAGTAAAAAATGCTAAAATTTAATTAATTGAAAGGATAATTCATTATTATTATTGATTGATAACATCGTAAAACTTGCTATTACTGCATTCCAAAATTTTGCAAATTCGTTACTATCTGCACTTGTTGGGACTAGAGATAATTTTACACGTCATTTCCCTTGATCTTTATTGGAAGGTCTTAGTGGCTAACTTAAGTATACGGCTATGGGATGAATGAACAATAGCATAAATCGAATATTGGTCACGCACATATCCTGAAAGAAGTTAGGACTTTCGAGAACAGTGACTTCATGCTACCGCATTACGATTTTTCAATTAGATTCCATTCCAGACGCCAAACCTCAGGTCGGACATCTCCAACAAAATGAAATATGAATAAATATTTCTTCGGCGACTGCCTCTCAGCAGATTTCACAACATAAGTGGTATGAGAAGTTAATTCCCAACCCTGACCGAATGACTACAATTACCAATTATATATGCATGTATGTATGTATGTATTAGCAGAAGTCAGCGTAGACGTCTTTGTCTGCATTGGAAGGACCAAATCGAGGAAGCCCTGCCATTGGTTTGTGTAACCAATTGGCGAAGGCTCGCAACAACTAGGAAGAATGAGTTAAGGCAGGCCGAAATCCGGATTGTTAGTGGCCATTTCAGTAAGTAACTAACTTTTGTCGGTTTGAAAAAAATTGGCAGAAAGAAATTTCTTATGTTATTAAAACATTAATTTTTAGCGAGAAAACATACTAGCTAAGGCTTGGGCTGTGCTTGTGAAATTAGCACAAAGGACGATTAACGTGGTGGATGCACCCAAAGATGCTTTTTCCCAACGAAAACATCAAAAAGCCTACAAAATAATTTTATTTGACCGCATTGTTGATTTATACAAATGCGAGCTCATAATCGTCCATCAACAACAACAACAATAAAAAGAAATTAATTCCGAGCAGAGTTTGAAGATGTTTCACTTAAAAATTTCAGATCAAGCAAATCTAAAGGATAGTAAGAAGAGTGCACGCGTTAAACTGATTTGAAAGCGCTCAAAGATGCAACATTCGATTGGCTTGGTTATGGCTTCAGCATTTTATGATGCGTCTGTTGTAATATTTGTTGCCTAGCTAGTATTGCAAAGCGTTTCTGAAGTACTGAAGGTAACTACCAACTACTACTTTTCTAGCAAACTGTTATATCACGATCTTCCCATAGTTCGCAGATAACGGAATAAATTGTTATCTTAATAACTCCGAGCGATTGCTATTGCTTGAACTTGACTGATGAATGAGGCTTGGTTTTTAACACATTCAGTAATTTCTGACAGTAGCTCTAATAACCATTTCTGAAACCAAAAAATTGTACAGCACTTGGCAAGCGACATGGTGAAATAATGAGTGTTTTTTGTAAGTCTATGATAAGAAATCTCATACTTTTTCAATATATTCATGAGGACCTTATTTGTATACCCGGAATGTATTCAAGAGTGCCCAACGAAATATGCAAAAATGTGCCTAATTTGTTGGCAATAAAAATTTGTGCTTAATTTAAGAAATGGTTGTAAAACTTAATGATCCTTTCACCGTTTATCTTTAATCACAAGTTAGTTTCTATGCTTTGTTATAAAACATTTCTCTCAAGGTGTGCTCACTGAAAGTTTAAGTATTTCGTTTAATATTAGCTGCTTTGAATTATTTTAGGCGATTTAAACACAGAACCGTAGTGGTTTATTTTTATTTTTAGTGTCGCGTATTAAATAACCAGAAATGGCAGACGTTAATTAGCTTAAGTGTCTTGCTTAAGGCAAAAATCTTATTGTCTCTTAAAATTATTTTGGCATACGGCCAAACTAAAGTTCACGTTTGTAGGGTTTAAAAAAAGTTCTTTTTTTTCAATAACAATAATGAACTCTTCAGCAAGCGATGAAAGTAGAGGATATTTATTTTAGTTACGGTAAAAGGTAGTCCACATGGTTTCTCTTGATCATATGACTTAAAATTAATTGTTTTAAGAAATATTTAGTAAACCAAACAGTAGAATTACATCCACACTATTTTTTAATACTTAATAGTCGCTTGAAAGTTAACTGATATTGAAACATCTTTTTAGACTTTCTTTAAAGTCGTGTTGTGGAAGACCTAACCTTTTTAACCCCTCTAAGCCATAAAATTGTGCCTAGTTTTCACTCAGTTTTACTTAAATTGCCTAGATCCCTTTTTTGCTACGTTAAAACCATAGAAAAATAAAATATTTCGTTGTTTCCCATATTAAGAGTCGTCAATTCGCTTTGTATTCTCTTTGCGCTCTGCTAGAAGGATACTACCGAATCAGACTCAGCTCATCTGATACTGAATGCAGAGACTCACGAAGACTGAATTCTTATCTGGTTCTGGAATGCACAATATCGCCAAAGCCATTAAAGCCCAACTGACTACCAATAAGAACTGAATAAGTCCTTTGTATTTATATTCGGTAATACAATATGTCAGTTGATAGCGTGTTGTATAACACAACATTTCCTTTATTCCCCGGTCTAAAATAAAAGATAATCCAGAATCTAGAACGTTGGAAAATGGAAAAACAGAGGAAATAGGTATTAGGTGCAGGTGCTTTGGGGAGTCCTTACACGCCAAAGAGGAGTAATATCGGGTGTTGCATTAAGTGCCTCCTACCTTTAAATTTAAATAAACAAAAGTGTATGTGAGACATCATCGAACATTTAGTCTGAAATATAATATCATTCAAATATCCGCCACGGCTTCTCTGGATAGAGTGCATCCGAATGCCAAATTTTCCATAAGTCTTGCACATAAATCAAGCTGAATTTGACTGATGGTACATGGTAGTTTGTGGCTTCTGCGTATACACCTGCGACTTATGAAAACCCTACAAGAAAAAGTGTGACGGGCTCGAATTACACATTCTCGGTGGTCAGTTAACATTACCTCCAAATGAGTAAAGCATGCCCTCAAACCGCTCGCGCACAATATTCAATGTGACATGAATTCTGTGGTATTTAACGCCGTCCTGTTGAAACAGCTTGTCCCATACGATCAGTTGTATGTTGCACTACCCTAAATTTATAGGGTATCCCTCTTACGTCTCCGTCATTTGCTCTGACAAACCCTAGGATGCAGTGGCAATTCCTTGAACAACTCCTGGTATGCACCAAAGTGTTCCTTGAAAGGATGCATTAATGCCTCACAGGATTTAAATATATGTTCCGATGATTCATTCTCATCGCTACAGACACTACATGTTGTGCTCGAGACAATTTGCATTTTGCATAAGTGTACTTTGAGTCTGTAGTGTTCTGACAAAAGCCCGGTAGCTAACTTTAGCTTATTCGCGCCTAGTTAGTACTCAAATCTCTTTTCATTTTAATTTCTCAACAGAAATTTCGATTGTCTTTGGTTTGAGAAAAGTATTCACCTCTTTTTATCTTCCCTTTCGTTAAATATAACTTTCTAAACATCAGAACAACCACCCCCACCCCCTCGAAGGGTTCTGACCCAATTTACGACGTCGAAGCTCCCTTTTTCGCAAGCTCGTCTAATTGCTTATTACTGAGAATTTACTACTGGAGCCCAGTAGCGGTTAACCTTATATTGGACTTCGTCTATTCAGTTTCCTCACATAGTCCCAATTGCCTTCCATTAGTCTGACCATTATTTTATGCATGCAGTGCATAACTTCTCGGTTGCATCCCTAGGATTTCTCTGTAAACCCACTTCTCGTTACAAGTTATGAAAATTTTAGACAAATGAGTTATCAAAAAGTGATACTCAAGTCAGAGCTCTGGAAATCTAAAATAAACAGACGCCGGCAGACATCTTGGACATGAAATATAGAAAAACACATCGGAAGAGGCCACTGGAGATGTAGATAGCGGAAGAACTTCGCTAACGGTGATATAGCAATTCTTTATCAGCATTTTATGCAATTTTTCAAACTTCCCTTTTTTAAATTGTTAATGGGGTGAGCAATACAGAAATCTTTGTGATAATTCGCATGTTTTTGGCACATATCACGTGTAAAAAATTTTATTTTTGTATATTCATTCGTTTACTATATGTTTGAACGCTTATAATTTTTTTGATTAAAAAATTCTGTTGAACTGTTGTTAATAGGTTCGTTTTTTTTTTTGTAATTTTCTCCCTGTTTTATACCGTGTTATTGGTGGTGCATTTTTAGTCCTGTTCTTCTGCTGAGAGTATATTGGGTGAAATGATTGTCAGCCTTTGCCATGACGACGCTGAAAACAATGATGTCGATAATGACGATGATGATGTATTTGAAGCACTACAACTACAATAACCATGAATAAAACATTGTTCTTATGGGTTTTAAAATGGTATTTTAGGTCATTTCGTATGAAGGAAGAGCTTTATTGCTGTTGTTTGTTCGAATTTTGTTTTTTTACGTACGTATGTAGCTATATATACTTCTTTGAGCATTACACTAAATAACAATGTACATTAAGCCAGTTTCCCAACAATGACTTTAGGCTAAAACCATGAAGCGTTTTGTTTTTACATACGTTGTCGTGTATGCATACACATACATATAAACGTTTTCATACTGTATTAGCCGCGGCTTTATTAACCTTGTTACAACATATTCGGTTCGGTTTATAAACAAAATGAAAAAATCCTGAGTATTGTTACATTGGATGAACCTGTCAGGAAGATTAAAAGGCTTATTATCAGAATCCTGGTATTTTTATAAATAATAACAGGGGAGCACAATACATAATACATAATTAACATATCGTAAGTATAGTCGCCGTAGTCTAATGGGTAGTGTGTTGGCTTATTAGGCGTGAGGTCACGGTTCAAACCCCCGGTCAGACATCTACAACTAAACGGAATATGAAAATTTATTTTTTCGACGACTTCCTCTCAGCAGATATCTGACAAAAACTCTGAGAGTTAATGAAATTGCCTGTTCGTAAATGCATTACTGCGCTGCATAATATGATTATTTTGCGCTCACACTGCTAATCACATGTTGATGATCCTTCTTTTTGCTGATTTATTTGTTTGCATTTACGAACGAACAAACACTGCAGAAATGGAAAAATTATTAATAAATATGATTTTTGAACTGGACGATAAAACAAATGAGAAAATGTTGTTAAATGGACAAAAAAGACGACATTTAAGGAAGAAAAAAAGAAACTTTCTGTTAAAACTCTCATTCTCTCTCTCTCTCACTCATTCAATGCATCAGCCATTTTTATGATTAGTGTTTTGTGTTTATTTGCGCATAATATGATTTAATGTTTGACAGCTGCAGTGCTGCCAAGGTTTGCATTTATGAACATAATGCGTGTAATATGCAGCGCAGTAATGCATTTACGAACAGGCCCTAACACACATAACATAAGTCATGTGGAAAGTTCGATCGTAACCAAATGTGTATGTAAGTGCTTTAGCTCAAAAGGGATCGAAGCATAGCTGCCAGATGAACGTAGCATCAAATCGTCAAATATTTGAGAAAACATCGTCAAAATCGCTAAAGACGTTCATTGAAATCGTAAAAAAAACGTCAGAAATAATAAATAAATAAATTGAAAGGTTTTAAAAACAAAAACATATAAAATCAATGTTAAGCAGCAATAATATTGCATCAATAATATTGCATCATCTTTACCCATGTGTGGTGTAAATATTAGGCATTCAGAAAATCTTAACGTTATGGGCATAAAAATTCAGTGTAATGTTCGCTAGGACTGACACATTTTTTAGTGCGTTGGTTTTTAATAAATGTGCAATAAATACTTCACTTTATCTGATCTTCTTACATAGTATTTACACCATTTATAACCGACCGAGAATGGAATACAACTCTCATGTATGGTTGGTCCTTAAGGTATATTTAGAGACTTCTCAACCGTTTACAGAAGAGGCCATAGTAGCTCGTTAGTCACGATAGTGTGTTCAACTCCATTAATTCATTGGAGCATCGTTGCATTGTGACTTGTGTTTCACTGTTCTATCGCTACTACAACGGATATTGCTCGAGCGAAATGAGGGGACTTGTTTATGAAAATCATGTATTCCTACGTAACATTCGAACACTGCATTACAGACAAAGTTCCTTTGTTAGACGGACTATTCGTATGTGGAACTCCCTTCCTGCAGAGATCTTTCCTGTTACTTAGGGTATAAAAATATTCAAACCTAGTGTCCATAAACACTGCTCCCTCTTTCCTCCTTCCTATAATATATTTTCCTAGCTCCAAACACAATGCAATCCCCTGAGTGTTAGTCGTAATAAAAAAAATAATGGCACTTGCCTTAGGTCTTTCTAGGGTAATATGAGAAGCTATAATCGAATTTTTAAAATTGTCTGCAGCTGCAAATGATAAACTATGCTCAACTACGATGTATTCGAAAATAACTTAAAAATATAATACTTTACTCCTTATTATTACTAGCATAAACTTCCAACAGTAACAACTGCAAAGCAAATTCGAATCTTAAATGTAAGTTTTTATTTCTAAAAATCGTCAAAATAAGGGCATAAATCGTCATGTCGTCAATATGATATTTTTGGAGCTCAAAATCGTCAAAATGACGATAAATCGTCAAATCTGGCAACAATGGATCGAAGTAGTGACACATTTTCCGTTAAGCACCAACTTACTTCTGTTGAGTAGATTAATGACTGTAAGTTTTCACAAATTTGTAAATAATTAGAATACCCCAAAGTGTCTAGCATTTATTAGACCAGTAGAAAATCTTTTGCAGGCCTTTCGATTGACATTTTTACTAAAAAAAAGTTTGCCTGGAGTACCGGCAATAAGTGAGCGTCAAGAACATAGGGAACATTTATTCTAAACAAGCATTAATTTCTTCAAACAGCATCATATTCTTTCATCGCGTAAAAGATGTCGAATTTTGTACCAGAAAAAGAGATTATTTTGCGAAAAGAATTAATTTTTTATTTTCATTTGAATGCTTGCCGAGGCATATGGTGATCATGCCCTATTAGAAGCAATATGCAGAAGATGCTTTCGACTCTTGAGAGCTAACGATTTTGATGTGAGAAATTGAAGAACGTGGCAGACCGCCACCAAAAAAGTTTGAAGGTATCAATTTGCGAACGATAGAAGATGCAGATGACACTTTATGTCAGAAACAAAATCGCAGAAATGTTAAAGGTTGTACATCGTACAATTTCTAACGGTCTAAAAGCTACAGGAAAATACAAAGGTCTGGAAAATGGGTGCTTAATGAATTGAATGACAGACAGATCGTAAACCGAAAAATCACTTTGCTTCAAAAACACGACAGGAAATCAGTGTTGCATGGATTTATTTAAAAAATTCTAAATCATACGTTATTCCAGGAAACCAACAATTTTGGCTGCAAAACCAAATTGATTAAGCAGGACCAGATGATGGGACCAGAAAGGAGTGTTGTTTCACTACAGACGATAAATGAATAAATTAAACCATGCATTGTAACTATCAGAATGGACCACTAGACATGTCAAGGTAACTTTGCAACATGAAAATGCATCCGCACACAAAGCTAAACCGCTTCGGGATACAATCAAAACACTGGACTGCCAGTTGCCTTATTCACCAGACTTAGCTTCTTCTGATTTCTATTTGTTTTTATCTATGGAATAAACTTTCGGTGAGCGGCACTTCGATTCCTACGAGGAAGTTGAAAATTGGGTGACTATTTGGTTTGCTTCAAAAAGGCGAATAGATTTTTTTTTTTTTTGGAGTGGAATACACTAATTTCATGATAAATGGAAAAAAATGTGCAGCCAGCAATGGCCAATAGTTATTTACATACCTATTAATTTATGTAAAAATAATAATAATAATTAATTTTTACAAAAAGTTCTCATTTCATGCTGGTACACCCTAGATTTTGTAAAAAAGAGATTACAAGAAAAAAGTTCAAAACTTGTGCCTTGTGCCTTATGCTTATTCTTAGGAAACATTATAAATTTATATGCCATACACGTTAACACAATCTGTTTTCTTTTTAAGTAAAAATAATTATTATTTTCTTATTTTCAAAAGTCAGTAGACAATTTTATTCCAATTGTTTCACACACGAAATATGCCCAGGGCTTGAAAATAAAACAATAAAACCAATATTTAAAAAGGGTGCGCCATAATTTAAATGACTTGAAAATGATGTCGGCTATTTTAAGATTAATTTTTTTGGGTAACATATGGTTGACTGTAATTAAATTTTATGGGTCTTATGCTTCCACTTACACAACCATGTTCGTAGCCATTTACATGCGAACACTGTTTTCTTGTCATTATCAGTAAATGAACCCAACATAAATGAAGATTCTAATGTATTCGACAACTTAAGTTAATTATTTGAAAAGTGGTTTTTATGGATATTATAGTAAGTGTATATTTTTACACTTTTGTGTTTAGTTTTTTTTTATGATATTTATGCTGTTGTTGGAGAAAGAAAACTTATTTATTGTGGGTGTATAAAAATTAAGAAAAGGCCAGGAGATATTGTGCCATAAATCGGCGAATTAGGGGTGAATTTTACTGTTTGTAAGGATCCGCAATATATTTGAGTATCTTATTCAAACAGTTGGGATCTAATTCTCGCATAGGACACTCAGTTATGAATCCGACAGCGGTGTCGTACCAGAAGGAGCCCCGAATTGTATAGTTTTAAGATTATTATTGTGTAATGGGTTTGAAAGGATTCAATTGTGAGTTTCGTCGATGCTTGTTATACAAACATTACACTTGAAGGATGTCGGAAGCAGAAGAATGCAGAGTTAATGAGATTAATATATGTTCCGATGAGTCCATAAATATCTGAACGAAAGTGATTGACGATCGTTGTAAGTTATGTAAACTTTTCACACAGGAAGAAAACGGAAGTTTTTAATTGATTTTCCTGAATGACTTTATAGTAAGAGATTTTTACCGTCATGAATGTAACCGTAACATGTTATCAAGCTGCATAAGGGTATCTAGTGAATATCACTCCTTTTCGTCGAATGTGACAAGTGTAGTAGTAAAGTTTATCCCCATTGGTATGATGGCAAAGTTAGTGACTAAGTTATAACGTGCTCAGGTAAGCTTCACAAAGCTAGAAGACATTAATTAAAGTCATATAACGTTGTGAGAAGTTATCGATATTATAGAAGCTCCGCTTTTCTACTACAGAAACGGTAAGAATCCATTGTAGGTTGCTGAAAGAAATTGTAAATTTGGGGAGAAGATTCACTCCTGCATCCAATCTGATAATTTTGATGACAAAGTTTATCCTTGCTCTGGTGGACCAATCACATAAAAGCCTATAAAATCATGCAAAAAATAAATGAGAACGACACATAAGCAATAGCCATTCATCACCATTTGAAGAAACCTTGATTTACAAGGAAGTTCTTGGTTTATGTGTCACATTCACTTGAATAGAATGAATTTTTATTTGGTATTCATTACTAAAATGCAAGAAATAGAATCATTTCTGAATGGACAACTTAAAGTGGGTTATGTATGGAAATAATTCGTGGAAAAAACCACAGGCAAAGCAAGTGCAAGCTCTTGCGGATGGTGTTGAAGTCAGAATTAACGCCAAAACAAGAAATATTGTGTCTGGTGGGGCTGGTAGTGAATTTTCATCATACTACCTGATCAAACGATTGATACTGAGTGAGACTAAAACAGGCCAAAACTGATCAACCCTCGTCCACACAGATCATTGATGGCCCAACACAAACTGAAAATTTTATTCCCTTCCACCTATAGATTACCATTTGCTTTGATTTTCTCAGAACTGTCTTAATGGTGTAAATTTAAATTCCGTAAAGGTCAGCAAAATGCAGTGCAATTGGTTTTAGTAGTTCAGAATGGATTACAACTTTCTGTTTCCACCAAATACAGAGCTGTAGGTTTTGCTCGTTACCCGTGCTGTACATATGATTTCTTGCGCTTGGGGTTTTTGGTTTTTCTTTGTCGAACAATTTATTTCAAAGCTAGAAGAGACCATTGTCGGATCATGTTTTTTTCGTGGAAATATGTACAGGGTCATCGATTCCAGCCCTGGAAGAAAACGTTATAGCTTTCATTGGTTAATGGAGCTGATAAAATAAATTTCGTTCATTATCTTATCGTTGCAAAGAAGAATTAATTCAAACTCAATGAAATTATGAGCAAGAAGACAGATTTCGTCTGCATAATCTTCATCATCAATCATCATCATTTAGACGTCATTGAAATGTCAACAGTTTAAACGTCAAAATATTTAAAATTCTTTTGATAAACTCAATTAGAGTACGAACATAACATAAAATAACATTTGTTCGACTAATTTACAACATCTTTTACAACAGATTTCAATGGCTTTCAATACTCAATTATAATCTAATTAAAGCCGAGTAAACCATTATAACATGTGAGTTCAACAATGAGTTGTAAGACATGATAACAAATGTCGTTTTGTTTTAGCATTCGTAAATTAAGGAGAGTGCTATTATAAACGACTTAATGAACTAGCAAACTATAATTAGATCCGCTTACAAATGAAATACAAAAGCGTTCATACTTCTTCATCTCAATGAAGATGAAAAAGGAACCCAAAACAATACGCATGATTAACTAAAACTGAAATTTGACTGTTGATGTTTGGCATTCACAAAATCTGCTTTATTATCAGCAACAAGCAATGACAACAAAACGAAAACAAGAACTAAAATATTGTTTATGCTTCTCGAAAAGCAAGTAAAACTTCAAATAAGAGCACTGGCAATATGTCATGAACAGTTTGTTTTTAATTTAACTTCAATGGACAAAGTTTTTGATTTTTATCGATTTTTTAAATTTCTTCGACATTTGGTCAAGTTGTACACAGTACAGACACTACCATGCGTCAGTATAGCAATTTGTTCTCGGTGGAATGAATACCAAAGACATAGAGGCCGTGATCGAAGTTTGTTGTCTTATTAAACCAGAGCCTATGGTTCAAACCCAAGCTAATGCTAGAAACACAATAAAAGCAACGCTGCGAACACAGTCTACGTCACGCAGCTTAGGAACCTAAGATAAAAGAAATCAGGTACAGAAAAATTAGTTGGATTGCCCATATTATCAAGAGTGAGCACGACGGTACATCAAGAAAGACAATCCAGGGTCTAAGAACATTGGAAAAACTGATGAAAAAATTTCAGAAGCGTTTGGAAATCCTTATGCTTCTTTCATCAAGCGCTTTCTACCTTTAAATTTAAATAAAGAAAGTGTGTGTGATATTTTGTTTAGTTCAAATATCCACCCCGGCTTCTCTAGATGGAGTACATCAGAATTTTCAATTACACATAAATCAGGCTAAATTTAATCAATAGAATGGCTTAAGTTGGCTTTGAGGATCGCTGTGACTTGTGGCGTATTCACATACTCGTGCTACTTAAGAAAACTGACATTTTGGAACGCATTGGTTGTTTTTGGATCTTATGTGGTTTGAGATCGTCCTAAATTCGATATCCATATTCCTGTACCCATTCGTCTAGATATTATGACGATAGTAGTGATCGAAGCACACGGAAAGAACACCGAAAAGAACTCTCATTTAGTTTTTATTATTTTGTGGCTCGAAATTAGTCAAGTTGTGTTCCGCGAAATGCTGATTTCTTGTTAACCACTCGAAATAGAGTGCTTCGGATTTTCCAGCACACTCTCAGGGATAGCGGCTAAGTTTTAGGCAGATGTTGTGTTTCGCCGACGTACGGGTTTTGGTCGATTGTTTGCTGAACCTTTGGGCTAAAATTTATCCGCTACATTTTGAACAGTCTTCCTGGTAGGACGATTATGGCGATAATAAAATAGGCTAAGCGCATGCTACGTTATTCGAACAATTTTGTTGTTGCGTGCTATATCCATTCATGGTGATTTGGCAAAACAAACTGAATAAATAACAACTTATTTGACAGTTGTAGCTTGAAGAAGATCAACTGCCAAAGTTCGGAAGTCTGTTTTGGAAGAGCTGATATAGAAGAGTGATATTTAATAAGACCCATGTGCTGGATGATACCAAACTTCTCTTAGAAGTCATAAAATAAATTTCAAATTTCACAAATTAAAACTAAAATTATTTGTCTCAAAGTGGTAGCAAACATCATAACAAACGTAGAACTCACATTAAATGTTGGTGTAGGATATTAAAGTCAAACGTAATTGACTGAAATTGAAATTTAGTTTGGTTGGCTGAACAAATGGATGGCTGAATAATTGATTGGTTGAATGGTTTGTTGGACTTGTTGAAGCAATGAATGAAAAAATCATTGAATGATTTGCTATCGTAATGCTTCTCTCTTCGCATTTTTTTATTTATTTTTTTGTATTTTATTAGAAATTGGTTCTATTTGTTTCTTTTTATCTTTTTCATAAATTCATGAGATGAATAAAAATCTGTTTTAGCAATTTCGATTTAATCCCTTTTGTTTTTCTGCATCAATTATTTAAATATTCAATACAAAGAAACAAATAAACAAACTGAAGGTCAGGCAAAGAATTTGTTTATTAAAAAACTTTTCACTTTTTATTTATTTTTTAATTGTTCATTTTTATCTTTCGGATTTTTCATTGAAAATTTTGTCTTTATTTGTTTAAAATTATTTTCTTAGTATAGTAGATCAAATATAAATTATTTTTTGTTTGAATTGTATTATATTTCCTAATTTCTTAATTCTAAGAAAATATCTTTGAATGAGAATTTTCTACTTTTCTCTGAACACAAGAAAGAGTATAAAGACGTATTCAATGAGGTTTAAGTTTCAACTTGCAACAGTCGGTAGTAAAAGCGATTAGCAATCATAAATTAGTTATAAAAAGAAGTTTACAAAGTGTGTTTTAATACTTGTCTAACTTTTATAGAAGTGCCCAGAACGCTATTTCCTGTCTAAGTCTACAAAATTTCCCTTTTAAACAATACATTATATTGTTTGGAAGAATGAAGTCTCATTAATTGAACTCTACTTAAGTTCTCTGATAAATTTTAATGTGACTTGAGGAAACTCCATGGGGTCAAGCGGTTTCCGCAGGATAGGGATATGCGATCATAGCTCCCTCGGAGCCCCCAGCCTCTACCCTATCAAGACCGTTAGTGCGTGACATCGTCACATCCTGCTAGAGGTGGCCCTGCCCTTAACAAAACACTACGGATCTAGACTGGGGAGTCAATAAACACCTCCCTCTCAGCCGGGGTGACTATGGCTGACCCCTCCCCCCTTTTGGCACGACCCTTTTCTCTTCTTTCTGACCACTCCTACCCCCCCATTTCTGATTTTGATTGCTCTGAGCTGGTGGCTGTAGCTTTCTGGACCTAGTTGTGTACGCATGGTAGCACCGGGGTGAAACCCAGTGTGAACGGCTCCAGGCTAGGGCTACAGCTGCCCCCGTCCCGTTAAAACCCTGGCAGGCCTCAAAGTACGTTCCTTGTCCGTCGCCGTTAAGTTGGCGGTGTAGGTTCGGTTGAGAAGACTCCCGATTAGTACCCGGTCTGGCTCTGAGCAACTGTCCCCATAAGGGCTGATGCCAACCCTCGCGTGGCCTCCCTGCATGCATAGATAACCACGGGACCATTTAAGGGTAACTACACTTTGCGGGCAAGGATAGCGGCTTTGAGTGGGGACCCACTAGCAATGAATACCAACTCTAACAGACCACACAAACCAGCGCCAACTCAAAAGAGTGAGCGCAAAGTATCCACTGTTACAGGTGGACGCACAACCCTCCCTGGACAGGCACTTGTCAAAAAGGCTGTCCCAACCTCTAAAACCAAGACCCAAGCTTCCACTTCGGTGAAACCCCGCTTGGCACACAAGGCTTCGGCTGTGAAGCCGTTCCCTAGTGTCGCCACACCTTCGACCCTGGCACCTTCTACCGAGGCACCGTCTACCTCTAAGGCTGCTGCGAACATGTCCACGCACTCTTCGGCTGCCGCCAAGGCATTGGCAGACAAGTCTGGCGAGCAAGCCCCTGACACCAATCCATCTTTGGGTGTCAAAAATACCGTGAGTGCTAGCGTTAGGGCATATAGAACTCGCAGATCAGCCATGCGGATCATTGCGAGATTTGGCTCGACTGACCCGGCTCTCCTCTCAGAGGACGAGAAGGGTAGCCTTGCCTGGGCTAAGGCCCATCAAAATGATCGCCCCCCCGGCTCTCCGATTACGGCAGAGACGGCCCCAAAGAGGCAAAGATCAATCGAGCTTAACGCTCCACTCCAGCCTCCCAAACGCCCAAAGGTGACCAACCCTAACATCCCCCCCCCCTGCAAGACCCCGTCCCAGACGTCCCGACCCCAGCAAACCTCCAAAGCCTTTAAGTGAGGTATTAAAGGAAGGTTTGACCTGGGCAATCGTTGACCAGAGCCACCCTGATGGTTCCATTGCTCCCACCAAGTGGAAGCTGGTGGAACATGCGCTCTTGGACGTCTTCCTTGGAGTAATGGACTCCAACCCTGGCCCTTCACCCGGCTGTACTGATGCGGGGTGGTATCAAGGGCACATCAAGATGATAGCTTGCTCGGATCTCCGCTCTATGGAGCTCTACAAGGAGTCTATCAGTAGGATTGGTGAAGTCTGGCCAGGAGCTAAGCTTGCTGCCGTCCCTCCGGACCAGATCCCCAACCGCCCCCGATCCAAGGCGAGAATTCCGACCGGACCATCAGACCCGGAAACCATGCTGAGGATCCTCAAGGCCAGCAACACGGACCTGCCCACCCATAACTGGAGGGTGGCTAAAGTTTCTGACCAGTGGGGTGATTACCGCGAAGCGGTGATCATTCTGAATGAGGAGTCACTTCCGCTTATCAATGCCCGAGGGGGCGTGATAAAATATGGTTTTAGCTCAATCGAGCTAAGGGTCTATAAGTCGGATTCCCGCGTTGCCGCACATCCCCCAACAGATTCCATCCCCGTAGATCCCGTCCCATCCCAACCCATCCTACAGAAACCTACCCCATCGGATCCTGCCCCATCTGATCCTGCCCCATCCGACCCTACCCCCGGACCCCTCGAACCCGTCGAAGACGTCGAGTGTAGAAGCGTGTGTAGTCATTCTTCTCGACGCTCCTCATCCAGCAAGAAGTCCAACTCTGAGCTGGTGGGGGAATTCTTCGACGGCATTGACATTGACGCGGGTGCAACCTCACCGTTGTCGGACGAAGAGGACGCTGACGTGACAGTGGTTGATTCTCTGACCAATGCTGAGAATCATCCAAATTAATCTACAGCACTCTAAAACAGCCTCCGCCGCTCTGCTCCTCCGACTGACAACCGAGGAAGCAGAGCTCGTTCTGGTCCAAGAACCCTGGATTGTAGACGGTAAGGTTTGCGGACTCAACATCAAAGGATATCGCTTAGCGTATATCCAGAACTCAGGTAAGCCTAGGGCTTGTGTCATGGTTAAGAATAGTATTAACGCTCTTCTCCTTCACAGGTTCAGCGATAAAGACACCGTCACCATGGTCGTCGAGATGAACTCGATGACCATCTGGATCACGTCATCGTATCTGGCGCATGACTATGGGCTCTCTCCCCCTCAGGAGCCCATCGGTCGACTAGTGGCAGATGCGAGACTGCGCGGAGTTCCGGTCATCATCGGTGCGGATGCCAACTCCCACCACACGATGTGGGGCAGCTCCGGTACCAACGAACGGGGTGAGTGCCTCTTTGATTTTATTATGAGTAATAACCTAGTCATAGCAAATCGGGGCGATGAACCAACCTTCCTTACTTCAAACAGAAAGGAGGTGTTGGACGTTACTCTGGTCAGCTCCGATTTCTCTACTAACCTTAAGGACTGGTTTGTATCTCAGGAATGCTCCTTTTCGGACCATAGATACATTACCTTCACTATCGACACGAACGAGTCTCCCCCTGCCATGACCCCTCCGGTCAACAGGAGGAACACGAATTGGACCATTTTTAGAGAGAAACTGCGTAGCAGCCTTCCCTCTACCCCCCCGACTATAACGACCCGTTTCGACGTGGATAGGGCTGCGGACACACTGTCAACCGCGCTTAGGGCGGCAGCCACATCCTCCGTCAAACCCGCTGCCCATAGGGGCAAACGAAAACCGCCCTGGTGGAGCCAAGAGATCGATGATCTACACCGATCTTGTGGCAGGCTCTTTAATAGGGCGAAGGCGACAGGCGAATGGTCAATCTACAAGGCCAAAAAGAGGGAACTTAAATACGCTATAAGGCGAGCGAAGAGGGCCTCGTGGAGGAACTACTGCGCCAGAGTAGAATCCTCTGCCGAAACGGGCCGTCTCCGTAAAATTCTAAGTTCCACTCACAAATCCCTTGACTGTATCCGACGGACTGACGGATGCTGGACTACGTCCAGTTTGGAGACGCTTGAGCTTCTCCTTGACACTCACTTTCCAGGTAGTGCCACCCTGGGTGGTCAGGCCTTTTATCAGGTCAACGAACCACTGTCTGGAAACTGTTCCCCCCTGACTCTCACCCTTGGCCAAGTGCAGTGGGCTGTTAGGTCTTTCGAACCATTCAAGTCACCAGGACCGGATGGTATTATCCCGGGTGACATTCAACATGGGGAGGAGATAATCCTCCCTTGGTTGCTTGCCATCTACAATGCTAGTCTTAGGCTCCTTTATATCCCTTGGAGCTGGAGAATATCTAGGGTGATTTTCATTCCCAAAGCTGGGAAACCGTCCCATACTGGGGCGAATGACTATAGACCCATAAGTCTGTGTTCCTTTCTTTTGAAGACACTGGAAAGAGTCCTTGATGTTCATATTAGGGCCTCGATTGATTCAGCGCTTCTATCCGCTTCCCAACATGCGTATACGAGAGGTAAATCAGTGGAGACTGCACTTCACTCCCTTATCTCTCGGGTGGAAAAGTCCATGCACGTTAAGGAATACACTTTGGCCATTTTTCTGGATATTGAGGGTGCATTTAATAACGTCGACCCGGACGCTATTCTTAGGGCTCTTGGTTCTCTGAACTTGGGACAGAATCTGGTCAGGTTCATCGAGCTTCTCCTCAAGTCGAGGATAGTAACCTCCACAGTGGGGGCCACTAATTGTCAGAGAATGGTTCGTAGGGGCACACCGCAAGGCGGTGTTCTATCACCACTTCTCTGGAACCTTGCAGTCAAATCTCTCTTGAGAGGGCTGGAACACTCTGGCAACGAAGTCATAGCTTACGCTGACGACATTGCCATTGCTGCGTCGGGAATTTGTCCGCAGACACTGTCGGATAAGTTGAACTTGGCGCTGTCAATCGTACTGGACTGGTGTAGGGATTTTGGACTGTCTATCAACCCCTCTAAGACCGACACGATCCTTTTTACGAGGAAATATAAAATTCCGACCTTCTCTCTTCCCATGATACGTGGGACCAGACTTACGTTGAGTCCCGAGGTTAAATATCTGGGCCTGATCCTCGATCCCAAACTCAACTGGAGGGCGAATCTGGCTGCTAGGGCACGCAAGGCGGCGTGTGCTGCTTACTCCTGCAGTAGAGCGGTCGGAACCAGATGGGGTCTTCGCCCAAGGATCATGCGTTGGATATATTCTACGGTCATCGAACCCAACCTCTTATACGGCGTTGCTTTCTGGTGGACTGCTCTGAACAGACAACACAACGTCAGACACCTTGACAAGGTCAGAAGGTCTGCCGCCATTTACATAACTGGTGCTCTACGCACCACCCCCACGAAAGCCTTGTTCGCGATGCTCAACTGGCTTCCTACTGTGCTTCTCGCTAAGCAGGCGGCCAAGTTTACTGCGACTAGACTTAATGCTTTGTCTCGCTGGCACATTATACCTTCTGGACACTCCACTATTCTGGATGTTGATCCGGTGGCCCCTGCGAACATGGACTATATCACTGCTGAATATTGTCTTGACAGATGTTTCCACTCTCTGATTCCGAATAGGAATGACTGGAATCCTAATACGGTCATCCCCCCGGAAGTCCTGGATATATATACCGACGGCTCTAAAATCGACAATGGTGTTGGAAGCGGTATCTACTCTGGGAAACTGAACCTGAATATTTCTCTCCGTCTGCCGGACTACTGCAGCGTGTTTCAGGCGGAGGTGATGGCGATCTACCGAGCCGCTCAATGGATCCTCGTCAACGATGCTCCTTTCACTCGCGTCTCGGTCTTCTCTGACAGTCAGGCCGCGATAAAGTCTCTATCGGGTTTCGTGATTAACTCTAGGATCGTTAGGGAATGTCGTCGCTGTCTAGACCTTCTTTCGGGGCGCTTCACCAGTGTCTCTTTGGTGTGGGTCCCCGGGCACAGTGAAATTCCGGGTAACTGCAGAGCTGACGAGCTCGCCAGAGCTGGTGCGCTCCTGCCGGAATCCTCTTCTGTTGAATTGGGTATACCACTTGCCTCGGTCAAATTGACCATTGCGCGAAAATTCTTTCGAGACGCCAACCTATCCTGGGTCAACGAGGAGTCCTGCTCCACCGCTAGGCTCACCTGGCCCTTGATGGATAAAAGGCGTACCAACCAATTACTTGGCCTTGGTCGTGATGTCATCTCGACTACGGTGGCCGTGCTTACGGGTCATTGCGTCATGGGCAGACACGCGGAAAGAATGAGGCTCCCTTTTAACGATTTCTGTCGTGGATGCAGGTCCTCTGAGGAGGAGGAGACTGTTATTCACTTTCTTTGTCAGTGCCCGTCTCTTGCTAGGTGTAGATATAGGTTATTTGGCTCCCCATTCCTTGTTAGCTTAACGGAGCTATCATCCATTGATATCAAGGATATAGCTTCGTTCATCAAACTTTCTGGCTGGTTTTCCAGTGCGGGGTAGTCGTGCTTCCGTTGTGCAGCCCTTGCGCTGACCAACTTCTTCCTTTTCCCTGATTGTGGAGGAACTTGGTCAGTACAGGGACTGCGTTCACCCGTGGCATCACAACGGGCCGCTATGCGTGCTCAAGTGAGCTTTGTGACATCAGAGCTACCACTCCGACCTAACCTAACCTAACCTGAGGAAACTTCACAAGAAAAACTTTAACGGGTTTTCAAATCGCTCGATCTCTTTGACACTTACATACATAATTCGCCATTACAACAATTCTGGCAGGATTACGATCTAGTTTCTCTTACCACTTATGTTGTGTGTGTTAGTTTTATCCATATGTTCCGGGACCTACAGTTTAAATTTGACTCCGAACGGCAGATTTTTGAGAAACTTTTTCATGGCAATTTAATTTAGTCTTAGAGTTTTTGATAGAAATCTGCTGAGTGAAAGTCGCCGAAGAAATATTTTTTCATATTTTCTTTTGATCAAGACGTCTGACCTGTGGTTTGAACCATGACCTCACCTCTAGTAAGCCAACATACTACCTACTAGAATATGAATAGAATATCTAATTTGGCATGAGCTGTGTGGTAAGTAGCTCTGGCCTGTTAGACCCACATGTCATTGCTGTCTAGATTATACAATTTATGGCTAAAGAAGTTAGCAATCGATCACTTATAGTCTCATTGGATCTTATGCGGATTAGTTCATCCCAAAATGGACAATATTGTTTGATCATACCCAGATCAGAATCCATTTATTGAAAACATGTCGCTGTGAATGATAGTTTACCTCCAGTTACTAGATCAGTTGAATTATGTACAGGTACACATCCAACCAAGATGAAAAATTTGCCAAGTTATGGTCTGTGAAACGCACAAATTCTTGTAGAAAACACGAAATCGTTTGGGGTGGATTCTTCTGTTAACTTACACAGATAGAACGATGTTTTCAACCTCAAGCCGCGTTGACGACCTGCTGTTGGTTAATCGTTTTCTGCACCATTTGACTGGAATCTAACCGATCGAAAAATAGACGATAGGCGGACAATGTTGGCTGAATTAAGCATTAATTTTGATAAAACTACTTTATTTTTTGCACGTGTTGTAGAATGTTATACACCCATACCACGCTTTGCTTTGTTTCGTTTTGCGTTTTTTTGTAGTTTGTCGCTGCTGAATTATCACTAATTTTCGTTAGCTTTTTGAAGTTGTGTTGTTTTGGGTTCAAGTTATTAATTTTTTTTTTCATTTTTTGAAATTTCCTTTCTTTTCCAAAAAATGACACGACTTTTGTTTCTAGGTGCGCCATGCTATGGGGATTCCCTTTCTAACTAATTCATTTTCACCTTTCACTAGCTTCATTTTCACCTTGTTTTTCTAATTTTAGAGTTCAGTTGCGTTTAGGGCCATTATTACTACTTGCCGTTAAACTTGGGTTTAGTTAAAGGTACCTTTAGCTAAAGGGAACTGTAAAGTTACCTTTAACTTATTTTCGTTATTACAATTTACCTATAAAATAAATTTAACTTTTTCAAAAATATGGCAGTGCCGGAGCAATGTCAATAACACTGCTCAATTAAACAAGTTTTTTTTTAAACGCAGTGGCAACAACGGGCTTAGTTCTTTTGTTGTATATGCTCATTTTGTTTATATTTGAAGTTGCCATATTGAAAATAATATATAATATGGCAAGTTCAAACATAAACTCAACTTTAAAAGTTATCGGTAGAATGATCCCCTTCTAGCTTAACGCTCACTTCTATCATATGTCCACTTATAATAATGAGAAACAATTTATATGTCTGTTAAAATCCTCCCATTAGTAATAATGGCTCTTAGCGTGTTATAAATTAAGTAAATTTTTTAATTTGTTTTAATTGAATTTGCTTTTTTTTTGTTTTTTGTATGTATGTAATAAAATTTTATGTTAGTTTTGTGTTTTAAATTTTTACTTTGTTCAATTTTCTTTTAAAAAATAGTTTTTCGTAACCTTCGAACCTACCTTCGATCTTAACATGCTTTGTTAAGAAAATCACAATTCACTTTGCAATTTTGTTTCAATTTGCGTCGTTTTTTTTTAACTTAACCACGATGCAAAGTGAGGTATGGGTGTATACGGTGATTTGAGAATTTGGCAAAACAGAATGAATAAATCAGAAATAATTTGGCAAATGTCGCTTCAACAAGATAGCTATTATCAACTATTAAAAGGCAGAAGTCCTTGTTGGAAGATCCCATAGAATTTAATATTAATTCATTAAAAATCTGATTATTGGCTTTGTTTACAAAAATATAAATGCGAAAATTTTATTTTTGTTGACGAAGTTTTCAGAAATTGTGGTTGAGAATATTATGCTTTTTGTTCTTTGAATTACCTCTTTGAGACATGTCTCGGGTGTATTTTTTATTTTCTGTCGTCTAGTGTAATTAATATCACAACTAATCAGAAACAAAATATTAATTATAGCTTAACTTTGAAAAAGAAATTCAAAATTTGAATAACTTTATTAAACAATCAACATTGCTGACGCTAAATTTTCCTATTAGAACAAAAAGATGTAACATTTATGGACCCAGGCACAAATTTTTATCTTAATGCTTGACAGGAACTAAAATAAGAAATTAAAGCAAATAAATGTTTGTGAAATTCAATCAATAACAGACAATGAATAAACAATGAAAATAAATAAATATTATGTAAATAACTTTTATATTATGTTCAGACATGCATTTATATTGAGTAAATCGCAATAAACGCCATTATTAATTTCAATATTTCATATAAAATGTCAATTAATTATTGCTCAATAAATTCATAAATTGTTATAATATTAAAATGCAGCACTGTCATAAGTACGTTCAGTGAGCATATTACAATATTCCGAACACTTTCTATTGATATTTGACTACTCAAATATCAACAACGACAAACAAAAAAAAAAAAAAAAAAACAAAAAAACAACGAATAAAACAAAAACAATGTTGTTGTTAACAACTAGATGTTTTGTTTACCAGCTGTCAAATGTATATTGAATAAGCAGCTGAACTGCGTATGTTGTTATGTCTAAACCAGGGGTGCCAAAAAGTTCCTTATGGAAGTGCAAACACCAATACATTTAAAGAAAAACAAATTTTTATTAAACATTTTTTGTTGTGAAAACTAAACATACAAAGAAAAAAACGTACACTGCAAAAAAATTAATTTTCATTAAGTGTTACTTTGAATTATTTGGGAGCATATTAAACATTGTGCTTCACCCTTAAAATTATAAGTAAAAAAAAAATCATTTTCCCATTTATTTTCTAAATCCATTTTGTAAAGACAGTAAAATGCGAGTGATCATACAATAATTTTTTTGTGAATAATATACGTTTATAATTTAAAACTAACACCATTTTTTTCCAAGTGTTTTTCAAAACACACTTTTTTTAAATGATGTACGAAAAACAAAAACAAAATCCACATTGATGCTCGTGTTGTCAATGTTTACCAGCAAAGTATACGAAAGTGTTGTTGCTTTGTATACAACGAAGAAAGACGAAAAAATAACAAAAGCAAAGTCGTTAGTGTATTTTGTATTACTAGTGCTGAGTCTCTATGCGTATATAAAATACACAGCCTATTGCTAAGCGCTTTTACATCAGGGATGCCCAAAGCTAAAACTGTAGTAGTATTAGTGAGCGAGAGAGAACTGCACAGAAAGAAAAGTTGTGTAAACTGAAATAAAATGTACGGAAAAAATCCAAAAAGCGGAATTTACAATAAAATTTGGAATAGAAATTTTTCTACAATGGCGGCTTCTAAAGATGCCCCCAATTGATCAGTGCGCCGAATAACACTACTGCGTGACAATGGAAGGTTTTCGATAAGCTTAAAATTAAGTTTTTGAAAACATTTATTTAAAATTTTTTTAATGAACTCCTCATCAGAAAATGGTCTACCATGACTAACAATATCCAAGCTTATTAAGCTTGATAACTCCATTTTTAACATTTTATTTTCTGAGGTTTTTTCATTGTTTTCTTCTTCAAGTAACCACTAATTCAATTTTTCCAAATAAATTTTTTTTATTTTTACAAAATAAATCATTAAAATCATCCATATCACTATGATAAGAACAATAGTGCCTTCTAAAAGCATATTCTCTACATTCCTTCAATATTTTATAACATAAAATGCATTGAGCTTCACCAAACGCATTTTTTATCATAAAATGTTTCGTAAGTCATAGCAAATTTTTTTCAGTGCTTTAAGCAAAAAATATTACAAAAAAATCGTACACCCACCACGCATGTGCATTCGTCGCTGTCTGAGTGACGACTAACCAAAGAGAATAAGAATATGTGTGTTTTTAGTTTGCGCAAAAGCACTATGAAATGGGCATCTATGTTTTACATCGTAAAATTTACAAAAACAAATGTGCATGAAGTGTATAGGGCTTGGGCACTACTGGTCTAAACACTTAAAATATTGTAATCAATAAACCGAATATTGACTCAATAAAAGTGCATGCCTGAACATATTATTATACTGAAATTGATTTTTTATGTTTAAACATAAGCAATTTGAATACAATGTTAGTTTTATTCCACTTGAAAGCTTTGCAACATGTTGCTGTGTATGACACTGTAAACATTGAAAATGTTTATAAACGCATTGCAACATCCTCCATACTGAAATAAATTTTATTTTAAACAAATCAACAGAGCTAGATGTTCTGGAACGCCTACGAGTTTATATGTTTGAAATTTTTCTAATTTTCATTTGAATGTGATGTTGACTTCAATGTTAATGTACAGATATGAACCAGATATGTTTTTGTATATTTGGGTGTCATTTGTCTTTTGAAAAAAGCAACATACATATATACATATTTGGCTATTCATGCTAATTTATTGCTCATTCATACATGAAAATTGGCAATTCAATAGAGGTAAAGGATAATATGGAGCTTAAATTATAACAATTTTGTTTTCATTACAATACAAGGGGAAAAAACTATATTTTAAGATTTAAGGTATTAAAATTCAAATCATTTTCAAATTAGAGAAAACAAATTTAGATATTAAGCAGATTAAACTGTTCAATAAATGACTAGAAAACATACTTGGAGTAATATATTGTAATTATTAAATGGGAATTAGATTTGTAGACTAAGTTTGCAATAATCCTTTACTTCAATTTAATTTTCTTTTTTTATAACTTTATTATTAGCAACATGAAAAAATTTAAATATTTAAGTAAAATAAATTAAATCATGTTATCAAACCAGGATATTGCGGCAGCTAATTAAAGTTTTATTTTTTAAATGGACTTTAAATTTAAGTTTTTGACGTATCTATTAAGAGCTTGCGAGGATTGAAAAAATATGCGGAATTGTACTTATTATTTAAATTTTTTTTTATTAAATTGGTTGCTATATTCTCTGTATTTATCTGGCCCCACAGGATTCAAAATTCTTTATATTATATATTTTGGATATTGGAAGTCGTGCAATTTCTATGAATAATTTTTACAGTTTCTGTTTTGTCCAGCTCTAATAGCATATTTTATTTCTCATTTTATGGTTTGACATATTAAGCAATTCTTTATGACCCAATAAGGCCAACATATTTGAAGAATCTAGCGCAAACATTGTTTTATAAATGTTTGTAATTGCTTCAAGCTTGTTAGAACACAGCACACTCGTGATACGACCATTCAAATTAGAAATTTTTGTATTCTTCGAAATGTAGTTTTCTTTTCAGATTTTGCTTATGAAAACTGATGGAAAATTTCGTATTTGCACATTCGTGTTAATGGTGAGTTTTATGGATCGATTATGGATGGCAACCAAACTCCGGTTGAGTTGTCAAAATTTTTATTTTTGGTATTAAAGATGGTAACCGATAACAGACAGTTTAAAATATAACTTATCAAAGGAAAATTTTTTGGCAACAACAAATTTGTGATGGTCAGTTGGAAACACAACTGAAGTTCGATTGGCAAATCAATCTTAAAACAATGTCCGGCATCCAGATTTGCCATTAATTTTTGTTACTAAGTCTAGTTGTGAGTCACTTCCTGGTTTTGTTTAGGAGACAATTAAAAAAGGAACTGCCAGCCATGCGATTCATTAGGTCATGGATTTTCCTAAATAATTTCATGTCAGAGTTGTTTGCCATCAATCTAATTATAGTCTTCAAAGCTTTGGTCCTCACTACCGAGTGCAGCGGACTTAAAGCTAACACATGCTAGTCTCTGATGAGATTTGTGAGTCAATTGTCTCATACATAACTGTTGTCCTCACCATCATGGTATACATCCAATACATAATTCCTAGGCTAATGCCCGTAGATTTCCCCTGCAAGTCATCTACATATAATTATGGCAGATGCTCCCTATATCAGTGCTCCATATCAATTTACTATCCAGTGTTGTTGCTTAATATTTTATCTTCATTTTCCGTTTTATTACTATTGTAGTCCGGCCCGGGCTTAACCTGAGGCCCACCGACATGCAATAAAGGTCTACTATCTTCAAACCTCTTTGAACGATGTCGCGAAGAGTCTCTTAAAATTTCTTTAGCCTTCATGACTATTTCATCTGCATATCCTCAGCAGTCGATGCGCGTCTCAGATAGTTTTGTGAGGTGTTCATCAACAAGTAGGCTCCACAGTAATGATGGGTGTCCCCCAGTTGTGTCGACACTTATTATTATGTTTTCTGAGGATGTTTCCGTCTATCGTATGTATAGGACCATTGCCATCGATTTGGATATCATAACTTGTATACCTCTTCTATCTGAAGCAACTGTCAGAAAAAAGTTCGACTGTAGGCTGGAGATGAAAAATTGATTTATTTTCAGAATGCTAACCATCGACTTCGGATGCAAAACCATATCAATTCAGCATTAACACAATTCCGTGTGGCTGGTGGAACTAGAAAGGTATGGTACACCACGAGCTCCTAAAACCTGGTGAAATCATTAATACAGATCGCTACCAATAACAAATGATCAATTTGAACTAAGCATTGATGAAAAACGACCAGAAAGGGCCAGAAAACAAGGCACGGTAATTTTTCAACATAACAATGCACCTGCACGCAAAACAAAACCGGTTCAAGATACATTCAAAGAATAAACTGGAATCTGCTACTCCACTCGGCGTGTTCACCAGACCTGGCTCCATCCGCTTACTATTTGTTTGAACCGATGGGACAAGAATTGACTGAGAACCACTTCGATTCCTATGAAGATGTTGAAAATTGTGTGAATAAATTGAATTTAAAAGACAAAAAGTTGTATTGGCGGCGATTCCACAAATTGCCTGAATGACAGAAAAAATGTGGCGCCACCAATGGCCAATACTTTGAATAAAATATTGTTTTACTTTCCCACCAAAAATTTCTGTTTTATTTTCACAAAAATCGCTCATGGCTTCAAAAATGGTAAATAAATTTAAAAATGGCAAAAATTTAATTTTTTCTTTTGTTTAAATAAAATGAAAATGTGGAAAATGTTCTGCCTTTTGTGTTTTGTTTAAGTACTTATTTATCTTCTGTAATGTGTATTGGAAAATTAAATTCTTCTGTTTTTTTTGTTTGATATGATGGATAATATTCAATAAAAATTGTGTGAAATAAAATAAAATATTCAGTTTGAAAGGTAAATATGTATGAATTTAATTTGAATATAAAAGCACTTAAAAGATCAATGCTTTTCATGTGGCAACACTACAATACTGTTGTGAAATGGTTAAGTTTTACACAATAATACCATTTGATAAAGAGAAGCAGTATGTGTCACAGTACAGCTTTAAACGAATAAGTGTTTGAATATCTGTATTGGAATTTCAATGGACATTTCAATTGTTGAAAATTACATGATCCGGTTTCATTGCAATTTGAATTAAAAAAATTGTTGTATTGGTCGTTATAACTTAACTTTTAAAGAAACTTACTGTTGTGTTCATACGTACTTGGAATGAGAAGAAAATGAATGAATTTATCCTTAGTAAATTTATATAGGAGGATAGTTTAAAAACTAAAGTGAGGTTCTACTCAGTAATATCTATTGTTATCAAATTACTATGCGATTATTTCTTATGAATTTTTAGTATTTGTTACAGATTTCACGTTTGTTAATGTCAGTTTAAGTTTTAAGGGTGATCTGTTTATTTTTCTGGTAAATATTTACATATGTAAACATTTTAAGACTTTCGAAATATTTTTATCAGTTATTGTACAATTCTGCCGTACATATACTTCGAAGCATTTTTGGTATAGCTTTGTGCCATCTCTGTTGTTGCTCTTCCAAATAAATATTTAATTTTAAACACATTTTCGTTTTGAACGGAAACAGTAGTCATTTTCTTTCCTTCTTTAATCTGGATTATTGTTAGTCTTCTCAAAAGCATCTCTATTTCTTACCTCGCTTAGAAGATCCCCTATATCTTACTTGCTTACTTAATTGGTCATAACAACCTTTTTGTCAAGATTAAAGCCTAGATTCTCACGTGTTGCGTGTGTTAATCACTATCATGAGTGTTGGATCTACAATTTAAAGTCGACTACGAATGAAAGATTTCTGGAAAAGTTTTCAATTTTATTTTACTCTCAGAGTTTTTGCCAGCAGACTGAGAGTAAGGTACGCAAAGAAATATTTTTCCGTATGAATTTTCTGGTTTTGCAGCTTAAACGTGAAACTGATGATTCTATCGAACATCGGAAAAGCATTTAGAAAAATTTTAAAACGAAAGTTCAGTTAATAAATAGGTAGGTATGTAGGTAGGCATGTGGACAAAAGAGGTTGGATGAATACACTTAGCGCACATAAGGCCTATCGTGATACCACAATCAACCATTAAACCCTAGTCCTGGAATTACACTGAACTTTTGATGAAGCAACTCGTACTGCCAATATTAATGTGTGACAATTCTTGCACGTTTCTTTTACGACATGTACCCAGTAGACGAAGAACAGTCGACTCTTCTTTTTCATCTTTGCGCCTTCTGTAGAAATCATCCAATACCAGAGCGTCTCGTACGCTTGCAGTGCCCCGCGATAACTCCAACAGCAGTCAGCGTGCTTCTTTGGAATTTAAGCACGTGTCGTTTGCTCTCCATCCAGATTTGGCCAGATTTTCAGCACCGTTCTGCCCGAGTTCGAAGCCGCCCATCTATTGTTAACAGAATCGACGGACGTATTGTGAATTATAAGCCTGCAGTTTTTCAGAGGGATTCGAAAGTTCAGATTTCATCGAAATCTTCGATGGTTGTGCCACGTCTGGCCATTCATCATCCGCTTTACTGCTACTTGAAATGTTACTGTGCCCTGCAAACCATGTGATATGAATATCAGATCGTTCTGCCATTTCATTGAGATATCAGTGCCAGCTGTACACTCTCTTGGATTTCTTCATATTGGATTGCAGTGTTTTGATAGCCACATGGCTATCGGAAATTATGATAATGTTAAGCTTGAGGATATTTGCGCCGCCAATAATTGATTCCGAACAAATTCCACCTCCAGAAGTCAGTGTAATTTTGCGCGGAGTTCTTTACGATATCTACCGCAGTATTTTGCCAGACGTACATTTTCGGAATGGATATCCTAATCTCACATAGGTTGTCATGTAGTTACTGTCCCCAAAAGTCCCAACTTTTTTCATGCTCATTGCGTGACCAGTGTTCGATTCATGCCACTATTCAGTTTACCAGAGACGTGGCTGTTATTCTCTTTGAAGAATAACGACGGTAGATTTGTCCACTTTTATCAAATGAATAGTCAATCTCTTAACAAGAGAATGCACTTTAGTAATACCAGCGGTTATTCAAAATTTTTTAAGTAATTGTTGCAATTAAGAATCGACAGACTTTTAAAAAATAAGGGAAGAGACACACTTTTAAAATTTATCTCATCAAAACTCTTAACATGTAAGTTCGAATAATGTGTATATCGTTTTAAAGGTTCATCTGAAACCTTTTCAAGGAAATAAATTGCATATACTTATGTATGTACATATTGCATTTAATTTAAAACTTATGCTCAAAAAAAGAAAAAAAATTGTGTATGTAATTTTTAAAATTAACAAAACAGAATATTCTTAAATATGGATAAATGTTGTGTTCGTTTTACTGCAATAATAAAAAATTCCATAAATACAATATTTATTATGTTGTTGTTTGAATTCAAAGCATTGAAAAAAAATTACAATAAACCTGTCTATTCTTAGAATCAGTTCAGTAGATGTGATGTTATTTTCATTTTTTCTACAACGTTTAAGTATTAAGTATTCAATTATTTTTTAAAAACATAAATATTTTTATTTGAAAATAACAATAAAAGAAAATTATAAATTATATTTTTTTTTTTGGTGTGAAATTGTATATCATACATACAATTGGTCATTACAACCCCTTAGTCAGGATTACGACCTAGCTTCTCACACCACAGATGCTATGTGTGTTAATTTTATACATGAGTGGCGGGACCTACAGTTTAATGTCGATTCCGAACGACAGATTTTTGAGTAACTTTTCCTGGCAATTTTATTTACTCTCAGAGTTTTTGCCAGAAATCTGCTGAGAGGAAGTGGCCGAAGAAATATTTTTTTCATATTTTCGTTTTGATGTCTGATCTGGGGTTTAAACCGAGGCCTTAAGTCTAATAAGCCAACACACTACCTACTAGACCACGGCGACTTCAATTGTATATCAACAAATATTATTTGTAAGCTTATTGATTTATTGTATACTAAATGCTTTTGCTTTGTCTGGTTTTGCAGCTGAAATTGATGTTTGCCTGGATTAAGCCAATATTTTTTCTGTTTAAGATTCTGAAATTAAATAAATTTTTCATCGCCAATAGCAATTCTATGCAACACTGATTTTATATCGCATCTTCAAAGGAAAATTTCAATTAAATTGATGCTGGCTTTGGAGAATGACAGAGTTGATGTTAACAACATTCCCAAGTACTTCAGGTACAATCTTTACTGCTTTACCATTGAATGTCTATTTTTTCTTTGAACTATGGCTACCACCTTGAAAAATCATTATTTCTAATTAAGTGTGATTTACTTCCATTCTCCATATCCTAAAATAATCCTCTAGTTTAGCTAACATAACGATATCAGCTGCATACAACAAAAATTAACACCAGCTAGATGCAAACCACCACCCAGATGCTCATGCAGATCGTTAAGATACCGACATCAACAACAACATTGACGACATCAGATATCCTTGCTTTAACCCGTACTGTGTTAAGCAAAATTTTTTTCGAAATATTCCGAAAATCCGAGCCAGTCCATATTGCAGAAGTCTACGAAAAAAGCATACACGTTTCGTTTTTCTGCGAATTTTATGTTTACTAAGATTGAAAGGCAATAAATGTTGTCTAAGGTTGAATAACCGTTGCGAAAACCTGCTTGGTATTCATTCATCATTCAGTGATCATTCGTCGATCATGGCAATCAAGATTTTTGCAATACAATTCATAAACGACATCCCTCTGTAATTACTGGGGTCGTTCATGTTGACTTTTTTGTAAATTAGGAATATGTATTACACTTACTGCCTGAACATTCTTTTCCATTAGGAACTTCATCGATACTAGCTAGTTCTCACTAGTATTTATAAAAATTCATATGGTAGTTGATACTCACCTGGATCTTTATTTGTTTTAACTTTATTAAGATGAGTTTCCACTTTGCGCTACGAGAATGGTTTGTCTAGAGTTTGGTCTCATAGAGTCGCCGTAGTTTAATAGGTAGTGCGCTGTCTTATTACACATGAGGTCACAATTCAACTCATGGCTCAAACATCTTGAACGAAAAGAAGTATGAAAAAAGATTTCTTCGGCAAAAACTCTGATAACAAATAAAATTGCCATGAAAAATGTTCCCAAAAATTTGTCATTCAGAGTCTACTTTTAAACTATAGGACCCCCGGTCATGCACAAAATTAACACACACACAACATAAGTGGTTTGAAAAGCTAGGTCGTAATCCTGACTGAAGGGTTGAAACGACCAATTATGTGTGTATGTATTATAATCAATTGGTTATCTATTGGCAGTTATACTGTTTTTAGGGACGACATCAGAGATCGTGTCTTGGAGGATAATTCTCTAAAATTAGGTCATATAAAAAAACTTGGTCAAAAGAATAACCAATAATTGGTGGCCATATGTATTCAATTGAATAACATTGTATAGGCATTTCATACGTAAGGACATCGATATCATAGTTTTAAATTATATTATTTGACCTTTAATAACCTCTAAAAATTATTACATTGTTTTAAAGGTTCTTTTAACTGAAAATGTAATTATATTGTAAACCCCATAAAAAGTTTTTCTCTATAAAAAAAGAACCAAATAAAATTTAAATTTCCAATTCACAGCTCATGTCTTTGTTAAGTTAGCTATCGCATAATTAAATTCTATTGCGGTCATTAAATTTGGTAGTTAAGAAATGTGATTAAGAATTTTCATTTAATGTCTTTTTTTATTTCCTGTAAATCTTAAGACAATGTCACATGTGCAGACCCATAATTTTAAGCTTTAATGTACTGTATACCACTGTTGAGTACAGCTGGCTTAAGTCAAAAAGGTCATTCACCCGTATCTTCTTTACGAATGTATTTTTTGTTGTTCTTGCATTCATGTGGCTTAACCTATAATATATGGAGTTAAAAAATCTTTTTAATGACCCATCAGTAGTAATAAATATTGGTCATTAGGCAATATTTTAAACTCGTGCTTTCGACTTGAATATTCTTTTTTAGAACTTTTTTGTGGTTATTTTCTTATTATAATAGTGTGAATTGTATTAAGCAGGCAATACACAGAGCGGAAAATTAAATTAAAAATTTCATTCACCACTCAAGCAGTTTTATCAGAAAATTTATTGCCGTACTCCTCTCCAACTTTATAGGTATCCCTTTAATATCTCCTCGAAACCTATTGCCGTAAAAAACTTCAGGATGCTGCTCGGTATCACCAATAACAATTCCCTGTCGAGAATCTGATATGTATCCAGCTGTTTTCTTCTGGGGTGCAAGAATGTGTTTCGATGATTCATTAACATCATCACAGAATCTACACAAGCCCACTTGTCTTGAGAAAAGACTTTGCCTCTCTTTATCTTACATTTGCTTGAGCATAGCATTCCAAATATCTGCCTTACTCCATAGAAGTTTACTGGCATCTTCACAAGCACGTCCTCAGACCTAGATGTCGTATACTATTATTCGATTTAAAATCGTTAGAACCGAGTGCTCCAATTTCAAGCAGATTGTTATATGGTATTGCTATATCCTCTCCTGTGGTTTATTTCTATGATGTGGTAAGAGCTTCCTTTGTCTTTTATAGTCAATTATGTCGGTGTTATTATAGACCGCAAGCTAAACTGAAAAACGAACACCAAGGAAAGAATAAAGAAAGGAAAGACTGCTCTTTATCAATGTAGAACGGTAGTGTGAAGGTAAGAGCTGGGGTTTTCCGCCTAGGAAGATTGGATCCATCTGGCAATTGTCAGAAAAGTTTTTACTTATGTTTGTGTTGTATGGAGGAGGGCCTTAGATCTTGGACAAGGTAGAGAGCACTTCCTCTTTGAGTATCACCGAAATGAGGAAAAGTTATCATCGGGCTACTCTTAGTGGTATGCTCTGCTCCGCTTTGTCTGTCAAATAATGTGCAGCGCACAATGCCATACGTCTGAGGGAATAGAGCTGCTGGAAACAGCGCTCGATAGGACACTACGGAGTTTTGAGGGTCATCTTTCCTGAGGGGACGAACGGACTTTTAGAAATACTCACCAACTATCATGTGCTTGAGACAATCTTCCTGGCTGAATAGGGCACTATGGAATGGTGGCAGAAAGGTATACCCATCTTCACAGATGGGTCGAAGTTAGCTGAAAGTATAGTTGCTGGGGTTTTCTGTAAAGACCTCAGACTTGAGCTTCATTTTAGGGTACATAATGACTGTAGCGTCTTTCAGGCAGAGATATTTGCTATTTTGCATGCAATTGAGACCATAGCTAATATGCCCTTTTCAGATTCGGCATTTTATAAACTTCGTTGACCGTAACGCTGCCGTAATGGTCCTTACGCCGGTCTGGCGTTGTTGTTGTCTAGGAATCTATGGCCCGCTATGGATAGTGAAATAACAGTTTTCCTGCTGGACTTGGATAAGACCAGCCTAAGGTAAGTTATTGGTTGTATTACAAGGCACTGAGAAATTAGTTCGCTGACAATGATCTGAAACAGATTCTATACGTAATATTGCAGGTTGAGGAGTGCTAGGGTGTAAAGCTATAGTCGCGCTCTCTTGTGTGTTCAGCTTTTTCCTTTCGTTTCCTATATCCTCCCTTTTCTAACTCTTCTTCTCCTTTTCCCCATGACCCTATCTCCTTCACTATTCTCTCCCTCTCTCTCACTCTTTTTTTTATGATGTATTTACAATGGGTAACTTTGACCACTGGGAATTGTACTTGTTCTAATGACATGTACATACATGTTCACCGACCTAAACTAACATGATTTCATTTTAGAACACTGTGCGAAAAAAATCCTTTTTGAAATATTTGTCAATCTGACATTTCAATGTGAAACATTTTAAAGCATTTGGTATTGAATTTCTATTTGTTTATATAGTTTATTGCATTATGTATTAAATTTTTACAATTTATTGTTTTGTGCGTAGGATATCAAAAGTATCATAATATTATCAAATAAAAGGTATTTACAATACCAGAATGAAAGATTCCAGATTAAATTTCTTTGTTCCTTTTAAAAATTTTGTAAACATTTTCTATTTGACCACGTGCAGTATTCTAGTGCAGAATAACAAATCATTCACGTTTTCTTTTTCTCGAGCAGGCAACACACTTTTGCAAGCAACATTTTGTTCGAGTACGAGTAGTTTTCTTAAATGCATTCGGGAGCAACTAAGATTTTTTTTTCAAAAACAAAGTTTCTTAAAAACAAAAACTTTCATGACGACTGTACACGTGTACAGATCTTTATAAAGTTAATTTTGGCAATAAAAATAAGGCAATAGAATAAGAAGAAAAGAATAGAACTGAATGGAGAATAAAAAGCCTTTTTTCTGAAAGTGTAATAAAGAATATTTTTATCTCAACTGATATTTGCAGACGGGTTAAAGTATCTTGTAAAGAAAGGCGGAATAAAACAAGAAAAAGCGTTTTAAAACAGATAAAAAATACTCTACATACTACACTGTTATGCTACTTTTATAACATAAATTCTAAAAAATAGCAGCAGAAAACAAAAGCAAAAAAAAAAAAAACAACGAAATGATTGAAAATCTTTTGTAACAGAGTGTTTCGATGGACCGAATGTACGTGTTGGTTTACGGTTAGATAAGTATGCTTGCAATAACACGTTTTCTTGTAAAACAATTCTACACAAACAAATACCGAAATATATGTATGTAGGTATAAAATTTACACACACATCCTCTGTTTACATGCATAGAAACATTACTGTATACATCTGATATGTATGTATGTATACTAAAAATACAATCTCTCTTTCTAACATACAAATACTTACTTTATTTACACATGTGTGCATATGTATGTACATATTTTTATGTTTGCGTATGTAAAATACACATTTGTTTTAGTATTTGTTTACATACATATGCCCAGAAAATGTTCATGAATTTCTACAAAACATTCTACAACCCAGCCAGCAATTTTGAAAATTATTAATCAAATTCGAGTCTTTTTTGATTCTTCGGCGCGATTAAAAAGCTCGAATATGCGCTCATTTTCTGATCATAAAAGACTCTGTTGTCGGGAGAAAAAAGTGACTACGAGCGACTCTTCTTAAAAAGTCACTTATGAGTCATTTTCTATATTATTTTAGAGTAATTTTCGACCCTTTTTCTAGTAGCTTTATAATCATTTTCTAATCACTTTCTGATCATTTATTAGTCTTATTTAACTTCGTTTATGATTCTTTTTCGAGTCGTCTTTCAGTCACTTTCTGAGTCCTTTATGAGTCTTTTATGAGTCCTTTTATTGTCATTTATGAGTCATGTTCGTATTAATTTGGACTCGTTTTTAGGTCATTTATGATTCAAATTTGAGTCATTTATTAGTCGTACTTATGATTGTATTTTACTCTCTTCAAGTGTTTTTATTAGGTTTTCTGAGTCCTACGTTTACAACGACGCGATTTCAAAAATCACTTTCGCATGAACATTAAGTAACAGATAAAGAATATATGTTTATATTCGTGATGTATGTACATCAGACATCAAAGTTTATTTAAAACAAATATTTTTTTTTTCGTTAAAAGAAAAATTTTCTATTTAAAACAAAATTGTACTTTATATCATAGCCATCTTTACATAAATGAAAATTTATACAGAGAAAATCAGTTTTTAATCATCTATCTGCTCAAAATATGATCATAAAATACGTAATTACAATCACTTTTCAAACATATGCATGATCTGTTTTTGATTAATCGTTTTTCAATCATCAGTATAAGTAGAATATAATAATAAAATTTATAACGATGATTAATTTCCGATTGCTATACAATTTTTTTGTTGTATTTTAAATTGAACTCATTTTACTCATTTACACGAATCATTTTTGAGTCCTTTTTTAATCGTGTAACTGACTAATAAGTTTTTGATCGCCAAAAGTACTCTAAAAAGACTCAGCAAGGTGATTTTTTTAAAAACAATCTTCCAATTTGCTAGCTGGGAATGTGTAAATAATTATTGTGTATACAAATGTAGGACTATTGCATGCACAAATAAATGAAGTATAATGTTCCGTAAACATTTAACTGGGGTATTTGCGGTATCAATGAATTCTCTTCCTGATCTTTAAGAGAAACAAGATTTTTCTAACGATTTCCAAAACGACAGCTTAAAAAAACCTTTCTATGCCAGATATTATGAATGTGTACATTTCACTGAGAAATTAGGTCGAAATCCTGACTGAAGGGTTGTAATGACCTATTATGTATGTATGTATGTATTCTAAAAGATTGATAACAAAATAATTTTTCTTAATTTTTTTGTTAAACACAAAATCAGACCCTAATATTCAGCGAAAAATCATCTTCCACCAAGAAAATGGAATGGGTTCGTTAACAAATAAAATTATCGAACCAAGAAACAAAATCCACAATAGATCCAAGAGCATAAAATGCATTTCGAATGCTATACTGCTTGGACTTGATTTTAAGCTGGCGGCGTCATTAGCCCATATATTTCTTTATGAACGACGTTAGTCAGAGTAACACTGGCAAGCACTATTGGTCAATGTTTACCAACTTCTTTTAACCTAAATTGAATGATCTGCACATCAACGTCATGTGGCTTCAACAGGACAGCTCTACGTGCCACACAGCTAATTCCAAGTGGGATATTCTGCAAGAGCGATTTAAACGCCTGACCATGCTCACGAGAAAGTGATGTGAACTGGCCATCAAGATCGTGCAATTGACCTCTTTAGACTTTTCCCTGTATGGTTATCATAAGACGCAGGTGTATGCCAATAAGAAAGCGGTCCTTAAAGCCAATATAGCCCATGGCAACGGTCAAATTCTGACTGATTTATGCGGACTTCTGAATGATGTTATATTCCATACATAATGTAAATGTGTAAAAATTTTCGATGGTACCTCACATACACAGTGTTTTATTTAAATTTGACATACTTGATGAAAGACCACATTGACATGTTACACCACACGCCGCATAGTCCAGACATTAACCCTACTGACTGATACTGTTTCCTTTTGTCACAGTTTGTTACCGATTTAGTAATTCGTGTAAATTCATTGTTGGAATTTAATGATAATTTGAGTAATTGTTGATTCAAAGTAATTATATTGTCATGGAAATTGATTATGATGATTATGGAATACTAGCTTTCAATTTATAATATATTCCTTTGAATTGTAGGCTTTCTAGTGTATGTAATTTACTTTGCATGTAATTTTCTTTGAATAAGAAATACAAAGCTAACTATTAAATTAAAAGGACATTTATCTTGAATGAAATCGCCGTAGTCTATTATGTATGTAGTTTGTTGGCTTATTAGACGTGAGGCCATGGTTCAAACACCGGGCCAGACATCTACAACAAAACGAAATATGAAAGAAATATTTTTCGACGACTTATTCTTATGAGATTTTTGGCAAAAACTCTGAGAATAAATAAAATTGCGATGAAAAGTTTCTCAAAAATCTGTCGTTCAGAGTCACCTTTTAACTGTATGACCCGCCACTCATGTATAAATTAACACACACAATATGTGTGGTGTGAGAAGCTAGGTCGTAAACCTGACTGAAGGGTTGGAATGGCCAATTATGTATGTATCTTGAAAAATAAATCTTTTTTTCTCTTAAAACAACGATGCAATTTGCTCCATACGTACATATATCAGACAATTATTTTGGTAAAATTTTGTACCCCACTGCATTTAATACATTTAGTTTTTTTTTCTTTAAGCACAAGGCTATACTGCAACTGGCTGCTTCAATTTGTGCTCTTTCCTTTCTCTTGTTGTTTCTCTTTCTATTTTTTCTTTTGAACATACTATTCTGGATAAAGTTTAAAACATACAAGCCTTTGGAATTAGCTGAACAAAGAGAATTGAAAAGTATGGATTGTATGTATACAGTATTTATACTAGCACTGGTTATTGTATGTACAATGTACATATATTTATATGTGCCATGTATAACAAAGTTTTTCTCACGTTACTCTACACAAGAGATGGTGCAATGAATTTGTGTGGGCCATATACGTCTGACATGAACATAGTATGTGTTAACTGCCATTGTTTTCTGTTAAAAAGTTTTCATTTTAAATTATTTTATTTTTATTGTGCGTTTTTTTCACATACACTTTACATAAATTGTGATGACTATGTGATGAGCAGCAACAGCAGTTGTGCGGAAGAAAGTGTACAGCTTGGGCATTAAAGTTTATAGTTTTATAATTAATTGACCGTGTACATAATCATGATATTATATTTTCCTGGATTCAATCAATCATTTTTCTTATTGTTGGTGAGAAATTCAATATTAATATTTATAAAATTTGTATCTGTTAAATTATTTTCAATAGTTTTCAAACAAATGAAAGAAAATTGAGGGAAAATGTTTTATTTAAAATAATATTTTCTTGCATACTTTTTATTTATTTATTTTTACTTTTTTCCATTTCGTTATAGAACATAATGCAGTTCCAAAGAATTCTCTTAGTTTTTCAGTTTTTGTCCCACTATCATAGGTATAATAGGGCCATCTGCTGTCATCTCGAAATAACGCGCTTAAATTTTTCCCGTATTAAAAAATTTTGCCCATTAAATTCTACTCCTTCACAATTGGCAGCACTGTCTGGTATCCCTTCAATAATAATTTTTGATGTAATCCTCTCTGTGAGATTAATGGATAGAAGATTTCCATGCATTTTTAATGCATTTTTAGAACAGAGATTGAAGCCTCCTAATTGTTTTTAAACAAGAATTACTCGACTTCGTTTTCTGAAATATAGGAAGTGTAACATAACAGTGCAACACCATGATTTAAGGAAATGTAAAAATCACTGATGCAACGCTATACGTATGTTTATTGTTTATGAGGCAATAAACTTTTTCGGTATGCACCGAATCTTTATCCCTAAAGATGATTTTTCGATTAAGGTCAGCTGCCAGCTGGTCAGCGATTAAGGTCAACTGCCAATTGTTCCAGAGCCCATTCAACGAAGATACGTCGCTGGCTGTGGTCAAAATCGGCTGCCTCTGTTTCTCCTGTACACTCTTACGGATAGCGGTGATAATTTCGGAATATCTTTAGTGTCGTTCGTATCTTTAGTTTTCGTGTTGGTCGATTGCGTAATAAGCCAATGGACTCGTGTTTATCCAGAACTTTGTGAATAGTTTTCTCGGTAGAATGATTATGGATATGGATAATTGAACGGACGATAAGTCTTAACGTTGGGGTATTTATTTTAGCAATTCAAAGCTTTATATAAACACTGCTGTAATTCACCAAGAGCCAAACACTGCAATGCTGTTAACAAACAGAATTTTAATAGGCTCCAAACGAAATAACACAGAAAAAAATAATAGATTGGTTGCGAACGCTGTTGTGATCAAAACTTGGTGAGCTGACGCAAATTAACAGAGTGACTTTACGTCAAACCGCTTATGCGTGGATCATGCGCAAATAAACTGAGAGTAGTAGTGAAATTTTACTTACCACTTTTCATTATCTTCGTAGATTTCAAGAGGGTTTTTAATACCATACACACAGAATCAAAATGATCTGTCCTATACGAACACACTACTCAAGTGTGTCAGGAGAAAGATGTGATATTTTCAAAAAACACGAAATCCGCTCCCTAAACAAAAAATTATGATACGAGAAATGAATGTCTTGCAAAAATCTATGAATAGAATTATTAAAAAGTACTTGGGACTGAGAAACTAGGTCAATAATCCTGACTGAAGGGTTGTAATGACCAATTATGTATGTATGTATGTACTTGGGACTTTTTGCTTTCAAATGACATGCCGCTATTTTATTGGCTGCATGTTTAGAAAAAAAGTATGGCACAAATCTAAAGGTGTATCACAAAAACAGCTATGAAAAAATTGTTAAAAAAATTTAATAACTAAAGTGATTGAACTGATTTCGGCTTCATTCATAGTTTGGTCCCTTACGATGAGATTACTTTAATTTCTGCGATTAACGGGAGAAAATATTGACCAAAATTTACCAAAAATTCGTTTTGGAAGCTGTAATAAAATAAGTTAATCGTTGTATGTTCCAAAATCAGCACTGGAATTTCTAGAAATATTGTGCGCCATTTCATAAACGTAAAACGATCCAAATCTGACTCCGACACAATTTCTTATCATTCATTTCCTTTGAAGATTATTTTAGGTTAAGATTTGAATACTTATTGTAACATCCGAAAGGAAAGATTCAATAAATAATATATGAAAAAAAAAAATCGCCTTTGAAGAATGAAATAGAAATTCCAAATATTTTTACTGGACATAGTTTACAACAAAAGATACCCCAACATTAATTCGACTTAAGATGTGCTCATTTAAATTTTTGTTTTTTCCCTGAATTAAGTTAAACGGTGGAATATATATTTTGCCTGATGTTTCACATTCATTTCATTTATAGTTTTAGTTGAGCCATCATCATTTGCGGCCTATATTCCGTGATATAATTTTTAAAACTTTGTGAATGAAATTACTTGCGGAAGTTATTAAAACTTAAGACACATTATATAAAATGCGGGGCAAGAAGAGTAATTCGCTTGGCTGGCAAAATAATAAAGAAAACTGTCCTTTCTATTCTGACATTTGCGAATAGTTTCATAAGAAGAAAGTCATTGTCATCAGTTGGAAGGAATATTTGTTAAATTATTTTTAAGCCTTAAAGCACGACTATACGTTTGTTCATTTAAAGTGAGAGAGAAGAACGGTATGTGTGAAGGGGGAAATGAAAACTGCAGTATTGTGTTAATTGAGGCATATTTAAAAATAATGTTTCATAATGAGCAGTATGGTTAAAACCAAATTATGACATTTTCTCCAAATTCATTAAAATAATTAACGATATATTCAATTTAGTAAGCTACAATTGGAATGTCTTGTTCGACTTGTCATTTGCAACATTTATCGCCAGCAAATAAATTGATTCGGAGTTATCAGTGCTTAAGGCTCTAAATAGTTTAAAATTTATCACTTTTAATATATAAGCTCTACTCTTAAACATAGATATGATTTCTGATTTTGATTTTGTGTTTATATTTAAAATACTGAATTGACATTAAGTTGGTTTTTGATAAGTAGCATACGCATTTAATGGGACAATATTTGAACTCATTATTGCCAAAAAATACGTAATAAAGTAGGGAACTTGATTGTTTTTAAATTAATTATTGTATTATTTCCATTTTAAAATTAAACGAACATTTAATTATAATTTCTGGTATAAACCCTCACAAAAAAAAAAAAAGAATATTCTTGTTCCGTTGCATATACGAGTATTAATTATGTAACGAAACCGATACATTATTGATGTTTTCGTTTTTGCGGTATGACATAGTAAATTTGATGTTAAGTTTCATAAAACAAATTTAAAAGGCCTTATAAAACAGTTTAATTACAAAATTGTAATTATTCTGTCATAAATGTTAAAGAAAAATGCAATGTAAGGTATATGGAAATATTTACCAGGTATACCGGTATAAAGTGAGCGTCAGGATACAAATGTCTTCGTAAAGAACATTTATTATGAACGAGCATTAATTTATTTTTTTTTTGTGTTGGCTACTACTTCTGTCGAACATATTCCGAACAGATGATAATCATAATCATATTTTTACATCGTGTTAAAGATGGCGAATTTTCTATCAGAAATTTCTATCAGCATTAATTTTCTTTTTCATTTGAGAAAAACTGCTGGAGAGACACATCGAATGCTTTCAACCGCTTTCAACGGTTCAGAGATAACAATTTTGATGTGAAAAATGAAGAACGTGGAAGAACACCAAACAATTTTGAAGACGCCGAAATGCAAACAATATTGGATGACGACAACACTTTGAGTGTAAAAACGTGGCAATAATGTTAAATATTGCACAACAGACAATTTCTGACTGTTTAATAAGTTATGGGAAAGATTCAAAGTCTGGAAACTGGATGGGGCATGAATTCAATGAGAGATAGATGAAAATCTGAAAAACCACTTGTGAATTATTCCTTCAAAAAGACAAGTGTGTGTCACAAGCCACGACAATGTAATTTTCCAGCAAGACAATGAACCTGCACACGCAGTAAAACCGGTTCAGGATACAATCAAAGCATTAGGCTTTGCCGTTTCAACTAGACTTGGCTCTTTACGACTACTATTTGTTTTCCACCAAAATAACATGTGTGCTCCAGTCAACCAATAGCATTTGTAGCAGGAAAAACTTTGTGAATGAAAAGCAAAAAACAAAAAAATAGGAACATGCTGAAGATGCTTTGTAGCGGTCTTCAGTTAAAAAATTAAGATAATTTTTACAAAAATTAAAACAACTTATTTGGACTATTATACATATATTGCAGGTTTATTTTAAACTCAATTTTAAATTTTGTTTCATTCCTACACGGAAAAGTTATAAAATGAAGTTAATTTTTCTTTCTTTTTTAGCACTCGCTCTAACGGAAAACATATCGCTATAGACAGTGTATTAGAAATCCTATATGTTTTCTAAAAGACATAAAATTGAATCATTTTATAACAGTTATATTTACTATATATACCTTTGTGTTGTTAAATCGTTTTTTTTTATAGTTTAAGTTTTGTGCTATTTAATACCACACACATACTGAAAAAACGTTTACAGTGTAGCATTGTAATCGTTGTAATAATAGAATAACATAGTAGTGCCATAGATGTCACACATAAACTAGAACTAATAATACTAATGCATTAACATATATTCATAGATTTCTACATTACATAAAATTACAACTTTACCATACACTTGTAATACTTATATTATAACTGTATATTAATTTTTACTACACTCACTACACATTCATATACATATGTACATATAGTATATAATCCAATACCATCTATAGCCTTCCAATGTTATATGCTCCCCCATACATACATATATATTGAGTGAATGCATTCATTAGGGTGGCCCTTAATATTCAAAGTTTTATTTACGACAACACCCTAAACTGGAAAATATAAATGTAACTAGTGTATTAAAATTAAACGAAATAAAATTGAAAAATTTAAGCAAATTTGTGAAGAATAATTTTACAGATCAGATTATGGTGTATATTTCATAAAATTTAAAAATGTTTCCCTTTTTTGAAAAACTACACTTTTAATCAACTTGAAGAGAACTTCAAGATATTATTGATCGAGCCTTAATTTTTTGTCTTCTTGGTGTCAACTGTCAAACACATTAGTATTTTATGCCAGAAAATGATGATTTACGGAGGATTTATCAGAAACAACATTTAGAAGATGATTTCGATGGTTCAGACATATCGATTTTGATATGAGTAATAAAGAACGTGGAAGACAACCAAAAAAGTTCAAATACACCGAATTTCAAATAATATTTGATGAAAGTGACATTTTGAATCAGAAATAAATGGCAACAAACAATTTTTGACCGTTTAAAAGCTATGGGAAAGATCCAAAAGTCGGGCAAATAGATGTCACATAAACTGAATGGCAGATAGACGAAAAATCGTAAAACAACTTGTGAAATTTTTCTTTACACGATAGAAAATCAGTGTTGCATCGAATTGTTACCGACGATGAAAATGGATTTATCTTTTGAATCCTAAACGGAAAAAATCATGAGTTAATCCGGTGTAAAGCTAGATTCGGCAGGAAGAGAATGCTGTGTGTCTACTGGGACCTGACAACACCGATCACCGACAACAAATAAGACCAACCCGTCAACATAATTTAGCAACAAGACAATGTACCTGCAAACAAATCAAAGTCGGTTTAGTATAGAATCAAAGAAGTAGACCGCCTGCCGTATTCACCAGACTTGGGCCCTTCCGACTACAATTTGCTTTCATCAGTGGGACACGCATCGGCTGAGCAGCATTTCGATTCCTACTAAGAAGTCGAAAATTGGGTGACTAGTTGGTTTGCCTTAAAAAGCGAACAGTTTTACTGCCATAGAATCCACAAATTGCCTGAAAGATGGAAAAAGACTGTAGTCAGCAATAACCAATACTTTGAATAAAATGCTACCGGTACACATGGTATGATGGACAACTCAGTTTAACTCTGTGTAAAAAAATTTCAGCTTTACTTCTTTTATGAGGTCAGTTGGATCCTGGAGGAGTTATATACTCTAGTAGAATATAAGTTTAATCTAAAAGAGAACTTAATAAATATATCTTTTGTGCAAATACAGAACTCTCTTTGACAAGATAGTTTGCGATAATTTTTAATCCTAAACTATACTACCCTCATATATACGCTCATTATTATAATAAAGGTAAAGAGATAACGAAATTTTTATCCAAAAAAGGAATTAAAAAATATTTTTAAATTCAGACTTTCTACAGAAGTCATACACTTAAGAGGGCGTAAAAATACTTGCTAATTTGTGGGATAGGAGTAACAAAAAATAGGAGTAAATAAAAGTTAAAAAATTTCCCCACATAACTAAAACCCACCCTAGTATTGTGAACGAGCATGCATGAATTCATGTATGAATGCGTATAAGTATTAGAAGTTATTAGTATGATTCGATTCTACTCATCTTTTTGAATTCTCATTGCTGGGCCCTATTTCACTAAGCTACAAGTTCACAATTACAAGTGTTTTTGCCTGTAAAATTGTAAACTTGTAAATAATTGTGTTTCATAAAAATACAATTACAAGTTTGTGGCTACAAGTGATTTTTACAATTTACAAGTCTACAAGTCATACTTCTACAAGTCGTTATGTTTCACTAAAATAAATTTTCACTTGTACACTTGTAGAATTGTAGAAAAAAAGCTTAGGGTCGACGAAGACTCCCAAAAAAATTTTACAAGTTACAAGTGAATGATAAATTGAATTAAAATTTGATTTTTAACCTTTTTTTTAATAAAAATTACTTCAAATAAACACAAAATCAAACAATTTAAATATTAATTAGCATTTATTTATTTATTTTGTTTGTTTTTATTTATTTATTTTTTTAAATATGTGAATATAATAAAACAAACTATATCACAAATTATCGAAAGCGGCAACACCACTAATCATATCGCTCCTTTATTGCAACATAGTCATATCTCAAAAAAACTTGAACTTGGCAAAATGCGATTTAAGTTTTCAAGACATAAGTCCTATGATCTAATTGCCGCAAACACTTTTTGCTATAACTTCGGTTCAGCTTGGGATATAAAACTGATTTTTTTTTTTCAACATGTACAGAAGGTCTAAAAGAGCAGTTTTGCTTAAGTAACTACAAATTTTTAATTTTTTGAGATATGACTATTGTGGGGATGAGCGGGGAGAATAAAATAAAATATTTTTCGACAGAAATAAAAAAATATAATCAATTAGATTTTCGATATATTTATTGTATGTACATTCAAACGTACCTATATGTTCGGGGGTGGATTTTAGAATGACGGTTAGTGATCGTTTGGCAACCGTTAAAAAGCACAAGTGCTGCACGAATTGTTTGGCAGCCTCGCATGAGCTCAAAAGATGCCAGAGCTCAAATGTTTGCTATATTTGCAAACAAAAACATGATTCGCTACTTCATCGTATCGAATCTTCTCCCCGGGAGGAACCGAGGTTTGGAACTAACCCCGCTAACCCTTCTACCCCTGATAGTTCTCCGGAAATCTCTCGGTCTTCTCCTGTGCAAAGGCGAAATGAAATGGATAATGGCTCATCTACATCCGCTGCTACTCGATCGTTTCAAAATTTCGCCACTCGTATACAGTCCCCCCCGTACTCGACAGTTTTATTAGGAACTGTCCAGGTGAATGTAGTACATAATGATGTACTATCTCTTACAAAAGACGGAAGGATGTTCACGCTGGCCACCCTAATCTTAAGCTTAACTTAAGTATTTTTACAACCCTGTTAATTATCTGCTAATTGTGAATTATTATAACGATAAAAGAAAAGAGATAATTAATACCCGATCAACCCCCCAACCCGAAGGTACGTTCTTGTACATGAAATAAATAATAATTTGATTATTTAAAACTAATACTTTTGTATTTTATTTCCCCGCATTCTCGCCAAATATTTTATTTTATTCTTTCTCTTTCACCTATGGATGTAGATCACTGGTTCAAATCCGGTTCGAAGGACCAAAATGTGGGGGTGAGCGGGGAGAGAATAAAATAAAATATTTAGCGAGATTTCGGGGAAAATATATTACTATAGTATTCCCTCGATTTACGTCGCCTCGATTTACGTTGTTTCGATTAACGTCGTCAAAAATTTTGTTCCCTTCAACTTCGATTTGCGTCGTCATTCGATTTACGTCGCCTCTGTTGTTTATAAACAAAATCAGGGGAATTCCCTCTTTAAAAATGCATAGAATAAAAATTTAATTATTTTAGTTGCTTTTTTGTAAAATATACATAAATAAATGCATCTGATAGTATGAGTTATTTGAAATTCGATTTACGTCGCCTTTTTCCGGAACATTCTACGACGTAGATCGAGGGAATACTGTACGGTGATTTCCTCTCAGCAGATTTCTGCCAAAAACTCTGAGAGTAAAGAAAATTGCCATTTCTCTACTTGTGGATGCTACCCCTGTTTTTTATGAAAGGAAATTATAAAATTTGCCGAAATTTTAATTTTTTTTTTATTTTATATTTTTTTTATTAATTTGTAAGGTTTTTTTTATTGATTTGTCAACTACTGTAAATAAACATAAATAAATAAAAACATTAAAAAATATGTGTGTATTTTTTGTAAATTATTTAATAATGAAAAAAAAGTAAAATCGTAAGGGAAAACTTGCAATAAAAATAAAGTGCTTTTTCAATGCAGTAAATATTTCATATGTTATTTAAATAAAATCGAAATCAAATTGTAAAGTTTGCATAGAATAAATATGTAAATAAATACTCTTCTCTAGTTTATCAATGCATAACTTTTTAGTTTAATATTCAATCTTTATACCCAATAAATAATTTATCATTATATAAAATGATAATAATCTTTACTTAAACAATTTCAGATATTCAAATGAATAAAAGGAAAAAGAAAAACTGAACATATACAATATTGACCTTATGTTTATCTGGCTAATGCAAGTCTAGACAAAATTGTTGGCCATTTCCTTTAATAAATATTATCAGCAATTTTGGCATTTTTATTTTAGTTTTATTATCTTTTTTTGTTTTTAACTTTTCAGCAAAAGCTTAAACTCTTATATACTCAACCAAGTGTCTTCTCAGTATGCATGGCAATGCTTAAACAATTCTTAAAGTTTTCTTCTAATCTTTAAATGAAAATCGAATTTATTTCAGTAACAAAAAAAATAATGAGACTTTTGTTGCTTTGGCCAAGTGCTAAAGCAATAAATGAAATGGGAAGAAAGTAGAAAAGCTACTTATTTTACTTTTTAATAAACTGAAGAAGAAACAGTTTCGGATTTCTTTTTAAAACTTCTAGTGGCAGTTGTTTTCTTTCTGTTTCTTTTTAGTTGAAAATATTTATTTTGGCCTTCAAATTTTCAGAATTTTTTTTAACACGTTCTATCTTTCCATTCACTGCCTATTGTTATTTATGTATTGCAAAATGTGAAAAAGGATTATTAAATAGTTTTTTGTTTACATTTATTTCAGGTTTGTTTATATCTCCAATTTCAAGGTTGTTTTGCCACTATACTGCCGTATATAATTTCAAACACTACACTATAGGTGTTAAGTGTTCGTTTAAATGTTCGCAACAAGCTGATAGCTGTTTTTAAAAGGTGTATAGTTAGTGGATTTTTTATTTTCCACAATTCATTATATGAAGGAACTCTGCATTAATTACAAGAGTTCTTACGTCGCGTTTCTTACCACAAATCACGGGTAATGTTAGCTTTCGTTTTTTTATATTCGGTCTGGTAACTTATAGAATTTTCTGCTGAGATCCGCACACAAAAAACGTTGCAGTCAGCCGTTACGCAATTATGCGACTTAAGAACAATAAAGCTGCAAGTCCTAATAACCTGCCCGCTGAATTGTTTAAGATAGGCGGTAATGAGTTGGTAGGGTGCATGTACCAACTTATTTGCAACATCTGGCTAAATTAATGTATGCCTAACGATTATAAGCTCAGTGTCCTCTGTTCTATCCTGAAAAGGGTAGACCCTACGATATGCGCCATCTACAGGGGTATAAGTCTACCCCTATCGCATGTAACGTTCTTTACATGTGCGGCTTTATCAGAACAGCTTCAGACCTGGCAAGTCCACCATCGACCAGATCTTTTATTCTACGTGAATGCTGCAATGTTTTTGCTGCAATGTCTCGCTCGGTATACCTGAGTAGCTGATAAGACTCAGCAAAATGACGTTAAGCAACTCCTGCAGCTCCGTCGAAGTAGGAATTGACCTCGCCAAACCTTTTGATTCCGTGCGTGGTTTCAGACAACTTCTTCAACTTCGTCATGGAAAGTTTTCTGCGAAAGGTGGCAGTGCATAGCAATTTTCTAAAAATTGTCCAGTTGATTGCGTACGCCCATTGATATCATAGGGCGTATGAGCAAGATGTTACTGCTGCTATTGAACGCGAGTCTATTAAGATGGGTCGGGCAGTAAATGAGGGCAAAACGAGAGAGTCCAATGCCGCCGAAAAAGTCACTGTTTAGTGTCGATTTTGAGCTAGCGGTGTCATCATTCCATACGCCACTTGCCACACAGCTCATGTCATTGGGTATTCTGCATGACCGATTTGAGGGCATGGTGATGTTAAATGGCTACCGATATCGTGAGTTTTACTCCGATAAACATTTTCCTTCCAGAAAATGATTTTTCGATTAAAATTAGGGTCAGTTACCAACTGCTTTAGAGCCTATTCAGCGAGGACATATTGTTGTCTATGTTCATTTACCATCAGTTCCAAGTCATAACGTGAAATTCGGCGAGATGTGGTCTGCAAAAAGCCGAGTTCTTGTGGGTGACGCAAAATCGATTGAAACGAGTTCTCCTGCACATAAAAACGGCCAACGGCAACGTCTTCTTTAAATCTTGCTTTTCGATTACGTACGGATATTGGTCGACTGTTCAGTGGACACGAATTTATCCATCACATTTCGAATAGTTCTCTCCATGGTACGATTATGACGATTGCAAAATGGGAGATGAAACAAAACAATTTTGATAAAACAATTGCTTTTACTTCTTGTTGAATGTTATTTCAGCCCGTGATGATTCGGAAAAATAGACTGAAAAATATCTACTAATTTGGCAGATAGCCGGCCGTTATCAACTGTCAAAGTTCAGGAGTTGCCTTTGAAGGACCCCGTATATTGCTCTTTGGAAAACAAAGGAAACTATCTAAGTTATAATCTAAGTTATATTGCAGTGCACTGAACTATAATTCAATAATTCAAAAATAAAAAAAAAAAATTAAAGCTTTTCAGAAAAGATTTCAAATATCTTCTTGTAAAACAAAAAAATCTTACTGCATAAATTTTACATTGTAACTGTTCTTCGTTGGAAATTCTATAACTGGACTGAACTGAACTGAAAGAAACGCGTTTAATAAATAATAATAAAAATAATATTTTTTTCCAAACAGTTGCTAGTGTTGTGATATGAATACAAACATAATAAAAATAATAAAAAAAAATACACCAACAAATACATTAAAGAAAGCTTAAACATTTGCCAAAAATTTATGAACAACACATATGTACGAGTACTGTAAAATATGTAGTAAATATAAGAGAAAAAAACAACGAACATATGTATGTGTAAGAGCATGCATGACGATGTATTGCTGATTAAAAACTTTAACTCCAGCACGTACATTTACACTATCTTACTTGGGAGTACTTAATAAAACTTGCATACAAATAACGAAAAACTCTTCTCTCTCTTTACTCTTTCTCTTCTCTCTTTCACTATCACTAACAGAGAGACGAAAACTTATAGAGAATATGTAAGTGTATGCACAAGTTTAGAAGCAGACGTCGGCACAAAAAGAACATGTCAAAAATGTGAGTGTATTTGTGAGACGCGTGTTAACCCAGACGAAAATTGTTAGTAATATTTTCAAGTCTACTTATTGACCCAATAATATGTATATGTGAGCGGAAAATATAGAAAAATTGTACTGCGCTAAATCCCTAAAGACACTGTATTTAACTTGGCAAGTGTTCTTCCAAAAATCGTAATCATTTTTCATTGATATTAGTGAATCCTACTGTAATATTTCTTTGGGTGTATAATTGAAGTTTCCCCTGAGGGACATTGGTGCCGACGTCTGTTTATAAGACACATACACACTAGATATACACTTTGTTGCATAGTTCTAGGGGAACGCGTTAGTTTTATGGTAAACGAATAAGTGGTGCATGAGAACACTTAATTTCCAACAGTATTTAGGGAAATATTTGCAAAAACTGATTTACTACAGTACATGACAAAAGTGATTAACTGCCATATGAGCATGAAATATGTGAGCATGTTAAGAGTGTAAAATATATAAAAAACGTTTGTCTTTTGAATAATTACCACCTAAGTATAATAAAATAAGGATGTTAGAGTCCATCAAGACTGCATATTAGATATTCTGTATGATAATATAATCCCAATATAGTTATACTTAAACAAACTTTTGTGATGCAAATAATAATACGGAAATCCTGATAATTAAACTATTTGCTGAAATACATTAGTAAATACTCAAATCTTGTAAATATAATATATTTAAATATTTTAATTGTAAACTGTGATAGAAAATAAATAAAAAAAAAAATTAGATGTAATTATTAAGTTATTATTGTTTTAAATCCAATAAGTAAGAAATTGTAAATAAATTAATTTCTCACACTATCGACTAACTAACTGTAAAACAACGATGCAAAATACTACCGCAAATATTAAAAAAAAAACTTTAAAATCAACTTTGTTCATTTTTCCAGTTTTGCACTTTTCGCTTTTCTGTTTTTAAAGTACTTTTACTTAAGATTTGTTTGAATGGTTTTTACAAAAATTTTTTTGATATTCAAGCTCTAGTGGCTAGGAAAACATTTTTACATTCTTTGTGAAACTGTTTCTTTTAATTTAAAAAAAAAAAAATTAAGAAAATTTCAATTGAAAAATTTCTTACTAAAAAAGTTATGAAGTACGTCGGACTGTACTTTCAACTTTCAATGCATTGCACGACGCGTTTTGGGAGAAATCTCCCAAGTATCAGTTGCTAAACATAAATGAGAAGGGAGCAAAAGTGGATAAATGCTATTTAATAACATTTAAGCTGTCTTTTATATTTTTAAAAGGAAATAATTTTACTTAAAAGTTTCTGTTTTAATTATTTAATAGTCTAAGTTAATATTTAGCATATGGATTGTTTTTTATTTTTTTTTTTATATTACGTATTTACTTTGGCGCGCTAGTTTATATGTACATGTCGTGGTATTTTGTGAAGTTTTATCTTATTAAAAAGACCTTATTATCAAATAAAGGTAAATTTAAATAAATAAAGGGCTTAAAAGGTTAAATAATAGTAATAAATTGAAATAAATATGAAATGAAATGTATTTATGAATAAAGAAGTAACAAATTAAATTTTCTTTTCGATTTCAAAATTGATTTTAAATTGAAGCCTCGAACCTACAGAAAATATTAATGAACCATGAACCATCTTTCATTTTACTGCCAGACGAGGTAGAACTTTATTGAGAAATTTTCAGATGTCAGAGACTGGAGTGTCTGATACTGAATTGTAATCATTTCATATATAAACTACGTTGTTACTGAAAACTGTCATAATTTTATACATACATGCATAATTGGTCATTACAACCCTTCAGCCATGATTATTCTATTATACCACTTATGTTGTGTGCATTTATTTTATACATGAGTGGCGGGACCTACAGTTCGACGATACGATATGATAGATTTTTTTGAGAAACTTTTCACGGCAAATTTATTAACTCTCAGAGTTCTTGGTAGAATAGGAGGTCCTATTTTATACATAGAGAAAATGCAAAGATGCCAAAGCAAGATATTACGAGTGAATGTAGAAGCATCAGAAAGTAGAAAATACATAAAGATATTGTCGTGGCAACATTCAACACTTAATTACTGAAATATAAAATAACTGTTAATTGCTTTTTTACAATTACTTGCAATAGGAAAAAAGACCAAACTACATACTTACATACATATGGGCAATTTCGTGTCAAGTGACCCAATTTTTAAAATCGATGTCTTCCGATGGCCAGACACAAATTTTCAGCTCTATCAGTCAAGAACTGCCGGAGTTAGAGGGGGTCAAAGTTGGACATTTTGGTCATACAGGGTTTTTTTAAAATGTGTGTAACTTTTCACCTATTGATCCTAGCAAAAATTTTCCAAAGGATATTAGATAGCTATTTCTTCAATCTTTCCAAAAATAATTTTTTTAATTTTTGAAATTTTTTTTTTTTTTTTTTAAATTATAAATTAAGAGAAATTGCCCATATGTATATGCTTAGTATTCAGATGAATAATAAATGCATGCAATTAAATCTTCTTTTTAAACAGTTTCTCTCTTACGTTGACAACAAAGACTATAAAAACACGACAACGACAACTGTGATAAAGGGACAAAAAAATTCTGTTTGTGCTTAAATGTGTCTGTTTTTTTTTTTGTGTGCTTAATTCTGTTAAACAATAACAGCCTCAACTGAAGTGGCCATAAAATATTCCTGCGACTACTGAAAGTGTAATAAATTAAGCCGTCTGCTGAACCTAACCTAACCGAACTAAAATAAACTTTTGTGGTTGTGTATGTGAATGTGACTGTGTCTAGCCTTATAAATAATGGATTGTATGCCACAATTAATCTAGGGATCTGTCGCGATGCCTCTGAGAAATCATAGCAAAGAAGAATTTATTGTTGTTGTTTTTTTATTATTGTTGTATTTTTACATCCGCTATTTGTGATTTGTTTAAAATTTTTAGTTCAAAGTTTTAGACAACTACAAACTTTTTGCTCTCACAAAGCTCAAACAAATTTTCAGACACTCTTTGACCTTTTTGGTAGAAAGAATTAATGTAAGTACAAGACGCTAAATGCCATAAGTAATGTCAGCAATTAAAGAAATTTAACTTTTGCAAAATATATTTTTGTTTTAAGAGCAGCTCATTTCACAATTTAAACTGTTTCCTTTATGGCGACTCGTTAATATATTTCCGAATTTTCCTCAACAAAAAAACTTTTATTTACTTTGTTGTTTTTTCTTTTGTTTTATTAATTTTTTGTTCATGTAGATAAAGTACAGGACCACAATTTCATTTATAGTTGGACAGCGGAAACAAACCAGTAATTAAAAAAAGTGGGTGGTATTCTAGAACGTGAGTGTTGTGGGCTAGATTCCCACCTGGGAAAGTGACGACCTTTTGATGCCAATATCATCGGAATATAATTCTTTGAAATCCAATTTTCCGTGAATCTGGCTCATAAATCAGGTTAAATTTAACCGATGGCATGGGTTATATTGGGTTAGTGGACCGCTGTGAATTGTGGCTCATTTGTATATACCTGCGAATAAAAAAACCCACAAGAAAAAATTTACCAACATGAAATCGTAAATCTTGGTGGCAGTGCTTTTTTTTGAAACCACATATCGTTGGTGTCTAGAAAATCCAATTTAGTTCAAAAGAGTTTGGAATTCATCGTGTTCACAGTGATGACTTGACCAAGGTCGTTTTTAAAAAAATAAATTTACTCCAAAAACTAACTTTTTCGGAATGTACTGGACGCTCCTAGATTTTACATTGATTGGTATCGTTCCAAATTCGAAAATTGTATTTGTTTACATACATTTGTTACATTCATTCAGAAATGGGCCTCATCGGTGAAGATGATTTTTTGATAAAAATTTGGGTAAGTTGGGAACAGCTTCAGAGCGCATGCAGTTGTAAATGGTCGTCCATGGTGATTTGACAAAACAGACTGAATAAATGACAACACGATGGCCATAATTAACTGTTACAGTTCGGAAGTCGCGGTTGGGTTTGTCCCCGTGGGTAATGAATTCCAAAAGCGTGCGAAAAAATGCCATTATATGATGGACATGATACTTAAGTTCAATATACAGGTTACTGGACAAGATCATCTTATTTTTGAGAGAGAGTAAACATGATTTTTTCAAAAACATATCTTGTTTTATACGTGTTTATGTATTTTTATGAGTTTGACGGGTTCAAACCTAAGGTCAGACATCTGCGAACAAAGTGAAATATGAAAAAATGCTTCTTCTACCGACTGCCTCTCAGCAGATTTTTAGCAAAAACTCTAAGAGTAAATGAAATTGACATGAAAAGTTTCTTAAATTTCTGACATTCGACGTCAACTTTAAATTGTAGGTTTCGCCTACAATTTATGTTGTGTGTGTAAGTGCTGTGAGTGCTTAGGTCGTAATGCTGACTGAAGGGTTGTAATGACAAATGTATGTGTTCTACGTGAGTTGCCAATTGTCTTTATAAGACTTATTTTTTAATTTTAATTCTTTGTCTAGTCTAAAAATCGCCATGTCATCATACATGTTTTCAAAATTGCAGCAATCTATGAGAAATCACTAGATCAAGCAGATCCCTTCTTGACATAGACGAGTATTCGCTACAACTGTACGATGTTAATGCAAATACAATGCAGTCAGTATCGACCGTATTGACCATACTTGTTTTAAACACATTAAGTGGTATTTATTTCTGCCATGCCGGAGATTGATGACTTTTAATTGGAAATAAATCTTGCCAAGAGTTCCATCAGCTGCAATACATTGGAAAATACATCAACTATAATGATCATTACCTCTATCTTGTGAAGGAAATTCAGGAATTGAAAATGCAAAGAAAAATTGTCGGTAAATGCATTTGAGTGTGTTTTCTTATGGCAAAATTTGTGCGAAATTCCAAATGATTCCAAAGTCTATAATGAATAAACAAGAAAACAAGAAAAATTTTTTTTAAACTTCAATTGTTTAGCTTTTCTTGTAGCTTTTTAGCTGTATATGTTTATGAGTGTAGAAACAAAATATTGCTGTGTGAGTTAGAGTTTACTCTCTATGGTATTTGATTTGTGTTTGCTTGCCTAATAACACTTTGCTTTTTACCTTATCTAATATTAATTGCAGATAACAGTTCAGCTCCTACTGTAGAGTTTGCAAATTTTCGTTACATGTTGGCTAAAATTGTTCTTTAGTTACTGTTTTAGGATTAAATAAAATGGAAAGGAAAACAAAAACTAATTATTCACAGATATTTATGATTTAGCTTTAAGAGACTATCGTCTCTCACAGTTCAAGGTAAGAACTAAAGTGTTTGTCTATTTGCTTCAAATAGTAGCTTTGCCTGCGACAAACAATGGTGAAAGTGTGCATGGTTCGAGAAACAGACGAAGACATGTTTTGGATCTTTTGAAAAAGGCGTCAATAAAGTTCTATTTAATCAAAGAATGAAGAGTACTATAGTCTATTACGTACGTTATAGACTCTCAATCCTTTTACATGAGATTATTTATGACTTCTGGCATATGACAGATTTATGATATTGTTACGAAAATGGAAACGGTGTAACATCGTTTAACATAAAGTAGATAACCAAAAGCTACAAAAACAAAAACCATGAGTATGAAAGAAAAGGGGATAGTCAAGTAAACGAGAACGAAACAATTAAGAATGCAACCAAAATACACAAACAACAAACGAAGCGACCATGGACTTCTCGAGAAGGCGAAAACACGAACATTCTACTTCAAGAATGTTCGCCAGACAGTTTACGTGGGCATATAAAGAGGCAAGACAAAGCAGGCAAGCAAGACTAGTCAGAATTCAGTCAGCCTTGTGTAAAGTCGCGTTGCGTATAAAGAGAGCAGTCGTGGTTTGAAGATCTCTCTTGTAAAGATCTGCGTTGTTAGCGAACAAGGTCAATTATTGTTGTATTCATCAAGTTGTGAACAGTGACACACAAAATAGTGCGAAAAATAAAGAATTTAATTGAAACTAAACACAAATTTATTTCTATTTTGTTTGCAATCATCGAACTCCTATTTCAAACGTTTTAAAAAATGTAAAAACGTAACAATATTGTGGATTTGGTCCAAATTTCTAAAGGCCAGACATGGTCTGCACATTAATTCTGAGTGCCAAAAAATCATTCGTCAGGGATTCTCAAGTACCAGTCAATTATAATGAAAATGTTTTGTTTGTATCTTCTCTTCTTTGCCGTGATTATAGCTTTCGCAGAAGTCGTCATGGGGAATTACCAGCCTTTGGGCATGTGCATCCAGCGTCAGTGTACCGATATGAAGGTCTTAAAGTTCTTAAGGTGAATTCTAGATGGTTTTAAAGCAAACATTGCGTACGTATGTTGATAGCAGGTTAGATTTGTCTAAACTTAATAGAAATGCGTACATTCTCCCATTTGCGTGAGAGTAAAGTCTGTGAGATAATTTGTTTGCCACAAGAAAATCAAAGAAATTTGTCAGGGTACAGTCAATTAAATCGTTTGACCGTACTTAAATTTTTTTGTCTTAAATTTGTTTCCGAGATACGTTGATTTATCCAAACATAGATGCAATGAGAAAAGTATAATTTAGATGATCTAGACTGTTACAGTTGTTATTGGCATTTTCTGGACCAAGCAAGTGTTGTACGATTCAAGCGAAATAGTACGGGGAACATTATTTTGTGACATCAACCTTCTGTTTGCTTCATAGCTACCGCAAAGAATTCAGCAGCATATTTGGAAATTCTAGAAGATTCTTTTTATTTGCGCTCACTTTGATGTTAATTTATATTTTTCATTAAACCGAATATTAAACAGCGTAGAACTTTTACAATTGGCGGAAACACTATAACAACGTAAGTCGTGTGAGAAGCTAGGTCGTAATCCTGACTGAAGGGTTGTGATGATTATTTATAGAAGTATGTGAAATCTATTTAACTTTTTTAGTTGTAGTGAGAAATAATGCGAACATGTATAAGTTTTTACGGCAAAGGTCATTAATCACATACATTATGTAAACTACATATTGACAACAAAAAAGAATGCTAAAATGAATGAATAAATATTTAAAGCTGTTTTCAAAGAATGTATAAGTATGGGAATCAAAATGAAGAAAAAGTTCTTTCATTCTCAAAAGATTACATATTTAAGATAAAATTGTATGCGTATAAATACTTTTTTGTTTTTGCTTAAACATTTCCTTCCCGTAATACATGATTACTTCAATAGTTAAGTAGCAGTTGCATTTAAGTACAGTTGCAGAAACCATCACGTAGTTTTAACTATAAAAACAATTTCTTACTGACATAATTTGAACTTATGTGAACGTGAAATTCACACATACCATTCACATAAGAATTTTATATGTATTTGAATTTATGATATGCATTAGTATTTGTAACGAGAATTATGTTAATCTGTTGGAAATTAAAATTATTACATTTTAGTTATACGCAAGGACCCCTTTTTCTTGATATATGAACGCGATTTTTTCACTTTAAAGATAAGTTTGATCTCTTTTAGAATTGAATCCTTCATTATCTTTCTATTCTATTAAATTTTTTTAAAAAGTAATCACTGTTTAGTGAAAGAGTTGTATTAAAAGGCTGTCACGTAATTTAAATACTTTTAGTTGCCCTATTTTAATAACGTATTTCTGATATTCGATTTAATTTTTTTTTGCAAAAATTTATTGGAATGTTTGTTTAAATGATATCATAAAAACGTATATCAAAATTAAACATAAGGTTTGGGAAAAGCACCAAGTTGTTCCAAGGAAGGAGTACAGCCGGGAAGACGGTAAATAAAATTCTTCAGTTACTTGGTACTGTAGTGAAACATTTTAATACATTTGGAATCTCTAATAATAATACCCAGAGCCTTCAAACTACGTACAACCACAGCCAGATGCAATAATCATAAGAGCGTCTACAGCTCTAAGCGGCTAAAAGTTGAATTTGTATTAATTTATCATTTAGAACCATTAAACGACGGCTTATTAAAAAAGCCGTAAAAAAGAAAAAAAAAAAAAAAATAAATCCAATTTGGATTTTGCCAAACAAAACATAAAAAAATAAACAAGTTTTTGGAAAAATGTTTTATCGGGCGACGTCGGGCGATCAGAAGGAAAACGGTAAGTATGGTATCTAGCTTGTTAGTTAATTCCAGATAAACAATCAAAATAATTAAGTATGATGGCGACAACATTATAGTGTAGGATACTTCTCTTCTTCAGTTCAAGAATGCTTCCATATGTGGAAGAAAATTCAATGTGGCACGTCCATGAACGACTAAACGCATTTTACGATTTGGAAAAGCTGTTTAGAGAATAAATCAAAACTATTTCTAAATGCTTGGCTTAAACTCGTGATCTCAATCCAATTGAGAACTTATGGACTGAAGTTGAAAACAGGAATGAAGTCGAAAACAAAAATGCTGATGAATTGTGGCAAAACGTTGAAATGAATTGGATGGTTATTCGTGTAGACACTTATTTAAGATTTGCCAAAGCAATGTGCAAATGATATTAAAAATATAGGGCACCCCTCGAAATATTGGTGATGAGAATAAAAGATTAAAGCATATTACAATAGAAATGAAACTGGTAAACACTTCAAATATATGATGAACCCAATAAACATTTTTTTTTAATTTTTCTGTACAGAATTGTAAATTTTACTTATCAGCCGTATTGGAAAATGTTAAATTTTTACATTTAAGAACTGAAAAATAAATTTTTTTATAATTTTAAATTTAAAAAATATTTACAAATATTTTAATCATATGGCCACCACTGTATACAGATGGCATATACGTTTTATAATAATAAATGACACGCAATCAAAATTCCAAAACTTTTGTATTTATACATATTATAACTTGAAAGTAGTTTTTTATAGTTACGTTATAGTTGCATGTTCTCTTATTTTATGTCATGTGTGCATGTTGCATTAAACAATGTTCGATAATAAAATCTATTACATCAACACATTTTACGCACTACTTAGTACACCAAACGTTTAGTGATTAAAGCCTTAGCGGCTTGTCAAATAGTAGATGAAAATATGCTCATAATCTGTTTAAATTAAAATTAATGTACATTGAGGTGAAATTGCTGTGCCATAAATATCATTATGATGTAATAATGTATGTATAATGTACGTATAATTTTTTTTTTATAGTTTAAGAGAGACTGCAAATTAGTGAAAATTGTTTTTGTAATTAAAAACTTGTATTCATACAGCTGTGTTCAGTAGAAGGTATACAACTACTACGGTGAATAGTAATTTGTGAGGAGAGTGCTTTCTCGGTTCTGTACTTTAATACCATAATAGATCACTATTCAGTAGACTGGTCAGTTATTATGCAGATTATGTGGTCTGAAAGACATGTGACATATGAACAGTGCATTTAAATATTTAAATAATTGCTATTAATTTGGATATGGTGTTTGCTATTGGTGTTCTACATCAGTTATTAGAGTCGTTTTTGTTTTATGATTATGTCTTTCTGTCGTCTTCTTGTCATCATCATTTAAGTTACTGTAGTTATGAACTTTTCCATGCCAAGAAGTTATCTTTTTTGTCAACAAACATTGTCAAGAATTAAACAGAGTGTGCAAAAATATAATCAAAATCATCTGTTTTGCTGGTTTTCTAAAGTATTTCTTCTACGGTTATACCTTTTCATTGATCATTTTTTCGAACATACACTGGCTCATATAAATCTCCGTACACCAAGCAGGCAGAGACAGTTTACACAATATATCGAAAATCACTTGCCAGATTCGTACCAAATACAATTGATACAAAAATTTTGTTAAAGAAGTTTAATTTGTTTTTTACATAAAAAACTACAAAAACAATCGAAAATGATAACTCAAAAAAGTCTCTGTATAGATTAGATAGAGACGAACGTACCCCTAAATCTATCCGTTAAATCTAAGAGTTCTACGTTATTAATAGTTATTCGGTATTATGGTATATAAAAATTAACATCAAAACGAGCTCAAATAACAAAAATTACAAAAAAAATTCGGATTAACGTCATAGGGTAGATTGTTAAAATGCGTAATGGTGGCAAAAGTTTGCGGGCAATTGCTGAAAATATTAGACCACGATCATTACTTCAATATGTGACAGAAACTTAACATAAAGTAGGCGTTCGCTTTTAGTTATCCCAGGAAGAGTTCGAGCAGATATGAAAGATGCTTCCTTGTGAAGGAAAATCACGTACATTGTTTCTTTCGATATTTCATTAAACAAATTCCTCAAAGATTGGCAAAATATTAGCCATTGACAAGTTTACTCGTCTTTATTAGCGGGCAAACGAGGTTAACTATTCTTTAGAGCTGATTTGCCCCATTAAACTTAGTGTTTTGCAAACTATTTAGTCTCTGTTTTTGGAGAAGTTTTAGGTACACAAGTGAGCATTCACATTTCAAATCGCAGCAAATTGCAAGTCATCACGGTTCAAACCACCAGGTCAGATGTCCCCAACAAAACGAATATGTAAAAATATTTACTCGGAGACTTCCTCTCAGCAGCCTTTTTGCAGAAACTCTGAGAGTAAATAAAATTGCCAGGAAAAGTCAACATTCAACAGTAGATCACAATATTAATGGAAAAAATTAACACGCACAATATGAGTAGTGTAAGAAGCAAGTTAATAATCCTGATAGAAGGTTGACTGGCCCAATTTGTAAGAAAGTAGCAAATAGTAGATCATAATTTGAAAAACTAGACGCTAATATCTTGTGATATAGTAAAATATTATTAACAAACTCAAGACAATTAGGCTATTACCAAACCGGAGTTGGTGTGACTGTATTCACCGTAATCAGGACAAGTGATGACATTGGATCAATAAGGGTTATACGTGCTAAAATGAGCTGACGTTTAGAGTTGGCTATTTTGCATGGTACATAAATTCCTTTTACTTTATACATCTTCTTCCTGAGAATAATATATATATATATATCAGATGTGCTCGACAATTTTTCAACATATTCCTACCAAATTCAATTTCGAAGTTCTGCTTGTTTAATAGAAATTATGTGTCAAAACTGCTATCAGCATAAATCGTTCTCAGATTCGGTTTAGAAATGCTGCTCTCGTTTGGAAAATTTTGGGCGCATAATAAAGTTTCGTAAAAAATTATTATTAGTGGTATATATTATTCAAATTAATTGTTATGGTAACATTATTTTTAACATTACTTTATTTTTTTTTTTATCAGGTCTCACTAGAAGTTTTCATCAGTTCATTTAATTGGTGCCGACGTTTACATGGCCAGACAATATATGGTTCAGGCCAAATGGAATATAATTATTTGTCCTCTTTCCAAATTTTATTTTATCGAATATTATAAAATGTGTGTGTGTGTGTATTATTGGCCTTTGTTTTCGTTTCATAAATATCGTAGGCTTAATTGGTGTAAAATAACGCAGTACATTCAAGTTCTGTATGGTTGCCAAAAATGCAATAAAAATTGAAATGAACTAAAAAAAGATGAACATAAAATTAAACTCATTTATGTTGTGCTCTGCTTTATTTGACTGACCCAAATTTGCTGCAACAGATATTTAGAAATACGCCATTAAACGCTTTTACTGCAAACACAATTCCTCACTGAAATCATGTGTTTAATTTTTCATATGTGTGTATATTTTTCATATGAAAGATAAATTATTGGTCATTCAAATAAGTACATAAGTTATTCTGAAAAAAACATTAACCCAGTAGAATTGTCATATTAGCTGCTCAGCGGTCGGGGAACCGGGGTAAATTACCCCAAATGGTGTAAAAATGAAACTTTTGTGGGTAAAAAATATTGTTACCCACCTTTGTTGTTGCTTTCTCTCATACTTGTCCATTTTATCATTAATCATCGATATATCGATCAATGTAAGCCGCAATTTGAAAATTTAATTCAAGTATTATTTTCTGTATCACTTCAGATGGCAGCAAATAGAAAAATAACATACCAAGACGAATTCCTTAATTACGGTTTTACACAAATAGAAGACAATGGTACAATGAAACCACAGTGTGTTGTATGTATGAAGGTACTGACTTCAGAATCTTTCAAAAAAGTCAATTGAAACATTTAGATAATTTGCATTCATACCTGTCTTCCAAACTACGAGAATACTTTGCAAATTTAGAAATATCTGTTAAAAGACAAAGATTGAATAGCAACTTGTTTGGTACATTTGATCAGCGTTCAGCATCAAGGGCTAGCTTTGAAGTAGCTCGAAATAAGAAACCATACGCTATTGGTGAATATTTGGTTTAGCTGCTGTAAAAATGGCAGAGATTATGTGTGGTCAAAAAGAAGCGAAGAAACTGAATTCAGTGCCCTTTTCTGCGAGTATTGTCAAAGAACGAATTTCTATATTAGCAGAAAATGTGAAGGAACAGGTCATTTTCGCATTAAAACAGGCTAAATATTTTGCTATTTAGCTTGATGAGACAACTGATTTTAGTAGCAATTCACAGCTAAAGGTATATGTTCGATACAAAATGTTTAAAATGGGAGAGCTGTATTTCTGTATCTTTGGATGGAGCTCCAGCTATGCTGGGTCATATTAATGATTTTTCGGCTTTCGTTAAAAAAATAACCCAAATATTGAAGTTACTCACTGTATGATCCATCGCCAGACCCTTATGGTCAAATATTTAGAAGCTACACTGGAAGCCGTCATGCATGATGTCATCAAGATTGTAAATTTTATCAAGGGACATGCACTAAACACGCGGCTATTTCGTGAATTATGTCAGGACGGTGAAGCTGAATATACGGACCTACTTTATTATACAGAAGTAAGGTGGCTCTCTCGCGGAAATGTACTAAATAGAGTAAAATTTTTATGGTTGATCAAAAAAATATTCTCGCAGATAAGTTTAAAAACTCTTCATGGGTTGCATATCTCGCATATTTAGCGGACATTTTTGAGAGTAAATATATTAAACAAAGAATTGCAAGGAAAGAATATTAATATCATTTCAGCGATAGAAATAGTGTCAGTGTTTGGATTAAAGCTGCAATATTGGAGACAGAAAGTAGAACAGAAAAAGATAGCTTCTTTTTCAAGGTTAGCTTTGTTTTTGGAATATTGCGAAAATATTACTTTTGCTGACATCAAGGATACAATTGTAAGACATCTTATCAAACTCAGAAAGAGGTTTTCAGATTACTTTCCAGATCTTGATACACGTACTGTCAGTTGGATTGTAGATCCTTTTAAATGTGAAATTGCTATGATACCAGAAGAACTTTCAGGTTTGGCAGAAGCAATTCTTGAACTTCGATCTAATACTGAAGCACGTATTCAATTTGAGGGTAAACCAAATCTGTCGTCTTTTTGGATGTCGAAAGCTGCAAAGGCTTTCAAAATTGCACATGAAGAGGCAGTTAAAAATTTGCTGCAATTTGAAACGACATATTTGTTCGAACAAGGCTTTTCCACTCTAATGAACATAAAAACGAAGAACAGAAATCGATTAAACGCCGAAGTTTGTATTCAAATCGATCTTAAGTCCCAATTTTGAAGCAATTCTATCGAACATGAAACAACATCATTTCTCCAAAACGTGAAGGAAGAATGTTTTCAATTATTCTTTTTTTTAATTTTTTTCAATTCTAATTTTTGTATGTACCACCATTATTATTATTATAATTTATTACAGTACCGCAAATTATCAACCCTCAATTGTACCCCAATGGGCTTCAATTTGTTATATATATTACTTATATTACTATTATTACCGTTATGTATTACTAGGTATTACATTGATAAATTGAATAAATGATGTTTAAATTAAATTTTTAGTTATTGTTTTCTTTTCAAAATTATCATGGGGGGCTATAATATGAAAGATGCTAAAAAGAGGCGATTTCGTTTTTTCTTCGCCATGGGGTAATATCAATTTACACAAAAATATTTTGGGGTAATGATTAAAAAAGTTCCTTGTAAATGTTTAATTCCTAATTAACGGCATACTTTCTATTTAATTGAATCTAAAATATATTACTTATACGCACCATATGACATGTACTGAAAGATTTATTCTGGAAAGTATACTATAAAATAAAAAATGATTGTTTTTGTCGTTTGCAAAGCAATGGAATTAGATATCACTCATACATCACATTCATACTCGTATGTACTTGTTATGAATATGTATTGAATATGAGCATTATGCGAGTGAATAGTTTTGTTAGTTGGTTCAAATAATCAAATCTTTTGTATTTCTTATTCTACTTTCCCTAAAAATATCACATACTAGAGCAGTGCATAATTTTCTCTGTATAAAATAAAAAAATTTTAAAATTGTTTATTTGTTCTGACCATTGTAGTACATCTCTTACAACACACATAATAATTGTTGCTTACTATACGAAATAAAGCAGTTCTGAAAAAATTTTTTAGGTTCATATGACCAACACTCAGGACTAGTTCCCATTCATACAGTGCATTGTGTTGGAAATAGAAAAATACACTGAAAGGGAGAGAAATGATGGAGTAGACTTTATAAATATTAAATTTTATTCAGTTTGTGTTCCAAATTAAGAGATATTTACAACATAACACGATACTGTGCTGTATGCAAGATACTCATCAATCGATCACGAACGGATGTGTTCTATGAGACAAATTAATAGTACCTAAAAATATTCAATATTCGAAACCTAATCCCTTTATTTTAAAGCACATTTGTCTAGAAAATATTTACATTATGTTTCTGTAAACCAAAGTACTAAAAATTTGCATACTGTAGTGTCCGTAGTCGAACATTAATTAGGCATCTCAAACAAAACGAAATATGAGTATATGTATATTTCTTTCGGCGAATTTCTCGCAGCAGCCGTCTGGCAAAAAGTCTAATAATAGATAAAATAAAAGGGAGTCGATATTTGCAGGTCCCGTTACACATGGGTGTTGTAAGGAGCTAAATCGTAATCCTAACAAAAGGCTTGTAATGGACAATCAAGTAAGTAGTACTCCAAAATATTTGAGTGCTTTTCGTATAAAGTTTCGGTGGTCCGAAAATAATTGCTTTACTGAACCAGAGTATTAATATTATTAATGCATACAGGTTTAACGTTTTTAGGTATTTCCCAGTATACTGACAAAACACTGAGTATTTTCGAATTCCTTGTGGGTAGACATAAATTGGGAGGACTTATGGTATTAATAGCACGGTACCAAATTTGTTTTGTCGAAGATAATGTTCAAAAAAATTTCATTATATCAGGGAAGGGAACTATAGTTGGTCTACACCGTAAATGATTTTTAAACTTTCAGCTTCAAGTTATATAGAGTTATGAATGTATACGCGCCCATCTACTATGAAATGGTAGATCATATGATTAAACTATTATGTTTACAATAACCATACATGGGCATACTGCATTATAATTCTAAGCTCTTCAGTATTCAGTAAATATTTACTGGTAATGAAATTTAGATTTCATTTTTGTAACTGTAATTTTTTTCAGTAATCAGTAAAAATCAATTTTTACTGAAATTTTACTGGTACTGCAAAGTGCCCATCTATGACAATAACTACCATACATTTGCCATTTTATCAAGAACAATGTGTCTTGTGCATGTGTACCCAGAATGCAATCTCAAGTAATGACGTCTACAAATAAGAAGGTTTTTTTGAATTTTGAACAGCCTCTATGGTCGCCTTTTGTCTATCCGTTTATACGCTCAATTTCCTGTATCAAAAATTCCCTAAGTGCGTTTTTGAAATCTGTTACTGCATTGTCAATCCTAAGTCTACCTGCATTCAGTAGGATTTCGGTAACTGTGTAATGCCTGTCTAATTCATCCGTTCCCCTATTTCCCGTAATAACATCATGCATCAGTACACATGTATACATAACTGGTCATTACAACCCTTCAGTCAGGATTACGACGTAGCTTCTCACACCACTTATGTTGTGTGTTAATTTTATACATGAGCGAGGGGACCTACAGTTTAAAGATCACTTCGGACAACAGAGAGAAACTTTTCATGGCAATTTTATTAACTCTCAGAGTTTTTGACATAAATTTGCTGAGAGGAATTCGCAGAAGAAATCTTTTTTAATATCGTTTAATTTCGTTTTAATGTCTGACCTAAGGTTTGAACTTCAATGGTACATATATTAAGTCGAATATTAATGTTCGTTAATAATTACCGTAGCACACGTTTTCGCATGGCAGAATCCAATAAGAAATTATGCTTTCACCTGCAACTCCATACAGTTTCAAACCATTCATTTAGATCTGTCTACGGGACAGACGTTGTAAACTTCTTCGAGAAGTTATGGTGTGACATCATGTAATAAATGTTCGTAAAAGTTCCTAATTCCATCAGGATCCACTGCAATTGTCTTGTCGACCAAAGGTGTTGTAGCCGCTGAACACTTACAGATGAAATCCAGCGGATAGAGTGGTAAATTGTCTCCAGCGCCGACATAGGCATATCATTCAAGTCGAGGTTAGTCGTCATTCAACGGCACACCTGCCATGTTAAGTGTGGTATTATCTTGTATAAGTCCAATTAACAGGAACAATCAGTCAGTTCCAATGTCACTAGCAATATTTTCTTCACAATATTCCATATAAAAGGAGAGAGCTCCCGACCCTGTAGAGTTCCATTTAATATTCTGCTAGTGATAAGGAAGGTCGCTAGCGTCGGGTATGTTACATTTTGTAATATTGAAGAATGGAAAAAAATAGTATCCGGGAGTTAAATATTATTTGGAAACAAATTTGATATTTGACAAGAAAATTGTTGCTTTTTTTCCTGAGAAATTTGAGGAAAAATTATTATTTTTCGTATCCATTTTACGGTTCGTATTTATACTTTATTTATGGATCCATTATACTGTTACCACATCTTCAAAATTTCCGGCGAACATAAGTGTATCAAATCAATAGATTTTTTGAATGCAGAATTTAAGCGTTTAAGTGTCCAGTTCTCATTCTTACCCTACTCCCTTTTTTAATATTTTTAATAAATATTGCATGCATACATATATTTTTATGTTTTTATACTACATGAGTAGAATATTTTAAATAAATTATTACATCGCATATGACAATAATTTCTTTGGTCTCAACATACAGATGCACATATGTATGTGTAGATGTGTAAATGGTACAATACAATAGTATAGGAAAAATTCTCTTTTATCATTTGGTTGGTGTTATACTCTGCTTTTTATAAATTGTTCTCTCGTTCCTAGTTTTGGATTTAACTACGTTTGTGTTTGTGTTTGGAATTGTATTTTTAACCCTGTATTGCATTGTATGCATGTGTTATTTAAAAAGTGTAATTTATTGTTACACAATAAATTCAATTCTGATCCTGTTTCTTTTTCAATTTCTGTATTTGTTTGTTGTAAAAATTAAACTGAAAATATATGCATTTTCCATCATACGTTTATTTATTATTTTTTGTATGCATTTTTATTCGTTTGTTTATTTAGTTTTTGCTTGTTGACATACGCAAATAAACGTAAACATACGTAAATATATTTTAAGTGTGAGTACATGCTTAGAATATCAATATATTGTAAATGCGTATTTTATTTGTTGTTAATGGTTTCAATATAAATACATCACAGTACGTGTTTTAAATGCAGTGACTTGTTTGCATGGTTAATTTTCGAAATATTTTATGACATCTTAGGTTTAGATCATTGTTTACCATTTCATGGCACAATTGTGCTGAGAGAACTCACACGCATTCTTGTGTTTTTTGATTTAGTTGTCGATCAGACTGCGGCAAGAACACATGTGAGGCGGATGCTTTACCATTTTTTTCAGAATGACACTCAAAAAATACTGTGTGTTAAAAGATGCTTTTGAGCTTATGGGCGTATTTCAATTTTTTTTTATTTTGTCGCATAGTATAATTTTTTTAAATGCTTGTTTTTTCTCTATAAAAAATGTTTTTTTTTATTTTTATTTATCTAAAAACATGGTCTAATTTTTAAACCAAAGATGGATACCTTTACGATCTTTTAATAAAAAATGGATTTTTTTATTTTATTTTTATTTATCTAAAATTATTAAGCCAAAGATAGATAGCTTTACATATGTATGTTGATAAAATGAAAATCAAAATAACGTATATTACTAACACTTTTCTATGGCTGTAAATAAATAAATTCTCTCAACATATTTTCTCTCTCTTACTCACTAATACATAACCAAAAAATTTTTGGTAAACCCTGGTTTAGATTATTCACTATAGGCTAGATCAGTACAGGTCATGTATATTTAAGATCTATACACGGAACTCGCCCTAGTCTAGTAGGTATTGTGTCGGCTTATTAGACGCGAGGCCACGGTTCAAACCACAGGTTAGATTTCGCCGACTTTCTGTCAGCAGATTCTGACAAAAATCCTGGAAAAGAGTTTCTCAAAAAATCTGTCATTCGGAGTCGATTTCAAACTGTAGGTACCGCCACTCGTGTATAAAATTAACACACACAACATAAGCGTTGTGAGGATCTAGGTCGTAGGCTGAAGGGGTGTAATGACCAATTATGTTTGTGAATATGTGTGGAATATCATCGAAAGAATATAACAAATGAAGGCATTTTTTATGTTGGCTTTGAGAACTGCTTAGATTTGTGTCTTATTCGCATACACCCGCGACTTAAGAAAACCCTACAAGAAAATGTCAAGCGAGTTCAAATCGCACGATCTCGATAACTACTTAATATCATCTACACGTAAAATGAACATGCCTTTAAATCACTCGTAAAGTATATCCAATGCAGCAATAGCTGTGCGGCACGTAGCGCTGACTCAGGCCAAAAGAAGCTGGTGATCATAGAACTATAGTGCTCGTTGTCGACAGTGATTGTATGGCCAACATCAATGAAATATGAACCAATTTTGTTTGTTCATTTATCCAGAAATGGGAGGAGTCATCGCTGAAGACGATTTCTCGATGAAAACTAGGCTTAGTTGCCAACTTCTCCAGAGTCTGTACAGCAAACACACATCATTGTCTATAGTTGTCCATGATGATTATATGAAACAAAATACTTTTTGGAAGACCTGATACAAATTCAGCCAATGTTTTCGTTAATTTTTCGGAAGTAGTACTTCAAATGGAAGTGCAAAAGTGAGTTTCAATGTAATTAATGTTTAAATTTACATTCAAAGAGAATAAATAAAATAAAATGAAAGTCCTATGCAAAGAAAGTAAAATATAAAATAAATATAAAAAAAATTATATAAAGTGGTTGTACATTCCATACTTGTTGAATTGCGATTACGAATAGTAATCAATTACATTATTTTTAAAAAGAATCGTAATGATTTACGATTACTTTTGGATTACTTTTGATTCCTTTTAATGATTTTGTATTAATTGTCAACAATCCTGATTAATGTACCTATGTGATGATTTAGTTCCACTTTATGTTCAATAGCGAGTTTTGATAACGTATAAACTAGCGCCTATGGCAGTGGATCTGAACATCGACAAAAATATTATAGTGTACATACATACCTACAAACCCACATAGATATAAACGCTTGAAATAAAAGAAATGTTCCAAAACTTTTATTGCCAAAGATAAATAATTTTTTTAGTAATTATATATCCATTCGATAAACAATGCCATCTTAAAACAGCATCTTCAATTTCAAAGGCCTGCAAGGACGATGCACTTAAATTTAGAAAACCACTCAATCAAACATTTGATAAAATTGTCTTTATTTGAAACTGAATACACAATGGGTTTAATTACAAAAATAAAACGAAAAAGAAATATAAACAAATGAAAGAACATACAGTTAAAGAAAGCCTCATAAAAATTTATAAGCAAAATACATACATACTCTTGTGCATACAATTTATCTTATCGGTGTTGGGCATATAAGCAATAACAAATCTACTTAAATTTTTTGGTAAACGAATATAACTACAGTCACAAACACTAACATAACGCCTCCTAACATTCAAAAGCTCTAACTTACTTTAAACTGTTTTTTATAAGAGTAAAGCATATATTAAATGGAAATAAAGGCTTTTGCATAATATTTAATAGGCATACGCGGCTTTTTGTTTTTTGGTAATAAATTGAACGTGTAAATAGATTTGTTCATGACAACATTATCACTAAAATGATAGATTTTAAAATTTTGTTACGACATTACGGATTTTATGTTACGATACATTCATATTAATTTGGAAATTGTGTACAAGTGCTCTGTGGATGTAAGAATGTTTTTGATAACAATTTCAAATTCTTATCTGGACATTAATTTCTTTGTGCTTTTTTCCATTTTATTGAAATGTAAATAAAACAGCTTGTAGTAGCAATGTTACAGTTAAACTGAAAACAGTGTCATTAACGCAAATACATTAGATTACGGTGTCAAACTATAGTAAAAGGTACTGTTAAATTTTCGAATAGTGGCTTTGCTACGCCATTGGAAATTAAACAGTTGAACCGTTTCTATACGAAACAATTGCGAATTTAAAATATATGTACATATATCGCTTTTGCGATTATCTTTACTCTGTTGAATTTAGTCAATACGAGGCCAATAAGCTTCGCCTCTATGTTCCGTCTTAAATTTACAAACGGCAAAATTCACGTTAGTTAATGACGAGCTATTGCCAGATCTTTTATTAAAGCAATAGACTGTGAAAACTGCAATAGAGCTTCGTATACTCAGACAATGCTAGTAAAAAAACAGCAGAACCCTCTACTCAGAGGATACCAAGTTAAAAGCACTGTGCCCTGTTCATCATTGATTCAATCTTCAACGGTATTTTTATGTACCGGAATTTAAATAACAGTTATGTTTCAATGATCTGAAACATCCCTGAGAATACTTAGCCTTCCTACACAACCTGCCCATCTTTCGATATAGTCATGACTTTATAAATATACGAAAATATTATGTCAGAATCCTTATGTGTTTACTTAACTGTTCATCACAAACCCTTAGTCAGGATTTCAAGCTAGCTTCTCACACCACCCATGTTGTGTGTGTTAATATTATTTATAACTAGCGGAATCAATAGTTTAAATTCGACACCGAACATAGTTTTTTGATAAACTTTTCAGGGTAATTTTATTTTACTTTTAGAGCTTTTCCCAGAAATGTGCTGAGAGGTAGTCGCCGAAGAAATATTTTTTTCATATTTCCTTTTTTTAGATATCAGAGTTGAGGTTTGTACTTCCGAGCCCTAGTCTAGTATGCCAACACTCTTAAAAAAAGACTTGCATTTGTACTGTTAGAATGTGTCGCAATTATTATTGACAAAATTTTTATACTCACCGTCTTCTGATCTTTTATGCATTAGAACTTAAACAATACGAGTACTTGGTTGAACTAATGACTACAATTACGATTACTTTTTTAGTTTGAGTAATTAATAATTGATCCAAACCTATGTTGATTACATTCTCAACAGTTAATTCTGTCAATTCGGGACTTAATCTTTGTAATACCTTTAACCATTTCGTTTTGATGCTTTGATTTAGTACTGTTGCCGAAAAAGTTTTAAAATATTTGTAATAACTTTTTTTTTTTTTTTGGAAATAATGACAATTATTGAAAATATTCAGAAAGAATTGAAAGTAATTATTGAAAATAGTTTGATTATTTTAGAATTACTTTTGATTCTTTTTAATTGTTTTGTTTTAATTGCCAGTAATCCTGATTATTTTTTGATTATTTGTAATCGTAATCAATTAGTAATTAGAAAAAATTGATTCGTAGAATTAAATAATCCTTGGGATTCTTTTTAAAAAGTAATTTAATTGATTACTAATCGTAATCATAATTTAACAGGTATGATTTAAACAAAAATTGATAACATTTTTCCATTACGTTTACTTTTATAAATGTTAGTTTATGCCGATATTTATTCATTTAGCAGAATTTAAAGCATCCTTTGAGAGTGTATATACCGCACTTAAAATTATCGAAAAATGCCGATTGTTTCAGGAGGAGATAGAGAGAAATTCAACGGTTATTCTAATATGGGCTTCTAAACACATTGCTACGAAGGCTGATAGAATGCTAAATTCAATTGAATTTATACATGAGATTGTTATCACACACAAACAACAAATATCACTTATTTATGAAATCAAAATAAACCAGACTGGCCTGATATGATTGCATGTAGAACGAAATTTGTGTGAAACTTGGCCTGAGTCCATATTAGGAACCTCATAGCCTTAGCACGTGCATAGGCTTAGAAGCTGTAACAATGAAGAACATTTTCTTTGTAATTTTTCTATCCTTAGAAATACAAGAAGAATAATTCTTGGGCACCCAGAATTTATTTCTAGAACCTATCTAGTCAAAGGTGAACTGAATAGAATTTACATTCTCAGAAAACTAAGTGGATGTCTGAGAGCTGCCAACTAGAAATTATAATGACAAAATGTGTGATATATTTGTTATAACGGAATGTAGGATGGAAGAGATAATGGTGTTACAAAGCGACGCTATAGGATGTTCCAAGTCATCCATGCCTATTCAACCTAACCTAGTCTAAAGACAGAAAAAAAAGAAGAAAGTTTATATTTCTCTTGAAGTCACCGCAGTCTAATAGGCAGTATGTTGACTCATTAGAAGTGAGTCGTGGTTCAAAACAAAACGAAATATCCAACAAATTTTCTGGCAAATATACTGACAGTATATAAAATCTGTCATACGGAGTCAACTTTGCACATTAGATTAGATACTAGACCAGATTGATGTCTCAGTAAATTTCTTATGCTTATCACAATGAAATCTATCGCAATAATTCATATTTTCTTACTTTCAAATTTCATCCTCACAGTGCTCTATGCGTTATCCTAATTGCATATACTAGGGTAGTATGCTTATGTTACTGTTTCAATAATTTTTTTTATATGACACGTATGAACCCATACACCCAAATAAAAATCAAATTCATTTAAATTTAAAGAAAGAAAAAAGTTTTTCATTGTCAAATGCACCCGAATATTTTGGAGATTTGAAATAGTTTGACATACACACACTAAAAATAGTTTAACATACCCGTACACATTCATTAATATTGAAACTCCTATGATTTCAACAACTGCTTTCGTACCTTTCAAGAGTTTACAAGTCATCATGATTTGTGGAGAAACTGATACGAAATGTCATAAATAAAATATGAGCATTTATGTACATGATAACGTGCTGAAAAGGAATTGTCATTCAATATACATATATCATAAAATGGAAAATGTATATTATTCAAGGCATTTAAGTTAAAGGCAAAGCCATTGTATAAAACGGTAGAGGAGATGACATTATATTGTGTTTGTCATGAAAATAAAAATCATGAGTAGTAAATAATTTATTTTAAATGAATATTTGGGTAGAAGTTATAGATCTTCAAATACAATTGATTGTAACTTGACAAAAGAAGCATTTTGAATTTGATGAAATTAATCAGTGGTTATGCATTGAAACGAATATCACTACTTCCAAAGTAAATAAGAATTTACACTTCCATTTTTTTTTTTTAATTCAATCTGAAAATATGGAGGAAATACACTGTTTTAAAAGAGACATTAATGATAAACAGTAAAATGAAATCGGGGATGTTGTGTCCCAGGGTGAAATATTCGTAGTTTATTGGTAACTTCCAAGCTTAATTCTACGCTTTTGAAAAATTTCGTAAATTTAATATGAAAATCAGATACAGAGGACAGTGTATAGCATTACTAACTCGCAAACAGACCGTCATCTGATGTATTCGGATTTAACTAGCAAAGACAAAAATCAAAAATTTTACCAGAGCCAATGCAAAAAATTAACAAAGTAATATTTAGGCCCCGATTATGGTTTACAACAGTTGTAAATTTAATGTTGTATTTTTAAAATTGCGATTATGATTTACAACAGTTGTTTCTAAGTGTTGTTAGAACTGTCAAAAACTTACAACAGCTCATTAGCTGTTGTCTTGTTGCCGCGGTAAGTTTAAAAAAGGAAATGGAGAAAAATTTGTATAAATTTGTAATAACAGTGCAAATAATTTTTTGTGGAAATTATAAAAATTATGCATAACTGTAAATATTTTATAGAAAAATAACCAATAAAGCTGATCGAGTTAATGAGAGCAAATCCTGACATTTATATAGATATTTTAAGCACTTTTGAAATGAATTTATTGCAATACATACAATAAAAAAATATAATCAAGCAGAACATATATTTGTAATTTTAGTGGCAGTTTCAGGAGAATAGTGCAAATCTCCTGCAGAAAGCAAACATCGTAATCTGCTTTTCTGCTTTGGAATGGACTGTATTAAAATGGAGCTCTGGTGATCCTCCCGCGGCATTTCGAAACGGAGTTATTAAAAACGTTTCCATTGGTATACTGCGTCACCTTAACACATAAAATGGATACATGCATATGTACATATGTATGTATATCTGTATTTATAAAAAGGAAAGAAAAGTTATAAACAATACGCCATTTTATAATTGAATAATTTTAAGTACTCAGTATCTGGTAATTCCAAACGGTTGGAACTGTCCCGAATTTCCTTTGCGCTTTGTTGGTACCCTCATCATCATCAAAGTATAATAATATCCATTATTTATATTTAAAATTTTTTTTAATGTAATAATTTTTGTTTTCAATTGACAGTTTTATACATTCAGGGATGTATTTTAAAGGAAAAGTATACTAACATTGAAGATCAACCCTGTGACATACACAACATCTAGATGTTGTGAACCATAATCAAGAAAGTAATAAATGTTGTGTTGTCTCTGTTACAACACAACATTTATATGTTGTGAACCATAATCGGGGCCTTAATGTTAAAAATTTTTCTAGGTTTGAAATTTGTCCCACCAGGATAGATTTGATATACCTATAACCCTGCTTTGGTTCGGACTTAACTGCATTTAGCCTATCTGCCACCAGTTCAGCTCTCTGCTTCAATAAATGGTAAATAATGCCGTAGTAAGAGTGTACCAGAATGCACCGATGATCAGTACAGCTGATTGTCTGCGTAGTCTATCACAGTATTTATTAGTCAAACACAGATCTAGGAGGCATTTTGAGGTGACCCAAGTTCGTTTGATTTAAAACTATTAGATTATATTCTTAGGGGTTATACAAATTCTCTTACCTCTGTCGATAACCTATGGACAATACAAGACTTGGAAATCAACATTCAGTCACATATGACCAACAAGTTTTTAAAAAATGTGGTTCCTGATTGCATCTTGTACGTTCCAGCCATAGTTCAAAATTAACGTCATAGAATTTTTTAACCAACAAAACCCATATCATTGATATTAAAAATACAGTTCCTTGTTTTATTATGATTTAAGTTTTTTACTGCGAAAAAAGTAAAACGATTTGAACGGTATTTAAAATTCTTTCTACCAACTATTCTATTAAATGAACTAATCAATACCGAATAATAAATCAATTCAAAAATCAAAATGCTGTCTATGTAAATGGGTTTTCTGGGTTTAATTTTTTCTTTTAACATTAAAAAAAAAATCTGCTAGTATTACGTATTCTTCCTTCACTTACGCTATTAAAATTGAAAATTTCAAATAAATTTCATTTGAAGTGCTCATCAACAACAACTACGAGTTATAAAAATCAAAACTAAAACATTCAAAACTAATGCTATTTAAAATTATAGTTTTTCCACAATAAATAGAAAACTTTTGAATAGCAAAATAAATAAATAAATGGAAAATAAATAAAAAAATTAAAAATTATAGAAAATGAAAGTGGGGGACTGAATTGCTGTTTCTTGGAATAAACAATATGTACAAAGCGTGGCCGTGATAGTCATTAGAGGGAAGAGTTTTTAAAATGTTTTTAAATTAAATTTTTTTCTATGAAAAATAACAGATAGACAGTAAAGTTATGTCAAAGTCAAGACTGTTTAATTCAGGGATGCAATTTAGACTTCAATCACACAAACAAGCAAGAATACAACAGGACTCAATTTCATGGGGTATAATTGTAATGTTATCAACACAATAAACGCAACGCTGCAGGCGTTAAGTTGCATGCGTACTTGCCGTCAAACTTGGGTTCAGTTAAAGGTACCTTTAGCTAAAGTGTACTGTAAAGTTACCTTTATCTTATTTTCGTTATTACAACTTACAGATAAAATAAATTTAAGTTTTTTCAAAATATGGCAGTGACGGAGCAATGTCGATAACACTGCTCAATTAAACAAGTTTTTTTAACGCAATAGCAACGACGGGCTCCGTTTTTTTGTTGTATATGCTCATTTTGCTTATATTTGAAGTTGCCATATTGAAAATAATATATAATATGGCAAGTTCAAATATAAACTTAACTTTAAAAGTTACCGGTAGGATGATCCTCCCTTTAACTTAACGCTCACTTCTACCATATGGTCTACTTATAATAATGAAAAACAATTTATCTACCCATTAAAATCCTCCCTTTAGTTAACGACAAGTTGTAATAATGGCCTTCAAATCATTAAACTTTTTTTTTCGATATAAATGCTCATCTTCGGTTACAATGGTCAATGTGTTTCAATTCTGGAATGAGCTGTAGGATATTCTCAATGAGAGTGATTTCAATCTCTGTTGAGATGGTCTACGTGCCTCCAAACAAGTTTCTGCACGTTGCCAATGCCAGTCAAGTCAATTCCACTAGGACTAGGCAAAACACTGTGACTTTTCAAAACGTAGAAATCGCCGTAGTCTAGTAGGTAGTCCGTTGGCTTATTAGACGAAAGACCCGAGTTCAAATCCCAGGTCAGACATCAAAACGAAAATATGAAAATATTTCTTAGGCGACTTCCTCTCAGCAGATTTCTGGCAAAAACTCTGAGAGTAAAAATTGCCATGAAAAGCTTCTCAAAAATCTGTCGTTCGGAGTCGGCTTTAAACTGTAGGTCCCGCCACTCATGTATAAAATTAACACACACAACACGAGTGGTGTGAGAAGCTAGAACGTTGTACAATGGGTCAATTCGACCTCCGGGTACTGTTCTTGTCACAGTTGACAAGTACACGTCCTCTAACCTAACCTAACCTAACCTTTCAAGACAAACAAACATCAAATCCATTTTAATACAGTAAGTACGGTTGTACAATAGGAGCAATATTGTAGAAAAACTTTGTAGCACAATTAATTTTCGTTGTTTTTTTTGGTAGATTTCACACAAGTTGGTGGATAATTTTAATGAGTTGATAAGTGGAAATTTTCTGGCAAGAGTGGAACAACATATGACATAGTCGGTAAAAAAATGATGAATGGAGTGATAAAGTATGAAATAACGACAAAAGATGTATTGTTAAATGGATGGGCAACAACAATGTAAAAAAGGGAATAAAAAAAATTTATAAACAGATCTGGTTTAGCAGGCGCAGATAGCACACACTTATTTGATCCACAAAGGAACTTCTTGCAAAAAGATATCGTGCGTTAGTACACAAAAAATATATCCAAATAATTCAAATCCCCTACTGCGATATTTCGGATTCGAAACAAGGCTGCTGGCTTTTTGTGAATTTTTCAAATATCCATTAAAGTCAATACAATTTCTTCTGTTTTCGCACCAGCTATTAACTTTATTGTGGTACTTTATTATGTATCTGGGCATATAGTATTATGTAATGGTTTTCTATTTTGACTGTAAGTTTATTTCGTTATAAATCGAAAGTTTACTGAAAGTAAAATGAAATGGAAATTTTCTTGAACAAACAAAAAATTGGAAATAAGGTAAAAAATTTGTTGTTAAATTTCTTGGAATTTTCGCTGCTGGACTTTATTTACAGAAATTTAATTCTTCCACACCATAAACTCTTACCTTTCGCTCTTTTATTGTGCTTTTATTCTCAACATTTTACTGTAATTTTTTTATTTTAAGTCTTTAATTTAATTTTGTTTTTATTTTCCTTACAGTTCCAAAGCTACTCGTTCAATTTTATTCATAAAACGCTTCAGGGGTTCTCTGGAAAAACTGCACTGTGTTAATGAGATGAAGATAAGGTAACAGAAGTATAACTAATTTTATAACTAAAGTTTGTTGTCAATAGCAGGCGGGATTTCCTATTTTATTTTGAAATCAAAAATTACAACAAAAACAAATTATAAATAGTTGAATTATATAAAGGAAACAATATTCATTTTACTAGATAACAATATCTCATTGGAACCAACAAATGAAAAATGAAAAAAATTAAAAAAAGTTCTTAAATGCTTAATAAAACGAAAAATGTCATAAAAATTGATTGTGACTAAGAGATTTTATAGTTTACTACATCCAGCCACGAAGGTATAACATACCCGGCGTATCGGTCTGAAGTGAGCGTCAGGATACAAATGTCTCCACAGGGTACATTCATTGTAACGAGCTTTATTTTATTTAATTTTTTTTTTGTTGGAGTTGACATCTGTCAAACACATTCACTATACATCAAATCAGTTAACAATCATCATACCATCGTGTTAACTATGGCTAATTTTGTACCAAAAAGTGATAATTTGCGCAAAACATTAATTTTTTGTTTTCAAGTGAAGAAAAGTGCTAGAGAATCACATCGAATGCTTATCGAGGCACATAGTAATCATGCTCTATGAAAATAAGCATGCAGAAGTTTGTTTCGACGTTTTAGAGTTGACGATTTTTACGTGAGAAATAAAGAACGTTGGAAATCACCAAAAAAGTTTAAAGACGCCGAATTGCAAATAATATTGGATGGTCGGCAGACCGAAAGAAATGATTTCGAGAAAAGCGTGTTTAAATAGCGCGCACCTGGACGCGTTGTAATATTTTGCGTTTTTCTCTTTCTCTTCGTATCGTCTGAGGGAAAAGAAGAATTCTATCACATTACTCAAATTCTATATCAGTTTTTCTAAAACATTTTGAAAAGTTAGATCTGAGTTTTGCAGATACCAAATTCAAGAGCCATTAAGGTGTTTCACTAACTTTGTAGGAAGAAGTTGGCACTGATATATAATTTGTAGTAACCGTAGTCTAGTAGGTAGTGTGTTGGTTTATTAAACATAAGGCCCGAGTTCGAATCCCAGGTCAGACATCAAAACGAAATAAAATAAAAATATTTCTTTGGCGACTTCCTCTCAGCAGATTTCTGGCAAAAACTGTGAGAGTAAATAAAAGTGCCATGAAAAACTTCTCAAAAATCTGTCGTTCGGAGTCGACTTTAAACTGTAGGTCCCCCCACTCATGTATAAAATTAACTCACACAACATAAGTGGTGTGAGAAGCTAGGTCGTAATCTTGACTCTTCGGTTGTAATGACCAATTGTGTATGTATATATATAATTTGCATACCCTTTACTTACTTAATGTGTTATTACAACCCTTTAGTGTTGTATAGTGTTGTGTATCTGTGTAATTATATCCATATTTGGCGGGGTCTACAGATTGCGGGTCATACCGATTACCTAACCAGGCCAGCGTATTTCAGGCGGAAATTTTTGCCATTGAACAAGCTGCACGTATATTTTAAACCGTGGACCTACCTCCTTCGAACTTGATTGTATGTATGGAGAGTTCAGCAGCAATCAAAGCACTGGGATCCCAACTTTTTTTAAGACCAAGGAGATGACTCCTACTCATACAATGCACTGTGTTGGAATAACAGGATAGAAAGAGGGGTGGCGTGTAACAAATTTTATATCAGAGACATTTCTTTTTACGACCAATGTTAAAACTTCTGCCCTTTTTTCTCGAGAATTGCTTTTTGGTCATAATTCTCACTTTCTTTTTCCTATTGCGGTTAATCATATATAATGTAAACAATCAGATAAACAATAATAATTGAAGACGTCATAGTCTAGTAGGTAGTGTGTTGGCTTATTAGAGGTAAGGCTCGGGTTCAAACCCCGGATCAGACATCAAAACGAAAATATGAAAAAATATTTCTTCGGCGACTTCCTTTCAGCAGATTTCTGGCAAAAACTTTGAGAGTAAATGAAACTGCCATGGAAAGTTTCTCAAAAATCTGTCGTTCGGAATCGACTTTAAACTGTAGGTCCCAACGCTCATCTATAAAATTAACACATGTCTGGTGTGAGAAACTAGGTCGCAATCCTGACTGAAGAGTAATGTAATGACCAATTATGTATGAAAATAATCATATAATCACAAAACACCCAGGGTGGAATCGAACCCACGGCCTCGGCAAATGAAGTTTATCACACTACCAGCAAAACCATCGTGACACCCATGAAGATGATGAAGTAGGAGTATAATGTAATGATAATGACAAGGTACGAATATGATGATGATGTATGAGTGCGTTTTTAATGTACGAGAATGATGATATCGAGTCCGCCATCTAACGTTTTTTTTCAACTAGTGCTTATTTCGTGAATGGTAACACTTAGCTCATGCCTGATTTGACAGATAATTAGTTTTATCCTTCCGCTGAACGAATATGGTTGTGTATACGCTTGAACAACGCTGGGAAATATTGCGACAATACTTTGAAAATCATGGTAATGTGTCCGAAAATTTGGTACGGATTTTGGAAGAAGAGAAGCACCGTCAGCTCCGTATGTTCGTTATCTTGTGAAAAAAGTAAAAGAAACTGGCATCCTCATCGATAAACCAAAGCGTGAAAAGCCAAAAACAGTGCGTACACCCGAGAATATTGCTGCTGTGGCAGAAAGTGTGCGTGAAGCGACATCAACATCAATTCACCGTCGTTCTCAACAATTGAACATTTCGGAGACATCATTGAAACGAATTTTGCATAAAGACCTTGGTATGACGCCATACAAAGTCCAATTGGTTCGCCAGTTGACCATCCAATGCGTTTTAGCTTCGCTAAGTTGGCCTGCGATCGACTTACAGAAGATGCCGATTTTGGCAAAAAAATCATCTTTTCAGATGAAGCTCATTTTGATCTTGGCGGGTATGTAAACAAGCAAAATTGTCGCATTTGGGGCACAGAAAACCCGCACACATACATTGAAAAGCCAACGCACACAAAACGAGTTACTGTTTGGTGCGAATTTTGGTCCAGAGGCATAATTGGGCCATTTTTCTTCAAAAATGAGCACGGAGTGGCCGTTACAGTCAATGGCGATCGTTATCGGGCCATGTTGAACGAATTTTTGTTCACAAAAATTGAAGAGGAGGATATTGGTAACATTTGGTTTCAACAGGACGTTGCTACATGCCACACAGCCGAAGCTACACTCGATTTTTTGCGCCCTGCTTTTGAAGATCGCATTATCAGCCGCAGAGCTGATGTCGTTTGGCCACTTCGGAGCTGCGATTTGACACCGTTGGACTATTATTTGTGGGGTGCCGTCAAAGATAAGTGTTACGCCGACAAGCCAGAGACAATTGACGCTTTAAAGGACAATTCGTGAAGCCATTGGTGAAATACAGCTGCACACAATCGATAATGTGCTTAAAAATTGGACCGATCGTGTAGGCTACTGCATGGCCAGCCGACGCAGCCATTTGAATGAAATTATTTTCCATTATTAAACGGAAGGATTGTACTTTCAAATAAAAAAGAAATTTGAGCAAATATTCAGTAGTTTTTTTTAAAGCATTTTCAAAAGAAAAAAGTTATTTGGCGGACCCTTTAGAATTGAAGTGACGCTGATTTTTATCCCTGACGCAGTATGATTCTTACAGAATTTTATCTTTTGCCACACGTTTTAACAGGCAGTGGACCAAACAAACTACCTAAAATTGTATTCCCTTTCTAGTAAGGGTGATGTATTATTTTCCTTTTTTATGCTGACCTGTTGTTAGATATGAACAATATGGAATTGATTAATATTGTTACGTTTTTACCTTTTTAAAAACGTTTAAAATATGAGTTCGTTGATTCCAAACAAAATAAAAATAAATTGGTGTTTAGTTTCAATAAAATTCTTTATTGTTCGCACTATTTTTTGTGTCACTGTTCACAACTTGATGAATACAACAATAATTGACTTTGTTCGCTAACAACGCAGATCATTACAACGACGTTCTTCAAACAACGACTGTTCTCTTCACACGCACCGCAACTTCACACAAGGCTAACTGAATTCTTATTACTTGTTGCCTGCTTTGTCTTGCCTTTTTATATGCTCACGTAAACAGTCTGATGAATGTACTTGAAGTAGAATTCCATCGTCGCTTCATTTGTTGTTTGTGTATTTTGGTTGCATTCTTTGTTGTTGTGTTCTCGCTTACTTGCCTAACCCGTTTTCTTTCATACTAATGGTTTTTGTAGCTTTTGTTTATCATTTTAATGTTAAACGATGTTACACCGTTTCCCTTTTCGTAACAATATTTTTATTTAATAAAAATCTAATAGCCCAACAAGAATGTCTGTTTCGGGGGGAATTGGGGTAATGTATCCAAAATAAAATATTTCGTTTGAACACAGAAAATATGCAAAAGGTATTAGAAAATATATAAAATAAATGTTTTACAAAATAAAACACATACCTTCTTGTTCGGGGGTTGATCCAGAGTGAGAGATCATTTCTTTCTTTTATTTCTTCTCTTTTCTTTTCTTCCTTACATTCCACATACCTTAAGCGTACTTACACAATTTAAGACTGCTGACTTAAAATTAGGGTGTTCAGCGTAAACAGTGTCATATATCGATATCAGTGCTACGTTCCTGATGGAATGTTTGAGAGATCTCGTCATCACTTAGTATAGACTCTATACTATAGAGCCATTCTAAAATGACATAGTAATACCAGTACATACATACACCTTTTCTGATCATGTAATCTTCAGTGATCATTTTTTTATTTTCGCTTATTTTAACTCCTTTAATTTTTTTGACTTACCAATGGCATCCAATGTATCTTTAAAGAAACAGAAATTATATGAAATGTGTATATTATTTCTTCGTTTCTAATTTACTTCGGGGTAGTTTTTAAATATTTCATATTTTTCACTTTCATATAGTTTTTCCCCATAAAGTTTTCACAGAATTATTTTCTTCGTTTAGCTGCATAAATATTTTCGTTTATTTTACAGCTTTTTTTGGTGAACAAACAAATTAAAAAAAAAAACTATTTTTGTATATAAACTGAAAATATGGAAGTTGTGTATCAAGATGAGTTCTTATATTTTCACTCTAGGGTATTAACAGCTTGTAGTAATTTGCTACCAAATGAAAAAAGAGAACATGAAATAACATATTTTGGCCTAAAAATAAGAAAAAAATTAACCATAATTAAGAGACCAGCTTAAGACCAAACAAGTAGAGAATATCCAAAGTCGGTAAAGATGTACCATAAAATTTGTGTCAGCTGGGAATAATAGTTATTTAAGTTCTTTCCTTATTTTCTATAATTTTATTATGCCCTTCTATTTAATATGCGCAGCGATAAATACTAAAAATATTAGATTTAGCTATGCGTATAAAATAATGGAGTGCGAAATATCTAAAAATAAAATTCGTTATTATTTGTGCGAACATAATAAAATTCTCTAAACATATGCTTCTACTTCGTATTATTAGTAATAATTAGTGATTTTTATGGGAAATAATTTATTTTATTGTTGGAAGTGTATTTAATTTAATGTCGTGATATGATACTAGTTGTAATACGATGTATTGCAATTGCTAACGATGTGGGAACAGCGACACAATATAGTAAACAAAATCAACTCACGAGTTTTTGCCAGAAATCTTCTGAGAGGAAGTCGCCGAAGAAATATTTGTTCATATTTCGTTTTGTTGGAGCTGTTTGATCTGGAGTTTGAACCGTGGCTTCACGTCTAATAAGCCAACATGCCACCTACTAGACTACGGCGGCTAGATACCAATTTACCAGACATTGTTACATTAATACATATGTAGTACATGGTGCCATTTTCCGGAGAATTTTTACTGATTTTTATTTCTCACTGGAATCAAACTAACCAATGCGGTACTGTAGGAGTATGCCGATAAGCTATAGACAGGACAGGACGACCGATTCAGATGATTACCATCTATCTTCAATCTACCTACCGATACCATACCGAATTTCTGAAAAAGAGACTCAATAGGAATTTGTGTTAACAAGTCAACCGAGAAGTTACGCATTAACTGTCAAATTGAAGGTAGTTTTTCTTTATTGCAACACTTAAGGGGCAGAATAATCTTCAGAAGGCCAGAATTGCTTACGTTAGACCGTTTAATCGTACACAGGTCACTGTCAAAAGATAGGGGCGTAAACACTTCGTTATATTCTAGCTGTAAAAGGCAATATAAAGTTTAAAGTGGGCCTATATGGTGAAATGCAATGTCAATGCAAGACAGCCTGTGAATGTAATCTGTCATCCCTATTCCGAGTGCGCTTTGGACGATTCCAATCATGTTGAATTGGATCAATAATAAGTTTCTGCCGGAGCATCTATTGTACCAACAAGATTGAACTAGGCAAACTTCTGCTGCCATGTTACTCATAGAAAATGTTGAAATCAAATATCCTTATATACTGCTTGATTATATTATACGTATTTACTTACTTTCTTTGTTATTACAGACCTCTAGTCAGGATTACAACCTAGCTTCTCACATTACCCATGTGGTATGTGTTAATTTTATCAATAAGTGTAGGGGCCGAAAGTTTTAAAGTCAACTCCGAATGACAGACGTTTGAGAAACTTTTCATGGCCAGAAGAGAGCTGAGAGGAAGTCGCCGAAGAAATATTTTTTTATATTGCGCTTTCTTCGATACGTCTGAGCCGGGATTTGAATCGCAGGCTCGTATCTAATAAGCCAACAAACTACTACTACTAGATTACGAGGACCTCTTATTATATTTGTGAAGTGTATATCGTATGTGTCTTATCATAGAAATTCTAAAAACCAAAAAGATAATTCAGCCCATGTGAGACAGAGTGAAAAGTGAGAGTGTGGCCAAGAGACTGGCCAACACCATGGTTGAACAGAATATAACACTTCCGCAAAACGAGGTGATGTATGAGGTACTAAATTCAATACAATTTTGTTTAATTTAATTGAAACAAACCGGTATGTATAGCAAAGCATGCTGGGTTGTGGTTAGTTGCTTTTAAAATCCCTTTCATTATAGAGAAATTATACAGAATATTCAAACAGAAAGTGTAATTTAATTATTGACATTCAACTTAGACGTCCTACTCAATATTTGTTAACAATTTATTCGATATCTTCATTTACCAAACTGCTGCAATAAAAACTTTCCAAAGCGGAAAATATTTATTGTTATGGCATGACATTTAGTTTCCGCCGTTCTGTTCATCAACCGAAGTCAGTGTTTGTCTTTCCCATTATGCCTTCTCATTATTTCTTTTTTTTTTTGGTGTGTGTGGCAATATCCCTTAAATGACAATGCGACCAAATTACTCCAAACATTTCGGGTTATTTTATTTTTCAAATATTCAAAATAAATTTGAAAGCACTGGTATTGAGTCAGTATTGGGGACATTTGAAATTCCTCCAAAGGTTTCTATGAATGTTTGTATTCAAACTAAAATTTATACACTTACATAGCCTGTGTGGAAACAGGAAAATAAAATAATTTTATTTTAATGTTTATTGTTGTCTTCCGAAAGAAATGAACAAACAAAAACTAAAATAAATTGGAATTTAAAAAAAACTCTTTTCTGCTGATGATAACAAACTAAACTTTAAAACTATAACAGTTTAAATGTTAAACATTGTATTCGACCTACAGTCATACGAAATATGTTTTATTTGCATTAATTTTTATATTGTCATGTATTCGTATAGTTCATGGAAAATTGCACGTTTTGGTTACGTTTCACTCAGTGAAGCATTGTCACTTGAACGAAGTTATTTTCCACACATAGCTGCATCAATAAATCTTTCAAAGAAACAAAAATATTTCGATGATATCTCACAACAGATAAGAACCCCTAAATGAAAGACCCGATTAATATGTTCACATTCTTTTTGGCCAAACATAAGGCTCTGCATTGAATATCCAATCCCATGCACGTTAGCTGGTCAAAAGACACTGAAGCTTAATTGGGCAATTTGGGCCCGACAACTCTTTCGGTTGTAGTAAAAATTATTGTTTAGCAATCTATTACATTGAAACAAATTTACAGATTGAAAATATATTGGCCTTGAGGTGTGCGTCTTAAGATAGCCAAACAGAAAGAAGTCTAATCGATCTTGGTGGCCAGTTTTCATCAATGAGGACGGACTGCACAGTGGGGTGAACATCAACTTATAGTTTTCGCTGTCAACAGTGATATCAATATCGATCTCAAAGATATCAAAGCCAGCTCAAAATCTACACTGAACAGTAAGTTTTTCGGGATACTTTGGACGTAGTTGTGTCTTGTGTGGAATTGCACAACTTAGCACTATTAACGTAGCCATACATCCAAAAATGTGCCTTCTCATCGCTCAAGATAATTTTTCAACGAAAATTGGCATCAGAACCCTCTGCGAACACACGTTGTTGTCTATGGTCGTTCAACTTGTTCAACTTGTTCAACTTCATTTCCAGGGTTTTATTCATTTTTTGCGACGCAAGTTTTGCCAAATACCGTGTTGTTGTGTCCGACACGAATTCGACAGGCTTGGATTCTCATGAACACTCTCCGTGACGGTGTTTTAGGCAAATTTGGCATTTCAGGGACGATTGTTGACTAAACCAGTAGACTCAAATTGATTCATTACATTGTGAATAGTCCTCTTAATAAGACGATTATGGCGATAGTAAAATGGGCAATGTGCGCTTTAAGTTGATCATATAAAAATTCCATTTTTATACAACAATTTCGTAATTAGGAAGTCTTGTTGAATGCTCTACCCTTATATGGCGACAATGGACAAATGTAGCTTCAAAAAGATAGCTGTTATCAACTATGAAAGTTCGGAAGTCCATTTTAGAAGATTCTCAACTTAGTGTTGGTTTTAGGTCGTAAAAAAAAGAAAAGCTATAAACTGGGTTTCCAATGAAATTAAACTATTACCAGCATTGGCCTACAACCCTTCAGTCAGGATTACGATCCAGCTTCTCACACCACTTATGTTGTGTTTGTTAATTTTATACATGAGTGGCGGGACCTACAGTTTAAAGTCAATTCCGAACGACAGATTTTTGAGAAACTTTTCATTCAATTTTATTTACTCTTAGAGTTTTTTCCAGGAATCTGCTCAGAGGACGTTGCCGAAGAATTTGGTTTTGTATTTCGTTTCTGTTTGAGATGTCTAACATGGGGTTTTAACTGTGGCCTTAGGTCTAATAAGCTGACATACAGACATACATACATCTACTACATTACGACGACTTCTATAAGGATAGTCTATTAAAAATAGGTATTACATAAATATGTACGTACCAGAGATCAGCAACGAGTATTCAAAACGATGAGTAGATTCGAGTCATACTTATTATTTCTGATACTTATACGCATTCATACTTATTTTAATATGATACTCATACTACTCATACTCAAAGTTGGAAGTACTCGTCGTATTCATACTTAACAATACACATGATGTTATTGACTTCGACTCGTCTCTACTTAACATTTACACGAAGCACAAAATAAGTATGATTCTCGTACGAACACTACTATACTCACAAGAAGATTGTGTGTATGCTTTGCTTGTTGTCTTTGTCTTTCCTTTCTTCTTTGCTTGTATATGCAACAATAACAAAGGCTGTAAATTTTGATGAATGATTCGATCCACTCGAATCACTTATAAGTATTATAAGTATTTTTCTAAATTTATGAATCAGAATGAGTAGGCGTATGAATCAAACACATTTCGAATGTTGTGAGTTTGATGTCAACGTTGTACTCATACTCATTGTAACCTATACTTATAAATCAATGATGTAGCGAGTACGAATGAATCAGAGTAGTTGAATTTCAATTCTGTTGATTCACTCATACTCAAAATTGCATGAGTGCTTATGAGTAGCGGAAAAATTCATTGCTGATCTCTGGTACGTACGTATATAATATATACTAATTGCCTTAGCATAAGGGCGTTGAAAATTATTTTGGAGTTACAATAGTCAAAGAAAAAGGTCTGCATACACCACTGTATGAGACTTCTTTCCCGGTGATTTTTATCAATTTGAAAAAGGTGGACGGCAGTTACAATTAAGAACGTTTGGAAACAAAAACGAATAAAAAAAATAAATATATATTAGAAAATAAATATAATAAATAAAAATAAATTAGCAGTAAAGAATTAGCAACTGTGTATGTAGAATTTTTTCTCTGACTGTAGATAACGAAAAGAAGATAACAACCTTAACGATTGTCAGGCATACCATTTGGCAATACATATTATAAGAATATATAGAGTTTAGTGTGGAATGCTGAATGTAGTGCAAATAAAGAACGAAGCATATGCGCCATGTTTACTGTCAGATGAGAAATTTTTAGAATTTAAAACCTATTTTATTAATTTTTTTAAACACAGATCTGGTGAAATATTTCGTTTTATAATAATTTTTATTTTTTACTTTATATTGTCTTTTAACAAATAAACTCGCAAATAATATGTTAATACAATATTTTTCTTTAATGTTTAATATTTTTGTACAATTCTTATATAAAAGATTAGTTAAACTGTTTATTGTCTAAAGTTGTCGCTTCTTTTTCAGCTAATCTTCTATACAATGAATGCCACTTAATACGCAGTTACTAAACTTCACTTGCTCCCTTTTATAAGAAAAACTTATCAAATAAAATCATTATTGTTAGACAACTAAACACATTGATTTGAATACCATGGAAATCACAAAATCTTTTCAATGTCGAATATAAAGGAATTGTATTGCGTGTGATTTTCTAAGATTCCTGATAAATGACAGGCAGTATGAGTAAAAACTGTTGTTTTTACTTTCAATATACTGAAACTTGATGGGCATATTGTTCTCCTTCTATGATGTAAAGAATTTCACAGTAAAATTTATATAACGCCGATTCTTTCTTTTTTTCAGTAAAAATAAAATAAATAAATAAAAATATTATTATGAATTATGTGACGAAATTTCCAATGTTAGTTATATTAAATGCATTCAGCAAGCATTCAGCAAAAGGAGCAAGGCTGTACCTTTTTTCACATAATATTGTTATGACCAAATTAAATAAACAGTACAAGCACCTAATAACGAAATACACACATTGTATGGTGCTCAGAATTATACAAACTAATACGTAGGAATCCATCCACAAGTTGCAGAAACTACAAAAAAAAAATATTTCTTGGGTGACTTCCTCTCAGCAGATTTCTGGCAAAAGTTCCGAGAGTAAATAAAATTGCCATGAAAAGTTTCTCAAAAATCTTTCGTTCAAAGTCGACTTTAAACTATCAGTCCCGCCACTTATGTATGTATAAAATTAAATTAACTGAAGGCTTGTAATGACCAATTATGAATGTATGTATGCATGTATGACATCAGAGTTTATTGATATAATTTCTTTTGGATATAATAATTTGTTTGCAATAAATCAAACGTGACATCCGTAGTGTGGCGATTAACACTGTTTTGCTAAAACCACATGTTGTCCAGATCCGTGACGCCCAAGAACTCCGTTATCGTGTTCCGAATACCGTTCATAGTCAGTGTAATTTGGGTCTCATCTTCAAAAAAGTATGGGTTAATTACGACGCCTGAACACAATCGGCACCAGGCAGTTACTCGTTGTTGGTGAATTTTCCTATTCCTAAATAGAACAGGTTGTGGTATCACAATGTGCCTAAATGCCCAAGTTGGATCTCTTCCTTTATGAGGGATCCGCCACCTTACCTAACATTGTCATATTACCCATTGAACGAGTTTTTGGCACTTTCTATGCTCCGTTGGTTTGAGCTTCTTCTGAGTAAGCTGAATTTTATACGGAGGTATTTTGCCAAATTCGGTACGTAGTGCTTTATGAAATTTCGTGAAATGATGCAGAACAGATAAAGTCAAGTTTTCGGCGACATTCGACTCTTCGAATGGTTGACTCATTATGTACACTTTTTCGACTAAATTTATAAATTGCACTCTTACTAAGACACCCTTTATACCTTTCGATAATGACAACATTCACCAGCATACTTGATTACAATATTTTATTTGTTATTTTTTCAAATAATAACACTTTAGTTTATCCATGTATGCTACAAGTACTTAGGTTTGTCCATTTTTTAGTCTCGCTTTTCTTCGGTTATGATTTTTAAAGTTCGTTTTTATTCCTGCTGATATTGTTTGTAAATCTGAAGACGTCATCATTTTCGGTACATTAAACCGCAACTTTACATATTTTTTTGTTTGTTTTTGTTTTGTCTACATATAACAAATTTAATCCATGTTTGTTTATTTATTTTTCTTTTTTACAAAATAAATGATAGGAATAAAGATTCAGATTACGGAGAACAAAACGGATAAGTAGGCTAAAAAGTTTTATCGTTAATAAGAACAAATAGAAAAACAAATAAAAATGAAAACATTTTTTATAATCATGGCTATACAAACCTTAGGGGAAATTTAAAATTTTAGTTTAAAAAGAAAACCATTTGGAATTTTTTATTGTATTTTGTGTCGTTTTAGCACTTAATCCAACTTGGACTTTTGGATTTCATTTTTCTTTTTTATTTGCCTTTATCGCTAATAATTCATATTTCTCATAAACTTGATTTATTCATAAAGAAAAAACACTGACTCTCACTCACATATTAAAGGATTTTGCACTTTGTACTTTTACTTGTTATTTGCTTTTTAAACTTCTTTAATGAAATCCCTCAAGCTTTTCATATTTCTCTTTTCTTTCTTTAATGTGACATAAAATTTCTTCTTTCTTACTTTCCTTGAATCAAAAATATTTTCATTTTTTCTTTTTGAATTTTCCCTCTTTAAGAGATTCTCTAAACAATGTAGGTCACTTTATAGGTAACGTTAGAACAACAACAAAATACTTTCATCATGTTGCGCGTAATTGCGTTGCTAGCACGATTTTTTTTTGTTTTGAATTTTCTTTACTCCTACGGCACAGAACCAACCTTCTTTTTCCCGCTGGCAAATGGTGGATGCCTTAACGAAAAGTTAACGACTAACACTTGCCACTTAAGATGTTTGCTGATTCTGTTAATTTTGTTGCCGGCTGTTGATTTTTTCATGCTTTGTGGTTATGTTTTTGTTTTTGGCTTTCTGCAACATTTATTGTTGCTAACAAAAAATAGACTCTCTTCACATGTTATCTCATGTTTAGTGCAGGATGCTTTAGCAGAGTTTGTTTTTTCTTTAACAGAACGTTACGTTGCACTTAGCCTTTGAAAAAATTAAAAAAAATTAAAAGTTATATGTATGATATTCACAATATTTCTCACACTATTCTTTTTCTATCTTTTAATTTCTTTAAGGAACATTAGAGCTGTCAAGTTTCTCCAGCTAAGCGATTCATTGGTTTATTGTAGCAGGTCTTAAGATGATATTTATTCCATCCTTTCCTTGTCTAGAAACAATGCGCAGTGTGAACCTGTGCTTGGTTATTGGATTGGGTGCAGTTGTAAGAAACTTGTCTCGTTTGGCCCTACTCTTTCTACTCTTTCTTTCCTCTTTGATCGTATACTTTTTCCTTTGGTTCTACTATTTCCTCTGGCGTCCTTCCCGTAACCTATATTCCTAATTCTTACACAATGCATTGCATGAGAGTGTAGGTCTTATAAATAAAAGAGGTGACCTTCTTTTGATATTCGTTGTTTATTTGAGATTTCTGTGAGTTATAAAAAGTTTCCGTATGGACTAGGTTACGTTACGTAAGACGGCGGACTTGTCTTTAGAGAAGGGCCCACTTAGGTCAGCATTTAGACCCATTGTGATACATACATAATTGGTCATTACAACCCTGCAGTCAAGATTACGACCTAGCTTCTAACACCACTTATGTTGTGTGAGTTAATTTTATACATGAGTGGCGGGACCTACAGTTTAAACGACTCCGAACAACAGTTTTTTGAGAAGCTTTTCATGGCAATTGTATTTACTCTCAGAGTTTTTGCCAGAAATCTGCTGAACTCGGGCCTTCAGTCTAATAAGCCAACACACTACCTACTTAGGGTTGGCAATCCCGCTCTATAATTTCAATCCCGGGATTTCGGGATTTCATTTACCTAGTCCCGGGATTCCGGGATTTTAAAAAATTTGTTCTTGAAAGATATTAACATATTATTTCAATAAAATTAATAACATGACACATCCAAAAATAGGTTTATAAGAAAGAATTTATTAAGTTATAAGAAAATTAATTTTATTTTTAATTTTACACATTTTTAAATTAATTATAAAGAGTTAATTGTTTTTATAGATATATACTCTTTTGTTGATCAAGTGCGATATGTTATTATTTTTAAAATACGTTTTGAGGAAGCACAGAGCATCCAAAGTTTCATCGCTCAAACGACTTCTTATTTTAGTTGCGAAAAATCCAGCTGCAGAAAAAGCACGTTCAGACTCTACACTGGCTGGCTTAATAGTCATTAAAAAATCGTATGCTCTTTGCAAAAAGTCACCACGTGTTCCTCCATTTTCAAACAAGAGCATTTCTCTCTGAATTTTTACAGACAACGTCTCACATCGAATTGCTATCCTCGGTAAATGTGCTTTTTTATAGCATCATTGAGCTCGTCTGAAATATTTAAAGGTTCTTCAAGAGCTTCAAGAAGCTCAGAAGAATCTGAAATAATTTCGAAAGGTGCCTTATCGGAATCAGAAGGTGTAACTTCTGACTCAGAAGCTATTAGAAGTGATGTAGCTGGACTTGAAGCATTTAGTCTTTCGGGTAACTCAACTATTAATTTGCGACATTTTATGGAAGAAGGAACCGTTAAGAACTTTGTTTCGGATTCGGACTGAACAATTGTTCTACCATTGTGCAGATACTGAAGTACCCCACTGATATCTGTTCTCCTTTGTTGCATGTGAAGGAATTTAGTTTTTGACTTATAACGTTGTTAGCATCTTTAAGTTTTTTTTAATATAAAAGTTATGGCAACATCGGCTGTTAACAGATTACCATCCCGACGGCAAAGGGCGTCAACTGTTGCTTTAACTGGGACAAGAGCACTAATGATTGCGGATACCATATTAATCTCATCTTTGGATAAAGCAAATTATTCACCTTCAGGTGGACCTATGTCTATTAATACCTTTTGTATACAATTAGAATAAAGACGTTCCAGCATTAACAAAAGGCTGCTCCACCTAGTTTTACAGTCTTTTATTAGAGTTAGTTGCTTTCCAAATTCAGCCGTAACATACTTTTGCAAGACATCGTTTTTTGTTGGCGATCGTTTAAACATCACTATTAATTTTCACACCTTCTTGATCACTGCACCGCAATTGACCTCAGTAATATCACATTGGTATCCTCCATGTCTATGGCCATAATACAGATCAACCAATTCTTCGTTGCCAGAAAAATTCTCATCCTCGTTACTCTCTGAAAAATCGTCTTCCTCTTCTGGTTCTTTACCTTCGTGGTATTGCTCATCTGTTTCTCTTTGTAAATCATGCTTTTCATATAGCACGTCAATTACCGCCAGTTGGACACCATGGGCAAAGCATGAATGTTGATTTACAGGTAATGATCTGCCAACTTTTTTCATGACACTTGCACCGTCTGTCATAATACCAACTATATCTTTTCTCATGTTAAGTCCATATACTGCAAGCTTTTGTTCTAGTAGCCCAATACATCTCAAAAAAAAAAATCGCAATTTGAAGTTTTGTTTCTAATTTCAGAGCGGTTCATGCATTGAAACAACAGATTCTAATTTCAGGAAATTCGAATTAGTGAGAGTTCTAATATACGATTTTTTTCATTGCGGCTTAAAAAGTCAAATCCCGGGATTACGTGCTCAATCCCGGGATTTTGGAATTGTTAAAAACTGCGGGATCCCGGGATTTCGGGACCCCGGGATCCCGGGATTCCCAACACTATACCTACTAGACTACGACGACAACATTGTAATACCACAAACAATTCTACCTCGAGATTTAATATTCCCAAGAGGAAACCAATGTGAGTAACTCTTGCTATTGCAGCAATCTTTATATTAAAAAGTTCGGTCAAATATGCCAGAAAGTGGAAAGTCAAAAACCTCCGTCATTTTATGACAAAAGCAGGGCACTGACACAAGAGGTGAAAAACAATATCTTCCTCCTCCTTACACTCACAGCTCCTGCGGAAATCATTAGACGGAATGGCGAGTTATTCGATATGGATGGACGACCACTCGTTCAAAAGACAGAAGTGAGTCATCCTCTCCTTATCCATACGTGTCTAGCAGATGCAATGTTACAAGTAATCTCCTGCTGCCAACAAGCGTAACCTTCACTGTAAATATTTTACAAGTCGCTATAGTCTAGTAGGTAGTGTGTTGGCTTATTAGACGTTAGGCCACGGTTCAAACCCCCAGGTCAGACATCTTTAACAAAACGAAATATGAAAAAATTATTTCCTCGACGACTGCCTCTCAGCAGATTTCTGTCGAAAACTCTGAGAGTAAATAAAATTGCCATGAAAACTTTCTCTCGATCGGAGTCGACTTTAAATTATAGGTCAAGCCACTCATGTATAAAAATAACACACACAAGATAAGTGGCGTGAGAAGCTAGGGCGTAATCCTGACTGATTATGTATGTATGTATGTATGTAACTAGTGATATTCAAATTACCCGAGGCAATCATATCTTTACGTTGTAACTTATCGGAGATTGCAATTTCCATACCGATCTGGCCAGTTCATCAGCAATGCAATTTCCTATGTCCAGGCACCCATGTAAGAGTTACCTTTGAATGATCCGAAATTTCATTCATTCCCTGGCAGTCAGGGACAAGAACGGGCGTTGAATCTTCATTCGTTTGGGTAATAATCGCAGCCTGTTTGTCAGAGTCAGGGTTACGGGGTAAATCCCGCCACCCAGCAAGCATTGCGCCCCTTGCTATTTGGCTATGACTTCTATTTTAAAAACACTGCAGTGGCCAGGCAGCCTGTAAAAAAGTTTAATGTCAAAACATATTTCTTGCCGTTATTATTAATTATTGCCTTTAACTGCTTGAAATTTTTCATCGCAGAACGAAGTTATCGGTTATAGATGAGATGGAATGTGCAAACGATATCCCCATACATCCGCATAATGGGTGTCCAAAGGTCGCTATCTCCATGTAATGAATGAAGATTTAATGAACATCCAGAACTTTATTTACCATGTAAGTGCTTTAACCGTAGACGTGCAAAGCAGGACATACTCAGATAAAAATCTTCAACATGAAATCTGTTTGGTTATAAGGAACGGAAAACTAATTTTTTCATCCGTCTTACTAGTTTCATACAAAAACAAAAACATTTAAGGTGTTTGTTTCGCGTTTCCTATCAATTTAGCAATGTTGGCTTACTAAAAAAAAAACACGTTCAAAATGTCATATAACATTGACTTTTTATAGAATATTTCTAAAATAGCGCCGCTCTTTTATTTGTGTTACTAATGCGCATGGGCAATAATTATTATAAAAACTCTTCATCTGAAAAAGACTCTACGATTTCTTACTTTATGCATTTTTTCTCTTAAGTTTTAATAGACAAAAACAAAACGCTTGAGTCCTTTTGTTAATTGTTTAATAAGACTAAAATAAGAACCTGCAATTGAACATATCACAGAAACATTGTTTTTCACACAAACAGTGGTGTGTGATAAAACGGAGTCCACAAAATATTTTAATTTATGTACTTGAGTAACCATGTACTTAATTTTTAAAATTAATCGCAACAAAAGAGTGTTGAAAGCGAAGAATGTAAACAGCTTTGCCTTTGACTTTTCCAGTTATTCTGTTCATCTTATTCTGTTTATTATACTATATGTATATGTATAATATTAATGGTTTTTATACAGTCTTCCAACAGAGACATCAGTAACTTCAAAGTTGATAACGGCCATTTTGTTGAACTTATATCTGTCAAATTAGTTGTCATTTATTTAATATCGAGTAGTTGGCAACTGACCCTAAATTTCATCGAAAAATCATTTTTAGCGCTGAGGCCCATTTCTGGATAAATGGATTCATGAACAAACAACATAAAATTCAAGAGTGTCCAGTGCTTTCCAAAAGAGAAACTGTTTGGTGAGAATTTTGGGCTGGCGACGTCATCCGTCCTTATTTTTTTTGATAATGGTCACCACTGTCAACAAATAGCTCTGTTGGTCGATGATTACCAACTTCTTTTGGATTGAATTGGATGATCTGGAGACCAACCGTATGTGGTTTCAACAAGACGGCACTATGTGCCATACAGCCCATCCTACAATGACCATTTCGCGCGAGCATGAGGTCATGGTCATCTCTCGTTGAAGTAATGTGTTGAGATCATCTGATTTGAACCCGTTAGACATTTGCTGGAGACGTTTCCTTAAGCCGCAGGTATATGCGAATAAGCCACAAATTACAATCACACTCCTAGCGGCCAACATAGTCCATGCCATCCATGAAAAGTGGAACATTTCGGTTGCGCTCCACCTAGTTACGCTGTAACGGACATTTGAACGATCCTATGTTACATACATAGCAATCAATCAATCATAAAACGAATAAATTTCGTAAATATATCACACTGAGAGCGCCCTGGTAGTCTAGTGGGTAGAGTCCTAGACTATTCGTGTGGTTCGATTCCCACCAGAGGCTCTGGTCTGTGACACTACACCGAGCACATTGTCGAAGTTACCCAGCTTGCATATAATTAGAATATAATTTGTAATTGTATTGTAAAGTCGCCGTATTCTAATAGATAGTGTGTTGGCTTATTAGACGTCAGGCCACGGGTCAAACCCCAGGTCAAACATCTCGAACAAAGCGAAATATGAACAAATATTTCTTCAGCAACTTCCTCTCAAAAGATTCTCAAAAATCTGTAGTTTGGAGTCGACTTTAAACTGTTGGTCTCGCCACTCAGATATAAAATTAACACACATAACATAAGTGGTGTGAGAAGCTAGGTCGTAATCCACGCTGATGGAGTGTAATGACCAATTATGTATGTATGAATATCATACACACTTTGCTTAATTCAAATTTCAAAATATGAAAGACTTATTATTGTTACAAAAAAAATTTCGGTTGTCTACTAGCTTTTGTAGAGAAGAGAAATTTTTAAATGTCACGTTGTCACGCAGTCACGTTGACCAAATCCAGCTATTGATTTTAGGGATTTTTCCTTAATTTCTAGGAAGTAAAATAAAACTTTGAGTGCTAATATTCCACATTTTTACATTTCATACGCTTCTGTTTACCTGTAAACATTTTTTTTTTCATTTTTAAATGTTTTTCTTTCGTTTACTTATTGTATATTCCACAACAAAAGTATTTCATATGATTGAACACAGACGGTACCATTTTGATGGAATCTGCCAATTTATTTAAAAAAGATTTTTCCTCACTCCAGAAGGTAGAAGGATAAACTGGAGGAAAATTTAATTAAAATTAAATTAAACATTCAACTGAAAAATTCTTTTCGATCAAACAATTTTTATATAATCAAAAATATTAAGTGTCATTACAAGGAGCAAATGTGGAATTAGTGCGCAGTTTACGTATTTATTAGTCGAAACTTGTTGGGGTGTGAACTAATTCTACCTGGAAAAAATGGTCACTCTTTAAGCCGATGGAGCGTATAAAACAAAAAATGGTTGTATAGGCTCAATCGAACAAAAATCGCATTTTAGAATCAAATGTAATAAAATAGAAAAATAAAACAAAAGAGAATTAGGATTTTGGACTATAATTAATTTTATTGAAAGAAATCGCAATATTACCTTATCGAACAAGAGATGAATCAAGAAGAAGGTTTTTTGAAAAGGCCGAAAACGGAAGCAATATTAGGACGTTTTAGAACAGGGTTTACCAAAAATTTTTTGGTTATGTATTAGTGAGTAAGAGAGAGAAAATAAATTGAGAGAATTGATTTATTTACAGCCATAGAAAAGTGTTTGTATTGTACGTTATTTTGATTTTCATTTTATCAACTTACATATGTAAAGCTATCTATCTTTGGCTTAATAATTTTAGATAAATAAAAATAAAATAAAAAAATCCATTTTTTATTAAAAGATCGTATAGGTATCCATCTTTGGCTTAAAAATTAGACCATGTTTTTAGATAAATAAAAATAAAAAAAATAATAAACCATTTTTTATTAATAGAGAAAAAGCAAGCATTCCAAAGCATTTAAAAAAAATTATACTATGCGACAAAATATATAAGGCATTGAATATTATCAAAAGCATCTTTTAACATACAATATTTTTTGAGTGTCATTCTGAAAAAAATGGTAAAGCATCCGCCGCACATGTGTTCTTGTCGCAGTCTAATCGACAACTAAATCAAAAAGCACAAGAATGCGTGTGAGTTCTCTCCGCACAATTGTGCTATGAAATGGTAATCGTTGTTTTAGAACCAGTTGACGGTTGCATTCAGCAAAAATGACATAAGCTTTTTACAATTTTCAGCTTTTATTTATAAGATACCGAATAGTTTGAAATGCACTGGTATTTAATGCCAAGGGTTAAGTTTGGCATTAACAAAACTTAAATTTATAGATATTAAAGAAATTAAAATATCCAATATGAGATATTTTTGAAAGCAAATATTATTTACAATTAGTCTAACACAAAAGAATGTTTACAGTAATTTGTTTAAAATTAAAAAGAATTACAAATACGAGAAATATAGAAATAAATATTAGATATATAAATATTATATAACAAGCAGGTTTCAACATAAGCCAAATGTTTTCAAAATCAGAAAGACAATTTTTTTAGGAACGGATAGTTAAATAAAAATTCCTAGTGAATCATATAAGGGTTTAATCTATATGTAAATCAATCTTTATTTAATTAACAGGAATAATGGATAAGATGTAGAGTCACATTTATGACATATTATACCCAAATAAATCTTATAGAATTGATGAGATCAGCAACAAGATGATTTAGTTACATATGCTCCGTATAGTCATTAGAATTCTTCTTTATATCATCAGGTAATTTTGCGTTTCATATACCCTTAACTGTGGAAGACCGCTCTAGTTAAAATGATACCTAAGCCTGGCAAGGTTCAAACAAAAGCGGAGTCTTATATATAGTAGGTCTTATAGACCTATTATTATTATTATAAAAAATTATATCTAATATCAATATTAAATGGAAGAATATGTATTTCAGACCATTGACCAAACCCACAGACTGAGCATTCGAAGAGAAAAAGTACTGCTTCTTCTTCCTTTATATCGAAGTTTTTTAAGCATTTTTTTTTTTTAATTTAATTTATTTATTTCAATGGAAAATTCTGACAGAGTATTACGTTTTATATCGTTATTATTATTTCAACACAAAAAAAAGTTAAAAAAAAAGAAAACAACATTGAAGTTATTAATTAAATGAGTTTAATTGTAAAATTGTAGTTTTTTAATGGATTCCAAATTTTTGTTAAAATCTATATGAAGGTACAGATTATTAAAATCATTACAGATTCTACGAAATGGATCGAAGTTCGCATAGTTAATTGTGTAATATTTTATATTTATAAAATTATAGTATCTTGTTGGACGAACACCTGTTCGGCGTGAGAGTTGATAACACCATTAATCAGCTTCAAGAGAAAGGCAGCATTTAGCATTTTACGATGGCATTTTAAAGATTGTAATTTAATGAGTGCTAGGTTTTCACAAGAAGGTAACCTTTTATTAGGATCCCAAACCACAAAGACAGAATAATAAGAACTGGATTTGAACTGATTCGATTTGGTCAGAGTGTACAGCGTATTGAGGGTCCCATATTACAGATCCATATTCAATAATTGGGCGAACCAATGTGGTAAACAATTGTTTGGTAACATAAGGGTCAGAAAACTCTTTAGCTCATCGTTTGATAAATCCCAGGATACATGGAGCTTTGCTAACAGTTGATGTAATTTGTTTTCTGAAGTCCAATTTCCAATCGAAAATTATTCCTAGATCGAATTAATTTGAAATTTATTGGTAGAAACTCATATCTGAAATTGCAAACTGTTACTTTAAAATTCGCTGCTAAAACCGATATAATACTATGCTATTCAACTATAGGGAACTGCCTCTGTTTCTCATATACAAAAAAAAAACATCAAAGACGACAAAACAGATCTTACGTATCTGTTAAAAATTCAAACGTATATAAAAATCTCAATGATATTTAAAAAAATCTGCTGTTTCTTCTGAACGTCCAGTCTCGTAAAATCTTAGACTACCGTGGTCACATTCGTGGTCATGATATGCCAATTACAAGTTTAATTAAAGACGGCAATTAAATTAAATTAAAAATTAAAATTTTCTTGTGAACTTATATATATATATGTATATACTCTCAATTATAATAGCATTCAGGGTATACTAAAGATTTATTATAAGCAATAAATTTATTGAATTCAATGTATTAATTGACTGTCGATTTTTCTTTTACAATATTTTGTTTTGGCCAGACGAGACGTTTTGTATCACTTACCTATTAATGTGTTATGCCTTGTGTTTTTATTTGAATTCTCTTTCAGTGAATTTATTTAACAATATTTTATAAATATTTTCGTTCACACGTTTCCTATTAACACAACACATGATTACTTGAGTATCGTCTTTGAAGCTATTTTGTATGTCGTGTGTAGAATTACTAACAAGTTTGCAGCACATTCTGAGGTTATTCTGCCCAATGTAATGCAAGTATTTGTTGTGAAAACAATAGATAATAAAATGCCTAAATTGATTTTATATGGGATCCATTAAGTTCGAGTTTCGTTTTCAATACTTTTTTTGCCTTCAACTACATTGGTTGATTTCTTTAAACCATTTTTCACAAAATTAAGAATATTACAGGTTATTACAATGGGCCAATTGATGCCGCAATAAAAAAAATTTAGAACAAAAGGCAGACTTGGAAAAAACAGCAAAAATAATTATGTATTTTCCGTATTTGTCAACAGACGAGCTTAAATTATTTGTAAGTGTAAGGCCTAGAACTTAATGAAGTAGTTGTAGTAGTAGCTAAAGATTACGACATAATCAGTAGCGTAGCAAGAAAATGTCGAAGGGAATAGTGAAGCTCTCCCGCAAGAATATTATTTGAATTTTCTAACAAAATGCATGTTAAATGTATAATAATTGAATATCCAATTACGTATTTCTCTCCAGCAGCATTAAAATCTCACATATTTAATGACGAATATATTGAAAGTCATGGAAACTCAATTTGAATTGCTATTTTGAACTTTTGACAGCTTGCAGCGCTACTCGTTACATTGTACTACAGCCAATATTCTGTTCCCCACTTAAATATTTCTGTATTAAAAACTCTTATTGCTATCCAGGTTCCAGTTTTAAGTAAACGCAACATAAAAATAGTGCTATGTTCTGCAAAACGACATATGCAAACGGATAATGAAGAACCAACGTGCTGTTTACAAGGCGGATAGAGCAAAAATAAGTCCAACTGAGTATACATATGAAAAAGACTGTGATGAATGGTGGGCGTAGTTTCATGTTTTACACACATTTAAAGCAATAGTTTGTATTATTTTTTACAAGGCTGTACATTTTGCAAAACATCTTATATTTACAATTCGAAATGTAAATATTTGATTAGCATTTCAAAAATAAACTCAAATCTAAATGACTCTATTATTGAAAGCAAACGGTTTAACCACAGTAAGTAGAATAATTTATTAAATGAAGAAAATTAAAGAAACATTTTTGTACATTTAAGTCGTTTGTTCTGTACAATTAATCTTATTTGATTTAATAAAATAGTTACACTTCATTCAAAATATAATATATATGTACATATGTATGTAGATAACATAACATGATTTATGCAAAATGTTGTAAGAAGATTTTGAATTTAAGTAGACAATCTCGTTTAAAATATTACATAATAAGATCTCCAATTATTTAAGAAAAACTTATTGTTTTCGATATGAAATGATAATAATAATTAAAATGATAATAATAAGTATTGAATAAATGTTAAACCAATATTAATACACAATGTATTAATATGCAATGTATTGATCATTTAGTACAAACATACTTTGTATGTAAACTATATTTAGTTTAGCAATGTGTTATACAGTCTCTCAAACAACCGTCCTAATACTATGTTCAGATATGCACTTTTATTGAGTCAATATTCGGTTAATTGAGTACAATATTTTAAATATTCAGGCATATTAATATACGCAATTCAGCTTACTCAATATTCATTTGAAAGCTGGTAAACAACAACATTGTTTTTATTTTGATCTCGAAAATTAGTGTCGTTTGTTAGTTTATTAGTGTTTGTTTGTCGTTGTTGACATTTGAGTCGTCAAATATCAACAGAAAGCGTTCGGTTAATTGTAATATGCTCACTAAACACACTTATGACAGTGCTGCATTTTAAGTTTTACTCAATATTATAACAATTTGCGTATTTATTGCGCAATTATTAATTGAAACTTTATATGAAATATTGAACTCAATAATGGCGGTTATTGCGATTTACGCAATAAAAATGCATATATGAACACCGTATTGCGCACTTTGTATTTATTGTTAGTTGTCATTCAGCCTATTTTGACAAAACACCATGGACTACCAGTGCAGTCGTAGTCTAACTGCACTAGTTAGCAACTGACCCTAACTTTCCCGAAAAATCATTTTCAGCGATTAGGCCCATTTCTGTATGCAACAAACTTATCGAATTCGGAGCGATACCAATCCACATCAAATCTAAAAGCGTCTAATACAACTCGATAGTCACTGTTTTGTATGAATTTTGAGCTGGCGGCGTCGTAGCGGTTTTTTAGTACTAAACGGGTATCGTCATTACTCCAACTGTTCGAAGCAGGTGAGGAAAGTACTACCTAAATAAACATGTAGCGTGAGATTAAGAACATCAACGTGAGATTAAGAACGCATTACACATCGCATATCGATTAGTGTTTTTATACTCTTATTACGATTGTGTTTTAGGTCAATAAATTTCGATTACTTTAGACAATGTCTTCGGATGATTTGTCGATAGTCAATGCGAACAGACTACAATGTATTTCACTTTTTTATTGTTTTTTTTTTATTATTTTTATGTAAAATCTAAAGAAAGAAATAAAATTAAATTGAAATAAAAAATTGCTTTCTTTTAATTTCTTTTTGCTGATTTTGTTTTGTAAGTGTTGAACCACAAAGGAACTAATCGAAAAGGGTTAAAAACTTTAGAAAAATTTCAAAATCAGTAAAAACAGATTGAAATAATAAGTACATAATTTGCCAAAGAATACAATGAAGAGCCCTTTGAAGTACAATGTAGTTATGTTTACTTTATATCTTCTTTCCATCCGAACTTTCTTTCACAATAAAAACTTTATTCATTTTGATTTTTCTTTTGTCCTTCTTCGAATACTGTTGTTTGAATAGAGAAAATTTTGATATGAACAATAATTCTTACTTATCAGTTCTCAGCTCTTTTCCAAAGGACCATTAATACTGAGCCAAATATGTCGGTCAAGAGGGTCATAGACGAGTAGGCAGGATCTTTAGTGCTCGGCTAAAGCTGAAGACCTGGGATTGTATACAACAACGTCTTGGTATAAATGTTAAATTGACTTCAGCTCATCTTAATATTTAATCAAATCACGATTAAGAGCAGAAAATGTATCATACATATGAATACAAGCGAAATCCTAATCGATGAATATGAGAAATAACGAAATCTGAAATCACCTTAAAATCAAGAATTTTAACTGCAAGAATTCGAACTGTCGTATCAAACTTTACTTTGTGATGCTATTAGCCAACTTTCAAATTGGAAAGTCACCGGGATCGTTGACTTTGACACTATTGCGAAAAATTATTTCCGTAAATTTTAATTTTTGAAGTCGTCGTAGTCTAGTAGGTAGTGTGTTGGCTTAATAGACATCAGGCCACGATTCAATTCTTTTGAACAAAACGAAATATTAAAAAATATTTTTTCGGTTACTTCCTCTCAGCAGATTTCTGTCAAAAACTCTCAGATTAAATAAAATTGCCACGAAAACTTTCTCAAAAATCTGTATTTCGAAGTCGACTTTAAACTGTAGGTCCCGCCCCTCATTTATAAAACTAACACAGCTTGAGAAGCTTGGCCGTAATCCTAATTGAAGGCTTATAATGACCAATTATGTATGTATGTATGTTATTTTCGAGGATATCTGTGAGAGAAGATAATTTACGAATGATTGCAAGTAGGATATAATTGCGAAGATTTTAAATCACGATGATTTTGAAAACTGTGATAGCTAGCGGAGAATTTGTTAAAGTTAATAACGAAAATTATATTTATGACCATTATTACAACTTCCCGTTAAAGTTGGGTTTAGTTAAAGGTAACTTTAGTTAAAGTGAACTTTAAAGTCACCTTTAGCTTCTTTTCGTTATTACAACCTAATCATAAAATAAAGTTAATTTTTTCCAAAATTATGGCAACGCCGGAGCAATGTCGATAACACTGCTCAATTAAGCAATTTTTTTTAAATGCAGTGCCAACGCCAGGTATCGTTTTTTTGTTGTATATGCTCATTTTGTTTATATTTGAAGTTGCCATATTGAAAATAATATATAATATGGCAAGTTCAAATATAAACTTAACTTCCTTTAGCTTAACGCTCACTTCTGTCCATACTGTCCACTTATAATAATGAAAAAAAATTTTTCTGCCCGTTAAAATCTTCTCTTTAATTAACGGCAAGTTGTAATAATGGCCTTTAGTCGTGTAAAGAAACACCCTGAATAGATAAGCAAATCCTTGAGCATAATTCCAATATTCATTTGGCATTTATTGATTTTGATATCAAGTTGAGTTCAGCCTGAGTGCAATTGAAACGTTCTAAAAAGACTAACTGCTATTACTAATGGATGATTTTTTAAGAGATATAGGAAAATTTTTCAAAAAAAAAAACACATAAAATTCAGAAAAATGCATGAAATCTTTATTTGAATCGATGTTGACCGCAAATGCGCCTCAAATGGTCCATCCGCTTAGTCCAATTTTGGCATACTCTTTCCAACATTTCGGCTGGTATCTTACGAATAAATGCTTCAATGTTGTCTTCCAATGCGTCAATTGAAGCGGGCTTGTCTCTATAGACATGAGCTTTAACATAGCCCCACAAAAAATAGTCTAAAGGCGTTAAATCGCACGATCTAGGCGGCCAATTGACCGGTACCGAACGTTAAATAAAACGTTCACCGAACTCGCATCTCAATCTTGCATTTTTGGCAAAAAAAAGTTGGATATCATCTCACGGTAGCGCTCACCATTCACAGTTACGTTACGGTTCGCAGCATCTTTGAAGAAGTACGGTCCAAAGATGCCACCAGCCCATAAATCGCACCAAACTGTGACTTTTTTTGTATGCATTTTGCAATGCTTCTGGCTGATCTTCACTCCAAAATCGACAATTCTGGTTATTTACGTATCCATTGAGCCAAAAATGAGCTTCGTCGCTGAACACAATTTTTCGATAAAGAAGTGGATCTTCGGCCAACTTTCCAAGAGCCCATTCACCAAAATTTCTGCGTTTCGGTAGGTCGTTCGGCTTCAATTCTTGCACCACCTGTATTTTGAAAGGCTTCACACCTAAATCCTTCCGCAAAATTTTCCACGTTGTTGAGTAACAGAGGCCCAATTGCTGCGAACGGCGACGAATCGATAATTGATGGTCATCTTTAACACTTTCTTCAGTTCGCACTCTACGTAAGCGTGTTGGTGGTTTAATGTCCAACAATGAAAATTTGGTGCGAAATTTAGTCACAATAGCCCGAATAGCCGCTTCAGTGGGTCGATTAAACTGACCATAAAATGTAAGAAGCGCGCGATAAACTTTCATAACAGAGCACGCATTTTGATAATAAAATTCAATGATTTGCAAGCGTTGTTCGTTTGTAAGACGATTCATGGGTAAATTATAGACCAAACTCAAGATGTTTGACAGTGAAACAAAACACGAAACGTGCGTGAGCTGTTTAACAACAAGTGCGTGTTGTTGCCAAAAAGATAATAGCTAAAAAATCACCCGTTACAACTTGCCTTTAAAGTTGGGTTTAGTAAAAGGTAACTTTAGTTAAAGTGAGCTTTAAAGTTACCTTTAACTTTTTATTGTTATTGCAACCTACTGATAAAATAAAGTTAACCTTCTCAAAAATATGACAGTGCCGGAGCAATGTTAATAACATTGCTCAATTAAACAAGATTTTTAAGCACATTGGCAACGACGGGCTTCGTTTTTTGTTGTGTTTGCTCATATTTAAAGTGGCAAGTTCAAACATAAACTTAACTTTAAAAGTTACAGATATGTAGGATGATCTTCCCTTTAGTTTAACGCTCACTTCTACTATATTGTTCACTTATAATAATGAAAAACAATTTATCTGCCCGTTAAAATCTTTCCTTTAGTTAACGGCAAATTGTAATAATGGCCCTAAAGAGTCCACCAAACCTAATATCATGGATTAAGGGAACCTACGATTGTATTGATTACACATGGATTGATTATACATGGAAGAATGTAAAGTTATCACAACCTTTTCGAAAAATTGCTATATTAGCTCCTTTTCTTGCGTGTTATCCAGGACTCCATATCTTCAAATCTTCTAGCTTATGAACCTTTTTTGAGGTCGCCGTAGTCTAGTATGTAGTGTGTTTGCCTACGAGACGAGAGGCTGTGGCTTAGACACCTCGAACATAATGAAATATGAAAAATGTATTTCTTTTAATATATATTTTATATAAACTTAAGTATGAACCTTTCTAAACTACCTCACCATAGCTGTCCTTAAGTTAGATTTCAGTAGCATAGGTTTAGGATTAAGCATAGATTTAGCGCAAATGATAAACTACGCGAAACGATGCGCTCTCATCTTCATCTTGTCATCTTTTTATAGACATTAACCCCACCTATACTTCGAAAATTATTTGAAGTGATTTCCAGTTTGAACCCACGAGCAATTTTTACTTGCGATGCCAACTCGTTGTTGATAGAGTTGGTCCTTCAGTTTTACGGTCATTTATACTTATTGGGAAATTTCTGAAGAGGATTATTGTTGGCGATCTACGGTCATCAGTATAAAGTCGGAGTTACGCCAATTTTTATTTGTCAGGACGGCCACGAACAAAAATTGTAGGATTCAAAAATTGTTTTTCGATTCAATATGTCCAACACGTTTCCAACTTACATATAAAAGATATTAAATGATATATCCAAACTTAAACTATGAACTTTGTTTAAGTTCTGCAGTGTAGATGGTTTTGAAGAAGCGTGCTTATACCACCTTAGTTTCACGGCATTGTTATTGAAGTTAACAAATGTGGCTTGCAAACCAATGTGATGAAAACTATTTATTTTAAGTTTTTACTTTTCGAAACCCAAATAATTTTAAAATACATGGAAAATGAATCAGGAGAAGTAAAGAAGAAAAAAAACTTCAAAGACTACAAAATTAGTTGGTTTTTTAAGTTTATACACAAAAACTTTTAAAATAGTATGTTTGTTTGTCCGCAATAATAGAAAGGGTTCTACAAAAGATGAAAGCCTATAGAAATTACATATTTGGCATGGCATTACAATAAAGGAAACAGAAAAATTCCAATCACTTATATCAACAAATACTCATTTTAGTTGTGATTGACAATTCTTCATTTTCATTTATTTATTTATTCCGTTCTGTTTTTAATTTTTTTTTTCGTTTTTATAAGAACATAGAGCTGTCGTAAAGCATCATATTAAAGAAACATTCTTCAGTTAAGCCTGTGAACAACACCCCATGCGAAAACGTACTGAATTGTTAGATGGTATTAAAGAGTCTACATACTGGGCTTAAATCCATTCTTATTCTAGAACAATTAACACACAACATAAGTAGTGTGAGAAACTAGGTCGTAATCCTGACTGAAGGGTTGTAATGACCAATTATGTATATATGTATGTTCGATAACATATTCATCTGAAGAATAAACTTGATTTACTGAATACAGATTGAATATAATCAAAGCTATGATAAAGCAACAAAATATTTAATAACATTTTTGAAAATCACATCAAACTCCCTTACTTAATCTAATTTAAACTCTACACACTACAGAGTTTTGTATAGACGTTCACAACCAGAAATAGATGTGAATGATGCGATATATACAGGCGTTTGAAAATTATGAGGGACTCCAGGGTGTTCGGGTAGTCTAGTGAGTAGTGTGCTAGACTATTAGCGTGGATTCGATTACCAACAGAGACTCTGTTATACTACGTCGAAGTTATTCAGCTCGTAATAAGATTTGTAATTATATTTTGATTAAAAGTTGTGTTTTTATTTGAAAATTTTTTATTAACTTAACAATAAAGTATTAATTCACCCTGTAAAAAAAGGAAAAATAAATACACCACGTTTTACGTTCAAAATAGTTATAAAAAAATAATAACTTATAATATATTTGAAAAGATTTAAGTCGTAATTTACACATAGAGTAGTTAATATTCGAGTTCGAATCTTAGGTCAGACATCAAAACGAAAATATGAAAATATTTCTTCGGCGACTTCCGCTCAGTAGATTTCTGGTAAAAACTCTGAGAGTAAATAAAATTGCCATGAAAAGCTTCTCAAAAAACTGTCGTTCGGAGTCGACTTTAAACTGTAGATCCCACCACTCATGTATAAAATTAACGCACACAACATAAGTGGTGTGAGAAGCGAGATCGTAATCCTGACTGAAGGGTTGTAATGACCAATTATGTTATGTATGTAGTTAATATTTCGTAGAGACTCTGGTGTTGCTTAAAACTAACAGAAATCTTCTAAGAATATCTACAACAAAATTTTGGCATACCGAAACAGGTGGCGAGCCGAAGTGGCAACGTAATATTTACAAAATATTTTAAGTCCAATAAGTAAGAAATAAATTAAGTTCTGACACTATCGACTAACTAGCTGTGAAACAACCAAGCAAAATACTATCTGTAAATAGTTAAAAAGAAAATGTTAAAATCAAATTTCTTCATTTATTCAGTTTTGCACGTTTCGCTTTTCTGTTTTTTAAGTACCATTACTTAAGATTTTTATAGATTCTTTTTGGAAACTTTTTTTTGTATTCAAGCTCTAGTAGAGAAGAAAACATTTTTAATTTTTTCAAAACTTTTTCTTACAATTTGTGAAAAAAAAATTAAATGAGGAAAACTTTAATTGAAGTTGAAAACAACATAGTGGCTCTAGCTGAAAAAGATTATTCTTCAAGAAAAATTGCTGGTTTTGCTGACGTTTGTCATAGGACAGTACTTTCAACCATAGAAAAGAAATGCAAAGAAATCCTGGAGGTCGCGGCTACGGGAGACATTGTTACGAAAATATGAACTCAAGACTCTGAACTCCGAAAGCAATGTGTGTCCGCATTTCGGCGATAACTTGACGAAGTTTAAACTTTTAGAGTATTATCCGCTTAAATGTATTTTGTGCCGTAGCCTCACGAACAGCTAACGTCTCATAATATTGGTCGTAAAAAAGTATTCCTTTCTATGGAAACTTGTCATGCAATAAAGAATGTAAAATCTATAAATATGAGGTGTATAGTGACTCCACGAATTGTTCTTTAATTATTCGGAGACTGTTCATATTATCTGTATGGAAACTCGACTATCCATTTCTCATTTCATTCTATATTGAATGATATATCGTATAAGTATATCGGAACTTATAAAACTTTCCAAAACTTCATTGATGCACTCGGCTTCATACAGAGAGATAATTGGTCATTACAACTCTTAAGTCAAGATAACGATCTCTCTACTGACTTATTTCGTGTGTGCTAATTTTATACTTTCATTTATTCTCAGAATTTTTTGGCAGAAATCTGCTGAACCATTTCATAATACACACTTCTAGATTTCTTTGTATTCAATGACGTAAAGGATGTATTAATCATTGTACATAACAATATGACATTTATTATTATTTATGAAGATTAAAGGTTTTTGAGAAAAAATTAAATAAATGATTGCCTAAACGTTCAAAGACTTTGTTGTTGATAATTTTATTAGAAACATTTTGTTATTAATTTCTTTAATAAAATAATATCATAGACGGACAAAGTTAACTATAGTGTGCCTCATAATTATATGGTCACTTTTACGTTTTAGATATTTCTTAAAATATTTCTTTCAAAGATTAGGTTTCTTTTAAAGATTTATTCTCGTTGTCATATACTGCGTTTTCATGACTAGCAATTTCATGTATTTTAAGCAATAATATGTAGAAATAATTGATGTTTTTATATTTATAATAATATTTATTTATACCTCTTTTATAATAAAACAAAAACATTTTTAAGGTTTTTCACAAACCATAAGGAATATAAGGAAATCGTTCTGATGACTCCATATTTTGCTCCGTAAAAGTTTATGTACCCCCAGGAAGAACTAGATGTAAATTTAAATATCTGCTCTTACTTTTAGTAGGATATCATTGAAGCATTAAATGCACCAGTTTTGTTTAGCATTTTCTGTTGATATTTGCCGCCAAGCATCCAGGAGCAAGTTTTTAGTTGAATGTTGTTTGAAGACTAACGGCTACGTAACTGTTCTTCCAAATGATCCTTTAAATATTCTCCTGCAGTCATATCAGGACTTTGTGCTGTGGGGACTTTGGTAAGCAAATCACATCTTCATATTATTATTGGGTTCATTGACTTCTAAGAAGTTATAACCATAACGATTTCTTGATTTCTTCGAACTTGAGGTGAATTTGTTCTTTAGAATGTTTAAATACTCTTTCTTATTTCCTCAATAAAGTCCAAACTGCTTAATTACTTTTGCTTATATTCCTTTATTAATATTATTGAATATTATATTTTTCATACTGCTGATTATGTATATAGAAATACTTTCATCAATATTGTGCGTAGTTGTCATATAGGGTTTCCCCGAAACATTATTAAATAAAATAAGTGATAAGTGATTAGCAAAACAAACTATCTGGTATAAAGGAAGCATCATTTTGTTTACAAAAGCTTGGAGCGATATTTTGGTACTCTAGCATTAGCCTTTCCAATTACCAAAATTTTAAAGTTGTGTTAGATTCTGACATCACACAAACGTAAGTCGTAACTTTTGAATTTTCGCATCTGCAGTGAACTCTTCTGTAGTAGACACACTCTTTGTCAGGCAAGTTTACGCAACACAAAGAGGTTGTTGATTTTGTAAAGCCGATCATTGCGCAATCCAAACCCTCTTATTTTCACTTTCAACTTTAGGTAGGAAGGCGAAGATAGATGTCTATCTAAGGAGATTGGATGGACACACTTAGGCCACATAGGACCAATTGTGATACCACAGTTTTTAATTTTCCCCTAGTTTCGTAAATAAACTCGGCAACTCAAACTACCAATATCATATTGTTACACTTCATATTGCTACACTTATAGTAGGTGAAGAACACTCTCTTCCTCTTCTCATCTCTACAGTTTCTGCAGAAATCGTTTGCGATGCGTCTAAGACCAATTGGTCTCGCATGCTTGGCCATTATGCCATGCCTCGTACGGATCTCGAAAATCATGAAAAATTGCACATTTCGAATGCGCTTCACCTATAGGAGCTATGACGGACACTTAAACGATGAAATATCCCATAATGACATCAATAGGTCACACTTTCAAACGAATAAACAATTTCTACGAAATCTCAAACCTTTGTTGTATTTACATTTAACGGTAGCGTTTAAATGTAGGGTCTTTACATTTTGACAGAATAGAAACACACAAATTGTCTGTTATATTCTTTTAACAGGTGCAGGCTATATATTTTAGTAAATAATATCAAATACCCAACTTTTATGCACCACATGCGAAAACAAAACTTTTTGCTAAACGTTAAGTAGTTTTACATAGAATATGAAGTGAGCAAAAACAGTCTTTCTGCAAAAGAATAGTTTCATTTCAACGAAGTTTATCTTCATAAACAATAAGAAAAAAGCGTGAAACACATAACAATGAACGCGAGTTTTTTTTGATAGTGTTAGAAAGACATTTTTTTAAAAAGAAATTTGCTTTCTTTTGCTACTTGTCGTACATTACTTTAGAAATGTAATAGTAAAGACGATATCAAATCTTTTGCAAAAGTACTTTTGATTGGGCTAAATTCATGGGATAATTTATAAGTGTTTTTGACAATAAAATATTTTAATCCAAAACAAACCTCCAAGTAGAATTAGATATTTTTCTGTGTATCTAAACACATGATAATAAATAAGAACGTTAAACACTTTATTTAAGCCTGACTACTAAATTCCATAAAGTTAAAAAAAATTAGTATTAACTAAGGGTGTCCGCATCGCAAAACGACGTAAATCGAGTTTAAGATTATTCCTACGTATAAATTTATTTTTTTTAAGAAGGAGTTTAAAATCTTGTAATTGAAATCTTATATAATAAAATTCCCATTAAATAAAAAAAAAAAAAACATTTCATTAAAAATTAAATTTAGACATCAATATGTTCCTCAGGGAAATACAATACTTATATAAAAAAATTTTCTGCGTTATCAACGTTCTTTTTATTTCGCTTTGTACAGATATTTCTAATAAAGGATATCAATTTGCAATAAGGATACTTTTTCTTCTTCGTACATGTATCGATATTATTTAATACTAGCATTTTCTGTTGTCTTTTCCGACTCAATTCTCTCCTTATTCTACTAAATTTCTTAAAGAAATTTTATAGCCTTTTATGCAATAAAAGTTTTCAGCCAACTTTATGAATAGAAACAACTAGGCAAAGTCAGTTTCTGACTGTTATAAGATGTCGGCTGGAATTGACGAAACAGCGTATTAGCTTTGCTGGGCCGAGTACATACAACGACCTGCCTATGTTGTTAAAGAATATAGAAACATTTGCGGTTTTTAAAAGGGAAATGAAAAGATATTTATTAATGAACATTGAGACACTTCTTATGTAGATTTGTAATATTATTTTATATTAGTTTATAAGAAATTGAATTGTACATTTATTTATATATACATACGTATACATTTTTCATTCTTGGTTTATTTAATATGGGGACATCCTCTATATATGCACGTATACATATGTGTGCATATGCATGCGTGTATATGGATAAGGTATATATGCCTAGGCATTGTATATGGACAAAATAAATGTATATACTTAGGTAAATATTATATATTATGAATATTTAATTTAGTTGCCAACATGCCTCTCTAATGCCAATACTGGTGCTGAGGCTATGATTAGTTTAAGATACATATGTATCTATATCGAAATAAATATAAAAAAAAAAAAAATCTGTAAATTGTCTCTGTAAGTCTCGATACCTGAAGCGTTTTTGTCTTTACAAAAACTTTTGTCATCGTTGTTAAAATAATCAGCAATCTTCTGTACCGTTTAATCCGACTATGTGGGTCAAGTTTAACATTTCTTTGTTTATATCGTTACAATTCCCAACATTCCTATTCGATTATCGCACTTTTTTGTAGTAGGCTCAGCGTTGCCATTTGCCAAGTTTTTGTTTTTGTTTATTTTCTAACAAAACAAGTTTTTTCGACAAAATTCAATTTCAATTTTTTTTCAATAAATTCAATAATTATAATAAGAAATATTTACATTTTTAAATAAAATATTGTGTATTTTATTAGTCCCGGGCAAAAGAAGCAAACAAACACCAACAGAGAGCACCGGGGTCCGATGTTTCCTTTGAAAATTTTGGTACTTTTGTTGGAAACAAGTTTTTTTTTTGTAAAAAAAAGTTTTTTTTTACCAGAAATAAAAAGTTAAAAAAAAATACTGTCAACGTTGAGTAGGCTGGAGTAATATCGATTAAAAGCAATTTTTTTAGTATAACAATTTGCTTTAAAATATTTCTCAGCAGTTATTAAATAGCTTGATAGTGATTAAAACTTTGAGTTTTTCATAGCCGATGGTGCTTCTGATTAGGGTTTAATCTTAAAATCTCTAGCAACATTTCAAACGAGTCTATATTTTTAATTTTAATCTTACCTCTTCCAATATAAATCTCATTTAGGGTACTCTGTTTTAATCTAATCCTACTCTAGTCTAGTCAAAATTGAAAATTTGCTACGTAAATTGTGCATCCTCATTAATTATGAGTTTTATTGCATGTGCAATACAAGAAGGTACAGGATAAACACATCATCACAACTGTTAAAATTTTTTTGGCTAAATACAATTTTGTATGTGTGAGCTCATACTGTTTGGTTACTATTTGAATTTTTCGGAATGCCTACTGAAGAAACACTTTTAACTTACAGTGGACAGCAAAAATCTAGGTATCCCAATATATTTCAGGATTTTAAATAATTTTAACTTACAGTGGACAGCAAAAGTATAGATACCACAATATATTTTACCGTTTTTATGAATTTTAAGCAATAGTATGTGCAAATACATAAATAATGTTTTTATATTTATTTTATTAAATAATTTCTATTTTATTGTAATAAGGGAAAAGTGTAGAAAGTGTGCACCAAGAAGAATTCAGAGTAAATTTAAAATTTAAAGGACGAATATATTAAAATGTTATACCCAACAGTTAGTAAGATATTTCTTAACGTCAAGCACTCCCATCTTGAGCCCCTCTGAATTAATTTAAATTCAGGCAAAATAATGCACCTATACGCAAGGCGAACTCAGCAAAACGGTTTTTCAAAGCCCAGTCTTGGCGAATTTTCCGATTAACAACCAAGATCCAGCACATTTTCAAATATTTTCAAATGCCAGTTCATTTGTTATACTCTTCACGAAGAGAATGTACATTAAGGGCCATTATTACAACTTGCCGTTAAACTTGGGTTTAGTTAAAGGTACCTTTAGCTAAAGGGAACTGTAAACTTACCTTTAATTTATTTTCGTTATTAATACTTACAGATAAAATTCAAAAATATGCTCAACACTGCTCAATTAAACAAGTTTTTTTAAACGCAGTAGCACCAACGTGCTTCGTTTTTTTTCGTTGTATATGCTCATTTTGTTTATATTTGAAGTTGTCATATTGAAAATAATATATAATATGACAAGTTCAAACATAAACTTAACTTTAAAAGTTACCGGTAGGATGATCCTCCCTTTAGCTTAACGCTCACTTCTACCATATTGTCCACTTACATACATACATACATAATTGGTCATTACAACCCTTCAGTCAGGATTACGACCTAGCTTCTCACACCACTTATGTTGTGTGCGTTAATTTTATACATGAGTGGCGGGACCTACAGTTTAAATTCGACTCCAAACGACAGATTTTTGAAAAGCTCTTCACGGCAATTTTATTTACTCTTATAGTTATTGCCAGAAATCTGCTGAGAGGCATTCGCCGAAGAAATATTTTTTTCATATTGTCCACTTATAATAATGAAAAACAATTTATCTGCCCGTTAAAATCCTCCCTTTAGTTAACGGCAAGTTGTAATAATGGCTCTAAGAATGTTAATGTTTTTTTAGTTCTGCTCAACTAAATGTAAAACTTACATCATGTAATTACTTTGGTGAATTTCCACTGTTGCACCATGTAATTGTTATTGTTTGGTTCATTAAACTTAATAATTAATTAAAGGAAACAAATTTAAAATTAAAAATTAAATGAGGTCAAGCTATTGTCTATGACTCTATTTTCTGAAACTTTTTAACTATGGAGTAAAATATAGTATCTTCCATTTGGGAATTCCATGAACTATCATAGATAGCGACGTATGTTCTCTAAATTGGGTCTAGAGCAATTGACCACTGAGTCTACTTTTCATCGAAAAGTCTCCTTCAAAAAGGGTATTTGAACAAGCAAAAATGTTGAATTTGGTATGACATTAGTCCACATGAGTTCCAAGAACTCGAACTCAACAGGGAATACTGTAGGGCGTTTATTATAAACTGCTATTGGACTGAATAGGTTCATTTGGTGTGGTTTAACAGCACACCGCTACGTGTCTTACAGCGCATACCACATTGAATATATTGCACAAACGATTTGAGGACATGGTGGTCTCGCATGGAGGTGATGTCAGTTGGCCACCGGAATCGAACTATTTGACCCCGTTGTACATTTTCATAATCGCAAGCCACAAACCATAGCGGTTCTCAAAGTTAACTTAACCCATGCGATCAATCAAATTCAGTCAGAAAAGCCGTGGTGGACATTTAAACGATATTATATACCACAAATTATTCCGATATTATTTCACATATAATGACATAGGTATTTCGTCTTTCAAATGAATAGAAATTTCAATCATGTCTTATACACACTTTGCTTTATTTAAATTTAATGATAGGAAGCGCTTGAAAAGGATCCTATATATGAGTATACAAAATGCATATAAATTTATGAAAATTTAATACAATATTTATGCCAATCAAGAGTTTTAGCCTTATCAACTATATTTCATAAACCATAAGCACATATTTGTTCGCGTACAAAACATAGCAGAGGTAAAAATATTTACATATGACTACCATGAATTTACTAGAATTTCTATTCTATCATGCACACCAGCACTACTTTTAGAGCAGCAGTTGCATGTAACCATTTATGATTATAAGAATTCACAAACACGTTCCAAACAATGAAAATGACATGAGGTTACCAGATGGTAAACTTCCTTCAGATAACAGGAAGAAAATAAGGAAAATCCAAGATAATGCAAGAAATAGAGTTTTTAATTTTGTAAACTGTTAGATGCTCATCGTTTGGTAAAACAAAAACCGGAGTATAAAAGCCATAAATATTGTTATACTACAGCAATTTAAAGTCAAAAAACGAAAATAGTTCTACCAGAAATGTGTTTTTCCGTTTCCGAAAATAAAAAATCATTTTTTAATGCCAAGGTGATTCCTCCGGCCTAAGCTCACTTCACAATGTAACGAATCGTCTGGAGATTTATATGAACAGTTTTAAATCAATTGAAGTTTGAAGTGGGTTCTAGATAAGATGATTATGAAGAGATTTTGCTTAAGATTTTCTAAATATCAGTGACTTAGACTATTTAACTAATTAAGTGACGAACAAATCGCGTAGTTTCAAAAATGTCAGCTGGTGAGCAAATTTTCTGGACGTTCGAATTACTCTGAAATCCCTCTCGCAAAGCCTAATTCAGTAGAAGATGAGATGAATTGGTTTTTGATTCCAAAACCTATGTTGATATATTAGCTGCGGATGGTATGAGAATTACTAAGAATATATTGGAGTACTAAGACTTTTGCTGTCCACTGTATATACTCTTAGAGTTTTTGCCAGAAATTGTATGAGAAGAAGTGCCGGAGAAATATTTTCGTTTAGTAGGAGTTGACTTAGGGTTGGGACCGTAGGTTCACGTCGGATAAGCCAACACCCTATATACTAGACCACGGCGATTTCCTTTTACATACCGACATATTTTCGATAAATCTGAAGCTTGTCGATTATTTTATTTTAAACGGAAATTATCTGATTGAATGGATTAAGATTCACATAAGGTAAGGACACACAACCAGTGAAAAAGGAGAATGGTATGATAAAGTACGAAAGATAGAGCAAAGCATGCGTAAGAATACAAAAGCTGGGAATGCAAAAAGTATTAATATAATTAAGAAATGTTTTATTCTCGAAATAAAAAATGACCTTATTTTTGTCCTGGTTGTGGTTATTGCTATAAACATAATAGACGCAACGCAGCAAAATTGATTACATGGGTGTATACACCCTATATATAGGGAAATGAGTATTTTAAAGGCAACGCGACAACAAGCAACGATTCTGCTGCTTTGCTTTTAGATTAATTTCTATATTTATTTGCAGCAATGAGAGGATTAGTGCTAAGAGCGACAGGTTTTGTGTTGGCAACGAGAGTGTTAGTGTTGTCAACACAATAACATACATAAAATAGAAGGTTTAACCCGCGCGTTGGTCTGTGAGACCGATTTTTTTATTATTGCGATTTTTTTTTTGTAAAAAAATAGTGCCAGTAAGTTGATATCACTGGTAGCTTAATTATTCGTAATAAGCTTCGTTTTTGCATCAAAAAAATTTTTTTGAAATAGTACCAAGGATATAGGATTTTCCATTGTCGGTCTCACAGACCAACGCGCGGGTATTTGTGTTTCACTTTTTGGCGCGGGTATAGGAAGGTTAATACAATGTATAAATACAACGCGAAAAAAATGTTTTATTGGAAGCATTGATAATAAATTAATGAATTGTTTATTTTTTATTTGTTTTGCTTTGATGATGTTGTCTACATGTATTATCATTAAAGCGCATGCAGCTAGCCTGAGACTGCAATTGCAAAATTGTTTTACTTGGTGCGTTGCGTCTATTCTGTTTATAGCATAATTGCTTGGTAAAATGTACAACAAAATATTCACCAGAACAATAAAATTGGCTTACATGAATACAGATTAAATCTGGCCAAACCTGTGATGACGTATGAGTTCACGAACATTTTTTATACAATTTCCTATAATCACAACGCAAACACCCGATAAATTTAGTTTCAACTCAACAACGAAAATTAGTATTCGAATGAACTTATCACAAAGATATTTCATGTATATGGCAAATTTGGATTTAAATGTTAACATTCGATGTGATCGTCATACATACGTGCTATATCATTGTAATGTATTATTTATGTAAGTTCTTTTAAAAAATACTTGTTTTGAAGACCATCTTATCATACTCTTAAAGCTTTTGTCTCTCTTTAACAACTTTTTAAACCCCGGTACACATATGTCAAGTTTGCCATTATTTTCTATCACTTCCATAAAGTTTTAAAAATAAAGAAACACATTATTGTCTTATTTATAACACAAAATATGTAAAAAGTATACAAACAATGTGCAAAAGCAAAAAAGGTTAAATAAAGAAATAAGCCTGTATTAAAAAGGAAACAATTTTTTTAGTATTTTGTGTGCAATTTTCGAATCCACGGCATATTAAACGTTTTGAAAATTTAGAAACGTAACTATAAATAACTTATTTAATGGAGTGTTAGTATTGGAAAACATTTTAATTTTCAATAATTTTTCACTTGCCATAGAGTGGTTAGTAAAGTTTTCTTATTTGTTTTTTTTGTTTTTGCATCTTTAAGTGGTGATCATTTTATGAAACCCTATATAATGACAAATCCCATAGTATAGTAAAAGCGAGTGAGGAAACAAGTGAAGGAGAAAAAAGGCAGCAAATAATAAATTGCTTATTATGTTTCTCAACTTTAGTTTCTTCAGCCAAAACTGTTTAGTTTGTATTACGCGACAGAAAATTAGAGCAACTGTTGCAAGAACTTGAACTTGAATATTCTATTTCTGCTTTCTTTATATCTGCTGAAAGGAAATTTCTTTTTTATAAAAGTGACAAAATAAAAAAATGATGTAATAATTTGTAATATTTAAAGGCCAAATAATCTTGATAAAATAAGTGTAAATAAAATTCCAATTTTGTACGGTTGCTCCAGCCAACAAAGTAGTCTTTTGGTTTGTCCTTATATTTGTGGTGGATTTTAAAAATAGAAGCATAAATAAAAAAGAAAAACACTTGATACAGCATTTGGAAATAACAATTAAAGACAATAAGACCCCGCTCAACGCTGCTCCGCTTAACGCTGTTTCAGTATTACGCGGTAGTATTGGGATAGTATATGTGTGCAAATGAAACGGCTACCAACCAAAAGCGGTGCACTATATAGCGACGATGTATACTATCTACCTTTTTCAACGCTCTTTTGTTAGTCTGTCTAGAATAAAGATTCCAACTGTATTTTATATGTACGTGTTAAGTTGCCTCGTTTAACGCTGTTTCGTTTAGCGCTGGAACTTATTGCAACGTATCCGTCGCGTTAAGCGTGGTCTTACTGTAATCAAATAAAACAAAATATGATTTATAGAAATTAATTTTGATAGAATTGTATTTTTGTAGTCATTCATTCATTTACCAAACATGTGTTATTAGACAATTTAAAGTTTTTCAATATCAATCAAAACTGAAATCTTCTGTCTATCGGTAGGCCAATAATTAGATCGTTTACTGAACGGATTATTGTGTTCCAAATAGATAAGGTACAAACACAAATAATGTTTGGCATTGCATTATCCAGCAGCAAAAAATGTTGGTTCTACAGATTCATACACATTGTGATCCATGACCTCTGTAATCGAAAGTCTAAGAGCTGAGGAAACCGGTGATTATTATTAAGTCATAATCAATATAAAGATATAAAATATATATAAAAAGATGTCTTAAAGAAACTAAAACAAAGCTTAAGGAATTGGTTGTTGCAACTAAATAAACAACGGAACCTTCTTTTAAAATTTGCAAATTTGAATTTAAAATGGACTAGTAAGTACTCATCTAGTCTACCGAAATAAAAATATCACGTCTAGGCAGTGATAACCTCATGCCCGGGTATAACCCAAAAGGAATCACGCAATATTGTTTTTTTTTAAATTGAGGTGTTATTTATTTATTTATTTTCTTGACGTTCTATAAAATTAGAGTACAGAACTCGTAATTTGTTCACAATATATACATACATGAAGTAAAAATTAAAATTATAATAAAAATAGTAATAAAAAGTAATAGTATTAAATAATTATATAACAATAATACAAAATGATTATAATTAAACAATTAATTGAATAACAATATGTTTAACTATATTGAGATCAAGAATAATATTGGAAAATAACCCTTTTAAACTGTAAAGCATTGCTTTGTAATTTTGTCCCTATAAGTAATGAATTCAAAAGACGAATAGCAGAGGTGAAAAATTGGCATTCCGATACTAATGTTCGGTATCTGAGCTTGATGATGTCATTTAGTCTCTGAGACCGAAGAAAAGTAATTTTTTCAAAAAGATACCTTGGTTCACGGGTGTATATGATTTCGTGTCAATGTAATAGTACTCTAACTTTAAGTAGTTTGTTAAATGTTACATCATTATGTTTAATTGCAAATTTAGATACACGGTCGTACCTTGACAGCCCATAGACATATCTTACTATGGCATTATAAGCCACATATAATTTTCTTAAGCCGGCACAATCACAGGAGGCGAATATTTCACATCCATACAAGAGTACTGGGACTAAATATGATTTAGCAAGTAATAGCCGCACAGTTAGTGAAGTAATAGAAAAATAAATAAAAAAAATAAAATAGAAAAATTTTTCCCCGAAGCATAGTTTATATGGTCAGTCCAAGTTAAGTTATTATTGAATATATAGTAATAACTAGATTTCTTGCCGAATTAAGAATTTCTATTTGTTGATTGTTTGAAAATATATCAAATTGTGTATTAAATTTTACAGATCTAGGAGGTGTAACCAGTATTCTGATTTTAATGGATTAATACAAAGACCATTTGCACTTGTCCAGATGTGTACACGGTTAAGGTCCTCGTTTTTTATTCGTCTATCCTGTTTCTGTTGTGCTTATACATGTATGTAAATTTGTACAACATCGACATATACTTACGTGTGCGCTACTAAACGTCCGATATTGGATTGAGTCATTAATGTATATTATGAAAAGAAGTGGACCGAGAACAGAGCCCTGAGGCACTTCTTTTGAGACACGTAAAGGGCGACAAAACTGTACCCTGAGGAAAACTGATTGATGGCTATTGGCTAGATATGAGTATAAAAGTCTAGTTGATGTATCGATAAAGTTGAATAATTGTCTTAATGGTCTACCATATCGAAAACTTTCGACTGATCAAGAAGAACCAAAATTGTAATATAAATTGAAGAAAGTTTATTGATAATTTATTGTTATTTCGATGGTGGAAAGCTTGACAAGTTTTTATAAAGGCACAAAATTACATAGAAATTCTATTACATTCCTGCTCAGCTAGAGTGGAAATTTTTATGAAAAATACGGATAATGCTTCGAAAGTGATTCATTTCAATATTCAAATGCCTGGATTGGCCTTCATAATTTCTAAGCATCAATACAACTACAAATAAATAGAATATATTCAAAAAGTATAGTAATATGCTTTCTTTTCGAAAGCATAATAAACAATAACCCATCAATACGAAAGATAGGTATTCGGGTGAAGTGCAGAAAATATAGTGTTGAAAATTTTACTGATAAATGCTCCAAACATAAACAATGTCGTTTGGAAATTTCACCAGAAATCATTTTACCACTTTTGATCAATTATTTTAAAACAAATTTATGAGTTATCAACTAACTGACTGAGTACAATGTTTTTACCTTTTTTTTTAATTAATAGAAAAGAGGTGAATTTTCTACAGTTTATTTTCAGCGTAAGTAAACATCATGAAAATCAACACTACAAATAAGCAAACGGTACATGAAAGTTATAAAACATTATTTTAAGGACAGGAAACTGTCAATATAAAATTTATATTTTTATACCTCCTAGTTTGTTAACGACTCGTAGCAATTTGCTTAGAAATGAAAATAGAAGATAATATTATAATTAAATATTTTAGTTACTGAAAGCCAAAAAAAATTCTCTGACAATGTTTTATGACCTGCTTCAATAAATGTTGGTTGTCAAAAGATGAAAAGTTTTTGTCTGTTGGAGACAATACTCGTATACATAGCTGCCAGATTTGACAATTTTGAACTCCAAAAATGTCATTTTGACGATATGACGATTTATGCCCTTATTTTGACGATTTTTAAAAAATTAAAACTTACATAATTTTCTTTACTTTTGTACATTAAAAGCCTCTTTAAGCTTTGTATTTGATTTGCAATTGTTACTATTGAAAATTTATGTTTGTATTATATTTTTAAGTTATTTTCGGATACCTGTAATTATTTTTCGGTAATTTATACCTTTTTAATCCCTTAAAAGCCAAAAAAATAAAACTCCTACATAACCTCGGAGTTGAGCATACGTTATCATTTGTCGTTGCAGATCATTTTTAAAGATTCGGATGCAGCATCTAATATTACCATCGGAAGAACAAAGGCAAATGCCATTATATTTTTATCAGACGACCAACACTCAGGGGATGGACGGAATTGTGTTTAGAACTAGGAAAATATGTGATGGGAAGGAGGAAAGAGGGAACAGTGTTTATGGACACTATGTTTGAATATTTTTAAACCATACGTAACAGGAAAGACATCTGCAGGGATTGAGTTTACCATACGAATAGTCCAACTAAAAATCGAATTTTGTCTGTAATGCAGTGTGCGATCCACTGGCCAATCGACCACATACGGAAATGCTGACAGAGAAAGACGAGTGTTACGTAGTAATACATGATTTTCGGGAACAAGTCCCCTTATTTCTCTCGAGCACAATCCGCTGTAGTAGCGATAGAACAGTGAAACCCAACGATACAACGATGCTCCAATGAAACAATGGAGTTAGATACACTATCGTCATTAACGAGCTACTACGGCGTCTTCTGTACACGGTCGAGAAACCTCAAAATAGACGATGAGGCACCGACCCATACATGAGAGTTGTATTCCATTCACGGTCGGTTGTAAATTGTGTAAATAGTAAGTTCAGATGAAGTAAAGTATGTGTCAATAAACAACGCTGGGATAGATTCTTTAAACCTTAAACAATTTTGGCCTGAAAGTGATAAAAAACAGACTTAAATGAAAATGAGTGAAGCTAACTTTTAATTTCCTTCCTTGACTAAATTTATTAAAAAATATTAGTATATAAATATATATGACAGGCTGTTCAAACTTTTGGTCAAAGTATGCACATTTTTTCAATTGCAGATTTTTGAATCCCACGCCAATAAAACTGTTCTACTGTTATATATATATTGTATTGGCGTGGGATTCAAAAATCTGCAATTGAAAAAATGTGCATACTTTGACCAATAGTTTGAACAGCCTGTCATGCATTTGTCGATGAAAAGTATGTCCTTTCAAGTATGTCCTTTTATATTCAAGTGTGTATATTTGTAACATCCGTTTTTAATTAAATTAATAGGCATATTGCTGTATAAATCTTTAAACAAATTTGTTTCTAATTTAATTAAAATTCAAAATGTGGTCGATAAAATTATAATTAAGAATATTAAGTACATACATACATACATATGTCAACACTTATTTATTTCTAAATTATAGAAAAATTAAAACTTAAATAAAAAAAAATTATTAAAAATACGTCATTCATAATTGGTTATTATAATATTAAATTAATACAAGGGCCTTAAGGCACAATTTATTGCAATCCTTTTCGTGGAAACAATCACAGGTTAATCGCATTAACCACAATTTTTATGCAAAGCGAGCTGTTATCGTTTATTTCAAAATTTCTGTGTTTGAAAGTTTATTTAGGCAACAGTTGAATATTGCTCTTGTTTTTACGGTAAAACATTTATCGAAAATTAAAAAGAAAATATAAAATCGTAGCAACAAATTGTGAAAAATGTTTTACCGTTTACACCATATTTTTGCATTTATGCTTTCAAACAATTTTAACATACAACGGTAGTAAATAAAGTGCTTTGCATAATATAACACCATCCCAAATTTATGGATTTACGCTGAGAATAACTTTTTTATCAACAGCAAATAGTGTAAATGATTTGCAACAAGATTGCAGGAAAAATAATTGTAATATAAAGTTTTGGTGCAACTATTTAGTTTTTTATTTAAAAAATTTGTATTTTTGTTTTTCACTATATAGGTGGGGTTTTTATTTTCTTCTTATTAACAATCCAAAGATACATTTCATAAGTGATAATAAAAGAGCCAGATTGTGGTGTTGTAAAGCGAATCTCTCTAGGCATATGTTAATGTCGTGAAATATCTCAACTGCATAGTTGGTTAATTGGTTAGAGATTCAACAATGTGAAGAGCAGTTCGACTTAATCCTAACATTTAAAGACCAAAAGTTGTTCTCTGTTTACATCCACGCCATAAAAAGTACGGCTGGAATTCGCAGGACCTTGTGCGGATATGAAATACTAGTTTTGTCTCTATTTGCGATTTCATCGTAAACTCAAGTAGCTACAATGTGGGCTAGTGGCATAAGCTTCTCAACACAAGATAAAAGTTACATGCACTTTTGTTCGTTTAATCGATTCACTTTTGTTGTTCTCTCGTGCAAATAACTAGCTGGCTAATGAAGGGTGGGCCATTTAAAAATTTAAATTTAAAAATGCAATAAAACAAAAACAGTTTGAAATTTTGCCAAATTTATTTTTTTGTTGTGAAGTACAATTGTTCCGGTTCGAAATGGAATAGTATTTCATTCATATAGCTGCCGCGGCTGGCCTTACAGTACCTCATTCGATAGGGCCAATTTTCGAGAACTTTCTTGAGCGTATGGGTCGTATCTCGGCAATGGCAGCACGAATGTTGGCCTTCAAATGATTAATTCTGTCTGGTTTGTCAGCATAACAGTTTTCTTTAACGGCGCCCCACAGAAAATAGTCCAACGGTGTTATATCGCAGCTTCTTGGCGGCCAATTGCCATCACCCTTTCGACTAATTAAACAGCCATCAAATGTTTGATGCAATAAATCGATTGTGGCATGAGATGTGTTGCAAGTTGCACCATCCTGTTGAAAACAAACATCGTTCACATCAATACCCTGAAGAGCGGGTACAAGAAAATTTGTTGCCAATGTGCGGTATGTGTCTCCATTGACCGTAATGGCTGCGACGTCCGCATTTTTAACGAAATTTGGGCCAATGATGCCTCCGCTCTACAAGCCGCACCAAACAGTCACCCGTAATGGGTGCATTGTCTTCTGTAAGATAACGTGTAGGTTTACGGCAATTATGCTTATTAACATACTCACCAAGATGAAAATGAACCTCACCCAAAAATATGATTTTTTTTTTAGCAAAATCGAAACCATGTGTAATTTCTCGTTGGCCTATTTAGGGAAGCGAAAACGAATCGGATGGTAATGAGGCTTCAACTCTTGAACCAATTGAACTTTGTAAGGTATACCAAGATCCCTTCGCAAAATTCGACGCAAACTGGTACGTAATATGTTCAATTCTTGAAAACGATTTGATGTTGATAGATTCTCACCCACCCTCTTAGCCACAGCTTCCACATTTTCGGATGTACGCACTGTACGAGCACGCTCACGTCTTGGCGTATCAACAGTGAAAACAATTTCACGAACTTTAGCCATAAATTTGCGCATACCGGGTACTGGGTGTTTCTCCGCGACATTTTCGTGCAATTTTCAACCAACTGTGTTTGTTTTGGAAATAAATTTCCAATTGATCCCAATGTTGCTCAAGCGTAAATCGATTCATTACGTTGAATTTTGTGACAGAACAGAATGACATAATTATTGCCAGATTCGAAATAACCGATGGTTCAAATTTAAACCGATAGATGGCCCACCCAATATTAGTTCCACAATGTGACAATTGCAGATTGAAGTCGCCGGGGGGTAGGGTAGTGTGTTGGCTTATTAGACTGAAGGACCGAGTTCGAATCCCAGGTCAGACATCAAAACGAAAATAGTTCTTCTGCGACTTCCTCTCAGCAGATTTCTGGCAAAAACTCTGAGAGTAAATAAAATTGCCATCAAAAGCTTCTCAATAAAAATTTGTCGTTCGGAGTCGACTTTAAACTGTAGGTCCCGCCACTCATGTATAAAATTAACACACACAACAGGAGTAGTGTGAGAAGCTAGGACTGAAGGGTGCGGGCTTCTTGGGGACGATTGCTGTAGACTGTCTAATGGTGAAGGTATAGCACTGGCCATTTTAAAGTCACCTAGCAGCAACTCGTTCCCTCTCTTCCACCTTCCTATAACCCATTTTCCTAAAACCTGCACAATGCACTGCATGAGTAGGGGCCATCCCCTGAGTGCTGGTTTCACTAAAAAAAAACAAAAAAAAGATCTATGATCCGAAGATAAATAAAAACTATTCTACTTGTGCTATTTCCCTACAGGTATTCTAACTACTTCGAAGTCAATTAAGTCTGGGATTATCTATTTATCATTAGGTCATTAGGTAGGTTCTCCAGAGGAAAGGCAGGTTTTCCGGCATCTCCTTTGTCCGATAACGGAAAGATAGCACCCGCGCCAATATCAATGTTATTGAAAAATTCTTCAACTAGCTCCGAGTTGAAGATTTTTCTAGCCGAGGAGTATTGATATCCTCGGCGGTAGGGTGCGAGGCATGCTACATAGAGTAGAAATATTTCATTGTCTACAAATAACACAGACAGAAGGTAACTAACGATACGATCTCGTGTTGTCATATTCCTGACAATTATAGCAGTTGCAGTTATTTTCAACCGTAATAGAAATACTTCTATTCGGATTACTTGTATAATTTTATTTTTTTATTGTTTTATAATTATTTATAATTGTTCTAAATTTAAATCCGATATTTTGTAAACTACATTTTATTTCCAAAATTCAACATACGCATCTGTACTTTTGAGTAAAACCTGTAACCGCTTGCTTCTCTTTAATTAATAGGTGTAAAAAGTTTAACTTCTAAACTTTTAAAAATCTGAAATTATTTTTCATTCTTTGAGTTTTAATTTGACATTAATTTAATAACTTTAAGAAGAAAACGTTCTTTTTTGAGTTATAATTTTATGATGTCCTCATTTCAAAGAAACCGACATCCTACTGTTAAATTTTTTTGCCTTTTTTTTAAGAGGCTGTTATAAAAAACAGAAAAAATATTGATTTATCAATAAATGATTACTTTTTTTTAAACAGAACTTTATATTGCAAGAATTTGATCAGAGATTTTACGAAATATTTCTATTAGTAAAATATATTACAAAAGATTAATTTCATAGAAATTTAACAGGTTATATTCTCTTTTTACTATTTATCTTTTTTATTGATTCCAATTAGACAATTTGCAAGATTATTCGCTTTTATTTTCATTATTTTATTGCATTCAAATAAATTATTTGCACCCAAAGCTAAATAAACACTAGAACAAAACCATTCAAATTAAATTTTTTGTTTCAAGTCTCACTATCCCGCCTTTTAAAAAATTCTAACATAGAAATATACTTTTAGGGCCATTATTACAACTTGCTGTTAACTACAGGGAGATAAATTGTTTTTCATTATTATAAGTGGACAATATGGTAGAAGTGAGCGTTAAGCCAAAGGAAAGATCACTTTGTTCTTTGTTTGAACTTGCCACATTATATATTATTTTCAATGTGGCAACCTCAAATTTAAACAAAATTAGCATATACATACATACATAATTGGCCATTATAACCCTTCAGTCAGAATTACGGTCTAGCTTCTCACACCACTCATGTTGTGTGCGTTAATTTTATACTTGAGTGGCGGGACCTACAGTTTAACGTCGACTTCCAACGACAGATTTTTGAGAAACTTTTTCATGGCAGGTTTATTTACTCTCGGAGTTTTTTCCAGAAATCTGCTGAGAGGAAATCGCCGAAGAAATATTTTTTTTTCATATTTCGTTTTGATGCCTGACCTGATGAACCCGGGCATTACGTCACGGTTAAAAGTTAACTATTTTATCTGTAAGTTGTAATAACAAAAATAAGTTAAAGGTAACTTTACAGTTCCCTTTAGTTAAAGTTAGCTTTAACTAAACACAACTTTAACGGGAAGTTGTAATAATGGCCCTTAGTATGTTTTATATATGTATGTGCAGCACAATAGCCATGCCATTTAAATAAATACAATATATTTCATTTATATTTTATTGCAATTTTATTACTTTAAGTACTAATGCAATTTATTTGCGCTTTCGTTGAATTTTAAGGAAATTTAAAAAAAAACTTTTGAATTTAAGTGAAAAGTTAATTGAAAATACAAAATAATTAAATTTTAACGATGCACTTAATAGGTTAAGTATGATTTTAGGATTACTGTTTCGCAAAAAATACCATATTTATACATATATTTTCCATTTGTAGTATTTGTTGTGTTAATTTTTTAAATATTTAAATGTCATTAACACATTCACTGCAACTTATTTATTTTCCATTTTTATATCCTACACCTAGTGAATATTTAAATTAGATATGATTTATTAAATAAAAACACTATTAAATGAAAGTTTCTTTGACATGAAGTCCAAAAATATATATATATGCATTGGAAGGGCTCTTTATTGATCATTACAACCATTCAGTCAAGATTATGGTCTAGCTTTTCACACCACTTATGTTGTGTGTGTTAATTTTATACATAAGTGGCGGGACCTACAGTTTAAAGTCGATTCAGAACGACAGAATTTTGGGAAACTTTTCACTACAATTTTATTTACTCTCACAGTTTTTGCCAGAAATCTGCTCAGATGAAGTTAATAAGGAAATATTTGTTCATATTTCGTATTGTAGGAGATGTCCGACCTGGGGTTGGAACCATGGCCTCACGTCTAATAAGCCAACACACTACCTCCTAGACTATGGGGACCACATAAAAATAATATGAGGTCGCTCAAAAGCGCCTGACATACGCATTCAGTTGAGTTGCTGATTTGATTGCGAACTGGCTAATTGGTAACCATCTTTACGTAACGGGAATACAGCTAATAACTATTGTTGTAGAAGGGAAGAAAGTTGAGCTCTTCTATTGCCTTCAGTAGCGAGATGAGGGAGGACATCACGGAAATATAGTGTGCTGATCAGAATAATGTCATCAAGTACCTCAGTCTAACGATGTGGATATGAAATTGCTGATGTGGTGTTTATCAAATAATTCTTAATCTTAATATTCTCAAAAATCAGAATAAATGCGTTAATCAGCGGTGGTTTCTTAATATGTAGTATAAATATCACAACAACAACAAAAAATGTATATTAAAGAACCGGCAACACATAAAATGAATTTGAATAAAAAAAATGTTTTTTCATCCACCTATTCTGTCCTTTACCTTAATTGTAGTGAAGTATTTTAATTTTTTATAAATACCCAAAGAGATTTAATATATCTTCAGTTCATATTGACAGATTAATTGAAATCTCACCGCTTAATGAAATTGTTCTTATACTTACGTTCGCAGGTCATAACAAAAAGTATTTTTTGATGAATTTCCGTAAATTAACTGACATTAAGGTTCGCTTTTCTCCTTTCATTAAGAATAAATTGAAAGTATGGCAAAACAGATTTGCAATGAATGAAGAAGGTTAAATAATACTTGTTGAGCCTATAACAACTTTCTGCAATGCCAAAGCATTTTAACTGATGGTGAACAGTTAAATGTAATTAAAAAAAAATAGTTTTAAAAACTTATTCAGCCCAATCATGAATAAAAATTCCGCATGAAATTTCTCTCTTTCCATTCTCTCCTATTATGAATAAAAATTCCGCGTGAAATTTTTTACTTTTCCTTTTTTTCTGTTTGAATCCCATTTTTATCAACCGTGTGAAGGGAGAAATATTAAAAAGGGAAAAAAGTAGGTATTCTCAATGTATTTTAGTTTGGTTTTTACCCAAAAAAAATTCACTTATAAAACACAAGGGAGTTAGCTTAAAAACGTAAGTATATTTTTGTACAACTAAATTTAAATAAATAAAAAATATTTAAATGTTCCTGTAGGTCTAAAACAACTAATAAAACTCAAGTTCAACATTTGGTTACATTAATGGAAGCCTATCTGAAAGCACTTTGCTCAAAGTCGACTGGCCTAAGGACACATTGAAGTGTTTTCCTACACCAGTCTGCTACCCACCTTCTGCGAAAAAACGTAAGCTCGCACTTAGTTTTACAATTGGTGAAACACCAAATTGCTTTTTTGTTGGTTAACTGTGAGTTGGTAAAATTTCTAGTAAATACCGAAACGCCGGTTTATTTACCCTGTAGTACTTTTGAAACCTGTTGCAAGATAAAATTTAAACCAAACACGTTCATTTTTATTTATTTACTTACAAAGACAGCGGCAACTCAAGAGGATTAGATTCATCCCTTAATTGCCGTCTGGAAATACGTTGGCTGTGTAATGAATTAATCCGGTCACTTCTTTTCTGTCTCACGTGTCTCTTTTCTGTCTCGGTTTTTCTTAGCACAAAAAGACGCGCATGCTCAACCCTTATATTTAAGTGTTGGCTGCACTTGTTACAAAGTTGCTTATAATGTAATGTATTCTAGAGTAAAGTTACAATTTAAATATAGGGGGCGCTTACAACTAATTATTAAAGTAACTTAATATGAGATATTGAAATATAGAGGGCGTTAGTCTTACAATTAATTATTAAACTAAACTAATTATAAAATATGTAAATAAATACACTAATTATAAAATATGTAAATAAATACAACTTGTTATGCAAGTATAGTATGGTGAACATAGCGTATATTACAGCTGTTTTGTTGTTGCTTTTCTAAACTACCACTGATGGACCAGACTGGTGCAGGAAAAGACTTCAATGTGTCTTTAGGCCAGTCGACTTTGAGCAAAGTGCTTACAGATTGGCTTCCACTAATGTAACCAATTGTTGAACTTCAGTTTTATTAGTTGTTTTAGATCTACAGGAACATTTAAATAATTTTTATTTATTTAAATTTAGTTGTACAAAAATATACTTACGTTTTTAAGCAAACTTCCTTGTGTTTTATAAGTGAATTTTTTTTGGGTAAAAACCAAACTAAAATACATTGAGAATACCTACTTTTTTCCTTTTTAATATTTCTCCCTTCACACGGTTGATAAAAATGGGATTAAAACAGAAAAAAAGGAAAAGTAAAAAATTTCACGCGGAATTTTTATTCATAATGGGAGAGAAGGGAAAAGAGAAATTTCATGCGGAATTTTTATTCATGATTGGGCTGGATATTTTAGAAATCTATAACTTCAAGCCTTAATTTATAATACCATTACCCGTGGTTCAAAATGTTTTACTACGACTTGTTGCTCTTAAGCACTTTTCATCTGATAGGTATCGAAACTGTTATTAATTTTTACGAGCCCAGAAACAATATTTTGTTATTCATGGTTCACTTGAATATTTATTTCATTTCCCTAAATGAATAGGTCTATATGACTTGAAATGTAAACTTGATTCGTCTTTTTTGGTAGCTCTGCAGAAGTCTTTTGCCATGTGTTCAAGCCCAATGAGCGTTACATAAATGTTCATTACGGAATATCCACGCGCCCTTTCTCTAGATTTGTCAGATTTTCTATGTCGTTCCGTTCGAAGCCGCCCATATGGCGTTAATGGAATTACGCCCTTGCGCTGACCAACTTCTTCAGTACAGGCGATTTGCAATTACCTGTGGCGGCCTGTGTGCAATTACCTTGTGCATTCTCAAGTGTGATTTTGTAATCAAAGCTACCACTTCGATCTAACCTAACCAGTACCAGTCCACTATGTCGTTGAGATATTCGCGATAATTGGCCATTACAACCCTTCAGTCAGGATTGCGGCCTAGCTTTTCACACCACTAATGTTGTGTGTGTTAATTTTAGACATGAGTGGCGAGACCTGCAGTTTAAAGTCGACTCCGAACGACAAAATTTTGAGAAACTTTTCATGGCAATTTTATTTACTCTCAGAGTTTTTGCCAGAAATCTGCTGAGAGGAAGTCGCCGAATAAATATTTTTTCATATTTTCGTTTTGATGTCTGACTTGGTGTTTTAACCATGTTTGAACCGTGGCCTTAATAAGCCAACACACTACCTACTAGACTACGGCGAAAAGTAGATCACATACTACAATAATTTGGGAATGTTACTATGGATCAAACTGTAGCCTTACAGACGGTGGCAAAATCAGGATTAATAATGAAAGAATGTGTTGTGTATCTATGAGAGAGAATTGTTCATCAAGAGCTTCTACTGTACAGTTCTGAACTCTAACGACTAAAATTGCTAAGGTTGAAGAAGTTTTTCGTTATTAAAATGACAGGCCCTGGAAAAACTGAAGGAAACTTCACGTGATAATGACTGTATCTTAAAAATGGCATCATTTTATTGATAAAATGATGGGTATTTATTTTAGAAAAGCTCTTTTCATTTATTTTTTATTTCAGTTTCATATATATCATATATTTAGGGTAACTGTACACTCTATATTTATTATGAACTCAATGTTATGTTTTAGAATTTAGCACGCACTGTATTTTCCATTACATAGTAGAAAGTCTTTCCCAATTTATTTCGTTTTAATTACAGCCCAATTTACTCAGAATTTTCTGAAGATATATTTAACAATTTACATTTAATTTAATTTAAGAAAATTATATTACAAGCCAACAGTGTTACAACAATGAATTAAATGCCGGACACTAGCACTATACTTAATGAATATTTCAATTACAAATAAGGTAATACGCCTGTAGGCCAGTTGAAAGTACAAACAAGATTTCTTGCCACAGTAATTAAATCTTGTAAGAGAGCACAACACACAAAAAAATAAGAAAAAAGACGACTTCAAATAAAAGTTTTTTTAGGAGTCTCTGAATCTTGAAAACTCTATTTTAATGACGTTTTTTAAATAAATTGTTTTTAATTGAATTATTTACAAGCCCACAGTGAATTATAAAGCCAGTCAGAGAACCAACACTCAAATTAGCTTTGGTTACTGAAATTATGTTGTTTATATAAAAAGAGAAACTCTAATTGAAAAACATTTATCAAAAGCATAGAAAGTTAACTCTCTTTTGTGTTTACTTAATTCTCTGCAACAATTGTTTCCTCTTTCAATGTTATTTTCAAACAAAACTCATCAGTGATGAAAAGAAAACAAGAGAACGGTACATTTACAGTTTTTTCTTTTCTTACTACAAAAGGACTAAAAGAAGAGATATTTTGCAAATGCTATAGAAACATCACTTGACAGCAAATGGACTTACCATTATAGCAACAAAATAAATAAATAATAATGAAAACACTACCATACAGCAGAGTGTACATTGTGTTTGTTTTGAGGAGTAACTTCAGCTCAATAGCTACTGTTCAACTAGCAGCATCTGCAGTAGTATATTCAATGTTAAACAATACGGTTGTCTGAACATACTTGCGGTTTTGTTTTCTCCTTAAATCTGCACAGTGACGCCGTTGGATTTTTATTAAAAATAGACCAAAAAAATATTAAATTGAAATGAGATGAAATTACGTTAGAAGAGGACGTGTACTTGTCAATGGACAAATACTGTACCCGGAGTTCGAATTGACCCATTGTACAAATGAAATTAAGGAAATAAGTTTTTTGAGTTGAATTGCAAATTGTAGAACAAATTTAAAATATAGAAAAAACTTCCAATTTCTGCAGGGCAACACAAAATTAGTGGATCCAATGTTGTCATAATGGACCACAATACCTTTCCATAACATCATAACATACAACATAATTGGTAATAACACTTTAGTTAGGATTACGACCTAGATTCTCATAACACTTATTTTGTGTGTGTTAATATTATTCATAAGTGGCGGGATCTAAAGTTTAAAGTCGACTCCGAACGACAGATTTTTTGAGAAACTTTTCATGGCAATTTAATTTACTATCAGAGTTTTTGCCAGAAATCTGCTGAGAGGAAGTCTCCGAAGAAGTATTTTTTTTTATTTTCGTTTTGATGTCTGACCTGGGGTTTGAACCGTGGCCTTACGTCTAATAAGCCAACACACTACCTACTAGATTACGGCGACTCCCACTCATCACTTAGCATTGCCTAAAAATGTGAATATGAACCAGCACTCGGCTCTTATAAGGTTAAATCGAAGATGGTATAGGATTACGTGGAGAAGCTGCTTCGGCTAAGTGGTTTATATAAAATATGAGCACTTACACCAGATAAATACAAAATTTAAAAAATTATATAAGTTTATAATAAAAAAAATATATAAATATTTATTTTATTTATTGATTGTTGTTGTCTAAGTAGAAGTTATTCTACGCAAAACGATATTATTTGCTAAAGTAACATAAAACAAAATTTGAGGGTGTTTATGCCCAAATATCCACAACTCCAATCATTGGCAATTGGCAAATACCGCATAATCTAGGCTAGTCAAAGGAATTCACAGTGGCGATGAAAAATGAATTTTTTTGAAGAATCCTAAACGGCTGCAAACCAAATCGATTCTGTAGGAAGACAATGCTGTGTGTCTGGTGTGACCAGAAAAGTGGGGTGTATCACAAGCCAATAAATCCTGATGAAACCATTAATGTAGTTAGCTAACGACAACAAATGATCAATTTGAACCATGCATTGATGGAAAAACGATTAGAATGGGCCAAAGCACAAAGCAAAACCGGTTCAGGATACAATCAAAGCATTAGGCTGGGAGTTGCTACCTCACCCGCAGTATTCACTGGACTTAGCTCCTTCCGATTACTGTATGTTTTTACCGATAAAGTACGCATTTTCTCAGTAGCTCTTCTGATATAGTCGAATATTAAGTGATTAATTGATTTGCATCAAAACACAAACAGCTTTTTTGGCGTGAAATCCACAAATTGCCTGGAAGATGGAAAAAATGTTTTTCCCATTAAAAGTTAATGTTTTAGTTTCACTAAAAAAACGCTCACGTCATACCGGACACCTGGTACATATATAGATTCCGCACTGCAATGTCATCATTGAACAGTATGTGGTGGCTCAAAGATCTGTCTTTGGAAATACGAGGGTAACAAAAAAGTAACTAGGCCAAATTGAGATCGTTGGCGAAGTTAATATTTTCGTTTGCCTAATATATTTATGATATTCAATTTGTAGCTAGTAAACAGGAACTATAAATTAGGATTATGTTGTTTTTCTTAGAATTTATAAAAATGACTAAGGAATTCTTACTCAGTCAATTAATTTTTAAAGTTTACATTTTATCTATCGACTTGACTATCAAATGCTAAAGAAAAAATCAATTCAGAATCGTGAAAAAAAAGAACAAACAATTTCTTTTATATTTTTAATTTAATATTTAATTTAATTCTTACGAAATCTAAAGCTTAATGTCTATCTTCTTATTTAAAAAAATAAACAAAAACTTTTGAGTTTATTTCTATTTGTATGGAAAAATGATATCCGGAAATTTTCTTACGGATGCAGATTATTTTTTTATTCACCAACAATTCAAATGTATGTTAGCATGTTTTTCTGTTTCCTTCCCCGTTCAACTGGGGAAAAATATTTATTTTTGGAAACATGTTTTTTTAATCATTTTTTTTTTATTGGCTACATTTTTTATTTGTAGTGCCTATTGATGTCGATTGAAAGAGTTATTGTACTTGCGAATAAGATATATGCGAATAAGCTACAAACCGCAGCCTCTTACCCCACACCATCGGTAAAATTCAGTCTGATTTATGCGTCACGCACCATCTAGAAAACCCGTGGCGGACATTAAAACGATTTGATATTCCACCGATATATTATGTATGTGCCACTGAGCTTCGGTTCCCAAGGTACGGTTAAGTGACAGCTAGCAGATACGTAAGTTTGAGTTCGAAGTTGGTATACATGTGGTAAGAAAAGCAATTTCAATTACAAAAAAATATACATATTTGTCGTCGCAGTAGTCTGGTAGGTAGATATTAGACCACGGTTCAAACCCCAGGTCGGACATCTTCAACAAAAAGAAAAATAATTCTTCGATAAATGCTTCTCAGAAAATTTCTGGCAAAAACACAGAGAGTAAATAAAATTTCCATTAAAAATTTCTCAAAAATCCTTCGTTCCAAATCAACTTTAAACTATAGGTCCCACAACTCATGTGTTAAATTAACTCACACAACATAAGCGGTATGAGAAGCTAGGTCGTAATCCTGACTGAAGGGTTGTAATAACCAACTAAGTATGTATGTATGTATGTAGAAAGCATTCGAAACCGACTATCAAAGGTCTCAGAAGTGAAGTGAAAAAGAGTGTACGCAGTGACAATCCGAATACCGTTAATAACATTTTAAAGATGTATAAGACGCTACCAACAGCCACTGAATGAGAGGACCTTTAACGTGCGTCAAAAGAGTTAGCGATATACAACGAAATCCAATTTAAAGCCAATGAAAAACTATGCCGGACACCTTATAATAATGCAAAGAACTGTTTATGCGTTTAATACTATAGTTGTTAATAAACGCAGTTACTAAATAGTTGAATATTTCCTACAGAATTTTATTGGCCACTAATTTTCAACCGACAACTGACCGCGTTACTAGCGCTCTCTTGTTGGAACCCGTCATAAGGCCATTCTGGAATGACGAATCCATACCATATGAAATCACCGCCGGCGCAATTATAAATCTTCCCAAAATAGGCGATTTAACCGACAGGAAAAATTGGAGAGGCATAACTTTGTTTTTGTTGAGCATGGTCAACAAAGTTATTGCGAATATAATAAACAAAAGACTGTCAAAGGCAATTCTTCTCAGAAGGGAACAAGCTGGCTTCCGCTCCAACAAATCTTGCGTCGACCAGGTCAATAGCCTCAGGATTATTGTGGAACAGTCAGTTGAATGGAGATCGCCTCTTTATCTCGTATTTGTTGACTTTGAAAAGGCTTTTGATACTCTCAGTCATACGGCCATATGGAGTGCACTGGCATACAAGGGTGTCCCTACTAAAATAATAATCTTAATAAAGACACTGTACAAAAATACAACATGCCGCGTATTACATGAGAAACAACTGGGCAAGAGCATCAAAATAAAAACCGGAGTCCGCCAAGGATGTGTGGTGTCACCATTCCTCTTTAACTGTGTCCTCGATGTAGTGATGCAAAAGTCAATAAGTCATAGAAGAGGGATTACATGGGGTCTGCAAGATAGATTGGAAGACCTGGACTATGCGGATGATATATGCTTGCTAAGTCATTCTTTCTCGGACATGCAATCAAAACTAGATCTAATTAGCGAAACCGCAAAGATAGCTGGACTGAAGATTAATATCCACAAAACCAATACACTCAGGTGAAATGCTAACGCAGAACGTATATTCCTAATATACGGCAAGGAAATTGATGATGTGGAGTCCTTCTGCTATCTGGGCAGTATAATTGATAAATCCGGCGGTTCATCAGCGGATGTTACCAGTCGCATTAATAAGGCGCGCAATGCTTTTGCCCAACTTAACCCTGTCTGGAAATCGTCTAACATATCGAGACGCACCAAAATTAAAATTTTCAATTCCAACGTTAAATCTACATTATTATACGGTTGCGAAACGTGGAATATGGCACCGCGCGATTCCCAGTCTCTGCAGGTATTCGTTAACAAATGCCTGCATAGAATCTTGCGTGTTTACTGGCCTTTCGTAATATCCAATGCCCAACTCTGGTCAGATACAGACCAGAAAACAATTGAGAGGGAAATAAGGAGACGCAAGTGGGGATGGATTGGGCACACTCTTCGAAAGCCTTTAGACGACATAACAAGGAAGACCATAGACTGGAACCCCCAGGGAAGCAGGCGCATGGGACGACCATCGCACAGTTGAAAACGCCAAATCATAACCGAACTATCTAAACTACGTCTACAATGGAACGAAGTTAAACATCGCACTGATGATCGAGTTCATTGGAAACAACTTGTTGCGGCCCTATGCTCCCTAGAGGAGTAAAAGGAGCATATATATGTATATATATATATTAATTTTCAACCACTTTCATTTTGAATGCATAAATTTTAACTCATTACTTGCAATTTTAAATGAGACAATTTATAACAACTCTATTAAATTCATAAATTGTCGTAAAATGAGTTATAAGTTCTGTTCAAATGTTTGCCAAAACTTGGCGCATGTATACACATATCGCCGTAACTTACCATATAAACCAAACGGAAAATTTAAAATTTTCTGCTTTGCAAAGTTCATAAATTTTCATGATCAATTACGAAACTCTTGTATAAAATATACAATTCAGTACAATTTCTAAACAGTTGGGAGTACCATATTTAGTTTAATTGTCAAGTATTTTATGCAGTTATATTCGTATAAGATTTATTTGTATTGTTCCCATGAAATGAGAACAAACCAAACAAACAAACATATTTATATGATAAACACACTTGTATATGAAAATTTATTGGAAAAGTAAAAAGGAAAACTAAATAAATATTTTGCTTTCGTTCCTATGTTCCACATAAACTCTGCTCAAGCAGGCATTATCATCAAAAATTAAAATTGGAAACAAGCATGAAATAAATGAGGATTATTCCCATATTTTAAATTATAAATTAAATTGTTGTTGTTGTTGTTTTGGCAGGTAAGAATAAATTTTTGGAAAATCATAAAATTGTGTTTAATTGGGGAACAAAATAAAGGTTGAAAAAAATCAAATATTATTATACTTCAGATTCACCTTTCGACGTCAGATTATGACGAGTTTCTGTACTTTTAAATTCAGGGCAATTTGTATAGGCTGTTATGACCGATTACGTACGTACGTAACTTATTGTGAGGCATTATAATGGGCCAGAGTTCTAGGTAATTTAGTGAGTTATCCTGTCATACAATTGGAAAGATCTGACAAGAAATTTGAAAATACTTTTTTCTTACAGATACTCCTCAATATAAATATCACTGTTACTGGGTCTGTTACCAGTGTGTAGAGTCTACAATTCCTTCCTTTCTTCTTTTCCTATAAAAAAAAATATAGAAAGTAAGTTTTAATGAACCCTGGTTTTATATAGCCGGCGTATTTGTTTTATTCCAATTTTACTATTTATACGAAATAATTATAATAATTATTGTTAAATGTTTACTCCACATATTACCTTTTTTAAATTCCAATATGGTAATACACCCATCATATTGCTTACCCAGTTAGATGGTATGTGTTGTAAAGGGCTATCCGTTTCGTGGTTTCAAAAGTATGTGACCGGAATTCGACATCTGTCAAACTAAGTTGTGAAACCAATTTTTTTCTTTTCAGTTGAAAGTCTGACATTGACGAAAATGGATCGGTTAACTATCACAAAACGCATAAAAATTATCAAAACCTACTACAAAAATGGAGATTCTGCCACAGCCACGTATCGTGCGTATCGGCAATTTTTCGAACAAAATCTTCTTCAGCGATGAAGCACATTTCACACTCGGTGGGTATGTTAATTAACAAAATTGTCGTATTTGGGGTTCTGAGAATCCTAAAGTAATTAAAGAGAGGCCATTACATCCAGAAAAAGTCACTGTTTGGTGCGCTCTTTGGTCCGAAGGTGTGATTGGACCGTACTTCTTCGAAAACGACGATCGAACGACTGTCACCGTCAATTCGGAGCGTTATGGTCATATAATAACCGACTTTTTTTTGCCTGCTAGGCGACTTGGAGAATATGTGGTTTCAACAAGACGGTGCCACATGCCACACAACTCGAGCGAATATGGCTTTATTGCAAGAAACATTTCCTGGCCGCGTAATTTCTCGTCGTGGCGATATCAACTGGCCACCAAGATCATGCGATTTGACACCATTAGACTTTTTTTGTGGGGCTACGCGAAAGACCGTGTTTATGCAGATAAATCTTCAACTCTTGAGCACTTAAAAACCAACATTCGTCAAGTTATGGCTGAGATGTGTTTCAAAAAGTGGTCGAAAATTACCTCAAAAGAATCAATGCTTGCAACACTTCGCGTGGAGGTAATTTAAATCATGTAGTGTTTCACACATAAACAGTAGTGTTTCACACTTTCAAACTTTACAATAAAAAGAAATATCATGAAAAAAATATTTTATATGTGGTTTATTTACGTTTACTTTTGAAACCATGAAATGGATAACCAGGTATAATAAGCCAAGCGTTTATGAAATAAAGAAATAAAGAAACCTACATTCGTTATCTGCATATAAAAAGTAATGAAAAATGCTTACCGAAATGGCTTTAGGGTTCGGTAATCGCTTTCATTGCTTTTCATATTCTAAAAACAAATGTTCGACTAATTCCACCTCTTGCGCATATGCCAAAACATGGGGATCTTTAGTCTAATTGATTAGAAAATGCACTAACTTAGATGTTGGTGTGATCATAGCAATCTCAGTGACAATTAAGCCAAGAATCTGAAATGAAGTGAAATCATAACTTAGGTATAAATATTCATTCCGAGCTCAAATTTGATATTGAATCAATGTATTCGAGCTAATGCGCTTTAAAGAATTCCTATCAAGGTATTAATAATTCGTACGTGTTGACATGACGAAGCAGATAAGACAGTGATCGCTAGGCTTAACATTATGGGATTCTGCTATCGTCTTTCGTTAATAATTGTTCTATACCAACCTGTAACAATTTCTCTCTCAGGAATGGGGCCGAGTGGATCTAAATTATCATCGGAAGTAGGTGAAGTGTAGGTGTGTGTCCATCAGAGATCGTTTGATTTGGACAAAGTTTACAGAAACACGTAGTGCATACACGTCTCCGTCGGTTCTAATGTGCGACGATTTGTCATGACTTTTGTATGCATTGAATTGACGCGAACGAAGGGGATGCTATCACACATTTTCTCTATTCAGGTACAACGTTATACATATTCAAATATATAAATGTTAATGTTGTAATGTTAATTACGTCACTTAAACTATTTTAGATATAAATATTATTTTTTTTTTTCGTTATCGAAATCAAAAACGAATAGAAATAACTGACTGAATATTCGAATTCTTCAAAAAGCCTACACACAATGAATGTAAACCTATATTCGATTGATAATTTCGAAACAGAAATATGGTACTGCCTTGAATGTAGACAGAAGATTTTCCTTCTCAAGTTTGTTTTTGTCCACACTCTACATACAATAACACTAAACTGGCCAATAAACACAAATTGGCTTACATGTTTAGAATAGAAAACATTATGCTTGGGGGTAGCAGTTATGCAGCCCGGAGAAATTCTCGGAAATATTTATTCGAAAAGGATTGTATTGTATACCTCATAACATAGCATGGAAATTGCGATAGTTTTGTGAACGTCTATTCTATTATTCAGAAAAACAGTACAAAATATTATCGATGATATAAAATAATGTTTGTTATTCAAGCTAGAAATTTTTATTTTTATAATAAAAGAAAGCATTTTTCTTAACGGCTATGTTTTGTGCCGTAGTCTGCTAGGTAGTGTGTTGGCTTATTAGACGTTAAGCCGGGGTTCGTATCCCAGGTCAGGCATCAAAACGAAATATGAAAAAATATTTCTTCGTCGATTTCCTCTCAGCAGATTTCTGGCAACAACTCTGAGAATAAATAAACCTGCCATGAAAAAGTTTCTCAAAAATCTGTCGTTCGGAGTTGAAGTTAAACTGTAGGTCCCGCCACTCACGAATAAAATTAACACACACAACATGAGTGGTGTGAGAATCTAGGCCGTAATCCTGTCTGAAGGGTTGTAACAGGGACCGTAACTGTTATAACTTTTATCGTAAAAGTCAGAAAATAATAATTATGTTTTGATCTTTATTTTTTCGAGCAAAAATAAAAGTTATTTTTTGACTAAAAGTTATTTTTTGACTTTTATTTTTCCGAGCAAAAATAACAGTTATTTTTGACTTTTATTTTTTCGAGCAGAAATAAAAGTTATTTTTTGACTTTTATTTTTTTGGGTGGAAATAACAGTTATTTTTGACTTTGATTTTTACGAGCAGAAATAAAAGTTATTTTTTGACTTTTATTTTTTCGAGCAAAAATAAAAGTTATTTTTGACTTTTATTTTTTCAAGCAGAAATTAAAGTTATTTTTTGACTTTTATTTTTTCGAGCAGAAATAAAAGTTATTATTGTTTTAATTCATGACGAATTCATAAAATTTATTAAAAAATTCTTTAAAACAATTATAGTAAATTATGTTAAACAATTATTAGAATTAAGTTTTGCTATAAATATTAATAAATATTATGAATTCATCATGAATTAAAACAATAATAACTTTTATTTCTGCTCGAAAAAATAAAAGTCAAAAAATAACTTTAATTTCTGCTCGAAAAAATAAAAGTTAAAAATAACTTTTATTTTTGCTCGAAAAAATAAAAGTCAAAAAATAACTTTTATTCCTGCTCTTAAAAATAAAAGTCAAAAATAACTTTTATTTCTGCTCGAAAAAATAAAAGTCAAAAAATAACTTTTATTCCTGCTCGAAAAAGTAAAAGTCAAAAATAACTGTTAGTTTTGCTCGAAAAAATAAAAATCAAAAAATAACTATTATTTTTTTTCTAAAAAATAAAAATCAGATTTTTAAAAAGCATCACATTTTATAAAAATTTTGTTCAAGACAATCAAAATGGTATACTTGGTTTTGTTCTCCGACATTTCCTTGCAGTTGCTTTTTTTAATCAAAAATTCAAAAATAACAGTTATTTTCGGTCCCTGGGTTGTAATGGACAATTATGTATGTATGTTTTGTGTACCAAAAACTAAAGTTTACTAATTAATGTTCATTGCCAGAAAAAACTATGATATTTGATACCCATGTGGCCACTACAGCGTTTTTCAATATCTGCTAACAGGATGGTATTTATGTGAATAATTCAATTTCTTCATACAAGTCAACTAATGCTCATTGTAATTAAATCTTGACTTGGGAGATGCTGAGGAAAACTTTTTTTATTTACTTTTTTTGACTACCACGACAGAGTGTTTTGAAGCTTTGTCTTGGATCTTGCCATCTCCCAAAGTCTTTTATGTGAGGACACTGAATGAAATTTATTTCCAAAAAGATTAAATTAAATAGAAAATGTAAAATTATATTTATTAACAAATACAAATAAAACACTTTAGTTTAATAAAGATAAGTTTAAATTTGCGATTAAATTAAAAAAAAAAAGTAGAAGTAGTCAAGAGCCTTAAAAAATTGCATTAGCAGATTATAGATGCGCCTTTAATTTAAATTGGTAAGTGGTTGCTGTTGTTATTGTAACACTCAACAGAAATACTATTTTCTATTGTTTCAAGTTGGTATAGGAGGTCTCACAGCTCATTGTAATTGAAGTATTAATTTCGTGGCAGTGTTGGTAGGCTTTGCTTTTATGTAAATGCAATTGGCTGACAAATTGTGTGTAGATGATGGACGAGTTAGTGGCTGCAAGTACTTGAAATGTTTTGAGTCTTTAAGTTTTTTTCAAGAGTTTTTTTTAAATGATGTTATATGCTATACGCCGTTAAGAGACTTATCTGTAAAAATTAATTAACTGGTAAGCATAGCGCAAATTATAGAGGGTGCTAATTAAACTTCGTCCCTTTCTATATTGACAATTAAGTTGAATTTTCCCGAAAAGATTCAGTTAAGTACCACCCTAAACCATGTGTCTAGAAATGAGCTGTTAAATGAATTCACCCAATTGTAATTTTAGTCATCATGCAGCTACCAGAATATGTATAGAATGTACTAAACACTGCTTGAGAATTTGCTTTCGAAAAACAATACAAAAAGAGATCGAATTTCCCGTAAAGAAAGCAAATCAACATAATGTTAAATACTAGAGTTATGCCGCGACACTCGCTTATTTTATACCTTGATTGATTTTATATAGCATTAATGTTCGTTTTATTTAGACATTCCTTCTACAAGAAATATTAATTCATATCAAATTGGAACGCTTCGGAATTTATAGGCTAATTGACAGAAACTCATGACAGAAATTAGATTGAAAGTTTCTAGTATAAAATTCACTGCAAAAAAGTTATGCTGTTAAGGGCACTGCTTCTGTTACTCTTGTAAAATAATGCATATATTATGTGTAAATTAAACTACGTATATACGTTTACAATTCAAAACTTTTTAAAAAATCGTTGATCTTAATTTTAACTCAAGTAGGTGAATTTCGTAGCATCTATTTGATTTCAGAAGGAAGCATTGCATTATTGAATACGGCCATATATCAGCCAATTCAAAGAGAATAAATATTAATTTGTCGTTTTTCTTGTCTTTCTCAAGGAATTCTAAACTGATGAAATTGATAATGATAATAAGTATTGTGACTATGATAACTGCACAAAAGAACCATTCTGATTGCGTATTTACCAACATACTACAAAATATAGGGCAGTAGAAATGCCTACCTTTAACGTACTCAATGTAGTTGTAAACAATATATTACAAATAAATCAATACAATGACAAGAATTTAGGATTTACTGTTATGTAAAAAAACACACATAATATCCGCAAAAAGGTTGTTTAATAATGGCTGTAATTTCATTGATTGAATTTTCCTAACTTTTTTTCTTGTTTGGTTGAGTGCTTTCTTTCCCAAATAAATTTAAATAAGTTTTTGCGAACACAATGTTTATCCCATTTTCGTTTTCTTTTCCATTACTCGTCTCCTTTTTCTTTGGCTTTTTAACTACCAGGACAAATTATTGTAAATGGATTTTCAACATGTTATCATTAACATCGTTACTGTTGCCTTCCATTATTGATTTTCAGATTCTCAAAGCATCAACACTGGCCAAAAATTAAATCAATTTAAATAAATGCGATGAAATTCACTAAAGTGATTTTATTTTATAAAAATACTGTTATCAATAAGTAAAACGTCCTTATGAAACTAGAAACGTCATGAGCACATAAGAACGTCATGGAGTGCATTTCATATGCCATAAAACGGTTGGTTGACTTACGTTTTAGTGTATAATCCAATTTAAATTTTCTGGTATAATTTACTAATATTCAACAACTTAGAATTTAAATGTATTTTGTATGTACATTTTGAAATAAATGTGAAAACCAAATTGACTTCTTTCATTTCATGATTTTTTCAACAAGGCAGACTATTATACTATGCGACATCTTATAGTCGTCTTTTTATAGTTTAATCGAATATTAAAATTTTTTTCTCTCCCTACTTCGAAATTTATTGTCATTGTCAAATTTAAATATAGCTGTGGGTAATTAAGAGTAGAAGAAAAAATTCTTAAGTCGTATTGAAAGCAATATAAAAGATGTGTAAAGCAAATCTTGGTTTATTTACTTAAGAGTAAACAATCAGACAATACTTTAGTCTGAATTGCGTCCTAGCTTTGTTATCAATAATGGAAGATAATAATAGAAGAGGGATTACATGGGGTCTGCAAGATAGATTGGAAGACCTGGACTATGCGGATGATATATGCTTGCTAAGTCATTCTTTCTCGGACATGCAATCAAAACTAGATCTAATTAGCGAAACCGCAAAGATAGCTGGACTGAAGATTAATATCCACAAAACCAATACACTCAGGTGAAATGCTAACGCAGAACGTATATTCCTAATATACGGCAAGGAAATTGATGATGTGGAGTCCTTCTGCTATCTGGGCAGTATAATTGATAAATCCGGCGGTTCATCAGCGGATGTTACCAGTCGCATTAATAAGGCGCGCAATGCTTTTGCCCAACTTAACCCTGTCTGGAAATCGTCTAACATATCGAGACGCACCAAAATTAAAATTTTCAATTCCAACGTTAAATCTACATTATTATACGGTTGCGAAACGTGGAATATGGCACCGCGCGATTCCCAGTCTCTGCAGGTATTCGTTAACAAATGCCTGCATAGAATCTTGCGTGTTTACTGGCCTTTCGTAATATCCAATGCCCAACTCTGGTCAGATACAGACCAGAAAACAATTGAGAGGGAAATAAGGAGACGCAAGTGGGGATGGATTGGGCACACTCTTCGAAAGCCTTTAGACGACATAACAAGGAAGACCATAGACTGGAACCCCCAGGGAAGCAGGCGCATGGGACGACCATCGCACAGTTGAAAACGCCAAATCATAACCGAACTATCTAAACTACGTCTACAATGGAACGAAGTTAAACATCGCACTGATGATCGAGTTCATTGGAAACAACTTGTTGCGGCCCTATGCTCCCTAGAGGAGTAAAAGGAGCATATATATGTATATATATATATTAATTTTCAACCACTTTCATTTTGAATGCATAAATTTTAACTCATTACTTGCAATTTTAAATGAGACAATTTATAACAACTCTATTAAATTCATAAATTGTCGTAAAATGAGTTATAAGTTCTGTTCAAATGTTTGCCAAAACTTGGCGCATGTATACACATATCGCCGTAACTTACCATATAAACCAAACGGAAAATTTAAAATTTTCTGCTTTGCAAAGTTCATAAATTTTCATGATCAATTACGAAACTCTTGTATAAAATATACAATTCAGTACAATTTCTAAACAGTTGGGAGTACCATATTTAGTTTAATTGTCAAGTATTTTATGCAGTTATATTCGTATAAGATTTATTTGTATTGTTCCCATGAAATGAGAACAAACCAAACAAACAAACATATTTATATGATAAACACACTTGTATATGAAAATTTATTGGAAAAGTAAAAAGGAAAACTAAATAAATATTTTGCTTTCGTTCCTATGTTCCACATAAACTCTGCTCAAGCAGGCATTATCATCAAAAATTAAAATTGGAAACAAGCATGAAATAAATGAGGATTATTCCCATATTTTAAATTATAAATTAAATTGTTGTTGTTGTTGTTTTGGCAGGTAAGAATAAATTTTTGGAAAATCATAAAATTGTGTTTAATTGGGGAACAAAATAAAGGTTGAAAAAAATCAAATATTATTATACTTCAGATTCACCTTTCGACGTCAGATTATGACGAGTTTCTGTACTTTTAAATTCAGGGCAATTTGTATAGGCTGTTATGACCGATTACGTACGTACGTAACTTATTGTGAGGCATTATAATGGGCCAGAGTTCTAGGTAATTTAGTGAGTTATCCTGTCATACAATTGGAAAGATCTGACAAGAAATTTGAAAATACTTTTTTCTTACAGATACTCCTCAATATAAATATCACTGTTACTGGGTCTGTTACCAGTGTGTAGAGTCTACAATTCCTTCCTTTCTTCTTTTCCTATAAAAAAAAATATAGAAAGTAAGTTTTAATGAACCCTGGTTTTATATAGCCGGCGTATTTGTTTTATTCCAATTTTACTATTTATACGAAATAATTATAATAATTATTGTTAAATGTTTACTCCACATATTACCTTTTTTAAATTCCAATATGGTAATACACCCATCATATTGCTTACCCAGTTAGATGGTATGTGTTGTAAAGGGCTATCCGTTTCGTGGTTTCAAAAGTATGTGACCGGAATTCGACATCTGTCAAACTAAGTTGTGAAACCAATTTTTTTCTTTTCAGTTGAAAGTCTGACATTGACGAAAATGGATCGGTTAACTATCACAAAACGCATAAAAATTATCAAAACCTACTACAAAAATGGAGATTCTGCCACAGCCACGTATCGTGCGTATCGGCAATTTTTCGAACAAAATCTTCTTCAGCGATGAAGCACATTTCACACTCGGTGGGTATGTTAATTAACAAAATTGTCGTATTTGGGGTTCTGAGAATCCTAAAGTAATTAAAGAGAGGCCATTACATCCAGAAAAAGTCACTGTTTGGTGCGCTCTTTGGTCCGAAGGTGTGATTGGACCGTACTTCTTCGAAAACGACGATCGAACGACTGTCACCGTCAATTCGGAGCGTTATGGTCATATAATAACCGACTTTTTTTTGCCTGCTAGGCGACTTGGAGAATATGTGGTTTCAACAAGACGGTGCCACATGCCACACAACTCGAGCGAATATGGCTTTATTGCAAGAAACATTTCCTGGCCGCGTAATTTCTCGTCGTGGCGATATCAACTGGCCACCAAGATCATGCGATTTGACACCATTAGACTTTTTTTGTGGGGCTACGCGAAAGACCGTGTTTATGCAGATAAATCTTCAACTCTTGAGCACTTAAAAACCAACATTCGTCAAGTTATGGCTGAGATGTGTTTCAAAAAGTGGTCGAAAATTACCTCAAAAGAATCAATGCTTGCAAACACTTCGCGTGGAGGTAATTTAAATCATGTAGTGTTTCACACATAAACAGTAGTGTTTCACACTTTCAAACTTTACAATAAAAAGAAATATCATGAAAAAAATATTTTATATGTGGTTTATTTACGTTTACTTTTGAAACCATGAAATGGATAACCAGGTATAATAAGCCAAGCGTTTATGAAATAAAGAAATAAAGAAACCTACATTCGTTATCTGCATATAAAAAGTAATGAAAAATGCTTACCGAAATGGCTTTAGGGTTCGGTAATCGCTTTCATTGCTTTTCATATTCTAAAAACAAATGTTCGACTAATTCCACCTCTTGCGCATATGCCAAAACATGGGGATCTTTAGTCTAATTGATTAGAAAATGCACTAACTTAGATGTTGGTGTGATCATAGCAATCTCAGTGACAATTAAGCCAAGAATCTGAAATGAAGTGAAATCATAACTTAGGTATAAATATTCATTCCGAGCTCAAATTTGATATTGAATCAATGTATTCGAGCTAATGCGCTTTAAAGAATTCCTATCAAGGTATTAATAATTCGTACGTGTTGACATGACGAAGCAGATAAGACAGTGATCGCTAGGCTTAACATTATGGGATTCTGCTATCGTCTTTCGTTAATAATTGTTCTATACCAACCTGTAACAATTTCTCTCTCAGGAATGGGGCCGAGTGGATCTAAATTATCATCGGAAGTAGGTGAAGTGTAGGTGTGTGTCCATCAGAGATCGTTTGATTTGGACAAAGTTTACAGAAACACGTAGTGCATACACGTCTCCGTCGGTTCTAATGTGCGACGATTTGTCATGACTTTTGTATGCATTGAATTGACGCGAACGAAGGGGATGCTATCACACATTTTCTCTATTCAGGTACAACGTTATACATATTCAAATATATAAATGTTAATGTTGTAATGTTAATTACGTCACTTAAACTATTTTAGATATAAATATTATTTTTTTTTTTCGTTATCGAAATCAAAAACGAATAGAAATAACTGACTGAATATTCGAATTCTTCAAAAAGCCTACACACAATGAATGTAAACCTATATTCGATTGATAATTTCGAAACAGAAATATGGTACTGCCTTGAATGTAGACAGAAGATTTTCCTTCTCAAGTTTGTTTTTGTCCACACTCTACATACAATAACACTAAACTGGCCAATAAACACAAATTGGCTTACATGTTTAGAATAGAAAACATTATGCTTGGGGGTAGCAGTTATGCAGCCCGGAGAAATTCTCGGAAATATTTATTCGAAAAGGATTGTATTGTATACCTCATAACATAGCATGGAAATTGCGATAGTTTTGTGAACGTCTATTCTATTATTCAGAAAAACAGTACAAAATATTATCGATGATATAAAATAATGTTTGTTATTCAAGCTAGAAATTTTTATTTTTATAATAAAAGAAAGCATTTTTCTTAACGGCTATGTTTTGTGCCGTAGTCTGCTAGGTAGTGTGTTGGCTTATTAGACGTTAAGCCGGGGTTCGTATCCCAGGTCAGGCATCAAAACGAAATATGAAAAAATATTTCTTCGTCGATTTCCTCTCAGCAGATTTCTGGCAACAACTCTGAGAATAAATAAACCTGCCATGAAAAAGTTTCTCAAAAATCTGTCGTTCGGAGTTGAAGTTAAACTGTAGGTCCCGCCACTCACGAATAAAATTAACACACACAACATGAGTGGTGTGAGAATCTAGGCCGTAATCCTGTCTGAAGGGTTGTAACAGGGACCGTAACTGTTATAACTTTTATCGTAAAAGTCAGAAAATAATAATTATGTTTTGATCTTTATTTTTTCGAGCAAAAATAAAAGTTATTTTTTGACTAAAAGTTATTTTTTGACTTTTATTTTTCCGAGCAAAAATAACAGTTATTTTTGACTTTTATTTTTTCGAGCAGAAATAAAAGTTATTTTTTGACTTTTATTTTTTTGGGTGGAAATAACAGTTATTTTTGACTTTGATTTTTACGAGCAGAAATAAAAGTTATTTTTTGACTTTTATTTTTTCGAGCAAAAATAAAAGTTATTTTTGACTTTTATTTTTTCAAGCAGAAATTAAAGTTATTTTTTGACTTTTATTTTTTCGAGCAGAAATAAAAGTTATTATTGTTTTAATTCATGACGAATTCATAAAATTTATTAAAAAATTCTTTAAAACAATTATAGTAAATTATGTTAAACAATTATTAGAATTAAGTTTTGCTATAAATATTAATAAATATTATGAATTCATCATGAATTAAAACAATAATAACTTTTATTTCTGCTCGAAAAAATAAAAGTCAAAAAATAACTTTAATTTCTGCTCGAAAAAATAAAAGTTAAAAATAACTTTTATTTTTGCTCGAAAAAATAAAAGTCAAAAAATAACTTTTATTCCTGCTCTTAAAAATAAAAGTCAAAAATAACTTTTATTTCTGCTCGAAAAAATAAAAGTCAAAAAATAACTTTTATTCCTGCTCGAAAAAGTAAAAGTCAAAAATAACTGTTAGTTTTGCTCGAAAAAATAAAAATCAAAAAATAACTATTATTTTTTTTCTAAAAAATAAAAATCAGATTTTTAAAAAGCATCACATTTTATAAAAATTTTGTTCAAGACAATCAAAATGGTATACTTGGTTTTGTTCTCCGACATTTCCTTGCAGTTGCTTTTTTTAATCAAAAATTCAAAAATAACAGTTATTTTCGGTCCCTGGGTTGTAATGGACAATTATGTATGTATGTTTTGTGTACCAAAAACTAAAGTTTACTAATTAATGTTCATTGCCAGAAAAAACTATGATATTTGATACCCATGTGGCCACTACAGCGTTTTTCAATATCTGCTAACAGGATGGTATTTATGTGAATAATTCAATTTCTTCATACAAGTCAACTAATGCTCATTGTAATTAAATCTTGACTTGGGAGATGCTGAGGAAAACTTTTTTTATTTACTTTTTTTGACTACCACGACAGAGTGTTTTGAAGCTTTGTCTTGGATCTTGCCATCTCCCAAAGTCTTTTATGTGAGGACACTGAATGAAATTTATTTCCAAAAAGATTAAATTAAATAGAAAATGTAAAATTATATTTATTAACAAATACAAATAAAACACTTTAGTTTAATAAAGATAAGTTTAAATTTGCGATTAAATTAAAAAAAAAAAGTAGAAGTAGTCAAGAGCCTTAAAAAATTGCATTAGCAGATTATAGATGCGCCTTTAATTTAAATTGGTAAGTGGTTGCTGTTGTTATTGTAACACTCAACAGAAATACTATTTTCTATTGTTTCAAGTTGGTATAGGAGGTCTCACAGCTCATTGTAATTGAAGTATTAATTTCGTGGCAGTGTTGGTAGGCTTTGCTTTTATGTAAATGCAATTGGCTGACAAATTGTGTGTAGATGATGGACGAGTTAGTGGCTGCAAGTACTTGAAATGTTTTGAGTCTTTAAGTTTTTTTCAAGAGTTTTTTTTAAATGATGTTATATGCTATACGCCGTTAAGAGACTTATCTGTAAAAATTAATTAACTGGTAAGCATAGCGCAAATTATAGAGGGTGCTAATTAAACTTCGTCCCTTTCTATATTGACAATTAAGTTGAATTTTCCCGAAAAGATTCAGTTAAGTACCACCCTAAACCATGTGTCTAGAAATGAGCTGTTAAATGAATTCACCCAATTGTAATTTTAGTCATCATGCAGCTACCAGAATATGTATAGAATGTACTAAACACTGCTTGAGAATTTGCTTTCGAAAAACAATACAAAAAGAGATCGAATTTCCCGTAAAGAAAGCAAATCAACATAATGTTAAATACTAGAGTTATGCCGCGACACTCGCTTATTTTATACCTTGATTGATTTTATATAGCATTAATGTTCGTTTTATTTAGACATTCCTTCTACAAGAAATATTAATTCATATCAAATTGGAACGCTTCGGAATTTATAGGCTAATTGACAGAAACTCATGACAGAAATTAGATTGAAAGTTTCTAGTATAAAATTCACTGCAAAAAAGTTATGCTGTTAAGGGCACTGCTTCTGTTACTCTTGTAAAATAATGCATATATTATGTGTAAATTAAACTACGTATATACGTTTACAATTCAAAACTTTTTAAAAAATCGTTGATCTTAATTTTAACTCAAGTAGGTGAATTTCGTAGCATCTATTTGATTTCAGAAGGAAGCATTGCATTATTGAATACGGCCATATATCAGCCAATTCAAAGAGAATAAATATTAATTTGTCGTTTTTCTTGTCTTTCTCAAGGAATTCTAAACTGATGAAATTGATAATGATAATAAGTATTGTGACTATGATAACTGCACAAAAGAACCATTCTGATTGCGTATTTACCAACATACTACAAAATATAGGGCAGTAGAAATGCCTACCTTTAACGTACTCAATGTAGTTGTAAACAATATATTACAAATAAATCAATACAATGACAAGAATTTAGGATTTACTGTTATGTAAAAAAACACACATAATATCCGCAAAAAGGTTGTTTAATAATGGCTGTAATTTCATTGATTGAATTTTCCTAACTTTTTTTCTTGTTTGGTTGAGTGCTTTCTTTCCCAAATAAATTTAAATAAGTTTTTGCGAACACAATGTTTATCCCATTTTCGTTTTCTTTTCCATTACTCGTCTCCTTTTTCTTTGGCTTTTTAACTACCAGGACAAATTATTGTAAATGGATTTTCAACATGTTATCATTAACATCGTTACTGTTGCCTTCCATTATTGATTTTCAGATTCTCAAAGCATCAACACTGGCCAAAAATTAAATCAATTTAAATAAATGCGATGAAATTCACTAAAGTGATTTTATTTTATAAAAATACTGTTATCAATAAGTAAAACGTCCTTATGAAACTAGAAACGTCATGAGCACATAAGAACGTCATGGAGTGCATTTCATATGCCATAAAACGGTTGGTTGACTTACGTTTTAGTGTATAATCCAATTTAAATTTTCTGGTATAATTTACTAATATTCAACAACTTAGAATTTAAATGTATTTTGTATGTACATTTTGAAATAAATGTGAAAACCAAATTGACTTCTTTCATTTCATGATTTTTTCAACAAGGCAGACTATTATACTATGCGACATCTTATAGTCGTCTTTTTATAGTTTAATCGAATATTAAAATTTTTTTCTCTCCCTACTTCGAAATTTATTGTCATTGTCAAATTTAAATATAGCTGTGGGTAATTAAGAGTAGAAGAAAAAATTCTTAAGTCGTATTGAAAGCAATATAAAAGATGTGTAAAGCAAATCTTGGTTTATTTACTTAAGAGTAAACAATCAGACAATACTTTAGTCTGAATTGCGTCCTAGCTTTGTTATCAATAATGTCTCTAAATTTATTTTATATGTAGAGTCTGGTTTTTCAAATCATGATCTACTATTTGTAAAAAATACTGAAACTAAAAAGAATTGAAAAAGAAGACTTAATAGTTGGTGAAAGAGGGAGATGACATCGTTGAAGATTTCGAAAAGTAAAAATCTTTATTAAATGATTTTAACCACCTGCAACTGTTGTCGATATTACATTCTAAGTAATAAAGTCTGGATATATCTTTATGACACCTATAATAAGGGTTAATAAAGTGTGTTTCCAATTTATAGCTTCTAATGTAACATACATCTATAGTAGATATTTGCAACATATACAAAAAGAAGTTATTATCGAAGCAATTCCACATTTGGGTCTTTCTTTCATTCATAATTATTCATGTGGTAAGAAATAAGCATTTCAGACTTTAAATGCTCTCTAAAAGTTCATTTTTAATTATTCCTCTTATTTTAGTTTGGAATTGGCGACGAAACTATATAAAATCGAATCGAATCGACGAAACTATATAAAGAAAGTAAAAAGTAAAAGAATCCATTGTACAATTTAAAAAACACCTTCACTCCATATAAAAATGTGCTTTAATAATTCGTACATTTACAGCTTCGATTCAAAAATGTTTATAATTTAACCCTTAGCGACCAGAGAGAAATATATGTATACCCCAAACTGAAAATTTCAAATATGTGAATAACAAAAAGCAGTACGTGTCTCTGTACTACAAATAAACGATTAACCTGTTTTTAAATAGGGACATACATTCCATATGTTTTACCTGTTTAAGATGTATTAATTTCATGTATTCCTTTTAAATACAAAATTGGTAGAAGAAATATATAAAAGTATTTGAGAATTCTCTATGGCTTAGCATATTTTGCCATAATTTATTGATTATTGGTCTCCAGAAATAGATATGGAAGTACCACGTGTATCACAAGTTCTGACAAGAAGATATTGAAGATCTCAATCTACTCAATCTACTATTGAGTACATGACAAAATTTAAGGAACACAAAGCAATGAGTTTCTTTTGTATACAAATAAAAAATTCATCGGATTCTACCAAAAATTCTATAATTTTATTTAATCCTTTTTGTTATAAAATGGATATTAGTACCTCAAAAACTAGAATTCTCTTAATTGTAATTAATGAAAATATTGATATAAATTGTATCCATTAACCACCATAAGGACATATGTATATGTATGTATGTCCCAAGAAAAAATTTAAAACGAAGTATTGATTTTAGTAATTTAGTTTTAAAGTATATGTTTTGGACCTTGACCAATATCGCAATAAGTACGTCGAAATTTAGATTAAAATTAGTTAAATTTTGGTTTCTGATTTAAGTTGTTTTTAAGTTGAGCGCTATTTATAATTGTCCGTCTTCACTAGTTTCCATAGCTCTTTTTGTTGAGTTAATGTGGTTTTTATTGATTTTCTATTAATATTTCTCAAGGTTCACAAGAGAGGGTGAAAGTGATTGATAATGACAATATGAAATCCAATTCTATGGATTCATTAGAACAATATGTCTTTTGTTTTTTCTGTGTTATCGCTACTTCAGCGGAATGTCTTCGATGGAAATAAAGAGATTAGTTCCCAAAAATATAATAATTTCATGTACTGCACATCTGTACTGTACAGCATAGATAAAGAAAGATTTAAAAAATAATATTTAAAAAGGTATTGAGACTTTATTGCCTTTGTTATCATGTTACGTTAACTTTACAATTCCAAGGCATTTGACTATATCTGGAGAGGCAGGAAAGTATGGAAAAAATAAAACGAAATTTATATATACGATAAAATGATTTCGTTATTTTTGTTCCGTTCGACCGTATCCCTGTTGGCGTTTTGAATGTTCTGGCAGTTTAGCTGCTTTGAATCATTTTTCTTCTTGTACAAGGTTTCAAACATAACGAAAACATTAAAAAACTCTAGCAAAAGAATCGCCAAGTATTTAACAAACAAAAACAAGGATACCAGCATAATCCGAAAATAAACAAAAACGTGTACTTGTCCTAGTTATTTTGAAATTAAAATAATGAAGCGACAGCGGCAACCGATAAAACAAACTTTTTATAAAAAACTTGATTTTGCAATTACGCGATATTCAAATAGTACTACTTGCTTAACGTGTTTTTAATCATAAGATTGGTTTTTATACCCGCGTTTTTTGTTTTTTTAACTGGTTTTTATTTGTTACTTTGCCTCATTTTTGATACCGAATTAAAATAAAATTTATTAGTCATTCAAGTATACACGTATTCTTTAAAATGATTACAACAAAATAATGAAAAAAAAGAAAAAACCTTAGGTATATTGTGGCGATTGTTCCAATGTCACATATTTCAGCTAAAAATTCAGTTAAACTTGGCAAATACTTACCAAATATACAGCAAATATTTCTATGCGGTGATGAGACCACAGAAGAAATTTCGAAAGACAAAAAACGTGAAATAATGGTACATTATGCGGACACAGTCGAACAAGGAGATTAAATTTAAATTCTCTTTTTATAAAAACTTAAGTTTACTCCAGAAGCTTTACATGTTGAACAAACGCATCAAAAGCAAAGAATGTTTTTTTTATAAAACACAAGGTTTGAAGGGTTTTATGTCATGGTACCGAGTTTAGATAACAACTTAAATTGTATCTGCTCCTGTGGTAGCACACCATTATCTAAAATCGCTTCAGAGTTAATTAGTTGATTCTCACTCTCTCCAATGAAAACCAGTGACAGATATATTATGGAAAGTCAGCGTGCTTTGTCTTGTACACAAAAAAAGAAATAAACAGTAGGCAGCACTCGACACCTTTCGTTGCATTCTAGAATCCACCTTGAGTTCTGCGAACAATAATTCTAGAATCAATGAAATATTTTGGATCTAATACTGTGGCTTAAGACTTGGCAAATATACCGCAAAACATATTTTTATAAAACGCCAAATCGTCGAAAATATTCAAGAGAAGAGAATTGGCACATTCCGGTTCTTACACGATGGCAAAACGGTTTTTGATAGCCCAATGTGCTTGAGGATATTCGAGGCAATGTTTGGGTTTGATTTTTCTGCAAAATGTGCAGAATAAACAGAAGAGAGAGGTGAATTATACATAAATGTGAAAAAACCGATTCTGGATAAATGTGACAGAAGAATTCTATATAAGATTTATGGAACAATCTGCATCAGTGGAGAATATTGCGTTGGCCAGACAGGTAAACAATTCTCCAGCAAAACAGTGTTTGAAAGTGATTCCCCTGTACTGTTGGTGTTATATGTAGATGTAGACAAGACCGCACCACATGGAATTCTATCTTATGATAGATTTTTTGCGGAGTCCGTTTGTGAAATATGGCAATGGAAATAAACGAGTACATCTCGCTATGTTTACATGTCGTTACGTGGGTACATTTTTTAAATTAAACAAATTGAAAGCGTTTTCTCCTTTCCTTTGTTTTAAAATTTTTTTTTATTTATTTATTTTACATTCCAAAAAAATTTGCATTTTGAATAAATTTAAATAAAATTCATTATTTAACAACAATACATTACAAATAAAATTGTTTAAATTAAAAGTTTTCACAATTAATCTCAGTTAATTCTAAATTGAAATACAGGAGCGTATAATTGTTATTTAATTTATTCAAATCACTCATACGTATGCCTCTGTATTATACAAATTCATACATACATTAGTAAAATATACATTTTGTTTTATTTTATTTCGTGTCCATTGAGTATTTAAATTTATTTTATAATTTTATTTTATTATTATGCAAAATTTTACTCTAAAATTTTGTTATATGCCAAAGGTTTTATCTTTTTATAATTTATAAAAATCACAACTACACGATTATTTGGGAATAAAATTCATTTTTTCTTAATAAAATAATTGTGTCTTTTTATTTTATTAAGAAAAAATTAAAAGTTTTAAAATTATTTTAACAATTTTTTGCAATTGAAATAAATATTTTACGTGTGGCTTAAATATTTTCATATTCAAGTTCGCTTCGCTTTTTAACAAATATATATTACAGTAGACTCTCATAAATTAGAACCACTTTGTTCCTGGCGTAGTTCTAAATTTCGAAAAATTCAAGTTTCCAAAGGTTTTTTATTTTATAGTATATAGACCCTTTTTCAAAATGGTCCAGCTCACGAGAGGTCAAAGCTGGAGCCGAAATATTTTAAATGTCATCTTAAAATAGTCCAAAGTTAATTTTTAGGACTGTACATCGAGCACTTTTTTTGGTGAGTCATTCTAATATACATATGTTATCATGTTAACCAGAAATAATAATTCTATTGTCAAAACTTAACAAATACTGTTAAACTATTTTAAATTCTTAGAGATAAAAAGGAAAACCTTCTGAAATTAGAACCATCAGTTCTACATGTGATGTATTAACCTTGGTTCTAATTTTCGAAGGATTTTAATTTAAGCTTTTACTGTACCTTCTGTAAAATATATATTTTACGCAAGCATCAATCAATTCTTGGATTCTATTAAGGCTGAAATTGATAGGATTTTGAATGGATTCTAATGGGATAACCATCCACAGTATAGTAAGCTTTTATATCATTTTACTCTGGTGACAAAGAACCTTATCCCCTTTGGAAAATGAATGCATCTGCAATCAATCTATGACCATTAGAAAAAACGGGTTCATTTGAAATTTTAAAATATTGCCTCTGGACAAATTAAACTGTCGATAGGAACCAAGTTTACAAGCTATAGAACATGATTATGCCTCCATCGACTCTAACATCTACCATGAACTATTGCTAAAATTCTTTAAAATATCCAATAAACAGCCACTAGTATGGCACTAAAATGACTTCATATCAAATTCCTCTTTTATTTCAACTTAAAACGGGAATTCAGTAAACACTCTATATTTCAAAATATTTTCTTTAACAATTTCCACATAAAGAAAAATCGTATCCACATATCTTATCCAATCCTTTATACTTAATTATATGTTTCTTTTTAAATAAATAGTATGAAAAAAAAGAAGCTGGAAAATTTAATCAATATTATCCCTCAAATACCACAAGACAGTCATTCTTTGACATGATTAATAGCATCAAAAGCATATAACAGCGGCAGAAAAATTAAAACAAAATGGCCAGAAAATTGAAAAAGTACCACAAAAAGTTAATAAATTTCTTGTTAATTTTCTTTTCCATTGAATTTTTATTTAATTAATTTACTTATACGAGTATATGGCTTTGTACATCGACACATCGACGATAAGTATGTATGTATGTTCAATAATATTTACGTTTCATGAAATCTGCCTGTATATGCAAACTCTCATTCAACGGCATATAGTGAGTCTCATTAATATGCGTTTTTTACCATATTTTAACTGTACATACTCGTACATACATATTATTTCATGTTCTTATTAATTTAATAATTCAGCAAAAAAAAACTTTTGAAATTATATTCTCATAATGAATCTCATACATCTTTTGATTTCTACAATCGGAAAATAAATGCAGTGGTAAACTAAATCGATCTCGTGGATAAATTGTTGCGTATCTTGTAGGTGTAGTGGTAATGTTGGTAAATATTAGCGCATTCGTTGTTCATACGTATGTTCTAAACAAATCTGATGATACCCACCCGCATCGCTAATTCTCATTTAATTTAAAGCATAAGAACAGCAACTGATGTTTTTTGTTAACAGAGTACTTCTCTCTTTCGCAAGACACTAAAGTTAAGAAAAAAAATTCAATGTACTATAACTGAACCATTCGCGTATAAGTTTTGAAGTTCATGTTAAATATAACTCATACGTCAAGGAGATAATAAAAAATCAAAAACTATAATTGATCATAATTACTAATTGATCATAATTACATAATTACTTGTCAACTTTTGGTAAATTTTATGAGCTTTTAAGGCGTTCAATAGTTATGTGTTCAGTTATAAATTTATGCATATAACTTTAAATAATAATCAATAATAATTAATAAAAGTAAATAAGCAAACGTAAAGAATGGGCTTTAAAAATTAAACTCTCGCTTTTAATAAAAATAATATAATTTCTTTGTGCATAACTGACAGGCATTGAAATCGTGATTAACTAATTATTCTTCTGATGATTTGCAGCCGTATTAATATATTAGGGCCCAATGGAAAACATATACAAATAATTGAATACCAACAGTAAGCAAAAATACAATGAAACTAAAAATTTAATTTTACTTTATCATTAACGTTTTAGAAAGAAATTATAAAAGATTTTAATTTCCTTCTTAACATAATAGTAATTCATAAAACAGGCATTAAAATTGATTTTTTAGAAGTCTTGTCACCTCCATGTCGCGAAAAATACCCTTTTTAAGTTCTTCTTTTACTTGAAAACTCTGTTTCTTTTTAGACCTTCGTTTCAACCTAAATAAGAAAAGTTTTTTTTACTTACAGGGAGTCGGTGACCTTATCTGAGAAGTCTAATTTTTAACTTAAAGTTCATTTGATGAAACAACATATATAAAAAACATAACTAAGCTGGTATACTCTTTAAATAATAACTACGGTCATTTTTGTCCAATTTTATCCAACGAATTGTCAATATCTTCATAATATAATGCACTTTCAGAATGTCGTCACTTTTTTCATATTTTTTAATTAAATTTTGCAATTAAGAATGGCCAAACTTGAAAAAATAAGAAAAAAGTAATACATATTTTCGGCATCAAAACTTATAACATATAAGTTTGAACACAATGTTTATGTATGCCGTTTTAAAGGCTAATCTCTCTCCTTTATAAAAAATTTTGGATTTTATAAATTGGTTCAAACATATTTGAGTAATCAATAATTTTGTATGAAAAGATAAAAAAAAATCCGTTTTTGTAAAAAAAAAAAGTTTGGGAGGTTTCGAGAAAAATAAAAAAAGTATTTTTAAGTTCTACACAACTAACTGAACAACTTAGACTATGTATTTACTTGGGTGTATCTTCACTGTCGCACCGTATTATTTATTTTGTACATATTAAGATACGGTCAGATATGTCAAATGTTTGCCTCAATTTTGTTTTCCCTTGTTTGCCCGAAATATGACTGAAACAACTAAAATTTTGTTTTGTGATCACACTACGCACATTTATTTTCCCATTTTTTTTTTTTCATCAAATAGCGAAAATATGTTTGCCATATGGTCACACTTAAAAAATATTTGACACAAAACAAATGTTTGACCAGAATGTTGGAAAAAAATACGTATACACATTTTCACACGTAATAGAAGATGAATATTTTCTCGTTTTGCGTTGCGGAGCTCCTGTGATAATTTGCGAAGAAATAAAAGAAAGACGGCTAGGGATTCGAAAATGGGTTCGGCGTAGAAAAGAAGAAGGATGCAGAGAAAATTTTTATTTTTAATCACAATAAATTTAACATAAACAAATGTTTACATTTTTCAAGTGTATCCAATCGCCATATATTTGAAAATCGCTTAAAATAGATGTTAAATCTAAAAATTGGAAATCGAATATATATAAATTAGAGGATTTATTTTAGGTCTAATTTGAAAATTTTTTGTAGAGATTTTTGAGAAAAGTTTTTATGTCAGTTTGGTTTAAAATTTATCCTCCAAAGTGATTGAATTCCAAAATGAACTATACTTGTGTAAAAGGAAAATTGGAATTGTTATGCAGCTGCCTTGAAATCCAATTCTCCATTATAATCACTTCACCGTCCACTTCAAGAGTTCCATTCATAACATTGTAATCTGAATATTTTCACCTGCTTATTTTCAGGAACAAAATTTGTTGTGATAATTTGGAAAAAAAAATTAAAATCATTGCAATAAAAATTCAAAATTTTCTATGACAAAAACAAGAACTCCTTATTTTTATGTTCTGAAGAGTTAGGGCGTTTCAGAGATCTTTTGCTTTAATCAGATTAAAAAAATAACCATTTTACTGACAAAAATCATTACAACCCCTGAAGAAAGGTGTAACAATTGATATATGCATTCACGTGTATTTAAATTTCAGACTCTGAATGTACGTATGTATGTATATGCAGGCACCCAAATATTTATACGTACATATATAATGAATACATCTACAACGAATAAAAAGGTTTCCATAAAATAAATTATTTATTTTCTTCAAATTTGATTTTTTTTATCATCACCAAAATGGTTTAGTTTTGCTAGTAGACAACACACCCTTAAACAGCTGTTATTTGCCTCTGTTTGACCTTATGAAAAATATGTAAGAGCAAATAAATATTTGCCCAAAAATCAGGAAAATATTTGACACTGGGTGGTCACACTTAAAACATTTTTATTTGACGGTAAATAATTTTATTTGCCCGAAATCAACGATTTTTTTGGTTGCCCTTCAAAATTATTTTATGGTCACACTACGGCAAAGAAATATTTTATGTTTTGGGTCAAATATTTTTTAGATGTGACCGTAGCTTTAAAAACAAATTATTCATGAAACTTTTTAATATTTGTTGTAGTACATTTTAAGAAAAAATAACGCAATAATAGAACAGAAAAAATTGCTTTTGAAAAAGGGTTTGCTTTCCACACAACATAAAAATTTATTAATTTTTCGCTAGGGACATCATTTTTATGGAACAATTGAGGTCATTTTCAATGCTTGTGATGATAAAAAATTTCAGATAATGAAGCAAAATAACAATTGGAAACGGTGACCTGGTAGTGTAGTAAATAGTGTGCTAAACTATTAGCGTGAGGGTCGTAGATTCGATTCCCATTAGAGGATCTGGTCTGTTACACTACACCGAGCATAATGCCTAAGTTATGCAGTTCGTAATACATACATACATATATAATTGGTCATTACAACCATTACAACCCTTCAGTCAGGATTATGACCTAGCTGCTCACACCACTCATGTTGTGTGTGTTAATTTCATCCATAAACAAAGAAAGATTTTCATGACAATTTCTATTTGCTCTCAGTGCTCTTGACAGAAATCTGCTGGGAGGAAGTCGCCGAAGAAATACTTTTTCCTACTACGTTTTGTTCGAGATTTCTGAGCTGTTGTTTGAACCGTGGCCTTATGTATAATAAACCAACATTCTACCTGCTAGACTACTTTAAACGTTAACAAAGTTGGTAAAAAAAAATTGATGGAATATATAGCAACAATTCTGTTAAATGAGTTAAACGAAAACATGCCATTACTCATGTCAGACTCAAAGTTCCTCTACTATTGCCATACGCGTACAATTTTTGATATTTGTGTTAAATTTTATTCATACGATGCGTTCGGTGGTTATGTATTTATACATATTTATATCAATGTATGCACACGAATTAATAGGACTTTTTAATAAAAACAATTCATATAATCATGTTGTGTCAATAAAGTAAATAAGTCAACCGAAAGCATGAGTTTTATAGTGTTTTCTTTTCTACCAAAAAATGTGCATTTTATTTAAAAAAATGCAATTTTGTGTTTGTTTCTTAAAAATGTTTCGCTATCTAAAAGGGTGGTATGTTTTATTCTAAATAATTCGCACTTGCCAATGGTGGAGGGCATTGCATCATGGTGAAATTACTTATCAGGTGTGGTTAGCTCGTCAGCTGATTATGTTGTTGTAAGAGGTAGGGACTGTCAAATTATTATTTGTTTATGTTTTCGTTTGATTCTTAAATTTAAATTTTTGTTTATTTTCATTGTGAGAAAATATTGTAATAATTTTGAATGAAAGTTTGTGCAATTTCCAATAAAGAACAAAAAAGTAGAAGTGGTAGCTTTTTTGGAAGTTCTATAGGATATGCGAAGGCGTCAACGGAGTGAAATTTGCAAAATAAATAAACTTCCCAACAAACCCATTGGTGGGTTTAGCACAACCTTTAATATCACGAGTTCCTTACACAATGTTATGCTGTATACACATTTATATATATTTTAAAAATTTTATTATTATTTTCGTTATTTTTAATTCATAAAAACGAATATTTAGTTTAAAAATCAACTGTTTTGTTTTTATTTACTTTTTATTTTTAAAAATTTGCTTTCATGGTGAATTTTTTTTGACAGTCTCAACCAACTAGAGAAACAACAAATTGCCCTGTTGTTTTTGGTTTGTTGTAGAATTGCTCACACCTCTATAAATTATTTCACCATGGCATTGCATTTTATGCACTGCATAAATCGAGAGTGCTGATAATGCCATGTAAAGCAGATGACTTTTGTTTATTTATAGGGCTACCAGATGAAATTTAAAAAAGTCGCCTGGTATGGTTATCCAATTTTGAAGTTAATTTTTTCATTGTTTTGTGGAGTAACCTTATGGAAACATTACATTATTAAATCTACATGGTCAGTAATATAACAAAATTGCATTCAGTGTTAGAACAGTATTAAAATTTTTTTTTTTTTTATAAAAAAAGCGCTCAATAAATGAAGTCGAAGAATTAGCGATCTGGTAACACCTTTTTCAATTTACATATTTTGTTGAAAACAAAACCAAAAACAACATATTTTTAAATCTAAAACTTTTTAAAAAAAAAAAATATATAAATATGGATATTGCTGCATCTATTTTATTTGCGAAAATTGAAATAAATCAGTTATTAGATTCATCTTCGTCATCTGATGAAGAATTACTGAATTTAGTTCAACGTAGTCAACAGCCGGGTGTAAAAGGATTTGTTGAAAATTTTGTGACACAAATGTACGTAAATTTAAAAATTTAGTTTAAAAAGAATTTTCGGGTTAGCCGTAAAAGTGCCACAAAACTTATGGAAAGATACTCAGAGGCATGCTTACAAACAGACAAGCGTCGAAACACAGATTTTGATTTTTTTATGGTAAGTTCAAAAAAACTAAAGCAAAACAATCTTATACGTTGTATGTATGCATTAGGTTTAGTAGCAACAATACCACTTTTAGAGAAGTCGCCAACGTTTTTGACATGTCATTGTCAAATGTGCATACATGTTTTAACAATGTTTTAAATTTTCTCGTGAATGAAGTGATACCAGAGGAAATAAATTTTCCACGACCAGAAGAAGAGAAAGAAAAAGTTGCAGATGACTTCAAAAAGGTAAAATATAATTACAGATATGCCGACATACACTCATGCATTTCATATTATATCAGGTTTCAGGTATTCCCAACGTCTTAGGATGTATTGATGGAAGCTATATTATTATTAAGACGCCAACACACAAAAATCGGTCAACATACGCAAATAGGCACGATGGAGTGTCAATAACGCTCCAAATGCAAATCTAAAATTTTTGAATGTATTTACCGGTATTCCCAGCAAGATTCATGATGCCCGCGTGTTGAAGGTATCATTTATTGGAAAAGAATTAAATTCATTATGTTGTCCTAAATATCATAATCCATATAGAGATTATGGAAACGTGACCGATTCGGAAAAGAATTTCAATATAAATTTTTGTCGAACGCGAGTCAAAATTGAAAACGCATTTGGTGCTCTAAAATGTCGCTTTAGACAATTAATGCGCATGGACTTTCATAATGTTGAAACAATGGCAAAATTTGTTGTTGCATGCTGTGTCCTGTACAATATTTATATTACATACAATGAAACCTTTCCGGAAGAAGTTTTCAGAAATGTACTGACAGCAACGACTATACTGTGGAAACCGACAGAAGAGACATCCTGCAAACACAATTAGGAAAAATCAAAAGCGATGAAATTAAAAACATTTTATTCAGTTCTAAAAATTAACGTTCATATATCGTACATACAAACATATTTATTTAATATTTCTATTCAACAAACTTTTTGTATTATTTTGTGTTTATGTTTTTAAAAATGTAGCAAACATATATACCTATGTATATTGGTACAATAACATATAATACAAGGTGAATTCATAACAGGTGACCGTAACTGAACAGCTGACGAGGGATTGGAATGTGATATGGGTCCACTAATCGCAAGTTGTTGAGAGAACTTGGTGCAACTCAAGGTAAGTTAAATATTTACACCATACCAATGACACCACACCAACTACATTACCAAAACAATTATTTCGATAGTGAGAACCTTCTTGACATCGCTGAGGACATCGGTATATGTTTCCCACAGCATAAAAGAACTATAATAATCGGTAAATAAAAATTTGCTTATCAGAATTTGGTTTTAAGTTCTGTTTACGTTTACTTTCATTAATTTCATTTGCATGAACTTAGTTCCTTTAACACTTTCATTCATTAATTTCTTTTATTATTATTTTATTAAAATTAGAAAAAAATTTAAATTTAATTAATTTGTTATATATTTATTATTTTTCGGAAGGTAAATAAATGGACGAAAAAGTTTTTACATTTTTTGACGCGCCGCATTTGTTGAAGTTAATCCGTAACCATTATTTGGATAACGGATTAATCTTCAACAACACCATCCTTAGTCCTCGTACAATTTCCGATTTACTTGGACTAACATCAAAGTCGGATATGTCTATAACTTTTAAATTAAATGAAGATCATATTTCCGTTAAAGGGGCAGGTAATTTTGAAGATTAATATATGAATACATTAAAAGCTTTGTAATTTTAGGAAGGCCAAAAGTAAACTTAGCTGCTCAGCTATTTTCCGACACTACAGCCAATGCTAGTAGACGGTGCTACTCCCTTGGAATGGATATTTATGAACCCATAGATTCTGAAGAATTTATTCAATTCTCAACTCTAAACTGAGTACCTTCGCATGTCCTGAAAGGGTAATTTTTTACAATATTTGTAAATAGTGAATACATTTCATTTTGTGTAGGAACCCTACGGAATTTCATATGATCGGCAACGGGATACATTGGCTCGTATGACGCAGTCAATGTCGATCCAAATAATTCCTCAAAAAAATCATTGGAATACTTTCAGAGAGTTATAATAATGACCAACAGGGCTTTATAAATGCTTTTCAAGTACGTCGAAAAGTACAGCATGACCTACATAGTTACTAATCGACTGAACCAGGATGTTCTTGAGAATTTTTTGGAGCCATACGAAGTAGAGGTGGGCTGAATGATCACCCTTCTGAAGAATTCAAATACATACTTCGGAAATATATACAGTTTATCAAGATTTTTCTGAAAAATATCTTGTATATTTTTAACCTCTTCAAGCTTTTCTTTATGGCGTCGCTCACTGGCTCCTTCTTTTTTCTCAGCTACATATTTCCAATAGTGTGTTATTAATATTAAGCTTTTTTTTTCGTCGACTTCGTATTGGAGTCTCTAAATTTTCTTTTTTACTTTCTGTTGGCTGCTTATTTGTACTTCTGGTTCAATTGAATCATCTAGCGAATATGTTTTATTCAGTTCTTCTTCAAATTCCACGTTTTTTCGTTTTGCTCCCGAAATATTATTACTTTCAATGGCCGATTTTTTCCTTTTTAACACGGTCCAGTATGTTCTCTGAGCCCATTGTATTCTGATGTTGAACTTTCAATCTAAAGATGTTCATCACACCAACGAAAATCATTCTTTTAAAAAATATTTTAAATTTCAGAAGTTCTAAGAACATTTTATTACAATTATTTTACAGCAACACAGCATAATGTCACGTTCACAGTACAATCTTTTCAGTTCAAAACAACACAATTTAATTGCTTTCTGCACCATTTATACGTCGTAATTAAAATAACTTGAAATTTATCTTCGCTGTATCAAAATTAATTTTTAAGGGTAATTTTCAATGTCTTGTACTCCGACATAACCAAACACTGCACCATATTCCCTACAGCCGTTTTGATATGAACAATATTTTCTTGTCATTACCGGAAAACAACTCAAGCTAATTGTTTTTAAGTATAACCGATGTAAGTGGTCTGGGTATTGTGTGCTGGTTGTTAAAAAAAGTTTTAAAGTCACAATGGCATTGCGTGTTTGTTCAACTACTTTGAAAAAACCACATTTGTTTTGTAGCAGGATAACGAACCTGAGCATAAGGGCCTGTTCGTAAATGCATCATTGCGCTGCATGTTATAAGCACCGTGTTCATAAATGCAAACCTTGGCAGCACTGCAGCTGTCACATGTTCGTAAATGCAACATTAAATCATATTATTAGCAAATAAACACAAAACACTAATCATAAAAATGGCTAATGCATTGAATGAGTGAGTACAAAAATTTTATATTTTTTTTATTTATATTTATTCTTATTTTACTCTTTTTTAGCCTCGAAGGTGAAGGAAAATGTGTAAAATTGTTAATAAGGACCAGGCTTGAAATGGAAGGAAGAAAAAAAGTATATTGTGGGTATTCGGGAGGAAGAAAAAAAGTATATCGTGGGGTTAAGTGCTGAAGAAAATCGAAGAAATTGATCCTGAATTTCGGTACTCTAAGGAACAAATAACTAAAAAAAATTTTGAATGTACGGACAATATATAAAAGGATAAAGCAAAGGAACAAAGAGTCCGGAAGGAGTGCCACAACATGGTCGTTTTTTGACGACTTCGATGAAGTATATGGCACAAGGCATTCCATCGATCCACCGGCCGATAATTTTGCAAGTTCATTGGAGGAAATTTTGAATGAAGGTAATTCGGAAACCTCTGACGATTCACCAATGTCTAAAGATGACTCTCCTGCTCCAAAAAGGAAAAAGTGTCAATATTTAAATTTTAGAGTATTTACAAAGAGAATCACGCATTGAACAGAAACGACACGAAGAAATTCTTGAAATGGAGGAAAAAAAGCTTGCTATAGAGTTGAAGGAGGTCATAGAAAATGCTTTTAAAAGAAATTAGAATTATTACCTACATTTTTATCGTTTTTAATACTTATTAAATTTTTATATTACATATGTACATATGAAGTAGAGTTTTTTATGTTATTATTTAAAATGTATATATTTATTTTATTATTTAAAAGAAATGTGTATTTTACGTTTAAGTTTTGGGACCTGACATTGTTAATGAAACTACTTTTGTTTTGCTTTTTTATTTAATTTAATAAACTGAAATTAACTTGAAAATAATGTTGTTAAATAATTTCTGATGGCAATACCATCTTCATCCTCACTTGCTGTCGATTCATTGTTTTGGTCATTATCATCTTCGACTGTAGGTATACTTGAAAATACATACTCTGATTGCTGTCCATTATATATTAATAATAAAGTTATGGAGAATTATGCAAGCTAAAACAATTTCTGAAAAATTTTTCAGAATTCTAAACTTATTTTTTAAAATACCAAATGCTTGCTCAATCACGTGTAGAACTTAGGCAAAAGATAAACTTTTTCTGTTCTCGAGTGAGATGACCATTATCTCTGTATGGAGTCAGCAAAAACTTAGAAATTGGATAAGCAGAGTCTCCAAGGATCACAGCATTTTGGGCAAGTTGTATCTTACCAGTTATAATTGGCTTATAAATGGGACTATTATTCCATACGTTAGCGTCATGACAGCTCCCTGGATAGCCTATATAAACGTCCAAAAAACGAAATTTACTGTCGCATATTGTCTGAAATATAATTTTATTTGACAATGCTAATATTCATAAAATATTTATAACACTTACTTGCATATTAATTGAGTAGAATCCTTTTCTATTATAATAGCTTGTGGGATCTATTTTTGGTTTTGGTATTTTAAAATGGGTACCGTCAAGACATCCTATAACAAAAGGAAAAGGAGTTTCTCTGCTGTTTTGGAATCTTTCCATAACAGTTTGCTGTTGGAAAGCTGTTGGCGATGCTATTTTTTTTTTTTTTTAAGTGGCAAATGGCCCTAACAGTTTTGTAAAACATTTTGTGAACAGTACCCCTTGCAACGTTAAAACGATCACTTAATTGTCGAAATTTTACGCCACTATTACTTAATTTCCAGAGTGTAATGTACAGACTTTGTTCTAGATTGATACCTAAACGTCCTTTCCCAAATCTGTGCCAAAATGGTTTTAGCTCACGTTTTAAAGTCTGGCATTAAAAACATAAAATTATATTATAACCATCTATTTTTTGTTTTTATATACTTACTTGAAATGTTGAAAGACTCATTCGAAAATTGTCAAAAAATACGTCCTCCGGATACCCCTTGATAACAGAAAAATAATCCAACACTTTCGGAATTCGTCTTCTTCTCTTTAATAATTCTTTTAACAATAAGTTTCTTTTTTTCTTTCTTAAATGTCTTCTTTTTTGTGCATTTAACATTTTGTCATTTGTTTTATCGTCCAGTTCAAAAATCAAATTTATTAATAATTTTTCCATTTCTGCGGTGTTTGTTCGTTCGTAAATGCAAACAAATAAATCAGCAAAAAGAAACATCTGCAACATGTGATTGGCAACGTTAGCGCAAAATAATCATATTTGCAGCGCAATATTGCATTTACGAACAGGCCCTTAATCTGAAGTTCTTAAGAAAAGGCTGTTAAATTGTTATTGTCCTCAAGTTATCAAACCTCAACCTAGTTGGCAGTGTGCTTCGGTTCCCACCAGAGACTCTGAATTGCCTGATTGTTTGTCAGACATTATAGGTGATTACTCACAATAGAAAAGACAAAGTGAGAATTATGACTAAAAAGTAATTCTGCAAAAAAAAAATTATGAAGGTATACAACAGTCATTAAGAAAAAAATTTTGGTCACTCTTTCTTTTCTCCTGTATTCCGAAACAAGACTCCAATACCCATTCCAATATACAAAAAAGCTTGCTGAGACTGTACCAAAGCATAAAATGCCATTCACCAATAAAGCTATCCAACTAAATTTTGAAGATATTTTCATTCATCTTCTGATTTATTTAAAGAACAAATGTTTAAATTGGCCCTTTTATTGTGACTTTTGTTGTACTTTTTTTGTATAACACCCAATTTTTTTTTCATTCTTAATTGAATTTATATTTTTTGTTTTCTTATCCTTTAAATAAAGTAATCTAACAGACTGAATCCTCAAGTTTTAAATTTAATACAGCTTTCTTGGCTTCTTAGATGGCAAGTGTACCAATTTTACTGTAATTCACTGTAAGTTAATATTCCTTCTTTCCTTATCAAATAGGAATTGATTACATGCGATATATTTTCTGGCCTTACCTGAAAGTAAATTCATTTTTGTGCTAATTAATGATAACACTATGCGACAAAATACAAAAAATTAAATACGCCCGAGTAACAACTACCTAGTCTAAGTTGTTCAGTTAGTTGAGTAGAATTCAAAAATACTTTTTTACATTTCTCGAACTCTATTTTATCCCAAACTTCTTTCATTTGACAAAAACGGCATTTTTGATCTTTTCACACAAAATTATTGATTACCCAAATATTTTTTAATCAATTTTCAAAATCCAAAGTTTTTTAAAAAAGGGATTTTTGTTTTCGGTAATTTTTGTCCGATTTGATCAAGCGAAGTGACAGTCTCTTCACAAGATAATGTATTTTCAGAATGTCATCACTTATTTCATAAACTTGTAATAATATGAAAAAATATGAAAAAAATTCGCATATGTCAAGTTTACCTCATCAATCCTCATAGCATTTTAAATCAAATAATTATGTATGTATATCGTTTTTAAGGCCCATCCCTCTCCTTTTTAATATCGCTTAAATTTTGTTTGTGTTTGAAATGTTTATGTAATCAATAAATTTGTGCGAAAAGTCTACAATACAGTTTTTGTCAATTAAAACTATGTAGTTTGGAGGGTTCAAGAAATATAAAAAAATATTTTTGAGTTCTACTTCTACTACATACACTATGAGCTGATGGTATTTCATTTTTTTTTTATTTTGTCGCATAGTGTTATGTAGAAAAATCCAAATTATTGTATTATAATATAAAAACAAAACAGTGCTTTTTAGTCACACCTAAAAAAACAAAAATGCTCTACAGTACAGGACTAGTTAAGGAAAGCAACCGGGTATTATATAGACGAGGAATATTTTTATTAAAGAGCTAGTAGTTTATAATTAATTTTTCTAAATGTATTGCAATATGCACTACGATTTGTTTCGAAGAAAACAATATCAATGTATTATACAGAACCTCACTATATTGAGATCCAAATCCGATCGATAGCTTGGATGGAATATAGTAAAAACAACAAATAAAGTAATGTATCCCATAAGTTGTGATAAATTTTGGAAAATAATTCATACTGTGTGGTATGATATACCGCATTCTGTTTGCGAAAATCCACATGCTTAGACGATGTCAAACGGTTTTAAAGAACATAAAAAGAACTTTTTCTTCTTATCACTTTTTGAAGTTTGGAATACGAATTATACAGTATAGCATAACACTGAGCGTTCACAAACTAAAAGTGTTTTCAATACAACATACACGATACAAAGTCGTGTGAATTGACCAATTATAATTATTGAATGTTCTTCATGGCATGTTCTTCTTTTTTGCACATTTTAATATTCTATTTTGTAATATGCTACAACCGTTAGAATAAACTCTATTTTATATTAGTGCAGGGTATTAAAGGCAAACATCGAATTTAATTTAATTGAATGAAACCGAAATTTAGTTTGCCTGACTGGTTGAATGCATGGCTGAATAATTTATTGTTTGTTGATTTGAATAAAAAAACTAATAAAAATGTTGTTGCTTTCTTCTTACTTTTCTTTTCTTTATGCTTGCCTTATATTTTATTCGGTTCGTTTTCGCTTATTTTTCTGCACTATTTATTTAAAATAGCTACACAAAAAATATTTTCGAAGAGAGAAAAATTTTGTGTACATAAAACTTTCACTTTCTATTTTTTTTATTAATTTTTTTTTTTTCATTTTTTTCTACTGCCTCTATATGAAAAAACCTTACCCTAATAAACTGTACCATATTTTTTAAAAATTTATTTCTTATTCACTGGAAAACAATTAAGTAGGTAGAACAAGTTTTTTGAAACAAAATTACACTATTAAAGGGTTGGTAAAAACTTTAAATTAAAAAGACAATTTTTATAAAACCGCAACAAATTGTGTTTTTGTGATATACGAGTATAAGCTGAGTATAGGGGCAATTACTTAACAGAAATTTTCTCAATTTACTTACTTTCTCAGTTAATCTCTAACTGTTAGATTGGTGTCCATATTATTTTTTCGCATTACTGTATATACAAAATACATACATTAAATTTGCTTTCTGTAAATAAAGCTGTAAATCGTTTTGGAATTGATTTTCTTCAGCGGATCACGAGTAAATGTTTTCATCAAAAAAATAGAAAATACTTTTGTTTTAAAACAAAATGTACAATTTTAACGTTTCAGGGTTATTATTATTATTCAACACATGAGTGTTGTTACAGTGTTTGAGTTGGTTTTTTTGTTTGTGTTTTTTTTTTGTTGTTTTCCTTTTGTAGTTTTTTGTTAAAAAATATAAAAACGTTTAAATTGTAACATCATAATCGTTATAATAGTAACAAGCATCGGCATAAATGTCACTCATAAACTAGAAATCATCCTCTCGCACGCTTACATATACTAACAGACTTACATTCATCCTGACAGTTACCAATATGCCATACACTTGTAATGCTGTAACCTTATGACAATTTTTTCCAACATTTCATCCATACATTCAAATCCTATGGCATCTATGGTATAGGCTAACTGTATGTGATATGCTACATACATGCATACACTCATTTATACGTTGCTTATAAATGTGTTGTTACATTGAAGGTTATTTTACACAACAGTTGTGAGAAGGATAGTATCAGTCTTGTTAAATGGTTATTCCTGAATGTCGATGAATTTTTATGAACAAAATATAAGATTGTGTTTGCTGTAACACACTCTTTTTTGCTTTTTAGGCCACTTGAGTTTTTTTTTATGTTTATTATTTTTATTCTCCCGACATTAGCAATGTAACTTAAGAGTGATAGAATACAGACTTTATTATGCCATAGAAAAAAAGAACAAATTAAAAAAAATAGCTTTAAGAACGATTGTTGACATTGTTAATGTTATTTAAGTTTGATTTGCAACAAATAAAAATAATTTTACTTACCAGACTGAAATATCAAAAAGCACTAGTTTGCTGAGGTGTGATGCCGTTATAGAAATAGATTTATCAGAAGATTTATGCCTTTGAAATTGCGTTAAAATCATGTTTCATTTTATTTCAGTAAGAATTAAAAAATATTTTACTTACTTATGGTGTTTTCTTTTCTACAAAGAAAATGTCACCCTCTTACAAGGTGCATTAAAAAAATTTTTGACCAACCCTGTTGTAATGTCATTTTTTATTTGAGAAGAACATAACACAAATATTAAAAAAGGGTATACCCTGTGTTTACCACTTATTAAGAAAATGAATGAAGAAATGCCAATTTGTTCAAAGGTGTTGCCAGATCGCTAATTTTTCGACTTAATTTTTTGCACGCTTTTTTTTTATAACAAAAAAAAAAAAAATATTTTAACGCTGTTCTAACATTGAATGCAATTTTTTATATTGCTGACCATGTAGCTTTAATAATGTAATATTTCCTTAAGATTACTCCACAAAACAATGAAAAAATTAACTTCAAATTGGATAACAATACCAGGCAACTTTTTTTAAATTTCATCTGGTAGCCCTATAAATAAACAAAAGTCATCTGCTTTACAGGGCATTATCAGCACTCTCGATTTATACAGGGCATAAAATGCAATGCCTTCCACCATTGGCAAGTGCGAATTATTTAGAATAAAACATACCACCCTTTTAGAGGGCGAAACATTTTTAAGAAACGAACGCAAAATTGCATTTTGCACATTTTTTGGTAGAAAAGAAAACACCATTACTTTTACTTATTTTTTTCTATTCCCTTTAAAATATAAATTGAGGTTTATCAATAAATTAACAACTCAACTTGTAAGGGAGTAAAACTACTCTTTAAAAGGAGTGGGTTGTTATTGTTTATTAAAAGGTTGGCTGGGATAAGCCAAGATTAATGCCAGTATCCGCCCTTAAAATTTTTTTAGAGATACATTCACTCAAACCATTGTCTTAAGCCCTAGTTATGCTACCGTAACGGAATGTAACAGTAACGTAATGTAACGTGTGTGGAACGTAAAAATGTAGGTGTAATTATAGATCGTAAAAACGTGTCATGTGTTTTTATGTAAACAAAACGAAAAAGAAATAAAGAAAAACAAATAAAGAAATAAAAATTGCAAAAACTAAAAGGCAAAAATTCAGATATATATTATTGGATATATTATTGTTTTTTATACAAATTTAATATTAATTTCAGATTTTAAAAACTTTGTTTTCACTCTTTTATCACTTTCATTATGGCGCCTTTTGTTTTGTTTTAATTCAGCTATTAACCAGTGTTATCACTACAGACTTTTTAGGTTCAATTTAACGATTTTTTATTTATTTAAAGGTACTTAATAAAAATTTCACTTTTACACAAACACACTCAATTTAGTTTGTGTTTGTTTGTTGAGGAAAACACAAACACAATATTTAGTGTTTTGTTTATATTTTGTACATAAATAGACGAGCAAGTGAAATTGTTTATCCTACAGAAACAGGTAAGGTATATCGGATACCAAATTTGTACGAATGTTAAAACAGTTTTATCTTCTCTAATAAAAGTTAAATGCAAATTAAATAAAAAGTTTAATTAGTTAAAAATCGATAACTATATTTTTCTAATTTAAAATAAACATAAATACCACCTACATAATTTAATAGTAAAATAGTGTTTATTTTTATTTTAAATTATAAAAGTTAATAATGAAATTGGTCATTACAACCCTTCAGTCAGGATTTCGACCTAGCCTCTCACACCACTTATGTTGTGTGCGTTAATTTTATACATGAATGGCGGGACCTATAGTTTAAAGTCGACTTCGAACGACAGATTTTTGAGAAGCTCTTCATGTCAATTTTCTTTACTCTCAAAGTTTTTGCAAGAAATCTGCTGAGAGGCAGTCGCCGAAGAAATATTTTTTTTCATATTTCGTTTTGATGCCTGACCTGGGATACGAACCCAGGCTTTACGTCTAATAAGCCAACACACTACCTACTAGACTAATTTAAATAAAACCTGTCCCAATGTCTAATGACTTATGTTTGCTTATTTTGCGATAATGCTAAATATTAAAACAAATGTGTTGAATTGTAGTCGTAAATAAAATTTCAATAAGCAAATGAATCAAATATCAGAATAATTTAAATTATAGTTTTGTTGTACGTAAGCAAGTTAGGTAAGTAAGTTGCGTGAATTAAACACTGGGATAGTTGATAGTTAAGTAACATATGGCTAATTCACACGACTTTGTATCGTGTATGTTGTATTAAATACACTTGGTTGTATGTGAACGCTCAATGCTATGCTGTATTGTGTATTTCGTATTCCAAATGTATTTTTTTGGCATTCAAACAATTTGATAGCACGAAACCAACACAACTTTTTAAAAACATATGAAAACATATACACATTTTTTTCATTTACACAATTTGATTGCATGAAATCAATAAAACTTTTAAAAACATGAAAAATTTCGAATTTTTACATGAAAATTATCAACAACAAGCATACACTTTCGTATAGTCGTCCAACAATACACTCGATACAACGATACAACGGCTTGTGTGAATTGACCAATATTCTATACGAATGTCTTTAAATGTGTCTCGTTTTGGTGTTAAAGTGTTTCAAGAAATTATACCATTTGGATTTTGTAATATTTTAAGAATGTTCTTATTTTAAGCGGCTGTGTTCGTTAAATTCTGAACATAAATACTTAAAAATAAAATGTAATAAATTTAAGGTGCTATAAACGTCATCAGATATATAAAATTTATTGTACCAGCCATTGTGATGTGGAATAAAATTAGCAAAATATTAAGAAATAAAATTTTAAGAAACGTTTTATGAATTAATAAAGTCCAATTATATTTTAAAATAAAATGGTTAAGTATTTACCTCTTGTAATTCTTATAAGTTTAATGCGTATAAAGATGGCTACAATTTTGTGATGTAAGACTTGAGATAAGAAATTTTTTAGGACGTATATTTAAAACGGATATTAACCCTTTGCACCCGATTTATTTGGTCAATTCACACAAGCCGTTGTATCGTTGTATTGAGTGTATTGTTGGACAAATATACAACAGTGAGCCAATTCACATTAGAACATTTGTGCTGGCGTAAAATGACAGTTTATAGGCAAGAGGGGTGAAGAGAATGATTTTTCGGTGGCGTAAAGTTTCCACCAGCTACAACCCCGCATCACCAGCACAAAACTAATACATGCACATTTTTAAAACATCAAATGAATGCAAAAAGCACTAATACATACAAAGCTGCGTATACGTATACATTGCTGCCAAACTAATATTCATCTCGTGTGAATTGAAGAGAACAAAAATTGTGCGACTAAAAAATGTGCTAATGTGAATTGGCTCAGTGTATGCTTGTTGTTGATTTGATTTCGTGCTATCAAATTGTGTGAATGAACAAAATGTGTATTTTTATGTATGTATGTATGTATGTGTATTTTTTAAAAACTTGTGTTGGTTTCGTGCTATCAAATTGTTTGAATGCCAAAAATTATGAAGAAGAATAAAAATTCAAAAAATTCAAAGTGACAATAGAAATTTTATTAAATCAAAAATAAAAATTGAAAATTATAATGCAACATATCAAAATGATATTGTTCGTACAAATAATTAATTGTTTTGTTACTTGACAATCAATTCACGAATACTGGCGTTCTTCTTCTTATCGCTTTTTGACATTTGGAATACGAAATACACAATATAGCATAGCACAGGTATACAGATACGTCACGGTTTTGACGTTTAACCCTCACTTAGAAAGGGACAGCAAATATTACCAAAAAAAGTATTTCTGTCCCTCTCTGACTGCCTGTCTGTTTTGTTTATGTTTTTTTTAGATTTCGGGGTGGATTTTTATTATTCTATTTTGGTAGAAGTTTTTGGTATTTTTGTAGAATATTAGAATAATTTTGAAAGGAGATGAACCGTTTTATTAGGGAAACGTAATTCGGAATTAATGTATTTTTTATGACAGCTTTCATCGGTCGTCACTGACTTAGTATTTAACCAATTTAAAGGTATATTCACAAATTCCTGAAACAAAAAGTTTTGAGTATATATTTTGTTATATTTTTATTTTTACTTACCTTTTGCACACGGAACTTTTTCAGTGTGAAGGGAAATTGCTAAGAATTCGATTTATAATGAAAAAATTACCGAATTTTAACTTTTTCATTCAAGAAATTAATATATACTAGTAATATACACAAAGTTCTAAAAGAACAAATTTTTATAAGCAATATGTCTTATTTCATCTTGATGTATTTAACTGCTTACTTACGTTTTGCACAAGAATCTATATTCATTCTGACCAAAAACCAGTTACATTTCGATTAATATTTAAATATTTATGAACTTTAAAGATTTTCATTGAAGAAATTAAAAAATATTCCAAATTTGCCCTTTTTTAACACAAAATAAATGTTTATTTACATTTAATTTTTTCACTTTATCCGCCAGTTTTCATTCTGTATATGTGTTGCTTCTAACACATTTGCTTTGCAAAAACTTTTAACATTTTTTTTTCTCCCTCTACGAGGAGGGTTAAAACTGCTGATTTAAGCGTTTTTCAAACGTCATAATTGTCGCCACTGGTTACACTGTGTAGCATAGCATTGAGCGTTCACAAACAACCAAGTGTATTCAATACAACATACACGATACAAAGTCATGTGAATTGGCCAATTATGGTAGTAAATTTAATAAAAAAAAATTTAAGACATCAAACAAAAGAGTTTGTAATAAAATTTATTTCGATTTTTGCTAGTACTTTCTACGAAATATTACCGTGTTCAGACTGCAAGATCAAAGCGCCCACTATCTGCTATATACTGAGCTAAACATACTTAGAAAAAGAATTTACAATGCGTCCATAACTTATGGTACAATATTATCGTAAATATAATAAAGCAAAAATACTAAAAAATATACAGCTCTAACTACAACAGGAACTTTAGTTGAAATACGAGAAAGGGAAAGGAAAGAAATATTTGGTTGAATTAAAATACGACACTGTCGTCTTATTAATGAAATTGTGATAAAAAAAAATTTAAGAAAATTATAGTCCAGAGAGTAATTTGGTTTCATTTCTTCTTCTAACTAACCATCTAACCATCATTAATTTATCAGCTCCCATAAAATTCTTTCAGATTATTTATTCACCTTAAATTCTCTTTAAGACATACTCATCTGTTATGAGCATTTTGAGATGTTGTTCTTGTAGAAAACGTGCATTGGATTTAAAGTTTTGTTTGTTGAAAATATTTGCTAATAAATTTTACGATTATGGCTTGTTGGAATTGCTAATAACAGCATCTACGGTGCACTTTAATAAAACTCAGGAAGGTATTGCTGAAGTTGTTAATTTACTTTTGAATATTTAATGTTAAAAATGTTGTTATGTGTTTCGGGTATTTTTTCTTAAGTGGATATGCAATGGTTGATAGCTGAGAATATTATATTGTATTATCATTGCATATCAGTATGGTTCGGCAAGTCACCATAACTTGGGTATACATGCGGAGACTTTGATAGCCATGTTCGGTAGAGGTTGTTAATCGGTTGAACGGAAGAGAAGAGAACATTGTCCACTTCCATTGCTACCTATCGGTTCTGGTTAGACTTAGGCTTGTCTCATTTGGCTCACTCTTTTTTCATAGTCAACAAAGAAGCCACTCTTCCATATCTTGCTCCGATTACTGGATGAAAGGTATCACACCACTATCTCAGTCTAATAAAAATTCACAAATTATTTACCATATATATAGACGAACATACATCCATTCATATCTACATGCTAATACAGAGACATATTTGAGGTGTAACAGTAATTTAGAAATCCGCCAAGGACATATTCATTAGAAATAAATTGCTTAACGTCACATAAGTTCAGTTGTTGGTTGTCTATTTGAATTTCGTAATGAGTTCAACACATATAACTTCCTTTTTTTTGATTATTTAATACAACTCGAAAAGACATGCTTGTGAGAATGTTATTTTGGTGTGTTCTATTTAATTACGATTGCAAATAAAATGTGTGGGTTGTTACACATTTGTGTGCACATTTAAACGTTGTTGTAAGAAGCCATTACAAAATTTACCAAAAAGCTCCATAAATAAGAAATATGTCGTAAAATAATGTCTGCTTATAAGGACTTGAAGTCGCCAACAAAACGAAAATTTCTGACTTGGTGTTTGAACCGTAGAATCACTTCTAATAAACTAACACACTACCTAATAGACTACGGCGACTTAATTTGAACCAACCATTGATCGAAAAATGATCAGAATGGGTCACAAGCCACGGTAAGGTAATTTTGCAATATAACCATGCACCTACACACAAATCAAAACTGATTCAGGATACAATCAAAGTATTAGATTGAGAGCTTCTACCCCACCCGTCAAACCTGGGTCCTTCCGACTACTATTTGTTTTAATCGATGTAACACGCATTGACGACATTAGCAAGTCGATTCACTACGAGGAATTCAAAAATTGGGTGACTAATTGGTTTACTTCACCAGACAAACAGGTTTATTGGCGTGGAATCTATATATTACCTGAAAAACTGAAGCAATATGTGCTAGCAACGGCCAATACATTGATTGAATTGTTTTTTACTTTTCCATTCAAAATTAGTCTTTTATTTTTACAAAAAATCACTTATTTTATACCAGTGTACCTGGTAAGGCTTTTAAGCAAATAAATTTTAAAGGTTATGACTGGAATGATGGAATAAAAATTGTTGTTAAATTTAAATGTAAAATCTGCTAAAATTAACGTCGTGTAATTAATTACTATTATTGTATTAATTAATTACTAACTATTTACTATTATTAATGTATTTACTATTATTGTTTACGCAATATTTGTTTAAAAGTCTAATATTTATATTAATAATTAATATCGAACCCACAACCCTTACGCTTATATTCTAGGATATTACCCACTAGATTACCAGGGCACCCTTTACAACCATTTATTTCACAAATAATTCGGTTTGACCGTACTATATGTTATCCTGAAGCCTATGTAAGTACTTCTCTGGTCGATAACCATCTAAGAAATTTAATAAAAAGGTTTATAAATATTGCCTTGAAAATAGCTGAGTTGTTTGGACCATGGCAATGATAGCATATCTTACTGTTAGACTTAAGCTTGAGGCAATTGTTACATTAGTGAGATCCAAATCAACGCGAGATTCATCAGGGGACATCGTGATCTGACAAACCGAATGGATAATAGTTTCTTCTTTAACTGCCTCCTAGACTGTACCAGTAAAATCTATGATTTTGGGAAACAAAATTTAAAATATTCATTCAATTCATTCCAAAACCTAAATATATCGTTGTTTATAATGATCTTATTGATGTGTAAAACATCATCAAATGATTTTGTGTTATAATAGAAATACATTCAATATTTTTTTATTGCCAAGAATAGGAAAAAAGAGAAATGATTTTAGAAAATAAGGAAAGAAATAATACAAAATAAAAACAAAGTTAAAATTTAGCATTAAATATGGTATGAATATAAATAGAAAAGAGTTGGGCATCAACTAGTATTCTTAATAATAATAAGGAAAAGAAGATACACAATACGTTTTATAAATTATGGCATAACTCTCACAATGGCGGTTAGTTATTGTGAAGGAAAAAGTCTAGAAAGTATTACAAAAATATCCCTTCTGTGAAAAAAAGTTAACAAAACCATAAAAGATGCTAAATTATAAAAATTTAAAAATAATACTACATGCACAAATCAAAATAAAAATGTATGCAAATAAAATTAACAGAAAATCAATCGAATTAAATTATTGTTAAAAAGAATTACTTGTACAGAATATTTTGTATTAACCCATTTACATTCGCTGTGCCAATTTGGGAACACTTAGTTATTTAAGGTGTATTATTTGGAATATTAGGTATTGCTCAATTTTCACAGGGAAATTGTATTGGAGACATTTTGTTTATTTGGTCTTTTAATTGAAATTTGCATACGAATAAAACAATGTCCAAGCCATACAAGAGCAAACAATTTCAAACATATAAAAATTCGGTTATTTTACTGTTAGTATAAAATATCAGCTGAACAAACATAAAAGCAGAGTTTAAGCTTGCGTTTAGATAACTATGTCTGAAAACAACAGATGTATGTTTAAATACAATTCCATACAAATATTCAGAAATAGTTACATATTCGTACTCATACTTTAATTATATCGTTAGCTTCATGGAGAAAGGCCCTAACTCAGTTTTTTTCGAAATTGATTTTTTAAAGTAATTTTAATACACATTCATTTACGGAAATATATCTTGACACACAAATTTATGGCAATAGCGTGAAAAACAACGGTTTCTAAAGCAATTCTATACTGTGAGGATGAATAAATCTACTTTAAACTTTTGGTTTCGCCACTTGTGGATAAAATTAATAAGCACAAGAAGGGTGGGTGGGAAATTTAGCACTAATCCGGACTAAAGGCTTGAAATGACTGTAGGTTTTTGTGTCTCTACATAGTAAGAATATTGTCTTCGTTTTTAGCTAATCAACTGCACTCATTGAATCACAATGTGTTACTCCGACTACACAAAGATTACTAAGCCTGGTTGACGTAATAAAGTCTTTGTACTTCTCTCCATGAGTTTAAATAACCCGATAATAGCATACAGTGAGTGTAACCCTTCAGTCAGGATTACAACGTAGCTTCTGTCATCCCTTATTTTGTGTGTGTTAAATTTATCCATATAAGTTCTATAAGTGTATTAAATTGAATTTCAATTACGATTTAAGTTTCAGGAAGAAAAACTGGTGATGACACTATAAATATGGTGAGAGTTTAGGCCACGATCCTTCAGGGTTAATATATTTCAAAACAAATATAAGCCACACAAATAAACTTCTGTCACATAAAGCTATGGCTATTACTGAACGTTCCATTCTACGATGCCTTATAAAGAAAAATTGCTATTTACAAAAGAGGAGTGGGAGCTTCTCTCAGTAGATGCCATAATTTTTATTATACTTATCCATATGAAATGTGAACGGAATTTGCATTAACGTACAAATTTGAGATTTTTTTGTGAACTACTATTTGATTTTTAGCTTGTTTAAATGAAGAAATTCGTAATAGTATATTCATTTATTTTCAACGTTAAGACAAAAAAGCTTAACATTCATGAACAGAAAATCGACTCCAAAGGCTATATCTAACTTTATAGGGTAAAATATGAAAAAATAAACACCAAATTTCCGTTCAGATTTCATTGAAAAGTGCATAAAAAAATATGTGCATATATTGATAGATATAGTCTCTGTAATATTCTTACCTTTCCTTCCCTGAGAAGTTAGAATTTTATAAGTTATGGCATTTCTACATGAGACCAACGATATTTATGTTTGTGTATTTATATACATTTGCTCCATGAGCAATATTCAGATGTACTTTAAAATATACATGAATGAGTGCAACGCAAGTCTTATTTACTCTTCCTTATACGTATTGTATCGGTTTACGTATGTGAATGTATAACATCATGTTTTTTTTTTTAATATGTGTTCACATGCATGGATTTTTGCAATCATTGTGTTGAATGCCCACAAAGTGTTTTAGTATTTATACATATGTGTGAGGGAATAAGTATATAAAAAGTGTATAGTAAACATACATATCTCCTGGTTTTATGTTCTCCACTTTACCTCGTGTATAATTTATAATTTTTTATAAAAAATTTAAAAATTATTTTTAATAGTTAAATGAAAAAAAATTGTAAAAAAATTGGTAAAAAAAAACAAAGGCCTCTATACTTGGCCCATTTTTGTATTCGATTTATGCTAATGACCTACAGTTGGGGAAAAAAAACATTGCCAAACACATATATATGCTGATGCACCCAACTGCATCTGTTTGATAAACCAGAACTTGGTTCACTTTTTTATTTATGGACATCTGCAAATGGTCTAAGTATAAACCCCAACAAATCAATGGTGTTGCTGATAGGAGCACGGAACAATATGATGGAAAAACTTTTGCGATGCTTCTAAAACTTTGGATGTCACAGTATTTTACACCAACTAATATGCAAATGCTATTAGCGAAGACATATTTATTACCAACTCTTATGTACGGATGCTAGCTGTGATGCAGTTAGTAGACGAAGACTTAACGTAACTTACAATGCCTTAATTCGAAATATTTTTGGCGTTATGAGAAATAGGAGCATATCGCATTTTTCTAGACTAATTTAATGAATTGCCAGAGGCTACTGTTTCTACACAAATTAATTTATAATCGACAGCCATCTTAACTATATGAAAGATATTTTAGATCGAATAGGGGAAACAGGATAAACTCTATAAAATATAACAAGGCCTTCTATCAACAACACTTTTTAAAACACTCCATTCGTCTCTGGAGCCAACTTCCCCCTCAAATACAAATGATCTGTAATGCAAACCATTTCAAAACTGCCATTTTTAAGCACTTGTCTTAGTTAATCTTTTTTTAATTTTGAAAATGTTTTTTTCCCTTAGTTTTATTATAAATGTGATATTCTTTTTTAATTTTATTGTGATTAGTATGTAATTTTTTTGTGCTTAATTTAAACTTAAATTATTCTTTTTGTTAAATTTGGTTAATTAGTTAAAATAAATGAATCAAAAATTAATATCTTATCAATACTATAATATAATGTAATAAATAAATAAATAAATAAATTGTATAAAATAAATTGTATTAACCTCAAACTTTTAAGAGTATCCTTATAATATCTCCTCTAAACAAATTATGATGCTGCTCAGTACTGACAAATACAATATGCTGCCTAGCACCTCACATGTACCTACGTGTTTTCTATATTAATGCTTTATAAATTTCCAATACTGTGTTTCACTGATTCCTTCTTATAATCACAAAATCTAAATATTGAATTCGAAACCATTTCCATTCTGAACCAGTATAGTTTGGGTGTATTGAGTGAAATTAAACTAAAATTCTGCATAATAAGGAAAACTAAATCGTACGACCTAAACAATATTAATATGACTTCAACGGATTATTTCTAAGGCAAAATATAACTTTTTGTTAAAACAAACTATGGATTATTTTTAATCAAACATTTTTTCAAAAAACATCATCATTATTAGATTTTCAACAAATAATTGCTTTTTGCCACCAGCATATGGTGGTGAATATACTTATGTTTATACACACATATACATATATGCATTTATCAACATGTAGTCGTAATATTTCTGTAGAAATATAGACCTTTCTTTTTATGATTTGACATGGTAAATTGAATTGCTTTTATAAAACAAATGTTAAATTATTTTGAAAAAAAATTTTTTTAATAAAAATAATTCAAGGAAAATATTTTTTAATCTAAAAAGACTGTAGAAAAATTATGCAGTAATTTCATGCAAAATTGGGAATTATTTCAATGTCATACTTTTCAGGAAATATTCAATTAAATTAATTATAAGATTTATTTAATATAATAATTGATTAAATATCCTCTATTCCTCTACCATTTAGTATTTAAGAGTATTGTGCTGATTGTATCAAATTAGTCTTACAAAGTAATTGTTAATTAGCAGTCTTTGAAGGATTTGATTAATAATGCCTAAAGTAATCTAAAAATCACACATAATTTGAAATATTTTTTCGATTATTTAATATTAAGAAATAATTTAATTTTATAGATATTTTCCCCATATACAAGATCATTCTCTCTTGTGGTGAACCTCTTTCACTACTTTTATACACTTTTGTACTGTTGAATTTATTTTTTTAAATAAAAATGTTTATATGTACTATATATCATAATTTTCCCTCCCCCCTATTTGAATTAAATAAAATAATTTTGTTTTTTAATATAAATTAATTTTATTTCTTTTTTTTTACAAATTTATTAAAAAAAAATTCCGAAATACTAGCTCACTTCATATTTCTTTCTTTTGTAACATCATAACCGTTATAACAACATCACAATATAACTCACTTTTATTCGAAGATCTATACATGTATAGAAACTAGACAATTATTTTACTTTGCATTGTAATACTATGAGAATTTTTATTACAAACACAAACATATACAATTCCAAAACAACAATCAATGTGTCACAAGGGTATGATTATAACGCATACATTCTCATGTTTACGTTTACGGTTTGAATTTGTTTCTGTATTTACGATTATTTGGCACAACATGTATGTGAGAATATTAGTACTAGGATGGCTTATTTTGTCGGTGTATGAGATCGTTCATAAATTTGTACATAATCATGAGTGTGGGTTAGTTGTGTTATAGTCTTTTCACTTTTTAACATTGTGCTGCTGCTGTTGTTGCAGTAGATGCTCTTCTGTTATTTGTTTTGCTTTTATAAATTCAACACCATCGGCTATATGACTTTGGGGTAATAGTATATGACATTAAAGAAGGGAAATAATAAAAAGAATTATTCTAGGAATTGTCAACGAAGGATACTCAGTTTTAAATTAAGGAGAAATTTTATGAAGTTTTTAGACTTTAGAGAGCAGTTTAATAAATAACAGGTTTTTTTCTTCCCTGAATACTATAATGCTGGTAGATGTCTGAATTGAAAATTTCAAATGGAATCAAAATGATGAGAAATGTGGTTCGAACATAATATATTGACTTATTGGCGTTCTTTACATCTACACTGAAAAGGTTGAGCGTTTCTTCTCTTATCAATTGCCTAATTTTAGTAACATATAACACCCAATTAGCAACAATAATTTACTCAATATATTGAGTTATTGGGAGAAAATAAAATATGGGACTGCTAAAACCAATATGGTGTTAGGGTATTTAAATTTTGGAGAACTGCCTTTCAAACACATTAAAAAATTTTTAAATTTTACCGCCCAATTAAAATTTAATGAAGTAATCTTCAAGCGTTCACAAGTTTTTCTGTGTCCTCTGTAATAGAGCTCAGTCCTTACTCACGATTCCTCAAAAAAGTATCGATGTACACTCGAAGCTCGTCTATCAATTCAATTAAGAACGGCATAGAATTCGTTTTTTACTGCTGAAATACTTAAGTCCCTAATAAATAAGTCCTGTGTTGATAAGATAGACCCGCACGATTCAAGAGAAGTTCTTGTTATCAACAGATGAAAAGATGAGACTGGTTAAAGTGCAAGAATACAACTTAAACATGATCAAGAAAATCATAGCCCACGTCTACACAATCGCATTGCTAGATCAGACAAATCGTGTATTGACTACATTAACAGCTTGAGAGTCATTTGATTTCATAAGAGTTTTATCTATTTTACACAATCTGATAGCGAAAACATAAGCTTGCAAAAGAGTTTCGGAAATATAATTAATTTTAAAGCAGCTATTACGACGAGGTAATGGTCTAAAGGTTTATTTTGCAAGGACTTACCTACCTATACTTATGGAGGGCAATTCGCTCACTAGCAGAATTTCCCATGTTAGAAAGAGAGTTTAAGAACGGTAGAACGGACTTTTTCCAGAGGCCTAGGTAAAAATATTAATATTAAAAACAAAATAAAAGAAATAAACAAAGGGGTAGAGTTCCCGATCGAACTCATGCATTCAAAAAAAGCGAAGTCGCCGTAGTCTAATAGGTAGTGTGTTGGCTTATTAGACGTGAGCACATGATTCAAACCCAAGGTCAGACATCTCCAACGAAAACGAAATATGAAAAATATTTCCTCGGCGGTTTCCTCTTAGCAGATTTCTGGCAAAAACTCTGAAAGTGAATAAAATTGCCATGAAAAGTTTCCCAAAAATTTGTCGTTTGGATTTGACTTTAAACTATAGGTCTCGACACTCATGTATAAAATTAACACATACACCGTAAGTGGTTTGATGAACTAAGTCGTAATCCTGTCTGAAGGGTAGTAACGACCAATTATGTATGTAAAAAAAAGCTAGCCAAGTAGCAGAAGCCCCTATGGGAAATCCCACAAAAATAAAATTGAAGGCGTAGCTCTAGTTGGAATAGCTTTAACTATAACGGAGAACTAATAACCAAAACTGGATGATGGTTTCACAGCATTGATACCCATGCATGTAGACCAAAGGTGCATTGAAGATAAAGGTAATGTTTATGTCTGACGATCCACACTTCCCATTCCTGTTGACATAAACGGGATAGCGATGGAAAGATACCAACAGTGGGCGCTATATATTATATTATATATATTTAAGCTTTCTGTAATTATCATGCAATGTATTTTAATGTGAGAAGCTAGGTTGTAATCCTGACTGAAGGGTTGTAATGACCAATTATGTATGTATGTATGTATTTTAATGTAATATTAGGCCCTTAGTCTTTATAACTTGTGTGTTTTCCATTCGTTTTGTAACCAGCATAAGTTAATAGTGATCAATTAAAAGAAACTAAAATTTATTGTGTTAAACAAAAAGTTGATGTTTTATTTAAAACAAAAATAAGATTGAACCAAAAAATAAAATATTATAAATTTTTTTTATGGAAAAATTATACAAACAAATTTTGTCTCTTCACAATATAATGCACTTTCAGACTGTTGTTAATTTGGCAATTAAGAATGACCAAACGTGAAAAAATAAGAAAATAATAAAATAATACCCCATCAAAACTCATAACATATAAGTTTGAGCAAAATGTTTATGTACATCGTTTTAAACGGAAATCTCTTCCCTTTATAAAAAAACCTTAGATTTTTAAAATAGGTTCAAACATATTTGGATAATCAAAATTTTGTGCGAAACGATCAAAAAAACCGTTTTTGTCAAATAAAACAAGTTTGGAGGGTTCGAGAAAAAAAAAATTTTTTGAGTTCTACTCAACCTGGTGAATAACATCGACTACGTAGTTACTCAGTTGTATTTTCACTGTCGTACCGTGTTATTACTTAATTTATGATTTTTTTTTTTGGCAAAAAATCGAAAAATTAAACTCTTTTGACAGCTGGTATCAACAAAACAATGGCACTTGACACACACTGCGCCGAACAATGTTTCTATTGACAGCATTTGGTAAGAAAGGAATCTAGCATTTTGATGCTCTCAATTAGAGACTAAAATCATATAATAATACTCTACTAGTATATTTTTTGTAGGAATAAGTGAACACTCCCAGGTACAAGAACGAGACAGCCATAAATTCTGTCCTAGTGGACAACATTATAGCTACCATTGGTGAGATAGATAGTGACACAAAAGCAAGCCAAATTGGATATCAACATTTTTAAATTTACATGAAATAAATTTAATAAGTCATCGTATTCTAGTAGACAGTGCTTGGATCAACCCCTGGCTCAGACAATTGGAACACACTGAAATATTATAAAACATTTCTTTCGGCAACTTGCTCTCATCAGTCTTCTGGCAAAAACTCTGAGAGTGAAATAAAATTGCCATGAAAATTATTAAATATTTAAATTTATACATATTTGTTCACGCTGTTTTTAATTTAGATATAAGTTTAGTTTAAGTGTATAAACCACCCCTGTGTTCATATAAATAATAATGTGAATTGTAAAGAATATAAATGAAAACAGATCCCTACTCGATCCACCCCCGAAGCTAAATGTACGTTTTATGTACAAAATAAATAATATTTGATTATTTGAAATTAATTATCTGTATTTTTATTTACCACAAAATATTTTATTTTATTTCCCCTTTCACCCCCACAATATTTATTTTCAACATGCTGTCCTTACCCACTGCTTTCATATTAAAAACTTGGATAGCAAACTCTTTAATATGGTCGCCCAGACAAAAATGATTTGCTTCCTTATGGTGATGCAACAGCAGCAGTACAATATTTTATTTAAAATTTTCAGTAATTGAGGTTAACTTTTATTAGCACCCAGCAGTGAAAATATTTTATATTAATTCTAAATAAATGACTACAAGTTGTAAACAACATATGGGCAATTCACACGACTTTGTATCGTGTATGTTGTATTGAATACATTTGGTTGCTTGTGAACGCTCAATGCTATGCTGTATTGTGTATTTCGTATTCCAAATGTAGTTTTTGGCATTCAAACAATTTGATAGCACGAAACCAACACAACATATGAAAAAAAAATGTGAATAAGTGTATCGGATTTTTACATGAAAATTATCAACAACAAGCATACACTGTTGTATATTCGTCCAACAATACACTCAATACAACGATACAACGGCTTGTGTGAATTGACTAATAGTCTTTCCTTGTTTTTTAACATTTTAAGTGTTGATTATTTGATGTCGACTCACTAAGTCAATAAACAGTGTAGAAGAAAGAAAATATTTAACAAAAAATTTAATTTATTTATTTTATTGTAAATAAGGAGAGAAGTTTTTTTAAAGCTGGCTACTTTGCTGTTACTTTTATATATTTATGCTATAACTTATATACATATGTTCCGTTTGGAAAGTACCCCGGTGAATATAGAGCTAAGTTTTAAAAGTGGTGTTATGGGTTCGATTTCTAGCAGAGTCTATTGTTACTATTCAAAAAAAAAAAAAAAAATTCTTCTGATTATTTGAGGAAATCGTCAATCATTTCACACAATTGCTCGAGTAAAACAAGGATAGCTCATATTACCTTAGCAATTCACCATCGTGCTGAATGCTATCATGAGCGAAGTCTATTCTGAGAGAAGAGGAATAATATGGAATCGCTCATGAGGATTTGGATTATGCGGATAATATTTGTCTACTCTCGCACAAAATCTCCAAAATGCAAACAAAACTGTTCAGAAAGAACAGTGCGCAATGTTTTACTTGAGATAAATATTAAGAAAACAAAAGCGAAGAGAATTAACAACGTAAGCATCAATAACATCATGCTACAAGGCCAACCAGTCGAATAAGTGGATAGTTTTTGCTATTTAGACAGTATTGTGACAACAAATGGCGTCGCAGAAACAGACGTAATCAACAAGCTCAATAGAGCGAGAGCGGCTTTCGGACAACTGCAGCCAATATTTAGCAGCTCACAAATATCCAGACGAATGAAGCAACGTATATGTAAAATCAACGTTATTGTACGGAAGTGAATCCTGGTTAGTATCGAACACCATCACGCAAAAACTTCAATCATGTGCAAAATATTCTGAGGAGCCCATAATAACTCAGATAAAAATGGAGATGGATCGGCCATACTATCAGAAAAAATCCTGATAGTATAACAAGAATGGCACTTGAGTGGAATCCTCAAGGCTTAAGAAGCCGTGGTTGGATAAAGAACACCAGGAGACGTTTGAAATTGAAATTATTGTATGACAATACTTTACATACTTTAAATTTCCTTTAAAAAATTTGGTTTCAATTTACTTGAAAAAATATATTCCTTTGTATGCACTTGCTTTGTTACAACTTTCTTTCCAGATGATCCTATTCACTAGCTCCCCCATTCGTGGGATTAAACGTTTCTAGATTTCTTTTCATCGGGATATGTCCCATCCAGAAGACGTAACCAAATGGAGCAACGTATTCTCAGATAATTGATTCCAGAGAGAAAACCTACAATCCGCCAATGTTCTCCTTTCGTGATTTGTAAAGCTCTACTACTAATCTGGCGTAGTGCACATCTCGAGACAGTCGACGACCTGATTCTCTGCCAAGTTAATGCTACAATAGGACTCTTGACTTCATTTCCTTTACCAATTCCTTTGAAGTGATCACGAAAATTTTGTTCACCACACCGTGTTGTAGATGATAATCTTGTCGGCATTTCATCGAATTCGATCGAAGCCAGTACTGTCAATGAGACATATATAATTCTATCAGCTTGAAAGACACGTACAATTTGTTCTCAGGTGTAGGATTTCGATACAAGAATTTCCCGCTTAAAAGCACTATCCTGCAAGTATTTTTGAAGGTGGTTATCCGGGGAATACTGTATTAGATTTTTGCCCGGTTTAGGTTGTGAATATATGCAAATGAAAGGAAAATATATGATTATTTTTAAATGATTACTTATTTTAAAAGAATAAATATGTATTTTTGTAAATGTCTATAAAACTATTTGTATTGCAATACAGAAATTTTTGGAGGCGGTTTTTTAAGGAAAAAAATCAGATTTGCATTGTTACTAACATAAGACTTCACTTATGCTTAGTTTTCTTCATATATTAGGGGGTATGTTTTATTTCAAATTTTCCCGTTAAGTATTGATTACACCATTTACTTTTTAATGATAAAAAAAATCAAATAAATAAGGTAGAATATATTAAAGGAATGTTAAAATTAAATGAAGGAAATCAAAGTCATGTCACACATGACTTACATTTGACGTTTGAAAGGAAAATAAAGTAATTTCTAATATATGTTGAAAAACGAACGTTAAAAACTTTTAAGTTTAGGAAACAAGAAGTTAAAGCTACAAAATTAATTATTTATCTCTTCGTTATGTGGCAATAACCACTGATAGAAGAATTCAGTAATGTCGTCCGCCAATTGGACTACAAAGCGTAGAAAACTAATTTGCTTGACATGACTGAATTCATTAGGTAGAATGGAAGAAAGTGGGAGAAATTGTCTATTTAGATAAAGACACACATACACACATAATTGCCCATTACAACCCTTCAGTTAGGAATACGACCTAGCTTCTTACACCACCCCAAGTTGTGTATGTTAATCTTATACATGAGTGGCGTGACCAGCAATTTAAAGTCGACTCTGAACAACAGATTTTTTGAAAAACTTTTCATGTCAAGCCTTGCATGGCTTCCACAAAGCATTTTCATTTTATTCGCCAGGCTGCTGTTAGTTTTCCATCTTTTTATGTAAGATTGCACTGTCTTGGATATTGGAATGTCTCCAGGTGTTCTTTGGCCGGCCACGGCTTCTTGAGCCTTAACACTTATCCTGTACTTCAAAAATAAAACGCATACGACATTAGTGGGTCAAATTTGCCCAATACAAAATATTATAATATTTATTCAGTTTTTTTATTTTTTTTTACATTCATTACATACAATATTGGTATCAGAATGCTTTTTGCAAATAAATTTTTGACATTCGAAACATTTATTTGCATATTTGGTGCTGTTAGAACGATTTGGACAAAAGTAACAACTTCCCCTTTTTAGATTGCGGGACTTCAGCAGAATCCTTTTAAAAGGCTTTTTACGACTGTGTTAGCAGGACTACTTTGTAGCATGTTCGGTCTACGAGATATTTCTCCGCTTATAAGATCCATGCCTAAGGCTTCCAAGAATATCCAGTATACACCTGTAAGGACCATGCATAATTTGTTTCTACATCACACAACACCCAAACTTTTATACCATATTTTCCTGGTTTTGATGGTATGTATTGCTTGAATGGGCATACGTTACGAGCTGCTCATGCACTGTCACACTCGCCAGGATGAAATATATTTCGTAGATTCGGTTCCCAACGGTTCCAAAAATCTCTTATTGGAGTAATTTTGTCACGGAATCGACTTTCGCTCCTGTCTGACTTTTTATCAAACCGTATCACTCGAGATATATTTTGAAATCGGCGCAAACTCTTGGTGGTGAATAACGGTCTGCTTTACGGTCGTCCCATAGAGATTCTAGAGCTTCGCCATGAGATCTAAATACATCCGCTAACAAAAGTAGCCCGAAATATGCTTCAATTGTTCTTGCGTCTATAGCAATCCAATTATGTATTTCCAAATACAAATTGACCTAAATGAACCGATTGAATAACTTTTACTCTTATAAGTCATCTTGTAATTAGTCATATCAACAACTAATTTCATAATATCACTGGGCATAAATAACAGAAAAGAAGATTTTATGCTATCAACTCTTGAAATAGCATAACGCCTTGACCAGGAGTCAAATTTATTATGTCCTGTTTAGAAAATCTTCCAATTTTGTTTATTGTTGATGTTTCTGACCATAAATACTTCCCATTTTTAGACGGATACATTAAAACTTCATCCGTAGTTTGATCGAGAATTTCGGAAATGTCTATGCTAGCGCCGGACGAAGAGTTGGGGTCATAGTCAGATGCAAGTTCAGAAACGAGATCGTTTTCATCTTCACTTGATGTGTCCTGAAGGCTTTCATCGCCTGAATCTGATTGCATAAGAAAAGTTCCTATCTCTTCTGGTTCCATTGTCCCAAAATAAGTAAAGATTTTGTCACTTGTATTCAATTCCAGAACACATAAACGAATGAAATATTTACACAACTTATTCTCTTTTTTTTGGTTCGTTGCAGTTTGTAATACCGTTATAAAAAACAAAAACACTGGTGTGTTATTATCAAATAGCTGCGTTTTTACTTATTTTTTTGGTTTGTTGCTAGTTATGATGTTGTTAAGGCGCACAAAATTGTTACTAAGCTCGTATCACATGCGTAAATTGATTTTGTTGCATTGGGCAATTTTAACCCAAAAGTACCATTTGCGTAAGTTTTTTTACATACGCTTTATGAAACGATCTACAAAAATTATATTTTAAATTTTAATAGTATTCACTAAAATAATAATTGTACAAAAGTTTCAAAAAAATCCGCTGAGTATTTAAAGAATAAATGAGCAATAAAAACTGTTTGGGCAATTTTGACCCATTAATACAGGATAAGGGTTAAGGCTGCCATTCTTAGGGATTCTTTCTGATAGTATGGCCGATCCATGTCCATTTCCTACGTTTTATTTGTTCCTCGTTGGTACGACTCCTGAGGTCAATGTTGCTAATGTTATTAGCCAAGAATATGTTGCATATGATCACTTGTTGATAAAAACCTGTAGTTTTTGCGTGACGTTGTTCGTTTCACTCCCGCACAAAAAGATCCATTTTATACATACGTTGAATATTCTGTGCTTAGTTCGTCTGTCCGAATACGGCTCTTACCTTTTATTTAGGTCTGTTTTTGAGGCGCCCTTTAATGTCACTATACAGCCGAGATAGAAGGCTGTATAGTTACATGATTTTGTCGGTGCTTACGTTGTTAATTCTCATGGCCTGGGGTTTATTGATATTCATCTCAAGTCCAACATTGCGGGCTATTCTTTCTAAATCCTCTACCTTTGTTTGCATGTTGTAAACTTTGTGCGTGAGTAGACAAATATCATCCGCGTAATAAAAACCCTTGAAATGAAGTGAGAGACTTCATGTTATTCCTTGTCTCTCAAAACAGAATTGGCTCATGATATCATCCAGCAAAATGGTGAATAACTAAGGTTAGAGCGGCATTCTTATTTTACTCCAGCATTTCTGTGAAATAGTTAACTTATATTGCCGTTGTGAAGAGTTGAAAGTTCTGCTGCCTTGTACATAACCCTGATGATTGGCATTATCCTCTGCGGTACTACTCTTCTCAATGTTTTCAATATGCCAGTTCGTCTGGTGGTATCGAAGGATTTCTTGAAATCTACGAACAGTAAATTCAGAGGAGTACGCCATTCAATAGATATAATAGTAATAATAATAATAATAGATATAAAGTATAGAGTGAGGTATACACATTAAGGGCCATTATTACAACTTGCCATTAAACTTGAGTTTAGTTAAAGGTACCTTTAGCTAAAGGGAACTGTAAAGTTACCTTTAACTTATTTTCGTTATTACAACTTACAGATAAAATAAATGTAAGTTTGGCAACGACTGGCTTCGTTTTTTTTTGTTGTATATGCTCATTTTGTTTATATTTGAAGTTACCGAATTGAAAATAATATATAATATGGGAAGTTCAAACATAAACTTAACTTTAAAAGTTACCGGTAGAATGATCCTCCCTTTAACTTAACGCTCACTTTTACCATATTGTCCACTTATAATAATGAAAAACAATTTAACTGTCCGTTGAAATCCTCCCTTTAGTTAACGGCAAGTTGTAATAGGCTTTTGTTGTTTTGTCTTCATTCTCGTTTGCTCTCGACCATGAAAGCCGGGAATTTATCTGCAAAATTACAGGCCATATAAAATTAAATCTAAAATCGATTCCACGACATTTACTGACATTATGTTGTTAGTAGACTCACCAGAAGAGACACCTTGTATGAAATTTCCAATTTTCTACCGAACATAGGTGTTTCGTTTTCTAATGGTTGAGGAAGCGTACGCAATTGCTTAGGAACATTACATGGAAGCCACTATTTCACTATATCAGTGGTACGATTACTGTCATTATCTTGCTTAAAGCTAAATTAACTATGAAGACCAAATTTTATGACTCTGTGGTAAATTGGTTTCTTTAAATACTAAAATTTCCTCTCTCATCCATCATTGTTTCAATAAATTGAAGCAGTTTACTTTGCAGGACTGAACATTTTTTTTTTCAATTACTACGGTTTCTTTAATACTGTTGTTTTTGTTTGTTTTGCTTTTGTGTTAAGTCATTATATGGTTGTCTGAAATAAATTAACACTTCCAGTGTAAAGAAGGAATGAAATAATTACATAACAGCCGTAATGAATTGCTTTCTTACATGTCTCTAAATGCCTTCACTACAACAATTTTACCAATCGCTGCAGAAGTTCACTTATTGTGACTTTAATAAGGATTCGCTTGTAGGTTTAGGAATTTTAATTAGAGAAATCGATTTATTTAACTGTTGTTAGGCTTTACAAAATTCTTAGAAATTTACTTTGTCTATTATTAAAAAAGAAGCATTTTTGTTTTTGAAATAAATTTTAAAAACTTGTACGAGTTTTGTTAGCAGTAACAGAAAATAACTCCGCGAAAGGCAATAATCCGAAAATAGAAAAACAATCAATCATTTGTGGGTCATTAAATTATAAGAATACAATGTCGATTGTTTTAATATTTTAATACTAAATACATTTGGGTTAATTACAGTTATAACTTGATTTATTTTTTTTACACGTTTAATGTTCGAACATTTTTATTTATTATATAAATATATATTGTATAAGGATATATGTATGTACATAATAAACTGCGTTGTTTGTGGTTTATTGTTTAAAGTGCATTCACTGTTCCCCACAACTGAAAAATAATTTATTTAATTTGAATATTAAACAATGCAAATATAAGCTACGTGCAAAATAAATAACCTTTTAAAACGTCATTTGCAGGTATTATTTTTTAATAAAATTAAAAACAATGACTATAATTTAAACTGAATTAAAGAAAATTTTAAATGAAACATATGTTTTAAGACCTTTTACAATTATTTTCAACGCTACGAGGAATACTTTTAGGGGTACATCTTTAGTAATTCTGGCCAGAATTAAGGAGGACATTATTCAAATTTCTTACCGCGAAGGATTTTTTTCGATTCGGCAATTTTACATCCCTAATATTTACAGAAGTTTGGTTAAGTCATACACAACTGTATGTTTGTTAGCCAGGCCAATGCCTAAAGAAATATCTGTTAAGTTTCATTGATAAGACAAACATATCTTTAAGAACGTATTGCAAGGACCATATTAGCCTAATGGGGAATATACACAAGCTTTATAGATGTATACATACAGCTGTAGTCGACGAAAGTAACAGATAGGGAGCAGGTTATTGACAGACTATATACGCAATAGGCAGTTTTTTGAAACTGCCTGGGAATTATTACAGATCAGTGAACTGTTTTTAACTCCAATGAATTTAGGGAATATTGTGAACAACAAAGTATAGTAGGCAATGATCACAACATCATTGTTATCAACCTTGCGTACCGACGCGTCGGTCCCAATAAATGGTAAAAATTAGTTAAAAAATTTCAAAGACATGTTGATAACACTTCTCCCAGAAGTACTCAAATATCACCTTCCAGAATTTTTATGGTTTGTCATTTGCACATGTCATTTGCACATCGAAATTTAGAAAATTAATAGTAAAATTTGTAAAATTTTCCAATTAGGTGAAGAATCGAATGAAATTCGCACGATGGCGAAAGGTAAATATACCACACTACAGGCTGAAAATGGTAAGACATTTAAAAGGAAAATGGTACAACCACTAATATGTATATGTATAAACAAAGTGATCGAGTGGCCCTTAAAAGCATCCAATTTGGAGTTTGCCTAAAATTGAACCTTAAGTATAACTAATCCTTTAAGGATGTAAGAATATTGATACATTATCATTATGTAGGAGAGAAATTAAAAGAAGTAGGAATTCCGCTGAAAACTATTGCCGTAGCGGAGTATATGGAGAGATGGATCTAATCATTTGGAGCGAATGATAATTCACGGTTGGCCGAATATGAGAATGTACAACCAGAAATGGCAACTCCTATTAACTTAATACTGTACCACAATGCCACATACAACATATTACATACAATTATTTACAATGCTACGATGGCAATAGACGATTCCTTATAACAGACGAATAGATTCAAGAATAAAATAAATGGAATACTTCTGGTTCTACCAGTAACGCAACAAGATCTTTTATATTTAAATAAATATAATTTAAATAAATATAAAATTAAAAGAATATTTTCATTTAAAATAGGTGATTTATCCACTCTTTGGTGTGCCATTACATTTGATTCTTCGATATTTCCATAAGAGAAATTTTTAACGTTGTCATATCTGAAATACCAAAATACCAACACACAAAATAGTTCGTATGCTGATAGACACATATAAGTTACTCACAGCAAGATGTTGTTCTATAAAAATATAATTTAGAAAAAATTTTGTATTTCGTTTCTAAAATTCGGTTTAAATAAATGGAAATTTTATTACAAAAAAAAGTACCCATAGAAAAATAACATAACATTTAGAATAAATTTGTATGATATCTGGTGTGAGCTGTAATACAAAGAAAATTACATTTTCATATGACGATATGTACAGCTGAAACTGTTTATATTATTATTTTATTAAGAATTTTTTTCCTTTATTAATATAAAATACTTGGCTATTCCTACTTCTTGTTATACAATAATTGAATTGTATTTAAATTTGTATGGTATATTTGTATCACTCAAAATACATACATACATAATTGGTCATTACAATCCTTCAGTCAGAAATCTGCTGAGAGCAAGTCGCCGAAGAAATATTTTTTCGTATTTAATTTTGTTGGAGAACTCTGACCTGAGGTTTGAACCATGGCCTCACGTCTAATAAGCAAACACACTACCTACTATACTACGGAGACTTCACTCAAAATACTGTACCTTACTAACCTATAAACCACAAATCATGTCCTTTTCTTAGAATTCATAATTATAACACCACTTTAATTTTTGGAACAGAGAATAGAAATAAATATTAGAAAATCTACAGGTTTTTGTTTTTCAGCAATAACTGCTGTCTTTGAACAGAAAGGTCAATACTGCTCCTTTCAATATGCATGTATTTATTAGTTGAAGCTGGATATTTTGTCCCTACAATATTTTTCTATATGTAACTCTCATCTCAATTTGATTTAGTTTTATATTTTATCAGGACAACCTTGAACAGAACTGCCAGTTGGTCATATTTTACACACAAAGTTGAATTGATTTGACCATTTAAGTCACGTAAAATTTGAATTTGTTTTAAGAATTTTTTTCGAAACAAGTGAATCGTGTTGCAGAAAAGTCTTAGTGATAAATAATCTTGTTCGATCAACGTGGATGAATCCACCTTGATACCTTTATTTTCTAAATTCATACATTTATTTTGTGTTTGACAGGTATTTAAAGTAGAGATGAAATCATTTCATAACCAGATTATTTTAAAGAACATTAAAAATTTTATTTTTTACACAGAATATGGAAGCTATAGACAAAAGGTATATAAAGTATTGAAAAAATTATTTTTAATGAAAAATGTCAAGAAAATAGCAAACTACCCCAATACATTTGTGTGCATAAGTAAATAATCATAAATATTACATGAGTAAAAAATGGTAAAAAATTGAATCGTTTACATGCTTTTTAAAAGAAAACATTACCATAAATGGAATGAAAAAATTAAGAAACAACTGGAAAAATGCAAACATAACAAGTGACACATTTGTGAAAGGGGCAAAATATATAATCAGAAATACATATACATATAATAACCTTTCTCGAACTCGAATCTAGTTTACTTTCTTATGGCATTTTTAATTCTTCTCCTTTATGGTAGCATATGGTAAGAAACCCTGCTTAAACTTTTACTTTGTAATACGATTGTACACCAATATGGTATCACATAGAGAAAAAACCAAAGAAAAAGTGACAACTTTGCTATAAATATGTATATTTGTACACTAAAATTTATGTTAAACAAAAAAATCTTAAATTAATAGGTATTTCTGATGATTGTAAAAATTTTTCAAAACAATAGAAAAACAATAAAAATAAAAGATTGCATAACAGATGTAGAAAAATAAATGGAATGATAATAAAGAATATAATATGAACAAATCAACTGTTATTCAGAACTTAGGTAACTAATTGACCTCTGATATTAAAGCCTTTTTTCCTTGCAGTTTTCCTCTGTTGCTAGCAGTCTAATACAATAAGTGAAAATTTGAAATAAAAACGCCTGCAAAACTAAATTAAAAAAATTAGAATAACTCACTTTTAGCTCATGTAATACTTATCGAATCTACAAAGATTGAATATACGCCAATCATGTACAAAACTAACACACAAAATAAGTGGTGTGAGAAGAAAGGTCGTAACCCTGACTGATGGGTTGTAATGCCCAATTCGTAAAATATTATTTCAGTTATTGTGAATATAAACGTATTTTCCATATATTAGCAAGAATGAGATACTCTCAGAATAAATACTATGGTTAACATCACTCAAATGCAAATTAGAGCAATTAATAATAAATAAATGTAAAATTTTGAAATTCCTAAATAAAATTTCTGGAATATGAGTATAACTTTATTGCAACGAAATAATATGCATAATTGAATGTACAAGAAGTGTATATTCATGTCATATAAAATTTATAATTAATTGGGCAATTCACACGACTTTGTATCGTGTTTGTTGTATTGAATACACTTGGTTGTTTGTGAACGCTCAATGCTATGCTGTATTGTGTATTGCGTATTCCAAATGTATTTTTTTGGCATTCAAACAATTTGTTAGCTCGAAACCAACACAACTTTTGAAAAACATATGAAAACATAAACACATTTTTTTCATTCACACATTTTGATAGCACGAAACGAATACAACTTTTAAAAACATATGAAAAAAATGTGTATAAGTGTATCGGATTTTTACATGAAAATTATCAACAACAAACATACACTGTTCCAATACACTCAATACAACGATACAACGCCTTGTGTGAATTGACCAAATGTGTACTATCACTCTGACATAATGCAATTCATTTCATTATGTTTGGCTGATAATTTCTGGATGCCCAAAAATCTTGTGTCTCAGGTTCCCAAGAACATAGCAATGGCAGGGAATATCTTCTACCCAAGTCAGTTTGAGGTATTCTTAATTTTTCGGCATATAATCCGGCGGAAGATCTCCGTTATTACTGCAATGAAGTTCTTAAGATTATTTCTGGGTAAATCCATTATTTCACTTTTAACATCGACTATACTGGCAGACAATTCTAAAAGATTCCACATCTAATTTTGTAGTGTCTGGTGTGATTCCTAATTCCAGTTTAGGCTGTTGTTACGACAGAATCTTCATGTATGTTCGAGTTTCTGATATATCAAGGCGTGATTATAGTCATCCGAAAGATGTTGTTTTGGAGTGGTAGACTATATGCTATACATACATGTATGTACATATGTAAGGCTGATGCAGTTCTCCTCAAATATATAACATATTTCCACATTGGTTTTTAATTGCAGTTTTTAATGGAGGTAAGCGATAAAATTTGCGGTTTTCGGTAAGACCATGTCTAAATTTTTCATGGGATTAATATTTAGGGCAAATGCCGACCAAATTAATACATTAATATTTTTTGAAAGAAATCAACTTTTTGTGTAAGAACTGTGAAGAATTTTCGTATTGCGAAGTTATGAAGTTAGTTAGTTAGTTATGAAGTTGTCGTGGACTATAAGGTAGTTTGTTAGTTTATTAGACATAAGGCCTCGGTTCAAACCCCCAATATTTCTTCGGCGACTTCCTCTCTGCAGATTTCTGGCAAAAACTCTGAGAGTAAATAAAATTGCCACGAAAAGATACTCAAAAATCTGTCATTCGGAATCGACTTCAAACTGTAGGTTCCGCTACTCATATATTAAATTAACACACACAACATAAGTGGTGTGTGAAGCTAGGTCGGAATCCTGACCGAAGGCTTCTAATGACCATAAGACAACCACCAACCATAAGACAACCACCCCTCAATTCCTTAAGAAAATTGAGAAGAAGTTATTTTAATATACATACATTTCAATATACCTAGACACTACAGCTGTAATTTATAAAAAAAAATAATTTTAATCAGAATTAATTGTTCAGTATAGTAGTCTCCGAAGACTAATAGGTAGTGTTTTGTCTTACTTAGACTTGGTTTGTTAAATCATTTCTCTCTCTCTCTTGTGGAGGATCCTATAAGCAATGTTGTTGTTAAATTTTAAATTATTTTCGTAACAATTTACCCATATTCCCGAAAAAATTTCATTATAAAATTTAAATACAATTTAACGTTTTTATATGCGTTAAATAAGTATATCCTGCGTTTCATTGTTGTGACATTTTTTTAAATTTTTTTGAGTATCGAAGATATGACACCAACACATTCATTTTTCCATTCCAAACGTTAGACCACAGAGAAAACAAAAACACCAAAAATAATTCAGAAAATAGATGTGTGTTTAATGCTTCTCTTATCAAAATCATGCGTCCACTGTGGTTTGTTTGAAATGTAATGGACTGGTGTGTCTATGTTTGATTAACCAAACATGTGTTTTACTACATGAAGTCAGTGGAGGTTATTATAAACTCCTAAATAGTTTCGTTGTACTTGCTATAAAATTTTTTGAACAAAAATACAACATGACTAAAATTGTTTAAAATTCGAGTGAATTAGTTAATTTACGTAACAAACCCTCTATATCTTACTAAAATTTGAGTATATTTTGTAATAAAAGTCTTACACTACAGATTTACTTTAAGACTGATTAATTTTGTTAAACGTTAATTTTTTTTTTTTTTTTTTTTTTTTTCGTTTATTTATTTTCAATTTATATACATATTTTAATTACTACAATAAACAATAGACAAAATAATGTTTACAATGTTTTACAACGACCCCAATGGAGTACTCTAGTAAAGCGTTTAATCTTTTGAGTTAAGTTGTTATAATAAGTAAGCTAAGATTTATTTTTATATTTAACACAATTATAATTGACTTTTTTTTTTTTTTGTAATGAAAGTTTAAAAAACATTACATAATATTATCAGTTACAATAAAAGTAGTCAGGTACAAAGAAAGGATTATTATTGTGAGTGTAGCCACCAATATTTTTTATTGTAGTTATTTCGCCCAAAATATTTATCCCTTTGAGGAATCGAGGTATCATGCCTTAGATTTTCCATATCAACTCTGTTGTAATCGATGGATTTGTTGGTTGCCCGCCTATATAGGTGGTAGAATATTGGGATTCCTACATCATTTTGAAGAATATGTTTGCCATCTAGAAATGGAAAGGATTCTGGAGGCACAAATCCTTTTGTTATTGAGCTTTTACTCTGTATTCGTATAATATGGAGCCATTATAAGGTTAAAGTTTTCACATAGCGTGCACCTTAGTATATGTTTCCTTATAAGGTGGATAATAAAATTATCTATTCTGCTTATTTTCGCAGCGTTGTATAACTTGAAGTTTGAAATATATTTTCGATAATTACTTTGGTGTGATCTATATATAGAGGTGCATGCTCTTAAGCATTTTCTTTCGAAAACTCGTATTTTTTCCATATAGGAGGGTGAGATGTTGAACCATATTGAACACCCGTAAGTAATTATGGGCCTAATTAATAATTGATACATAATAATTTTTACTCTTTTATCTAGAAACTTGGAATAAAAAAGATTTTTATAGACGAAAAATGCTTTTGTGGCTTTTTTTATGGTATTAACAACGTGCTTGTTATAGTATAAAAATTTATCTAAATAGATTCCGAGATATTTGACTGTTTCTTTGTTTTCTATTTTGCTGTTATTTAGATTTGACATTATTCCAAAGGATTTCCAGTTGGTTTTGATATTGTTATTACATTTGTCAACAGTTGGACGAAATAAAATTGTTTCACATTTTTTGACGTTAATTTTCATATGCCAATTTATTGTATATGTTTCAACAAGATTAAAGGTTTCTTGTAGACTTTGATTTAAATTTTTGATTTTGTTATCAGAGTGGTAAATTATTATGTCGTCCGCAAATGAGATAATATTATCAATTTTGTTTATCAAGTCGAGGATAAAAATATTAAAAAGAATTGGCGCATTGACAGTGCCTTGCTGGAGGCCATTTGTCATATTGAATATTTTGCTAAATTTGTTCCTATGATTCACTATGAATGATTTACCTGATAGCATGTTATACAATAATATTACTAAGTTTAAGGGGAATTTGTAGTCGAGTAATTTGCATATCAGACCTTGAACCCACACAGTGTCAAAGGCCTTTTCCATATCTATCAAACAAGCACCTGTGCACAGTTTTTTATTCCAATTCCAGTTGATGTCGGATACCAATTTATTAATAGCGTTAATTGTTGAATGTTTATGCTTAAATCCAAATTGTTTGTCGTTTACGAGGTTATTATTTTTGCAGAATTTGTTAATAGTATTATTAATGCACATTTCAAAAATTTTACTTATGTTTGGTAATAAACTGATAGGGCGAAGATTTTCTGGTCTAGCGGGATCTTTATCTTTCTTGGGGATAATAACGACTTTTGCCACTTTCCAGTTAAACGTTAATTACATATGTACTTAGAGTGCAAAAGTACGTTTTAGGTCTGACGATTGTTTAGTGTATTTGATATCTTGGGATCGTTATCGTACATCAGTTGTCATCAATGAAATTCCTTCGATTGCAAGTGGAAGAACATTATTTGCAGCCATTTAATGGCTTAAGGAGATTATAACCGACATTTTTTATATTCGGTACATTCCATTCGATTGAAATTAACCGATGGTATACTACACACAATGGCATCAATAGGTCTTGCAAATGAATAAAAAATTTCGGGATACCTCGCACATACTTTATATAAATACATACATAATTATAGTCATTACAAGTCTTCAGCCAGGAAGCTTGTAGCTTCTTGCTGTTGTGTATGTTAACTTTACCGTTTCCGAACGGTAGATTTTAGAGAAACATTTTTATGGCAAGTTTACTTTCTTTCAGAGTTTTTGCCAGAAACCTGTTGAGAGGTATTTTATTTAATAATTGTAATATCGACGCCGCCGTTCTATAACATTCTAAGTCGAAAAAGTGTGTTTTGAGTTATGAGCTCTCAAAGTTTTCACGCGATATCTCGTAAACTATATTAGATACGTCATTGATATTTTCACTGCTTTTAGTAAAATTTGAGTAGAATTTTTAAAGTAGTTTCTGAATTTACAAATTTTAATTGGATCCTAGCTAAAAATGACATACAATGTTTTAGCACGGAGAAAATATTGACGATTGGTCGTCTAAGTGTACTTAGCATGTTTTTGATAGGTCTATTTGTTTTTTTTTCCAAACTAAAACATGCTATGTACACTTACACGCACAATATTCTTTTTTAATTCGGGAAAGAACATTTTAACTACACTTACAGACACTGAAAAAAACCTACTGAACATACCAAGTACACATAGATAACACAACGTTAAGAAATGTCCCTCCAATAACATTCTAAGTCAACTTGGATTTCAAAAGAATTTAAAAATTTCCAAGCAAAGGTATTCTAAGTGTACTTACTACATTTTAGAATGGAAAATTTTTACGACTATATGTGTATTCTAAGTAGATTCTTCCCTATAACTTCGGAACGGATCGGCGCATCTTAACCAAATTTTGACAGTATTTAAGTTAGAGAACGTAGAATTTAAAAATGCAAGAACAAGTGTACTTAGAACGTTATAGAATGGAGGCGTCGATATATTAAATCATAAACTTTTAACCTTTTTAGTTGATTATTCGGACTGTAATTAAAAAATTATTCTTATGAAAACATTTCTGCAAGGCATATCCAATAGGTAATCGCATGTCAACAGCTGACTCTTTTTTGAATGTCAAAATTTTGTTGTTTTTTTTGTGTTTTGTTTCGATAATCATTTTCGTATTTATAAACCCTCATATGTACCGGATGTATCCTTAACGATACGCACTCTAGAAATTCTTCAGGATTACTATTTCAAAGCCAATTTTATTCAAATTTTTTCAAGATGATTAATAATATTTAAGTCTTTAACACTAAATACACATATTTTTAAACTACAACCTAGATTTACTATATTTATATTTATTTAGACGAGAGTGATGAATTACCCAAAAAAGATTTCGGTATGTCCAACTAGGTGCATAAACTATGACCAATAACAAATAACGTTTGCAGCTGCCATTTTTCTCGATGGCCATATAAAAACATGTTCTTTACATAAAGTGGAAATGTTATCGACTGCATGGAATATTTTTTTTTTAATTTATAGGTGCCCCACTATTGCGTAATTAAGCATGACATAAAAATCAATTTCAATATATAAAATTTATTTAGTTTTTTTAATTGCTTTTATTAATTTCCTATGGAGGTTTGAGGGTTAATTTTTTTGACATTCCGCGTACTCTTTAACAAAAACAAAATGCCTGTTATTTTTGCATTGTTGTACTTGTTGTACAGATGCGACTACCTATTGGATATGCCTTGCATTTCTGTTTACATTTTTAAATATTCCAGAGATGTTGCCGAAAAATATAAAATATTTATCAAATAATTGTTTGTTTGTGAAAAAGTGAGAAATTTAAAATATTATTACCACCTGCCGGTGTAAGTTTACCCATATAATTAAATTATATGCTATACATGTTTTATGTATTGGGTTGTTCGAAAAGTAATTTCGTTTTTTCCCGACAGAGGTGTTAATTGTATTTTTTTGCATCCAACTTCACACTTAAGCCGTATAATTTGTATATGCTTTAAGAGCTCATATAGTAAGGCTTGTGTGTAAAAAATTCCAATTAAATCTACGCAGTAGTTTTTGGTTGGTGCCCTTTTAAATATGGAGAGCGATAAGCAGCATTTTCGACATATCTTACTGTTTTACTACAGAAAGGGTAAAAATGCTATTCAAGCCAGAAAGAAATTTACCGATGTTTATGGAGAATGTGTGTTGACAATACGCCAGTGCCAGAACTGGTTCACTAAATTTCGATCCAGCAATTTTAATGTCGAAGATGCACTACGTTCGGGAAGGCCGGTTGAAGCTGATAAAGACGCGTTAAAAGCATTAGTTGATGCGATCCGGCGAATAATAACACGTGAGATCGGATTGAGGTTAAATTTATCAAATTCAATATAATTTAATAAAGCATTTGCTTATTATACGAAAACTGTCTTTCGTTTTCACAAAAAAGAAACGAAATTACTTTCCAAACAAAGCACAAAGCACATACTCATGAATCATTTTAAAAATTAAAATGTTTTCATTTCTGAAATTCTTCTGTTTATGTGTGTGCAAATAGTTTGCAAATGTAAATAATGTAGTATGTATGTGTATGTTCATTTCCTGTAGTATTTCCTTTTAAACCGCCTCGGCCTCAAATGGGAGACAATTATTATTGTTATCACGACTGTACAAAATTATTGAATAGTTTTATTTTATTTATTTAGGCGATAACATCTCATAACTTTAATTTCGATAATATTTACAAATTAGGAAATTAATTACAAAGATTTAACAAAAACCCTGCAATTATTGTGCTGCCTAAAATGACAATGCTGTCATCAAGATTACGAATGATTACGGCAATTTAACCTTATGTAAGAATATTTCCTTTAACAAGTTTTATAAAGGTCCTCAGAACCATAATAAACAGTATTACATGACACAGAAAACAAATTCATGGAAATTTAAAAATTCGTAAGCTACATGATTATCCAATTTTTTTACTGCAGGTAATTTACTTATTGAATTTTCAAATGACAATGAATTAACAATAATATTATGTAACTTGTGTGAAGATGAGACACGTTAATTTAAAATGTTACCAGTCACTGCATTTGGATGCAAAATGGGCTTTTTTTTAATTTTGATGAATATTTAACAATTTCTGTTTTAAGATATGGCATGTTGAAATCCTTTTGCATTTTGGAATTTTTCACATACATATATAAATGCACTTACTTATAAGTAACTTGACCAAGTATACATTTTTGTCCTGACATCGATATGATTGTGGCTCTAAATATTTCAAACGCCTTGTGAACTAAGTATAGTGGATCACTTAATGCATTACACAGAGATTTCGTTCCTTAGACTAGCATATAAGGAATTCTCTTAACGCTTCAATGTCTCGTTGATTGTACGTTGAACTACGAGTGCCAAGGTCATGAATTTCAATTCACACTAGAGACTCTGAGTCTTTGTCTAAGTCTTAGTTGATTTGTTTGGCAAATGTATGATAAATTGTAAACACAATGTGTGAATTATTGTAAATTATTATGATATACAGTGTAGAGATTCAATATACAATACAGATGTTCAATAGTCGAACCAACAGCAAACTTCAAATCGGAAAAAAGATGTCATAGGATTCACATTGACCATGAACAAACTCTTCACACACTATTCCATTTTCCTTTTTCCCATAACTTTCCTTTCTGTATACCAACACAATATACTACATGAATAGAGTTTCGTCTTCTGAGTGTTGGTCATAAAACAAGCTACTCTCTCTTTCCTCCATTCCGTAACTAATTTTTCCCTGCGTTCTGATCGTATTAAAAAAGTAAGAAAATAATCAATTGCTCGACATCTCGTGATTTTAATTACAAAATAAGCAACTACATCTTCTTTTTGTTAAAAATTTTCCATAGATGAGAGTAGATATGGTCGGTCCCGTAGAAAAGCAGCCAATAACGAATTTATAAAGTAGAGATTCAATCTTATTCATAAATTTTGAATTAACTTCAATTTCACTGACATAAAAATGTAACAAATCTTACTGACATGAGCCTCTAAGGCTCATATATAAAAACTACGGGTTTCTTCTTACGAAAAACATATTTTTTATAACAAACAATTCCGCTGCCTACCAAACCTAGACGGAATTAATGTTTTTAACGCTTTTATTTAGATATATGAATCATTTAATTTTTAATTTAAATATAAAAGGATTTCCCAACGTTAAAGTAAGGAGAACGGAAAGATCGGCTATTGCATATGAAAGGTTACTTGGTATGTGAATATATTTTTTTTGTGAATTTTTATAAATGAAAGATGGTTTACAAAGATATGAAGAATAATTTCAAATAATTTCAAAAACTTCCAAAATTATGAACTGATTTAGGTGAGCCTCTGTAACGTACTGTTAACGTTACAACAGAAGAGAAACTTTTCCTGAAAAAACTATCGTACTATAAATTTAAATATTTAAACTAAAAATATAAAAAAATATTTATACAATTGAAACAATAGCCAAGTAAACTTTAAATTAAACCACATACATGTAAAAATAGAAACAATACAATTATTGGCACACAATTACTTTTTTAACCTAAAGGCGTAAAAAAAATTTAATTTGTTTTAATTTTTTTTTTATTGTTAGCCAATACTGCTGTAATGCAATATAATATATACATAAATAGTCATAGGTTTGTATACAATATTTATGTATAGACAAATGGAAATTATTTAAAATTTAAAAAAAGAATGTGTGGGAAAATATTTCAGATTCTCGAATATTTGTATTTTTATTTTGTTGGTGTATATACAGTGAGGTGTCAAGGGGTCCAAGCATAGCATAATAGATAAATAAAGCATCAAATCGTCAAATATTTGAGAAAAAATCATCAGAAAAAATAAATAAATAAATTGAAAAGTTTTAAAGACAGAAACATATGTTTAGCAGCAATAATATTGCATCATCTATACAGATGTATGGTGTAAATATTTGGGAGTCAGAAGATCTTGACGTTATGGGCATGAAAATTCAGCGTGATCTTCTCTAGAACTCACACATTTTTCAGTGCCTTGATTTCTTAAGACGGTGCAATAAATACTTCACTTCATTTACATCATTTATAGCCGACCGAGAATGGAATACAACTCTCATGTATGGGTTGGCCCTTAACGTCTATTTTGAGGCTTCTCGACCGTTTACAGGAGAGGCTGTCGGAGCTCGTTAATCACGATAGTGTGTCCAACTCCATTGATTCATTGGAGCATCGTTGCAATGTGGCTTGTGTTTCACTGTTCTATTGCTACTACAACGGATATTGCTCGAGCGAAATAAGGGGACTTGTTTATGAAAATTATGTATTCCTACGTAAAACTCGTCTTTCTCGGCCAGAATATCCGTATGTGGTCGATTGGCCAGTGTATCGCACACTGCATTACAGACAAAGTTCATTTGTTATACTAACTATTCGTATGTGGAACTCCCTTCCTGCAGAGATCTTTCCTGTTACTTATGGTATAAAAATATTCAAACCTCTTCCTCCTCTTTCCTCCTTCCTATAACATATTTTCCGAGTTCAAAACACAATGCCATCCATCCCCTGAGTGTTGGTCGTATAAAAAAAAAATAATGGCACTTGCCTTTGTTCTTCCGATGGTATTATTAGAAGCTATAATCGAATTTTTAAAATTGTCTGGAACGACATATTATAATTTATGCTCAACTACGATGTTATTTAGGAGTTGAAATTTTTTCGCTTTTAAGGTAATAAAAAGCCATAAAATACAGAAAAATCATCACAGGTATTCGAAAAAAACTTTAAAATATAATACTTTACTCCTTGTTATTACTAGCATAAATTTCCAACAGTAAGAACGGCAAAACAAAAACAAAGCTTAAGGAGGCTTTTAATGTACTAAAGTAAAGGAAATGATGTAAATTTTTAATTGCTAAAAATCGTCAAAATGACGATAAATCGTCAAATCTGGCAGCAATGGGTCCAAGGCTAATATAAGTTTATAAAAAAACTAAACGGAAACATGCGGCAAGGCAAGGTATTTAAAATCTTTGTTAAGTTCGTTTTAAGTATTTGGTTGGTTTGCATAAGTTTTCAGAGCCTTTCTTGGTATGTATTTGTATATATTTCGAGAATAGTTTTTTTAGCTCAGTGACACGAGTTTCAAATCATTTTGTAGCTTGATTACGAATAAGCCTGTTAGTGGGATGTTGAATTATTTCCTATTTTTTCTAAGATAAATTCTGATAGAAAATGAGAGTGTAGGGTCTGAGGACGGGAGCTCGATTTGTATTGAATTATCAATTTAGTAATTAGGTAATGAGGTCGCAGTTTATTATTCACCAGGTCAGACATCTCGAACAAAAGGGAATTGTGGGAAAAATTTCTGTGAGTAAATAAAATTGACGTGAAAAGTTTCTCAGAAATCTATCGTTTGGAGCTGACTTTGTATAAAAATTAACACACACAACATAAGCGGTGTGAGAATCTAGGTTGTAACACTGAATGAAGGCACTGAATGAACATCGAATCTGCGAATGGAAAAATAATAAAGAAGAAGAGAAATTAAAAGAAATCTTCTTGTTTACAATGATTTTTATATTTTCATATCATCGAACCTCTTCTTTTTTGTGATTTACATTTAATACATGTGTGAATTTTTTATATAAATCTCTAATGAACAAGCCAAAGCTATGAATCAGACTCAGAAATGAGAGTAAAATTGTGTAAAGGTATAAATAAATAAATAAATAGAAATTATACCCGTTAAGTAATGATTAGTAATGTGATTATTTTTTTTTTTTTTTTGATGAAATAATGATTACAATTACGATTATTTTTGGTTTCAATAGTTAATAATTGATTACAATTACAAAATAATCAAAAAGAATCAAAACCCAGCTAACATTTGGAAGATTGTTTTTAGAAAACTCACCTTGCTGAGTCTTTTTTGAGTACTTTTGGTGATCAAAAACTTATTAGTCAGCTACACGATTAAAAAAGGACTCAAAAATGATTCGCGCCAATGAGTAAAATGAGTTCGATATAAAATACAATAAAAAACTGTATAGCAATCGGAAATTAATCATCCAGACGTTTAGAATGTGACTATTATTTCCGTTATTTATTATTATATTCTACTTATACTGAAGATTGAAAAACGCTTAATCAAAAACATATCATGCAGGTGTTTGAAAAGTGATTGTAATTACGTACTTTATGATCATATTTTGCGCAGATAAATGATTAAAAACTTCTTCTTTTTTTTACACCCTCTCTGCATAAATTTCCATTTATGTAAAAGTTGGCTAAGAAATAAAGTACAATTTTTTTTAATAGAAAATTTTTCTTGGTTTTTTTTTAATTTGTTTAAAAGGATTTCATCACCTATTAAGTTAAAGGTTAAAAATAATTAAAGTAAGATATTGTTAATAAATTCAAATAAAAAAGACAATGTCAGCTAAACAAACAAAAAGATTGGCAAAAATACATATAAAAAGATTAGCAAGAAAAGAGGCTGAACATTTAATTTCGGCCAAAAAACATAAGTCTGAAAAAAGAACAGAGAATCATATTATAGAAAACGTTCAAGAACATGAAGATTTAAGTCAATGTTAAAATGCAAACAGTGTTGATGGTGACAGTTTTTATAATTCAAGTGATGAAAGTGAAAGTGAACAAAATGAATTTAATTTGTGTGAAGGACTAGCTAAGTGGACAATTCAATTTCAAGTGAGCTTTGTTGCAATTAAATTATGGATGCCCCAACAGAATTCTTTTGTTTTAGGGACTAAGGGGCAAGTGGCTACTATTCCAGCACTCACTGTACACAGAAAGAACAAATAGTCAAACATCGTCTTATTTTTCCGGCCGATAGCGAGTGTACGCTAAGAACCAACGACACCTTCAGAAATCGTTTTCAACCCGAGCATCATTTGAAGCAGTTAACTTCACCATTAGAAGAACTAAACATAGTAGATATTGTTGCACAGTGCTCTCTAGATTACATGCACGTTGTATGTTTAGGCGTAATGCGAACGTTATTAAATGCCTGGGTAAAGAAAAAAGGCGATGGTTATTCTTTACTATCATGGAAATGTGAAACAATTTCTAAAGAGCTGTGTTTTAATTCAAATAACATAACAAAGAAGTTTCAAAGAAAGCCACGCAGCTTAAAAGATCTTGAAAGATGGAAGGCTACAGAGCTAAGACAATTCCTGATTTACACAAGTCCTTTTATATTAAAAAATATTTTAAGTACAGGGGCCTGTTTCACTAAACTACAATTCTACAAGTTTACAAGTTACAATCACAATTCTAATTCTTACAAGTGCTAATGAATTGCGTTTCATGAAAATTTTTACAATACTTGTAGCTTTTTGTACTTGTAAACTACAATTCCTACAATTACAATTTCTACAATTACAATCACAATAAGATAAAATATTTTTACAAAGATATTTTGATAAATGAAATATATGTGTGAATGTATGTATATTAGAGTACTAATGAAATATATGAAAATTTCAAAAATTATTTTAAATACTATTGCAATTATGGGTACTCTAATGTATATCGACAATTTGTTTTGATTGTTATCACACCACTAATCAATCAAAACATATAAAGTTTGTGTTTAAAAAATTGAAAATTATTATTTTGTAATGGCAAATCAACACAATAAAGTTAGAGTGGTGCGGCAGATTTTAGCTGCCAAAGACGTTCTTTTTGGTAAGTTTAACGATAAAACGTGCATATGAGGTGTCTTGCACTTGGACTGGTGCCAAGTGGAAAAGACGCCAAATACGTGCGTGATTTTTTTTGGGCAAACATCAAAAGGACGACACTGGTAAGTTGGCTTTATAAAGCGATAACATTATATTATAATATTTTTTTAATTAAGGCCAAGAGAGACAACTCCCGAAAGACAGGGGGGGCTGGTGGAAAGGCCAAAAAGCTCACGGAGCTGGACACCCTGTGTTTATTTGTTTATAACATATGATTAGTGGTGTTGCCGCTTTCGATAATTTGTAATATAGTTTGTTTTATAATATTCACATATTTAAAAAAATAAATAAATAAAAACAAACAAAGTAAATAAATAAATGCTAATTAATATTTAAATTGTTTGATTTGTGTTTGTGTTTATTTAAAGTAATTTTTATTAAAAAATAGTTAAAAATCAAATTTTAATTCAATTTATCATTCACTTGTAACTTGTAAAATTTTTTTGAGAGTCTTCGTCGACCCTAAGCTTTTTGTCTACAATTCTACAAGTGTACAAGTGAAAATTTATTTCAGTGAAACATAACGACTTGTAGAAGTATGACTTGTAGACTTGTAAATTGTAAAAATCACTTGTAGCCACAAACTTGTAATTGTATTTTTATGAAACACAATTATTTACAAGTTTACAATTTTACAGGCAAAAACACTTGTAATTGTGAACTTGTAGCTTAGTGAAATATTGCCCAGATAGATATAACCACTTCTTAAAATTATCCTTGGCTTTAAGAATTTTATTAGATTTAAATGACTTCACGAAAAACAACAACTGTGCTGAAAAGCTATTAAAATCATTCGTGAATGAAATTCCATCATTGTAAGAATTCAGCTTTTTCACGCATTGTTACATATTCATGAAGATGCAAAACTTTATGGGAATTTAGACGACATAAGCGCTTTCAAGTTTGAGAATTATTTGTAAACAATAAAAAAAAACTTATAGCATATTAAGTCGAATAATAGATATATATATATATATACCGTTTTAAAGGTCCATCTCTCCCCTTTCGAACAAGATTTAAATTTTTGAAATCGGGTTAGAAATGTTTGAGTAATCCAGAAATTTGTGCGTAAAGTCAAAAAAACAGTTTTTGTCAAATAAAACAAGTTTGTAGGGTTCGAGAAATATAAAAAAAGTAGTTTTTATTTTCACTGTCGCACAGTGTTATTAAAAATAATTTGATTATTTTTGGATAACTTTTGATTCTTTTGAATTATTTTTACCAATAGCCAGTAATCCCACTTAGTAATTCGAAAAAATTCTTCACAGAATTATATCATCATTACGATTCTTTTTCAAAAGTAAAGTAATTGATTACTAATCGTAATCGAAATTTAACAGTTATGACAGAAATATAATTAATTTTAAATAAAGAAAGGTATTGTTGCAACATTTGAGTATTTAAGAAATAAATGATTATGGTTATAAGATTATAGTTTATAAGATGAACATTTATTTTATGGTAAGAGATTTGTTGAAAAAGACGTATAATAGGAATGAATATATTTAACACGCAATTTTTCGTTGTTGCAATTGAATACCATACAAGCATAGCAATGTGTCTACCTGTTTAAGAATAAAAAAATGTATTTACAAAATGATGGAGCCGTAGCTAATGAAATGTAAGTGTTTGTAAACATATGTTCATTCAAAGCTTCATCCCAAACAATTTATTTTGGGGTCTACAATGGTTTCACTTGTCCGGCCTTTTTAATTGGAACTTGGATCATAAATAAGATTTTGCTGAAAATAAACTGGGTACAATGACAAATTGTGTTCATAAATAAGTGTATGGAAAAGATATGTTATAAAACGTTGATTTCAGACATATTTATTCCAGGTTAGTAATAGTCTCATAAGCAATGTAGCAAGCCATATATTAATTATTAAATAGAACACAAAAATGGCACTTACATACTTGTATTAAAATAAAAACGTAAATAATTTCTTTAAAGACATTATGTTTTTATAATACCCATATTTTTCAACAGTAAATTAATCACAACACATTAAAATTTATGGGGAAAAAATAATTTATTTGACTAAGAGAGATAATAATAATTGAGAAATTATACGGGGTACATAAAGTTTATTTTAATTCATTACATTTTTGTTATAAATATTTATATATCATACGTACATAGTTTCCACACCACTTATGATGTGTGTGTTAATTTTATACACGAGCGACGGAGCCTATATCTGTTTAAAGTCGACTCCAAATAACAGATTTTTGAGAAACTTTTTCTTGGAAATTTTAATTACTTTATTTACGCTGAAGAAATATTCTCTCATATTTCGTTTTGTTCGAGATGTCTGACTTGGGGTTTGAACGGTGGCGTCACGTCTAATAGTTCAAAATACTATCAACTGAACTACGACGTTTTATCACATATACTTTGTATATTTTAAATTTAAAAAAGGAACTAAGACGTAGATATTCCGTCCTCACTCTCGTAATGTGCTAAAGTTTCGGACTCTTTTTTTTTGGCAAAGTTAAATTGTGAGAAGCTAGGTCGTAATCCTGACTGGCCAAATATATATGCGTGTTTAAGATATTCGTTTCTTAAACAAATGTTTAAATTTTTTAAATATCGTTTTTTTTAATTTAAATAGTCTTTTTTAATGTCTTCTCGCTTACCTAATTGGTCATTACAAATCTGTATCATAATTACGACCTAGCATCTAACACCATCTCAGAGACAGAAGACTGTTGATAGAAATATATTTTCGTATTTCGTTTTTTTCGAGATATTTGAACCAGAAGTTGAACCCCACGTTCTCTATTAATAAGCTACATTGTATTGCTATATTGAAATTATAGAATAACTATCTTTCATAGACATTTTATGTTATATTGTAAACATAATTTTTCATTCATTAATATGCATTTTTATTGTTAATAAAAAACATTGTTTTATTCAAAACCAGAACAAAGTTAAAATTCGTGCGATCAATAGAATGCCTGTGATTGTAATTGTGATTATGTTGTAAAACGACAAAAATGGTACGATATTCAAATTTTTCACACATCCAGCAAAATAAATTTTAACAATTTTAGACACAAAATAAGTTTTCAAATAACAAAAATTGACATCAGATATTAATTCACAAATTACTCACACCGTGGATAGCTGTATTGTTATAAATACTAAAAATTAATTTCGAAAACAGTATTTTAACATTTTTATTGCACCTGAATTGTGAGATTTTGTTTGTCTGCTTCTCCGGTAAACAATAAAACTGTTTAAAAGTGTGGTGGCACAATATTCCTCGATGGTTATAAAAAAAAAAAAAACAACTGAATTAGATACTTCTGAAATGATTTCCGTTTGGGTGTGAAGTAGATTGTGAATATTAACTGGTACAAATAAATTTGCTTTTTTTTTGTATGTTTGTTATTTGCGTTATTTTTTGCTCGCAACACATTATGATAAAGGAGTAAATTTAGTGCTCATTCAACCACTCAAATGGTCAATTTATTAGAAACAAAACAGAACACGACGTTAGAATTAAAAAATAATGTTTTTCTTTTAGTCGCAAAACAAAAACCATTTACCATCATACATGAGTTGTTATGAAATCCTACAATCGCCCTGAACAGGCGTGGTCAGACTTTTCTTGATTAAGATCGACTTTGTCTAAAATCCAGAAGGAAAGATCGACTAAAAATAAATGTAATTTTTTAGAAAATTTGCAATTATTGCAATTATTATTTAGATGTAGACATTGCATGTTGTCAGCAAGCTGGTCGAACGATGGCACGTTGTTGGTAGTGCAGACACATTTTTAAATGTTCAGCTGTTAGAGTACTGCGGTATTTTGATTTTATTATTTTCATATGAGAAAATGCTGATTCGCATAATTTACGCGGTCAACTGCAAAGCAATATCTATTAAACATGGATATTTTTCTTCTTGTAGCAACGACCAGTGACTCTTTTCAGAGGTTCTTGATTTTATAAAAATATCTGAATTGAGACCTATAATTTCATCTTCTATTTTTGTAGAGTCAATGGCAAAAAAATCAGCTATTTTAACAGACATTTCTTCAAAATTCTGATTTACGAAAGGGAATGATATAAATAGCAGAATTGGCTCTAATTTTTTAATATCTTGAAAACGATTTTCAAACTCACTCTCAATTTCTTTGCAATATAGTCATCAAATGTTGTATTAAATTTGAAATTTTCTGATACTGAGTTTAAACTTTTAAAGTTTTTTAAATCTTTTGCTGACAATGCGATTTCAAAAGCTTTAATTTTAATTTGAAGCTATTAATGAAGCTTACTAATTCAGTAATAGTTCTGTTTTTTCCTTGAAGTTCCAGATTAAGTATATTCAGGTGATTTGTAAAATCTGTTAAAAAAGCCAAATCATGGAGGCATCTTTCGTTCGACAATTGGTCATATCTTTCTCCTCTTGAATCCAAAAATTGTATAACTTCTGGTAGTAGTTCTTGAAATCTTTCCAAAAATCCCCCACGACTCAGCCATCTGACATCAGTGTGCAACAACAGATCACAATATTCTGACGCATTTTCTTCTAACCGAATTTTAAAAAGTCGTCGCTGTAAACTTCTTGAACGTATTGAATTAACTATTTTACAAGCAATATCCATAAACCCAAAAATCTGGAATATCATCATTTTTTCGACAAAGAGCCACAAAACCGTTTATCCGGCCCACCATGACGGGAGCACTGTCTGTTGCTACGCATACAAGTTTGTACAACGGTTTCCACAAATTTTATAAATTCGTAATAAATGTCTTCACCACGGGTATTGCCTTTTAATGGAAGAATTGTTAAAAGATCTTCCTTTGAAGTCATGTCAGTGAAACTCATTCTTATATAAATGCATAATTGGGGAATATCAACTCGTCGGTTGATTCGTCAAACTGAAGTGAAAAGTATTTGCATTCGGCGATGTCTTGTTTCAGTTTTTGATTCAAATCAATTGCCATAGCTTCAACTATTCTTGTGAATGATTGGCGCGAAAGTTGCACATCTTTAATAGCTGAAATAATTTGCGACTTGTTTTTAAAATCTGCAAATAAAACTTCTCCACCTTCTATAAAACCTTTTTTCACGAATTCACCGTCACTAAAAGTCTTTTTTTGTTGAGCTAAAGGAAACTTATTCGAAAGGAAGCTTCCGTTGCTGCTGTGGGCCCTATGTGTGTCTTGGTAAACATAGATTGTTGGGCTTCAAGTTGATTTTTCAGCATATTCAACTGAATTCTACGCTTCTTAATTTTTACTTTTCCATAGATTTCTTTAATGAAAGATTTTCTAAAACCATCGAAAGATCGACCGGAAATCATCGAAAGATCGACAGTCGAGCGATCGTTTGGGCACGGCTGCTATAGAACATTTTGAATGTTCACCGAATTAAATTTTTGAGTTATTAAGCCAAAAGAGTTGTGTAGTAAATAAAAATCATAGTTACGTGGGCAATTATATATGCATTGATATGAACAGGATTGTGATATAGAATATCTGATACAAAATAAGTTTAAAAGTTTGCTGTTGTCATTTGAAATCAAAATAAACAAAGTAATTGACTTCCAGCATTAACTTCTCGAGTAACGGGTCTTATATTTAATGCTTTCTATCTATTACACTATGCGACAAAATAAAAAAAAATTAAATACACCCAGCTAACGTGTTCGTTTTGTTGAGGAAAACTAAAGATTTTTTTTTATATTTCTTGAAACATACAAACTTGTTTTATTTGACAAAAACTGTTTTTTTTTGGACTTTACGCACAAATGTATTGATTACACAAACATTTCTGAACCGATGTCCAAAATTTAAACCTTATTAGAAAGGAGAGGGATGGGCCTTTAAAACGATATACACATATATATTTTTTTTTTTATTTGACTTAATATGCTATGAGGTTTGATGAGGTAAACTTGACAAATGCAAATTTTTTTTATATTTTTTTTTTCAAGTTCGTCCATTCATAGAAGCAAACTTTAATTAACAAATATGAAATAAGCGATAACATTCTGACATTAGCTTGTGAAGAGATTGACACTTCGTTTGATCAAATCGGACAAAAATTACGGCAGTTATTATTTAAAGTCTTTGGATTGGGAAAAGATTGTGAAAAGAACAAAAAAGAACAGTTTTTGTCAAATAAAACAAGTTTGGAGGGTTCCAGAAATATAAAAAAGTATTTTCGAGTTCTACTCAACAAAACTCACAATTTACACTGTGTCATTAGCTGGGTGTATTTTGACTGTCGCACCGTGTTATTTTAAATAAAACAAAGTGAGTGTGAGATATAATCGAAATTTTATATTCGTTTAAGAGATAAAGTCAGGATTTTAACATAGCTTCTCTCACCATCCATGTTGTGTGTATTAATTTTTCTCAGTAGTTCAACGCCGAATTTGAACACAGGTTTGAGAAACTTATAATTCAATTCAGTTTTATTTACTCACAGAATTTTTGCCGAGAAGTCCGCTGAGAGGAAGTCGCTGAAGAAATATTTTTTCATATTTCGTTTTGTTTGAGATGTCTAAGTAGGGGTTGAACCACAGACTCTCGTGCTTTTTGAAATATAACATCTTTCAAATGTCTGCCCCAACTTCTTTTCGTTGAATGCGTTCGAAATGTTCATTCTTCCCTGATTTTGATGCATAATCAGGTTGAATTTGAACCATAGCATGAGTTATGTTGGCTTGCGGCTTAATTGATTACCCTCTCTAGTTAAGAAAACTACACATGAAAAATTCTAAGCAGGTCAAATCATTGGATGATGTTTCTCAAAGACATAAGACCTATGATGTCGCTAGTTAAGTCATTTAGCGGACTGAGTAAATGATAATCAATTTTGCGTTCAGCTGTTTTAGTCCAGTTTACCGTGAATCAGAATATTCACAAAAAAGTGCTCTAGCGTTTGTTCTTTATCCTAATGTAAAGCAGTTCCTAAAAGTGTCCTAATTTGGCGAGTTCAAATACTTAGACACACGTTCAACGCTACTGCGTCCACTAATTACACCCATAAGAAATCTGATTGAATTTGTGCACAATAAGTGGTTGAATTTGTTCCTCCGATAAGTGTAACCTAAGACGGAAGAACATCATTGATGAGTTCATGAACTCGTTTAAGAAATATCGCAGACAGGCAACCATATTCGACACGGTGAATGAAGTCAAAAATTTACTAAAAGGATGATAAAATGCACATAAAAAAGGATTAAAATTTCAAGTTGACAAATGTGGTCAGAAAGATTTTTTATATTTTAAGCATGAACCATCTAAAGTGAGTATTAGACGAACATCGAATTGAATAATCGACCAGACGCTAGAAAGTAAAGTTTTCGGACATGTATTTTGCAGCAAAACAGTGATTTGCTCTTCTCGCCGGTTAACCTAAGTCACGTAGAGCTCTAATTTTTTTGATTTTGATTTTAATTATTACTTGTATTATCAAGAGTAATTAGAGATTGTGTCCAACAAAATTTATTGCGTTTACTTACGAAAGTTTTGTGATCCACTGCATGTGTTGATATATTTCAAATTAAGCGATATTTTCAAAGTTAAAGTGACTGCTTTGAATTTTGTCAGTCCATTCTTCTCTCTCATGTATTATTTGTTTAAGAGTTTAACACATAAAACTATTAACAGGAGTGAATAAAGTAGAATATTAATATCGTCACTTTAGTTATTTTTTGTTATTGTGTGGAAGAAAAAGTTTTTGTGGGGCTATCGTATACAGGCGATGTATTCTCTCTGTCTGTGTTTCATTCTATTAAAAAAACTGTACCGAAAGATTTGTGTTCAACTATTTTGTTTTCTTTTAAAAGTTTTTGTTTTTATAATTCTTTCTCTATTTAAACAGTTATGTTTGTATTTGTATACTAAACCGATTTTTAAAACAATTGTGTGAATGTAAGCGTAAGAGTTGTTCATAGTTTTTACTTTACGAGTAGAGAGTTTTGTTATTGGCAAGAAGTTCAACATGAATACTTTAATACTTTTATCCCGTTAAGGTATTAATTTTGATATTGGTTCTTAGTTTTTAGATTTTTCCTATAACTTTTGAAATAGACTCCAAACAGATTTTTTAAAAGTTTATATAGAAAACAATTAAAAACTCTAAAATGGACATGAATTTTAAATTTCTATACAGATTTTATTGGCAAGATTTTCTAACTATTCTGTCATATTATAGAAAATATATTGGAGATGTTGCAAGAAAGCGTTCTTATATCCAGTTTGCACACGCATATTGAAAATAGTATTAGTTTGACTAAAAATTAGATAGATGGTACTACTAATACAAAATCCACATAATTTTTGTTTACTCCTTACGTCCAAAAGACTTGTGTACAAATTTTACAACTGTGAGACTATTAGTCAGTGAGATAGGACAGTACACCATATTACAAATCTATGAAAAAGATGCGTAAGTGCCAGATATGGAGCAATTCGAAGAGAAGGAGATGTTTCTCGCCAGTAACCGGATGAACCATGGTGTAGAGTTTAAACAGTCTTCATACAGCATCTTTCCTACTTTCTGCGAAAGAAATCGCTGGCCCAAAGGACTATACTCTGGCTAGAGGGATAGGATGAGGAACTCGACATAGTTAGATTCAATCCCCAGTCGTATAGAATCTTTTAATGTTTAAGCTGCTATTCGTATAAACTTGTTTTTATATTCTCATGCAAATTTGTCGACACTATTAATGATCGGATGCAACTGGACCTGAGGAAAGTTATGTTAACACTGGAAAAATGGAGGTTCACTGATATTGTATGTATCGAAACTTGTCCTCAAGGTTGTATGTGTCGAAACTTGACCTCAAGGAGGACGACTTGTACTTTATTCTAGACAGAATACTGCCTTAGGAACCGAAATTTCGTAATATGATAAAAAAAAATTCCCCTTTGCTCTCTATGCTTGTAAGAAAGTGTTGGGAAAAAAATTAGGTTTTGGATCTAGTATGACTCAGTTATCAAACCTATCTTAACCTATGATGCACACGGATGGTAGGAATCCCTTGATAAAACAACTAACTTGAACCATATAATGTCTGTGTTATAATTAGTTGCGCCCGCCTACATTAGCTCTTTTCACTTGATCTTTTGTATAAAGGCTTTGTGTATAAGATTAATAGGCGTCTCTTGGCGCACTGGACTGTGGTTTTGATCAAATATTAACCACGTGAAGGTCCTGACCAAATTCGAGAATATAGAAACTGGTTATATGATAAAACGGTATGCCATTTCAGGGAATTTCAGGGAATATTTGAATAGAGAGATTTGGAAAAACGGTACAGTGCACATAGTCCACGTTCCGTTCAAATTCTCTATAAAGGCTCCAAAATAAATGGAGCTGTGGATGGTGGATTCGGATTTTGGAATCGAAGGGCAATACTAAATCAATGAGACTACCAGCGTCTTCCAAGAGGCACTCTCTGCAATTTAGGTTGCGGCGCGAATTACAAAACAGAGTAATATCTCCAGAAAAGATCCTGCCATATTTTCTGATAGCCAGGAAGCTGTCAAACCACTATGTTCTGAAGCACTATTTTTCAAGACGGTATGTAGCTGACGCAAGAAGATAGCGAATTGGTATAACATTCACATCATGTCTGACAATATTTCAGCCAGCTGCAGATAGAATGAACTGACCAGATGTGGTGGAACCATTGAACTTTCCGATGAATTATTTGCTTTGGAAATCTCTTGGAATTCCGTCGACTCCAGATAGGTGGTAGAACGAGGCCGAGAATCTGGCCGAAGGTAGACGAAGGGCACATACAAAAGTCGGTGCATACGTTACCGGACATTGCGTTATGAACACTCTCGCCAGTTGCATCGGTCTTGGACACATGGCAAAGGACTTCCGCAAAGACTGTACAGATTAGAAAGAGAAGAAGACTGTTATTTACCTACTTGGAATTTTCGCAGCACTATGACAAAGAGAAAAAGGTATTTTGGTGTCTACAGCATGGCTAATTTAAACAAATCATCAATGATAGATATTAATAGATAGCCTAGGTTACCTAATTCTAAGCTCCGGTTGATACAAAGATTTGGAAAAATGTAAAATAATGGTATCACGATGGTTTTAATTGAACAAAATAGGTCTTTCCAAACCGTAATCAGACGGTACAGTTTTCATCCAATTAAATCCAACGTCAACATTCCGATATCTCCGGAGTCCACTTTATGTAAGGAAACCTTGCCTCGCGTTCGCATTAATAATCAAGAAATACCCTAACATTCTTAGGTAAAGTTTTTTTTATAGGTTTTTAACGTGATGCAAAGTAGATCCAACTAAAATGAACAGATTGTATATAAAATTCACACTCTAAGCCTGGTTAATAAGTAAATATTAAAGCCAATATGGCACAATGACTTCCAGATATATTGTACAGACTCACCTCTATCGTCAAAAGATTGCAAAGAAGTCAAAAGAAATTCTGAGTATATGTATAACGGCTTCAACTTGATATATTAAAAATTAAAAGAAACCTACAAGTGATACATGGTTGAAAAAAAGTTATGAAAAATATTTAAAAGAGCTCAGATTGAATCGATTACCTCAAAATATTTTAAATTATGGCCACTTTCATTTACAATAGAAAGCTACAACTACTCTCATTCCTCGCAGATGAATAACTTTTGTCTTAAACATAAAAATTTGTCTTGAGTTGATCATGCTTAATCAAAAAATTCGCTTTGAGATTCGAGGATTAAACATTTGTACATAATTTGTAACACTTTAATAAACAAAATAAGAAAAAAATACACTACTCACCTACCAATTGGGCATACGCTTTTAATACTATAAATTTGTACAACTTTTATTACCACAGGCACGCTTACCTGTGCAACATGTAGGTCACCAACTTATGATTTACTACAAATATACCCCCGAGTTCATGTTAGGTTTGGAAGTGTTCATACATCAAAGATTGTGCGAGACAACAGATGTGGGAATTCTAGTGTAAAGAATCCTTACTAATGGCTGCATACGGATGTGCATGAACTCACAAATGTAAATGTGTATGCGATTGTTATGACATACTCTCTGTTCTTATATTTTATTCCATCTGATTTAAATTGCTTAAACGGTTTGTTACTCCTTTTTACTCGGCTCATGCTTGACTTTATAGTGACAGAGTTAGAGGTGATTGTACCATTAAAAATAAAAAAGTTTAGTTTAAAGCATGAAATCAAGATAAGATTTTTTATATAAGAGTAGTCAAATAACTTAATAGTCAAGAGTATGGTCACATGGAGGCATATTGTAAATTGAAGGCTTTGTGCATTGTATACAGGGAGTTCCATGGAACCGACACTACTCAGAAAAAGTAGTGTCTATGGTGGTAGTCGTATACATACATACATAATTGGTCATTACAACCCTTCAGAAGGGTTTCGACCTAGCTTCTCACACCACTTACAGATGTTGCCTGTTTTAATTTTTACATGAGTAGGACCTACAGTTTAAAGTCGACTCCGAACGACAGATTTCTGAGAAACTTTTCATCTGCTAAGAGGAAGTCGCGGAATAAATATTTTTTCATAGTTCGTTTTGTTGAAGATGTATGACCTTTGCTGGAGTTTAAGAAAATGGCTAAACATCTAAATCGAGGGATTACGGTAAAAGTGTCAATCATTTTACTACATTTACGTCATGTCAGATTAACAAAATATTTCAGGGTTTTATAACCCGTTATTTACCTTGGTATCACCACGTGACTATATTTATGTACATATATTTGTATCTGATATCTATTTATTCTTTATATAAATTATTTCTTAGAAACTATTTAATTTATTACTACACACATAAAGAAATTTACAATAGTTTTCAAATCTTGTACAATGGGTCAATTTCGACCTCCGGGTATTGTACTTGTCTTAACGGACAAGTACACGTCCTCTAACCTTTCAAATCTTAAAACTAGTTTTGAAGGTTAATAGTTAGCATCTGTGTGTTAACTATATATTGTATTTAAATCTGATAATAATACTACATTAGCAATTAGGGTCAGTGCAGCCGTCGAGCGAGGCTCAATGTGTCGATTCATTTTAACCTCTGATGGCCATCGAATTGAAGCAGGTCCCTTGCAATGTGTGTGGCGAATTTTTTAATTTCTTCCTGAATTGTAGGAATGTTCAGATCTCTATGGATATTGTCGTTACGAATATACCATGGAGCGAAGACAATTTGTCGTAAAAGCTTGGACTGTCTTCTTTGTAATTTCAAAACGTTAGACGCGCACGCACTGCCCCAAAGCTGAATGCCGTAGGTCCATATTGGCTTTATAATGGATTTGTATAAAAGAACCTTGTATTCAAGGTCTAATGTCAAATTAGGACCAATAATCCAGTGCATTTGAGCAGATTTTAGCTTAATGGCCGCTAATTTGGCTTCGATGTGGCGGGACCATGTTAGACGCCGGTCTAAGTAGACTCCCAAGTATTTGAAGTGATTTTTTCATCAATATTATTTATTTTTATTTGTGGGCAATATTGTCTTCTGAGTGCGAAGGTTACAAGAGCACACTTGGATGGATTTACCTTTATTCTCCAATTTTCAAACCATTTTTCTAAATCGTATATGTCGACTGCAGTTGTGTTGATGCTACCTTCGGATCCTTGTTGACGCTTATAAATGCGGTATCGTCTGCATGTGTTGATGTGTATGTGTTAGGATTTGTGGGCATGTTTTATGTGTAAATTTAATATAGAATAGGGCCTAGTATGCTTCCCTGGGGGCCACCTGCAGAAATCTTTTTTGTTGTAGATAGTTCGTCCTTCAATTTGACCTTAAAAGTTCTGTCAGTTAAATAGCTTTTAAAAAGTTTGTGTGTGTTCTCGGAGAGCAGCCGTGTTATTTTGCTGAGTAGACCATCATGCCAAACCTTATCGAATGCTTGAGAGATGTCGATAAAAAGAGCTGAACAATATTGTTTCTTTTCAAATGCCGATCTAATTATAGTGACGATCCTATGAACCTGCTCAATGGTACCGTGATTAGGTCGAAATCCAAACTGATGTTTAGGGATAATTCGTCTCTCGTCGAAGAACGTGGCTAAGCTTTGGAGAAGAATTTTTTCGAACACTTTTGATAATATTGATAGCAAGCTAATAGGTCTATATGATGTAATTTGACTAGCATCTTTTCCTGGCTTCGGAATCATAACAATTGTAGATATCCTCCAAGATGATGGAAAGTAGCCAATTCTTAACATTGCTTTAAATATGAATAGTACAATTCTTATAGCACTAGTGGGTAAGTTGATTAACATTGAGCCTGTTATGCCATCGAGCCCAGCCGACTTTTTCACGTCAAGGCTTTTAAAAGCAGCCTGTACGTGATCTTACACTAGTTTATATATGTATACATATAGATTTTCTGTGATATAAAAATATATTGTATGTGTGTATCTGTTTATATACGTTCGTGACCAGTCATTATTATTGTTCAGTTTGTTTTTGTGATACGTTGAATTGCTATAAAATTGACGTCAGTGAGGACATACTTTCAGTGGCTGCGACTTTATTTAATGTTTTGTTTCTATTTTTTATACAATAGTATGTGCTTAATTATTCACTGATAATGTTCGAAATGCATTAGCGAGGCAAATGCAGGATATGGCGAAAAGGATATGAAGGGACAGCACAAAGTAAATGCTATAAAGAAGAAATCTGAGCAACTAATTTCATCAATTTTCATGTCAACCATAAAAAATGTTTTACGTACATCAACAGCAGAATATTGAGTTTTAAAACAACTATTGTAAAGCAAAACATTCCCGAAACTAGTCACAGAATGACCATCCGCTCTAGAGTATCGTGTATACAGGTGTAGTTTAGATAGGCAGCATACTACTTTCAATCCATTTGAATTTATTCCATTAGACTTGGATAATTGTTTGAACCATTATTCGATGGATATTTCCAAGCAAATCGATGTTGAACTTTTTTATTCTTTTATATGTACAGCAGCGAGAGAAAAAAAAGCAACTCGATGCCATATTATGTTCAACACCGTGTCTTGTATTATTTACAGAATGCTGTTTATTTACAGAATTGTTGTGAATATCTTTGTTTTGGGGGCCGACGAATGTAATTTAACTCATCAAAGCCAAATAAGTTAAACTTTGATTCTTCGCTCCACAAAACTTTGGGCCACTGCTCTTTTGACCAATGCAGATACCGTCTAGCAAAGTCACGCAGTTTTTTCTTATTAACCTTACTTATAAGTGACTTCTTGGTTAGTTTTCTTTGCTAATAAATTTGTCTCTCTTAATCTGTTTCTGGCTGTGTGGACGCCAATAGAAACCCCTAATTGCTCGTTTGCATAATTAGTAACACCTACTGCCGTTTTCCGAGGGTCAACTTTTCCTATTTTTACTATTTGACGGTCTTGGCGGGCAGTAGATTTACGAGGTCGACCACTTCCTGGTTTTCTTAACACGTTATTGTCGTTCGATGAAATCCGACAAACCGCTGATTTGTTGATATTTAATTGATGAGCAACTTCATTCATTGATTTGCCTTCTTCCAAAACCCTTATAATGGCAAATTTACTATCTGCGGACAGCTGTTTCTTATTTTAAAATTCACAATTTGCAAATTTTTCATTAAACTTTTATTTTAATTACTCTAGTTGACCTACTTTTACGTTTAACACATTGTGTTGCATTTATATTCTCTCTAAATTTGTTCACTTTTTTTATTTTATTTATTTATTTTATTTATTTATTTATTATAATGAATGTTTTCCTAATGCAACAAGATCAATTATCTTATAAATTACAGCATTAGAATCAGATAAGTTACATACCGTTTTAAAATATTTTATGAATTTCTGTAATAACTACTTAACAAGTTTTATAAATCTAAAATAATTAAGTAGAAAGAGAAGCAAACAACGCTTACTGATACTTTTTAATAAAATTTAAAAAGCAACGAATAAAAAAAATCAAAAGTGGAGTGGAATTGGATACCGTTATAAGTTTCGTGCTTCGATTGAATATCATATGACATAGCGTTGCATTTTTTTTGCTCGATACTGTATATACAGTGGTTTACATATAAATAATAAATAAGTGTGAGATCCGATTTGTTCGATTTTTTTATAAGTTTGATCTCTTTTACTCTTAATTCCTTCTTTATTTTGCTATTCTCTTAAATTTTTTTACAAATGAAGTCCATTAGTAACAGTTTTATTTTTGAAGCAGTTTTTCTACTTTGCAACGTATTTTTAACGTCTAATTTTGTATGCTTTCTGTAAATTTATTGTTAAGTGTGTTTTGAATGATATCAGGAAAAATATGTACAAAAATTAACGATAAGCTGTGAGAAAAGGAAAAGTTATCCCGAATAAGAAAGTATCTCAAACTCAGAGAAGTCGGCAAAACGGTAAATGAAAAAATAATGAATCATTTGAATACATTTGGAATCTCAAATAATGTACACTCTTGCCTATGCCTACAAAGTCTGCTGGGGATTGATCTATTTCAGCAAGGTATACGGTTAGGTTAGGTTAGGTCGGAGTGGTAGCTCTGAATATCACAAAGCTCACTTGAGCACGCATAGCGGCCCGTTGTGATGCCACTTGTGAGCAAGGTATACGGCGCTCAACAAATTACAACTTTGTTTACCACACCGAGTTGCAGAAGATGATTAAAGGACTTTTCGACAAGCCATATTCCATACCAGAATACGGAGCCAGTGCTGTCAATGAGACAAAGAGAATTCTAGAAACTTGAATGACACGTGACTATTTGTTCTTAGGTGTGTGATTTCGATACAAGAATTCCCCACTTCTAAGCACTGTACATTCATTATAAGGATTGAGTTTTGTAAGTTTGATTTGTCCGGTTAGTTTTAACTGATACTGTATGCTTCCTGCAAACGTTATGATTTGCAATCGTAAAAGAGAAATCGAATCAAGTCTGTCATTATATTATGGAAGTATGCTTGCATGTAACATGCAGGAGTGGGGCTGTATATGAGCGCAAGCATTTGTTGATAAATTTAAATATTTCCGAAATATTTGTATGTATGCAAAGACATCCTTTTAGCAAAAAATCAATGAAAAAACAAATTGAGCTAAGGTATATACATTTTGGGGAACACGTTTGAATAACTAAAGGCGTGAGTAAATGATCTGTGCCAGAACCATCAACATAATATATTTTTAGATAGAAAGATATTTATACATACATTGCATACTTACTTATATACATATGTAATAATAGATTAAACTATGTGTGTAAAAATATTTTTCCATCCTACTCTTACAACCAGTAGCATATTCACGTAAGCGCACGTTACTGCAATAGAATGTATTTTCATACGTAAATGTATGAAAATTAAGAACTGCCTACTTTTAACCCGAGCTGCTGTAAATCTGTCGCGTATGTATAACCATAATAAATGTATTCTACAGAGCCATGAATTATTTTTTTAAAAGGATGCGAATGAGAAAGTTAACTGTAAAATAAACCATATTAATAACTATCTCACCGTATGCATATCTACCCTGTCATATTTTGAATTTTTCACCCAAAGTTCTTGTATAAACACACACCATGATTATATTTCAGAATTTATGCAATGCAGTTACTACCTTCATAGTGATATATTGCAATTTACCTTTATCCGTTGTCACTAGCATTAAGTGAAGCTTATGTAGCGATGTAAAATTTTCATAAGTCACGTATCTTTGCGAATAAATGTGTTTTAAGCATTTGCGTAAGAAAAAAACAGAATTTGCCAATATCTGATCCACATGTTTAGACTTCAAAGGTGAATATGGTAAGTACGTGAGCCGTTACAAAATTTATTACCTTTTATAGGTTATTAACTAAATACCCAATAAACCAATAAACTGTTCGAATTATACGTAGATTACTGTGTATGAAAGAAAGTACAAGTAGAGTGTCATATTTAAATGGCTCCAAGAATTTTTTTAGGCAAGAAAATGCCACGGAGTCTTTCATTAAGCACCTTCTATAATTACTATTATTTCTAAATTTACGACCAACACTGTTAAATCGTTTGAAAGACTTATTAATGACATTGTGTGTGGAATATTGATCAAATGTCTGCTATAACTTATATTGCCGTAGCATCATCGAGAGCAAGTACTGTGTTATATTTGCTTACTAAACATCGATCATATTGTTTATTTTGAAGAATTTTTTGGTCTTGAAAATGTCATGGAGTCTTTCATTAAGCGCTTCCTATTTTTAATTTTAAATAAAATAAAGTGTGTGAGCAACATTTTTTAATTCGTTCAAAAGACCTATTGATGCCATTATGTATGGAAAATGTCTGCCATGGCTTCTCTGGATGGAACACAGCGATCAAAATTTCCAGCTGTCCAGCGTCCATTAATTGAACACACGTCGTTATTTATAGTCATTTAATTTCTGCATCAATTATATTTTGTATTGCAAAAACGCTAATACGCCAAGTTGTAGTCTGCAAAAACCGAGTTCTTGTGCGCTACGAGAAATCGACTGCCATGAATTTTCCTGCACACTGTCAAGGACGGCGGCAATGTTTTCGGCGGATCTTGTGTTTCGTCGACGTCTATCATTTACTGAATCAGTAAATTCAAATTTATTCATCGCCATTCGAATAGTGCCCTCGGTAGGAAGATTATGGCGATCGTAAAGTGGACGAAAAGGTGGTACATTGCCGAAACAGAACATCCATTTTGATAAACCGATTTTATTATTTGCACGTGTTGTCGATTGCTGTATCCGTCCATGGTGATTTGGCTAAAGAGAGTGAATAGAATACAACTAATTTGACAGATGTATCTTCAACAAGATGGTCGTCATCACCTGCCAAAGTTCTGAAATCCGTGTTGAAAGCGTCGATAGCTGCTGGTGTTGTGTTTTCTAAACGGAGTGACTTCTCTATTTCCAGATCAATCTCAAAGTTTGTTTCTTGATTAGTTTCTCATTACCTTTGCACGATAATTTATTGTTTGTGATGCAAAATCTGCAATGCGATAAGTGAAAAATTTATTGATCTGTCGCGACTACAAATAACATGTAATTTTTAAACATAAACATGTATACATACGAATAACACACAGGTATATATTGTATTTGAAACAAATGATATTGTGTTTCTTTTCCATTTTTCATACCAGAACTTACCTACTTCTCAGCTTAATTTAACACAATTTATTGCAATTTAAACATATTGTAATTTAAGGAGATATGGTAATAACTGTATACAATTTAGAAAAATGAAATTTATGTCTCAATTACAAAAAGCATATAATGTTGCAATAATTCTATTCTACGTCTTTCTTTCTTTGCAACATTTTAAATACCAACTTCTACCCCAACATAATATTATGCAGGCAAATCGAGGGAAATGCTCAAACAACACTAAAAACTTTAGTGTTTTGCACAACCTCTGAATTTTAATGATCAATTATTGTCTCAAATGTTTCAAAGCATATTTTTAATGGGAAATAGTAAAAATATTTGATGTTACACATAAAAATAATTGCTGATTAACAATAAAATGCTGCAAAGCACTGCAACAATGTTGAGCACAACATATTTGTGTATCTTATATTGCAAATACAGGGTTTGTATTCCATCTCAAATAAGTTTAGTTGCGCAGCAGTTAGATGTTAATAACGCTGCACAATATTCATGTCACTGAGGAGCTCAAATAGCTCATTGTTGGATCGAATGCGGAAAACATCTCACTTTTCTCTTTTTGATCCTACGATGGCTCTGCAGACTGTCATCATTTGTGCTGGTTATAACGAAGTCACCATTAACAAATTTACTGACAAAGTCGAAAGTATAGTAAACTAGGAGCTCATACCCCATGCCCCTACTTGTCGACAACATATACTTCGTTTTGTTCTCTTTACTACCAGACCCATTTTGGTAGATCCCTGTTCAATAGCACTAAGGGCAACAGTAACATCTCGATTGTTACACCCAATAATGTCAGTGTCGTAAACGGAGGCAAGCAACTGAACACTTTTGTAAAAAACAAGGACGAAATTGCAGCAGTTGCTTAACGTCGTGTTGCACAGTCGTATCAGCATCGCATATCGAGAATATCGAGCTCAGACACGTGTGTGTAATTTGTGTGTAGGGAGTCGATAATTATTAACTGAACACTTTTGTGTAATTATTTCCTTTATTTTAATGGAATTCTTATTAATACTTCCATGTTCTTTCTTTGTTTTTAATAATGAATTGAAAAACTCTTTAAGCTTTTAATAGAATTATGCCGAATAGAAAATTATTAAAGAATTCACGTCATTACGTGATAAGCTAGTTTCCGGAAGCAAAACTATTTTCTTTCTGGTTTTTGAAACCCCTTCGAATATAAAAAAATTTATTGTTTCTTTTACTGCGTAAAAATAATCATTATAATTTGATTTCAAATTAAAAAGAAAATAATAAAGCGAAAAAAATATTGCAATAAAAAAGAGTTCGCAGCAGGCTCATGGACTCACTGAGCAAAAGTCAAGCTGAGGCCCAACTAACGGTAACGGACTCGCTCAATGGAAAGGTGCACCAGATGGATGTTCGCCCTAAAGCATATCAAAGTCTTGGTTCCATGGTGAACTGATTAAGTTACGAAAAACATAGATCGGTAGGTTTTCAATTGTGAGACTACTACCTGAGATATCATTCAATAAGTAGTGTTCCATCTAAGATATAATCTCAATAATTTACAATAGGAGATATTTAGTGTAAATGTATTACATTGTATTTAAAATTTTTAAAGGGTTCATTTTGGATCCAGGGGAAACCTGGTCTGCTCAGACATAACATACATAATTGGTCATAACAACCCTTCAGTCAGGATTACGACCTAGCTTCTCGCACCATTTATGCTGTGTGTGTTAATTTTATACAAAAGTGACGGAACCTACAGTTTAAATTCGACTCCAAACGAAACGTTTTTGCGAAACTTTTAATGGCAATTTTATTTACTCTCAGAGTTTATGCCAGAAATCTGCTGAGAGTAAGTCGCCGAAGAAGTATATTTTAATTTTTCGTTTTTCGGAGATGTCTGACCTGGAGTTATAGTCGTGGCATCACGTCTAATAAGCCAACACACTACCTACTAGACTGCGGCTACATCTAGTGTAAATGTATGCCAAGTTTTCAACGGGTTCCATTTGCAATCAAGGGAAATCTGGTCTATTGCAGTCTAAAATTGATTCGTCTTCATTTGAAAATTAGAGATGTAGTTGCTTTAACATCATTTCCATTTGGGGAACAACAAAGTGGAATAGTGCAGTTAAGCGATTTTAGTTTACTGGACATTACCTACTGTAGATGTCGCACAGATACATATTTGTGTAGAATTCATAAAAAGGTCTATGATTCGTGACTAAATTAGTATACAATATGACATATGAACAGTTGCCGACAGATCCATGAGATCATATGGATGATAGAAGCTCATGTGCTTTTCTCTCCTATAATATAATGGTGGGTGTACCCAATAGGAGTACAAAAGTGATTCCCGAGACGAGAAATCGCGGGAGTTTCGAGACAGGACTCCCCGAGAAATATTACGAAAATTACTGTAATTTTTTTAAAAAGCTTTTTTATTCCAAAATATTTAGTTGTTTGGAAAGAAGTATAAGTGGTTCGAAACATTAAACATTAAATTAAAGAGTATTTATTCAGTCTATTTTGCCTAGTCAAGAGAATGGAATTATAAAACTTTAAAAGTATAGGATATTTTTTAAGACCTTCCTGTCCTTAAATTTAAAAAAAACAAAGTGTATGTGAGATATCATTAAAATTTTCATATTCAGCGAACACACGTCGTCATTTATGGTCGTCCATGGAGATTTGTCCCGGCAGACAGGCAAACGAAATAGTTGAATTTAAGTTAATAACAATACAAATAAAATCCAAAAGCGTCCAATCCATTACGAAATAATCGTGTGGATTTTAGGCAACGGTGAGCTCTAAAGATCAATGATCAAATGATCTGGACACAAACGGCATGTGGTTTTATTAGGATGCCTACTGTTCATGCCACATTGGATATTCTGCACGAGCAATTTGAGGGATGTTCACTTTACGTGGAGGTGCTGTAAACTGGTCACCGCTATTGAGGGTTTTAACCTGTTTGATTTCTTGAAGAGGTTTCTAAAGTCGCAGTTGTTTTCGAATAAGAAATAAAACACAGCGATCCTTAAAGTCGACATTCAACTGAGGATTAATGCTGTCAACACAATAACATGCATGAAAAACGCGATTTATTATACTTAAACGCTGCTTTTATTATAATTAAGGCTCATGCATCGTGCCTTATGAAGCAAAATAAACTTTAGAGTTTTTATTAAAAGTTCACATTTGTAATGATAAAGCTACACTACATTTCTATCAAACGCATGGAAAAATAAGGAGCAATTTAAATCCGCTCTTCTACATCATTTATATCCCCCCCCCCTCTACATCAAACATCTCTGTCTCAAAGTTTGGAACTTATGGTTCGCACTAGTGTGGTTCTGTCGATGTTACATCGGCAGCATAATCGCTCCATTTTGCACTGACAAAATTCTGCAGCAATATGCCTGCCTGATAGCAATTCAATAGTGCAAGCAGTACTGTAAATTCCCTTGATTAATAAAATTTCAACAGATTAAATGCACAGAACGCGTCTAGTACAATTGAGTCAGCTAAATGAGGTAACTAGTTTTAGAGGAAAAGTGTATTGTCACTAACAAGATAGTTTTTTATTATGGAACTGTTTTAAACTATAAGTAGGCGGTAGGTCGGTGCAGCCCTACTTTTAATATCGATTTTTGAACGATACCAATTCACATTATATTCAAAATTCCGAAAAAATCACTGTTTGGTGTGGATTTTGTTACGGTGGATTGAATGATATGGGCACCAACAACTTTTGAAAAACTTTTTGATGTTACACTTACATATTTTGTTTACATACATACATAATTGGGCATTACAATCCTTTGCTTTACTCTCAAAGTTTTTGCCGGAAATCTGCTGAAGAAGTCAGTGAAGAAATATTTTTTCATATTTCGTTTTGTTGGAAATGTCTGACCTGGTTTGTTTCCATTCTTAAATATTATGTCGTATGCTGAACGTGGTCATTTGCTCCAGAGATGGCAACAATTTGTCATCGTAAATAACTTGGCGATACAATTAATACGTTTTCATCAAATTATGCTTCTAGTGAATACAAATATAAATAAACTCCATACGTACAACAGTACATTCTTTTAGTTCTTTAGTTAACTGCAAGTTGTAGTAATGGCCCTTAAAGTTTTTGCCAGAATACTGTCGAAAGAAATGTTTTTTTAGATTTCGTGTTGTTCGAGATGAATGAGCTGGGGTTTAAACCATACCTGTTAAGTAATGATTAATAATCGCAATGATTAGTAATTAGATTACTTTTTTTAATGGTGAAATAATGATTACAATTACGATTATTTTTAGTTTGAATAATTAATAATTGATTACAATTACAAATTTTCGAAAAATAATCATGAGTACTGGCGATTAATACAAAATAATTGAAAAGAATCGAAATAATAAATAAGGGAGAATACTTAAACACTCTAATGAACAGAGTCACCAAAAGTTCGGAAGAATCAAGAAATCGTTATGGTTATTACTTCCAACTTCACGTATAAAATTAACGCACACAACATGAGTGGTGTGAGAAGCTAGGCCGTAATCCTGACTGGAGGGTTGTAATGACCAATTATGTATGTATGTATGTATGTATTACTTCCAACAAGTCAGTGAGCCCAATGCGAAGAAACCATAGGTTTAATAAAAAGTCCCGTTATGACTCCAACAGAGTATTTATAAGATCATTTGGAAGAACGCAAAACCTGAAATGAAAGTCAACTGAAAAACTTGCTTATGAGTACATACATTCATAATTGGTCATTACAACCCTTCAGTCAGGATTTCGACCTAGCTTATCACACCACTTATGTTGTGTGCGTTAATTTTATACATGAGTGGCGGGACCTACAGTTTAAAGTCGACTCCGAACGACATATTTTTGAGAAGCTCTTCATGGCAATTTTATTTACTCTCAGAGTTTTTGCCAGAAATCTGCTGAGAGGCAGTCGCCGAAGAAATATTTTTTTTCATATTTCGTTTTTGATGCCTGACCTGGGATACGAACCCGGGCTTTACGTTTAATAAGCCAACACACTACCTACTAGACTACGGCGACTACATAAATAACAAGAGAAAATGCTAAACAAAACTGGTACGTTCAATGAGTTTTTAACATTAAGAGATATCCTACTAAATATTTGGTATAAGATTTTAATATTTTGGGCCTTTGAATTTATAAAATTTGCTTCGAGTTCTTCTTGGGGGTACCTACATTTTTGCGGAGCACCAGAAAATTTCCCTTATTTTTTATGGTTTGTGAAAAAGTGAACAATTTGTTTATTTTATAATAAAATAGAAATATAGTAACAAAATAAATATGAAAAACGTTAATTATTTTTACATATTCTTGCTTAAAATTCATTAAATTCCTAAAATATATTGGGGTTCCTAGAAGTCGTCGTAGTCTTTTATATTTCTTCGGCAACTTCCTCTTTGCAGATTTATGGCAAAACCTCTGAGAGTAAATAAAATTGCCTTGAAAAATATATATATATATATATATATATATATTCACCTACACTGACAAGTAAACGAACTGCGAAGAAGTCCTTATTACCAAGTCCACTGTTCCAATTATTTATTTTATTTTCTAACGTAATAATACCAAGAATCGAAACTTTTGCAAACAACATGTATATAGGCAATGGAGAAACTGGTTGCGGCTTATTCGTAAATGTAAGTCTTATAAACAAGCTGAGGGAAGACAGATACATACATACATACCTATAATTTTCTTTTTGTTGAAAATTGTTTCATGGCTACTATCTTTTCACACACATGAACATTTTCATTTGCCATCATAGGAGAGAACCGTCATAGAAAAATCGTTTAGCCATCTTGTGGTCAAGTGGCTTTTGTTAACTTTTCTACATTTGAAAAGAGATTTGTAGCTAAAGTCCGAAATGCTATTTACTATTTCAGTTATAAATTTAATTAAATTTTGTTACTTAAACTACAATGTTATGAGTTTGAAATTTAGATTTATATGTAAAGGATTTAAGCTGCTATAAATATACATTGTTTTATTGAATACACTTTACATTCGAAGATGATTTCCATTTTAAATGCTTTTTATTTCTGTAGAAAAGTTATAAATATTAACAGTTTTTAAAAGAAATTGATTTCAATTTAACAATAACAATACAATAACAATAAAAATCCAATCAAAAATTTCTTTTCTTTTTCCAAATTTTTATTCATTAAATCAAAACTTATATGCTCGATAATATTTAATAAATGAAGAATATACATATCTGCTAACAGAAGAAACCGTTTCGAATTTATTTCTCCTTCCACTCAGATATTATTTCAACTACAAATTTAATTGCAGCACAAAATATTTGTAATAAAATTTTCTTTTATAAAATTGGATTCTGTTAAAAAAAAAATCATTTCAAATAGACTTCAAAAATAAATTAAAGAAATTAGAAAACTAGATAAATAAAAAATATTGATTTCAGAGCAATTTGCTTAGTTCTTATACATTTAGTTGGTCGACAGTGTGAGAAGATATTTTATTTACAATTTCTTACTTACTGGAATTAAAATATTTTGTAAATGTTATGTATGAACTTATGATTGTCACTGTAAGTTGTAAGGACGCTTCTGTTTTTTTTTTCTTATTAAAATTAATATTGATTATATCGGGTTTTTCATTAAGCACCTTCTATCGTTAAATTTAAATAAAACAAAGTGTATGTGAGAAAGACCCATTGATGCCATTATATGTGCAATATAACGTCGTCATGACGTCTCTGAGTTAAGCGAATCCGAAATTTTCTAATTTGCTCTAATCTGGCGCGTAAATCAGGTTGTGGTTTGTGGCGTGGTTGCATACGCCTGCGACTTAAAAAACCCCACAAAAAACGTCCGAAAGGGGCCACATCGCTTAAGATGATTATTCAATGAAGAAAATTAGGGACAGTATGGTATTTAGAGAACACACGACGTTGCCTATAGTCAGATGAATTTTGTGTGGTTGCAGCTCTGGTCATGGCATAAAATTAATTCAAATTTTTGTCTGCGAAAGTCCAATTTCTTCGTCAAATACTACTGCACTCTCTCACGAACAACGGAGACGATTTTTGTAGAGGTTACGTTTCATCGACGGCAGTCGGTTGGTTGATCATTTTCTATAAGCTCGAATTTTTCAACCACATTGCAAATACTTCTCCCGCTTAATGAGCTTATTAAAGACCTTTAAATTTTTCATATAAAAATTGAAAAGAATATTATAAAACTGTAATTACAGGTATACATTAAGTTTTAATTACAATAAAAAAATTTCCAAGAAAGTCCGTTTAATCATATTTTTACAATTTTAAACACACTGTTGTGCATTTTAATTAAAAATATAAAAACTCATACCAAAAATATTTTAATTTTTTATTGCTTTTATTTGCAAAAAATTTGTATAATTTCATTGACTTTATTAAAATGGCCCGTACTATTACAGAACTTTGTTTTCATTCAACACCTTATGAAGCCATGTTGTACAGAAAATTAAATATTTTGTTTCCATAGCGCTTTTTTAATATGGCTTAAAATATGAAACCATAAATTCTATGAAATAAATTTAACGAATATTTAAATAAAATGCTTTTAAACTGTTCACATTTGTAATTCCTTTATTTTCTACCATATACATATAAAAGTTGTATTCCATTTTTTGTCGGATATAAATATTTTAAATAGTAAAGTCGTCGGATGCAATAACTTTGAACATGTAGGCCTAAAAAAAATTCCTAGTGCTAGTAATAAGCGATTTGAATTGTCATGCTAATAACGTCAAGATCTTCTGACTCACCAATGTCTACAACAGTCGTAATTGCAAACAATTTGATGTCAAGCTTATAAGTCACAGCTAATAGAGTATCTTCCGCTGGTTAAAATTGACACTTTCACCATATTTGGAGGGGAATAATAATTCCGGAATTACATGGTCTATAGTCAGTCAAATATGAATGTCCAATTTTACTGTCATCTGCAAAAGAGAACACAAGAATAAAAGAAAAAATTATAAATAATTAGAACTTGAAAGGATGCACACTGAAATTTGGCACATCTTATTAAGCAAAAATGTGTTTTTTATTCAATCACGGGGGTATGAAAGTATTTGGTAATTATTACAACCCTTCAGTCAGAATTACGACCTACCTTCTCACACCAATTATGTCATGTGTGTGCTAATTTTGTCCCTAAGTGGCGGGACTCAAGTCGAATCTGAACGACAGATTCGTGGGAAACTTTTCCTGGCAATTTTATTTACTCTCAGAGTTTTTTCAGAAATCTGCTGAGGGTAAATCGCCAAAGAAATCTTTTTACATATTTCGTTTTGTTGGAGATGTCTAACCTGCGGTTTGGACCGTGGCCTCGCGTCTAATAAACCAATGCACTACCTACTAGAATACGACCACTATTTCTAATCATCCTTCACCATACTATTTTTTTGAAAGATTTTCTTTATATTTTCATTATAATAAACGCAACGATGTTTCCAGTTGAAATCCAGATTCTTTGATCTTAACTTAACTTGCACTTTTTATATACAAAAACCAGTAAATCTTGTAATGAAATGGTACAAAGCCGTAAAAATTTATTACGTAGACGGAAATCGAGAAATACAAGAACCTTTACATCATACTTCGATCAGTATGAACAGAGGTAAAGTTCGGTAACAATCCGCATTTCAGCTTCTATACAAAGATTGAGTGTTGAACTATAAATATTCTGAAATACAAATATATTAAGGTTCATAGACCAATTAAAGGTTTTAAGCTATTGAAAATTCTCTCTCAATATGAAAAAGCAATAATTTTTAAATTTTTATCAAATATGAGCATAAAGTTAATCACATATAAAATTATCGCAAACAAATAAAAAATCTTCTCTTAATTGCTTTTCCCACTTTTGAACACATTGTTGTTCACTTTTAATTAAAACCATAACGAAAATAGTGTGTGACTTTTAATAGCTTTTATTTACAAAATGTTTATAATTTTTATTAATTTCATTTGAAATAGCCATGGATTTCCGCAACTTTATTTAACTTAACAGCTTATGAAGCTATGTTAAGCAACAAATTAAATATTTTGTTTCCATAGTGCCATAGAATTATATGAAATAAGTAGTATGTTTATGTATGTTCTGGCTCAATTTTTCCATACAAATTTTGGAGCATGCCTACGCTACAGTCGGTCATGCTATATTGTTGATAGGTTTGTAACATGTAATGTATGTGTTTTTTTTTCTATACAAGATATACACCTGCATGATAGTTTTAAGGGTTAGTTGGTTGTGTGGTTGTTTTTACTTGTATTGCTTTTCGAATGATTGGACGGACAGAATGTGTGCGTTCACGTTTCCATGCGATATAGGGTACCGTAAACTCATGTTGCTGAATTATACAATGTTATGCTTTTGTTTATTCTTATTTTATCTTCTTGTGTAATTTAATGTTGAAGAAATAGAAATATAGTTGTATGTGTTGTTGTATTTTTGTGTTAGAAGGATCTTTAATTTTAAACTGATAAGAAACTCTTGTCACGTGTTGGCGTTTCTCGACCACTTTTCCCATACAAATTTGGGATCATGCCTACGCTACTGTCGGTCATATTAGCTTGTTGATAGGTTTGTAACATGTAATGTATTTGACAGTTTTTTTCTATACAAGATGTACACCTGTATGATCGTTTTTAGGGTTAGTTGGTTGTGTGGTTGTTTTTACTTGCATTGGTTTTTGAATGATTGGACGGACGGAATAAGTGCTTGTGTGGTTGGCCATCCTTTGATTGAAAGTGAGCAGGTAGGCAGGTATTGTTGAAGAAATAGAAATATAGTTGTACGTGTTGTTGTGTTAGAAGGATAGGGTAGATTGGTTTTGTCTATTTTTTTTTTTTTTTTTGTAAGATTTAATGTTGAAGAAATAGAAAAGGAATGTACATCTGCATGATCGGCTTCTTCTTATTCCTTTTACTTGTATTGCTTTGTATTGCTTTTGAAATCATTGGACGGACAGAATGAGTGCGTGCACTTTTCTTGTGATAAAGGGTACCGTAAACTCATGTTGTCGACTTATACAATGTTATGCTTTTGTTTATTCTTATTTTATTTTATTTTATTTTTATTGTACACCTAAATGGAAATATAGTTGCACGTGTTGTTTTTGTTTTTATGCTATAAGGATTTTTTAAGTTGTTATCCGTGATGATTTTCTTAAGTAGGTAGGTAGGTATTGTTGAAGAAATAGAAATATAGTTGCATGTGGTTTTGTTTTTTTGTGTTAGAAGGATCTTTAATTTTAAAATATCCAACTGTATTGCACGATCATGGTCAAATGCCGTAAACAAACAGTGCGAGTCCTTATCAGATTTGTTTTCTTAATAATTAGTTCAAAAAGAATGTTTTTATAAGGTAATCAATTTTTAAAACACTTGACAAAGAATTTTGGATGTGGTTTATTTTATTAATTTTTTTTGTACACCTAAATGGAAATATAGTTACACGTGTTGTTGTTGTTTTTTTGCACTATAAGGATCTTTAATTTTAAAATATCCAACTGTATTGCACGATCATGGTCAAATGTGGGATAACCACACTGTTGCTGAAAACAATAACAATGGGAGGTCAAATGTGGGATATCTGTTTTTATGTATTTTTTTTGTGTATTTACTCTCCATTACTTCTAAAATGTATTACCCCTTTACCTACATTCCAGAGTATAAATTGTCTTGTTTTAAGAATTTAGAACTCATTCTTATTTTAAAAATAACTACAACTGCCAATAGAAACTGGTTGACGAATACAATCTCTGGATGGACGAAAAGTTCCAGGATGAACTTTTAAGAGCTAAGGCGTTCCTATTAAATTTAAAGTCGAGTAAATGCTTCAAACCACTTTTTGAAGCATTACTCGTAAAATATGTATTAAAAAAATGCTACATATTTTAATGGAGGGGCGATTTAATTGATGTCTTCCCTGAAGAAGATAGGATAGTTCCTGTTGGGGAAATATTAAATTTGTCGAGGATGGTGTTGATAATAAGATATAGATAATAAGAAATATTATATATTATTTAAATCTTTCACGGGATGTGATATAGAATAAAAAAAATAAAGATAATTAAAAATTAAAAAAATGTGTTTTTATTTGTTGAGGGATTTCTATTTTTCAGTTTTTTTTCAGGTTTTAAATAAATAAAATATATAGGAAATCGTCTTGATTTCAGATTAAAAAAAAGGTCTTTTTATTGTTGAGGATTTCTTTTTTTCCGTTTTTTTTATTTTTTCATGTTTTAAATAAATAAAATTATATAATAGATTAATTAAAAGAAATTAGTTTTTTTATTTTATTTAACTAAACAAAGATTTCAGATGTGGTTAAGATTTTTCTTCATTTATTATACAATTTCTTCGTTTGCATTTATTGAAGATTACAATTTATTGAAAACACAATTTTTACATTTAGTAAGATTATAAAAATTAATTATATTTTTAGCTTCATTTTCAGCTTGATATAGTCTATGTTTATAAAATATACAGGGGCAGATGTCAGGACCGCATGTGCTGTTTTCGTTCGACCATACGCAATCCTCGAAATGTTCACCATGCCTATTTTTTATTCTTTTCAGGTTGTCTACATACTCCAGTTGTGTTTGTATGTTGATGAGTTTCGTTTTATCTGCATCAGAAATCATGTGCGAGAATAATTTTAAAAAGTTGTATATTTCCTTTAAAATCATTGTTAATCTACTACTATTGCATGCTCATGTGTAGAGTTTGTAATAACCTTTTATGTTGATGGTTTTAATATTTATATGATTTGAAGATCGCTCGTAAAGATAACCCCTCCCGTTTTGGAGTTATTTATTTCAGCAATGGTATCTATATCCCTCTTGTGTTCAGGATCGTACTGAAAACAGTAGATGTTAAGTTTTCGATATATATATATATATATAGATTTTAACTTCTTCTATTATTTAAACACCCCTAAAATGTTAGAGATGTTTACCATATTTTCTTATATATAAATCTGTTAATGGGCGCTCAGGTAGGTTATCTAGTAGTTTTTTGGAGCTGGACTATAGTAGAGACCATATCCAGTTTTATATGGTTTGAGATATAACCCTTTACCCATTGCAATTGATTCCATATATCTATTGTGACGGTTTGCTTCCGCCAATTGTTCTTTTCCATTTTTGATAGCATTTACTGCTTTGACAATAGCGGATCCTCCACTTGCTAAACCACCAAGCGCTGACAATGCTGTTAGTACGGGAATAAGTGGAAGAAATCCTCCAATTTTCGGTACAGGTATAACTCTCGGTATTATAATGTTTGCTCGCTTTTTCCCTTTAAAATTTGAATGAATAGTCTTTTGAGCTATTTTAACAGCATCATTTATATCAAGGGGTTTCTGTTCTTTCAATTGTTTTAAAGTTTTTCTCACAGTAGCTGTGAATAATTTCTTATTACATTTATTAATTTTTCCTTTTATCCTTCTTTTTGTATTCTTTGTTTTCTTATGCCTCTGCTCCTTCAAACCTAATCCAAATTTCACTTTAGCTTTCATAGCGTTTGTCACAAACCATGCGTTAGCACGTTCTTTAATATCACTATCTTTAGATTTAACTCGTTTCCAGGCCTTTTCAGCTAATATTTGATCTGCTTGATGTCTTGTGTCTATATCTTTTGATTGTGAGTATGCAATGTCGTGTTCTTTACAAGCTGCGTCTAATAAATTTATACCCTTATCTCCTCTTGCTAAACGTTTTTCAAGTTTTGTACCAGGTCCGCAAAACTGATAACCAGGCAGATGTAATTCAACAGGTAATTTATTTATTAAGTTGTTTACAAATCCTCTTCCCATCTTACACTGACTGGGTTTTTGTTTTGACTGTAGATTAAAACAGTTTCTTTTTTTCGTTACTTTTATACCTCTTCGCAAAAATAACTGAAATCAAGATGATTTCCTATATATGCACCAAATTTATACGATCACTGTTTCAGTATGTTAATTTTTTTGATATGATATCTGCTTTATATGTGTTCACGATCTACCTGCTATCTGCTTACGATCTGCTTTAAACCTGATATAGGTCTACTTTATACCTTAAAAACAAAAATTGTTTTTGTTTGTTGGATTTTGTTAGTGCGATATATTTTCGTCGTGTGTGGTTTTGGCTATTTTATTTTTATTTTTTGTCATTGTCATTTTTTTGATAAACATTTTCTACCTCAATGTTTAAATTATTTATTTGATCAGCTAGATAATCATATGTATATTTGTGCTATATATTTTTTTTTTGTTTACATTTTTTTTGTTTTTATAATTATGTCTATAAAAACTCTATCCAAATTTATTAATAGAAGACATCTCTTTCACTCTTCTAATAAATTATGTTAGACTCTTTAAGTTCTTCGATAATAGAAATTATTTCGTTTTGATGATTGCTGTGACCAGCACCTTCCGATGAAAGAAGTAAACGTAGTCTGTCAACTAGTTCATTAGGATCATCCCAATGTATATAGTTTGATTTCCGATTATCTAGAGATTTTAGCATTAAACCGCTGCCTTTTGTTGAAATTTTTGTTGTTGTTTTGAATAAATGTTTAATTATTCGTCTGTATTTGAATGCTCGTGTTCCTTTCACTTGTTCATTACGCTCATAGCGACGTTTATGTGCATTAGTATGAATTAAAATCTCTTTATATTTTTTCAAATCATTTTTAGTATAATGGAGAGGTTTTGCATGAAATACTAGTTGAAATAATCCAGGTGTCATTTTCAATTTCATATTTCCTATCTGCATAGTATTATCACCATTAAATATTAATTTTTCCTTGCCATATCTCCAACTTCCGTCTGCATCTTGATTAAAGCCATAAATTTTATCCAATTGCTTATTACCAATAAGTAATTGAATATTTTCAAATAATGGAGAGTTTTTCGTCGGCTTTAAACTTTGTTTTCTTTTCAAGTTTTTGATACATGTACTTGATACAGGTCTATTATGACCATAGTTTTCTTCATCATCATTGTCATCAGTTGACATATTCTCATATTGAAAATCGTTATTATCACCATTTGCGTCATAATAATCACCGTCATCATCAATAGTGCTGTCTATATCCTTATGCTTATGTTCAAGTTTTCCTCTGTTTTCATTATCACCATTTACGTCATCATTATCATCGTCGCCATCAAAAGTGTTGTCTATATACATATCCTTATGTTTATTTTCAAGTTTTCCGATGATTTCATTATCATCATTTACATCATTATAATCATCGTCATCATCAATAGTGTTGTCTATATACATATCCTTATGTTTATCTTTAAGTTTTCTGATGATTTTTTTAAGTGGTTTTGTTATTGGTTGGAAGGTATCTTCTAATAAATTAACTCTATCTATTTGATTCAGTTTAATATTTTTAAACTTTTCCTTCAGAACAGCTCTTGTTTTTACAAGATCTTCTAACATTTTATTATCATCATTTTTAGACATTATAATAATTTTTTTTTTTATATCTGATCACGATGTGCTTTGTATCTGCTCACGATCTGCTTTGTATCTGGTCATGATCTGTCTGCTATCTGGTTTTGATCTGCTTGCTATCAGTTCACGATCTGCTTTGTATCTGCTAACGATCTGCTTTGTATCTGGTTACGATCTGCTTTGTATCTGGTTATGATCTGCCTGCTATCTGGTTATGATCTGCCTGCTATCTGCTTACGAACTGCTTGCTATCTGGTTATGATCTGTCTGCTATCTGCTCACGAACTGCTTGTTATCTGCTCACGATCTGCTTTATATGTGCTTACGATCTGATTTATACTTGATCACGATTTGCTTGATGTCTTGGGCCTATATCTTCTTCCAATCTTACACTGATTTAGTTTTTTGTTTTAACTGTAGTTTATAACCATTTTTTTTGTTACTTTCATACCTCTTCGTATGAAACACTGAAGCAGTGCTAGTACAGCTAGTAAGCTGGCTAGCTAGGCTGGTACAGCTAGTATAGCTAGTATAGCTGGCTAGTACAGCTAGTATAGCTGGCTAGTACTAGCTGGCTAGTACAGCTGGTATAGCTGGCTAGTACTAGCTGGCTAGTACAGCTGGTATAGCTGGCTGGTACAGCTAGTATAGCTGGCTAGTACAGCTAGTATAGCTGGCTGGTACAGCTAGTATAGCTGGCTGGTACAGCTGGTATAGCTGGCTGGTACAGCTGGTATAGCTGGCTGGTACAGCTAGTATAGCTGGCTAGTACAGCTGGTATAGCTGGCTAGTACAGCTAGTATAGCTGGCTGGTACAGCTAGTATAGCTGGCTGGTACAGCTGGTATAGCTGGCTGGTACAGCTAGTATAGCTGGCTAGTACAGCTAGTACTATACTAGCTAGTACTGATTTAGTTTTTTGTTTTAACTGTAGTTTATAACCATTTTTTTTGTTACTTTCATACCTCTTCGTATGAAACACTGAAGCAGTGCTAGTACAGCTAGTACAGCTAGTAAGCTGGCTAGCTAGGCTGGTACAGCTAGTATAGCTGGCTGTTACAGCTGGTATAGCTGGCTGGTACAGCTAGTATAGCTGGCTAGTACAGCTGGTATAGCTGGCTGGTACAGCTAGTATAGCTGGCTGGTACAGCTAGTATAGCTGGCTGTTACAGCTGGTATAGCTGGCTGGTACAGCTAGTATAGCTGGCTGTTACAGCTGGTATAGCTGGCTGGTACAGCTGGTATAGCTGGCTGGTACAGCTAGTATAGCTGGCTAGTACAGCTAGTACTATACTAGCTAGTACTATACTAGCTGTAACAGCCAGCTATACCAGCTGTACCAGCCAGCTATACCAGCTGTAACAGCCAGCTATACTAGCTGTACCAGCCAGCTATACCAGCTGTAACAGCCAGCTATACTAGCTGTACCAGCCAGCTATACTAGCTGTACCAGCCAGCTATACCAGCTGTACTAGCCAGCTATACTAGCTGTACCAGCCAGCTATACCAGCTGTACCAGCCAGCTATACTAGCTGTACCAGCCTAGCTAGCCAGCTTACTAGCTGTACTAGCTGTACTAGCACTGCTTCAGTGTTTCATACGAAGAGGTATGAAAGTAACAAAAAAAATGGTTATAAACTACAGTTAAAACAAAAAACTAAATCAGTGTAAGATTGGAAGAAGATATAGGCCCAAGACATCAAGCAAATCGTGATCAAGTATAAATCAGATCGTAAGCACATATAAAGCAGATCGTGAGCAGATAACAAGCAGTTCGTGAGCAGATAGCAGACAGATCATAACCAGATAGCAAGCAGTTCGTAAGCAGATAGCAGGCAGATCATAACCAGATAGCAGGCAGATCATAACCAGATACAAAGCAGATCGTAACCAGATACAAAGCAGATCGTTAGCAGATACAAAGCAGATCGTGAACTGATAGCAAGCAGATCAAAACCAGATAGCAGACAGATCATGACCAGATACAAAGCAGATCGTGAGCAGATACAAAGCACATCGTGATCAGATATAAAAAAAAAAATTATTATAATGTCTAAAAATGATGATAATAAAATGTTAGAAGATCTTGTAAAAACAAGAGCTGTTCTGAAGGAAAAGTTTAAAAATATTAAACTGAATCAAATAGATAGAGTTAATTTATTAGAAGATACCTTCCAACCAATAACAAAACCACTTAAAAAAATCATCAGAAAACTTAAAGATAAACATAAGGATATGTATATAGACAACACTATTGATGATGACGATGATTATAATGATGTAAATGATGATAATGAAATCATCGGAAAACTTGAAAATAAACATAAGGATATGTATATAGACAACACTTTTGATGGCGACGATGATAATGATGACGTAAATGGTGATAATGAAAACATAGGAAAACTTGAACATAAGCATAAGGATATAGACAGCACTATTGATGATGACGGTGATTATTATGACGCAAATGGTGATAATAACGATTTTCAATATGAGAATATGTCAACTGATGACAATGATGATGAAGAAAACTATGGTCATAATAGACCTGTATCAAGTACATGTATCAAAAACTTGAAAAGAAAACAAAGTTTAAAGCCGACGAAAAACTCTCCATTATTTGAAAATATTCAATTACTTATTGGTAATAAGCAATTGGATAAAATTTATGGCTTTAATCAAGATGCAGACGGAAGTTGGAGATATGGCAAGGAAAAATTAATATTTAATGGTGATAATACTATGCAGATAGGAAATATGAAATTGAAAATGACACCTGGATTATTTCAACTAGTATTTCATGCAAAACCTCTCCATTATACTAAAAATGATTTGAAAAAATATAAAGAGATTTTAATTCATACTAATGCACATAAACGTCGCTATGAGCGTAATGAACAAGTGAAAGGAACACGAGCATTCAAATACAGACGAATAATTAAACATTTATTCAAAACAACAACAAAAATTTCAACAAAAGGCAGCGGTTTAATGCTAAAATCTCTAGATAATCGGAAATCAAACTATATACATTGGGATGATCCTAATGAACTAGTTGACAGACTACGTTTACTTCTTTCATCGGAAGGTGCTGGTCACAGCAATCATCAAAACGAAATAATTTCTATTATCGAAGAACTTAAAGAGTCTAACATAATTTATTAGAAGAGTGAAAGAGATGTCTTCTATTAATAAATTTGGATAGAGTTTTTATAGACATAATTATAAAAACAAAAAAAATGTAAACAAAAAAAAAATATATAGCACAAATATACATATGATTATCTAGCTGATCAAATAAATAATTTAAACATTGAGGTAGAAAATGTTTATCAAAAAAATGACAATGACAAAAAATAAAAATAAAATAGCCAAAACCACACACGACGAAAATATATCGCACTAACAAAATCCAACAAACAAAAACAATTTTTGTTTTTAAGGTATAAAGTAGACCTATATCAGGTTTAAAGCAGATCGTAAGCAGATAGCAGGTAGATCGTGAACACATATAAAGCAGATATCATATCAAAAAAATTAACATACTGAAACAGTGATCGTATAAATTTGGTGCATATATAGGAAATCATCTTGATTTCAGTTATTTTTGCGAAGAGGTATAAAAGTAACGAAAAAAAGAAACTGTTTTAATCTACAGTCAAAACAAAAACCCAGTCAGTGTAAGATGGGAAGAGGATTTGTAAACAACTTAATAAATAAATTACCTGTTGAATTACATCTGCCTGGTTATCAGTTTTGCGGACCTGGTACAAAACTTGAAAAACGTTTAGCAAGAGGAGATAAGGGTATAAATTTATTAGACGCAGCTTGTAAAGAACACGACATTGCATACTCACAATCAAAAGATATAGACACAAGACATCAAGCAGATCAAATATTAGCTGAAAAGGCCTGGAAACGAGTTAAATCTAAAGATAGTGATATTAAAGAACGTGCTAACGCATGGTTTGTGACAAACGCTATGAAAGCTAAAGTGAAATTTGGATTAGGTTTGAAGGAGCAGAGGCATAAGAAAACAAAGAATACAAAAAGAAGGATAAAAGGAAAAATTAATAAATGTAATAAGAAATTATTCACAGCTACTGTGAGAAAAACTTTAAAACAATTGAAAGAACAGAAACCCCTTGATATAAATGATGCTGTTAAAATAGCTCAAAAGACTATTCATTCAAATTTTAAAGGGAAAAAGCGAGCAAACATTATAATACCGAGAGTTATACCTGTACCGAAAATTGGAGGATTTCTTCCACTTATTCCCGTACTAACAGCATTGTCAGCGCTTGGTGGTTTAGCAAGTGGAGGATCCGCTATTGTCAAAGCAGTAAATGCTATCAAAAATGGAAAAGAACAATTGGCGGAAGCAAACCGTCACAATAGATATATGGAATCAATTGCAATGGGTAAAGGGTTATATCTCAAACCATATAAAACTGGATATGGTCTCTACTATAGTCCAGCTCCAAAAAACTACTAGATAACCTACCTGAGCGCCCATTAACAGATTTATATATAAGAAAATATGGTAAACATCTCTAACATTTTAGGGGTGTTTAAATAATAGAAGAAGTTAAAATCTATATATATATATATATATCGAAAACTTAACATCTACTGTTTTCAGTACGATCCTGAACACAAGAGGGATATAGATACCATTGCTGAAATAAATAACTCCAAAACGGGAGGGGTTATCTTTACGAGCGATCTTCAAATCATATAAATATTAAAACCATCAACATAAAAGGTTATTACAAACTCTACACATGAGCATGCAATAGTAGTAGATTAACAATGATTTTAAAGGAAATATACAACTTTTTAAAATTATTCTCGCACATGATTTCTGATGCAGATAAAACGAAACTCATCAACATACAAACACAACTGGAGTATGTAGACAACCTGAAAAGAATAAAAAATAGGCATGGTGAACATTTCGAGGATTGCGTATGGTCGAACGAAAACAGCACATGCGGTCCTGACATCTGCCCCTGTATATTTTATAAACATAGACTATATCAAGCTGAAAATGAAGCTAAAAATATAATTAATTTTTATAATCTTACTAAATGTAAAAATTGTGTTTTCAATAAATTGTAATCTTCAATAAATGCAAACGAAGAAATTGTATAATAAATGAAGAAAAATCTTAACCACATCTGAAATCTTTGTTTAGTTAAATAAAATAAAAAAACTAATTTCTTTTAATTAATCTATTATATAATTTTATTTATTTAAAACATGAAAAAATAAAAAAAACGGAAAAAAAGAAATCCTCAACAATAAAAAGACCTTTTTTTTAATCTGAAATCAAGACGATTTCCTATATATTTTATTTATTTAAAACCTGAAAAAAAACTGAAAAATAGAAATCCCTCAACAAATAAAAACACATTTTTTTAATTTTTAATTATCTTTATTTTTTTTATTCTATATCACATCCCGTGAAAGATTTAAATAATATATAATATTTCTTATTATCTATATCTTATTATCAACACCATCCTCGACAAATTTAATATTTCCCCAACAGGAACTATCCTATCTTCTTCAGGGAAGACATCAATTAAATCGCCCCTCCATTAAAATATGTAGCATTTTTTTAATACATATTTTACGAGTAATGCTTCAAAAAGTGGTTTGAAGCATTTACTCGACTTTAAATTTAATAGGAACGCCTTAGCTCTTAAAAGTTCATCCTGGAACTTTTCGTCCATCCAGAGATTGTATTCGTCAACCAGTTTCTATTGGCAGTTGTAGTTATTTTTAAAATAAGAATGAGTTCTAAATTCTTAAAACAAGACAATTTATACTCTGGAATGTAGGTAAAGGGGTAATACATTTTAGAAGTAATGGAGAGTAAATACACAAAAAAAATACATAAAAACAGATATCCCACATTTGACCTCCCATTGTTATTGTTTTCAGCAACAGTGTGGTTATCCCACATTTGACCATGATCGTGCAATACAGTTGGATATTTTAAAATTAAAGATCCTTATAGTGCAAAAAAACAACAACAACACATGTAACTATATTTCCATTTAGGTGTACAAAAAAAATTAATAAAATAAACCACATCCAAAATTCTTTGTCAAGTGTTTTAAAAATTGATTACCTTATAAAAACATTCTTTTTGAACTAATTATTAAGAAAACAAATCTGATAAGGACTCGCACTGTTTGTTTACGGCATTTGACCATGATCGTGCAATACAGTTGGATATTTTAAAATTAAAGATCCTTCTAACACAAAAAAACAAAACCACATGCAACTATATTTCTATTTCTTCAACAATACCTACCTACCTACTTAAGAAAATCATCACGGATAACAACTTAAAAAATCCTTATAGCATAAAAACAAAAACAACACGTGCAACTATATTTCCATTTAGGTGTACAATAAAAATAAAATAAAATAAAATAAGAATAAACAAAAGCATAACATTGTATAAGTCGACAACATGAGTTTACGGTACCCTTTATCACAAGAAAAGTGCACGCACTCATTCTGTCCGTCCAATGATTTCAAAAGCAATACAAAGCAATACAAGTAAAAGGAATAAGAAGAAGCCGATCATGCAGATGTACATTCCTTTTCTATTTCTTCAACATTAAATCTTACAAAAAAAAAAAAAAAAATAGACAAAACCAATCTACCCTATCCTTCTAACACAACAACACGTACAACTATATTTCTATTTCTTCAACAATACCTGCCTACCTGCTCACTTTCAATCAAAGGATGGCCAACCACACAAGCACTTATTCCGTCCGTCCAATCATTCAAAAACCAATGCAAGTAAAAACAACCACACAACCAACTAACCCTAAAAACGATCATACAGGTGTACATCTTGTATAGAAAAAAACTGTCAAATACATTACATGTTACAAACCTATCAACAAGCTAATATGACCGACAGTAGCGTAGGCATGATCCCAAATTTGTATGGGAAAAGTGGTCGAGAAACGCCAACACGTGACAAGAGTTTCTTATCAGTTTAAAATTAAAGATCCTTCTAACACAAAAATACAACAACACATACAACTATATTTCTATTTCTTCAACATTAAATTACACAAGAAGATAAAATAAGAATAAACAAAAGCATAACATTGTATAATTCAGCAACATGAGTTTACGGTACCCTATATCGCATGGAAACGTGAACGCACACATTCTGTCCGTCCAATCATTCGAAAAGCAATACAAGTAAAAACAACCACACAACCAACTAACCCTTAAAACTATCATGCAGGTGTATATCTTGTATAGAAAAAAAAACACATACATTACATGTTACAAACCTATCAACAATATAGCATGACCGACTGTAGCGTAGGCATGCTCCAAAATTTGTATGGAAAAATTGAGCCAGAACATACATAAACATACTACTGAAATAAAAATAATAAAAAGTGATTAAAAATTGTTTAAACAATTGCAATTTTTTATAGTTTATATTTAATATTTTATTTACAATCAACCCTGGTGTGCTTTGTTATTCCTACCATACTAAAAAATAAATATTCGAAGTTATTGAGCCCATGCATAATACCAGCATGAGACACTCTGTCACATCCTAACTAACGCAGGCAAAACAATCTCAGATACTTCGTTCCTAATAGGCAACCTTCAATTTACCAATGCTCGCCCGCTGTAATTTGTAAAGCTCTTCTTTTAATAATCTTCCTAATGTGCAGGTCTCGTACGAGTTAACGACCTGATTCTCCACCCAGTTAATGCTACAATTGGAGTCTTGACTATGTCTATAAATTCTGTTGCGGATTAATTTCCTTCAGGAAATTCTTCACAGTGATCCCAAAGTGACACGGGGGCCCAGACAGTTACAACTTTTTTCATCTCGCCGAGTTGTAGAAGATGATAAAACCGGTATTCCATCTAATATAAAGCCAGTGCTGTCAGTGAAACAAATAAAATTCTATCTGGTGGATTGACCAGTGGCTATTTGGTTGGATTTAAATACAAAAATTCCCCGCTTATGCGCGCTATCATGCCAACATTTTTGATAGTGCTTGTATCCGGAGAGTACTGAAGTTACTATTAAAATCTTTTTCTAATATGTTGTCTAAAGCAATATATTTAATATTAGTCTATACATATTTGCTCTGGCCTACTATGTGCGATTCGCATTGTGTTTCTGTATCAGTAGCTCCTGATATTGTGATACGATGCCGTTGACTTCGAACGCGTTCTTCACGTTTCGAAGGTGTTTCCGCTGCTCGTGATGATTGAAGCTGTTCTTGGCGTTCCAAAGGAGTTTCTGCGACTAGTAATGCTGTAGAATATTGTCGAAAACCTCTAAAACACTCTTCATGCTCCGAAGGTGTTTCAGATGCTCGTGATGCGGTGTGGAATATTAACGAGGACGTTCAGGTCGTTCTTCGCGTTCAGATGGTGTTCCAGCAGCTCCTACATTACGAACGTCTTTTTGGTTCTGAGGCAAGCTTTACTCTCTCCTGAAGTTTAATTTAATCTTTGGGGTGTAAAGATAGAGCATTATTGGTACGCTTTGAAATACATTTTCTTTTTGAAGACACTTTTTAATTGCAATCTATCGAAAAATATTCACTCAAAAACCTGTGACTTGTTTAAAATGTACGTAAAGTTTATAATTTTTTAAATATTAGGTAACAAACTAAAGTAAAGGTAAAATGTTACGGCCAATTAAAATAAATCATATAATTTTTAGTGAATCACAGGTAATAAAACTGATTTGACTATAATAAAAAATAAGTCGCCGTAGTCTAGTAGGTAGTGTGTTGGCTTATTAGACGAAAAGCCCGGGTTCGTATACCAGGTCAGGCATCAAAACGAAATATGAAAAAAATATTTCTTCGGCGACTCCCTCTCAGCAAATTTCTAGCAAAAACTCTGAGAGAAAATAAAATTGCAATGAAGAGCTTCTCAAAAATCTGTCGTTCGGAGTCGACTTTAAACTGTAGGTCCCGCCACTCATGTATAAAATTAACGCACACAACATAAGTGGTGTGAGAAGCTAGGTCGAAATCCTGACTGAAGGGTTGTAATGACCAAATTATGTATGTTTAATAAAAAATTTAATGTATAGAAAATTTATATTTTCAAGTATGTATTATGCAACAAGTTTTGGTACAAGTCAAAATATTTCTTCAACAAAAGAAATTCCAGGAAATAAAGAGTACATCTTTTTGCTTTGATTTACATTTCCTAAAGTTGTTCTTGAGTTTCATACGATGAAATCAATAGGCAAAAACTTTGCAATAGGTATTCTATGTTTATTTAAGTAGGTCGCTAAAATTACTGAATCCGATTATTTTACATCTAAAGGCAAAAAAGAAATCATAAGCTTTTCACACTCACTCATTCGTGTTCTAAACGAGTGGAATTCAGTAATATTTTATCTCTGACTTTATGTCAGTGTAATCAATCAATTTTTATTTTTGCAGCGACAGATTGGAAATAAATATTAAGTCGAAACATTATAAAGTTAATCAGACGTGTTTTTCAACATAAGTTTCGATATATTTGACGTTCTTTCTTTTAACCTGCTGTAAAGAATTAGTTAACAGCAATTGAAATAGAGTTTTTAAGGCTGACTTTTTTCCCGAAATTACGGCCATATTCTGTTCTTGGAATAATACTGAGTGAGTTCTGTCTTATCCACACACAAAAGTTAATTAATGAAATAAAAAAAACGAGAAATAAAAATTACAAAGAAAATTGCTTTCCCTTCATTAATTTTGTTGTGATTTTCTTTTTATTTTCCTTCAGTTCTCCTTTACTTCCATTTATTATATTGTGACGCCGAATTGTTTTTTTTTTTGCTTTAATTTGGTAACGTTTTACAACTTATTTCCTTATAGTCGTACTTTTAAAGTGTTTTGTTGCAAATAATAATAGAATTTTATAATCTGGTTCAAGATATTTTTAACATTTAATGCTAAAATTAGGTATTAGTATGAAAAAATATGGATTTCGATTACTCTTTTACACTTTTTTGCAATTTTTACTACTATTTTTGCAATTTTCCGGAATTGTTTTCAATCGAATCTAGTTGTAACAGTTAATCAAATGATTGATATAAAATGCAGTATACATTATTTAATTATTTAATTTTTCTTTATATTGCATATTTCATTGTTTATAAAGGTCTTCCTGTACTGCCTCAGATATTGTGAACTCAAGATATAATTATTCTTATATCTTTGTCATTATAAGGACGATTAGTGCAGCCTCTGAAATCGCCGTAGTCTAATAGGTAGTGTGTTGGCTTATTAGGTGTGAGCCGACGGCTAAAACCTCAGGTCAGACATCTCCAAAAAACGAAATATGAAAAATATTTCTTCAACGACTTCGTCTCAGCAAAAAAAACTCTGCCAGTAAATAAAATTACCATGAAAAGTCTCACAAAAATCTGCCGTTCGGAAAATCAAATCAAATCAAAAATCTCTAGGTCCCGTCACTCATGTGTAAAGTTAACACACACAACAGAAGTGGTGTGAGAAGCTATGTCGTAATGCTATTTGAACATAGCTGCCAGATATGACGATTTATCGTCATTTTGACGATTTTGAGCTCCAAAAATATCATTTTGACGATAGGACGATTTATGAGCTTATTTTGACGATTTTGGGACATAAAATAAAATATATAATATACGTCATATTCTTTACTTTAGTACATTAAAGGCCACTTTGTATATGCTTTGCAATTATTACTTTTGAAAATTTAGGTAAGTAATAACGAGGACTGAAGTATTATATTTTTAAGTTATTTGCAAACACCTGTGATGATTTTTCTGTGTTTTATGCCTTTTCATTTCTTAAAAGCCGAAAAATTACAACCTCTGCACGTAAGGAGTTCCACATACGAATAGTCCGACTTGCCAATCGACCACATACTGGTGTGCTCGCCGAGAAAGGCGAGTGTTACGTAGGAATTCATGGTTCTCGGGGACAAGTCCCTTATTTCGCTCGAGCAAATCCGTTGTAATAGCGATAGAACAGTGAAACACAAGCCACATTGCAGCGATGTTCAAATGAATGAATAGAGTTCGATACCCTACCGTCATTAACGAGCAACTTCGCCCTCTCCTTTACGAGGTCGAGAATATAGATGTTGATTCACCGGCCTATACCTGAGAGTTGTATTCCATTCTCTTTCGGATATAAGTGGTGTAAATAGTAAGAAGATCTGATGAAGTGAAGTATTTATTGCACCGTCTTAAGAAGATAAGGCACTGCAAAATGCGTCGGTTCTAGCGAACATCACATTGAATTTTTATGCTCAGAACGTCAAGAGCTTCTAACTCCTTAATATTTATGCCTCCCATAGCTTAGATGATGCAATATTATTGCTGCGGTTATGTTACAACAGTTTAAAGTTTAAACAATTTTATTCTTAAAATAATATAAAACTTCTCCATTTTTGGGAAAAAAAAACCAGAAATGAAAATAAGAGATGGCAGGTTTTAGTTTCTAGTCTTGTCTAAATTCATTAAAAAATATTAGTATTATCACATACTTTAGCTAATGTCGAAAGAGTATTAAATCAAGTTAATTAAAATTAAACTAAATTTCTTAGAATGTTTTTAACATACAAATATATTGTATAAAACATTTATTTATTTTATTTATTTATTAATTACAATACAATTACAAATTATATTCTAATTATATACGAGCTGAGTAACTTCGACCATGTGCTCGGTGTAGTGTCACAGACCAGAGCCTATGGTGGGAATCGAACCCACGATCTTCACGCCAATAGTCTAGCACACTACCCACTAGACTACCAGGGTGCTCTGGTATAAAACATATTTTTTAAAGTTTATGTTTTTAATTAAAGCGTTAAAAGAACTTGGTCAATTTTTTGTTAAATGTTTTTGTTATTTATTTTTGAACTAAAATAAATACATATGTACATTGCCTTAACTTTATATGTTATAAAATAAAATATATAATATACGTCATATTCTTTACTTTAGTACATTAAAGGCCACTTTGTATATGCTTTGCAATTATTACTTTTGAAAATTTAGGTAAGTAATAACGAGGACTGAAGTATTATATTTTTAAGTTATTTGCAAACACCTGTGATGATTTTTCTGTGTTTTATGCCTTTTCATTTCTTAAAAGCCGAAAAATTACAACCTCTGCACGTAAGGAGTTCCACATACGAATAGTCCGACTTGCCAATCGACCACATACTGGTGTGCTCGCCGAGAAAGGCGAGTGTTACGTAGGAATTCATGGTTCTCGGGGACAAGTCCCTTATTTCGCTCGAGCAAATCCGTTGTAATAGCGATAGAACAGTGAAACACAAGCCACATTGCAGCGATGTTCAAATGAATGAATAGAGTTCGATACCCTACCGTCATTAACGAGCAACTTCGCCCTCTCCTTTACGAGGTCGAGAATATAGATGTTGATTCACCGGCCTATACCTGAGAGTTGTATTCCATTCTCTTTCGGATATAAGTGGTGTAAATAGTAAGAAGATCTGATGAAGTGAAGTATTTATTGCACCGTCTTAAGAAGATAAGGCACTGCAAAATGCGTCGGTTCTAGCGAACATCACATTGAATTTTTATGCTCAGAACGTCAAGAGCTTCTAACTCCTTAATATTTATGCCTCCCATAGCTTAGATGATGCAATATTATTGCTGCGGTTATGTTACAACAGTTTAAAGTTTAAACAATTTTATTCTTAAAATAATATAAAACTTCTCCATTTTTGGGAAAAAAAAACCAGAAATGAAAATAAGAGATGGCAGGTTTTAGTTTCTAGTCTTGTCTAAATTCATTAAAAAATATTAGTATTATCACATACTTTAGCTAATGTCGAAAGAGTATTAAATCAAGTTAATTAAAATTAAACTAAATTTCTTAGAATGTTTTTAACATACAAATATATTGTATAAAACATTTATTTATTTTATTTATTTATTAATTACAATACAATTACAAATTATATTCTAATTATATACGAGCTGAGTAACTTCGACCATGTGCTCGGTGTAGTGTCACAGACCAGAGCCTATGGTGGGAATCGAACCCACGATCTTCACGCCAATAGTCTAGCACACTACCCACTAGACTACCAGGGTGCTCTGGTATAAAACATATTTTTTAAAGTTTATGTTTTTAATTAAAGCGTTAAAAGAACTTGGTCAATTTTTTGTTAAATGTTTTTGTTATTTATTTTTGAACTAAAATAAATACATATGTACATTGCCTTAACTTTATATGTTTCACTATATTTTTTTAACTTTTAATTTAATTATTTATTTTTTGTGACGATTTTTTTACGATTTCCATGAACCCCTTTGACGATTTTGACGTTTTTTTTTATAATATTTGACGATTTGATGCTTTATTTATATGACAGCACTGCACGTAACGTATGAGTGATATTATATTCCATTAATACCGTATATAACAAAATTAAATATAATTTTATTGCATACTTTTCAGAGTAATTGCTCTAGTACAGTACAGATGGGTGCGTATGAGTAATATATTTTAAATAGAATCCTAATATATATTATAAATCTTTCTGTAAGTCTGTTTTTTTGTTTGTTTGTTGGTTTGTTTGTTAGTCAATCACGTCTAAACGACTGGACCGATTTTCTTGAAATTTGGGATATAGATCGAGCTTTTGTCGGTGCAGGTTATCCTAATATATATTATAAATCTTTCTGTAAGTCTGTTTTTTTGTTTGTTGGTTTGTTTGTTAGTCAATCACGTCTAAACGCCTGGACCGATTTTCTTGAAATTTGGGATATAGATCGAGCTTTTGTCGGTGCAGGTTATAGGCTATAAATCTTTTCAAATTTTTGACCAAAAGGGGGAAAGGGGCCAAAAACGGGCAAATTGAGTGCATTTATAGTTACGACTTAGAGTATTCAAAAAACTGGGTTGTTTGTTAAACCGGTTTGCGAATAATTTGAAAAATTGCATTTTTTAAGAAACGGGTTTCAAACCCGGTTTCGAAACCGATGAACCGGTTTTTTATTTATTGTTATTTTTAATGCAAAAATGACCCAATAATAACTTTTTTTTAAATTTATAGAAAAATTTGTACAATAGGGTGTCCCATGGCCACCCTTTTTGTAGAAATACCTCCCAAACGATGCCTGTTAACGCACTGATTACGAGAAAAAAATATTTTTTTGTAATAGTATTATGGTATTATGTTGTTTTTTTTAACTTTTCACGAGAACGTTTTAAAGTTTTGAATTTCAATACAAAACAATTGAAAATCACATTTAAAAATATTTTTTACAATTCTAAATTGATTTTTAAAAAAAATTGACACAGAGTTTGCATTGATTCCAAAAATGCAAAAATACATTTTTTTGTATAAATTGAGATATGCACTTTTTCATTGTTGCCACAAAATTATTCTAAATATAATCCTAATCCTAATCCTAATATGTATTATAAATCTTTCTGTAAGTCTGTTTTTTTGTTTGTTTGTTGGTTTGTTTGTTAGCCAATCCCGCCTGAACGCCTGGACCGATTTTCTTGAAGTTTGGGATATAGATCGAGCTTTTGTCGGTGCAGGTTATAGGCTATAAATCTTGACCAAAATGGGAGAAAAAATGGGACAAAGGGAGAAAAAATGGACAAAAATTAGTACTTTTATGCATAAATGCTGTATTTTATCTGTTTTATAGGTAATTTTTTACGATTTAGCTTGGTTAAGTTTCCCAAATAGCTATTGGAGGTGTTCCGTTTCTAAAGTTGAACCAAAAGGGGTCCAAAAAGGGGGAAAGGGTCCAAAAACGGGCAAATTGAGTGCATAGCCAATCACGCCTGAACGCCTGGACCGATTTTCTTGAAATTTTGGATATAGATCGAGCTTTTGTCGGTGCAGGTTATCCGCCGGGGAAGGTTTCTAAGTTGGTATGACCAATTTCCGACAGGTGGCGCCACTGAAAATTACTAAAAATGATTTAAATCGTTAACTGTGGATTTGATCATGTTATGATATTTATCAATGTTGTTGTGCATGAGCCGGCGAAGGTTTCTAAGTTGCTATGACCAATATCCGACAGGTGGCGCCACTGAAAATTACTAAAAATGAATTAAATCGTAAACTATGCATTTGATCATGTTATGATTTTTAGCAAAGTTGTTGCGCATGAGCCGACGAAGGTTTCTAAGTTGGTATGACCAATATCCGACAGGTGGCGCCACTGAAAATTACAAAATATGAATTAAATCGTAAACTGTGTATTTGATCATGATATGATCTTTAGCAAAGTTGTTGCGGATGAGTCGACGGGATTTCTAAGATGGTGCGATTAATTTCCGATAGATGGCGCCACTGAAAATTATTCAAAATGAATGACAAGTAATTGGTCGACCTACACCTCAAGCACGGAAGAAAAGAGCATTACGAGCCTCAGAATCAGACTAGCAACGAGCATTGAGACTGGAAAATCTTCGAGTACATGCCGCTGAGACCCGTTCGAGAGAAGTGAGATTAGAAAATGAACGAATGCGTATTACTCAGGCCCGTTCGTCTGAATCATCTGGACAACGGGAAACAAATTCAATAAAATGATTCAAAATTAATTGGATATTTGTGTAATGTCTTTCCTTCAAATTTATTTTAGTTGGTGGAGCAGCAACGCGCGCAGGGTACAGCTAGTATATAAAGTATACTGTCAATATGATGATACCAACTACAGTGGATTTTTTACAAAACATAAGCTTTTAAGGGATTTTTTGATTTTTTGATTGTTAATTCTTTTTTTTAATAAATATTTTTTTTAATATATATGATTCAAAATGTACTTAAGCAACTATCAACTGGCAACCATCAAGAGACTTTTTTGTATTCTTATATCACTTAAGAATAAGTCTTAAACACATATTAAATTATTTATTTTATGGCTTTCCGTTAAACAAGGAACAAAAAAAATCCCACATATTCATTTATGAAATTTAACTTTGAGTACAAATAAGTTTAAAGTTTTTTGCCAGGAATGAATTCGGAAGTAGATGATTTCAACACACATAACAGAGGCAGCACAAGTTATCGAAAAAAATCAAAGATATGAGTTACAAACACTTCTCAATAAAGTTGAATGCATTAACGAGATATTGAACGAGTTCAAGTTCTCGAAAAATACCCCATCAAATATATTTAACCCTATCTTACCAAGGCCTATTGGCTCCCTTGTAATGTCTTCCTTACCAGAAATCACTCTGCATTTTGACGGCTGGAACGGAACGACATCATATAATATAAGTACCAGTGCACAGTGACATTCAAGGTAGCTGCAGAGGCAGGCAGGTGTTGCACAACCAACGAACTACCCGCCAAATTATCGACTTTTGGAATCACTCTGGGTATCTGCAAGCTTATAGTGGACAGTGGATACGTCTGTTTGAACTTTAAAGGCACACATTTAGTATGGTCGGCTAAGCCATAACAGAGCATTGCTATTCCCAGTCGGAGGAGAAAAGGTCACCTTGGTGCCTATTATATAGATGATATGGATATAATTTTTATTGACATTGGCAGTCGAATCGTTTCATCAGACGCTCGGAGTTGTTCCAGGACTATATCACAATGCGCCCTATGACGCCTAAGAGTCCACAATCAACTTCTTTGGGTAGACAGCTACCTCTACCTGCCTATCTACCTAGTCCGGTTGGAAAAAAAAATTAGAAATGAAAATAAGAAATGGTAGCTTTTAATTTCAAGCCTTCACTAAATTTATTAAAAAATATTAGTATTATCACATACTACAGCTAATGTAGAGAGAATATTAAGCCAAGTTAATTTAAATTAAACTAAATTCCTTAGGAGCCATATTATATAAAAAGATTATTTAAAACTTAGCAGTCGTAACTGCATCGACTTTAATATTGTCTGATTTGATTGAAATGATTGAAATGTTTAATTGTAATATGTATATATGTTATATTATATATTTTTTATATTATTTTTATATTATTATTATATTGTATAAAACACTCGTTTTTAAAGTTTATTTTTATAATTAAAGCGTTAAAAGGACTTGTTACAATTTTTTGTTATATATTTTTTCTTTATTTATTTTTGGACTAAGATATGTAGGTTGACTTAACTTTATATATTTCACTACAATTTTTTTTTTTAAATTTTTATTTATGTATTTATTTTCTGTGGCGATTTTTTTACGATTTCCATGAACGCCTTTAACGATTTAGACGATTTTTTTCTAATATTTGACGATTTGATCTGGCAACTATGCATCTGAAGGGTTATAATAACCAAATTAAGTAAGTAATGAAGCCTCAGTGCTTTGTGGTTAATATAAATTTACTCAGATTTCCAGTGAAAATTAAAAATTCGAATTCGATGTGTCTATTTTATTGTTGTATATTTATCTTGTTTATTTATTTTCGTTTAGTTTTCTTTTGTGGTTGTAACAATATTAAACACAAATGGAAATTAAGAGAATATAAAGCTTAAATAAAACGATAAATCTAACTCGTTGAATTTCCCAGTCGCTTTCAAACATTTGACTTACTAGAGCCATGTGTAAATATTAATAAATTTAAATTTATTTTATTGCTTTGTTTAAGCGATATTTATCTTGTTAATGTAAATAATATTTCAATAACCATAAAATTTATTTCAATAATCATTTTTATTGCAGCAATAAATTTTATTGATGACATCACTTATAATCATTTGTTAAAACCCAAGTAATTTTCTGCAAACACATACAAATTGATATTTTATTCAGATTTTTATTCTATATTTCCTTATTTCTGATTTTATTACTCTTTAAATACTTTGTGTAATGTTTGTTTGCAAATACCTCTATGCCATTTGAAAACAGCGGATAATTTAAACAACATTTGTATGACAAAGGTTGTAGACTTCAGCTGCAATCAATTTAGTTTCATTTAAATTTACTTGATTTTCTGGAAAACAGCTCCTGCAGATGATGCTGAATATTTGCTTCAGTACTTGTTATTGCCATTGCAATTGATTGCTATAAGTGTCTTTAAAAAAGGTAAAATAACTGATTGTTTTAAGTTTTTAAATTTTTTTGAAACCTATGAAATCCTCGAATAAATGCAAACGTTGGTCTCTAGTAACACAGTTGTCTTGATTTCGAAAGAAGGGCACTTTGATATCCTTATGTTACCATACAGCACAGAATTCAAGATGTTTGGATTGTTTTCTTAAAACTGCAATACGTCTTTATCCAAAAACAACTTACGGATTAAATAAGGAATTGATATTGTCTCAACAAGTTAGTAAAGCTGAGGTGCTGTTTTAATTTTTACTGTTATGTGAATGCCAACATTATTTTTATTAATTACTCCAGGACAGTAATGGCAAAAATTGTGACTGATTAACAATATTTTTTCAACGCGAACTTTATGTGCATTTAGAGGCAATATAGCTGTACGTAAGAAAAAATGCTTCAGAAATGTATTTAGAATGAATTAAAATATTATGAATTACGAGAATTAATGCTTTTGTTTTTATTGTTCACACATTACTGATTAAAAATTTAAAATATACTTTTATTGTAGACTCACAGAACGGAACAGAAGGTACGTTCGTTTATGGCATACGAAAATACTGCAAACGCTTACGGAAATTTCAATGCGATTGGGTAACAGAGCACATTGTCTTTAACGTACTTGAAACGAAGGTATGTTCCGTGAAATGACCATGCCTTAAAATCTCTCATACAGATTATCCTATGTAGCATCAACTGTATGCCACGTAGTGGAGTTCTGTTTAAACCACAAGTTATTGTGTTTTAGATCGTTAAATTCAGGCCAAAAGAATTTTGTAAGTATCGACCTATAGTGCTCTCCATTGATATTGACGGACAATGACGGTCAAATTCGCTCTAAAAGCAATACAGACCGATCACTCCGCCAAACCAAAATCCTCATCAAACACTGTATTTTTCGAGATACATTAAATCCTCTTGCGGCTCATGTAAATTCGATTTTCAAATTCAGAAATTGTATTTGTTTAGGTACTTTATTATCCAGAAATTGTAATTAATACGATTTTTGGTAGAAAATAGAGATCAGTTTCCTGTGTGCCAGAGCCCATTCAGCGAACACAGGTCGTTGTTCATGATTGTTTACCTTTAGTTGCTGGTTCAGCTGTATTTTGAAATTGTGCAGCCCCAATTCACCAAGCAAAATTCGCCAAATTGTGGCTTGTGTAAGAAAGATTTCTTGTAAGTTCTGCATCGGATTCTTCTACACACTCTTACGGACGCGGCTCTGATTTAGCCAGATCTTAAATTGCATCATACGAGCGTTGGTCGAACCAGTGAAATCTAATTTATCCATCATATAGTCACCTTGGTAGGACGATTATGGCATTTCCGTAGAGAATGATAAACATCCATGAAACACAATGTTTTTTTCACTATAACGACTCTGTTGTTCCTTCCCACAAATTGAAAAATAAATTTTTAAAATAAAAAGAGGGAGTAAACTAAACCTGATTTTTGTATTGTATTACTTTGCTTTGCAAAAACATTGGGTATGTTGAAAGAAAGAGTTGTAAGAGATCGGAAAATAATTTAGAAAACAGAAAAGGAGAAAAATAAAATAGTTAATGTGTAAGAGAAAAACTGTATCATATATGTATATCGTATATCATTATATATACGTACATATTTGGCCGTTACAACCCTTCACTCACATCTCACTCGCATCTCACACTACTTATATTTTGTGTATTAATTTCATACATGAGTGGCGGGACCTACAGTTCAAAGTCGACTCCGAATAGATTTTTGAGAGTTTTGCCTATTCACAGCAATTTTATTTATTCTCAGAGTTTTTCGCATTCTATTCGATGCATTTCTTACAAGCATAGCTGCCAGATTTGACTATTTACCGTCATTTTGACGATTTTGTGCTTCAAAATTATTATTTTGACGATATGACGATTTATACCCTTATTTTGACGATTTTTAAAATGTAAAATGTACATAATTTTCTTTACTTTAGTACATTAAAAGCATTATTGTATTTGCTTTGCAATTTTTATTTTTGTAAATAATAAATAATAATAGTAATAAAATAATAATAAAAAGAAGTAAAGTATTATATTTTGAAATTATTTACGAACACCTGTCGCCGTAGTCTAGTAGGTAATGTGTTGGCTTATTGGACGTAAAGCCCGGGTTCGTATCCCAGGTCAGGCATCAAAACGAAATATGAAAAAAAAAATTTTTTTTTTCGGCGACTGCCTCTCAGCAGAGGGTAAATAAAATTGCCATGAAGAGCTTCTCAAAAATCTGTCGTTCGGAGTCGACTTTAAACTTTAGGTCCCGCCAATCATGTATAAAATTAACGCACACAACATAAGTGGTGTGAGAAGCTAGATCGAAATCCTGACTGAGGGGTTGTAATGACCAATTATGTTATGTTATGTGATGATACTACATAAAATCCTAAATAACCTAAATAAAAGCGACAGTTAGTAAAGAAACTTAAAAAGGAAAGGATCAGATATTTAAAGGAAAATGGTAAGTTCCGCAAATATCTGCAAATACACAGCAAATAATAGCAATACCAAGAATTTTGAAATAAGATTTGCACTTTTCGTAGTTGAACATAATTTACTCTTTGCCGTTGCAGACCATTTTTTTATTCGATTATAGCTTCTAATATTACCCTAGGAAGACTAAAGGCAAGTGCCATTATTTTTTTTTTTTTTTTGTAAGACCGACAGTGGATGGCCCCTACTCATGCAGTGTATTGTGTTGGAACCAGGAAGGAGGAAAAAGGAAGTTGTGTTTGTGGACTCTAGATTTGGAATCTTTTATACCATAAATGATAGGAAAGATCTGTGCAGGAAGGGAGTTCCACATACGAATAGTCCGTCTAACAAACGAACTTTGTCTGTAATGCAGTGTGCGATCCACTGGTCAATCGACCACAAACGGATGTGCTCGCCGAGAGAAACAAGTGTTACGCAGGAATACCCGATTCTCGGGAACAAGTCGTCTTATTTCGCTTCAGCAAAATCTCTTGTAGTAACAGTGAAACGCAACACGTTCTACTGAATCAATGGAGTTGAATACCCTACCATCGTTAACGAGAACCTTCGCCCTCACCTATATGCGGTCGAAAAGTCTCAAATAGGAAGCAGGTAAGGTGAAATATTTCTTGCACTGAATAATGTGTGTGTTTTTATGTTTTATTTTTGAAGTAAAATATGAATATTGAATTAACTTTATATTTTACTACAATAAAAATAATTCTTTTAAAAAACCTTTCAATTTATTTACTTATTTTTCTGACGATTTTTTTACGATTTCAACGAACGTCTTTGACGATTTTATTTTTAATATTTGACGATTTCATGCTTTATTTATCTGGCAGCTATGCTTACAAGGTTTAAGCGATCAACGCGGTTAGAAGCTTCCCAACTTTATGCTTTGCGTTATTCGAAATGTAACGAATGAAACAAAGCACATGACAAAACATGCACTTGAAAGCTCCTTTCAGTTGCAAAGGTCAAAGTTGAACATATGAGGAATTCTATGTGACTCGGCTTCTATTGAGTAAACCACCATTTTGATCTTCTTCAAAAAATATTTTTAGTTAATCGACTGAATATTAGTTTCAATTCTAATGCCGAACCAGCTGATTAGTCTTTTTATTCCTGCCTCATTTTGACAATTTTAGGGCCATTATTACAACTTGCCGTTAAACTAGGGTTTAGTTAAAGGTACCTTTAGCTAAAGGGAACTGTAAAGTTACCTTTAACTGATTTTCGTTAGTACAACTACAGATAAAATAAAATTAAAATATGGCAGTGCCGGAGCAAAGTCGATAAAACTGCTCAATTAAACAAGTTTTTTTTAACACAGTGGTAACAGCGGGCTTCATTTTCTTGTTGTATATGCTCATTTGGTTTAAATTTGAAGTTGCCATATCGAAAATAGTATGTGATGTGGCAAGTTCAAACATAAAGTGACCTTTAAATGTTAAAGGTAGGATGATCTTCCCTTTAGCTTAACGATCACTTCTATCTTATTGGGTACTCATAATAATGAAAAACAATTTATCTGCCCGTTATAATCCTCCCTTTAGTTAACGGCAAGTTGTAATAATGGCCCTTAGTGGCCGAAAACATTCAACATTTTGCCAAACATGTTTTTCATATACCTACCAGTTTAGAAGCGGATTTACATTCAAAAATACTGTAAAAAAACAAAATTGGAATTTAAATATTCTGTAAAAAGAAAGTATTTGATCATATATGAAAATTATCTACTGCATCTAAAGTACTTGTTTATGGGTATTTATTTATAAATAGTTAACTATACATCTTGCTGAAAGAAAAAAATAAGCAATATTATGCCAAAAATACGACTATTGAAATAAGTTTAAAATTAGAACAACCTGCAACAAAATAAACAGAATCAATAAACAAACATTTTAAGCGCAACTTTCAGTCGTTAAAGCATCCATGATTTGACGACGTATTAAAGAGGATAAAATTTGTAGGGCTAAATAGAAAAGGAGCCGCAACACAGTTCTGTTTAACACTGTAAATGCTTATTATTGGCATTCTAACGTCATCTTTACTGACCCAGATTATGTCGAATTTCTTTTGCAAAGAGTATACAAAGTAAGTACATATGTAGGTATAAAGAGGATATTTAATGTTTCCCAAAAAAATCAGAAATGAAAAGGCAAGGAGAATTTCAATAAAGAAGAAAAAAAATTTTACTGTAATTCAATGAAAACATAAAGTCCTTTGATAATGACAGTGACAATACCAATAAAATACCATATAAAAGTACTGAATGTTTTGCTTTTCAAACTAAAATTTTATAGTGCCCCTAAGGTTTATAAAGCCATAATATGTAAAAACTTTTTTATTTATTTTTCAATTCACTTTTATAGTCGGGAAATCAATTTTATTTTTTATTGTTCTTTCTAACGTAACGTAACGTAACGCACCCAATTTTAAAAGACATCCAAGAACATTTATTTGACAATCATCGATACAAAAGAATAATCCTTTCAGGACCATATGACAATAAGAGGCAAAGTTACCATGTTGTTTATTTAGGTGTCTAAAAAATAAATTTTATAATTTACAAAACCATTAATAAGTTCTGACAAGAGATGAAATAGAATACATAGTTGAATCTAGTCCAGGACCACAGGTCATGTGGGAAATCGCGGCAATGTATAGGCAAATCCGCTTTCGAGAAGAGTAATTTCTATGCCGCTGATAAGGTCAGCTCCTTTCAGCGGTGATCTAAGAGGAGATTCGATGAACATAATTGGCAAAAAGAAAATGAAGAAATGCAGACTTGTTTTTCATATTAAAAGGGTTTGAAAGAATATAGGCTTTTGTTGCGAAATTACTATGACAAGAGATTCGAGTATAGAGGAGTATCCTGAGAATATTAACCGGCATTTTATTGGGCATTATAGACTCAAGGAACACTTGTTTTAGAAGAGAGATCGATACAAGTCCAATATGTAGAGAAGAACGAATCACCAGTACATATACTTCAAACTTGTGCAGCGTTAATTCACTGTTGCGTTTATTAAGTAATAAGTAGGCGGTTACACTTACCTACGCCAAACAGCACAGTGAAGCAAGACAGAACATTAGGACTGTAAGAGTCTTTATGTGAATACCCTATATGGGTTGAAGTCAATACAATAAGTCATCTGGCTGTCTTAATCTACCACTTCTAAGCAAAAATAACTACATTCTGTTTTTTTACTTCTATTTTATTACGATCGATGAATGTTATGATAAATGGATGCTACATCGCTGTTTCTTTGCGATGTATTACATAGAAAAAATATGGATGTTTTATTTAAATGACCATTACTACTGTGAGCCAAAGCAACGCCCATTTTGCCAATTGGTACCAAAAGCAGAAAAGAGTTCTGATAGTATTTATCAAATTGACAAATGTCTGTTGTAGACTTATGACTTTTGTTTGATTATTTGGATCCAAAATGTTATTTAGTTTTTTTAAAAATTCGGCTTTATTTTAAAGCATTTTAACAAATAAAATACACTCTCAGTTATTCCGGTGAAGGGTGTGGATTAATTAAGGATTCAATTTCATTGCGCCTACAGAACAAAATTATTGCAAATAAAGAAAACATCAAATAATTGTCAAATCAGAAATTCACTTGTACTCTGATTACTGAAATTTTTCAGCAGTTGTTATGCTTCTCTCTCAATCCAAATTTCTATTTAACTTTACATATGACAATCATTTCCATTCATTGAGTGCCCATAAATTTTCTGCTTATCCTAATATATATTATAAATCTTTCTGTAAGTCTGTTTTTTTGTTTGTTTGTTTGTTGGTTTGTTTGTTAGTCAATCACGTCTAAACGACTGGACCGATTTTCTTGAAATTTGGGATATAGATCGAGCTTTTGTCGGTGCAGGTTATCCTAATATATATTATAAATCTTTCTGTAAGTCTGTTTTTTTGTTTGTTGGTTTGTTTGTTAGTCAATCACGTCTAAACGCCTAGACCGATTTTCTTGAAATTTGGGATATAGATCGAGCTTTTGTCGGTGCAGGTTATAGGCTATAAATCTTTTCAAATTTTTGACCAAAAGGGGGAAAGGGGCCAAAAACGGGCAAATTGAGTGCATTTATAGTTACGACTTAGAGTATTCAAAAAACTGGGTTGTTTGTTAAACCGGTTTCCGAATAATTTGAAAAATTGCATTTTTTAAGAAACGGGTTTCAAACCCGGTTTCGAAACCGATGAACCGGTTTTTTATTTATTGTTATTTTTAATGCAAAAATGACCCAATAATAACTTTTTTTTAAATTTATAGAAAAATTTGTACAATAGGGTGTCCCATGGCCACCCTTTTTGTAGAAATACCTCCCAAACGATGCCTGTTAACGCACTGATTACGAGAAAAAAATATTTTTTTGTAATAGTATTATGGTATTATGTTGTTTTTTTTAACTTTTCACGAGAACGTTTTAAAGTTTTGAATTTCAATACAAAACAATTGAAAATCACATTTAAAAATATTTTTTACAATTCTAAATTGATTTTTAAAAAAAATTGACACAGAGTTTGCATTGATTCCAAAAATGCAAAAATACATTTTTTTGTATAAATTGAGATATGCACTTTTTCATTGTTGCCACAAAATTATTCTAAATATAATCCTAATCCTAATCCTAATATGTATTATAAATCTTTCTGTAAGTCTGTTTTTTTGTTTGTTTGTTGGTTTGTTTGTTAGCCAATCCCGCCTGAACGCCTGGACCGATTTTCTTGAAATTTGGGATATAGATCGAGCTTTTGTCGGTGCAGGTTATAGGCTATAAATCTTGACCAAAATGGGAGAAAAAATGGGACAAAGGGAGAAAAAATGGACAAAAATTAGTACTTTTATGCATAAATGCTGTATTTTATCTGTTTTATAGGTAATTTTTTACGATTTAGCTTGGTTAAGTTTCCCAAATAGCTATTGGAGGTGTTCCGTTTCTAAAGTTGAACCAAAAGGGGTCCAAAAAGGGGGAAAGGGGCCAAAAACTGGCAAATTGAGTGCATAGCCAATCACGCCTGAACGCCTGGACCGATTTTCTTGAAATTTTGGATATAGATCGAGCTTTTGTCGGTGCAGGTTATCTGCCGGGGAAGGTTTCTAAGTTGGTATGACCAATTTCCGACAGGTGGCGCCACTGAAAATTACTAAAAATGATTTAAATCGTAAACTGTGGATTTGATCATGTTATGATATTTATCAATGTTGTTGTGCATGAGCCGGCGAAGGTTTCTAAGTTGCTATGACCAATATCCGACAGGTGGCGCCACTGAAAATTACTAAAAATGAATTAAATCGTAAACTATGCATTTGATCATGTTATGATTTTTAGCAAAGTTGTTGCGCATGAGCCGACGAAGGTTTCTAAGTTGGTATGACCAATATCCGACAGGTGGCGCCACTGAAAATTACAAAATATGAATTAAATCGTAAACTGTGTATTTGATCATGATATGATCTTTAGCAAAGTTGTTGCGGATGAGTCGACGGGATTTCTAAGTTGGTGCGATTAATTTCCGATAGATGGCGCCACTGAAAATTATTCAAAATGAATGACAAGTAATTGGTTGACCTACACCTCAAGCACGGAAGAAAAGAGCATTACGAGCCTCAGAATCAGACTAGCAACGAGCATTGAGACTGGAAAATCTTCGAGTACATGCCGCTGAGACCCGTTCGAGAGAAGTGAGATTAGAAAATGAACGAATGCGTATTACTCAGGCCCGTTCGTCTGAATCATCTGGACAACGGGAAACAAATTCAATAAAATGATTCAAAATTAATTGGATATTTGTGTCTTTCCTTCAAATTTATTTTAGTTGGTGGAGCAGCAACGCGCGCAGGGTACAGCTAGTTTAATTATAAAGTTTGAAAAAAAAAATGGAACCTAAACTTTATTATTAAATTAAGTCGTTTACGAATTAATTTAGCTTGTATTACAAACAGCAAAAATTATAAAAAAAACGTTCAAAAATTTTCAATTAATTTTTAATTGATTTTGATTGATTTGATCATTTACAATTGATGGAAATTGTCTGGTTTTAGTGGATCAAAATTAGCCAATTAAATGGTTGTAATGTAAACAAAACAATATTTATTTAACTAGTTTCCATTGTTTAACCTTTTCACGACCATACGATTATACGAAGCAAAGTTATCATTTCGTCGTAGGAGGAGCCATTAGGTGACCAGAAAACATATCTTAAAATCAAATTACCAAAACCAATTGTGGGTTGTCCGTTTTCTTTTTTGGGACACATGTGTCTATATTAAAGTCGTCGTAGTCTAGTAGGTAGTGTGTTGGCTTATTAGTCGTAAGGCTCGGGTTCAAATCCTAGGTCAGACATCAAAACGAAAATATGAAAAAATATTTCTGCGGCGACTTCCTCTCAGCAGATTTCTGGCAAAAACTTTGAGAGTAAATGAAACTGCCATGAAAAGTTGCTCAAAAACCTGTCGTTCGGAATCGACTTTAAACTGTAGGTCCCGCCGCTCATGTATAAAATTAACACACACGACATGAGTGGTGTGAGAAACTAGGTCGCAATCCTGACTGAAGACAGTCGCCGTAGTCTAGTAGGTAGTGTGTTGGTTTATTAGACGTAAAGCCCGGGTTCGTATCCCAGGTCAGGCATCAAAACGAAATATGAAAAAAAAAGTATTTCTTCGGCGACTGCCTCTCAGCACATTTCTGGCAAAAACTCTGAGAGTAAATAAAATTGCCGTGAAGAGCTGCTCAAATATCTGTCGTTCGGAGTCGACTTTAAACTGTAGGTCCCACCATTAATGTATAAAATTAACGCACACAACATAAGTGGTGTGAGAAGCTAGATCGAAATCTTGACAGAAGGATTGTAATGACCAATTATGTTTGTATGTATGTAATTCTGACTGAAGGGTTGTAATGACCAATTATGTATGAATGTGTTTCTATGGTCGTTATGGGGTACAATTTATATAAATTTTTCATTAGTAAAATTGAAGAGAAAAGTAATTGCTTCTAGTATCTTAATATCTATTTTTAAAAATAAAATGAGATATTTGCCACAATAAAGAAATGAAATTTTAACATTTTACTGTCGTCCAATGGTTTGTTCACCTGTCTAAAGCCCCATTTGACAGGTTTATTTTTTGAGTATCGCTTCATTACATTACATCTCTTAAATTTTATCGTGTGCTTATAGATACATATATTGTTGTTTGCTGTTTTTGAGAGCATCTTGAACCTTTTCATTGCTGCATAAATGGGGGTTTCTAGCTATGTCTTCAAACAGAGGCTTTGGTATAACGTTTGATATACAAGGTACACCCATATCTATTTCTGTAGAGCAGTACTCCCTAAATTATGGCAAAATATGATAATTCATAGAGAATTCTCTACAACTTTTATGAGATTATCTTATTAGTTTTATTTTAATATTTCTTGTATCAAGTCATTGAGTTTTATAGAAATACATGAAAGGTATACATCTGAAACAAGAAAAATGTTCGGAATATATTAATTGCAAATGTTGAATGATCTGACAATTTCTGCTGTTATGAATATCGTATTATTAATTTGACACGTCTCGGCCATCGTCTTGTTTCTTTGATTTATCCATTTTCGTCGCCGCTATAGTCTATCATGGATATACGTTGAGTTTAATAACTCCTCGTCCTTTGCAAAGCTTAGTCTGCAATACCAAATGTAAGTAAATGATAATAATAGTAGGGAATAGTCACCTCTGTATGCAAGTAGAAAAGTTCTTTTAGGGGCTTTAGGGACAGCGCGCAAAAAACTGTCAACCTCTAGTGACCATATATAAAGAATGACTTTTCGAATACACCCGGCTTTAAATAGGAAACATAAATACGAATCTTTAAAAAAAATAACAGTAATATTACACCCACCCGGATTTTAGTTATTCAGAATTTTGTAATTTGCATTTAGGAACATACTGTGGCTCCCACCTTATTTCAACCAGCACCATTAAAAAAAAATTAATAAGAGTTTATAGAATATGTTTAAAAATTAAACAAAAAAGTTTTATTCGGTCTCAAATTTATGGGCAATTTGTGATCAAAACGTCCGCCAACACCAGATTTCGAACAAGAATGAATGAACAAGGAATGGGATAAAATAACTCTCCAAACCACTAGGAATTGGAATCAATGCAAAAAAGGCTGAAAGCTGTAATTAAGCAAATAGGAGGTCATACTAAATTTTGAAATTAAAATTATTTGTTAATTAATCATTTAATTGTTTGTTTATAGTAAGTGGTTGAAATAAGCTGTGACGAATTGGGTTCCTATATTTTTGGTTTTTAGTTTGTAAGTTTGCATTTGAGACTGAATAAAACTTTTTTTTCTTAATTTTTAAACATATTCTATAAACTCTTATTCAAATTTTTTTAATATCTTGTTTCGTTTTGAAATTATACGAGCTTAATTTTTTTTATAGGTGCTGGTTGAAATAATCTGGGAGCCACTATATATGGTCGTTAAAGGATGAACTTATAATGGCACTTAGATGAGAATTGGAGATTCTGGTTAAGGTTTTTACGATTTTTAAACACTTGATATGGCGAAACTTTAGTAGATATGCCCCAATTGTTGAGACTGTTGAATATAGGCTCTCAGCATAATGACTTTTTTACTTTGCACTTTGTGCAAGTGCATTGTCATCTTGCAAAATTACCTTGCCATATATTGTGACCCATTCTGGTGGTTTTTCTATCAATTCATGGTTGAAATTGATCATCTGTTGTCAGTAGCGAACTGTATTAACGGTTTCATCAGATGTTAGGAGCTCGTGGCACACTGGTCCTCGCACCAGACACACAGCATTGACGTCCAGCCGAATCGATCTGGTTTCGTAGCTGATGTTAATGATTGTGTCGGAATAACTTATGATTTTTTTCGTTTAGGATTGTGTAAATAAATTTAGTTTTCATTGTCATTAACAATTCGATGCAATATTGTTCTTCTATCATGTCTTTGTAGTAAAATACCTATCGCAAGTAGTTTTTCAGTTTTCCATCTGCCTGGCATTTAATTCATGTAGCACCCATCTTCCAAACTTTTATATTTTTTCCCATAGCTTTTAAATGGTCCGAAATTGTTTTGTTGCGCAACATTCAACATTTCTGTCATTTGTTTTTTTATTTAAAGTGTCGTCTTCATCAAATATTGTTTGCAAATCGGCATCTTCAAACATTTTTGATGGTCTTCCAAATCATAATTTTCTGGTAAAATATTCGTTACCTTTGACATGATGAAAAAATATAATGTTGTTTGTCCACTGATTTGTTGTTTACTGAATATGTTTGACAAATGTCATCAACAATGATTTTAACTTTCTTAAACACTTAAAAACACCATATAGGTTAGGTTAGGTTAGAGGACGTGTACTTGTCAACTGTGACAAGTACAGTACCCGAAGGTCGAATTGACTCATTGTACAACGTCCTAGCTTCTCACACCACTTGTGTTGTGTGCGTTAATTTTATACATGAGTGGCGGGACCTACAGTTTAAAGTCGACTCCGAATGACAGATTTTTTTTTTTTTTTTGAGAAGCTTTTCATGGCAATTTTTACTCTCAGAGTTTTTGTCAGAAATCTGCTGAGAGGAAGTCGCTGAAGAAATATTTTCATATTTTCGTTTTGATGTCTGACCTGGGATTTGAACACACACTATCTACTAGACTACGGCGACTTCAAAACACCATATAATTAGTAATGATTCTGTGTCTTCTTATCGTTTTTCGTGAATTTTCTTTTGTTTCATCCAAGACCTTTTTTATGTGAACGAATTTTTATGTAGCACGTCTTAAATATCGGAATCTGAAGAAATGTTCTGATTTGTTCAATTGGGTATAGTGGTTAAGAACATTGCTCACTGAGTCCTGTTAATTGTTAAGACGCGGCGTTGTCTGACTTTCCTAGGATGTTAAGCTGGAAGATCAGGCATAAGTGAGCTTTAAATATAAAGTATTGGGAGGGTGACGGAAATTTTTGTTTTGTTTTCTTAAAATTTTAAAATCAATTTATTTTTTTCCGTATGCGAAACTAGATTACCATCCTCAAACGACGCCCGTAAAATACTTTAGAAATCCTAACTTTTAATCTCTTTTCTTTTTTTTTTTAACTCATCCATTTTAGACTGTACTTTTGCTGTTCACTGCATGTGCATTTTTGTGCAACAAAACAAGTCATCGTATTTTACAAACATAAGTGCAACATGGACCAGCAGTGTACTTTTAACCATAAATTACAACAAATAAAACATGCATTTCCAATAAAACTGATTGTGAATGTGTGAGTATGTGCATATGTGGTTTGTTTGTATATTTGTGGATTAAAGAATGAAAAAAGAAAGCTAAATAAACAACAGTGACAGTTGCTAACGGATGAAAATACATAAAAAATCGTAAATAAACGTATGATGGGAAATTTATACATTCGCTGTTTTATTATAACAAACAAATAGAAAATAGAATAAAAAACAAGATTGAATTTATAACAACAATAAATAACAGCTAAATGCAGTGCAATTTAAGAAAAAAATAAATACAATTACAAACACTATAATGCTAAGGACTGGAGGCAGTAAGCAGCGAAATATTTTTATATTGGAATTGTTTTTAAAATCCAAACAAATGTCCATAACATGATCTGTACAATTACAAACAGAATTTAAAATTGTTGTCACATATTGTGTATACATGTGTATACATATACATATATGTAGGTTGTAACAATTTGTTCGATAAACATGTATTATTTACTATACATAAATACTTATGTGTATATAATAATACTAAAGGACCATACTGAAAATATGTATGAATATGTGTTTGAAAACAGTTCTGTTTCATACTACCCTAGTCGCCTAAATATGGACGATATTTTGTCATTATTTGATTTCAAGTTTTGCGTTTTTAAATACGAATAATAATCGTAGCGCAAGATTTTTCTTAATTTTAATTCTTTGTTTGCAAATTCTTCTCAGCGTATTTCTGACAAACAAACTGAGAGTAAATAAATTTGCTATGAATTTTTTTTTTTAAAATCTGTCGCTCGGCATCAACTTTAAATATGGCGGCGTTACATGCCGCCACTCATATATAAAATTAACACACACTACATAAATGGCGTGAGAAGCTATGTCATGACCCTGATTAAACTATAGTAATGACAAATTATGTATGACTGCATGTATGGAAACGTAGTCGCATAAAAAAAATTCTCGTATGATTCAGATTTTCGCATAGACTCTGTTTTCTAGTTGTATACATCATATTTTTGGTACAGTTAGTAAATATGGTTTACTAAGCCCTAGCGTTATTATCATCTTACATAATGAAGTCATTAAATACTTTTGGTATTAAAATCAGAGTAAAATTTTTATTTTAATAAAGACGAAGTATTGTAAGAATATATCAATACTCGATATTAGCAAATGATATGACATTGTTTGATAAACAAACTCAAAAGAAAAGTTATTACTTCGCTCTGGAAAAACGTCCTCTTGGCAAAAGTCATTCATTGACCTTAACACTCGTAGGATGCCAATAATCGGACTTCCGAACTTTGCCAGTTGATAACGGCCATCTTTGTTGCCACTTATTTAGTAAGTTTTGCCAAATCACCACGGACCACATATCCATATGGCCATAATTTCCATTCCATTCCTGCATCAAACAAAATTGTCGAATATATCAAACCATATGACATCCAAGCGTGCCCAATTTATGCCAAGTAATAATTTAGTGTGGATTTACGACTGACGGCGTCATCAGTCCATATTTCTTTGATTACAACGTTAACCACGTAATCACTGCCAGTGGTCATTACAAATTATATTGGCCTGAATTAGATGATCTGGGCACCAACGACATGTGATTTTAATAGGCCGACGCTACGCGCAACATGAAATATTCTGCACGACCGGTTAGTGACAATGGTCATGTCACATTGGGGTGATATTAACGAGCCACCGAGATAGTACGATTTTAGCTCGTTTAGCAGGAGCATAAGCCATAAACCGAAACAGTCCTCAAAGCCAACATAACCAATGCCATCGTTCAAATTTAGTGTGATTTATGAAGACGCCGTGCAAAATTCAGCGATGTTTTATTGCATACATAATGCTATCAATTAGTTTTTCAGATGAATCAAAAATTTCGATGACATTTTGGTTTTATGTATTTAAATTTAAAGGTAGAAAGCTTCTATATGAAACGATAAATTGACACATACAGTCCCAAAAAGTTGTAAGATCGCAGAGAGCTGAACATTATTGAAGACATCCCAATTCTCACAACAGATCAGGAAATTACGCATCCAGCCCTTTGTTGTCAGCCAACATGACTAATAGAGTTACCAAGATCATATTTTTGGTTTAGTGTAATTGAGAGTCTTTTGTGGGAAAAAAAACATACAACCCCCACAATAATAAATTAGCAGACTGTACTAGACTATACTACCAAGGCAATTATTTCCACAATTTTAAATTTTTTTGTTTTCTACTCGTCGTGTGTATCGTTCGTGTATTAATTAAAAAAAATACTGTATCAGCTCAAAATTAATTAATTAATTAATTAAATGGCTCAGGCTTTTATATTTTCCTTTTTTTTTATTTTAACTGTTCAAAATTAATTTTTGTAGTTGTTATGCAAAGCCATTGTGCTTTACTGTACTTTTGCGATTTAGCGCATAAATATTGTTACGTTTTTACCTTTTTAAAAACGGTTAGAATATGAGTTCGTTGATTGCAAACAAAATAAAAATAAATTGGTGCTTAGATTCAATTAAGTTCTTTATTGTGCGCACTATTTTTGTGTGTCACTGGTTATAACTTGACGTATACAACAATAACTGCTTGTTGGCTATTCTTCTTTGCTTACAACGGATATTTTCAAACCACGACTGTTCTCTTCACACGTAACGCGACTTCACACAAGACTGACTGAATTATTTCTATTCTTTGCCTGCTTTGTCTTGCCTTTTTATATGCTCACGGAAATAGTCTGATGAACGTTCTTGAAGTCGAGAGAATTCCATTGCCATTTCATTGTTGTTTGTGTACTTCGTTTCTTGCTTCTCTACGATACACCCGATGGCCGAAAAGCCGTAGAGATTACGTCTGGTAATCAGGGATCCATTCTCGGTCCTGATCTCTGGAACCTGAGCTATGACGATATCTTAGGTATAGATATGCCAGAGGACACATACCTCGTGGGATACGCGGATGATATAGTGTCGGTCATTTCAGCGCGCGACATTGAGGATGCAAGGAGAAAACTGAACCAGGTTATGATAGGGACTCAGATATGGCTTGAGGACCACGGTCTAGAGCTCGCAAAAAACAAGACTGAAGTCATACTGATGACAATGGCTCGCATTCCACTCGAGATAAGTATGCAGTTAGGTGATGTGTCACTAGTCACAAAAAGAGCAGTCAGATATTTGGGCCTGAGACTCGACTGTAGACTTAATTATTGGGCCCAAATACAGCATGCAGCTACCAAGGCAGCGAAACTAACGGGCATGTTAAGCAGACTGATGGCAAATATTGGCGGACCAACACAGGCCAAACGAAAAGTGATTATGGCGGCGACAAACTCGATAATGCTGTATGGAAGCGAGATATGGGGAGAAGCGCTGGAGATTAAATCTAAGCGGAAAGTACTAGCAGCAGTGCAACGAACAGTAGCACTAAGAGTTGCATCGGCCTACCGCACCGTATCGGGCGCCGCGGTCCTCTTGATCGTCGGTGAGATACCTACTGACCTACTGACATTTGAGCGAAGAAGATCGTGGAAAACAAAGAGAGAAAATCTCGCATTAGTAGCGCAGATCTTAGATCTCAAACACTACGGCGATGGCAAAGTAGATGGAGCGAGGAAACAAGCGGAAGATGGACTTATAGACTTATTCCGTCTATAGAGACATGGATACGGAGAAATTTTGGGGAAATTAACTATTTTCTGACCCAGTTTCTTTCGGGTCATGGTTATTTCCGAAAATATCTATACCGCATGGGCAAGGTGATTGATCCTGGCTGCATTTATTGCGAGGAAATGAGTGACGACGCTGAGCACACATTCTTCCATTGCATCAAATGGCAAGACGAGAAGAACATGTTGATAGAGCAAATTGGCGAATTTACACCCGACAACATTGTGGACGCAATGCTCGAAAGCGAGACGAAATGGAGCGCTGTAAGAAGATACGTTGAATGTGTACTCCGCAGGAAGAAGGTCGACCTTGACACAATACAACGAAATGATACATGAGAAGATGAGTCAATAGCATGAAGCTGGCTTCAAATATGGCGTACCCAGACGTACGAGAGTAGACAACGGTCCCTAACGTTCTGGGCCCTTCCCGAAGTAATGCAGATAGCCGTACCGGGAAGGGAGTACGACGGTCACTGTAAGTGCGAAGGCATTTTGAACCCTACATCACACGCCAAAAAAAAAAATCCCCTTTTCTTTCACACTGACGTTTTTTGTTTTTGTAGCTTTTGGTTATCGTCTTAATGTTAAACGGTGTTACACCGTTTCCATTTTCGCAAGGATATTAATCTAAAAAGTCTCTGAAGTAAACTCCAATAAAACAAAGTAATGAGCACATACAATATAACTTCTGCAGCATTGATTAGACGAATTAATGTTTCCAAGTTCATTCCCATGCTATGCCTACACAGCAACATATTAATCTTAACCGAAATTGGATGTAATATATGTATGAATGATTCACCTTAACTTTAATATGAAGTTATTAACAAAAGTAATTCGTAATTTGATATACATATTAAAGTTGAAAAACAATTATTTGTGTGTGCTCGTATTGTGTATATCATTATTCACAGCATCAACTCTGAAACCATAAGAACTACAAACAAAACATCAAGAAATATATGTTTTCTCTTCAATTTAAATCAATGTTTAACAATCAAATTGAAAAAAAAAAAACACATATAGAAAGAAAAAACCGTAGCCAAGGAGTCATTAAAAATTAATTAACAAACCGGAATCTTTGCCTTCTGGACTTAATAATGACCAGAAAGTTATTCAAGAATTTATTATTATGGAAAGGAAAGGAGGAGAAAAAGAAGCTGAAGAGAATGAAGGCGAAAAAATTAAGAAGATTACTGGTGGCTGTTGTTTTGCTCTTTTATAACTTTTTGTGTTTATTTTAGCGTGCCATGTTAATTTTATCATGTCAGGTTACATCAAGGAGTGACAGGTGAAGGCAGTAAGATAAAAGGAACTAAAAAAAATATGTTAATATTAAACAAAATAATCTTTTTTTTTTGCTGTTTTCGTCGTAATGTTTATCTACTTTGGATTAATTCAAATTTGTTATTTACCTTCTTCCACAAAGTTTAGAACCACAAAACCCTCTAAAAAAATTTCAATTCAATTCAAAACGACAATTTTGTACAGATATTTAAAGCTTTAGGCTCTTCACGCGTAAAACTAAGAATAAAAAGTGTTTAAGAATTTGAGTATATTTTGTAAAGCATTAAGAGCCGTTTTAAACATAATACTCGTATACTTAACATAATAAAAATATGCATGCAGGACATTGTCTGGAAATACAGGAATGATAATTTATAGGAGAAAGGAAAGAAGGGATAGTGTGCAGCATATTTTATTTTTTTATGACAAGTGAATACACCATTTTTTGAGAATTACTTTTTAGTAATAAATTAAATTTTTTTTCTATTGCGAGTGATCACATATAATATTAAATAAACAATCAGACAATCACTGACACCCAGAGACTCTGACTATAATCGAAGCCACGGCCTAGGCACTTGAAGTTCAGCACTACCAACTAGGCGATCGGGCACCCATGTATGTATGTCAACTTATATAATGTGTGTTTAATCCAGCGCTATTTCTGTAAACTAATGTTGACTGCAATGGCTGCTTGTCTGCATCTTCTATAAAACTCTGGGACTACCGTATTCAAATCATATTCCTTCGGCAACGGTTAATAAAAATTTTTCTCCGTTCCCATTATGATGTGTGTAGCAATGTGATGTGATCAAAGTCCCGACATGACTTCAGGTATTTAGCAGAATATTTGTGATAACGGTTAGGTAGTCACTTAACCTCTAACTTGCTAAAGTCAACGGAAAAACTTGCTCATGAGTGATTGGTGGCAAATATCAACAGGAAACCCAAGAAAAAACTGGTACTTTCAATAACAAATAGGTTAAATGGAGTGCTGGACCTTAAGGGATCTCCAACTAAACATTGGGTATAACATTTTAATACATTGGGCCTTTGATTTGTAAATTTACTCTGAGTTCTTCTTGGGAGTACCTACACTTTTGTGGTATAAAAAGGACACCAGAAACTTTTTTATTTTTCTTTTGGTTTGTGAAAAACCTTTAATTTTTTTTCTTCTAAAAGAAAATTGAAATAAATTAATGGAATAAATATAAAAACATCATTTATTTTAACGTATTATTGCTTAAAAGTTATGAAGTTGCCGGAATATATTGGGATACTAAGGCTCTTGCTGTCCGCTTTTTAAAGGCTTAGCAGAGCTAAAAAGGATTAAAAACTTTATAATGCTGTTTATATGCGATCGCGATTAATCCGCAAATACGGTATTATATTAGACCCAAATTTGGTAGATTTTTTAATTGCTTTCCTGAAGGTATTAGTGTGATTATCAGATGGTAATCCCACCAAAATCTATCTTAGTGTACGCCTATTATCAATTCAAATTTTCCTTAATCAGATTTAGTACCCCCCTAGTAAACCTTTAGTTGACCCTTCTGAGGGAGTAAATCATCACGGTAAATCATCATTTTCGAACGCAATATTAACATTTGGGAAGAGATCTGGAGCAATAGATGATTTTAGATGCCATCGAGTATTCCGTTCTCCGTGCTAGTTCTTTTATCAACGACGATGATTCGATTATGATAGATCTCTTTAATTATTTCTAGTGGGTGCTTGTGAAAAAAGAAACGATGGTTTGCTGCTCATCACTGTGCAGCTGAACACTGTTTGTGGCTCTTTCAGCGAAAAGCGTTTAGATATTACATTTCTACCTTATTCCTCCTCCTTTTTAAACGTTATAAGTATAGATTGCAACTCTAAATCTGCGTTGTCATCTTGCTTTAAAATCTTCTTAAATTTATTTTCAGTAGAAAATTAAGATTCAGCATTTGCTTGGTATTAGAATGCATCTCTGAGATCTAAATAACCCATGAGTCTACAAAAATTTTAAATTTTAGCGTGGTTTTCAGTTCGTCGCTCTTATAAATGTAAATAAATTTTAATTTTTGACTTAAATATTTTGTCAGAAAAACAAACAAACATTCGAATAAGAAAAAAGGTCATCGCGATAATCTAGTGAATAATGTGTAAGCTTACTAGACGAGAGTTCTGGAGTTAAAACTTCAGCTCCAAAAGAAATGAAAAATGAGAAGAAATGAATTTGAATGAATGAATTTCTTGCGATTGAAAGTAATTGTTAAAAAAATTGTATAAATTAAATAGAAAGTTTACATTCATATTTGGAAATATTTTAAACAAATGGTTTGGATGGTCTGATGAAATGTGTTATTTAACATGAAATTCAATAATATTTCCATAACATTTTTTGCTTAAAATGCTGCTAAAATGGATGAATGGAATATGAATGAAATAAATTGTGTTAAATTTATAAATATGAATTTAACGGTTATTTGGTTATTATTTGTTTCTCTTTTAATTATTTTAATCGATAAATTAGTACTTATCATTTTAACGTGACAAGTGTTTAACAAAATAATAATGTGTGGAAAGTATTAAATTTGAATAAAGTTTTTGCTGTTTATTGTTTCATTTGTTGCTCTGGATTTGCTTTCAAATTAAGAATAAACAACAAATTCATTAAAAAAAGCAAATTAGTATAATTACAATAAAAGCCACAACAAATATTTAAATTTTAACATCAGAAGAAAATAATTTTTTTAATTTTATTGTTTATTAATTCAACCGTTATGCTTACCACACAAAAAATTATATTCAGGCAAAAAATATTCATATTTATGAAAAACATAAAAGTAAAAAATAATGATAAAAATAAAAAAATATTTAATTATTTATGTATACTCGTAAAAATATTTTAGCCACGTAAATATGAAAAGTAGTTCACTAACTAATTATCCGGATTTTTTTTTTTTTTTGGTTTGACAATAACTCGCTTCCATATACTGTCACCCAACAACACCTTAGTTTCAATAATTACGATATTTGGTCCACTAGCTTATTGAAATTTTGTTTACAACATATTTGTTGTAATATATGCCGCTACAGAAAAAATACATGTTTGTGTATTTTAAGTAATTAAACATTGGCACTGTTTTTCGAATTTACTTTGATTAATAAATTTAATAAATTTTATGACCATTTCACGCTCTTCTCATTAGAATCCACAATTTTTTCAAGTATCCTGGAGTCTAGGCAACAACTCTCTGAGAACTTCCCAGAGGTGTTCGATGGAGTTAAGGTCGATCAGATCAGAAATAGAACCAAATTATCGAGCTAAAAGAACTACCATGAGCAACTGCAAGATATCATTTGAGAACGCTAAGAATAAGAACTGTCTCTCATAAGAAACGACAGGTAAACAGAACAAATTAAAAAAGTGTGTCCTGATGGTCTAGTTGTTAGTGTGCTAAACTTAATGTGCTGAGGTCGTGGGTACCGATTTCCACCAGAGACTCTGGTTGTTTGTCATTGTCTGATTGTTTTTCTGACGTAATTTGTAATTACGCGCAATAGTAAAAAGAATGTGAGAATTATTATTAAAAAGCCATTCTCGAAAAAAAGTGACGAGGTCACTCTGAAGCCTTTCTCCTATAAGGTATATTTTCTCTATTCCAACACAATACACTGCATGAATAGGGTTGATTTGATCTGATGGAGGTAAGCGGGTAAGAAGATTAAAATTAAAGTATTTAAACACAAAATTAATCGATTCCAGAATAAATTCACAATTTATCTGAATACAATGACTTAGTCTGAAATTAACCTTAATTAAGGTGACGAGCATAAACATCTATGTACCTTTAAGCTGTAAATGGCGTTAACAAAAAGGAGAAGTTCAGGGTTTACTTGAGTATCACAACTTACAGCATTTTCCAAACGAATAGGCAACAAAAATGTATGTTCGTCATGGTTTTCGAATGTAACAAATAAAGAGACTTCAATTCCTCTCCAAACTAATAATCCGTTTCGGAAACTCTTAACTTCCACTACGGCTTTATATGATATTCTCTGTTGATGTTATCTTTTCTGACCGTTTTGAAGGATGATTATTTGGAAGGCCTTCGACGTTTTTTATTTTTTATTTAAAACAGAAAATTTATTAACAAGTAAACGTAAGTTTTTTAATTTAGAATTTTTTATAGACTAAATTTCGATCAGAGTGATTGCATTTTCTTTTTTTTTCCAGTTTATTAATGTTCAAATCAGAGTTTGAATACTTAATTTGTAAGTAATTCTTTATTTTTTTAATTTAAAATGAATGTATGTATGTTGAACTGTAGGTGTCAAATAACTCGGGCATTCGGGAAAGATTGAACTGGACTGTCATAACTCCTGTTGTTGATGCAGTTTTGGATGAGAATGAAGATACAGCACTCTTTTTTAAGGGAACAAAATGGAATGAACGTGGAACTGGGTAAGTGAAATGAAATGTTTAGAGTGTTACAAGAGTAGTAGGACCTTCCAGTGAACTGGTGAGGTAAACTTACGAGTGGCGTAATCTAAATTTTATTTATGGAGGTTCATAAGGCGTGCGGCAGTCGAAACTAACAATGGTGGCATATTAAATCATGATAATAATTAGTTTATTTTAGCTTCATGTGTGTTGATAACGGTAACAATAATTGTAAAAGGCTTTATTCAGGCAGTTTAAAACGAATCATTGAGGTGGCTCAACGATAATCCTAGTTTATACACAGAAGGCGAAAAATCATCGAACTTATAGAGTTAAGTCTTTAACATTCTCCAAATAACATAACTTGATATATAAAAGAATATGTTATGGGTACAATTTGTCTCAAACTTTCTAAATAATAGTTAGTTAGTCGTCACTTAAAATTCTTATAAATTTCGTAATGTTGCAGATATCTATCTAAATTATGCTGGAGTAAGTATTCATTTAAAAACTTTAAAACATTTCAAAAATTAAATTAATTAATGAAGAGTTATATAAAAAAGTAACATAAATTTTAAACACAAACTTATTATTCATAATAATATTTACAACCATAAATTATGATATTTACAATAAATAAATATATTTACTTTAATTTAATACACATGATACTGCTTAAGCCATATAAAATCCTTTAGACTACCAAATTGCACATATTCAAGCATATACTTACATTATTTCATTGTTAGTTTCGAGTTGTAAATATTTGTAACATTTTTCTGTTTGACACCCACAGGAAAAAGGCAATAAATACATACATACTCGTATGTATGTACATATTCACATAGACAAGTTCAGGGTCAATTTGATTTAGTTTCAATTTCAATAAAAGCTTGCAGGTATTATGAGTTTCATGCCACACCTATCCAATAAAAAATTGAATTTGCCATATATTTGTAAGAAAAATATACATCTGTAATGAAATTTCAATATACATATTGGAATATCCTGTTTCTATCTTCTTCTTTTTCTTTTTATTTCAAAAATTTAGCATTTGCAAAATGTTGAGCTTTGCATTGTGGTCCCTTAGGTGTTGGGGATAAATAAAATAAAAAAATTTTAAAATAGACGAATTACTGAAAAAAATTGAAGAAAAGAAATGTTAAACCGCAAAACTGAAGAATTTTTGTTTGTTTTCCATTTGTTGCACAGCAGGCCTTCGTCACACCTGTTGTAATAAAGGCTGTGTTTCAAAGTCGCCGTAGTCTAGTAGATAGTGCCTTGGCTTATTAGATGTGAGGTTACTGTTCATATCCCAGGTCAGACGTCTTCAACAAAACAAATACAAAAAAATATTTCTTCGTTCACTTCCTCTCAGCAGATTCATGGTAAAAACTTTAAACTGTAGTTGCCGCCTGTCATGTATAAAATTAACGTACACAACATTGGTGGCGTGAGAAGCTAGATCGTAATCCAGACTGAAGGGTTGTAATGACCAATTATGTAAGTAGGTATGTGTTTCAAAGACTGCTTAATGTAAACAACTAACCAATTAATAGTAAATAATTAAATAAAAGCAATTTGTCCAGTTTTGCTATAAATAGATTCTCTATATGATAAAACATTTATTTGGGCAAGTAATGATATTCCTCCTTCGGAATTAATTACTACTGGCTTATCATACATACATACAGACATACATAATTGGTTATTACAACCCTTCAGTCAGTCATGGCAATTACTGGCTTATCATTCTTTCGTTAATTTAATCTCGTATTTTTGACCTTCGTCAAGAAAACTTATAAACACTGTTGTTGTCTGCAAAAATCTGCTTTATACTTATAAAATCGTTAGTTACACTTTCCAACTAGAAATTTTTAATTTAAACGGAAGTGAAGTACACAGAGTATATGGTATATGAAAATTAATTGAACAACTCTATTTTGTTAAGTAAATCGAAGAAATTTCTTAAGCACTTTATCATAAGAAAGCAAAAATCCGTATTTTTTACGTTTTTTACAATACAACTAGATATGTATGATGACTTCAACAAGGAATTTTTAAGTGAAATTACAAGATGCAAATAGTCCTCTTGAGGGCGACTTTAAAACAGAAAATTTTCACAACTTTTTTACAACACAACTGGTTATGGATAATGACCTAATTTGAAATTTAATTGACATTCTGAGATTATGGAGACAGTCGACTGGAGGCCAGCATGAAAATAGGCTTCTTCTCAATTGAAAGTGCGTACATATACATATATGTATGTAGGTTTGTTATATATAATTGTTTTTATGAAATTTCCAGAAGATCGCTTTGATTAGCACCTTTGATAAAATTGTTATGAAGACAGAATAAAACTAGAAAAAAGAAAATTATGGTACAAGGACTTTCAAAAACAAAACATCACAGAAATTACGATTTTAGGGTGAAAAAAAGATGAAATGAAAAGACAACATTATATAAGAATACTACGAAAGCAAGAAGTAAAAAAACACTGTCTAAGCATCCAGAGAGAAAAATAACGTCAGAGATTTTTAATAAAAAACATGGAATTTAATACAATGTTCAGGCATGTCGTTACCACTGCGTTTTAAAAACCACTTTTTTTAATCGAGTACTGTTATCGACATTGTTCCGGCACTGCCATATTTTTAAAAATTTAAAACAATTTGATTTCTTTTGATTCTTTTTAATTATTTTGTATTAATCGTCAGTAATTCTGATTATTTTTTGATTATTTGTAATTCTAATCAATTATTAAAACCAAAAATAATTGTAATTTTAATCATTATTTCACCATTAAAAAAAGTAATATAATTACTAATCATTACTTAACAGGTATGCCCCAAGAAGAACTAAGAGTAAATTTAAAATTCAAAGAATAAATATATGAAAATTGTATCCCTTATATTTAGCAGGATATCCCTAAAGGACAATCACACCATTTAGCCTAATTGGTATTGAATGTACCAGTTTTGTTTAGTGTTTTCTAGTGATATTTGCCTCCATTCACCCATAAGCAAGTTTTTCGGTTGACTTTTGTTTGATATTTGGCGTTTTTCCAAATGGTCTCCTAAATACTCTCTTGGAGTCATACCGGGAATTTCTGCAAAAGTATTAAGCCTGTGGGGACTTTGGACTTTCACATTAGCAGCAGCATGATTGGGTTCATTTACTTGTTGTAAGTAATAACTATTACGATTTCTTAATTCTTTTTAACTTTTGGTGAATTAGTTGATTAGAATGTTTAAATACTCTCTTTTATTTAATATTTCCTTTGTAAATGTCAAACTGCCCACACGTAATGCTGACATAATTATAGAGCATACATATGAATACATTCACATCTATTTTGAAAAACGTGAAATTGGTGTTTTTATTGTATATTATATATATATTTTATTGTGTATATTACAAAAAAGAAAAAAATAAAAAACTTATGCGATATTTCACTGGAATATATCTTACAAAGTCTCGTTTTAAGCATTCCTTTTTTTAACATATTTATTCTCTTAATTTTGGTAGCGTATGCAATTCTTAAAAGATTTCAGTGATCTTCTTGCAGTCTTCTTAAAGTAATTTCTGTACATACTATTGGGGTGAGGTAGCTCCTTCTCCCAATAGATTAGGTTGTTTTTGAATTGAAACACAAACGAGTTTTGTTTAATAAATCTAATTATAAGCTTCGTGCTTTATTGCTGAGATCTATCTTAGAACTAAACTTATGATCTGAGAAAACAATATTCATGACTAAAGTTATGGCATGAAAATCTATGTATATAGAACCAGTTATTTCATAGAAAAAAGGGCTCTAATTTTAAAGCGAATTACATTAGTTCATGAGGAACGATAACAATTTATAAAATGCCTCTCCAAGAGGTTATATAAAAAGAGAAAAAAGATAAATTTAAATTCAGTTATAAAAGATAAAATACACAAAAAGAAAAAATTTTAAGACAAAAGGTTATGAATACAAAAAAAAATATATGTTTGTTGAACAGAGTTCAACATACTCCAGCGCGACAATTAGTGGCAATTGCAGCCATGCCAGTGTCCGAATATGACCCAGCCAAAAATTGAGCGCTGGACTTTCGGAAGCCTTTCCTCGGAATGCATGTTGTTGTCTGACATAATGGTATCTAAAGTCTTTCGGCCAATGATTCCGTCAACTTCGCGGCACAGCAAAGTTCGGATGCGCTTTTGGTGTAAAGGATTTGAAGTGGCTTTCAAGCCGCGGGTCTGTTATTGGTGGAGGGACGATAATATCGGAATCTTTTACTATTATGTTCCAGCGAGCGATTGGACCGTAATGTTTGCGTGGCTCATAGGTTGGGGTGACCTCAAAAATGCCATACGCATTCGCTCCTCGATGGTAATCAGGCGTAAAATTGGGGAACATATTTGCCACGCTTCTCTTTAAAAAGGAGGTTTCGCTCTTCTCATCTAGTAAAAAATTCACCCACATAGGACTCCCTTTATAGATTAGGTTGATTCGTACGAAGGGTGGGATCAGATGATTCCAATAAGATGGCATGATCGGCAATGGCGTTAAGGAATATAAGAGATCATGGGGATCCTCTTTTACTCGGGTTTCGCTTGGTTCGCAGTACCTTCAACAACTCCATGAGCCGTTTCTTCCACGAAACTGGCGTACGTGACGTCATGGGGACGCTCACGATGTAACATCGAATGATGCTTGGCACCACAAATTGCACAACGGTTCGTTGATTCACAGGCAAGACGTGAATGCGTGTGAGCCAAGCAATTCAGACAGTAGTGCCATTTAACCACTTAATCTCGTCGAGCTTGTATAGATTTGGCGACAAAGACTGCACAGTGACGGAGTGCATGGTTTTTAAGACACAAATTGCACCGTGGCATAGTGTTGGCTAGAGAGGAAGAAAAGAAAATGTATATTTACTGTGTTATTAGATACTTTGTATTGCGACTTATTTCTCTTTTTTAACATGGCATTTAAATTTAAATCAGGTGGATTAATTTTAACATTTGTGTGGAATATTTTCTTATGTACGGGATGTTGGTAAAAGACATAATTTTGCTGTAGACCGTGTTATAGTTCCATTTTGGGTTTTGATCTCTGCAACTCGTACTTTGTTGTCTTTTCCGTAGATAACTTTAGTAATGCGCCCCAGGCGCCACTCAGTAGGCGGTAATAAATCGTCTGAGGTGACTTGCTACTTTTTTGAGATGGGATTTCATGCTTTTTACGCAGCCTCCCAGAGACCACCCATATGGGGAGCATAAGGTGGGATAAATGACCAGGAGAATCCGTGAGCACTATATTTTTCTACGAGTGCTTTCTCAGCCTTTTTTAAGAATTCATTATGAGTTTTTAGACGTGATAAACTGGCTCCAAGGAAATGTCTGCCATTATCCGAGAACATGGTTTTTGGAAATCCTCTACGTCCAACGAATCTGTCGAAACAAGCTAAGAATGCATCTGTCGAGAGATCCAAATGCACTGCTCTCGTGGAGAGCATACAAATATGGCGGCATAGCCTTTTATTAGTTTAGCGTTGCGTAAATTGAATGATTTTAGAGTAAACAGACCGGCGAAACCAACACCGGTATACGTAAGCGGTAACGAGAAGTTTACTCTTTCCGGGGGGAGTGCGGCCATAATTTGATGTTGAACTTTATGTTTGTAGATAGTGCAGGTTTTACAATTTCGAATACATTTTCGTACCAAATTTTTAAGTCGAGGCATATAAAATCCTTGCCTTATAGCTTTCAGCATAATGTAGTGTTCCGCGTGAAGCAAAATCGTGTACGTGTATTTGAAAAATAATTGAGCAAAGTGTAATTTTTCGGGGATTATTACAGGATAGCGTTCGTCGTAACTAAGTCCTGAATAACTTAATCTACCTCCAACACGTAATGAACCATCTTTATCCAGAAATGGATTCAGCGTTAGTAGTCTGCTCTTTCGGTTTATAGGCCGTTTATCTTGAAGACATTCGTATTCTCTAGGGAAGTAATGCATCTGAGCTATGAGGATCAAACGATTTTTCACAAATTGAATTTCCTTTGTGGTAATAAAAGGTTCGGTTTCAAATGGACGTTTTCGAATGCGATCAATGAATCGAAAGCAATAACTAATAACTCTAAGCATTCTGGCGAAAGACGAAAATCTTTTTATTATGACGTCAGCATCAATTTCAATATCCACAAGTTTAGTTTTCAGATGAAAAGTTGAAATCTTCTTTGTCTCCAAGTCGATTATATCAAATTCTCGAGGTTTCGGCCAATATTTACAGGGCTGGGTTAGCCAGGTGGGTCCATGCCACCACATATTACTCTCAATTAGTTCCTGGGGGGAATAGCCACGGGTACCAAGATCCGCAGGGTTGTCTTCCGTTCTCACAAGTTTCGAGTGACTATTACTGGTAATACTTATGATTTTTGTTACACGATTTGCAACAAATGTCTTTAGGGTTTGTGGCGGTTTTTGTAGCCAACCGAGCACTATAGAGGAGTCCGTCCTCAAATGTAGTTCATAGGGGAACTTTGCACTTTCCATTAGCCCTTTTGCTAACTTTGAGAGTAATACCGCTCCACACAGTTCAAGTTTCGGGATTGTAGTCTTTTTTATTGGGGCAATTTTCGTTTTAGCCACTAGCAAATTACAATTTATTTCTGCATGAGATGTTGATGTTCGCATGTAAATTGCGCGGCAATACGCCTTTTCTGATGAATCGCAGAAACCGTGAATTTGTATTTTATGAGTCGGTGTGAAATATACCCATCTAGGAATTCTCAGTAAGGAGATTTGTGGTAAATTTTGTAAAAATGTGTTCCATTTTACAAGTATGTGTGGTGGGACACCCTCATCCCAGTCTGCCTTAAGTTCCCATATATCTTGCATCAAGAGCTTTGCTATTACCACAATTGGACCTAGCCATCCTATTGGGTCAAACCACTTTGCAATAACTGATAAAATTTGCCTTTTTGTGGGGGAGGGCGAAATTTGGTTCGGTTCTACCACATAATAGAAAAAGTCTGCCTTCGCATTCCAGCATATTTCCAAGGTTTTAATGGTGCTAGAATCATCAAAATTTAAGAAATCTTCATCAAGAAGATCCTCCCGGGCCAAATTATTCAGCAGGTAACTGTCATTGGCTGTAATTTTCTTCATGGGGAAGCCAGCTGATTTTAAAGCTTGTTTTATTTGAGTTTGTTTTGACTTCGCTTTCTCAAGACTATGTCCTCCAGACAAGATATCATCCACATATATTTCGTTTTTTAAAATCATGGATGCTAACGGAAATGTATGCTTGCAGTCTTCACTTAACTGCTGTAGCGTTCTTATTGCCAGGAATGGCGCACAATTAACTCGAAAAGTCACTGTTTTCATTTGGAATGTTTTCACGAAACTATCCGTCTCATTACGGAATAAAATCTGCTGATATGAGCGATCAGCTTTATGCATCACAATTTGGCGGTACATTTTTTCGATGTCGCCGGTGAAGACGTATTTGTAATAGCGCCAATTAAGCATTATCTGCATCAAATCGGATTGAAGCTTTGGGCCTTGGTGAAGAACGTCATTCAATGAAAATCCACTATTCGTTTTCTTAGAGGCATTGAAGACTACCCTAACTTTTGTCGATTTACTTTCCGGTCGAATAACCGCATGGTGTGGCAAAAAATATGAAAATTGTTTTCCAGAATTATTCTCTTGGGGAAATACCGGTTCCGTATGACCCAAGTCGATGTATTCTTGGAGAACCTTTCGATATTTTTTTTTAATTCAGGGGTTTTTCAAGGGTTTTTTCCATTCTATAATATTGACCCAAAGCACTGTTCTTTGAGGGACCCAAAAAAAATATCGTTTGGAAACTGTTCTTTAAATGGTAAACGTACAACGTAACGACCATCTGTTCGTCTCGTAGTAGACTTTTGCATCAAACTTGCATCTTCTTTTTGATGCCGACATTTTCCACTTCAACCAAAAAAAAGTAACTTTCCAAAGATTCAGATTAAATTTGAAAAGCCTTTTGAAAAAACAGCTGTATTGCTCACTGAACCTTCAACTTCCTTAAAAAGTCCACCTCGTTATGGAGCCACACGTATGTATTTATTAAAGGCACTTGTTTTGTTCGAAAAAAAATTAAAAAAAAACACCAAGACAACAAATTTTGCAATCAGCAAACTTTCCATATAAATTCCCATTAATAACTGTCTCACACAGTTTGGAAACCGTTAACTTAGATCACGTAGTGACGTCACACAATTTCAGAATGTAGAAAAAATTCCAATTTAAAAAAACTCACAAAAATATTCTTCAACTTGTGTGATTTATCCCACTAAACCACAATTATAATATTTTCTTATTTAATTTGCATAGCAAAATTTCTTGAAGAAAACGATATCTTTTTTTTTTTGTTTCACGTTTTTATTCTTCCCTAATACCGCCTATTATTTTCCTTAAATTGACCACCTGATTTATTTATAATTATTTTGTTCTGATTAACTTACCACTGCTTAATAATTTTCTACCGTAGTCTTTAGTTGGGAACCTCTGGTTTCGTTCACTTTGCTAGTGACGTCACACAGCTTCAGTTGTTTGAAAGCACCGGTTGCTTTAATGCTGTAGTTGTTGTGCACTTACTTGAATGTCGACTAGTGGTTTTTTTTCTTTGTCTTATTTAAATCTTTTGCCGAATATTTTTAGCCAACACCTGTTTGTTTTGGTTTTTGTTTACGATTTATTGTTCACAAATTTTAATTTATTTTTTTCTCTTATTTGATTAAATTTTACCACTTTTTTTTTTCTTTCACTATTTTCCTCTTGTTGTTGTTTGCTTTTTTTCAATTTTAAATTCACTTCAATAATTTGCTTAATCTTCTTGTACAAATGCACCTCGAATGAAAGTTTTCCTTTCTTCTTCTTTACTACACTGTAAGTTCTGAAGGAACAAAGTGGAATGAAACATTTGCTGGTGTTAGGTGGTGTGAAGATGACAATGCTATTGTTAATTAATTGTTAATGCATATGTCTGTCCTTTTTCCTTTATTTTTCCTTTCTTGTAGAAATTCTTATAGCCTTTTTACACTTAGCATTATCTTAGAGGAATGAGTGGAAGATGATAAAAATGAAAAAAGTTGTTTACATTTGCATCATCTCTCATCTTTCATTTCACATACATAAAATCTGCTTATAATTAATGGAAAAAATAAAATGGAAAATTCTTTAATTATCGGATTAATAATTGCACTTGAAGAGCAAAATCATTTATTAAAACAATATACGGATCTGCTTGATGTTATTATGGACAATGACTTTATTATGGAAGATGAAGAAATCTTACCAATTGCACGTGCCTCAAATCGACGAAGTTTTTGGTCATTTGTAATATTTTTTTTTATATCTGTAATTCTTAAATTTGTTTTTAAATACACATATATTTTTATAACTTTAGATTCGGTATGGAACTTTCTGGGAGAGAGACGTTCCAAATATTGGTCCAGAATTTTTTAAAGGAAGCTTTCGAGTAGATAGGACAACCTTTTCATTATTGGTAAATCGGTTGGAGTGTTTAAGAAAAAAGGACACAAACTGTCGGAAATCTATTCCATTAGAAAAACGTGTGGACATAGCTCTTTATACGCTGGGGTCTTCATCTGAGTATCGCACTATAGGGAGACTTTTTGGCGTTTCCACTAGTAGTGTTTGCATTATTTTGCATGAGTTTTGTAGGGCAGTGATTGAAAATCTGGCAAATGATTTCCTTCCAACAAATTTTCTAACAGCTGCGAACGTTGGAGAATGCGTCAAAGGATTCGAAGATTTGGGGTTTCCACAGTGCCTAGGAGCGATTGGTAATATATAAAATTTATTTTGAATTAAATATATAATGTGTGAAATATTTAAATAGATGGATGTCATATTGAAGTGAAGCCACCAGCTTCAGAAGCTATAGATCATTTTAATTATAAGGGCTGGTATTCTGTGGTACTTTTTGCATTGGTTGACTATCGGTTAGTTTTGTTAAAAACCCTTTAATTTTTCAATATGTAAATTTTAGTATAGTTATAGATTTCTATACGTAAATGTCGGTTGCCCAGGACGTTGTAATGACTCACAAATTTATCAACATTCTCAATTAAGTAAAATTATTGAGCCATTAAAACTACTAAAAGACAAATCCCGGCAAATATGTAATACCGAAGTTCCAGTACTCCTTATTGGTGACTCTGCATTTAAATTTTCAAGAACTATCATGAAGCCATATCCTTTTTCAACTTCCGCCTCTGTAGAACAGCAAACATTCAATTACAATTTGTCCAAAGCAAGGCGCGTAGTTGAGAATGCTTTTGGTCACTTAAAGGCTAGATTCCGACGCATAGGAAAGGGTTTGGATAATCACTACAAGTTCAACAGCAAAATTATTATGTGTGCTTGTATTTTACATAACTTTTTGAACTCGAATAATAGCCATATAAATGAAAATTGGAATATAGATGTGACCGAAGCCCGCCCTCAACCAGAAGACAGCAACACATCTGGAGATTTTTCAGCACCAGCAGAAAATATTAGAAAAGCCATTGCAAAATATCTTACGGAAAGATAATTTTAATATGTCATTGAAATATAAATGTTTTCCACTGAATTTCGTTTAAAAAATAATAAAAAGTTAAATGAATTCGTTTGTTCTAAAAACTTAAATCTTTTTTATTGAGATCATTTAAAAAAACAAAATAAATTATATTATTCACATAACGATTTAAACGCAAAAACTTAAAATTATTTAATTCACAAAAAACAATTGATAAACAATAACATAAATAAAATTAAATATATTATTCACATAAATAACAAAGAGCACCTTCAAATGCGCACCATACAAAAATCCATAAACATCATAAAAATAATCTATTTTTTCTTCCTCAAAATTGAGAGTAGTTCCGATTGAAAGGATGCATTTTGAGATGATATGTCTTTTAAACTTTTCACTATTTCATCCAATTGTTGTCTCCGCTCTTGGTGCATTTGACGTTGCATATCATTACGCTCTCTCGCCAATCTTATCAGTTCAGCGTTCACATCACACTTTCTTTTTTTCGGCTGAGATCCCTGGATGTCCTCATTTTCAGTTAAGTTTAAACTGGATTGCTCCAAGTTTAAATCTTCAAGATCAAGCACGATAACACCTTGAGAATCTTCTAAAAGTGTAGACATGTCTGTGAATTTAAAATTAATAAAATTATTTTTGTTTTTTAGCTATTATATATATATCTGTGTACATATGTACCTGTACTTTCATCCATAGTTTCAGCTATGTTATGTAGCCTGAAAGACCCAAGAATATTATTAATTTTATGATAATATTCCCATGAGGATGGTGCTCCTCCAGTTGGACCAATTTTATTTTTTTCTTGTCTGAAAAAAGGTTTATATGAAATGTTGGTTATGAATGTTGCATACAATTTCTATACTTATATTTGCGGGTGAGGTTGTCCACTTTGGTTCTAACATCGCTCCAGCTCCCACAAAAGCCGGCTTCCTTGAGCATTTCTGCCATTTGTTGGAAAATATGGGAATTTTTTTTCGCACCTCTCAATTTCTCTATATTTTCCTGCCATTGAGCCAGCAGCATGTTTTCCTCAGCAACTGACCAAACTATTCGAGTGCTTTTTTTTTGCTATAAAATATTAAAAAAATATTATTAAAATATTTATTTCATTAATTTATATATAAATACATTCAAAAATTTACTTACTTTGGTCAGTCCCGCTCATTTTGTGACGTTTAATTTTTTTATACATACAAACAAATGTCATTTTTTTAGTGATGACACTAAAATTATCGAAAGATGATGAGTGGAACAAAATGAGATAGGAACATCTTGTGAAGATGATGAAAGATGACGCTTTTTTGCTCTGTATATTTCTTATGGGAAGATGTTGTCATCTTGCCAATTGATGAGAGATGAAAGATTTTTTTTTTTTTTATTTACATTTATTTAAATTACAATCTATCCTAAGATAATAAGCAATTTTGAAGAAATATATAAATTGACGTTAATAGATGTACTCTAATAAGTACAAATATAAGTTCAGAAATATCTTTTTTTTTCACAATAGATAACTAACAATATAATAACAGGTATACAAATAACTTACTAGCAGGTTTATAATATTACAAATTTTTTTTTTTTTTTTTTTAACGAACAGATTTACATTATTATTTAACAATAATTTAAATATTTTTAAGTAATATTTTGAAAATATTATTATAATATTAACATAGTAATATGGAAAAATAGGTTCATATATACATATGTATACACATATACTCGTATTTAATTACGCGGAAAAAGTAAGATTTACATAAAATACATCTATAAATAATTTAAATGTTAGTCGTTATCTTCGGAATGGTAGGTCTAAGACGTGGTGTCTCTTAAGTCTTTTTATTTCGTATGTGTCGTCTAATAAACAAATAGCTAACGTATTGACGTGGTTGTTTAATCTAGATAAATATCTGTCACTAGATGTTCTTATAACCTCTTTTATTGTGGGTATTCGAAGGTCGCTATGTATGGCTTCGTTAGTTATGTACCATGGTGCCTGAGTAATTAGTCTGAGGGTTTTTGACTGGTATCTTTGAAGTATTTCGAGGTTGGAATTGCTCGCAGTTCCCCAAAGTTCGATTCCGTATGTCCAGATTGGTTTTAAAATAGCTTTGTATAACTTAAGTTTGTTTTCAATGCTCAGTTTTGAATTACCACCTAGTAACCAGTATAGGGTTCGGTTTTTGATGTTTAACTGCTGTCTTTTAGACTTTATGTGTTGTTTCCATGTTAATCGACGATCTAAATGCATACCAAGATACTTAATACAGTCTTTGTTAGGGATTGGGGTGTTATTTAACGTCAACAGTGGGCAGTCTCCTTTTCTTAAGGTAAATAGAACATGGGCTGATTTGTCTGCGTTAACCGTGATTTTCCATTTTTTTGACCACGTATTTGTGATGTTTAATTGATTTTGCACTAGATTTGCAGCTATAATTGGAGATTCACTTGTTGCCAGAATTGCAGTGTCATCAGCATACGTTGACACCTGTATTTCATCTAGTATTGGCATGTCGGCTGTATATATAGAAAAAAGAATGGGACTTAACACACTACCTTGTGGAACTCCCGCTCTGATATCCATAATGTTTGATTTTTCGTCGTTAATTTTTACATAGAATGTTCGATTTTGCAGGTATGATTTGATGATGTGGTAAAAGCTAGCTGGAAGGAGAGTTTTTATTTTATATAATAAACCATTATGCCAGACTCTGTCAAATGCTTTTTCTATATCTAGAAAAACTGCTGAACAGTATTTTTTCTCTTCAAAAGATGTTCTAATTGTATTTACCACTCGATGAATTTGTTCTATTGTTCCATGTTTTTTCCTGAAACTGAATTGGTAATCAGGTATGATTTTTAAGCTTTCTAAAATAGGGGATAAACGTTTTAGAAATATTTTTTCAAATATTTTTGAAAAGATACTAAGCAAGCTAATTGGTCTGTATGACGCGATTTCATTTTCAGGCTTATTGGGTTTTCTAATCATTATAATCTCAGCACATTTCCACTGAGATGGGAAGTAATTTATTCTTAATATGGTATTAAAAATATTGGCGAGATGAACTATTGCTTTTTTTGTTAGGTTTTTTAATACCTTCGCATCTATATTATCGTAACCAGGAGATTTCTTAATATTTAACATCTTTATTTCATCCTTTATTTCTGAGGTTAAAATCGGCTTAATAGGCAAACTCATTTGACAAGCAACTTCGAGATAGTGTAACACATCCTCATCTTGTTGAGCATTTTCGTGCGGTTGTATATTAAACACATTGTAGAGATGATTTGCAAAAGCATCAGCTTTGCTTGAGTCTGATCTGCACCACGTACCGTTTAGGTCTTTAAAAGGAGGATGTCTTTTTGTTGGGTGTTTTATACATTTAGTTGCTTTCCATAGTTTATGATCGTTATCTATGTTTTTATTTAGAGAATCGAAAAATTCACTAATGGCATTATTTTTTAGTTCAGCTAAATGAAGTTTTAATGATTTTGTTGCTTGATTGAGTAAGCGTTTGTCGTTCGGATTTCTTGTTGTTTGCCAAATTTTCCTAAGTCGCCTTTTGTGTCTTATGAGTTCACGTGTATCCATCGATACTTGAAAATTACTTCGGTTATTTCCACAGCTTTTTACTGGAGTTGACCTTAAGGCTGCTTCGTGTATTAAATTTGTGAATTTTTCCACTTCATTATCCAACTCAACCCCGTTTTCTATATAAGTGTTTAGACTAATATTTGCATCTATCCAGTACGAAAAGGATTCCATATCAGTCCTGTTTGTAATAATCTTTGAAATTTCAGCCTGTAGTTTAATAGAAGTATTGTAGGAAAGTATTATTGGCGAATGGTCAGAACTTAACTCGTAGTTATCTTTAATATCAAACATATTACTTGGTATTCCGAAATAAATGAAAAAGTCTAAGAGATCAGGAATTTTTCTCGGGTCAGTGGGCCAGTATGTTGGTTTTCCTGTGGATAGAGTAGAAAGATTGTTCTTCATTACGCATTTTTGTAACTCTCTTCCTTTTGGGTTAATTAGACGTGAACCCCACCAAGGGTGTTTAGCATTAAAATCGCCACCGACTAGAAAGCGTGGACCAAGTTTATTAAACAAATTTTCATAATCTAAGTATTTTATGTTGTGGCGGGGAGATGAAAGATGATGCTCAGTCTAAAAAGCCTATAAATTGTAAAATTTTTCATGTATTTTTATCTGGACAGTTTTAGGTTAGAAAATACATATATTTTTGTTGTTGTAAACGTTTTGTTTTTTTAAGTGGTTTTAATTATTCTTTTGGTTGCGGTTTTTTTTTTTAAATAAACCAGCCATTAATTCTCATTTTTTGAGAAAACAAAATGTCGCACAAAATAACCAATTAACCTTCCTATACCCGCGCCAAAAAGTGAAACATCAATACCCGCGTGTTGGTCTGTGAGACCGACAATGGAAAATCCTATATCCTTGGTACTATTTCAAAAAATTTTTTTTGATGCAAAAACGAAGCTTATTACGAATAATGAAGCTACCAGTGATATCAACTTACTGGCACTATTTTTTTTACAAAAAAATCGCAATAATAAAAAAATCGGTCTCACAGACCAACGCCCGGGTATAGGAAGGTTAACACAGTACATACCTTTCTTTTTCCTGTGTTTTTGCCAAATTTCCTATACCTTGTATAGCTTCTGTTCAGTATGTTGCAATTTTCCATGATGGGATGTACAAGTATACCTGTTGTTTGTTGACTGCTTCACTGACACGGGATGCACAATGAAGTATCACCTTACTTCCTCTGCCGTAAGCACGATGAAGTAGCCTTTTTAGACAACCTATTGTCTTTGTGTTGTTGGAGTTGCCGCCGGAGGTGCAAGCTGCCAAAAATTTCTTGAATTTAGTGGACTCCAAGTCACTAATTCTTTCCTGTCCTAGCCTATTCTAGGACTTTTCGAAGGACCATATATTGGGGTGAGGTAGCTCCTTCTCCCAATAGATTAGGGTGTGTTTTGAATTGAAACACAAACGAGTTTTGTTTAATAAATCTAATTAGAAGCTTCGTGCTTTATTGCTGAGATCTATCTTAGAACTAAACTTATGATCTGAGAAAACAATATTCATGACTAAAGTTATGGCATGAAAATCTATGTATATAGAACCAGTTATTTCATAGAAAAAAGGGTTCTAATTTTAAAGCGAATTACATTAGTTAGCAATTTATAAAATGCCTCTCCAAGAGGTTATATAAAAAGAGAAAAAAGATAAATTTAAATTCAGTTATAAAAGATAAAATACACAAAAAGAAAAAATTTAATGACAAAAGGTTATGAATAAAAAAAAATATATATGTTTGTTGAACAGAGTTCAACAAATACTTTTTTTTTAAAACAATTGTGTTCATTTGCTTTCCGCTGAACAAAAGTCTTGAAAATGTAACAATTGAAGTGGTTTCTCATCTACCGTATAATGTATAAATATGTTAAGAGATTCTACTTAATTAGAGAAATAATTTTAAAAGAGTTCTCTGTATATTTTACTTTGGTAGTTATACTTAAAATTTATATTAAAACTCAAAATCCGATGAGATAATTCGAGGTAAATTATAACTATCTGTTCAGAAATATGCCAATCAATCTTTTGTCAGTTCTATTCGGTAGCCTTTTTTGAGACATGAAGACATGAATGAAGTCGCCGTTGCCTAGTATGTAGTGTATTGGCTTATAAAACGCAAAATACTTCTTCGACGACTTCCTCTCAGCAGTCTTCTACAAAAAGTCTGAAAGTAAATACAATTGCCACAAAGAGCTTTCCCAAATATGTCGTGTGGAAATAACTTTAAACTATAGGTTCCGCTAATCACAATCTGGGTGTAGTGAGAAGCTAGGTCGTAATCCTGACTATAGGGTTGTAATGACTAGTTAAGTAGATAAGTAAGATATGATAAATAGATAGGTATGCACTAACCTCCTGAAAATTCAGTGTAGTAACAATCTTTTTAAAACTTGCAAGAAATTTGCTATGTAGCATAGGTAAGGTAAGGTAAGGCGGCGGATCCCACTTAAAGGAAGATGTTCTACTTACGCCAGCATTTAGGTCTATTGTGATGCCACAGTTAATTCTACCCGAGTATCATATTGTTACGAAAATGGAAATGGTGTTGTTAAAATAATAAGCAAAAGCTCCAAAAACAACACAATGGACTTGATCACGCATAAAAACAAAAGCTCCAAAAACAAAACAATGCAGTTGTTCACGTGATCAACGAATTAGTAACCATATAGCAACAAAAACAACAGGCTTGTTTACAAGATCGATGATAAACAAAAATATAGCAACAACGTCCGTGTATAAAAAAATATAGCGGAAAGACAAACAAACAAAACAACAACAACTCTGCCTGGACGAAAGTAAACAAGATACACGAACAACAAAAATGGAAACAAGTTGTTTACATTTTTGGATTGTTCCCGAAGGTCGTCATCATCCTTCAAGGGCATTCATCACACTGTTGATCGAGTGATATAAAAGGAAAGATAAAGCGAGCAACGAGGATTAAGTTGGAATTCAGTCAGTCGTGTATGAAGACACGTGATTCTCGGAGTTCGAGTTAAGTTAGTCGTGTGACGACGTCGCGTTGAATTGAGTGAGAATTCAACCAGTGGTGTGTGAAGATACGAGATCGAGTTATAATTCAGTCGGTTATAATTCAATAGTAATTGTTAGTGTTGTGCTTACAAAAAAAAAAGGTTGTGAGCAAAGAAGAATAACTAACAAGTGTTGTTGTTGCTTACAAAAAAGGTTGTAAGCAGAGAAATATCACGAATAAGCACATATTGTGAAAGTTATCATTGTATACGTGGAATAAGTCCGAACAGTGGCATAAAAGTTGTGCAGATAATAAAGAATTGACTTAAAATTAAACACATATTTATTTTTATTTTATTTGCAATCTACGAACTCATATTTTTAACGTTTTTAAAAGGTAAAAACGTAACAATATATTAACTAGAGAAAGCCAATCCGAGTTTTAAAAATGTCGTGATATTGCAGCAATAGTTATGCTAGACAGCTCGATTAAAAATGTCAGAAAATGGGAGCTCAAAAACCTCCATCTTCTCATGATATGATTAGAGCACTGACACATTAGGTGACCCTATTCAGACACAAAACTCCTGCAGAAGTCAGGAGAAATGCCTAGTCTTTTGGTATGCATACGCCTTCCTGTTGCTAACGAGATTGGGCTCTCCTGTAATAAGTGCAAATAATATTCAAATTAACTATGTCCATTGGAATACCTATGCCTTGTAAAATGTCGGAGATTGCGATATCCGTACTCTAACCACCTCATCAGCGAAGCAATTACTAACGATATGCGCTGTCCCGCAACCGATATAAGAGTTACCTCCGAAATTTCTTTGAGAAATATTCGGCAGTCATGGCCAAATGCGGATGTTGAAAGTATGGATTTAGTCGCAGCTTTGCTTTTTCAGGGAAGATCACGCCACTCAACAAGCATTGCGCCGCTTTCAAAATTGCCATTACATCTGCTTAGAAAACACTGCAGTGGTCAGGCGCCTATAAGAAAGTTCAATATCAAACCCTCAATAAATAACCCTGTCACTTACATTTTGAGCCATCAGTATAAACTTCCGGTTCTTCACACCAAAAATTCCTAATTGGAATTCTGAAATCTATTGTTCAATTCAGAAGGTTGTAAGAAATCATTTAGTGAGTCTAAGTCTTCCCAGAATAGCAGCATGTCCATAGTCCAGATTGGGCCAGGATTTGATTACACTGAGTCTTAAAGCCACCAACTCAGATCTCTGGCTTAATAGGAGGTCAGAGAGGAGCCTATTGAGTACTGCAACAAATGGTTGGAATGGAACAGGACATACTGCTGATCAGAACCGCTGACTGCCTGCTCACTCTGTCTATCAGTTGTCCACCAGACATGTACTTGATTATAGAAGCGTAAAATTGTTGTAAAATTTTTTATGGAAGCGTAAAATAATACAAACTTTTTACAAACTTTTTTTTTTATGCAATTTATGAAGGTGCTCTGTTTTTACTTGTACAACAAAATATAAAAAACATTTTTATTGTGCTATCATAATCGTTAGAATAATAACGTTAACAAATATATTTTTTTCCGCATTGAGTCATAGATAGAGTCACTACTCATACGTACAATTGTCACTTTTTATGAGGTAACTGAATGACATAAGTGAGCCACAAGTGTGTGTTTTGCCCCTCATACTTACGGTTACGTTATGTTTTCATACATTGAAGAGAATGTATTTGAAAACATGTGCAAGAGAATGACTGGTTTATGTATGGGCGTGCATAAATTCATGCAATGTGTTTTTCTCTTTTTTCTGTTATTTGATTGCTGTCGATGTAAAAGTAAATTTAATGTAACTGTTCGTTATTTTTTTACTCATGGCGCACTAGCGAATATAATCACATTGTAAAAAAATAAAAAGTTCACTATGCTATAAAAACACAACAATTACAAACAAACAAAGTAATAATAATAAAAGTTTTAAGGATAAAAGTTCATATGACTAACGATAGAACTTGAATTGAAAATTAAAAACAGTTATCTGTTCCAAAAATAAATGAGGGAAGTGAAATAATTGTTAATTATTTAGATAAATACATACTGAATTACGACCTAACTTCTCATACTACTTATGTCGTGTGTGTTAATTTTATCTATAAGTGGGACCTACATTTTAACGGTAAATTCGAACAACAGATTTTTGAGAAACTTTACATGGGAAATTTATTTACTCTCTGAGTTTTTGGCAGAAATCTGCTGAGGGGCATTCGCCGAAAAAATATTTTTCATATTTCGTTTTGTGGGAGATGCTTGACCTGGGGTTTAAACCGTGCTTCCACGTCTAAAAAGCCAACACTCTACCTACTAGATTACGGTTAGCCTTTTATAGTGGTTTGGTTGAGCAGACGGAATAAATAACAACTAATTTGATAGATGTGGTTTCGCTGTATATTTTTTTGTTTTCTTTCAAATTTTAATATGGTTTGCACTATATGTTTTTCTTTTCACCTCAAGAGATTTAAAATATTTTTATTTCTGTTCTCATTTCTGAAATTATAAAGAAACTTATCCGTTAAATACGAGGATTTTAATGGTAAAAAAATTAAACGCCTTTACACATTTGACTTGCGTAAAGTTAACAATCCTACTTCAAATGTTGTGGCTAACGTAACAAAAAATGAATGAAATATAAGACTATAAATATTGTACATATATTTGCTTTCCTTTTGTTATTCTAGTACCGATGTTGGCTTTTTATTATTTGTAAATCTGCTCTTAATGTTTACAATACCTCACCAATACCTTGTAAAAAGGAACAAGTGATAGAAAAGAAAGTAAAGTCACCGTAGTCTAGTAGGTAATATCTTGGCTTATTAGACGTGAAACCACGGTTCAAATCCCAGGTCAGACATTTCCAATAAAACGAAATATGAAAAAATATTTCTTTGGCGACTGCCTCGTATTAAATTTTTAGCAAAAACTCTAAGAATTGATAAAATTGCTATGAAAAGATTCTCAAAAATCTGTCGTTCAGAGTCGACATTAAACTATAGGTTCCGCCGCTCATGTAATGGGTGATTTTTTAAGAGCTATAGGAAAATTTTTCAAAAAAAGAAACACATAAAATTCAGACAAATGCATGAAATCTTTATTTGATTCGATAGTACGGTCCATATAATTTAATGTTTGAAGATTATTTCATGCAAATGTTGACCGCGACTGCGCCTCAAATGGTCCATCCGCTTAGTCCAATTTTGGCATACTCTTTCCAACATTTCGGCCGGTATCTCACGAATAACTGCTTTAATGTTGTCTTCCAATGCGTCAATTGAAGCGGGCTTGTCTGTATAGACATGAGCTTTAACATAACCCACAAAAAATAGTCTAAAGGCGTTAAATCGCATGATATAGGTGGCCAATTGACCGGTCCCGAACGTGAAATCAAATGTTCACCGAACTCGCTTCTCAATAAGTCCATTGTTACACGTGCAGTGTGGCATGTGGCACCGTCTTGTTGAAACCACATGTCATGCAAGTCAAGCTCTTGCATTTTGGGCAAAAAAAAAGTTGGATATCATCTCACGGTAGCGCTCACCATTCACAGTTACGTTACGATTCGCAGCATCTTTGAAGAAGTACGGTCCAATGATGCCAAATTCAATGATTTGCAAGCGTTGTTCGTTTGTAAGACGATTCATGGTTGAATTATAGACCAAACTGAAAATGTTTGACAGTGAAACATAACACGAAACGTACGTGAGCTGTTTAAACCAGTGTTTCCAAAAAGATAATAGCTAAAAAATCGCCCGTTATAACTAACACACACAACATAAGTGGTTTGAGAAACTAGGTCGTAATCTTGACTGAAGCATTGTACTGACTAATTATGTATTTATGATAAAAAAGTAAAAATTCTCTATTAATATACGTAAGAGAATAAGTTTTTTTATATATTTATGTTTGTAATAGTTTACGTTGTTTACTTAAAAGTTGCTCGCTCCTTATACTATAACATTGAAAATGCAATTGATCTACAGACGACGTATACTTTATGTGACTTTGAAATACTCATTTAGTATTCGCTAAGAGTGGCTACTAATTTTTAAAACAGTTCAAATTTACCTCCACACTTATTTAACATGAGACAGTAAATTAAATGGCGACTGACAACCGAAATGTTGACAATTTTTTTTTGTAAAAGGTGTTCCAAATAAATTCAATTCATTAAAAAGTTTATAATGGACATATATGTACATACAATAGATGAATACTGAAAAAATTGCAGTAACCAGTAAAATTTTACTGATTACTGAAGTAATTCTTATAATTAATACAAATGCAAAAATTGCATTTTAACTGACGATTGCATAAAAATTTACAGAAATATACAAAAGGATATTTTTTTATTAGAATTGTCTTAAGAAATGAAACATTTTTATAGGTTTTTTTTCTTTTGGTAAATAAATTTTTATTTATTACGATTAAATAAATACTCTATGTTATTTAAGTGGTTTTAGACACCAAGTTTGAAAGATATTGTATGAAAAATTTATAATCTTTATTATGTCTTCAATAATTAATAATCTTGGTAAACGCATCTGTTTGAATGACTATTCAACATGGCTAACTGGGAATGCGTTGTTGTAAAAAAAAATCTTCTCTTTTATTATGGGATATATTCTGTTGTAACGGCAAAATGCTAAAATTTCAATGATTAATGCAATACACCTAATTCTGTTTTTACACGATAGATCGTTCCTCGAAAACTCGCGTAAAGGAAATCACGTAAAAAAATAGAGTATCCATAAAAAAGACAGGATTGTTTCCACGTAATAATAAGTAATTTAAATTTGTGTTGCTTCATGCATTTATTTTTTTAAACAAAAAACAATAGAGAAGTGATTATTGAATAAAATATTAACAAAAAAAAAAAATCAGAAGTCAATTTTTAATCAGTATCGCTCTCTAACAATGGCTTTAGTTTACGAAAATTTTCACTTAAATTGCTGGAAATATTTTCAAAATCGTTTCCATTTGCTAGTGGATTTTTACTCGTTTCTTAAATATTGCAGTAACCAGTAAAATTTTACTCGTTACTGAAAAAATTGCAGTAATGATTAAAATTTTACTGGTTACTGCAATTTTTTCAGTAACGAGTAAAATTTTACTGGTTACTGCAATTTTTTTCAGTAATCAGTAAAATTTTACTGCTTAATTTAAATTTTTTCAGTAATCAGTAAAATTTTACTGCTTACTGCAATTTTTTTCAGTAACGAGTAAAATTTTACTGCTTACTGCTATAAATACTGCATTAAAAATATAATGCAGTGTGCCCATGTGTGATGAATACATAGGTATGTAAAATTGGAAGAAATTAGAAATAGAAATTATAACTTCACAAAGGAATAATTACTTTATCGTGGTATGAAGAATAATATTGCAAGGACACAGTTAGCTGACGGAAAGCAATTCGCTCTCTGGCAAGATCTCCCATATCAGAAAGACAGTTGAAGAGCAGTAACTCAGAATTGTCTCGTATTAAGCTGTTTTGCCGTTCGTGCTGAGAATCAGTAAGTCGACCCCCAAATAATAGTCTTGAATGCTAGTCCGAATTCAGGAATAGAAAGACCTTGCAATGGCACACGGGCTCTACCATGGTGACCCGTATAGTATCGAATTGAAATAGAGTTCTAAGCAAAACAGGAAAATAAAAAAATAATTAAATAAAATAAACCTCGGTTACAATCTGCTTTCGAACTCACGGATCGAATGGAGCATGAGCTCTGCGACCAAAGTCCAAACAGCACAGTTTTTGATAATAGAAACAAAACGGTGACAAAACCAAAAGAAAAAGAGGGGAAGACACGGCATCGAAATCATCAACAAAAACAGCTGATGAGGAGAGCAAAATATAGCTGGATTTTGAATCATCCACATTCAACTTTCAATAGCAAGCTTGCTACATCATCCAAATGGAAATCTCACTGATTTCAAGGAAATTGATTACAACTAACTAGGGGTGCAATTAGAGGACTCAGCTGTAACAGTAGAAAAGTAATATGGGATGACAGACACACAACACCAAAGCTTGTATCCTTATAAGAAACGATATTAACTAGTTTTAAAGATCCATATAAACACAGGGGTCGGTAGACATGAGTGATGGCATCAGCCTACTTCCTGGTGGAAAAGACTTCACACACAATGCCATGGATGACAGTAGGAATGACGTGTGTTCACTGAATGAGCTCTGAAGCAATTTGCAACTGAGCTTTATTTTCATAGAAAAATCATTTTTGTGATTATGCCCACTTTTTAATGGAATTGGCGATTTCAGGACGATGCCAGTCCACATGAGAGACCTTTGAGCAAGCAGCGTTATCGGTCTATATTTATTTGAGAACAACTTTGGGCAGGTCATCACCGTCAACGATGATTACTAATATATCGATGAAATCAATTTCTTTTGGTCTGAATTGGATGTTATGGACGTCAACAGAGCTCATAGTAATTAGATATTCTGGCAAGCAATTTGAGAGCATAGGCAACTCACGTAGAGGTGATAGAAGCTGGCCAACGAGATATTGCGATTCAGACTTTTTCTTGTAGAGTATTCGCAAGTAAATGTGAATAGGCAACAGTACGTGTTTCAAAACAAACAAATATTTTCGATGACATCACACAAACTTTTAAATAAATTTAAAGTTAGGAAGCAATTATGTTTCAGGTAAAATATACAAAACATTTTGCTCTAAGTTTGTATAGTTTACACAAGAAGATAAAAATTATAAGACAATAAAATTGTTGAATACGATCAATGTAAAGCATTTATGGAGTTCAAAACGTAAATGCTGAAATATTATATCTTTAAACAGTATTTCTCCATAACAATTAGGAATCAGAATAAAAAAAAATTAAGCTCCTTTCTTGTGAACAAATCTATGTTAGTTAGTTCAGTTTTTGTTTTTGCTTTTAAATACATATTATTTTTAGTCTTCAACATTTCATTTAGACAGTAAACAGACAACAACTTAATTAGCACTTCAAATACTAAAGTACCGTAAATTTTATTTACATTGCCTGAATTGTTAACAGAGCTTGTAGTAATTTGTTAAGAAACATAAAATAAAAAACATAAAATAAAAAAACTTTAACTGCTGGAAGCCAAAAGAATAAATAAATTTTTCAAAAAAAGAAACACATAAAATTCAGACAAATGCATGAAATCTTTATTTGATTCGATAGTACGGTCCATATAATTTAATGTTTGAAGATTATTTCATGCAAATGTTGACCGCGACTGCGCCTCAAATGGTCCATCCGCTTAGTCCAATTTTGGCATACTCTTTCCAACATTTCGGCCGGTATCTCACGAATAACTGCTTTAATGTTGTCTTCCAATGCGTCAATTGAAGCGGGCTTGTCTGTATAGACATGAGCTTTAACATAACCCACAAAAAATAGTCTAAAGGCGTTAAATCGCATGATATAGGTGGCCAATTGACCGGTCCCGAACGTGAAATCAAATGTTCACCGAACTCGCTTCTCAATAAGTCCATTGTTACACGTGCAGTGTGGCATGTGGCACCGTCTTGTTGAAACCACATGTCATGCAAGTCAAGCTCTTGCATTTTGGGCAAAAAAAAAGTTGGATATCATCTCACGGTAGCGCTCACCATTCACAGTTACGTTACGATTCGCAGCATCTTTGAAGAAGTACGGTCCAATGATGCCAAATTCAATGATTTGCAAGCGTTGTTCGTTTGTAAGACGATTCATGGTTGAATTATAGACCAAACTGAAAATGTTTGACAGTGAAACATAACACGAAACGTACGTGAGCTGTTTAAACCAGTGTTTCCAAAAAGATAATAGCTAAAAAATCGCCCGTTATAACTAACACACACAACATAAGTGGTTTGAGAAACTAGGTCGTAATCTTGACTGAAGCATTGTACTGACTAATTATGTATTTATGATAAAAAAGTAAAAATTCTCTATTAATATACGTAAGAGAATAAGTTTTTTTTATATATTTATGTTTGTAATAGTTTACGTTGTTTACTTAAAAGTTGCTCGCTCCTTATACTATAACATTGAAAATGCAATTGATCTACAGACGACGTATACTTTATGTGACTTTGAAATACTCATTTAGTATTCGCTAAGAGTGGCTACTAATTTTTAAAACAGTTCAAATTTACCTCCCACTTATTTAACATGAGACAGTAAATTAAATGGCGACTGACAACCGAAATGTTGACAATTTTTTTTTTGTAAAAGGTGTTCCAAATAAATTCAATTCAGTCTTATGCTATCATTGATTGCAAGCAGACGTTTTTTCTTCTTTCTCCTCCGTTGCGTAGTACTAACTACCATACCAACAAAATCAGTGTAATCACTATTAAAAAAAAAAAAAAAAAAAAAAAAAAAAAAAAAAACAATATTTCTATTCTGCAAATTTCTGTTTCATATTGAAACAATAAACAATAGCAATAAACAATAACAATAATTAATAACAATAAACAATAACAACTATTAAGTGTTCAATGCATTCATTGAAACGAAAGAAGATGTCAGGCAGAGCACCAAAAGAAAAACATAAAAACAATGAAAACCGGTTTAGCATTCTACAATCACTTGTTAATGACGATGATACGTATAGTGAAGAAGAGAGTGAAGTACGTGAGTATAAAATTGTTGTTCCCCCAATTATTGTGGATGCTGTTCATAAGTTCCAATGTGTTTACAAGCTGATTGGATCATCATATGAATTTAAGAGAATGTCCATCGGTACTAAAATTATCTCACCATCAATAACGCTCTTCGAACAAGCAAAGAAAAAGCTTATTGCTTTAAGCTATACTTTCTACACTCATGAGTGCAAAAATACCAAAATATTTAAGTTGGTCCTCTACGGCCTACCACAACTTAATCCTAATGATATCAAAGAAGAATTAAAAAACTCATACAACATCAATGTTGTCAATATTAAAGAAATAATTACAGCTCGCTCCTCTGTAGATGATGCTATTTATATGGTTGAGTTTGATCGCACGATAATTTCAAAATCTCAAGTCTTAAAAATTAGACGTTTGTGCCAAATTATAGTCTATTGGAAAAATCCTCAAAAAAGAAACAGAGGGCCGACTCAATGTACAAAGTGTGCCATGTACGGCCATGGAGCTAAAAATTGTTACCGCAAAAGTGCATGCATTGCTTGCGGGGGTGATCATGACGTAGCCAACTGCCAGGTGAACAAAGTACCTGAAGGCAGCCCCCCCGTCTACAAATGCTTCAATTGCATTAAAAAAAATTTAAAGAACAATAATCATAGAGCCGACGACCCACGTTGCCCCAGCCGCAAAGAATATTTAACAATTCGCGAACATCTAATGAAAAAATCACATACTAAAAACCGTCCTCTGCCCGATGTCTTCGATGCATCCGCTGCTGATTTTCCCCATCTAAATAGATCTTCATTTGTTCCAAACGTGACTAATTCCACCGTCCTGAATAACTCCTATGCCAGTATACTTGAAACTCCTGCTCAAAAATGTTCTTCAACAGCTGAACTTTACAGTATCGATGAATTATTCAAAATTTTTACAAGAGCCATCTCTGATCTACGCAATTGTAGAACGAAAATGGAGCAACTCAATGTTATCATGTCTATGCTAAAATATGCAATTTAATCAAGTTCAAAATAGTCTTAAAGTAATGCACTGGAATTGTCAAGGCATTACTACATTCTCTAAATCTGTGGAACTTCATAATTTTATAAAAGAAAACTCTATCGATATTCTTCTATTGAACGAAACATTTCTAAAATCAAATCACAGCTTTAAGATGTCAGGGTACAAAGTGTATAGAAAAGACAGAATTTCTCATGGAGGAGGAGTTGCAATAGTTATTAAATCAACATTGAAACACAACGTCGATTCGTCATTTCCAACGAAACTGATAGAAAACGTATGCGTGTCTGTGGAGTTTCTTAATTCTAAAGTCAAATTCATATCAGCTTATTGTCCTCGTTACACTCCTGACTTCATCCGCGATCTCGATTTGATGACATCTACAGATGGCGACTTCTTCATCCTAGGGGATCTAAACGCACATCACCTCAGTTGGAATTGCTCTAAATCCGATACTGCTGGAAATCTTTTATTTAATCATCAAAATAGTAATAATTATTATATATATTATCCACCTAACCACACTAGATTTCCTCAAAATCTCACCTTCAGACAGGCATCGACGATTGACCTTCTGCTATCTAATTCCACACTACAATTCAGCGATTTAGTGACTTGTCCGCATAGTTTATATTCGGATCATGTTCCAATATTATTTTCTATTAATGAGGATATTCATCATATAGAAAAATCTTTTCCAGACTTCCATAATGCTAATTGGAATAGATTCAAAATCTCATTAAACTCTAAAATTACTTCCTCCGTAATCCTCAATGAAAACATATCTTCTTTTAATATTGAGGATTCTATAAAAGAATTTACTGATCTCGTTAGAGCTTCATGTTTCGACTCAATTCCCATCAAACCTAGAAAAGTTCATAACTTCAAATTAAATGAAATCTGTAAATATTTAATATCAACAAGAAACAAGTACAAGCGAAAATTTCAACGTTGTACTGATCCAAATTCTAGAATAACCTTAGGTGCCATTCTACGGGAGCTGAATAAACTAATTTCCATCAATATTGACAACGAAAGAAACGCCCAGTGGTCAAAATTTTTGTTCACAATTCCTAGCGGTAGCAGGAAATTCTGGAAAATTACAAAAAGAATTAAAGGAAGGAATAAGCCTATAAGAAATTTAGTAGTTAATAATAAAGAGATTTGTTCTAATAAAGAAAAGGCCGACAGCATTGCCGATCAATTTGAAAAGGCCCATTTAACTACTGCGGGATCCCACAGCTCAATGGAAAATAAAGCTAACTTTATTTTCAATCTGTTGGAAAGAGACACTTCGTCGTTCACCGACGTCCATTCTTTGACGTCTTTGGGCGAAATAAAATTCTTCATTTCTTGCCTTAGGAGCTCCAAAGCGCCTGGTATAGATCAAATTAACAATATCTTGTTAAAGAATCTTCCTCATACTGCTTTAAATTACTTACTAAGAATTTACAATTTCTGTATCACCAATTCATATTTCCCAAGCGCTTTTAAACTAGCAAAAGTTATCCCACTCCCAAAGAAAGGAAAGGATGAAAGACTTCCATCCAATTATCGCCCAATTAGTCTATTAAGCTCCTTAGGCAAATTATTTGAGAAAATTGTTCATCATCGACTCAAAATGTTTGTAGAAGACAACAACCTAATTCATCCCTATCAGTTTGGTTTCAGAGCAGAACACTCCACTATTCACCAAATTAAGAGAGTGGTCAACATGATTAGATCGAATAAAAACCGAAGGTACTCTACTGGTATTCTTTTCCTTGACGTGGAGAAAGCTTTTGACTCTATCTGGCATAAAGGCCTTATTTTCAAGCTTCACAAAATGAATATTCCATTATACCTAATTAAATTAGTGAAAAGTTTCCTTGAGGACAGAAAGTTTGTGGTTGATGTTGACGGAAGTCAATCCACAATGCGTGACATTCCAGCTGGTGTTCCCCAGGGCTCGATTTTATCACCATTGCTGTATTCCCTCTACATTTCCGACTTCAAAATTGTCAGAGGAAATGATGTGGCCTTTTATGCGGATGACAGTGCTATAATCTGTCACGGAAAGGTTTCTAACTCAATTGTGAAGAAAATTCAGAACGCTCTCTTATCAGCCGCAAAATATTTTTCTAAATGGAAAATTAAAATCAATGAAGAAAAGTCTCAGGCCATTTTGTTTCCTTACAACAAGTCACCTAAGAGAATTCCTTGTAGGAAACTTAGGATACAAGGCAATGAAATAGAGTTCGCGAAATCCGTAAGATATCTAGGTATTACATTGGACCAAAAACTAAATTTTAAAGAGCACCTAGAGAATACATGTCTTAAAGCAATCAGGTGCGGGCGATCTTTATATCCTCTTCTGAATAGGAAGTCGAAATTGAATTTTAAAAATAAATTACTTTTATTCAAAATGTGTATAAGGCCAATTCTTACGTATGGCTGCCAAATCTGGTATGATTGTGCCAGGTCACACCTGAGAAAGTTACAAGTAATACAGAATAAGAATTTGAAAATAATTTACAATCTACCTTCAAGATTTCCTACCGTTGAACTGCATTCAAAGGCTAACATACAGATGATTGAAAACTTTATAACTGACTTGGCGCTGTCATTTAGAGAAAAATGCAGAAGGTCAAACTACGCCCATCTGAGAGGTTTGATTTGATAACTTCTAATTTCAGCTATACTATTATGTATAGCATTCATTAGATGTTGTCTTAGAGCTTCTCAATTTCCTTATGTGATATTAAATTTTAGGTTTTTTACTATCTTTTTCCTATTAAATAGATAATTTTAATAAGTATTTAGTAATAATCAAAATGTGATAATTTGTTGAAATATCCTTAAGATAGAAACTCAAAACATTGTAAATAATTTCACTTAAGTACCTATGATAGAAAATAAATAAATAAATAAATAAATAAATTTAATAAATTTAATAATAAATTCAATTCATTAAAAAGTTTATAATGGACATATATGTACATACAATAGATGAATACTGAAAAAATTGCAGTAACCAGTAAAATTTTACTGATTACTGAAGTAATTCTTATAATTAATACAAATGCAAAAATTGCATTTTAACTGACGGTTGCATAAAAATTTACAGAAATATACAAAAGGATATTTTTTTATTAGAATTGTCTTAAGAAATGAAACATTTTTATAGGTTTTTTTTCTTTTGGTAAATAAATTTTTATTTATTACGATTAAATAAATACTCTATGTTATTTAAGTGGTTTTAGACACCAAGTTTGAAAGATATTGTATGAAAAATTTATAATCTTTATTATGTCTTCAATAATTAATAATCTTGGTAAACGCATCTGTTTGAATGACTATTCAACATGGCTAACTGGGAATGCGTTGTTGTAAAAAAAAATCTTCTCTTTTATTATGGGATATATTCTGTTGTAACGGCAAAATGCTAAAATTTCAATGATTAATGCAATACACCTAATTCTGTTTTTACACGATAGATCGTTCCTCGAAAACTCGCGTAAAGGAAATCACGTAAAAAAATAGAGTATCCATAAAAAAGACAGGATTGTTTCCACGTAATAATAAGTAATTTAAATTTGTGTTGCTTCATGCATTTATTTTTTTAAACAAAAAACAATAGAGAAGTGATTATTGAATAAAATATTAACAAAAAAAAAAAATCAGAAGTCAATTTTTAATCAGTATCGCTCTCTAACAATGGCTTTAGTTTACGAAAATTTTCACTTAAATTGCTGGAAATATTTTCAAAATCGTTTCCATTTGCTAGTGGATTTTTACTCGTTTCTTAAATATTGCAGTAACCAGTAAAATTTTACTCGTTACTGAAAAAATTGCAGTAATGATTAAAATTTTACTGGTTACTGCAATTTTTTCAGTAACGAGTAAAATTTTACTGGTTACTGCAATTTTTTTCAGTAATCAGTAAAATTTTACTGCTTAATTTAAATTTTTTCAGTAATCAGTAAAATTTTACTGCTTACTGCAATTTTTTTCAGTAACGAGTAAAATTTTACTGCTTACTGCTATAAATACTGCATTAAAAATATAATGCAGTGTGCCCATGTGTGATGAATACATAGGTATGTAAATTTGGAAGAAATTAGAAATAGAAATTATAACTTCACAAAGGAATAATTACTTTATCGTGGTATGAAGAATAATATTGCAAGGACACAGTTAGCTGACGGAAAGCAATTCGCTCTCTGGCAAGATCTCCCATATCAGAAAGACAGTTGAAGAGCAGTAACTCAGAATTGTCTCGTATTAAGCTGTTTTGCCGTTCGTGCTGAGAATCAGTAAGTCGACCCCCAAATAATAGTCTTGAATGCTAGTCCGAATTCAGGAATAGAAAGACCTTGCAATGGCACACGGGCTCTACCATGGTGACCCGTATAGTATCGAATTGAAATAGAGTTCTAAGCAAAACAGGAAAATAAAAAAATAATTAAATAAAATAAACCTCGGTTACAATCTGCTTTCGAACTCACGGATCGAATGGAGCATGAGCTCTGCGACCAAAGTCCAAACAGCACAGTTTTTGATAATAGAAACAAAACGGTGACAAAACCAAAAGAAAAAGAGGGGAAGACACGGCATCGAAATCATCAACAAAAACAGCTGATGAGGAGAGCAAAATATAGCTGGATTTTGAATCATCCACATTCAACTTTCAATAGCAAGCTTGCTACATCATCCAAATGGAAATCTCACTGATTTCAAGGAAATTGATTACAACTAACTAGGGGTGCAATTAGAGGACTCAGCTGTAACAGTAGAAAAGTAATATGGGATGACAGACACACAACACCAAAGCTTGTATCCTTATAAGAAACGATATTAACTAGTTTTAAAGATCCATATAAACACAGGGGTCGGTAGACATGAGTGATGGCATCAGCCTACTTCCTGGTGGAAAAGACTTCACACACAATGCCATGGATGACAGTAGGAATGACGTGTGTTCACTGAATGAGCTCTGAAGCAATTTGCAACTGAGCTTTATTTTCATAGAAAAATCATTTTTGTGATTATGCCCACTTTTTAATGGAATTGGCGATTTCAGGACGATGCCAGTCCACATGAGAGACCTTTGAGCAAGCAGCGTTATCGGTCTATATTTATTTGAGAACAACTTTGGGCAGGTCATCACCGTCAACGATGATTACTAATATATCGATGAAATCAATTTCTTTTGGTCTGAATTGGATGTTATGGACGTCAACAGAGCTCATAGTAATTAGATATTCTGGCAAGCAATTTGAGAGCATAGGCAACTCACGTAGAGGTGATAGAAGCTGGCCAACGAGATATTGCGATTCAGACTTTTTCTTGTAGAGTATTCGCAAGTAAATGTGAATAGGCAACAGTACGTGTTTCAAAACAAACAAATATTTTCGATGACATCACACAAACTTTTAAATAAATTTAAAGTTAGGAAGCAATTATGTTTCAGGTAAAATATACAAAACATTTTGCTCTAAGTTTGTATAGTTTACACAAGAAGATAAAAATTATAAGACAATAAAATTGTTGAATACGATCAATGTAAAGCATTTATGGAGTTCAAAACGTAAATGCTGAAATATTATATCTTTAAACAGTATTTCTCCATAACAATTAGGAATCAGAATAAAAAAAAATTAAGCTCCTTTCTTGTGAACAAATCTATGTTAGTTAGTTCAGTTTTTGTTTTTGCTTTTAAATACATATTATTTTTAGTCTTCAACATTTCATTTAGACAGTAAACAGACAACAACTTAATTAGCACTTCAAATACTAAAGTACCGTAAATTTTATTTACATTGCCTGAATTGTTAACAGAGCTTGTAGTAATTTGTTAAGAAACATAAAATAAAAAACATAAAATAAAAAAACTTTAACTGCTGGAAGCCAAAAGAGGTTAACCATAATTTAGTGACCAACAGACAACTACAGAAGTATATTATTTACTTCAACGAAATAATATACTTCTGTAGTTGCTCTGACCATAGGTTAGGTTAGGTTAGGTTAGAGGACGTGTACTTGTCAACTGTGAGAAGTACAGTACCCGGAGGTCGAATTGACCCATTGTACAACGTCCTAGCTTCTCACACCACTCGTGTTGTGTGCGTTAATTTTATACATGAGTGGCGGGACCTACAGTTTAAAGTCGACTCCGAACGACAGATTTTTGAGAAGCTTTTCATGACAATTTTTTTAAATTTTTTTAGAAATCTGCTGAGAGGAAGCCGCCGAAGAAATATTTTCATATTTTCGTTTTGATGTCTGACCTGGGATTTGAACTCGGGCCTTTCGTCTAATAAGCCAACACACTACCTACTAGACTACAGCGACTTCCATAAGCCAACGAAATGTTTTTATATGTGGGTGTTTTTCATATCGGTATTCTTTTTTATTTGTGAAGTGGCAGTTGAGCTTGTTTAATTAACAAAACTGTTAATTTTTTTAAAAAAAGAAAAAAAAGTGTATAAAAATAAATTTTTATGATTTAATTTTTCAAAGACAAAGAGTAACGAATTTGGAGTAAGTCAATGCGGATTTTTAAGTATCGATTTAATTACCAAACTCGCAAACTTAAGCAAGAGAAATACAAACAACTAGCAGCGTTGCTAAAAAATGCAATAAGTACATACATTCACGTATTTAAATTAAAAATTAAATTCACTAAAAAATTTTATATATTTTTGAAATAAAAAAAGAGGAAATAAACATCAATTGTTTACAATTGGAAATATCAGGAAAAAGAATTATAGGAGTACCTGCTGTTAGATGACATTGTCATTTTCAAAAAAGATTCACTAAGGCGTCGGTTTCCCAAAGCTTAAACATTCAAGCGTCAACACATAGTGGAAATACAGCCAAACGAATGGTAAATTTAATTCTTGGTATATCTGATATATTATATCATATTAATGCGAATTTCGAATTTAAAATTGTTGCTTCAATTACATAATTTATTAATTTTTTGGTTGTAATTCAGTTGGAATGACAACTCTTTTCTGATTCTTCACATTATCTCCAGACTTATATGTGAACAATTTGCCAACCATTTCAATTATGAATTTCAAATTATTGGCATTTATTCGAAATTAACCTAAAAATAAATTAACTTAAAAATAAATTAACCTAACATGAATAAGATGCTCACATAGTGTATGTCCTAACCTATCAATCTTAAAAGGTGGTTATGTAAATAGAGTCGATGGTAATGTGCGAAAGACCCAATGTTGTCTATTGCTATACAAGCGCAATAATAATATTGCGTCATCTGTAGCTATAAGTGGTGTAAGTATTAAAAAGTCAGTAGCTCTTGATATTTTGGGCATAAAAATTCAGACTGATGTTCGCTATTACTATCACCATAAGCATTCAAATGCCTCAGTTCCTTAAATATTTCACTTCAAGAAATACTTTACTTCATCTGATCTCCTTACATTACAAATCTTGAGTCAAGATTATGACTTAGTTTCCCACACCACTTATGTATGTTAATTTTAAAGTCGGTTCCGAACTACAGATTTTTTGAAACTTTTTATGGCAATTTTACTTTTATCTTAGAAGTTTAGCCAGAAATCTGCTGAGAGGAAGTCACCGGAGATGTTTTTTTTTGGTATTTCGTTTTGTTGCAAATGTCTGGCCTGGGGTTTGAACCTGACTTCATGGCTAATAAGCCAACACACTGCCTACTATACTATGGAGACTACAACTGATCTCCTTACACTACTTATATCCCAATCGAGAATGGAATAAAACTCTCAGATGCCTCGAAGTATTTTGAGGCTTCTCGAACGTCAACAGGAGAGTAAGAAGGTGCTCATTAATGATGATAGGGTAGTTCTTACGTAACACTTAAATTTCTCTCAGAACATATCAGTTTATGGTAGATTTGCGAGTGAATCCGGACTATCCATATATGGATCTTCCTTTCTCCAAAGTTTTTTCTTATAAAAAAAAAATATTTCAATATAATGTCCACAAACACTACTCCCTCTTTATCCTTTAAATAACGTATTTTGCTAGATCCAAAACAATGCACTGTATGAGTAAGGGGTCATCCCCTGAGTGTTGGTCGTACAAAAAGACATATTTTGAGTATTACTCTTCCTGCAGTTAGACGTTTTGACGTTCTACAAAAAATTTAATTTGAATTTCGGACTAAAATTCGTTCAAATTATTCTGAAACAACGTTTTCAGGCATCATGTCATTTTTAGAGTAGGTAAGGTAGGTATGTGTAATCAGTAAATTACCCCAATATATCTGTATTCACAATTTGTTTTCAGATTCTAATGAATAAATCATAAAATAAGCATAATTATTTTCTGTATTTCCTCAGTCAATCGCTTATTCAATCATTAAATTTTGAAGTTGAACAGTTAAATGTTTTCACAAATTCTAACGTAAAGTGGTAAATTTTTTTTTATTCTTCATCAACAATTGGTTTGTAACTATTTACACAAAACCATTGAACAAATTTATAAATACTTTAAATATTTCTTATCGAATATACACCAGAAAATCAGATTATAGAAGAAAAAAGAAGAAAATATGAAAAAAAAACTTTTTTTGTATACAAATGGCTAAAAAACCAGAAAAAACTTGTTCTAAGCGTATTTATTCTATCAGGTGGCTCTAAAATTCCAGCTGTTGAGTATTCTTGTTTTTTGTGTATTTTGATTAGATAATCAACTTCGTATTTATATTAACCCTTATCCTGTATTAATGGGTCAAAATTGCCCAAACAGTTTTTATTGCTCATTTATTCTTTAAATACTCAACGGATTTTTTTGAAACTTTTGTACAATTATTATTTTAGTGAATACTATTAAAATTTAAAATACAATTTTTGTAGGTCGTTTCACAAACGGTATGTAAAAAAACTTACGCAAATGGTACTTTTGCGTCAAAATTGCCCAATGCAACAAAATCAATTTACGCATGTGTTACGAGCTTAGTAACAATTTTGTGCGCCTTGACAACATCAGCAACAAACCAAAAAAATAAGTATTATTACTATTTGATATTTGATGGTATTACAAACTGCAACAAACCCAAAAAAAGAGAATAAGTAAATTTTTCATTCGTTTACGTGTTTTTGAATTGAATACAAGTGACAAAATCTTTACTTATTTTGGAACAATGGAACCAGAAGAGGTAGGAACTTTTCTTATGCAATCATATTCAGGTGATGAAAGCCCCCAGGACATATCAAGTGAAGATGAACTCTTAGCACCTGACGAAACATTTCATTTCCGAAATTCTCGATCAAACTACGGATGAAGTTTTAATGTATCCGTCCAAAAATGGGAAATATTTATGGTCAGAAATATTTATGGTCAACAATAAACAAAATTGGAAGATTTTCTAAACAGGACATAATAAATTTGACTTCTGGTCAACGCGTTATGTTATTTCAAGAGCTGATAGTATAAAATCTTTTTTTCTGTTTTTTATGCCCAGTGATATTATGAAATTAGTTGTTGATATGACCAATTTACAAGCTGACTTAAACGAGTAAAAGTTATTCAATCGGTTCAATTAGGTCAATCTGTATTTGGAAATAATGGGATTGCTGTAGACGGCAGAACAATTGAAGCATATTTCGGGCTACTTTTGTTAGCGGATGTATTTAGAACTCATGGTGACGATTTAGAATATCTATGGGACGACCGTAAAGCAGACCGCTATTCACCACCAAGAGATTGCGAATACATCTCGAGTGATACGGTTTGATAAAAAGACAGACAGGAGCGAAAGACGATTCCGTGACAAACTTGCTCTCATAAGAGATTTTTGGAACCGTTGGGAAACGAATCTATGAAATATATGTATTTCATCCTGGCGAGTGTGACAGTGGATGAGCAGCTCGTAACGTATCGTGAACATGCCCATTCAAGCAATATATACCATCAAAACCAGGAAAATATGGTATAAAAATTTGGGTGTTGTGTGATGTAGAAACAAATTATGCATGGCCCTTACAGGCATAGCTGCCAGATGAATGAAGCATCAAATCGTCAAATATTTGAGAAAAAATCGTCAAAATCGATCGTTAAAGACGTTCATTGAAATCGTAAAAAATCGTCAGAAAAAAAAAAAAATAAATAAATTGAAAGGTTAAAGGTTTAAAAACAAAAACATATAAAGTCAATGTTAAACAGTATTAATACTGTATCATCTATACCTATGTGTGTTGTAAATATTAGGGAGTCAAAAATCTTGTCGTTTTGGGCATGAAAATTCAGTGTGATGTTCGCTAGAACTGACACATTTTTCAGGCCTTGGTTTCTTAAGACGTTGCAATAAATACTTCACTTCATCTGATCTACTTACCATTTACACCATTTATAACCGACCGAGAATGGAATACAACTTTCATGTATGGGTTGGCCCTTAACGCCTATTTTGAGGGTTCTCGACCGTTTACAGGATGGGCCGCAGTAGCTCGTTAATCACGATAGTGTATCCAACTCCATTGATTCACTGGAGCATCGGATATTGCCCGAGCGAAATAAGGGGACTTGTTTATGAAAATCATGTATTCCAACGTAACACTTGTCTTTCTCGGCCAGCACATCCGTATGCGGTCTGTTACTTATGGTATAAAAATATTCAAACCTAGTGTCCATAAACACTGCTCCCTCTTTCCTTCTTCGTATAATAATTTTCCTAGTTCCAAACACAATGCCAGCCATCCCCTGAGTGTTGGTCGAAGAAAAAAAAAATAATGGCACTTGCCTTTGTTCTTCCGATGGTAATATTAGAAGCTATAATCGAATTTTTAAAATTGTCTGCAACGCCATATGATAATTTATACTCAACTACGATGTTATTCAGTAGTTGACATTTTTTGACTTTTAAGGGAGTAAAAAGCCATACAATACAGAAAAATCATCACAGGTATTCGAAAATAACTTAAAAATATAATACTTTACTCCTTGTTAGTACTAACATAAATTTCCAACAGTAACAACTGCAAAGCAAATACAAAGCTTAAAGTGGCTTTTAATGTACTAAAGTAAAGAAAATGATGTAAATTTTTAATTTCTAAAAATCGTCAAAATAAGGGCATAAATCGTCATGTCGTCAATATGATATTTTTGAAGCACAAAATTGTCAAAATGACGATAAATCGTCAAATCTGGCAGCTATGCTTACAGGTGTATACTGGATATTCTTGGAAGACTTAGACATGGATCTTATAAGCGGAGAAATATCTCATAAACCGAACATGCCACAAAGTAGTCCTGCTAACGCAGTCGTAAAAAGCCTTTAAAAGGATTCTGCTGAAGTTCCGCAAACAAAAAATTTAAAAAGGGGAAGTTGTTATTTTTGTCCAAATCGTTTGCAAATAAATGTTCCGAATGTCAAAAATTTATTTGCAAAAAGCATTCTGAGACCAATATTGTATGTAATGAATGTAAAAAAAATAAAAAACAGAATAAATATTATAATTTTTTGTATTGGGCAAATTTGACCCACTAATGTCATATGCGTTTTATTTTTAAAGTACAGGATAAATGTTAAAGTCATAAACCCTTATATGTACCGTCTATATTGTTACGCTCGTTTCAAAGTCTACAGTTGTTGATCAAATTGGAACATGGCATGTATGAAGAGTGTCCCGACTAGCTCAATGTCGTGGGTGTTCCCGACCGAAAATTCAACGAACGTAAGCATAGAAAAATGCATACATGCCAAAATAAATGAAGAGTTGCAAAAAAAATAATAACATACTTACATCACCCTACACACCCCGCTGTCCGGGCAACCTTCGCCTTCGTACAAAAAAATTATTTTTTTCTTAGAATTGCATTCTACTAATTCAAAATTTTATTTAACATATGATATATAAAATATGTAATAATACTTATAATTCAATACAGAGTAGGATAAGAAAATATAGTATAATATAATATAATACAAGAAAATATAATATGATATAATATAATGTAATATAATTTAAGAAAATTTAATTGTATATAATATAATATAATATAATTACATTGTTTTACTAAATATAGCTTACGGATACCCTGCTGCTGCTTGATGAAGTGGTCGACTGTAAGTAAACGATGGTGCTGTTTCTGGAGAGCTGATGACGGATAGTTTCGCAGCTCCACTCGGTACCGAGGCTCTTCCACATTATTTCTTTTTGTTGTTGTTGTTTTATAAAATTTTTTTACAATCTTGTATTAAAATATTTTTATAAAAAGTTTGGTTTTATTATTTTTTTATTTTATCTTCAATAGATTTTTTTTTTTTTTTTAAATATAATTTAACTTAATTTGCAAGATTTTTTTTCTTGTTTTCTCTTTTACATATTTTTTTTTTCTGGGGTTTTCTTTTATTTTAATTTTCCTTTCCTTCTCAGTAAATTGCAAGTTTTAATAACTAAGTTTTGTTTGTTTTAGTTTATAGATATTATTTGTGTTGTTGTTGTTGTATTACTTTGTATTAAATAATTAATTTATTTACTTATCTTTTGCTGTTACTATGTATTAATTATTCATATTAAATATTATTGCAGAGTGATTGAAGTTAGAAAAAGTTTTTGTTGCAATAACAGAAAATCGTTAAAAAGTTATTTTTTTTTAAGGGTCAAGGAGGGGGTGTTTGTGGTTTTATTATTTTTTTCTTTCTTTTTTTTTTGTTTCTTTTACACTTAAATATTTGATTGTGTGCGTGTTATACCAAGTCTTAAAAATCAGCCACGAAATGGTTGAGCAGCATAATTATTTCAATGTACAATTATTGTAAGAAAAGAAATAACTTATAATATTTATAAAACCTTTTCGAACTATGTATTATTTAGAATTAATTATAAAGAAATAAAATGTATTCATATTAGCGTGCAATATTTGTATAATTTGTTCTTTTAATTTGTATATTGTTGAAATGATATTAACAGAAGTTTTTTTTTTTTTTTCTTAAAGGTTACTTTGCAGCACTTTTCAAACAATATTTTTTGTATTTTGGATTGTAAATGTACACTTTTCTACCACAATTATTGAATATTAATTTTTTTGTAGGGTTCTGAGGTTTTTTTTTTTTTTTTTTATTTATATTTTTATTTGCCCGTTTATTCTTTCCGTTGAGTTGGTAACAAGACAAGACTATAATTATTAACAAATTTTTTCTTTATGTCGTTTATTACTAGGCCTGAATAATAATAGTTATTGAGTTTTTACTGCTGTTTTATTGCCTTTTAATGTCTTTTTTTTTTATTTTTTTTTTTTATCTGTCCACGCATACTGACTGACTCTACTGACTGACTTCAACTGACTGACTGACTCCTAAAAAAAAACGCTTCTTTCTTTTTCTCCTTTCTCTTGTTCTAGAAAAATCAAGAATACCAAGCGTCACGCATACATGCAAGAAAAATCGTACGACACGTGCCGTTATGATTGGATAACCAATCAGAAGAGCGCACGTGTAGCCTCTTTGACATTTCGTTTCGACTAAGACAGAGTTGCACGTGTAGTGTTCAGACAACTCTGTCTCCATAAGACAGAGTTGCATCCCAATCTGTGAACAGCGGTGCATTTACACGAAAAATAGCATTGTACACTAGAAAAAAAAAAATGGATATTCTAAATCCCTAACAATATCCTTAACGATACGCAATCTCAAAAATTCTTACTGGTTTAAAACCAATTATATCAATTCTTTACGTAAAAGGGAAATCTTATTAACTGCATGAAATTATTTTTTTTTTAATTTTATAGCTGCTGCACTATAGCCTTGAAAAGTTTTTCTAAAAATCTGTCGTTCAGAGTCGACTTTACCGGCTATGAGCATGGTGAAATAGGCTCTTAAAACTTCTATTAAAAAATATATCTAAAGAGAATTATTATTAAAAAATTTCAGCAGTGAAGAAATTGGTTATAGAATTATAAACATTTTTAAAATTAAATGCTTTTTCTTTCAAATGCTTTTAAGAAAAATGGAAACAAAGACAATTAATATTTATTAATTTCATATGCTTAATAATTAATTAACAACAAAAACTTTCTGCCTGGATAAGCTGCCAAAGTGCCTTTTTGCTGGAGATTATTTTCAGTCAAGCGTCTTCTTACGGTCCTTGCCGATATTTTAACAGCGTGTTCCAACTCATTGAACGATCTAATCTGAGTAGATGTGAGGAATGGATCAGCTTTACTCATCCTGGCTGAAACAATAAGGGTTCTTGATTGGGCAGCTCAAAGCCCCGATCTGAACCCTATTGAAAATCTTTGGGGGGTCGTAAAACGAGCAGTTGCAGCCAAAAAACCTAGCAGCAAAAAGACACTTTTGCAGCTTATCCAGGCAGAATGGAATACCCTTAGTCCTGAGCAGTATCGCAATTAAATCAACGCAATGCCACAAAGATGTACTGAAATAAAACGCCAAAAACGGTACCCCACAAAATATTAAAGGTTCAAAATAGTTTGGGTGAAAAATAAAGCAATTAAATTAAATTTTCAATATTTTTTTTTTCAGATAACTTAATTGTGGGTCCACTTAAATTTTAAGTCTGATATCAACTCCGTACTAAAACATTTTTTATAATGAATAATTATTTAAGTTTTTGTTGTTAATTAATTATTAAGCATATGAAATTAATAAATATTAGTTGTTGTTGTTTCCATTTTTCTTAAATCTTTTTAATTTTTACAAAAATGAAAAATGTTGCAAAGTGACTTAATTGTATGTCCACAAGTGTATGTTGTACAAGGATGTGCGAAATGAATAAACTACTATGTTATAGGGGGATTACTGCGAGTGCACCCACAATATATATGTACGTATTTAATTGTTTTTTTTTTTTTTTCTTAATTTCTCTTCTTCTTTTTTTTTTTTTGAGGTATAAATTGTGTGCAAGTACCATAAACGTTTAAACAAACAATTGTATGTATATATGTTTGGATGAATCTTAATAAAATATTTGCCATTTTATTTTAAATAAAAAAGAAAAATTAAAAAAATATTACATTGACGCCACTTTATAAGCATTCAGTGCCTTTAGTGCAATTTTATTTGAATTTATTTCGTATTTTTTTTCAATCTAAAAGCGTTAATCCTTTTCAACAATCGTTAGAGCAACCACACCTGTATTCTTGACCAATAGGTCAGAAAATGGTTTCCGGTATTGCTATTTTAAATTACGAATAATTGAAGGTTAATTGAGAATCGTTTTGAAGTGAATTGCTGGGTTATTTAAATGAAGAAAAAAATTCAATAAATTTTTGTTCCAATAATCAATTAGTTGTGACTTAAAAGGAACAATAATTTTTATCTGATTTATTTTTTTGAGAATATCCTTTGATATTAAAGATCCAAATGCGATATTAATTAATTTCTTTGCTCTTGTGGATCTGATGCAAATGCTCTAGAATGGAGAATATTTCAATATTTCTGTGGTTACATCTACTTCCGATTACTAATGATTTGCCAATTATCGTTAAGACTGTAATTTGAAACTCACCAGTGTTACCTGCTTTGATATTCTCTCTCCTCTATTGTCAGTTTCTTAAGAGTTTGATACCACAACTACTCCCCTATATTATCTGATAGAAACTAGAATCAGAAGACGTTCTGTTAACGTACACTCCTTCTCAGGCCCCGAATTCTCTCATTGCTGCGAAAGTATAAAGAAGCATAACAGGAAAGCAATAGAATATCTTTCGCGCTGCCTTTTAAATAATCACTTCCATATACACCCACGTACTTTCTATTTTTGATAGATTGTTGCGTTTGCTGCGTTGCGTTTATTGTGTTTATAGCACAAGATATGATAAGGTGTCCCAATCAGTCGTTTTGTTCAAAACAAAAGGTATTAATGAAACCACTACAGATTATATATACAACTGATCTCATTGATATCGACTTTGTCTTAAAAATATGAACAAATTGAAAAGTCAATGAATACCTAGACTTATCCACACTAGGCCAAGTGTATAGAGAATTCATTAACTGCTTTTAGAATTGTGCGATACAGAATGGCCACAATCAGAAACACATCAATACTTCCGAATATCTAAAATTTATATCTTCCGGCAATACGAAGGTCAACTAAAATTGAACCTTTTGGGTTTTTGCTATCAAAAGAAGCTTATAATGCAAAAATTAACTGGAGACCATATGCAGAAAGGGTAATACTAACTAGATTCTGCACGAAAGCGTACCACTGACTGAAACATCAGAAACAATTCGAAAAGAAAAATTACGTAAAGTAAAATGTTAAAGAAATGAACACTTTGATTTAGTATTGTATTAAACAATAAGTACCTCTTTGCTCTAAATCTTATTTGTTTTGATTTATTTCCATTGTTTTAATATTAAATTTCGCCTTGGGTGGCTCTAAAGAAAAAGACCCTTAGTTTGTTAATGGCATAAACGTTAAAATGCAACACAGCTTAATTTAGCTGCACTCTAAGTTATTTAATTCACAGGATTCCTAATTTATTACACAAGTTAAGAATTTCATATTTTTAAAAAAACAAATTAAATAAAAGCAGTGTTAAAATGGGTAAATATGAATGGTGCATAATTATTTTATTCCTTTAAATTGCAATGAATACAATACATAACATCATTTGATTATACTGAATTAACATTTGAGTGGGCGAATGTACTTTAAATTAGCTTATAAAACAAAATACAATGAATATAGGGACGAAAACAGATATAATGAAATTATATCTGTCCACTTCATAATGCTTAAATGAATATCACGAATACAATTAAATTATTTACACTTCAAATATGTTAGCGTGGTAAAGCTTTTAGTTCTGGAAAGAACAAAACATTAGATTGTACGTACATGCATATTTAACCAGCTTAATTTCACTATTTAAGTTTAATTTAGTAGTACTCAAAAACACCTTCTTTTATATTCCTCTAACCATCCAAACTTGTTATATTTGAAAAAGAAATTGTTTTTCTAAATTTTGCAAGCAAATTGATCAATTTCTTAAGAATTTTTGAATCGTTTTTGAAAGTTTACATTTTTAAATAATATTGCCAATTAATAGTTTCTCAAATCTCAAATGAAATTAACGCACACAATATACATATGGTGTATGGTTACGGTGACCATTATTTCCATGAGAAAAAAGCGGACAAATATATAAAATTGGAAAACAAAAAAAATTCATTTATTATAATTAATATTGTTACGTTTTTACCTTTTAAAAACGTTAAAAATATGAGTTCGTAGATTGCAAATAAAATAGAAATAAATATGTGTTTAATTTTAAGTCAATTCTTTATTATCTGCACAACTTTTGTGCCACAGTTCGAACTTATTCCACGTATACAATGATAACTTTCACAATATGTGCTTATTCGTGATATTTCTCTGCTTACAACCTTTTTTGTAAGCAACAACAACACTTGTTAGTTATTCTTCTTTGCTCACAACCTTTTTTTTGTAAGCACAACACTAACAACTGTTTTCTTCACGCAACTTGTCTGCACACAAGTCTGACTGAATTATAACTCGATCTCGTATCTTCACATACCACTGGTTGAATTCTCACTCAATTCAACGCGACGTCGTCACACGACTAACTTAACTCGAACTCCGAGAATCACGTGTCTTCATACACGGCTGACAGAATTCTAACTGAATCATCGTTGCTCGCTTTATCTTGCCTTTTATATCACTGGATCAACAGTGTGATGAATGCCCTTGAAGGATGATGAAGACCTTTGGGAACAATCCAAAAATGTAAACAACTTGTTTCCATTTTTGTTGTTCGTGCATCTTGTTTACTTTCGTCCAGGCAGAGTTGTTTTGTTTGTTTGTCTTTCTGCTATATTTTTTATACACGGACGTTGTTGCTATATTTTTGTTTATTCATCGATCTTGTAAACAAGCCTGCTGCTTTTTGTTGCTATATGTTTACTCATTCGTTGATCACGTGAACAACTGCATTGTTTTGTTTTTGGAGCTTTTGTTTATCATTTTATGTGTGATCAAGTCCATTGTGTTGTTTTTGGAGCTTTTGCTTATTGTTTTAACAACACCATTTCCATTTTCGTAACAATATTTTATATAAAGATTTTTAAAATACAGACACAAATATGTAGGTACAAATAATATACACAAACTTAAATTTATACATGTACACGCATATGGATATACTTATGTGTATAAATTTACTTCTGATATTTCTTTGCAGAATGTATTTTTTTTTTAAGTAAAATGTATTAAATTCCGAACAGTCCATTTCAAAATTGCATTTTATAGTCAAAAGAGGTTCTAAAGTTTCTAGTTCCATTTGGGATTTTTCGGAAGACCAAATATTGTTAGATACAGAAAAACCTCTTTCTGTTGGTGCGTTGAACGCTGGCAAAGCAATTATAAGGAATATTTTTCGTTTCGAAAAATTTTAAAATTTTAACTCACTTTTTATCGGGATTTAATGCTGATTGTTTGTTTCCATATTTCTATTTGTTCAGTATTTGCATAATTTTTTACATAAGTGAATCCATCAAAAATTTCGTTATTATTTATATATAAATCATTTATGCTTTCTTTTACCTTTATTAACGACTTTTGAACTGAAGACCAAGGTGGTTTTGCATCTTACAATATCCAAACAAGTCCCTCAATTTCTTTAAAAGATTCACTCCATTGGTTCAGGTATCTAATACGGGTTCTGTAAAAGTTTGAACTTTTTCCTTAAACAATTTTGTACGTTAAGTCGTAAAAATACTTCATTGTGACGTTCTATTAACTTTGATTTAAATTCTTTTAATATTATAGCCGCTTCAGGCATTGAAATATGTTGACTTTCTAAACGCAGTATATGTTTATGGAAGGCACTAGCTTGACTGTGTATAAGTAATAACCAAGACATAGCAAAAGGATCATTAAAAGAATTAAACAAAATTGTTGGACACTTTTTGTTTAAGAAAGTACTCTATCGTTTTTAGCGAATTAGTGAAAATAGTGGACAAATAGCGGACGCAAAAAAAAATAGCGGACAGGAGGTTAAAATAGCGGACTGTCCGCTATAATAGTGGACGGATGGTCACCGTATGTATGGTAAATGGTGTGAGAAGCTAGGTTGTACCCCTGACACAAAGGTTGTGATCAATTAAATTACTACACTCCGGTATCGTTTTATGCAATATTAAATTTAACGATTTTTTCAGAATTTTAACAAATTTTAAAATTTTAGATGTTTTTAATTTTAATTTTTTCTAAATTAACCCTGATACAATTATTATTTTTAGATCATTTTCTCTTTTTTCTGTAATTAAGGAATTAATATTATAATTTTGTGTATTTCTTTTGACGTTTTTTGTTGGTATTGTTTAAGTTTGTTTTAATTTTTTAATAGAAAATTTGAATTTATTAGGTTTCTGAGGATCTTGTAACTTATTATCATTTTTTACATGATGCGACGATCTTAATTTATGCTCTTTTTTGTTTTAACGTATCTACCACATAAAACGAGACTTGAGTTTAATTGTTAGCTAAACTTTACGATTCACTACAGTTGAATATTTGTATAAATAGACGCAAGTCTTCCACCACCTTTAGAGAAATAACATGATATCTTTACATGAAAAAATCAGCTGGATGCTCTGACGATAACATTTTGTTTCGAACATTTTTAGCTTTGAAAGTGACATTAATAAGTGTAATTAAATAATGCATTTACAGAGATTTGGATTTAGAATTTATTGATTCATTCAAGTACTGCAATTTTCCATAAATTGTTTAAACTGCAAAAAGCTTTGGGAGTATGAAAGACAAAGTACAGAAATTTTCTCAACTTAATCTCAAATACTTGCGAAATATCACTACTATTCCTACTAATGTTTCGAAATGAATCACGTTTCTTAATTATTTCAATTGCAGGCTTACATACATAATTGGTTACTACAACCCTTCAGTCAGTATTAGGACTTCACACCATTTATATTGCGTATGTTATTCATGAGTAGTCCATCCACTCACTCACTGCAGCTTAATGTCGGCTCTGAACAACAGATTTGTAAAACTTTTCATGGCAATTTTATTTTACTCTCAGAGTTTTGCCAGAAATCCACTGAGAGGATGTCGCCGAAGAAATATTTTTTCATATTTTGTTTTGCTCATGATGTCTGAGCTGTGTTTTGAACAACGAGTTCTTGTCTCATAAGCTAACTACATACTAGACTACAGCGACTTAACTTCAAGTGAATAGCAATGCGAATATAGTAATAGAGGGGTACTTAAATCACTTTGTTGATGTAACGGAAATATTAAAAAAGAAAAAAATCAAACAATATAAAAAGCCGAAAAACGAAAATTAAAGTGTCAACCAGTTATTTCTTAAAATATTCATTAACAAACGCTAATATAGGATTCTGGTCTCAAATTTATCAAATTATCCATGGCCAGAAAACGGAGAGAGAACATTTAAAAATCTGCGGTCCCAAGCAATAACAGCCTAAGTCTACTTAGGCTAACTTGAGTTACGTATGCTATCGTATTCGTGAAATCCCATTTCTCTAACAATGTTTCAAGTCTAAGTCGTAATGATTTCATTTATAATAGGCTTGGCCGTATATGTATCTTTAATTTTGCAATAAATTTCTTCTAATGTACTTTCACAATTTTTACAGAAAGATTCCTATATTTAAAAAGTTATTTTTCTCGAAAGTATCATTTTCGACTTAGGCTGTTGTTGTTTGGGACCACAGAAATAAGCTTGTGAAATTTTTTAATATTGCTCATGCTACTTCTTTTCCGTTTTGTATTCACTCATAATGACTCAGGATTTTTGTTTTCCTTCTTAATATTTTCAAATAATTAAAGAACACAAATAGTAAAAAAGAAACAGTAAAAAACATAAACTGTATTAATAGCAATAACTGAACAAGACCTGCATAACTTAAAAACCAGACACAAGAGTCTGTCAACAGAATGAGACATACTTTTTGGAAAATAAAAATTTTAATATCGTTGTCAGCGACCATATAATGGTTTGAGGACTACAACTGGTTTTTTAAACTTAACCTACGCATTATTAACAGCCACTCCTAGAAGACCATAATTTTCACAAATACTTCGGAATGCCACTGATAAAAACGTGCCTCAAGTTATAAAATTCTTTTTCTTTATTACACTTTAATTTGCCATTCCCTTGGCTTTTATAATTTTGATTTATTTTTTTCTTAAATATTATTTTTTTTCAAAGTCGTTATTAAATTAAAAGAAAATTTATAAACTATTCTAGGGTATTATTTAAAGAAAAAATTTGTCATAACAGAATGGATGGAAAATTAATTTAATTTTGGAAATACATATGATAAAGTACATCCACTGAATTAATGGAAGTTTATTGATATTTTCTTGGTTTCCTAGACGTTTCACCATGCATCCCAGTACTATATTGTAGAAGGGACAAAACCTAAGGAAGTTATCCCACACGCAGCTTACTTATATAAGTACTGAACGACAGATTTTTGAGAAACTTTTTATGGCAATTTTATTTACTCTCAAAGTTTTTGCCAGAAATCTGCTGAGAAGATATCGCCGAAGAAAAATTTTTTTTTCATATTTCGTTTTGATGCCTGACCTGGGATACGAACCCGGGCTTTACGTCTAATAAGCCAACACACTACCTACTAGACTACGGCGACTAAATAATACGATTTCGAAAACACTTATCGGTACACGAATGAAAATCAATCTTGAACTTGTTAAGAACTTCTAAAATCGATAAAGTAGTGAAAAATTGGGAAAGGGGAATAATCGAATACAGTAATCCCTCGATTTACGTCGCGATTACTTCGAAAATATGGCGACGAAAATTGAAACGACGTAAATCGAATTTCATGTTACTCATATTCTTTTGAAGCCGCCGTAGTCTAGTAGGTAATGTGTTGGCCTCTTAGACGTAAGGCCACGGTCCAGAGCCCCAGGTCAGACATGTCCAAAAAAACGAAATATGAAAAAAATATTTCTTCGGTGAATTCCTCTCAGCAGATTTCAGTAAAAAAAAACTCTCTCAGAGTTAATTGGCATCAAAAGTTTCTCAAAAAATTTGTCATTCCGAGTTGACTTTAAGCTGTAGGTCTCACCACTTAAAATTAACACACAACATAAATGGTGTGAGAAGCCAGGTCGGCTGGACTCAAATTTGCACAAAATGCATGTATAGTTTGATTGTGATTTTTGTCTCATTTGTATCCTAAGTAAACCAATTATTACAGTCTGTAATGTTGCACGACATCTAGATTGTAACTGAGGTAATATCTGCGGCAGAGCGTACATTCCGTTGACACAAAGGTCTGATCATACCTCTAACTCTTTTAATCTCTTGAAATCTTTTTATCTTTATCTCTTCTTAAGTTGATTATAATCAACAATAATTATTGTTCAAAAACATATAATTACATTAGCATACCAGCCTCGAAATGTTTAATGTTGGCAAAATAATTGTGACATTTAAAATATTATGAAGAGTGCCCTGGAAGTCTAGTGGGTAGTGGGTTCGATTCCCACCAGAGACTCTGGTCTGTGACACTACACCGATCACATGGTCGAAGTTGCTCAGCTCGTATATAATTAAAATATAATTTGTAATTGTATTGTAATTAATAAATAAATAAATAAAAGATTATGAATTCATTACAACATATAAGTACATACATATGTATGTATATTTACTACGGAATAAATCACATTTAACAAAGGGCTGCAAATGTCACTCAAACGTCAATCAAATACATAAATTTAGAAGTGTTGGACATTTAATTGATTAAATAGTAAAAAAAACTTCGTTAATTGAATTAATGTCTCTTATATATGGTAAATATACTCTGTTAATGTAAGTGTCACAGTTTGAACATCAAAGTTAGTCACCAATTAAAAGCTTTAATTTTAAATTAATTCATTACAACCCAAATTGTTTAATATTTAAATATTAGAATTTTACACTGTCTTAACAAGTTACATCAATTATTTTACTTTTCTTTTAGCTTTTTAACTAAAGCAGGGCTTAGAACTGCACCAGCATATTGATACAATAAAGTAATAATGCCTTGTGTAATATTCATTTCTTTAAAAATTATATCCAAATCCGATCGAAAACTTGTGGAATACTTATTTACTTAATTAGTCATTAAAAACCTTTCATTGTAATTTTATTTACTCTCAGAGCTTTTACCATAAATATGCTAAGAGGAAGTCGCCAAAGAAATATTTTTTTTTATTTCGTTCCTAATATACACATCTATGGAGGATAAAAGAAAATGAAAAAGAAAGGTTCTGAAGAGCTGTGTACGGCATATATGTATATTCTTTGACTACGTATATTTAGACTCTTCTAAAGGCTTTGCTGATCAGCGAACGATTTCAGAGGAGATTGACTACATGCCTTAGAATAGCAACGATGATGAGATGGAAAAGTCTTCTGATTTGAAACGTTAAATGAAACGTTACCATCAAATTACCTCAGGTTTGTACTTCAGGATTAATTAATTAAATTCTTAAGGTTCAAATTATTCTTTTTATACAGTATTTGGATTTTTGTTTTCTATTAACAAACATTGCTTTATTAAACAAAGGCATTTCATTTACTGTTACGGTTTACTGGTTATTTTTTAATTTTTTCAATTAGTTACAAGCGGGTTTGTGGTTTAATAAATGATTGAATTTTTAGGCAAATGATGACGAGTGGCGAAAGGTGGTTTATTTAAGATGGTTCCTTTTTAAAATGGAATACTTTTGCTTCAATTCTCTAGTATATACGGATTATTTAATTGAAATATTATTTTTAACTCAACACGTTAATATATACATTTTTTTGTCTGCTTTAGTAAACTACATAAATGAAAGTTGATTTTGGCTGAAAAGACAAACATATAAAGCCTAAGTCGCTTATGTTAATAAATCCAATGTCAACATAAATTGATTGTGGCTAAAGTAGGGATTTAATGTGGCAAATACAAAGAAAATAGTGGCAGAAAGACATTAAGTTGCTAACATTTTAACTACAACTTTTCACTTACTAAGCTCCTGGACTGAGGAACCTTTATTTATTTATAAATTCCAGACCAGCACAGCAAGATAGAATATCATACAATTTATAGTGCTAATAAAGATAAGTTAGTTTATACGTATTCAAAAAGAGGACTAAAATTAATAGTTACATATTTAATAACGTAATTATGTTATGTTATGTTATTTAAAATCAAGTTGGAGTCTGATTAATTCTAATTTAATAATAAAATTTCATAGTAAAATTGCTCCCTACTACAACCACATTATTATTTATGAACTACCCTAGTTTGAAATAAAATGAAAATATCTGGCAGTACACCAGAATTATTCGAAAAGCCTCATTGTTTCTTAAATATACTCCATGTTTAGCTTTGTGTATTCGTATACGTACAAAATTAATGCACGCATGCTAAATACTCTCTATAGAAGTATCTGTGTATGTGTTTATAAATATCATGCACGTATTTGTTGTGCAGCGGGGCAATTTATTTCAAATGTTGATGCATTTCATGGAGAAATACAGGGTGGGGCAAAAGTCACGAAGGGGTTTAATCGTTTAATCGTTCTTAGGAATCTCGTGGCTTTAGTTCTTGAACTAACTGCAGCTTGTATGGGAAAAGATGTAAATTTCCCTTTAATATTCTGCGTAAAGACCGCCGAGACATTTGCAGCTCAGCAGAGCGCCTTCGAGTTGATGTTTCAGGATTCTCCTCAACACTCTCCAGAACGCGTTGAATATTTGCTTCATTAATTACAGAATGTGGTCTTCCGCTTCGTGGAAGATCCCTTACTGAGCCTTGTTCCTGAAAACGTGTCACTAATTGATTCGGATGGTGAATTCCGCACATTAAAATGACGACGATAGGCTCGTTGAGTTTGAATTATTGATCGATGATGTTCAAAATAAAGTTCTATGATTTTGGTTCGCTGGATAACGTTGTAACCTTCCATAATTAATCTCCCAGATTTATTTTACAAGTCCTAAAAAGAAAAATAAAAAAAAAGATTAAATTAGAAAAGTTATTAATTTTTCAAATCCCTTCGCGGCTTTTGCCCCACCCTGTATAAATGCTACTCTGACATACGTCGCATATGACTAATTTGAGAAATGCATATAACTGATGCATATACTGCATAATTTTCATCGTTGTAATAAACATGGATTGATCGTTGTCCTGCCATTATCACAATATGTTGGGTTATATATAGTCCCGTTATAGCTCACAGTAACATAGTGTAGACATGTATCTGCTTTCATTTACGTGTATTAGTATTAGTATTGTATTTTAAAACACGTGATATATTCTATTGACATTTGAACATCAGGTAGCATATCATGATTTCAAAAGCTGCTGTTTATTTCGCCATTGCATTCAAAATATTTTGGATATTATTACCATGTACTGACATTTATGTCATAATCGATTGCAGATTTTGATGAACCCTTAATCCCTTACATTGTATTTGTGCAGTTTTCCCTGTATATGAATGCAACTGTATCAGATCTCTTATCAACTATGCACACACAATTCTCAATAAATTAGTTATGTGTTGAATTCGAAATTTGGCAAAATAAGCATTCCATTAAATGAATTTGCGCAATAACGAGTTGCACAATTAGAATGCAATAGGAATAATTTTATGAATTTTTACCCAAGTGTTGTATAATTGTGTGTGGAAATTGTGGTGTAATACAAATTCCATGAAAAGCAAAACCAGTTGATAAGAAGCCAGAGGGAGTTAGACGTACGGCTAGTTCAAATAGAATAAATAAAAATTTAGAGGGGTAATCTATGTTTCAAAATTGTTGTGTGACAAAAAACTAAATACACCCTAGTTACTCGGGTTATAGATTTAGTTGAGAAGAACTCAACAATACCTTTTTTATATTTCTCAAACCTTCCAAACTTGTTTTATTTGACAAAAACTGTTTTGTTTTTAACTTTTAATACAAAATTATTAGTCAAATATTTTTAAATCGAAATTTTTGGAAAGGGGAGAGATAATCCTTTAAAACGGTATACATAAAACTTATTGTTCAAACTTATGAGTTTGGTCGGATAAAATTGGAAAATATTTTTTTTTCTTCTTTTTTCAAGTTTGACCATTATTAGTTGCAAAATTTCCTTCAGGAATAGAAAATAAGTGGCAGCATTCTTAAAGTGCATTCTCTTGTGCAGATATTGCCACTTCATTTGATAAAATTGGACAAAAATTGCCGTATTTATTTAAAGACCATAACAGTCGTGTGATATTTTTTATATATGTTATTTTATCAAATAAACTTTAAGTTAAAAATTTTTAAAATTTTGATGTGTTTTGTTTTTTTTTTATCAAGAAATTTGCCATTTTCACTTCTGAGCGACTACCAAGCTAATGTTTGCGCAAAACAATAATAATATTGGCGAAAAACGCAAATTTTAGCCGACTTCTGGTAGTCGCTCAAACGAGCTTTTGGTATCTGACACTTCTACTTGTAATATATTCGGAGAAAGTTCCTGATAACTACTTGGATAACGTTTATGTCATAGCATAAAAGTTCTAATATTCAGATGCATGTGTACACTTAAACTTGTAGGGTTAAAACAAATATTACGGCTTGCAGACAACTACTCCAAAAAAAGTTAACAATTAGGAGTTAACAATTTAGGAGTTGATTTTTGGCTGAATTAGCTACATTAATAGAATGATATCGTATTTATCACAAGGAGGATTGCTGGTTTAATGAAAATTATAATTTACAATTTTCATCATAAATATGATTTATTAGCACTTACACAAATTTTTCTACCATAGCCAACGCATTAATTGTTTCATAGTATGCTGGTCTATTAGCCTTGTTTAATCACTACACTATCTTGTACTATGGTGGAGGTTGCGCTATTTAGTGTAATCTCCTTGGCATAACTATGCCGTTGAACTTAAGTAAATAGATCTCAATCAAATGGATAGCGTATGATCGTCCACTATCGTCGTTAGATGTCTCCTTCAATATTTTCGTTTGTGTGTCCATAGTGCAACTCATCTAATTTTTGTTTTTGATAGAATTTGTTTCTAACACACTGTGAAACCTGATCTGCAACTGTGTATAAAATTACGGATTTTCCTTTGATGGTATCTGTAAAACTATGGATACGCCTAAGTGTGGTTGCGTATATAAAGGGTTATTTATATTTGCACACACCTAATGCTATCGCGATTAGTGTCATAGTGTCACGTATTGTGTTGCCAAACCGTATACGATATTTTATGAGGAATTTTCGATATGATACATTGCAGTTGAACACTATTTTATAATATTTCCCTAGTGAAGGTGAACCAAGTATGTATTTCCAAATGAGAAACTGTAAATACAAATACCACATACACATACATATATATACATACGCGTAATAAAAGAGAATTAGTTTTCGGCACTGAGTGCTGGTAGTGGGTGTCAATGTGAGTAAAGCCTGTAGTTGTGTTTAAATTACGAGTGTTGAGGTGTGGAGCGTAGATGCGTTGATAAAAGTGGAAATGAATATAAAGAAACTAAATATTTAAACGTAACGTCAAATAATTGTTTACGCTGAAAAATGAAAAATTCAGTGACCGTGTATGTTTGTGTTGAAGCAATTATATATGGTACACATATAATATGTATGACGATAGGTCTTCAATCTTGTTATGGGATACTTTAAAATCTTCTAGTAATGGAAGCGATATCACGTGTATTTGCTGAATTCTAATACGGGTTTTTGTTAAAGTCTTTAATAAAAAAAAATAATTGAGTTGTTGCATTGAATAGCAAAAATATTTTCTAATAGATGGAATAAAGTCCACAGTTGTAGAAGAAGTAATACTCTCCCTTCTCTGAGTTGTCTTAATTCAAAAAGAAATGGAAAAGTCATTACAAAGAAAATCAATCTCTTGCAGGCAGTAAGGACAGTGCACTGCGTTGTGAATATTAGCTCAAAAGAAGTGTTTAACTTAAGCAAAGTTGGTTAAACATTTCTATAACATATTTTTAATTTTTCCAAAATATTTTTTTATATTCTATTTTCACCCCTATTTTGGCCATTTTAAGAAACACTTCAGATACAAATTTTTCAAGCCATTTCATAAATTTTTTACGGCTTCGTACGTACATTAGTTGAATATGATATAAGATAAAATTATACAGTGGTTGTTAGTAAAAATACATTGAAGTTGTCGTAGTCTAGTAGGTTTTGTGTTGGCTTATTAGACGTGTGACCAAGGTTTAAACCCCAGCTCAGACATATTCAACGAACGGAATTATGAAGAATATTTCTTCGGTGACTTCCTCTCAGCAGATTTCTTGCAGAAACTCTAACAGTAAATAAAATTGCCATGAAATAATTTCTGAAAACTCTGTCGTTCGGAGTCGATTTTAAACTGTAGGTCCCGCCACTTATGGATAAAATTAACACATACAACATAATTTTTATGAGAAACTTGGCCGTAATCCTATCTGAAGGGTAGTAATGACCAGTTGTATACGTACGTATGTAAGTATGTGTAATACTATCAGGTTTATTGTACTACTTTTCAATGATATGTAACGTGTACACTATCACACATAGACTATAAAAGAACGTACAAAAAATAATTTGCAATGATTCTAATTTTTCCGAAAGGTAGAAAATTTCTATCAAACCAACAGATAAATTTAAATTGTTAAGCATTTCCGCTATGAGCTGTTTAGAAACATTTTTGTGGTATTAAGAGCATGTGTACGAAAAGTCAAAAATGTATATATTTTTCAATTCGCTTTAATTTATTTCAACACCTAAATGTAAAGAACATTTTCATGTTCTACACGCAATAAAAAGAAAAAAGGTATAACAAAGAAAACAATTTTACTTATGTGGTATGAAAATAGTCTAATTTTTGAAAACAAAATTTCAGAATTTAGCCCAAAGCAATCACAAACAAAATCAACATTGTCAACAACAAATATGGCAGCTTAAATGGAAATGGCGCACAGTGGTCCAAATGCTCAATCTAGCAGGACAAAAGTTATTACTCGCTTTCGCAAAGCCGTACCGACATGAAACTTGGTACGTTTATAGATTTCATCAATATAAACAATTAGAGAGAAAAAGTCAATTGTATATGTGGGTGTATGAGTGTGTGTATGTATGTAAATTTGTTTTTTTGGGGGTCTGTTTGAAGCCTAAAGACGACAAAACGACTGAACCGATTTTCCTAAAATTTTCACACCGTATTTCTGTATGTGTGGGTGGAATTATAGGCTAATTTTTTTTCAAAAGTTTTATATGGGTGAAGTGCCACGCCTACCTTAAGAATTAAGTATTAAAAGTTACTGCAACAGCTAGAATCTTCGAATTCAGCATGGACAACTTTGATATCTACATAAACATTTCTGCGAAAAATGGTTGAACTAGCTACAGTGGGCGTGTTACCTCCCATATAAATAAAATACTAAAATTCGTATATCTGGGAAAACTATAACAGTCAAAATCCCCAAATCATGTATGATGAAATTTAGTGTCGATATTAATATTTTGGCTAACAATAGGCGGACTAGCAATAGTAGGCGTAGCACCTTCCATATCACATGGATACTAAAACTTGAATATCTGGGAACACCTAATTTTATTTATATTGTAACTAGCAGATTGTACCCGGCGTTGCGCGGGTTATGTAGTTTGGATTAGTTTAAAAAATTAAAAAAAATATTGGGTAATTTTTGCATTAAAAATAACAATAAATAAAAAACCGGTTTATCGGTTTCAAAACCGGTTTTGAAACCGGTTTCTTAAAAAATGCAATTTTTAAATTATTCGGAAACCGGTTTAACAAACAACCCAGTTTTTTGAATACTCTAAGTCCTAAATATAAATGCACTCAATTTGCCCGTTTTTCGCCCCTTTCCCCATTTTTGGACCCCTTTTGGTTCAACTTTTGAAACGGAACACCTCCAATAGCTATTTGGGAAACTTAACCAAGCTAAATCGTAAAAAAATACCTTTAAAACAGATAAAATACAGCATTTATGCATAAAGTACTAATTTTTGCCCATTTTTTTTCCCCTTTGACCCATTTTTTCCCCCTTTGGGTCAAAATTTTGAAAAGTTTTATTGCCTATAACCTGCACCGACAAAAGTTCGATCAATATCCCAAATTTCAAGAAAATCGGTCCAGGCGTTCAGGCGTGATTGGCTATACACTCAACTTGCCCGTTTTTGGCCCCTTTCCCCCTTTTTGGACCCCTTTTGGTTCAACTTTTGAAACGGAACACCTCCAATAGCTATTTGGGAAACTTAACCAAGCTAAATCGTAAAAAAATACATATAAAACAGATAAAATACAGATTTTATGCATAAAAGTACTAATTTTTGCCCATTTTTTCTCCCTTTGTCCCATTTTTCCCCCCTTTTGGTCAAAATTTTGAAAAGATTTATAGCCTATAACCTGCACCGGCAATGGCTCGATCTATATCCCAAATTTCAAGAAGTGGAATTTAAAATTTGATGGGTCAACGTCGGGATTAAATGTAGAAGAATTTTTGTACAGATTAAAGTCGTTAACCAAGGATAACTTTAACGGAGATTTTGGTATTATCTGCAAAAATTTACATATTCTATTGGCTGGTAAAGCGCGTGATTGGTATTGGCGCTATCATAAGCAAGAAAATGGTCAGATCAACTGGAATGAATTCTGTGAGTCTATTCGTTCGCAATACAAGGATTTCAAATCTACATTTGATATTCGAGAAGAAATCAGAAATCGCAAACAAAAGCCTGGAGAATAATTTGATGTATTTTTCGAAGCTGTTTCGTCAATTATGGATAGATTGCCCTCCGCATTATCTGATACGGAACTAATTGAAATAATTACTCGGAATTTACGTCCGGAAATCAGAAAGGAACTGCTTTACATACCTATTCACTCAATACCACATCTTAGGAAATTAGTTCAAATGCGTGAAACATTTTATGATGACGAAAATGTAAGACGGAATTTTAATAATCGAAACATTAACCAGCATATGGTACGGCGACACATTGCTGAAGTCGATATGGAAGTTAGTGAACCAGAGTGTAGCTCATCGGAGGTAGTCGTAGCTGCAATTCAGAAATCAGATTCCATACGATGTTGGAATTGCGATAAAATTGGTCACGTATGGGAAGATTGTTTATTTGAGAGGACTATATTTTGTTATGGCTGTGGGGCCAAAAATACTTACAAACCACAGTGCCTTACATGTAAAGAGAGAAAATATCCAAAAAACTACCACAAGGAGCCTCCAATGAACCCCAACCCTTAGCTAATCAGAATCGTATTGGAATAGATGGCGAACACCATACACTACCAGATCCTCACTTATTACCAAATTCTACTGATGTTAATTATAGTAATAAAGACATAAAAATACTTAAACATAATTTGATTGAGGAAAACCCTACAATTGAAAAGGACATTGATAAACTTATCTTTCCTAGATTACCATACCACAAGAAATGGGAACGATACCTAGAGACTAGAAATCAAATTTTCAATGATTTGCAACTAAACACCATAAATTTACTTAAGAGGCCAAAGAGATCAACCCTACGGTTAAGGAAGTTTTATAAATCGCGAAAATTTTATGCCAAATTTTTAATTTCAGCTGTTATTAGCAACGCAAAAGATAATAGATTTTATGCAAACGTTTCGTTTTTGGATTTTACGGAATATGGATTGTTAGATACAGGAGCTAGTATTAGTTGCGTTGGATCAGATTTAGCACTTGAAGATTTTTCTAAATACCCTAATTTTTCTAAATGCAAGACCTATGTGAAAACTGCAGATGGAGTTGCTCAAAAAGTTATAGGTTGGTTAAATGTAAATGTCACTTACAGGAACATTACAAAACCACTAAATTTATTTATAATACCAACAATATCTCAAAGGCTTATATTGGGAATAGATTTCTGGAGAAAATTTAATTTAATACCCAATATGATTGCGTCGGCTGATATAATAGACAAGTCTGTATTTAATATTGATTCGCCTGTTTGTACCACTCCGATGCCTGATAACCCTTTGGACAAAATAGAACAAAATGATTCCAACGTCTCAAGCGAATATTGTGATTTAACTGCAAGCCAAAGACATCAAATCGACACCATAATTTCGTTATTTCCAAATTTTGCTACACAAGGACTAGGCAGAACAAGTTTAATAAGGCATGCAATAGATGTAGGAGATTCCAAACCAATTAAACAACGATTCTATCCTGTTTCCCCCGCGGTAGAGAAGTTAATGTTTAAGGAAATCGATAGAATGTTGGCTCTTGGAGTTATTGAAACGTCAAACTCACCTTGGAGTTCTCCCATGAGACTTGTAATAAAACCAGCAAGATTTTCACGGCACTATCGTCCTTTTTCCCTAGATTTTTATAGAACAAACTATGGTTGTAATTTTCCTTTTCGTAGATTATGTAATGATTTTAACATGTATTATGATTTTATTGATTTTAATTGTACTGTTTATAATATTAAACGTAGCTTATATGCTGCCATTAATTTGTAAATTATTATAGAAAAATATATTCTCGTTCTTGTCTTAGGTAGTTATGGTTTATTGTTGCTTTATTCAGCTTGTGATTAAGTTCTGTAGCTGATTTATGTTGTCGTTGCCTTTACTTTTCCCTAACCCGCTATAGTCCGGACTGTAGTGTGTACGTGTCCCTACGTAATGGGGATGAGCCCTCCGCGGTCGGGTGAGGGTGGGTTAGTGTGAGGCCGGGGACGTTCGATAAAAAAAAAAAAAAAAAAAAAAAAGTTCGTCTCTGCCTGGATGCAAGGAAGGTTAATAGTGTTACCAAGAAGGATGCCTATCCTTTACCGTCAATCGAAGGAATTTTTTCTCGACTTCCGAAAGTTAATATCATCTCCAAATTAGATTTGAAGGATGCTTACTGGCAGATCCCACTGGATGATGAATCGAAACCTCTGACTGCTTTTACTGTGCCAGGGAGACCACTCTATCAGTTTACAGTGATGCCATTTGGACTCTGTAATGCACCTCAAACTATGTGCCGACTTATGGATGATCTTATTCCAGTAGATTTAAAGAATCGTGTATTTGGGTATCTTGATGACCTAATCATTTTATCTGAAAGTTTTGAAGAGCATCTTGGTATATTAGTGCGCATATCCGAACAGTTTCGCAAAGCAAATCTAACGTTAAATATTGAGAAAAGTAAATTTTGCGTGAAGAAAGTCAAGTATTTGGGTTATATTATAGGGGACGGCGGTATTATTACTGATCCAGAAAAAGTTAGTGCCATTCGTGATTGGCCTGTTCCCAAAAATATTAAACAAGTACGTGGATTTTTAGGTTTGGCCGGATGGTACCGACGATTTATTAAGAATTTTTCCGGCATTGTCTTTCCGATTACAGAAACCTTGTCATCTAAAAAGAAATTCATTTGGACTCAAGAAGCGCAAACAGCTTTCGAGCACATTAAAAACGTATTATCATCAGCCCCCGTTTTAAGTAATCCCAACTTCGACAAGAAATTTTACGTCCATTGTGATGCTAGTGATGTAGGCATAGGGGCCGTGCTTGTCCAATTAGACGAAAATAATGAAGAAAAGCCAATAGCATATATGAGCAAAAAGTTAAATTCCGCCCAAAGAAATTATAGCGTTACTGAACGTGAGTGTTTAGCAGCAATTGAGGCTATACAAAGATTTAGATGTTATTTAGAGCTTCAAGAATTCGAGGTAATAACGGATCATTCGAGCCTTGTATGGCTAATGAAACAGCCTAATTTAAGTGGCAGATTAGCTAGATGGGTTTTAAAACTACAGTCGTATAAATTTAAAATTAGTCATCGAAAAGGCAAAGAAAACGTTATACCTGATGCACTCTCTAGAATACCAATTGAAGAAATTTCTGCTATAGATCAATCAGAACCAGACATTGATTTAAATTCTCCTTATTTTGATAGCGAAGAATACAATAAATTGAAGGAAAAAGTAGAGAATAATAAGCAAAATTATCCGGATATCAAAATAGTAGATAAATATATTTATATTCGAAACGAACATTATGATGGTACGGAATATAATGAAAATTTAGTATGGAAACTTTGGGTTCCAAATGAACTACGACACTCTGTAATCAGTCGATTTCATGATTCAACTATTGCTTCACATGGAGGAATGCATAAAACTTTAGAATTGATAAAACGTACTTTCTTTTGGCCAGGAATGGTAAAGGATGTTAGAACTTTTATTCGAAGCTGTGAAACGTGTAAGACTACAAAGCATGCAAACTTTATAATGGCTACACCCATTGAAAAAGTTTACATCCATTCCTATTAAAGAGTTTTTGGAAAAGCAAATATTTCATATATATGGTGTACCAGAAGTAATCGTAAGTGATAACGGATCCCAATTTAAAGCGAACGACTTAAATGCTTTTTTCACCTCATTAGGAATACAGCACACATATACAGCTGTATATTCGCCGCAATCAAATGCATCTGAAAGAGTAAATATATCAATAATAGCTGCTATTAGAGCTTATCTCAAACAAGACCACTCAAAATGGGACGAAAATTTAAGTGCCATTAGCTGTTCTCTCCGAAATGCATATCACCAATCCATAAAAATGTCACCTTATCACGCTTTATTTGGACTCAATATGATAACACATGGATCTGCTTACGGAATTCTGAAAAATTTAAAACTTTTAAACGAACCAAATATTAATTTATCACGGGAGAATAATCTACAATTAATAAGGACTGATATACAGAAACATTTAAGACGTGCTTATGAACAAAATCAGCAGACATATAATTTAAGAACCCGACCGGAAACGTTTCACATCGGCCAGGAGGTTTTAAGAAGGAATTTTGTGCAGAGTAGTATGGAGAAACATTTTAACAGCAAACTAGCACCAGTCTTCGTAAAGGCAAGAGTTAAGGAGAAATTAGGAAGACATTATTATACATTAGAGGATTTGGAAGGAAAGCTAGTTGGTACATATCATGCTAAGGATATTCGTTCCTAAGGTTACACTTTCACTACTGTTAAAACGTTCGTTTAAAATTACATTTTCATCTTAGGCGTTTTGAAGAGAAAACAAGAGAAAATATACGTATATATGAAAACTTTATATTATCGTTCTTTTTCTTCCTAACATGATAGGCATGTTATGCAGTTTGTGGTGAACGACTAGAAAAGAAGACAAATTTTTTTTTAAATGTCTTCTTCTATTTTAACCTAAATAATATTGATCGCTGTCAGAAAATTTGGTTTCGTTCAGTAGGTGTTGCCACAGTGGTTTTTGACATGTATGGAATTGCCAGAATTACTCACAGTATTGCCAACGTTTATTTTATATGAAAGGGATGTTTCTATTGTTGAAGAGGACGAATATGCTTAAACTTGTTTATGTTTTAAATGTTGCTGAAAGAGAGGAAAAAGAAAGAACAAAAAAAAAAAAAAAGAAACAACAAACAAACCCAATTACTTTTGACGATTTATAATTGTAATCCCCAATATGGCAGTAAACGAATGCAATGTCATACATATTTTTTTTATTAGTATTCGGCCGGTCAATTAGTAATGTTGCCACTGACTGATCGAAGATTTGGCATGCAACCCTACTTAACGATAAAGTGCCACACCCTTTCGTTCTATTCAAGTAAATTCTTCTCAAAAAGTGACTTAAGCGTCAGCCTTGGGAAAACCCGGGTCTCTTTTTTTTCATTTGTATCTTCCGCATAGAGTGGTCTAAAAAAAATTCTAAAAGAAAGAACATTTTTTTTAAGAAGAAAAAAAAGAAAACCGCACCCGGTACCCACGGTATTAAATAAAGTCAACGAAGTATTGTGACAATCACCAAAACATCAACCGATCAGTGTATATCTTCAAACCAAGTGCGATCAACTCAAAACGGAAAAATTTACAAATAACAACAGAAGTCTAACCAAGGGAAAGGATATCGAATTGGTAGCTCTCAACCAAAATGGTCGCCTCCAATCAAATGTTGGACAGATTGGCCTCGATTGGATACCATCTGAGCAACTTACCCTAACCTTCACATAATCTCGACATCCTCATCATACAAATATATATAGACATCAATAGACCGAAATCAATACCCTTCATATTCATCATCACAACTGTACTATCTATTCAACTATTGCAATAACCTAACCTCGAAACTCAACAGCCTCAACTATTGCAATAACATAACCTTCACATAATCTCGACATCCTCATCACAAATATATATAAACATCAATAGACCGAAATCAATACCCTTCATATGCACCAACACAACTGTACCATCTATTCAACTATTGCAATAACCTAACCTTGAAACTCAACAGCCACAACTATTGCAATAATCTAACCTCGAAAGTCAACAGCCTCAACTATTGCAATAACATAACCTTCATATGAATCATCATAACTGTACCATCTGAGCATCTTTACCCTCACCTCTACTTAACCTTCATCATAACGGTACCATCTGAGCATCTTTACCCTCACCTCTACCTAACCTTCATACGCATCATCACAACTTTAACATCTGTACATTTTTGGCAATAACCTAACCTCCGTATGCGTCAGCTTAACTTTAACATCTATTCATTTTTTTGGCAATAACCTATCCTTCATATGCATTAGAGTAACTGTATCCATCGGAAATGTAGTTATCTATGCAAGATATACAATTAACTTCCTTCCTTCCATTATAGACACCAGCATCAACACGAGGAGGCCTCATCGTAAGCACTGCTGTAATGGGGGTAAGTCGAAAATCATTATGATCATATCTTGTTTCAAAATATCTTGCATATATATTATTTTTTTTTTTTCCTAATATTCAGTGAATATTGTTTTTTTTTTCATAAAATATCTTGAATATCTATTATATTATCTTTTTCCTAATATTCATTGAATATTGTTTTTTTTATAAAATATCTTGAATACATATCCGATTATCTCTTTTCCTAATATTCATTGAATATTGGTTTGCCAAAATCTTGCATATATATTATATTATCTTTTTTTCTAATATTCATTGAAGATTGTCTTTTTATAAAATATCTTGACTATATAATATCTTATCTTTTTCCTAATATTCATTGAATATTGTTTTTTTTTTTATAAAATATCTGGAATATATAATATATTATCTCTTTTCCTAATATTCAGTGAATATCGTTTTACCAAAATCTTAATTAAATATCCAATTATCTTTTTTCCTAATATTCCTTGAATATCGTTTTACCCAGAATCTTACATAAATATCATATTATCTCTTTTCCTAATATTCAGTGAATATTGCTTTATTCAAATGTTGCCTGAATATCAGATTATCTCTTTTTCCAATATTCAGTTAATATATTGTTTTTAAGATAACTTGCATACATATCCTATCTATTATTAATGGTATTTTTAAGCTATTTGTTTTGTCACCTTTTCATGAATTTTATAACTAACTTTGTTTTAATAAACTTTTGTTAACATCCAAATGATTTGTTAAGGAATCGCGTTAATTCTCTTATAAGGGGTAACTGAGATAGGCTAGTTTGAATTAGGGATTCTACTAATCGACCTTACGCGTTTAGGATACAGGTTTTAGGGAGGGTTATGAAGCGTGGTTTCTCAAGACACCAGAGAAACCTACTGGCGAGTAGAATTAATTAACACCTGTTCATATTTCACATTAATAGTATAGTAGGGGCTTTATATTTTGTTTTTTTTGATCTATACTATTGAGACCACGTAGAGTAAATATAATAATTGAACCACTAGGGAGTCTTTATAAAGATACCTTGTAATGGAACAGAGGCGGCTAAACTAGGTCACGAACCCCCCCACCCGACTGATAGCTAGCAATCATAGGCTCCCGCAGACCTGCTTTAGTCCGATCCTTTATGAACGGATACATACCTTGCGTGTGTATCTAATAAAACTAGTCGACATCTTCTGTGTACATTACATAATAATATGGCGCCCAACTTACAAAATAGGTAATATGACCTGTACATTACATAATAAATAATATGGCGCCCAACGTGAGGCTAGAATCTTAAAGTTTGTTTTGAGGTTTTAGTCTCCAGAAAAATTTTTTTTTTTAATTTTTTTTTAGAGTTCAAATTTTTTTTGTGAGATTGTTAATGGTAATGTAGTACAGGAACTATCTCGCAGATAATTGATGTACATATTCAGGAATTTAGGTATTTGAGGAATATAAGTTCGAGTATCCTAACCGAATATCAATGCATCAATATTTTTGTTGGGATGGGGAAGTATTACATTGTTGTTGCTAATTTCATCGAAATTTGCAGTGTAATATTATTTGATTGGAGTTTGAACAATTTCGTTATAATTCATTATAGGGAAACTAGTAGCTGTTGAGATTTATATATTAATTTGAATCTTTCGAATTAATATCCACTACTACTAGGAAGTCTGGAAGTACATTCGAAGTGACTGTTAGAGTATGATTGACGATTCCAACTAGATAATGTTTTACTCAAATATACCATAGACCAGTATTGTTATTCCTGTGTTAATTATTTTGCTCGCATAACTCAGCCTGTTTCAGTGAACCATATAAGAGAATTTTTTTTTTTGAATTTGATATAAATTGGTATTTCTTATTTTTTTCTTTGAAAGTGATATTTCGAAAGGTTTTTTTTTTTACTATTGCTTTTCGTTCGTATTGTTGAATCATAAGAAATTTCGTTAATCATGTCGTTGCCCAGGACACCATCTCATTCTTCAGCGTCTGTTGTGATCTCGTCACCTAATCAAATCCCTACTGTAGCTGGTGGTTCAGATGTAAAATGCCTTATTTGCACAGATAAAATGGATGAAAAAATTCCATGTATGATTTTAAATCGGTGTAATCATATATTTCATAGAACATGTATAGAAAATAGCCTTGCTAATGAAAGAGAATGTCCAGTTTGTAAACAAACTTGTGAATTGGAAGATCTACGGAAAATCTCTTTTCCTTTTAAACCAAATGTACAAAGACCTAAAAGTAAACTTCGCGGTGCTCATACGAAGGCATATATATTGATATCAGCACTATCGAAACAAGTGAGCACAGATTATCACATGAGGAGAATCTTCCTCAGGTCGCGAATGATAATTCTGAATCAATTCAAAATGTAGTTGTTGATTATGAACAAATTAATAGGATGATCGAAACAAATTTGAACAGAGTTTTACAAAATTTCACTTTGTCGCAACCTCAATCGATAGATGAACATTATGTTAACCAATTGGTTGAATCTAACGTTCATAGAGCTTTGAATAATTTAAACCTTGTGCATAATCGTGAGCGTCATAGGCAAGACTAATAATAATCTAATAATCAAACGGCTCATAGGTATACTCACAATCCGAATAACGTTTCCCATAATTATCATATTTCCGAAAGTAATCAGTCACAGAGTAGACAACCAAATTTTGTAATCAATAGTAACCGTATACATTCGAACCAACAATCCCCGAATAATTTGAACAGTGTCAATTTTAATTCTTTAAATTCTCAGAATTCAAATTACTATAATGATAAAATAACCTCGATAATTCAGAACTGGAATTTAAAATTTGATGGGTCAACGTCGGGATTAAATGTAGAAGAATTTTTGTACAGATTAAAGTCGTTAACCAAGGATAACTTTAACGGAGATTTTGGTATTATCTGCAAAAATTTACATATTCTATTGGCTGGTAAAGCGCGTGATTGGTATTGGCGCTATCATAAGCAAGAAAATGGTCAGATCAACTGGAATGAATTCTGTGAGTCTATTCGTTCGCAATACAAGGATTTCAAATCTACATTTGATATTCGAGAAGAAATCAGAAATCGCAAACAAAAGCCTAGAGAATAATTTGATGTATTTTTCGAAGCTGTTTCGTCAATTATGGATAGATTGCCCTCCGCATTATCTGATACGGAACTAATTGAAATAATTACTCGGAATTTACGTCCGGAAATCAGAAAGGAACTGCTTTACATACCTATTCACTCAATACCACATCTTAGGAAATTAGTTCAAATGCGTGAAACATTTTATGATGACGAAAATGTAAGACGGAATTTTAATAATCGAAACATTAACCAGCATATGGTACGGCGACACATTGCTGAAGTCGATATGGAAGTTAGTGAACCAGAGTGTAGCTCATCGGAGGTAGTCGTAGCTGCAATTCAGAAATCAGATTCCATACGATGTTGGAATTGCGATAAAATTGGTCACGTATGGGAAGATTGTTTATTTGAGAGGACTATATTTTGTTATGGCTGTGGGGCCAAAAATACTTACAAACCACAGTGCCTTACATGTAAAGAGAGAAAATATCCAAAAAACTACCACAAGGAGCCTCCAATGAACCCCAACCCTTAGCTAATCAGAATCGTATTGGAATAGATGGCGAACACCATACACTACCAGATCCTCACTTATTACCAAATTCTACTGATGTTAATTATAGTAATAAAGACATAAAAATACTTAAACATAATTTGATTGAGGAAAACCCTACAATTGAAAAGGACATTGATAAACTTATCTTTCCTAGATTACCATACCACAAGAAATGGGAACGATACCTAGAGACTAGAAATCAAATTTTCAATGATTTGCAACTAAACACCATAAATTTACTTAAGAGGCCAAAGAGATCAACCCTACGGTTAAGGAAGTTTTATAAATCGCGAAAATTTTATGCCAAATTTTTAATTTCAGCTGTTATTAGCAACGCAAAAGATAATAGATTTTATGCAAACGTTTCGTTTTTGGATTTTACGGAATATGGATTGTTAGATACAGGAGCTAGTATTAGTTGCGTTGGATCAGATTTAGCACTTGAAGATTTTTCTAAATACCCTAATTTTTCTAAATGCAAGACCTATGTGAAAACTGCAGATGGAGTTGCTCAAAAAGTTATAGGTTGGTTAAATGTAAATGTCACTTACAGGAACATTACAAAACCACTAAATTTATTTATAATACCAACAATATCTCAAAGGCTTATATTGGGAATAGATTTCTGGAGAAAATTTAATTTAATACCCAATATGATTGCGTCGGCTGATATAATAGACAAGTCTGTATTTAATATTGATTCGCCTGTTTGTACCACTCCGATGCCTGATAACCCTTTGGACAAAATAGAACAAAATGATTCCAACGTCTCAAGCGAATATTGTGATTTAACTGCAAGCCAAAGACATCAAATCGACACCATAATTTCGTTATTTCCAAATTTTGCTACACAAGGACTAGGCAGAACAAGTTTAATAAGGCATGCAATAGATGTAGGAGATTCCAAACCAATTAAACAACGATTCTATCCTGTTTCCCCCGCGGTAGAGAAGTTAATGTTTAAGGAAATCGATGGAATGTTGGCTCTTGGAGTTATTGAAACGTCAAACTCACCTTGGAGTTCTCCCATGAGACTTGTAATAAAACCAAATAAAGTTCGTCTCTGCCTGGATGCAAGGAAGGTTAATAGTGTTACCAAGAAGGATGCCTATCCTTTACCGTCAATCGAAGGAATTTTTTCTCGACTTCCGAAAGTTAATATCATCTCCAAATTAGATTTGAAGGATGCTTACTGGCAGATCCCACTGGATGATGAATCGAAACCTCTGACTGCTTTTACTGTGCCAGGGAGACCACTCTATCAGTTTACAGTGATGCCATTTGGACTCTGTAATGCACCTCAAACTATGTGCCGACTTATGGATGATCTTATTCCAGTAGATTTAAAGAATCGTGTATTTGGGTATCTTGATGACCTAATCATTTTATCTGAAAGTTTTGAAGAGCATCTTGGTATATTAGTGCGCATATCCGAACAGTTTCGCAAAGCAAATCTAACGTTAAATATTGAGAAAAGTAAATTTTGCGTGAAGAAAGTCAAGTATTTGGGTTATATTATAGGGGACGGCGGTATTATTACTGATCCAGAAAAAGTTAGTGCCATTCGTGATTGGCCTGTTCCCAAAAATATTAAACAAGTACGTGGATTTTTAGGTTTGGCCGGATGGTACCGACGATTTATTAAGAATTTTTCCGGCATTGTCTTTCCGATTACAGAAACCTTGTCATCTAAAAAGAAATTCATTTGGACTCAAGAAGCGCAAACAGCTTTCGAGCACATTAAAAACGTATTATCATCAGCCCCCGTTTTAAGTAATCCCAACTTCGACAAGAAATTTTACGTCCATTGTGATGCTAGTGATGTAGGCATAGGGGCCGTGCTTGTCCAATTAGACGAAAATAATGAAGAAAAGCCAATAGCATATATGAGCAAAAAGTTAAATTCCGCCCAAAGAAATTATAGCGTTACTGAACGTGAGTGTTTAGCAGCAATTGAGGCTATACAAAGATTTAGATGTTATTTAGAGCTTCAAGAATTCGAGGTAATAACGGATCATTCGAGCCTTGTATGGCTAATGAAACAGCCTAATTTAAGTGGCAGATTAGCTAGATGGGTTTTAAAACTACAGTCGTATAAATTTAAAATTAGTCATCGAAAAGGCAAAGAAAACGTTATACCTGATGCACTCTCTAGAATACCAATTGAAGAAATTTCTGCTATAGATCAATCAGAACCAGACATTGATTTAAATTCTCCTTATTTTGATAGCGAAGAATACAATAAATTGAAGGAAAAAGTAGAGAATAATAAGCAAAATTATCCGGATATCAAAATAGTAGATAAATATATTTATATTCGAAACGAACATTATGATGGTACGGAATATAATGAAAATTTAGTATGGAAACTTTGGGTTCCAAATGAACTACGACACTCTGTAATCAGTCGATTTCATGATTCAACTATTGCTTCACATGGAGGAATGCATAAAACTTTAGAATTGATAAAACGTACTTTCTTTTGGCCAGGAATGGTAAAGGATGTTAGAACTTTTATTCGAAGCTGTGAAACGTGTAAGACTACAAAGCATGCAAACTTTATAATGGCTACACCCATTGAAAAAGTTTACATCCATTCCTATTAAAGAGTTTTTGGAAAAGCAAATATTTCATATATATGGTGTACCAGAAGTAATCGTAAGTGATAACGGATCCCAATTTAAAGCGAACGACTTAAATGCTTTTTTCACCTCATTAGGAATACAGCACACATATACAGCTGTATATTCGCCGCAATCAAATGCATCTGAAAGAGTAAATATATCAATAATAGCTGCTATTAGAGCTTATCTCAAACAAGACCACTCAAAATGGGACGAAAATTTAAGTGCCATTAGCTGTTCTCTCCGAAATGCATATCACCAATCCATAAAAATGTCACCTTATCACGCTTTATTTGGACTCAATATGATAACACATGGATCTGCTTACGGAATTCTGAAAAATTTAAAACTTTTAAACGAACCAAATATTAATTTATCACGGGAGAATAATCTACAATTAATAAGGACTGATATACAGAAACATTTAAGACGTGCTTATGAACAAAATCAGCAGACATATAATTTAAGAACCCGACCGGAAACGTTTCACATCGGCCAGGAGGTTTTAAGAAGGAATTTTGTGCAGAGTAGTATGGAGAAACATTTTAACAGCAAACTAGCACCAGTCTTCGTAAAGGCAAGAGTTAAGGAGAAATTAGGAAGACATTATTATACATTAGAGGATTTGGAAGGAAAGCTAGTTGGTACATATCATGCTAAGGATATTCGTTCCTAAGGTTACACTTTCACTACTGTTAAAACGTTCGTTTAAAATTACATTTTCATCTTAGGCGTTTTGAAGAGAAAACAAGAGAAAATATACGTATATATGAAAACTTTATATTATCGTTCTTTTTCTTCCTAACATGATAGGCATGTTATGCAGTTTGTGGTGAACGACTAGAAAAGAAGACAAATTTTTTTTAAATGTCTTCTTCTATTTTAACCTAAATAATATTGATCGCTGTCAGAAAATTTGGTTTCGTTCAGTAGGTGTTGCCACAGTGGTTTTTGACATGTATGGAATTGCCAGAATTACTCACAGTATTGCCAACGTTTATTTTATATGAAAGGGATGTTTCTATTGTTGAAGAGGACGAATATGCTTAAACTTGTTTATGTTTTAAATGTTGCTGAAAGAGAGGAAAAAGAAAGAACAAAAAAAAAAAAAAAAAAGAAACAACAAACAAACCCAATTACTTTTGACGATTTATAATTGTAATCCCCAATATGGCAGTAAACGAATGCAATGTCATACATATTTTTTTTATTAGTATTCGGCCGGTCAATTAGTAATGTTGCCACTGACTGATCGAAGATTTGGCATGCAACCCTACTTAACGATAAAGTGCCACACCCTTTCGTTCTATTCAAGTAAATTCTTCTCAAAAAGTGACTTAAGCGTCAGCCTTGGGAAAACCCGGGTCTCTTTTTTTTCATTTGTATCTTCCGCATAGAGTGGTCTAAAAAAAATTCTAAAAGAAAGAACATTTTTTTTAAGAAGAAAAAAAAAGAAAACCGCACCCGGTACCCACGGCATTAAATAAAGTCAACGAAGTATTGTGACAATCACCAAAACATCAACCGATCAGTGTATATCTTCAAACCAAGTGCGATCAACTCAAAACGGAAAAATTTACAAATAACAACAGAAGTCTAACCAAGGGAAAGGATATCGAATTGGTAGCTCTCAACCAAAATGGTCGCCTCCAATCAAATGTTGGACAGATTGGCCTCGATTGGATACCATCTGAGCAACTTACCCTAACCTTCACATAATCTCGACATCCTCATCATACAAATATATATAGACATCAATAGACCGAAATCAATACCCTTCATATTCATCATCACAACTGTACTATCTATTCAACTATTGCAATAACCTAACCTCGAAACTCAACAGCCTCAACTATTGCAATAACATAACCTTCACATAATCTCGACATCCTCATCACAAATATATATAAACATCAATAGACCGAAATCAATACCCTTCATATGCACCAACACAACTGTACCATCTATTCAACTATTGCAATAACCTAACCTTGAAACTCAACAGCCACAACTATTGCAATAATCTAACCTCGAAAGTCAACAGCCTCAACTATTGCAATAACATAACCTTCATATGAATCATCATAACTGTACCATCTGAGCATCTTTACCCTCACCTCTACTTAACCTTCATCATAACGGTACCATCTGAGCATCTTTACCCTCACCTCTACCTAACCTTCATACGCATCATCACAACTTTAACATCTGTACATTTTTGGCAATAACCTAACCTCCGTATGCGTCAGCTTAACTTTAACATCTATTCATTTTTTTGGCAATAACCTATCCTTCATATGCATTAGAGTAACTGTATCCATCGGAAATGTAGTTATCTATGCAAGATATACAATTAACTTCCTTCCTTCCATTATAGACACCAGCATCAACACGAGGAGGCCTCATCGTAAGCACTGCTGTAATGGGGGTAAGTCGAAAATCATTATGATCATATCTTGTTTCAAAATATCTTGCATATATATTATTTTTTTTCCTAATATTCAGTGAATATTGTTTTTTTTTCATAAAATATCTTGAATATCTATTATATTATCTTTTTCCTAATATTCATTGAATATTGTTTTTTTTATAAAATATCTTGAATACATATCCGATTATCTCTTTTCCTAATATTCATTGAATATTGGTTTGCCAAAATCTTGCATATATATTATATTATCTTTTTTTCTAATATTCATTGAAGATTGTCTTTTTATAAAATATCTTGACTATATAATATCTTATCTTTTTCCTAATATTCATTGAATATTGTTTTTTTTTTTTTTATAAAATATCTGGAATATATAATATATTATCTCTTTTCCTAATATTCAGTGAATATCGTTTTACCAAAATCTTAATTAAATATCCGATTATCTTTTTTCCTAATATTCCTTGAATATCGTTTTACCCAGAATCTTACATAAATATCATATTATCTCTTTTCCTAATATTCAGTGAATATTGCTTTATTCAAATGTTGCCTGAATATCAGATTATCTCTTTTTCCAATATTCAGTTAATATATTGTGTTTAAGATAACTTGCATACATATCCTATCTATTATTAATGGTATTTTTAAGCTATTTGTTTTGTCACCTTTTCATGAATTTTATAACTAACTTTGTTTTAATAAACTTTTGTTAACATCCAAATGATTTGTTAAGGAATCGCGTTAATTCTCTTATAAGGGGTAGCTGAGATAGGCTAGTTTGAATTAGGGATTCTATTAATCGACCTTACGCGTTTAGGATACAGGTTTTAGGGAGGGTTATGAAGCGTGGTTTCTCAAAACACCAGAGAAACCTACTGGCGAGTAGAATTAATTAACACCTGTTCATATTTCACATTAATAGTATAGTAGGGGCTTTATATTTTGTTTTTTTTGATCTATACTATTGAGACCACGTAGAGTAAATATAATAATTGAACCACTAGGGAGTCTTTATAAAGATACCTTGTAATGGAACAGAGGCGGCTAAACTAGGTCACGAACCCCCCCACCCGACTGATAGCTAGCAATCATAGGCTCCCGCAGACCTGCTTTAGTCCGATCCTTTATGAACGGATACATACCTTGCGTGTGTATCTAATAAAACTAGTCGACATCTTCTGTGTACATTACACTCCACGTAATAGACTATAAGTGTGTCTTGTATATCCACCATCGACATACAAAGCTAACGCCTCTTCATTTGTGTAAGGGATTGGTTGTGGAGGAGAAAAGCTCATTTTTTTTTATTTCTAATGCTTTAGAGGGAAAAGAATCTATAATTTTGACTATAGACTTGTTCCAGCAGCAAAAGTTAGTTCTTCTGCCGACCAAGTCTCTAATAAAGGAGCAACATTTCTACGCTTTGATCTCTCAGTTTTACATAAAAATTCCTTAGAAGGCCTGCCATAATTGGAGGTCGAAGGTCCATCCAAGCATCCTTCAACACGAGATGATGAAGAAAATTTAAGTGGAATATTAAAATACCCTTCTGAGCATTGTTCGACTGGCTTGCGCCCACTTTTTCGTTAAAATGCATACAAACATTCGAGCAGATTGCCTTACTTTTCTGTAATAGCTATCCGTTTCATCTTTCTTAATACAAATCTTAGCAACAACGTGTTTAACAACAGCATCAGTTTTCTTAGTTAGTTTTTTTTCATTACGCCAAGTATTATACAGCTCTTTTCTTTTAATGGACATGTTAAACTCTAAATGAAATAAAAATCGTTTGGGCAAAATCCGGCAGCTAATTTTTTAAACATTAAAAAGCTACATATACATATATAGATGACGACAACATAAAAACTAAAGCCTAAGTACGATAAATTACCATTTGAAATTCTCATTGAATTCGGACATTAAACAAAAATTTCACATTTACAACACACATGTACATAATTGCATATTATTTATAAACAAAACATATTTTATGAAAAATTTAAACAGTATTTTTTTACTCATACCTTTTTTATATTAATTACACGAACCAATTTTTTTAATTGTTCTTATTATTTTTTCACGACAATTTCACTCGCACTGTTAAATGTCACTTCAGATATTAATTTTTTAGCAAAGAAGCAATTATTTGTATTTGAAGCAATATATCAATGCTAGTGTAGCTGTTTAAAGAAAAAAAAAAATGTGCCGTTATGTACTTTAGACACTTGTCAACAAATTACCATAGAAAAAATTTACTTTTTAAATATTTAAAAAATGACTTTTGTCCGGCTAGATTGGGGTTTTGGACCACAGTTTGGCGCCCATGTTATTGCAGCTACAAGCTCAAGCCGTACACAAGAAGTCTACCAAGAACTGAAACTCTAGACTTTTACTATTTTGAATGAGGAGGAATAGTCCGACTTTGAGTGGAGGCTGTGTGTTTTTATTCGATTTTTTTGTTGATCGTTATTAGTTCAGATTTCATTTGCCAAAGGGAATATTTTCAAAGGAATATTTAAAATTCTTCTTTGATTTGCTCTTTTCTTTTTAAATTTTCTCTTTCACCAAGGGATAGATGGTACATCCCGTCTCGGTGCAGAGGCAAAAGAAAAAGACTAAAAATGGTTGGAAAAAAGATGTGTTGGTATTAGCTTAAAACCCAAAAACATCATTTACCAACAAATTCGGAATCCGGTGTCATACGAGACCAACACATATGAAAGTGATTCAGAAACCGAGTTAAAATATGATTACAATATCGACCTCAGACAGTACAACACAACCATCGATCGCCATAAACAATTGTTGGAAATATTTGTGCTTTTTGAAAACACACTGGCAGCCGTTCATCAGAATTTGTTGAAGTATGTTCATATTTAGCCACCATGCCATCTTATTAACCTTTTTGACCATTGCATTCCAGTATAAAATTACAACTAATGTATTAGTATATATCAAGGCATACAAATATCTTTTCTTGTCGATATGTTTCTCGCTAAACATCGTATGCCACAGTCAGTTAAATTAAAGTGCGATTTACTTCATCTTTAAAGACGGAGAGCGAAACAGTTCTCACAGTGTCTTAGCGGTTTAGTTTAACAGGTGTTTAGAATGCATTATTAAATTCAATTTTGTAACCTTAGAGACATTAGGTTCAAGTACAAACAAACTAAAAAATGAATGAAATGACAGATAAAACAAGTTCATAATATAAATAACAAGTTCATAATAAATAATACTCCAGCAGTTTTCTGGCAAAAACTTTGGGAGTAAATAATTGCCAGTTAAATTTTAAACTGGTGGTGTGAGAAGTTTGGTTGTAATCCTGACAACGGTGTTGCAATAACCAATTTAAGTAATTTAGATTTGCATACGCAAAATAAGAATCCGTTAACAGGAATTTTCATTATTGATTCTGAGCAGGGATGACTGGATACCTAACATGATCATCTCCCAGGAATCCCTGGATATATATACTGATCTCTATAAACGCGATAATGGGGTTGGAAGCGCTGTATACTTTAGAAAACTTAACCTGAACAACCGACTGCCAGATCACTGCCGCGCGTTTTATGCGCAGGTGATGGCCATTTGCCACGCCGCTCAAATGATCTTCATCAGCGGTGCTTATTTTACCCATATCTCAACCTTTTCTGATAGCTAAGCTGCTATCAGTCCCTCTCAAGACTCAGTCCCTCTTTAGACTCGTTAGAAAGTGTCGCTGTGGTATTGACATACTCTCTGGGCGCTTCAGTGTCGCACTAGCCAGAGCAGGTGTACTCCTTCCGCAATACTCGCCAGTTAAATTGGATGTGTCACTTACCTCGTTTAAATTGGCCATTAGGCAAAAATTCTCTTGAGATGCCAACTTATCCTGGGTCAATGAAGAATCTTGCTTCACTGCTAAACTCACTTGGGCCACGATGGATAGAAGGTGTACTTAACTTAATCGCAATGTTATCACGATAACAGTGTCCATGCTTACAGGTCATTGCCTCTCATCAAACGACTTCTGCCGTAGTTGTGACTATGCTGAGGAGAAGAAACTGTTATCCACTTTCTTTGTCAATGACCATCTCCTGTGAGGTATAGATTTACATTATTTGGCTCTCCATTCCGTGTCAGCTTACTAAGTTGACATCTCTTGACATCAAGGATATACTTACGTTTATTAAATTTTCAGTTTGGTGTCCAGCATTGGGTAGTCGTGCTTTTAATGTGCAGCCACTCCGCTGACCAACTTTTCCGAAGGAATTGGCGAAAATCTGTCAGTAAAGGAACAGCGCTTACCTGTGGCGTCATAACCCACCAATACGTGTGCTCAAGTGTGCTTTGGTAATCAAAGCTGCAATGTTAAAAATTCCAAACCTGTAATATTACTAAATACCTAAAGAATATCCCTCGAACTAAAGAGTGATTGTCCAGCAGTTTCGTTTAGAGAATAAGTGGTACTTTTTTCTGAATTGAAAGGTATTTTTCGTGGAAATTAATTTACACTAAATATCCTTGCAATTTTTAATCTGATGGGTACTTGACCCCCATATAAAAAGCCAATATTAACTTAGTGATACGGTAGTATTTAAAGGTACTTTACCGACTATTACTTACTAACATCATCTTAATTGTAATAAATCTTGTAAGTAGACCCGGCTCAGAAACACTTACTTCAACACTTTATAAATTGCACAATCACACACTTTCATCTCTTAACTGTGAGAAACTTATCACAGTGTTTTTCCTTAGATTTTGTTTTTCAACAAAATTCCATCGAAATATTATGATTTCATTGGAAAATAAGAACAATAATTCAGATTATAAAAATAAATGGGAAGATAAAGTATAATTTTTACAATTTGTTTAATTTATTTGCCTGTTACTAGCACTTGTGTAATGTTTGTGTGAAATCTGATCATATATGTATGTATATATGTACGTACGGTACTAACTTTCGATTTAAACAGTCATTCATACAACCATCATATGCACGTAAAGAATGACAAAACCAGACAAGTTGGTGTAAAAGAGAATAAAAGAAAAAAAAAAAATAGAATATTTAGGAGGTTAGCCAGTCCAGTAAGTAGACAAATTTTGTATCTGGACTTTCATGATGATGATGATAAGAATTATGATTAAAATATATCGCACACCCAGTACAAAAGTGACTCAACTCAAAATTTTCATTTTTCAGAAATCGATTAAAAACTATTTTTGTTTTAATTGAAAATAGTTAAAAACAAAATCTTTGGACCATTTTTAGTAACAGTTAACAACAACAAAATACGCTGATATTTTTTTATAGATAAACAAGTGTATTCTACATAGTTTAAGCATATAAACTCGAAAAATGAAAATTTTGAGTTGAGTCACTTTTGTACTGGGTGTGCGATATGTAAGAAACCTGTAGCGTAGACTTTTTTTCAGAACTTCTGGAAATTTCCAACAGTGACATTGATTTTTCATTTTCGTAACAATATATTTGTGAAAGAAAGATTGGAACAGACAGATATGGATAAATGCTGAAAAAATGTGGGTTCAATCTGACTAGATTCCATATAAAAAGCTCCATAGCAGTTATAACTGCATATATGTATGTAGGCACTGAGTGCTCTTGCCGAAGGCAGAGAATATTTCCTACCAAGTTCTACAAAAGCTGTAACGATAAGGTAGAAGGTGACCCCATAACATTTTCTTTTTATTGCCCGAAGCTTGGAAACCTAAGAAAAAGTATTCCTGGGCACCTAGAATTTATTGATAGGGACTGTTTCGTCAAGTAAGAATTGATAAAATTCACACCTACATAAGAATCTCTAAATAGTTGTGAGATATTCCATCAGGAATAGAAAACATTGACACGCATACTAGCATAACGTATTCTAGATCTTTATAATGAACAGTCATGAAATAGTCATGTTATATACATATGTATATGTACATACTTACATATATAAAAAATTTTAATTAACGAATACATATACAATAACTGGATTAAATGCTAAAAGAAAAAGGAGATGGATAGGGATAACGCAGTAAGGTAGAAAGCAAACAGTATTGCTAGATCTGCCCTGGAGTGAAATTACCAAAGAACTTTATGTCTCGTCAGGATAAATATTCCATTTCACACAAATCATACACAAGTATTGATAAAAATAATCGGCACGCAAGCCATGAAAACAATTTGCATGGATTGATTAAGTTGAAAAACTCTTGTAGAGCCATGTTTCGAAGAAATTAAAAGAAAATGGTTGGTTGGGTTATTTCCAATGTATGAGATTTAAGAATAGGGGAGAAAAATTTGTTTCAGTTTAAATACAGAAATAACAAAACAATTCCAAATCATAAACTTTTCTTACAACAATAAATAAAGTTTAAAAAAACGAAAGTTTTGATTTAAGACGAGTGACAAACGACTGAAAAAAAAGCTTTAGAAAATAAATATACCGGCATGAACTTATAAAAGTACATGACTCACATACAGACTGTAAAATCCAAAAATAAAGAAGTAGCAAGTAGAGCTGCAAAACCATCGATAGTACTATCGATAGTTTTATCTTTAATGGACTATCGATGGTTTTTTTTTTTCGATAGCGATAGTATCACAATTTAAGCGGCAATCTCAGAATGATATCCATATCGTATGGGTACCGGGGCACAGTGGTATTCCGGATAACTGAGGACCTGCAAGCTCATAATTGATAATGCGATCGTCGATTCCGTCAACGGCAGGTGGGCGGCTTCGGACACTGGTTGAACGGCTCGTAAAATCTGGCCAAGGCTGGAGCGCTCAGTGTAGTTGTCGGTGTCATTACGGGGCATAGCATTATGTGTACGCATGCGAGGCGCATTGGTCTTGGACACCTTGCTAACGACTTCTGTAGAAGCTGCAGAGATGAGGAAGAAGAGGAGACTGTCCCTCACCTGCTGGGTACATGCCCAGTTCTTTGCCAAAGGAGAACGAAGTACTTGGGTACTTACAACATGGATGATCTGGAGGAACTGTCAAGGATTGACACTGGCAGCCTGAATCGCTTCATTAGGAGCTCCGGAGTAGGGGATAGCGGATAACTGTGGTAGCACAATAGGCCCAAGGCGGCCTAAGTGATGGATGGGCCACCTCTAACTATCTACCTATAAAGGATAATAGAAGCTAACATTTCTTCTAATTAATTTTGTAAATATTTTAGTTTTGATTAACATTTTTCAAGAAATTCATGTTATTTGTTATGTGGGTTGTTATTATTTTTGCATTTTTAGTGTATTAAAGCATATGCAATTTTAATGTATGCGGCATTATCTATTATACTTTTTTTTATAAATTTGTTGTATTCTTATCAATTTGTGTAAATTGTTTTTTATACGGACAGTCTGTTACTTTTTTACTTTTAAGCATTGTTTTAACATGTAAGAGATATGTAGCATACCTATAGCTTTAAAAATTAAAACTTTTTTATGCTCCATTTGCTAACATGACCATTCTATTTTTCTGTGATTTTATGAAGAGCATCAATTTTTTTCCCCTTTATTCTCTGTTATTTTCTTTTTTACTTTACACTAAAGATAGGTCAGGTTTATCATTCACCTACCAATACGTGAAACGCTTGTTCCATCGGAGAGCTATAGATTTTCCATGTTAAATTTTTATTTATTTATTTATTGTTTTTTAATATATTTAATATTAAAACCATTTTTTTTTCAACATTGTATTTCAATAGTTTTTATTTGCCCTTTAGCTTTTATTACAATTTCTGCATTTCTGTATAGAAACAACTTTAATTTTATAGTGAGCAGCTGTACGCTGAAAACGAGTGACATAACACCTTTTTGAACATTCAAAATTGTATTACTGATGCTGCAGCTTTAACGGTTGTGAATAAGTAAAAAAACATTTATTTTCTGCACGCACTCTTATATAGCGTATTGTTCTTTTTGTTAATATTATTGTAACTGTTTTGCTACGCGCACGGCGACTCAATTATTGCGTTTGTATGATTTGTAAAATGGTGAATTTCTCTCCGTAATGTACATATACTCACTTCCTTTTGTAAACAAAAACAGAACCAACGATTTCGAAATTGTAATTGAAATTTTGAGTTGTAAAAAGCAACAGACATTGGAAGAGCAATATTCTCATATTAATTTCAAACAGAATAACATTGCTTTGGATATTAACATTGAAAGAGGGAATTAAGAATACATAGTACTACAGATTATAAACTAAAGTAAGCAGATAGTAAATTTTATTACATTTCAAAATTTCAGGAATAATATTATATTAATATACTTCTTATCTTTTTATCAATCATAACTACCCTGTTTTCAGTAGCGCATTGAAGATTTTCAATACCCTTATCTTCAATTTTCTTTAATTTACAAAAATTTTAATTTTAATTATAATTTTTTATTTTGTGTTTAAATGCAAGAATTACGAGCATTATTGATGCCATAGCATTATGTATTATATACATATATACACACATAATTGAGCATTACAACCCTTCAGTCAGGATTACGGCCTAGCTTCTCACACCACTGATGTTGTGTGCGTTAATTTTGTACATGAGTGGCAATTTTATTTACTCTCAGAGCTTTCGTCAGAAATCTGCTGAGAGGAAGTAGCCGAAGATATATTTTCATTTTGATGTCAGATCTGGGGTTTGAACCGAGGCTTTACGTCTAATAAGCCAACACACTACCTACTAGACTACGGCGACTTCAATTATGTATGTATTATATACTCTTAGTAAATTACTCGGTGACGTGTACTTTATTTGCAATTGCAATATTCGTTAAGTATACGCCTAGTGTTAGCCATTTCGTCAATAATTTCTCACAAAGTAATTTTAAAGTTAGGGTCTGTTTTTGTAAGACGGACAATTTCACACGTTCGTGAAATCATGAAAATCTGAAAACGTGTGAAGTCGTTTGTCCTACAAAAATAGGGAATTATATTTGCAGTTTTATGAACTACTAGCAGATTGTACCCGGCGTTGCGCGGGTTATGTAGTTTGGATTAGTTTAAAAAATTAAAAAAAATATTGGGTAATTTTTGCATTAAAAATAACAATAAATAAAAAACCGGTTTGTCGGTTTCAAAACCGGTTTTGAAACCGGTTTCTTAAAAAATGCAATTTTTAAATTATTCGGAAACCGGTTTAACAAACAACCCAGTTTTTTGAATACTCTAAGTCCTAAATATAAATGCACTCAATTTGCCCGTTTTTCGCCCCTTTCCCCATTTTTGGACCCCTTTTGGTTCAACTTTTGAAACGGAACACCTCCAATAGCTATTTGGGAAACTTAACCAAGCTAAATCGTAAAAAAATACCTTTAAAACAGATAAAATACAGCATTTATGCATAAAGTACTAATTTTTGCCCATTTTTTTTCCCCTTTGACTCATTTTTTCCCCCTTTGGGTCAAAATTTTGAAAAGTTTTATTGCCTATAACATGCACCGACAAAAGTTCGATCAATATCCCAAATTTCAAGAAAATCGGTCCAGGCGTTCAGGCGTGATTGGCTATACACTCAACTTGCCCGTTTTTGGCCCCTTTCCCCCTTTTTGGACCCCTTTTGGTTCAACTTTTGAAACGGAACACCTCCAATAGCTATTTGGGAAACTTAACCAAGCTAAATCGTAAAAAAATACATATAAAACAGATAAAATACAGATTTTATGCATAAAAGTACTAATTTTTGCCCATTTTTTCTCCCTTTGTCCCATTTTTTCCCCCTTTTGGTCAAAATTTTGAAAAGATTTATAGCCTATAACCTGCACCGGCAATGGCTCGATCTATATCCCAAATTTCAAGAAAATCGGTCCAGGCGTTCAGGCGTGATTGGCTAACAAACAAACCAACAAACAAACAAACAAACAAAAAAACAGACTTACAGAAAGATTTATAATATATATTAGGATTTACACAATAATAAAATAAACGATTGCTCATGTTTGACAACGTAATAGCAAATATTGGAATATCAATTGTTGTAAAACTTTTATTAGAAGAAATGCACTAAGTATTAAAGCAAAAAAAACGGTTGAATTTTCGGTCATGAATTTTCCCTCTGCTGAGAGGAAGTCGCTAAAGAAATATTTTCGAATATTTCGTTTTTTGTTGGAAATGGTTAGTTTGACCTGGGATTTGAACCGAGGCCGTAAGTCTAAGAAGTTAGTACACTATCTACTAGATTACAAAGTTTTCGATAACATTAATACTTATTACATCTTTTTGTGGTATCTTAATTGAATGTCGATCAATACTCCATTTTAACATATCATAGGCATTTCAGTCGACTTATGTATTTACAATTATTTAAACAAAATAAGAGTGAAATATTGTATATAAAAACGGAAAGTAAAGATTTTTTCCAGGTTATATATTAATTTTAAGTTTAAATTTCTGTCTCTGTGAATACATATTTGTCGTATAAAATGTCACTATTATTGATCCTGTTTTTATCTGGCTCACGCAAGCCTAGACAAAAATTTTGGTTATTTTTAATCTTATATATTTTAAAATATTTTACCACTTATATAATTTTTTTTTGTTTTTTTAGTTCTATTAATTTTCAATACTTCTTTACATGTTTAAACACTCAACCAAGTGCCTCAGAATTCATGTCAAAGCTTAATTAAGTACGAAACTATACTTTAAGGTCTTCGCAATCTTTAAACAAAATTCGAATTAAAATAGCAAATAAAAAAAAAAAAAACGAAAAACAAAAATATTTGTGAAATTTTTTTCATTTTTCTATATTTAAAGTTACTATATAGTGCTAAATGGATAAACGAAATGGAAGGAAAGTAGAAAAGCTTCTTATTTAACTTTTTAATAAACTTCAATATTGAGAAACATTTTTTAAACTTTTAGGGCCATTTTTTGAGTGCAAGTTTAAACTCAAGATTAAGTTAATCTCCAGTTAAATTTAATCTTTAGTTAACTGAGTTTTCATTTTTTGAGTGAGAGCTTAAACCTTGTAGAGCTGCCGTACTTATAAGCAATAATTGCAAAGTGTTTCACAACAATTTGCTTTTGTATAGAACAAAAACAAACAAAAGCTGAATACTATTGATTTTTTAGGAAAAAAAATAATTTTTTTAAAACAATAAATAAATTAAGACTGTCTATTGTCAATTTGTTTTTTATATGTATAATTCATAGTCACTTAAATATTGGTCTTATTCGGCTTTCTCTCACTTAAAAGCTTTTTTTAAATAAAATTTGTCAACTACTTTTGATAGTTAACCTTAAGTTTAAACCACCAACGTTGATGATTGCAAGATTAACTGCTTAACCGTAAGTTTAAACTCAAGATTAAGTAAACACAAAGACTGAAAACGAAGATTAACTGGAAATTAACTTAATCTTGAGTTTAAACTCGCACCCAAAAAATGGCCCTTAGTGGTAGATATTCTCTTCTTCTTGTTTTAAAGAAATAATTTTATCCTTCAATGCTTTATCAAAAAACTGTGTAGATTTACAAAGAATTTTTAAGGATCCTTTTACCACTTACTTTATATTCCTTTCTATGTTTATCATTATTTATGGTTTTGTAAAATGCGAAATGTATTATTAAATATTTTTTCTATATTTAACACTTAAACAGTGGAAAATTAGGTAGAGTGAAAAATTTCTTGCAATGCCCTAAAAAGACCGATACATTGAACTGATTCTTTCGGCGCCTGCAAATATTATCACCGCATTGAATGCGCCGTAGTCTAGTAGATTGTGTGTTGGCTTATTAGACAACTCGATCAAATAGGAATATGAAAAATATTTCTTTGGCGAGTTCCTTTCAGCAGATTTATTTCTTAAACTCTGAGAGTAAATAAAAATTGCCATGAAAAGCTTCTCAAAAAAAAAAAAAACTGTCGTTCGGAGTCGACTTTAAACTGTAGGTCCCGCCACTCATGTATAAAATTAACGCACACAACATAAGTGGTGTGAGAAGCTAGGTCGTAATCCTGACTGAAGGGTTGTAATGACCAATTATGTATGTATGTATGTAAATATGAAAAAACAACAAACATATCTAAGCATATGTAAGAGTAAACATAACAATGCGTTGGTGACTACAAACTTAAAACCTTGCACAAAACCTTACACAGGCTTGCTTGGGAGTACTAAATAAAAATACTAAAATACAAATAACAAAAATCGTTTAGTTTATCTCTTCCATATCTTCCCTAAATCCGATGTGAACATTTGAAGGGAAAATGCAAGTGTATGCACGAGCATAGAAGTACACATATCAACTTCATACAATTTGTTGTGTATTTTTACGGGATCACGTTACTTTTGTACGAATAAACGCTAAATGCTACTTAATTCCCATAGTATTTAGGGAAATATTTGGAAAAATTATTTCCTACAGCAAACAAAAGGCATTAACTACAACAACATTTTGTAGTTAACAATTTCAATTTATTTGTTGGTTTAATAGAGAATTTGCATCTTTCTGTAAAATAGATAATTGAAAATTATTTTTGATACTTTTTTATTGTGTACGTACGATAGTACTCGTGGTACCATACCTTTGAAAAGTAGTACAAGCAACATAATAGTTTTGCACTCAAAGAAATTAAATATTGGATTAAACAAATTTTAGGAAGATCACTTGGACAATGTTTGAAAATGTTGGAAATTGTCATAGTACGCAAAGACATTGTACTAGACTACTTCTTAGTCTGTAATATGAAGCAGCTCAATATTGTTTATTATTTCTGGCCGAAAGCAACGTGTCATTCGCCATAGACGTCGGTTGCAAAAATCGTCAGCCACGAAGATTCGCAAAGATTTTTAATAATCATGTACTGTTTTAGATCAGGCCCAGATTTTGCAATCATAACGGATTATGAGTTGAAATCACGTGTTGTACACTTGTATTTAACGATATGTTATCATCCATATCGAATAAACAGAATTTACATTTAATATCGATTGATAAAATGGCACAAAATCAACAAATTTCTAAAAGAAAATATTGTGAACCACCTAGGATTTTAAAGTATTTGTTCATTATGAGTTTCTACAATATGGCGAAATGTCTGTCAACAATTAAAGATATTTAAGCAAGCAATTCAATTAAAACGAACAGAATTGATCAACAAAAAAGGTGGAGTGTTTCATTTGGGCAAAGCCAGGAGTCATACATTTTTGATAACTCAGTAGGAATTAAATGAGCTTAAAAGAGGAGTACTCCTTGAAAGTTCAAACTATAAACTTAAAAATAAAAGTGACAAATACTTATAATCTCTGTATCATTATTTGAACTGCAATGCGTGTATCTGGAAAATAAAAAGAATTGTAATAGAAAAATAAGGGGTTTTGTAAAAATCCATACTAACTTGTATTATATACTGAATTGTACTTACATTTAACCATCTACTACAAAATGTGAGAATGTTTATAGCGTAAAACATCAAGAAACCATTTTGTCTTTTAAATAATTTTCAAATAAAAAGAAATATTACGGTACTAAAAATTTGCGGTACTAAAAAACACCAAATTGCAATAACAAAATTACATGGTAAGATCACGAAAAATATAAAAGAAAAAAAGAATACAAATATGAAGTCAGCAGATTCTAGAAGTTACCGGATTGAAAATGGTCGAAGTAGAATTAGGGCCAAAGGTAATGTTGCCAATGAATTGTATGAAAATTGCGTAACATATAGACATGGGAGAATTATAAACAACGAAGTTTTAAAAATTCTGAAGATTGATCTTAATGAACATGAAATAAAATTGATAGCTTGGTGTTACCAATTAAACCGCATTGTTAAACTTAAATAAATAAAAATTTTATAAAACAAATTATTACAAAATAAATAAAGAATTTATTTAAACAATTGAAAAATAAGACAAGACATAACATACATAATAGATAATTACAACCCTTCAGTCAAAACTACGACATAGCTCCTCGCACCACTTTAAAACGCGGCTGTAAAGTGTGTCTTAATTTGTATATATGAGTGGCGGGACCTACAGTATAAAGTCGACTCCGAACGACAGACTCTTGAGAAACTCTTTCATGATAATTTTATTTACTCTCAGAAATCTCTCAGAAATTTGCCAGAAATCTGCTGAAAGGAAGTCATCGAAGAAATATTTTTCCATATTTCGTTTCGCAATAGATGTCCGACTTGGGGTTTGAACCTGGCCTCACGTCTAACAAGCAAACGCACTAACTTCTTGACTACGGCGACTTCAAAATTGTAATTCTCGAGAGTTATGGGGTTAAAACATTACAATATGCTTTTAAACAATAATGCATAAACTAAAGGCAATTTTAAATGAGGGTCATCAGTTTGTTGCAAAAGGAAGCGGAGATCTATTGATCAAATGCACAGATTAATGCAAACTGTAAGAAAATTATTCAATTTTATTGACATTTTTTAATCATTGGGCAAGGCTTGGGACGAAGACTTAATACTACTGGAGCTACATGCTCAGAAAAAATACTTGAATAACACTAGGCAGTTCCTTTTTAATATACTCGAAAGGACCTGTTAATTACTTCGTTTTTTGTCTTTAATTCTTTGGTTTAGGTGCCATCGACGGCTACTTACCATGGTAATGAAGAGCAAACTATGCCTTTAGTATTCAAGCTTATAATAAATGCTTGAAATATACCCTTCTTTTTAAACAGTTTGTGGCTTACTTGACAATAAGAACTACATAAACAATACAAAAGAAAGTAAATAAAGAAACAAAAATCTTGTAAATGTGTGTGTTATTTAAATGTATATGCAACTTGAGTGACCATAAAATATTCATACGACAACTGAAAGTGTAACACAGCGGACTGACTGCTGAACCCAACCGAACTGAGATGAACTTTAGTGGCTGTGAATGTAGATGAGACTACATCGAGCCTTAAAAGTAATGGATTGTGTGGGACAATTAATGTAGAGGTTGCCTTTGAGAAATCCTAGTAAAGCAATCTTTTTCAGTATTACATTATTGTTTTATTTTTTCTTCACATCACCCTTAGTTTTTGTACGAGTATATGTGCAAAATGTATTTGCAAAAGTTTCAGAGTAATTCAAGTGTTTTTCTATAAAAAAAAAATAAACCACAGAGCTCCAACCAATGTTTTACTCGTCCAATGAATGCTAGGAAATACTATGTATTTGAAAGCCATAATTAATGTACAAAACATCAAAAATATTATAAGTAATGTCAGCAATAAAAAAATATAGTTGTGTAAAAATTATACGACGATTTCTATTTATATTTTTAGTTTTTATTCTAAAATTTTACAGCTCATTCTCATAACATAATAACCCGTATCCCAATAGGCATTAATAAAGCTTATAATTCTCTAAATGAAGCTATTTCTAAAGAAGAAGGCAAAATATCTAAAAATAGTTTTTAAATGCAAAATTAAAAAGAAGATGGAAAGAAATGCTTTTAATCTACAAAATTGAACTTGAGCATCGATTTAAATTTTCTTATTCCCTCAAGGATTAATTTCAGTTATTTAACTTCTTATGTTTCTCCATTAAAATTTTTTTTTTGTGTTTTTAGAAACACAATTTGCTAGCAGAGGCAATCACTCAAATGTGGAACCATTCAGTCATACAGTTGACAAATTGTTTTTATTAGGAAGCAAATACACAACATGATTTCAATAAAAAAAAAAAAAAATCTAATAGAAAAAGAGGATAAAAAGGTATTTTACTCATTTAACATACTCATACTTTTGTTAGTAAAATTATCTCAGCTTTGTTTAGTATACGTACTTATAAGGAATAAAAGTTAAATTTTAATTGCCACATGGCATATTATCTTCTTAAATGTAAAAGTTAATCTTCACGTTTAAAATATTTAAAACAGTAGTAGTAGTTAGTAGTAGTAGTTTTTTTTTTTCTTTTTGTTAATTATATAGCAGTCTTCCAGCAACATCTACGTAAATATGAATAAAAGCTGTCGCTAGAAGGTGGCTTTAAGCTACCGGTCCCTCCACTCATGGATAAAACTAACATACATCAGTTGCCCGGATGTTCTAGATGATAAAGTGTTGAACTTCAAGTCGCGAGGCTGTTAATTCGATTTTGGATGTTTGTGACATTATAAATTATGAACCATAATACAAAAAAGAAAGTTATAAAGTAATTCTCGAGAAAAAAAGAAATGTGACGAAGGTTTTACACTGGTCATAAAAAAAAAGTAAATTAAATAAATTTGTAGCACATTATACTTCTCTTTACTTCCACTTATAACTATGTTTTCTGTATTTTAATACAATACACTGCATGAATAGTCTCCTGACTGCTGAGCTCAAAAAAAAGCTGAAAGCTGAGCTGAAAAAAACAATGAGTGGTGTAACAAGATAGGTTGTAATTCTCACTAAAAAGCTCTAAGGACCAGTTTTTATATATGTATAGTATGTTCTAAAACAAATCAAAATCAAATTCACATTACGTTTAAAATTGATTGGAAGTATTCACATTACATGAGAATATTTTTACTAGTGCTGCTATTGCTATAGCAATACTACAGTAGATGTTTTAAAAGGCTCCAAAAAATGAGTACACAAGAAAACAAGAAATATAAAATACTAGTATAACTGCTAGGACTCTGCAAACAGAATGATTTCGGACGAAGAAAAGTCTATCAAGTACTAAAATAATGTGCCAAAAAAACCATGAAGAAATCAAGCTGAGTCACGTTTATGGTGGAAACAGAACATTCTACTACCTATGCAAAGGGTCGATTCTGATACCTACTTTCAGCAAAAAGGGAAGAAAGTCAATTAAAAGGGGAAAAAATTAATAAACAGGAAAGGTGTTGTGTTCTATCATGAAACTAATAAAGCTCAGATTAGAATTTTTTCGATTTCTAAAAAGCTCTCCTTGTGATGACCTATTTTTCGCGTAGAAAACAGAAGTTGTACTTTATAAAAAATCGCTTAAGCCCAAAATATTAGGAATCAAAACATCTGAACATCCAGTATTCATTTCAAATTAAATGTTAAATTTTAAAATTTGACACTGTGTTTTCCGTTACAGTGAAATGTGAACAGTCCCCTTTTTCATTTAATTTAATTAATTTTAGACCAATCCGGAAGTCAAATTTTGAATTTAAATTTACTTTACGAAACACATACATACATAAGTAAACAAAAATGTTGCAAACATTGAAGAAAATATAGTCGTACTAAAAGTATACTTAATGAGGGTTTCCATTACAAATAAAGTATACGCCAGTATGCCGGTTGCAATTACAGAAAGCCTTGTCTGCCGCAGTAATTAAATACGCTGTGCTCACTTACACAGCGTAAAAAGAAATAAAAAAAACAATACAGCTTCTATTTAAAGTTATATTTGAAGTCTTTCAATGAATGAAATGGAGTCTCCACAATTTTATTTGTATTTTAATTAAATTATAAACTCACAGTCATTTACAAAACTAGTCATAAAACGAAGACTAAAAGGTGCACTCTCTTTAATGATTACTTAATTTTCTGTAAATTTTTGTGTTTCTCTTCTAATGCCATCTTTCAATAAATTACAGAGTGTAATTTGCTTCTGGTGTTTCTTACAACACAAATAACAAAAATAATTAAATTCAAAATAACAGTGTGTAGACTATAATTGGAATTTTTGGAGTAGCTTTAGCAGTGTAATATTATTTGGCACAATATGGTTGCCTGAAGGCGAATATATTTCCAAATTTTAAATTGAAACGGTTAAATTTCGTATATAAAAAATTTAACTTGAGCTCAAGAATAACTGTTTTATTCGCATAAAGATTTCACAAAACCACAGAGAAAAAAATCGCACGAAATGTAATCGCATGATTTAGATGAGTAGTTGACATTAGAATTTCTTGAAATAATTTGTTTGTTGCCGTATTCTAGTAAGTAATATGTTCGGTCACTAAACGAAAACTAAGTAAAAAAGATAATTGTTTTGGCGACTCCTTCCCAACCCTTTTTACCATGAGAAATTTTGTATAGAAATTAACAAAGACAATATTATTTGTTTTAAGAAGATAAATTTTAATCCTGACTAAAGGTTTGTAATGGTCAATAAAGTTATTTGTTTTAAAAATTGTTGCTGCATAAACCGCTTGTTATACGCGTGGTGTGGCATCGTCTTGCTGAAATTATATGTCCTCCAGATCCATGCCTTTCAATTGAGGCAACAAGACCTCCGTTATGATGTTTCTATAAGAAAATCTGTTCACAGTCATTGCAATTTCAGTCTTATCTTCAAATCTGCCCAAAATCTGCACTAGGCTGCTACCGCTCTTGTGTATTTGTTACTCATTTGTTACCGGAAGGTTTTCTGAGTTTCAAAATCGACAAATTTTGAGTATTCAAGAAGCCATTTACCATAGATGGAAATGTATTTCATTGGAGAAGAGATTGGCATTGAGTTCATTTAGTTCAATTTCATATTAAACGAATTGTCGGCGTATCAGGAGTGCTATAAAGTGCAGTTCACGTCCAGGCCACAAATCGGAGACCTTAGTTAAATGACTGTTCTCGGAAGCATTACGGATCTTATAGTAGTATTGGTTGGCAAAAGAATTGGTTTTCAACAGAAGTTTCGAGATTATGTTCGATAATGGCAAACGTTGTGTTTTAGACAGGGATTACGTTTTCAAAAGCAATTGATATCCAAATTTATGGTGAACTGTGTCATCATTTAAGTTTCAGACGAAATGATAGCACTACTAATCATACCCATAGATTGCTTCAAGTCGCACGAATGGTTTTCGAAAAGTTAGAGATAAACCATTTGACGGAGTTTGATGTTAAGGACTGACATAAATTTAATATGTTATGTCTTATGAAATTTTTTAAACAATTACTTTCCAGCCGAATAAAAATTTGGAACTAATTTTACCTTCTTGCAAATTTTAAACCGCTTACCTTGCAGTACTTTCAGTACGATCGAAAATATCTACAATCAAGATATCCTATACTCAGGCAAATACAATCATAATCCGGCGTCATTTATTTTGGTAATGGATTTTATATCGCCTCAAATTCTGTTCAATGTCCATTAGACGAGGGTCTTTCCCTTCTACAGTTGTCTTCCGGATACCTGATAATGTCGTAAAGTGATCTACGTGGAATATAGCCAGATGAATTCCGCTTACGAGTCCCATTTTAGGATATAACTATTAAAGATTGTAAAGAAAACAAAACCTGACTGAAGTCATGTATTAGAGAATATTAAGCTGATTTTAAATGCACTGAACAAACGGCTATTTGGTAGTTTCGCGACAGCTTTCACCTTGAGAAGGCATTCGAAACTTTTAACCATTCTGTTATGGAGTGCATATCGCAATTGTATTTTAGTACAGGATGGCAACTTGGGTACGAGTATGATAATCGGTTCCGTACTTAAGGATAATTTAAATCAGGTATTAAATGCGCGTCGGTATAAGCAAGATACATTTTTCTTTGGAATAAAGTGAGTTGAAATTACTTTGAAAGAACAAAATATCAGTCTTTTATACTGGCACACCAGTAGCATTGGTATGCATCTAATTAAAAATGTTTGGAGCAAGTTTGTCAATTGTTGTGGTCTTAATTCCAGTTTACACATAATACATACAATATAGCATATAGGAATATCTACACTCTTACAAGTTCGCATCTACAAAGTAGATACCAAAATTCAAACAGACAAATTTACAAACAAACAGTTACAAATTTATTAATAAAATGAAAGGACAGTGTACATCTGATGCTCAGAAAAGAAAACACAGAAAATGGGAAATCCTATAAAACCCTGTGCTTGACAACGCTAATAAAAAGCAACGAAATATTTTATTACCCAAATAACACTATGCGACAAAATAAAAAAAATTAAATACACCCGGCTAATGACATAGTGTAGGTTGTGAGTTTTGTTGAGTAGATCTCAAAAATATTTTTTTTATATTTCTCGAACCCTCCAAACATGTTTTATTTGACAAAAACTGTTTTTTTTTTTTACTTTACGTACAAATTTCTGGATTACTCAAACATTTCCGACCCGATTTCTGAAATTTAAATCTTGTTAGAAAGGCGAGAAATGGACCTTTAAAAAGGTAGACATATATCTATTATTAGACTTAATATGCTATGAGAGTTGATAAGGTAAACTTGGAACATTCAATTTTTTTTCATATTTTTTCAAGTTTGTCCATTCATAGTAGCAAACTTTAATAAAAAAAATATAGGATAATTGATAATAATCTTAAAGTCTGTTCTCATGTGAAGAGATTGAGTCATCATTTAATCAAATAGGACAAAAATTACCGAAGTTATTATTTAAAGAGTCTAACAGTCGAGTGATATTTTTTATATATGTCATCTCATCAAATGAACTTTTAGTTCAAAAATTTTCAGAATTTTTGATTGATCTTGATTGTTTATCACAAAATGTGTTAATTTCACGTTAGAGCGACAACCAGAAGTTGGCCAATGTTTGCGCAAAGGGAAATAATAATATTTGCAAAAAACACAAACATTAGCCGACTTCTGATAGTCGTGCAAACGTGAAATTGACACATTTTGTGATAAACAATCAAGATCCATTCATGACTTCAAACGAATGAAAAATTTCGATGATATTTCACACACACTTTGTTTTATTTAAATTTAAAGAGCTCAAGTGCTTAATGAAATAACCTTTACAAGCGAAGATATTGCATTACCTGCTAAATAAATAATTTTGTTTTTGCATCCAATGCCTTATTTGAAGTATGTAAGCAGTTCACACATAAAAACATACTTTTAAAAAGTGTATACAATATTATCCTTGTGACCTATATTCACTTGTTTGCTTCTTCTACGAAATATAAGACTTACATTTTTAAACTTCGTTCTTATATTCTGACACCCACAGCGATGCCATCAACCACAAACTCTCACAACACACGACGAACCGTTTGCTTCAGGATAAACTGGAAAACCATACTAAAACTGTCATTGTACTTTTGATATTTTCTACACTCATTTATTCATAAACTTTTTTCTTTTTTTGCTAACCATGACAAGAGTATGTCCAGGGTCCATGGGTAGTAACATTGTTCAAAAATCTAAACAGTGTTGAATAAAAACATGCCAACAATTGCAGACAAAACTCGAACGAATAAGTTAATCTTAATGTGTGTGTGCATACTATAAGCATTTATATTAATTACACACACAAGTGAAGGAGTTTTAATTAATTTTTGGTTAATGCAGTTTTAGTGTATCAACAGTTATCGCCATCTGTTGATACAACCTGATTTACTGTCCTTTTACTATTGGATGCTGTGACATACTGAAAATATTGATTTCCAAGCTTGAATGGTGTGGCACATAAACGATATTACTCGCTGAACTAAGATAAAAGTAGAAACACACAGCGTTGTGTTTGTGACAACAAAAATTTGTTGGTGTTAAGTGTGAAAATGAATAACTCCCATACCTGGCAAAATAGATAGGATTTAGAAAGGAAACTGGGGGGCACATATTGAAATAGATAAGGTGAATAGTTTGACAAAAGCTGTCAAAATCAGTCACCGTAGTATAGTAGGTGTGCAGCCCTTACGCTGACCAAATTCTTTCTTTTCCTTGATTTTGGTGGAACTTGGTTAGTACAGGGACTGCGTTCACCCGTGGCATCACAACGTTTGTGATATCAAAGCTACCACTCCAACCTACCGACATAGTATAGTAGGTAGGCTTATTAGACATGAATTCTCGGTTCTAACCTAAGGAAAAATATATCTATCTAAAAGGAAGTGGTGTTAGAAGATGGTTTTGCAAGTCGGGAATGCTATTTGATCGCTTTAAAAATAAGTAATTTTTTAACGAACTGCTGTCAAAATGTGGATATATTATCAGAACCCCAAGCTCCAGAAACAACATAGTATGTGAAGCGCGTGCAAAGATCTACGGCCAAGCGTATTATTCATTGCGCCAAGTAATACTCTGTGCTCTCAGATACATTATGAGCTGCTAAAATCAGATCAGATTATTACGCGAGGTGTACAGACAACAATTAATTCCTTCGAAGCGAAGGAATTTCTTTTCCATACCATAAAAAGGTTCTGGAGCGAACAGTGATGTGGAAGCTTCACTGCCAGGTTGTCTGCTTTCTTATTGCCGCGAATTCCTGCATTACTTGGGACTAATTTCCCCAATAATGATTGAATGAAGGTACATCCTCAGTTTAAGATTTCACACTTGATGACGAATACTCATAATTATTTATGGATTGGTATTCTACACAAATGTACCAACTCTAACAAGATAACGAGCTACATTTACGATTTATCAAAGAAATTCATGTTGACAGTAACCCATATGCCGTTAGGCTGTCAGAGAAGAAAAAAATAAATTCAAATGTTTTTGTAGAATTACGTCTGAATTTGATGAGTCGGCTATTCTGCATGAGCGATTTGAGGGCATCGTTACCTCATGTGGAAGTAATATGAACTGTTTTATTTAAATTTAAAGGTAGAAAGCTCATAATCCTTTAACTGTTTATACTCTTATACTCATCAAAACGAAACGAAAAATGTAGCCGCCGTAGTTTAGTAGGTAGTGTGTTGGCTTATTAGACGTAAAGCCTCGGTTCAAACCCCAGGTCAGACATCGGAACGAAATTATGAAAAAAATGTTTCTTCGGCGACTGCTTCTCAGAAGATTTCTGGCAAAAGCTCTGAGAGTAGATAAAATTGCCATGAAGATCTTCTCAAAAATTAGTCGTTCGGAGTCGACTTTAAACTGTAGGTCTCGCCAATCATGTATAAAATTAACGCACACAACATAAGTGGTGTGCGAAGCTATGTCGTAATCCTGACTGAAGGGTTGTAATGACCAATTATGTATGTATGTTATGTATGAATCTACTGGAACTTGCTTCCTGAGAAAGATCAAATAAATGTCTTTTAAAAAATGTACATTTTACAACATTCGTTGGTCTGGCAACCATACTTATTTTAACCCTTTGACGACCATCGGCAAGTATGCTTGCCCGGGGGTTTTTGGCTTATATATTTGTGCAGGTTACAGATAGAGCAAATATGTCAGAGAATGTTTTGTAGAAGAAGATTGGGGCAACAAAAATGTAGTTGAGTGCAAAACCCTATCTGGCTCCACTTGTACTCTACGAGGCTCCAAATTTGGCCAAATAATGGTCTTTATACTGAGGGCTACTACAGGGTAAAGACAGGGCAGAAGGGGATGGGAGTCAAAAAATTTAATGAACAATTTTGTATAAACTCCAAACTGCCTAAAAATAGTCATTTTATGTTTGGCAATTATGTTTGCATATGGGTTGAAGCGAAAATTATAATTCCTAAAAAGCTCTAGAATTAAAACCTCTAAATTGTCATTAAATTGTCAAAAATTAAGAAAATTACTTATCTTCACTTTTGCGACAACAGTAAGGCTGATGTTACTGACCATGGCTACAAAATCCGTCTAATTATAGAGCACATTAACAACGCTATGCCTGACGCATATACTTTTTCCAAAAATCTCTCAATTGATGAACATATGGTAAAGTTTAAGGGACATGATGCCATGAAACAGTATATGAAGGACAAACCTATTTCATGGGGATTCAAAGTATGGTGTTTATGGAGTCAGAAATTGGATACTTGTATAATATTGATTTTCACAGGAAAAAAAACATTTGTTGAATACGGTCTTGGCGAAGCTGTCGTCCTGCAGTTATGTAAGCCACTGGCAAAAAAGGGGTTGAAGTTTACTTTGACAATTTCTTTACAAGTCTAAATTTAATGCACATTCTCCAGCAAAGTGAAATAATGGCATGTGGATCTATTCGATGTAGTAGAAAGCACATACCGAAGAATTTTCCGGCAGATAAAAAAATGAAAAGAGGGGACTTAAGTTACTTCATGTCAGAAAGCATTTCCGTCGTCAAATGGATGGACAATCGTGGTGTCTACCTCGCCTCAAATTTTATTGACCCAACAGAGGTAATCAAAGTCAGGCGACGTGTTGCTGGACAAGCTAATAAAATAGATATTATAAGTAAGCCCAAATCTCTACATAAAATGGAAAAGAGTGAATGTTGGAAACGCTGCTCTCATTGTGCTTCCTATAAAAAATATAGTCGCACAAATGTTTTTTGCGTTCAATGCAATGTATTTCTTTGTTTCACTACATCCCGTGATTGCTTTCGAAACTATCACGAACAACACTAATTATAAATTTTTAAGATTTATTGTATTTTACTTTATATTTTTATAAAAAAACAAAAACTGTTTTTAAATCATGTCTAAAAATTAATAATTTGGGATAAAAAGATTGCTTTCAACCCATAGGCAACTATATTTGCCAAGCGAAATGGAGCTCTAAGTCCCCCATACCATACCCAGTAGGGCAATTTTTTTTTGTCACTACTATTAGGCCACAGATTATTAAAATAAAACAAAAGGTTAAATCGCTTCAGCCAAAAATGTTTGGTCGTCAAAGGGTTAATAAACAATATTATAATTAATTGTATTGTATTAATTTTAATTTTATCTTTATATATTTTCATATATGGTCATAAATACCTACTTTAACAGGTAGAAAGATATTACTATGATTATGTCGCCGTAGTCTAGTAGGTAGTGTGTTGGCTTATTAGACGTAAAGCCAGGGTTCGAGCTCCAGGCCAGACATCAAAACAAAATACAAAAAGTATTTCTTCGGCGATTTCCTCTCAGCAGATTTCTGGCAAAAACTCTGAGAGTAAATAAAATTGCCATGAAAAGTTTCTCAAAAAATCTGTCGTTCGGAGTCGACTTTAAACTGTAGGTCCCTCCACTCATGTATAAAATAACACACACAACATAAGTGGTGTGAGAAACTAGGTCAATAATCCTGACTGAAGGGTTGTAATGACCAATTATGTATGTATGATTATGTCGAGTATACCCGTCCTCGAGTATACTTTTTCGCAGGCAGAATATTTTTTTTTTGTTTAAATCAAATTAAACAGTTAAATAGTTAAAAAATACTCTGTAAATATCCGCCTTTATTTTTCATTACCTTAGAGTGAACGTAAAAATCTTACGGCGAAATAAAGTCTTAGCAACGATTTCAGTAAATTTTATTAATTTTTTTGAAGCGTTCAGTAATTACTTAATCATAATAATACAATAATATACCTTTTTGGCCAATATGCGAAAATTAGACAGCATATGACTATGAGCTTTAATAACAAACTGACGTCATTAACCGTAGAATCTACGGCGTAGATCGAGCTTTGTATCAAAAATGATACATTTCAATTTTTGAGACAATACGAGTGTTCACGATAGAACTTCGTGATGGTTTAAATTGATGCCAACACAGCTAAATTGAATAAAATTTCTTTATTGTCTTTATTGACACAGTTTTTTGGTTTTAAACCATCAACTTTCCAATGTTAAATTTATAATAATAATTAGATATTTTTGCGCAATACAACCTGTTCCGAAGACTAACAATTTGAAAAAGGAAGTTTCGTATGTAAAAATGTATAAAATTGACAATTAAATGACAGCTTTATAAATTGACATTTGAGAATATAAGAGAAATAAGAATGAAGATTACCGGTTACTTTTAGTTACTTATAAGTGGCGGCTATACCCCCCTGCAGTATGACGAGAAGCCTTCTAAGTCATACTCCTAAATAGAGGTCACATCTAATACCGCCAGTCTAGTAGCCGGTCGCACTATTACTCCACTTGTAGTCAGGACCTTCGCCTTTCGCACCTGCCCATCATCTGCCACAGTAGTTTCTACAATTTTACCTCTTGGCCCCACATTTCTTGGACTCGACGGATCAACCACTATAACTAAGTCACCGACCTGCAACGGTCTAGTCTTTTCTTGCCACTTCGATCTTAATGTTAACGAGGGTAAATATTCTCTTAACCATTTGCGCCAAAATCTTTCCGCGAATTGTTGAGAGCTCAGCCAACTATGTTTAAGAGCGACGCCACTGTCATCGCATGTCGCTAATGGTTTCATGCCATTGGAAGAATGTACCAAAAAATGATTTGGTGTCAAAGCTTCAGCGTTCTCGTGCTCGAGCGGCACATACACTAATGGTCGCGAATTAATTATGTTTTCTACTTCAGCCAACATTCCGCGAAGCAACTCCTCATTTGGCACTCGTGTGGGTAATATGCCATATAAAACGGTTTTTACGGACCGAACGAGCCTTTCCCACGCACCTCCCATATGAGGTGACGATGGTGGGATGAAGTTCCACTTGGTGTATGACGTTGTAAAAGCACGTATAAGTGCATTTTTATCGACTTCTTGTAATGCTTCGCGAATTTCTCTCTCGGCGCTGACAAAATTGGTGGCGTTGTCACTAAAAAACTCTCTTGGGGTGCCGCGACGACACATGAAATTTCTAATGGCTAATATGCATGATGATGTATTGAGTGTGTTCACAATCTCTATGTGTATAGCCCTTATTGTGAGGCATGTAAAGAGAGCGCCATATCTCTTTTCCCTATGTCTACCGACGGTCACCATTAGTGGACCAAAGAAGTCTAACCCTGTGTATGTAAATGGAGAACAATAAGCTGCTAGTCTGGCCTCTGGAAGTTTTGCCATTTGCGGGTAATTAGGGACTGCCTTTTTTATTTTGCATGTTTGACATTGCCTTAATATGGTTTTAAGAATAGTTCTTATCCGTGGTATGTAGTACCGCTGCCTTATTTCGTTTATTACGGTTTCGTGATTGAGGTGCTTAAATTTTATGTGATAATTCATAATCAAAAGGTACGTTATACGACTATTTTTGGGTAAAATAATTGGAAATTTAGTTTCGTCAGGCACACTAGCTCTATCTAGTCTACCTTCTACGCGAAGAACTTCGTTTTCATCCAATTTCGGCGTGACTTTATACAGCGAGCTCGATTTTCTTATTTTCTGATTTGACTTTAAATATTTTATTTCTTCGGCATAGAATTGTGATTGTGCGAGTCGGAAGAGTAAGTTTTCCGCTCTGATTATTTCCGTTGATGAAAACTCAGCATGGAATTTCAACTTATTTTTTATCATATCGCTAAAACGCAATACATACGCGGTGGCTCTTAGAAGTCTATTCCAGTTAGAGAAACGATTTGGGTCAATTGGTATTTCAGTACTGTCATGGATATTTACAAAGTGAATTAATTCTTTTTCAGGTGCTTCTAGAGTAGTGTCATAACGTGGCCATTCGTTTTCCGGTGTTAGAAGAAACTTTGGTCCTGTAAACCAGCGACTTGTTAATGAAATATCCGGTTTTTTCGCCCATTTTGTCGCTTCGTCGGCAACGTTTTCTTTCCCAGGTAACCAATGCCATTCATGCAGGTCTGTTAACTCTAAGATTTCGCTGATGCGCAAAGAGACAAACTGATGATATTTTTTGTTGCTGTGTGTCAGCCAGCTTATAACAGTTTTGGAGTCGGACCAGAAATATTTTCTTTTTATCGAAATAGAATGACTTTTTATAATATTGTTAGCAAATCTTGATCCGATGAGAGCAGCCATGAGCTCCAAGCGTGGTATTGAGGTCACTTTTAAAGGTGCTACACGCGATTTGGATCCGACCAGGGAACAGACAACTTCCGTGTTACGAACAATTCGGAGATACGCTACTGCCGCGTATCCGTTTTCACTTGCATCTACGAATGTGTGCAATTCAATATGCGCGTCGTTATAGTTGGCGATTGATTTTAAATAACTGCGCTGAATTCTTACGTTTCTCAAATCAGAAAGATATTTGACCCACTTGTTCCATTTATCTAGGTGTTCATCTTTAATGGTTTCGTCCCAGCCGATAGCGCTTTTCCAAATTTCCTGGAGCAGAATTTTTAAATACATAATAAAATTACCAATTAGTCCCAAAGGATCGTACACAGTCATTAAGATTTTAAGAATTTGCCGTTTTGTGGGACGCTTATCAAATCGAATAACATCATCGTTTAAAATATATGGTGTAATTTTGAAAATAATTGTATCATCAATGGGATTCCAGAATACGCCTAAAACTTTTTCTGCATCCTTGTCTGAGCCCATATTTATTTGTTTTTCATTAGTGTGTTGCCGATCATCTAAGCTGTTTACTACTTCGATTTTATTTGACACCCAATTTCTTAGGTTAAAACCAGCTTGGCTTTGGATGTATTTAACTTGCTTTGCGATATTTAAGGCCTGTTCGACAGTGTCAGTAGAAAACAGAAAGTCGTCCACATAGGGTTGTTTATTACTGCAGAAGCTGCTTGCGGAAATTTATTTTCGTACCTTTGCGCGTTTATATTCTTTATATACTGCGAGATCGAAGGAGCGCAGGAGGCTCCGAATATCATGACGTTCATTATAAAAACATCTGGTTCTCTATTACCTTCGCAATTACGCCATAGAAAGCGTTGCACGTGCCTATCTTCTTCGCGCATGTAAACCTGGTGAAACATTTGTTCTATGTCACCACAAATAGCAACGGACTTTTCTCTAAATTGAAAAAGAATAGCTTGTAACGAGGCCAACAAATCTGGACCTTTATGAAGCATAGAATTTAAAGATATTCCATTAAACTGAGCGGCGGCGTCCCATACAATACGACATTTGCCGGGCTTATTTTTGTTGTACACTGGGAACGTAGGCAGATACCAAATTCTTTCTGCTTTTGCTGAAGTGTCTAATTTACTTACATAGCCTTTGTTAATATAATCCTGAATGGTGTTAGTGTAAACTGTAAAGAGATCGTTATTTTTTAGTAGTTGTTTTTCAAGACATAAAAGTCTTCTTTTAGCCATTTGGTAGTTATTGGGTAATATAACTTCGTCGGTTTTCCATAACAAACATGTTTCGTAATGACCATCGCGATGTGTTGTATATTTACTTAAAAGCTGTAACGATCTTTCATCGTCTTTGCCTACTTTTAAATTTTGAAAATTAATACCTAAACTTTCTATTTTAAAAAATTGTTTTACCAGTTCTTGAATTTTGTTATCTGCTTCTACACATTCACAGATGTGCACACTATATTGTGCATTTTGATCTGTACCACAGGGTCCAAAGACTGTCCAACCGAGTGCTGTTTTTATCGCTACAGGTTCGTTTATATTGCCCTCTTTTATTTTATTAGAAAGTACTATATTTATATTATTGAGGCCAATAAGAACCTTCGGTGTAGCGGCAGCATAGCTTTCAACCGGCAAATTCTTTAAATAATTAAATTGTTTACACAGATTGTCATAGTCAAGCGTTTGTTTAGGCAATTGAAGTTGCTTTACCGTGCGAACATCCATAGCAAATTGTTTATTATTGTTTCCTGACACCAACACTGTTAAGCGTTGTGAATTGTTTTCAGTTCTTTCTACATTGGCCGTCCACTTTAAGCAAAGTTGCTCATTTTCACCTTTAAGATCTAACTGATTTATAATCTCTTCATCTATCAAGCTAACCGACGAACCGTCATCTAAAAACGCGTATGTTGACACCACTTTATTATTTTTTCCATATACCTTAATTGGAACAACTTTGAAAAGTATTTTTTGTTTGTTTGTATCGTGTGTGTTTATACTTCGTTTGTCATTATACATCTCTTCTCTTTTACTTGTTTCGTTTTGCGACTCTTTTGCTGTATTTAATGCTCTGTTAATATTCTCTTCGTATTTATGAAGAGATTATGATGTTTAAACTGACAACCGTCTACATTACAGCTTCTGTCTTTACTGTAACATACACCACTATGTTTTCTCAAGCAGTGCTTACAAAGCTGATATTTTTTTATAACATTCCATCTCTCTTTGCGATCAACAGCTAAAAACTTTTTACAGCTTGCTACGTTCTTGCAGTCACTGCTGCAGATTAAACAACATCGTTTTTTATTCGTTTCACTGTGAGCGTTGCAAAAAACGTTCTTATTTTTACGATAGTTAACAGAGTCAGCTGACAAATAATGTTCAACGTTTACAGTGCTAGCAGACAGTCCAATATCAAACAACCAATTAGAGAATTCAACTAAATTTGCTTTTTTATTATTTTGCTGAAGGTGTAATTTATTTGATCCCCAAATTATTTGGTAAAGTGGTGGAAGCTTAGCGACAAGTTCTTGGAGTAAAGTGGAGTTATTTAATTCATCGGTAAGGTGACATGCTTCAATTGTTGACTGCAATCCTTTTACTTGAATGGCAAAGTTAGTAATTGTTTCCATTTTATTTAAATTTATTGGTGGTAATGTTTTTATTTTATTTTTAAGAGAAATCAAGATCTTCTCTGGTTGTCCGTATAACAATTTTAATGTTGAAATTGCATGAGGTACGCAAGATGGGTGAACGAGAATTCTTTTAACGGCCTCTAAGGCTTCCCCACGAAGAGCACGTTGTAATCTTATTAAATTTTCTGCGTCTGTCAGCCCGCATACGGTAGTAGACCAATCGTAGGTCGAAATGAATAATGGCCACTCCTCGGGGAAGCCTGCGAAGGTAGGTAAATCTTTGGGCACTGTTTGGCGTGCGTGCAATTGATCTGCTGTAAGTCTGCGTTCAGTTGGTAATGGCTGTTCTGGTGCTGATTGATTTGATTGTATTTGGCCGAAACGCGTTTGATTATTGTTTTGAACTGTAGAGTGAAGTGCAAAATTTGGATAAATAAATCTAAAAGGTTGATAATCTGTTGTGTTATTTGGGGCGCTACTTAATGCTGTTGGTTGATTTAAAGGTATGTGATTTGGGGCTATATTTGCCAATGTGGTTTTGCTATGTGGTGCATTTATTGTTTTATTGGGAACAGTGGAGGGTTGAACATTAATTTCTTCTTCTATTTCTTGAAGAATTTGATATTTTCTGTTTAAGTACTCCTGGTCACGTCTCATAGAAAGTTCTCGCTCTTCTTCGAGCATTTTTAATTTTAAAGTCTTATATTTACTTACTGTGTCGTTTGATAAGTTCGACGAATGTGTACTAGCTGAGGTGTGAACCGAGTGCCGTGTATCAGGGTTACATGGTAGACAAACCCAAGGCTTTTCTTGGCTATAACCTTTGGCACAATTTGTGTGGTGTGGTTTTTGGCAAACGTTGCAAGTTATTGTTTCGCCGTCTATTTGCTCGTGACATAGTTGACATAATTGTCGTACATTTAGTGTTGATGTGGCACTTATGTTATGTGGTTGATCCTGCTGTAATTCAGAGTCCATATCTACAAATGTGTACTTACGTGTGAGTGAGGTTATGTTGCAATTTATTTTTTATTTTCGTCTACGAACGGCAGATTTCACCACGGGGAGCAACTCCTAGTTGTCTTTTATTCAAAAAAGATTAAAAAATTTGTTCACGATAGAACTTCGTGATGGTTTAAATTGATGCCAACACAGCTAAATTGAATAAAATTTCTTTATTGTCTTTATTGACACAGTTTTTTGGTTTTAAACCATCAATTTTCCAATGTTAAATTTATAATTATAATTAGATATTTTTGCGCAATACAACCTGTTCCGAAGACTAACAATTTGAAAAAGGAAGTTTCGTATGTAAAAATGTATAAAATTAACAATTAAATGACAGCTTTATAAATTGACATTTGAGAATATAAGAGAAATAAGAATGAAGATTACCGGTTACTTTTAGTTACTTATAAGTGGCGGCTACAACGAGTATAACTTTAATTTAGAAAAAGTTAGATGCCTGATATTTTTTTAATTCGTTAGTATTGTAGTATTTAAAATCTAAAAAGTATTTTAATCAAAATAAAAAAAGAAAATTTCAAGCTGGTGTTAATTCTTCTGGCTTATGTATCATTTTTGATAGCGATTCTTTGGTGTTTTATATGTAATTTTTTTTAGTTTTCAAAGATTTTGTGAAGTTTGAATTGAATTGAAAGTTAAGTGTTGGATGAAAATGAACAGGTTGAATTATCTGTTCTTGATATTGATTGAAGTAGTCGTAGTCTAGTACGTAGCGTGTTAGCTTATTAGACGTTAGACCAAGATTCAAATCTCAGATCAGACATTTCCAATTTACACCGAAAGTTTGTAATCACCGGTTATTTATGTATGTATACAATATTCCTGCTGCTGAAAATTCTGAAGAAGAAGAAGAAAACAGAAGCTGGTCTTATGAACTGACGAAGGTATTGGCAGCAACAAATATGATAATCCGATGTTTATCGCCAAAGATGGACTACTTGGAACAGAGAACTGTAAGCCTTTAGTAGTTTGAGAAGAGAAAATATTACCAATTTTCACGCAGATTACTAGCAGCTGTTTCTTGAAATGTTGTAGTCTCTCTTACTGCTCTTCTCATATTTATCTCACGTGACAGACAAACACTAGAAAAAAGTGTTTCGTCCCATGTTTTATTTCATAGACATTACAGATAATAATATTTCGGTCAACTACGTACGTGTGCGATAACAGAATCATTCGCTTTGATAATGTACTATGATAAATTTACACCTATTACGCCTTTTTGAAAAATGAGCTGAAAGTCTTTCAGCTTTAACAATCCCAATAATTTTGTCGCTGTAGATTAGAAACTAATTGAATTTTATGGTCGTTATAAATTTTGTGGTCCACGGAAATCGAATTCGCAGTTTTAGATTCAAATACATACATGCCACGTGCGCACAGCCGTATTTTGGGAAACCTGTATCCGGGAAACCAGAGAGGAATCAAAGAGTGAGCATTGTTATGGACATAATCGATGTTCTATTCCAATGGGAAACTTTTTACTTCACATGACGTTGACAACAAATATTTCTAACGAAATATAACAATGGTTTGTACCATCAGGTTTTAGCCAGCCCTCAATTGAAAGTGTTACTGATGCGAGTGACAATAAGCTGTCCCATCTAAGCAATTAGAAACTTATAAATCGACACAAAGCAAGGGTGCTAGATGTCAAATTATTCCCATTTAGAAAAAAATAAAACCAAGCTGACATGAAGTGTTTAATTTTTACGTAAAAAACCATGCTGCAATGTACCTCAAGTCAAAAATTTTGGCGTAAATTTCACAAAAGTGATAATAAAATGTAATAATATAAAATAGTTTTGTTAAAATGAAAATCTAATAATAATCTATTAATAATCGTGACAATACTATGTACTACAAGTATGTATCAAAAGTGCTACCTAACCTAGAATTATGAAGTTTTTTTAAGGCTCGATCTATCCTTACGATTTTATTCGGAAGAAACGTTTGTATTATATAAACTTAACAAAACAATTGCAAAATACATGCATTATGGCTACAGTACTCTAAACTCACTGATGAACTGAACAAGAAATATTACAAATGAGAGAATTTAAGAGAAAACGGAAGTTACTACAACTACTTTTGATACATTTAATTATTCGGTGGGTAAGTGGTTAATAAAATAACACGCTTATAAATATTTATAATCGCCTCATGCATGAGGACCCCCATATATGATAGTGCATATGATTAATTGTTATTAATAACTTATAGGCCATTTACACTACAGCGAAATCTAGTACTTATGAGATTTCGAGCCAAATCTAGTTGATTTTAACTAGATTTCCCATACAAAACAAAATCTACTTATTTAGTAGATTTCGGCAAAATCTACTCAAAATCTAATAAAAATAGAAATGCAACTATGTGTTTTGCCAAATAGTACTTAAAAATACAACGCTGCGCAGGAAAAAAATGACAGTTCAATTTAATTTCATTCATTCTGCTAAAGGGTCCGCCAAATAACTTTTTTTTATTTATTTTTATTTTCTCAAATTTCTTTTTTTATTTGAAAGTACAATCCTTCCGGTTAATAATGGAAAATAAATGTTTATGCGTTTTCGCTTCGCTAAGTGGGCCTGCGATCGACTTACAGAAGATGCCGATTTTGGCAAAAAAATCATCTTTTCCGATGAAGCTCATTTTGATCTTGGCGGGTATGTAAACAAGCAAAATTGTCGCATTTGGGGCACAGAAAACCCGCACGCATACATTGAAAAGCCGATGCACCCAAAATGAGTCACTGTTTGGTGCAGATTTTGGTCCAGAGGCATAATTGGGCCACCTCGGAGCTGCGATTTGACACCGTTGGACTATTATTTGTGGGGTGCCGTCAAAGATAAGTGTTACGCCGACAAGCCAGAGATAATTGGCGCTTTAAAGGACAATATTCGTGAAGCCATTGGTGAAATACAGCTGCACACAATCGATAATGTGCTTAAAAATTGGACCGATCGTGTAGGCTACTGCATGGCCAGCCGAGGCAGCCATTTGAATGAAATTATTTTCCATTATTAACCGGAAGGATTGTACTTTCAAATAAAAAAAGAGATTTGAGAAAATATTCAGTAGTTTTTTTTAAAGCATTTTCAAAAAAAAAAAAAAAAAAAGTTATTTGGCGGACCCTTTATTTAGCAATTGTATGTAGTAATACATTTACATTATCTTTTTTAAATCTTATATTCTACAAATGCTGACGTTTTTTTTTTTTTTTTGCACCAACATTATTTCTGATTGGATCTTATTTGGTCTTGATAAAAACGATACTAAATGTCCTATATTTTTCATTTTTGTTTGGTATTAAACTAAATTTGGAAATATTATTACTTTCTTTTAAATTTCAGTCAGCTGTTTTTGTTATTAAAATGAAATCTTGCTACTGTCAAAAAAATCCAGTGTAAACGATCTAGATTTTGAGCAAGATTTGAAATCTAATCTACTAGATTTCGCTGTAGTGTAAATGGGCTATTAACGAGGAAATTATAAATTATGTATGTTATGATGACATTATGATTAATTAACTGTATTTCTGATGTTTGCCATTTTGAGTCGTATTTAATTTAAATAAGCCATCGAGACAGTCGGAGAGTAAATCATAATTTTTGTTTTCGTTTATGTTTTAACAGGGAAAGGTAAGGGTGGACAGCAAAAGTTTGGTATATAAAATTTCATGAATTTTAAGCAATAATATGTACAAAAAGTTGATGTTTCTATATGTATTTGGTATATAAATTTATTTTCATTTTATTTTAGAACAAAAAAATTGATTAATGTTTTCCACCAGAAAATCAAAGAAAAGTTTCTGGTGACTCCATATTTTTGCATCGCAAAAGTGTAGGTATCCCCAAGAATAACACAGAGTAAATTTACACCCCATATTTAGGAAGACACCCTAACACTGAAATCCTTTCACTTATGGACAGAAGGAGGACTGACTCACTTCTGTCTTTAAATCGTATTGCCATCCATTGCACAACGCCGATTCATTCGGCCCACTATCCTTTTGGTAAGCACGCCGAAAAACTTGCCGGTATGACTTCTGCTGGAGCTGTGGGTCTGAGGGGTAGGAAGAGACTGTCTTTCACCTCATGTGTCAATGCCCTGCTCTTGTCATAAAGATCTTCTCATTTCTTGATATCCTTGACCGAGCTCTCTAATATAAAAATTGCTACAATAGCAAGATTTATTTTGGACTTCACCTTCAATTGTTCGGGCTAAATCAATTATTTGTGTTCGTTCATGTTCTAAAAGATCACCAGAATTATTATTATCACATATTCCGATCCATAATTTTTTCTAGCATCCCTTAAGCGTTGTTTTTTTATTTCGATGTGTGATAATCGTACATGTTTTAAACAATCTAATATTGTGAATTTTTTCCATGCTTCCATTACTTCAACACATGTATTATTATCAATTTGCTCTAAAATATATGCAAATGCACGTTTAATATAAAGCGTCTTAAATGTTGAAATAATTCCCTGGTCTAAGGGCTGTAGGAGAGAAGATGTGTTTTTCAATAGAAATATTACTTGGACTTTCACAAATTCTAAATCCTGACGATGACCTGGTGCATTATCAATTACAAGGAGCACTTTACAGGGCAATACTTTTTCATTTACTATAAATTGCTTTACTATAAAAGCTTGTTTTCATTTAAATAAAAAAAATCGTGCAAAACGAGATATTTTTCATCCCTCGATTTACACGAGAAATAAAAAAATCGTGTTAAATCGAAATCGTGCAAAACAAGCATCATGCAAAACGAGGGATAGGTGTACATATTTTGTATATCATACATACGCACAGTTTTAATTGTTTTTAAATTACGACGCATGCAGTTGACAGGTTTTTGCTTTAGGTTTTGCTTACTTGTTTTTGTGCTGCTCGCCTTCAGTAAACTTTCTGCACTTAATTTAAGAGATGAGTTGGCTAAATTTGAATTTCGTGCGAAGATTTTGTGTTTTTCAATTCCTTTTAAACTTTGTAAAAAAAGAAAAAGTCTGGAAAAGATTATGAGCCACATTTCATATTTACCATGATGCGGCTAAACAATTTTTTTTTTAATTTGATTAAATTAAATTCAATTTTAACTTTTCAGAAGTTCAATGTTAGTTCTCTTTTACTTATTTTCAATTATTGCTTTATTTTGCCCATTAAGTACCACCTGTTACAGTGTCAGACATCTCGAACAAAACGAAATGTATTAAAACATCAGCAGATTTCTGGTAAAAACTCTCGGTCTATTTGGTCCCGCCACTCATGTATAAAATTAAAACACACAACATCCTGACCGAAGAGTTATAATGACCAATTGAGTAAGTATTACAATAACACGGTGCGACAGTGAGAATACACCCGAGTAACTACTTAGTCTAAGTTATTCACTAGGTTGAGTAGAACTCAAAAATATTCTTTTTATATTTCTCGAACCCTCCAAACTTCTTTTATTTGACAAAAACGGTATTTTTGATCTTTTCACACAAAATTATTGATACCCAAATATTTTTTAACCTATTTTCAAAATGGAAATTTTTTTGAAAAGCAGATAGATGGTTCAAGATACAAAGCACAAAAATAACGAAGTTATTGTGGTCTCTACTGGACAAAATTTTGTTTCAGCAAGGCGGCGTCGCCTGTCACAATCGATTTATTGGAACGATTTTTTCGAGAAATTATGATGTGAACTAGCAATAGCGCATTTTTTTTTGTGATTTTATAAAATCTCGGATATTTTTAATTCGAAGATCAAAGACATCATCAGTAAGATGCAGCCACATCTCTTACAAAATGTCATATAAAACTTAACGAAAGGCCTGTCATCAGAGTCGTGGTGGGCATTGATGGATATTTTATTCCTAAATCGGAATATGTCTTCTTCTAATAAAAACTCAAAACTGTCTCTAGTCCTTCTGGCATAATTTATGTTGCAAACAGAAACCTCTTCTTCAATCAACTGAAACTTCTTCAGAAACCTTTTCTTCTTCATCAAGTTATTACGCCTTTAAAAGTAAAGGAAAAATATTCTAATCATACAGAAAAATTACTACCAAGTTGAGTACATTATTAACAAAATTTGCCTTTAAAATATATTCAATTGATATTTATGATCCGAAGCTAAATAAATTTAATAAGATTGTTTCACAAGCAACAGTTTGTCAGAAGTATGTATATAAACGGAGTGACATCACACGTAACGGTCTCTTTAGTGAAATATTATCATTAATCTGCTCTGTCATTAAAGTTAATTGCTGTGGATTTTATACATAAAAACTGCCAGTGAAATATAAACCTAACAGCTTAACTAGTCACTAATCACAACAAAAACAAGTCTTTAATGAATTGGCGTAAATTTATTCGCATTAAAATTGTTTTATATTTTAACTCTATGTACCCTTGCCTTAAAAATAAATTAAATACTGATGACAAACAGATTTGCACAACGTTAAAGGCATAAATGGTATACAATGCTGGTGCTGAAAATTTTGACTTCAAATTAAATGCTAAAAAAATTTCTTAAAAATTTAATGAACCCTTAAACAGTGTTGTCAAATAGCGTTTATATTCATCTGGCGGTTTACAGATTTACTTTGATTAATCTGAAGAGTCAGCATTTAAATGTTGAGTTACATATGTCGGCCAATTTGCCCCTGTTGCTTTACCTCTACTACAATTGAATGGCTCAATAGGAAGAAAGATTAAAATATACGTACATATGTACACATAACACAGTGCGATAATCAAAATACACCCAGCTAATGACATAGTGTAGGTTGTGAGTTTTGTTGGGTAGAACTCAAAAATATTCTTTTTATATTTCTCGAACCCTCCAAACTTCTTTTATTTGACAAAAACGGTATTTTTGACCTTTTAACACAAAAATTATTGATATTAGATTCATGTCTACACAAGATAAAATTTTAATCAGATACAAAAATGATCAAAATAGTATTCAGTAGAATCAACAACAACCTACAACTTACGCTTGTAGGTTAAGGATAGAATTGAGAAACAGAGCAGACATGAATGAGTATCTCCTAGAAGCTATTGGATAAATCAATTTAATATCTCTGACAAGTTAAATTTAATACCAAGTAAAATAATTCCGTTTTTTTTTGTTGGTTTTTTAATACACAGAATCATTTAAGTTCAAAATTTTTTATTCTGCGAATAAACTCAAATGTGACATATTTTCAGACCTAAAAAAGTGTATTAATTACGTGATGTCTTCTTATCATCATGTTATGGTATATTTTATTGTCATTTATTTACAAACAGTATCTTGTGATATCCTAAATTAACAAAACAAATTCTTAGTTCAATTACATTTTCGGAAGGAAAGTACTTGTTATTATGCACATTAACCGCATTGTAAAGGGTTCATTAACTTTTATGTTTTAAAACCTTTGTTATTGTGGAATCTGCATGATTGAACTAATTTCGTAACACTCGTAATGAATTACTTCCTTCCGATTATTGTAATACCTGTTAAAAAAAAACCTTTTAATTAACATAAAAGTTTAAGAGACCTTTTGGAATAATAATGGAGGAAATCATTTCATTCATCATGTAAATGAAAGCCTTATTTAAAATATAAAATTCACGTCAGTAATCTATAACTTCTGAGTGACAAACTTTCACAAACTTCACTGATTTGCAAAAGAAAGATGGGATAATTAATTCACTTTCTAATAATTAGAGAGTAAGCAGATCTGACCCGACGTGGAGAACAAACTTTGCGTTAAACCTAACCAGAGTACATATTAGAAACCTATTGGCGCACACGCCCGGAGGCGGTAAATACTACACAACTACTTCTGTCGAGGTAAGAAATGAAGATCACAGAACACTTGGAGATCTGAGGCTAAGTATTTTGCGCACCCAGACTTTATTGACAGAAGACGAAAATCGCAATACCACCTATGTTATGTGTTTTATACGTGAGCGGCGTAACAGTTTAACAAAAAGTGTTATGCCGACAAACCAGAGACAATTGAGCATTTGAAAGCCAACATTCGTGATTCTTTGCCGACACCGTGCATTAGAAAAAGTGCACGAAAATTGGTTCAATCGAATGAGGTACTGTGAGGCCAGCCGCGACAGTTATATGAATGAAATAATATTTCTAACATTTCTAACCGACAAAATTATACTTCACCACAAAAAAATAAATAAATTTGTCAAAATTCCAAACCGTTTTTCTTTGATCTTATAACGTTTACAAACACTGCGAACGAGTACCCGTTAATTGCTTACATCATTTTAATGACAATTCCGATGATTTTGCTTATTTTGAAACATTCTTATTGTAGTGCCTTAAGTTCAGTTAAATAAAGCTGAGACAAACATATTAAACCTTGAAAACTTAATTCACTTTTTCTGACAGTTTGATTACATACATTTAAATTTATGTTTCAATAGCGGAACTCTTACACTTCATGGTAAAATTTGTGTTTTAAACGGGAAAGAAAGAATAAATGTTTCGCACAACTGAAAGGATATTTGTATGAGTACTTGCGCATGATTGGGAAATCCTGCATAAGTATTACTGAAACTGCAGTCCTTATACTAATTGGAAATCTAAACTGCGAATACGTATAAAAGTTGTTGAATGTATAAAGGATTAAATTGATTTATACCCACCTATCGTTACGGTGACTGGAGTCACTGTGCCATTGTGTCGCCATGTTATATATGAACTTAGTTGAGTAATTTTCGGTATGACACATTGTACTTCAATATTACTGCCAACTTAAAAACAATTTTCTGATGCCGGTACCACATGTGAAAAGCATTTTTAAATGGCCGACTTTGAATACGAGTAACACATGTATGAGTCATGGTAATGAGTGGCAGTGTCACTGACGTTTATGGTTAATTTAAATTTGCTGGATCTGGCATTTGTTGTTAAAGTGCAAATGAATATAAACAAACTGCTTGAACGTTACGACAAGTAATTGCCAAGAAAAGTATTCGATGTAAGAGTATTTGGTTGTTGAATTGTTTTTGTATGAACGAGAGAAATGCGTGATTTGTATACAATCTTTTCTTGTGAAAACAGTATATTGAGATGTTTTTGTACATGTTATGGGATACTTTAAACTCTTATTATTACAAAAGTGCTATTTGCTATATTTTTGTGGAGTACATAATAAGAGATTTCTTTTTATAGAAATGGGATTTATATTTAATTACACGAATATTTTATATACAGTGGACAGCAAAAGTCTGGGTACTCCAATATATTTTAGCAATTTCATGAGTTTCAAACAATAATATGTACAAAAAATTTACATTTTTTATATTTATTGTATTTATTCGTTTCTTCTTTATAATAAAACAAAACAATTTTTAAGGTTTTCACAAACCATAAGAAAAATAAGGGAAACTTGCTGCTAACTCCCAATTTTTACACCGCAAAAGTGTAGGTACCCCCAAGAAGAACTCAGAGTAAATTTAAAATTCAAAGGCTTAATATATTAAAATGTTATATTCAATATTTAGTAGAATATCCCTTAAGGTCAAGCACTCTATTTATCCCGTTTGGCATTGAATGTACCAGTTTTCTTTGGGGTTTTTTGTTGATATTTTCGCCATGCACTTTTGACTTAGCCTTTTACTCTACTGCACCTGTATTATAACAAATAGCCTCCCTTCCCTCTAAAATATAAATCGTTATAAAGGAATTTAAAAGAAATTATTATCACGGCTAACAGCAGTTATCAATGTCCTATAATTCTTAATTTTTATATTTCTTTAATAATTATTTTGATAAAATAACGCGTGCTATAACGACTACAAGTAGAAAATAAAAAAAAAATTACTACCGATATTACAAGAGATTATTTAAACATGAAACCATATTTTAAACTTTAGTGTAAGGAACAAATGTGTGCCTAAGAACAACGTTCAGTTAGGATAACGACCTAGCTTCTCACACCACTTATGTTCTGTGTGCTGATTTTGTACGTGAGTGGCGGGACCTACAGTTTAAAGTCGACTTCGAACGCCGGATTTTTGTCAAATTTACTCTTGGTGTTTTTTCCCAAATTCTGCTGTGAGGAAGCCGCCGATGAAATAACGTTTCATAATTCGTTTTGTTGAAGTTGTCTGACCTGGGATTTGAACTCTGACCTCCTGTCTAATAAGCAAACGCACTACCTACTAGACTATGGCGACTTCATTCTGATTTCTGTGGCGACAAATACCAAAAACACATTAAGCTAAGTTTAATTGAAAATTGACATATTTCAGTACTAAATGGGACATAAATTCTAATGAAAATAATATTGGATTATTCAATAAATAAAATAAATTTATTAAATTTCTTTGCCTACAAGTAGCAATAAAAGGCCTAGACTTCGAGGAAGTGAATGCTAGTCTAACAAAGTCTAGGACCTCAAACGATATTATTTTTCTTCTATATATCCAAAATCTTTCTGTAATATTTTTCTCTCCCATTGTTTGAAATTGTTCGAGATAACGCTATCACTTGGTCTCGATAAATAATTTTTGCTTACCATGTTGTTGCCAGTATTAATGCGCTGAACATTTTGTTTATATCAATTTGCAGGAAGGCATCCATCATTATGTGATTTGAATATCTGATTGAATTCGGTAGACAATAATCGCAGTTGCATATAAGAAAAGCAATAATCCCAGTTGCACATTTGTTTTCATAGCAAAGTACACGCAACTCTTTTTTTACACGGTTTCTTTTTACACGGATTTGAAGTTACACGGTTGAAAAAAAATTTTTTTGTAAAAAATTGTTAATCTAGTACTGTTTCAAAATCACAGTCTTGTGAATCATTTCTTAAAAAATTATCCTAATATGGAACATGCCCTGAAATTCGAACGAGATATTAATAATTGTATTGCTGGGTATAAAGAGTTGTATAAAGAACTTGAAAAACTAAAAGTTCAACTTTCTATAAAAGATTTTTTAATAAAAAAGTCGACGGCTCAAAACCTTTCGGAAAGTAGTCCGACAGTTCAAAACTCTATTACCGGACGAAAGTTACCATTGGATAATTTGATGGATATCTCCAGTGATAATGACTTTAGTCCAGTTCTTCGCAAACAATTGCGCTTGTTATCAAGTAGCGACGAATAATTATGTAGCTATGTAAATATTTTTTCTTTATTTCTATTCTAATTTTTCTGTTCTTAATTCTGGATTAACAGATTTCTTTTGTTTTTTGCTTGCTCACCAATTTTTCACCTGTATGAATTATGTATTTTAAGTTTTAATGCTCAATAAAATGCCATATGAACATACAATTTGTATGCATTTCTGAAATTTTATAGTTTTCAACATTTTTTACACGGTTTTTCGAAGTAAATATTGTTCTTTATTTCATCTTACACGGTTTTCAGATGAAATGGAACGTATCCCCCTTTTTACTATAGGAAACGCCTCTTTTTTTTACACGGGTTTTTTTTACACGGATTTCTGAGGAACATATCTACCGTGTAAAAAAAGAGTTGGGTGTAATCCTAAAGCAACAGCAAATGTCGCAATTTTTGGTCTTTAAATTGTTCAATTTAACATGGTTATGTAAACCATTTCATTTCTAAAGCTAACCCAACGTTTAAAATTTTAAGAAAAAATCTTCACAGGTTTATTGGATTATTTTAATTTAAATAATTTTTTATTATTTTCAGATAATTGTGCTCCTACTACGTGCCGGCTGATTTTCAAAACGAAAAGAAAAATCTGTAAAAAAAAAATAAAATAACAAAACTTTAAACTTTTAACGACATTGTAAAATATTCGTATTTGAGGTGTAATTCATTTAAACCCACCCAAAATATAAATTAGCATTAAATTGTTTAAATTAAGTTTTTAGTTGTCATTTTGAAGTACTTAATACGCTCAACACACGCACAACGTCTTGCGTTTGTTACCCTAATTTTATTTGAATAGAGATGATCTTGAAATTATTACTGTGGCATAGAAAATATTCTGGTTGTTGTGTGTTAAGACATAAGGATAGAATAATTGTTAATTATTTTTACAATGTTCAACATAATATCTCCGTAAACAAATCAAATGCTACAATAGTTTCTAGTTGAGGTTCAACTGTAATGTTATGTTTTGTCTTTCGTCTGTAAAGTAGAAGTAAAATCCTTAAAATGTTATGGTGGCTTGGAATCAGATTATAATTATTTTAAGACATCAATTTAACGTCTGTTTCATTTAATTTTGTAGTAAAGTAATTACATTTTGTGTATCATTTGAAAGATTTCAGAGTAATTTTATATTTTTTTATAAATTTATGCAGTTTAACAGTCTCCTAATTTCTCTTTTCAATTTCGTTAAATTTTAAACAACACGTCATAGTTAAAGCATTTGTTTCTTGTTTTCACATCCTCATGGATGACTATGTACTAAAGGAAAGCAACCAGATACAATGACGTGTGTTCGTTGAATGGCCTTTGGAGCAGTTGGCAACTTATTTTAATTTTGATCGAAAAATCATCTTCACCGATTAGGCTTACTTCTGTGAACAAATAAAATTGTTGAATTTAAGACGATGGCAATGCATGTAAGAGCTAAGAGTCTCCATTACACTACGAAAAAGTCACTATTTGTAATTATTTGATTCAAATTGACTTCTTCTTGTGGATTATGCGGAAATCACAGCAGTCCTTAACCCTGGACGGTTACTCTTCGTCGAATCGACGAAGCTCATTCACACTTTATCATATAACTCTTTTATGGTTGTCCAAATTTTGCTCTTTTTTTCAACAACGTTATTTGATAATAAAAGCTTGCAGTCAGTAACCCATAACCCATTTTCCTAAAAAACCTGCACAATGCACTGCATGAGTAGGGGCCATCCTACAAAAATGACCATCGCGGATTAAAAAACATTTTATAATTATTATAAACATTTTATAACATTGTTTATAAAAAGAGCGAAATTTGGTCAAACATAAAAGATTTATGTGATAAACAGTAAATGAGCTTCGTCGATTCGACGAACAGTAACCAATTAGGGTTAAAGTGTTCGTCGATTCAACGAAGAATAACCTTAATGTACAAAATAGAAGAGTAACCGTCTAGGGTTAAATCTAACATAACCCATGCCATCAGTCAAATTCAATCTTACTTAAGCGGCAGAGTCATGGAATGTTGCACACTCCATCCATAGAAACGCTAGCAGATATGTGAATAATATTATATTCCACACATAATGATATCAATAGGTCTTTCAAGCGAATAAAACCTTTCGATAATATCTCACACATACTTTGACAAATACTCACCATGTATGTTTTCTTACCGAACGTTATGAGACTCCATAGGTTTGGGGACAGCGCAATACTTAAAAAGCAAATCGAAAAATTAAAATATTATTTAACAGTACATTCGAATTGTAAATATGTACATAAAAACTATTTATTTATAATAATAAGAGTTAGGTAGTTGTTAAAAAATTTGCATCCATCCCAGTCTTCATTATGAGCAAGACTAACATCTCTTCTGTACCTTTAAAATAATGTTACGTTTTCACCTTTTTAAAAAAATGTAAGTTCGTTGATTGCAAACAAAATAAAAATAAATTGGTGTTTAGTTTCAATTAAATTCTTTATTGTTCGCACTATTTTATAACTTGACGTATACAACAATAATTGCTTGTTCGCTATTCTTCTTTGCTTACAACGGAGATCTTCAAACCACGACTGTTCTCTTCACACGCAACGCGTCTTCACACAAAACTGACTGAATTCTTACTGCTCGTTGCCTGCTTTGTCTTGCCTTTTTATATGCCCACGTAAACAGTCTGATGAATGTTCCTGAAGTAGAATGTTCGTGTTTTCGCTTTTTCGAGAATTCCATCGTCGCTTCATTTGATGTTTGTGTATTTTGGTTGCATTGTTGTAGTTTTTTTTTTGTTTTGGTTTTTTTAATGTTAAATGATGTTACACCGTTTCCCTTATCGTAACAATACAAACAGATATAGAAAAATCAATGAAAGTTTTTCTTTAATTAATAATAAATTAAGACTGTTAACGTGAAGTGAAAAAATATTCTGTTTTTCCGCATCATGTATGCTAATTTGGCGAAATAAAATTATTTACAGGCACCTTCCAGTACATTTGCATATACGCCGTAAAAAACTTGTTAAGATTTCTCTAAATGAGAAAGTACGTATCCTTTAGTTTGCCTTTTAATTTCGCTGCAATCACTTGTTTTGTTATTCTGTCTATTTTAGCTTTCAACGACATTTTTCGCTCTTCTTTTATGTGTTCTTGTTAAGCTTTTATAATGTCCCTTTCTTATGTTTTCCTCTCCGTTGTTACTTGGTATATAGAACGCTTTAAAATTCGTACATCGCCAGAAAGATAGTAAATTGATCTGAACTGTATCTCTTATGCAATCTTGTATTGAACAAGCTGCTAGTGATATGGAACGTGGGGCAATTGCTAATTCGAATGACTTAGTTGTTACAGTTTTGGTGAATTTGTGAATTTTAGATATATGCGAGAGCATCAAACCAACGCTGGAAATGGAAAACTTGGGTAATAAGTTACTTGAAATGCCAATATGAAGAGAACTGTAATAATTGTGCTTCAGTCTAAATTTGCCTAACAACAGCCTACAATATATTTTGTTTTTATAAGACTTTAACGCGCTCCAAAATCTAATGATTGGTAGGTGGACATCCATTTTCTCTTCCGTATTTATTAGCTTTTATAATCGCCTGTAAGACAAACAAATCATGCTATCACATTTAGCTCCCTTGTATTTTTATTTTTATATTTTTTTGTTTTCTTAACAGTATTATTGTTATTGTATTTTCTTTTGGCTGAAATGATGTTAACAGTGCTTCCCAATTATACCTTTTTTTAAGTTTTAATATTTTATTTTGGAGGCATCTTTGATACATATATAGGACATAATATTTCTTCGGCGACTTCCTCTCAAGAGATTTCTGTTCAAAACTCTGTGAGTAAATAAAATTGCAATGAAAAATTTGCTTAAATATCTGTCTTTGGAAGTCGAATTTAAACTGTAGGTCCCGCCACTTATGGGTAAAATTAAAACCCACAGCATAAGTGGTGAGAGAGAAGCTAGGAAGTAATCCTGAAGGGTTGTTATTTTCAATTATATATGTGCATAAATTTTGAATAAAAAACTTCTATGCGTATTTGAGGTCGCCGTAGTCTAGTAGGTAGTGTGTTGTCTTATTAGACGTAAAGCACAGGTTCGTATCCTAGGTCAGGCATCAAAACGAAATATGAAAAAAAATATTTCTTCGGCGATTTCCTCTCAGCAGATTTTTAGCGAAAACTCTGAGAGTAAATAAAATTTGCCATGAAAAAGTTTCTCAAAAATCTGTCGTTCGGAGTCGACGTTAAATTGTGGGTCCCGCTACTCAGGTATAAAATTAACGCACACAACATGAGAGGTGTGAGAAGCTAGGCCGTAATCCTGATTGAAGGGTTGTAATGACCAATTATGTATGTATGTATGAGTATTCTCTACACACTGTAGCTTGAATAGCTTCTTCTCAACATTATCCATTTTTATTGGTCATCTACTAATTGTTTTTTTAATTTTTTAACAGGGAATATAACCTCAGTGTCTACTTTTTGAATTGAAGGATACTTCAATACCAGTTGCTAAAAATAAATCAAGTCTTAGCATTAAAGATTTGAAATTTAATTTTACATGATTTTATAATTTAATCACGCTTGTTAAATATTTTAAATTTTTTATGCGCCAGCAATTCTATACAAACCAATTCTCCATAAACAGTTACTCAAACGTTCATTGAAAAGAACGAAAATAAAAATAAAACTTCAAAAATTTATTTGAATGAATTAATCTTGTTGAAATGAAAATGTGGAAAAAGTTCAGCCTTTTTGTGTTTGTTCAATTGTTTGTTTATCTTCTGGCCACGAATACAGACCAATTAAATATTAATGTGTGATGTGGCAGTGACGTGATAGATTGTTCATTCAAATTGATTAAAAATGCGTGACATAAATTAACACACAGCGAATGAAAAGTGAATTGTGAAATAAATTCAAATGAAATCTCACAGTGATTTTAATGTCATTAACGCAATATTGTTGATTATGTATTTTTGTTATAAAGTAAAATTAATAAATTGGCAGGTTAAATATTTGCTAAAGAGAGAGTATATGCCAGCAATGAAATGTTTCAATGCCAACACCCGAGCCTTCTGAAAGGTTTACATTATTGGTAATAAAATGATACGGTGCAATAAATTTGAATTTTAAATTGTCAATTAAATTTAAAACACGTAGGTTTTCTGTATAAATTTTGGCGCTCGTTTTGTACGTAAAGTTGTGTTAAAGAAAAAATGTGATATGATCATGAAGTACCCGTAAGCATGCTCTGAAGGTTATCAAAAGCCACGGCAAGAGTTTATTTGCAAATTCGATGTTATAATTGCAGCAGCACTAGGAGGTTAGTAGGAACAGAAACTTTTTACTGCCTATCCAAAGCGATGTTATCCGATGAAATATTAGGCATATTTATACGGATCAATGTTTAGGCCCCCGAAGACCAGTAGACTGAGTTCTAGGCAGGAAGGTAAATCCGACGGGAAAACTACACCCAGGACGACTTTACGTTTGGGAGTAAAAGGTCCTACCAGTCTTCTGTATGTATGTTCTGAAATACGGTTGTATATCGCTTTTAGTTTTCACTTTTGCCAAGCATATCTAAACATTTCACTGGAGACAGAAAAAAATTTTGTTTAAGAAATAATTTTGACATTAAACTTTCAATTTAGTGTTGTATGTTTTGTGTTGTGTGCTATAAAATGTAAATTGTAACATCATGATCGTTGTAATAATTTCATAATAAAGATGTTGCAGGCTTGCTCTTCATACAGCAGAAAGCCTACATCCTTTCAGTTACCACATTGAAACACAAAGTGTAATAATATAACTGTATGTCAATTTTTACTGTACTTGCACACAAACATACATGTATAATTTCAATAACATCTTTAGATCACATACTCAAATGCACAACAGATATGGGAATGGGGGTAACAGCCTTCTTTATGGTTGCTTGAGTGTCAATGTTTTTGTGTCTAAATGTGCGCTTGTATTTGTTGAGACAAATGTCGATTTATGACGATTTAAAAATTTTTTCTTCATATTTTTTACACTTTTATCCTCATTTACAGTGTAACTTAAGGGTAATAAAATAACAAATTCATTGAATTATTAGAAGCAAAAAAAAAGAAAGAAGTTAAACAAAAGGAAGATATCAAAAGGCTAATATTTCTTATACCAAGTTATCAAATTTTGGACTTGAAAATAAGACTTGAAAGGAATACATGTATTACAGAAAAAACTTTCGGAAAGTATGCTCTCTGACTCCTTGTAAATACAGGTTAATCGTTTCTAAGTGACACAGGGACTCGTTGGAAGCTCGGGCAATTTTCGCTCTTAGAATATCGTATAATTAATTTCAACATCACATACGTTTCGGTCTTCAAGAGCCTTTGATTTATCTATCTTCGACGTCATTATTGTGTACCATTAATGTGTGCTAAATTTCAATTTTGTTGAGTTTAATAGTTCCATGTCCTCTATAAAGCTTAATTACAATACCAAAAGTAAGGAATCGTAACCTCTGTATGTAAGTAGAAAAGTTCCTTTACGGAATTTATTCATTCAGATTTTTTAAATTTTCTGTTTGAGATATATGTGTGCCTGTGGTCTTTAAAGCGTCAAATCTCAGGTGATTTCGAATAAGTCACAAATTACAACGATCTTTAAAGCCAATTTTATACCATCGCTCGAAAGTTGGACATTTTAAATTTGGTGCATTCAGAGAAGCCGCGGCGGACATTTGAACGATGTTTTATTCCACACATTGTGGTAACAATAGGTCTAATCTCATGCAAAAAGACAAAGATGCATTTCAACACCCTCGCATATGTATGTGTGTTAAACTAAAAAAGCTTGAATATTATATAACCTGCAATGGCATAACATTAAATCATGGTATGTTATACCCTCTTTAAAATAAGACACAACCATAAATAATAAGAAAAATTAAGAACGAATCCAAATCTAATAAATGACACTTTGTGAAAGGGGTTGAATACAAAAATATTTTTCATTCACAATAACAAAAGAAATATTAGAAATTTGTTTTCCTTTTTTTCATCAACTTTGAAACATGATTGTTTTCTTGTGAAATTTGTTTATGCATGCTTTCTCTATTGTATGCTTCTGTATTTACGGTATATTATAATCTTGGCGTGTTTGGTTTAGTGTTGATATTTACTGCGTTATTTTTAAACATTCTTGTAAGTTATTCCATTTCTAAAGAATATTTCAAACCTAGTTGTCATTTTTAAGAAAAATAAAGGAATTTTTGATTGCACAGATACTTCTACACATCATTTTCCAAATATTTATTTAGAAGTTTATGCAACATTTGGCAATCCATTGTCAAATTCGTCAATATGAAGTCACCGTAGTCTAGTAGGTAGTGTGTTGGCTTTTTACACACAAGGTCATGGTTAAACCCCAACAAAACGAATTATTAAAAAATATTTCTTCAGCGACTGTCTTTTAGCAGATACATATGTATCTGTCAAAAACTCAGAGAGTAAATAAATTTGCCATGAAAACATTTCTAAAAATCTGCCGTTAGGAATCGACTATAGATTGTTCTCGTATATCCCGCCAGTCATGTATAAAATTAACACACACAACATAAGTGCTGTGAGAAGCTAGGTCGTATGCACCCGTTTTATGACCATTTTCTTTTCAAAATTGGTTTTGTTCACTAGCGGTGGTATGATTAATGATTCTGGATTTCCTTTTATGGGAACATTTTGAGTAATTGGTTTATGTTGACAAAATAACAATTCCTAAACCATTTGAAGCCAATATGCACCGTTAACACCATACAGCAGATTTATTTGGAGAAAATAGTAAAAAAATCGGACAGCGCAATACAATTCCATAGAATGTTCCTTATTGTTTCATTCTCCTCGAGGCAGCGTATACACTCTGTCCCATCCAAAATACGGAATCTCAGCTAATTAATTCCTGATAAAAAACCAACCAATGTTTCGTAATTTGTAAATTTCTATTAAACTGACGATGTGCAGGTCTCGGAGAAATCAATGACCTGACTCTCTGCATAGTTAATGCTGTCATAGGACTCTTGACTATACCTATAAAGTCTGCTGCGGATACATCTCCTTTAGCAATTCTTTGCAGTGATCTCGAAGTGTCACCACACCGAGAGGTAAAAGACTATCGAAGCCCTCAGTGGTCACCCGGCGTTCCATCAAATACGAAGCCAGTGCTGTCAATGAAGCATTTGGTTATTTTCCCTCACATGCGGGATTTCGAAATAAGAATTCTGCGCTTATAAGCATACAAGCATTTTTTGTGCTTATAGCGCTTACATGCGGCTAATACTGTATATTTAAGTTCTGTTTACTTCCTTAAGTTAATAAATAAGAAAATTATTTGAGTAATAAATATTTTAAAGTTAAATTAAAACAAATCTAAATTAAAAAAAAAAAAAAAAAACTATTGTGGACATGACAGTAGAAAAGTAAAGTTAATTTTTGTTTTTTACTTTTTTACTACATGTTTCACTACAAGAGTTATTGTGCCGATGTATGGACATAAAAAGTGCTTAAAGTTATGTAAACTAATACTTGTATCTGTCTATTTAGGTTATGACCTTAAACTTGCATACAATTTGTTTTTTTAAACTTAAATATAAAATAGACTGGGAAGTGAGTGGCCGCATAAATTAGAGAGAGATATATTATGAAAAAATAAATTGATTAATAACACATGGAAATTGATTGATAACACATGGAAATATAATATACATATATGTACATAGAAAATGAATACAAGGTCGATAGAAATTATATAGTGAAATATATTTTCTCTTATTAATAAATTAAGAAATATGGGTCCGCATAAATTTGCTCGACGTTTCTTATAAATTTAAATTTATTTTCAGAACAAACAACAAACAAATAAATTCATATGGAGTTTTTATTGTGTTTAAATTGAAAATAAAACAAAACACTTGTATTAAAAATAATTAATAGGGCTAAAAACAACTGAAAAGGAAAAGGTTTTGTCTACATGCATATTGCTTGTCACTGGAAGGAGTAGTTTTTGAGCTTTCAAATAGGTTTGATTTTGCGCGTCATATTTTTTTTCATGATCGAATTTTTTTGTGAAGTAATTGCAGATGCGAGTCATCAATTGATTGTTGAATTATACGGTGACTGCACTTTATCAGAAATAACGGGTATCCAATCTTTTGCACGTTTTAAAAATGGTGATTTTGTCATCTAAAACAAAGACAGTCCGGTACGGCCAGAAAACTTTGAAGACTATAAATTAGAAACAATACTCGATCAAGGTTAGTGTCAGACACAATGTAAGCTCACACAAACATTAGGCGTAACTCAAGTAATAATAAAGCAAGTAACTTGGGTGTCACGTGAACTGAAAATCAGAACATTGAAAATCGATTTTGTATGGCTGAACGCTTTAAAAAGATAAAATTTTTGCATCGTATTATGACCGGCGATAAAAAATGGATTCATTACGACAACCTCGAGCACTAGAAGTCAGATATGCAGCGTATATAACGAACGAAATGTACAGCCAAAGCGATTAAATGTTTAATAGGATCAAAAGTGTGTGATCTATAATGAGATTCTAAAAACCACATCACCTCTGGAAGCCTGTGCCATGCAGAAAACAAATATTTCATTTGAAGCATTTGTTCTGAAGTGCAAGGCACTTACACAAAACGATTTCCGATTCAGTTTCCTCCACATCATGGCAGCTTCTGCAGTAATCCTAGTGGGGCGCACCGAGCTTGTCAGCGAAACTGTCAATAGCGCTGTGTCCTGTTGTAATTCCCGTTAGAATGCGAACCTGTTAGAATGTCGAACTCAAGTAGTTCCCTGGTTCTCCCGCTGCCCACTGCAGAATAGAGCTGTTTTGAAATTCAGCAACCAGGTACATTGAATTCTATGCTGGTTTTTCTAATTTGGAAAAGTATTTTGGTAGAGGCACATGTAACCCTCTATCGTCTTCTCCTCAGGCATCACCGAATCCTTCCGTGCCAATTCGTCCCCCTTTTCGTTTCTCTCATTTGAATCAGGCATAGACCGAAAAATACGCGTAATATTCAGACAGACAATTATCCGTAATTTTTCATAATAACAACAGTTAACTTACTTGTGGCATCACAATGGGCAGCTATGCGTGCTCAGGTGAGCTTTACTACCACTCCAACCTGCTTTCTTAATACTCGGCCATATATTGCCGTCCCAGTTAAAAACAATTTGGATAACAGTGATTGGGACATTTTACCTCATCCGGCATACAGTCCTTGTCGTTTCTTACTACCATTTGGTTCGATCGATGTAGGCCACTAGGCAATAGATAAAGTCAAAGTTTCCATGAAAAGCTTCGTTCAAAAAAAAAAAAAAAACTATCTTAATAAAGCATTTATTTCCACTACCAATAAATTTAAATTTTTATTTATTCTTTTCTGATTTAATAAAACTTTTTAACGTTATAAAATTATTTGTATTGTTTTCTTTTTTTTTTCAGTAAAATTAAAAAAAAATTCAAAATACAATTGAAAATTGGCTGCAAAACCATAAAATACAGAATGTACAGAAGGAAAAAAGGATTTCAAGAAATAAAAAAATTGGTTTTTTGTTTTTTATTCATTTTAATGTTGTTTTATTCACATCTTTTATTTTTGTCATGGTTTTTATACTCTACACCATCACAGATCATGAACGCACATAAAGTTAATTTAGATTGTGAAGCATCTTAAATACTGCTAAAGGCCAAATAATGGTTGACTATGCAAATCATAGTATTGTTAAGATATTCCTGGATGAAATAACAATTTGATAGCTAATCCCATAAAGCAAAACTCCTTCTGCAATTAGCATTTCCAATGTATGTCATCCATGTGTAGATTTTCTCGTAAAAATATCATTTTGAATACCTCTGTAGTATTGACCTTCTAATGAATATTTCCAATAAAGTATGTATGTCTAACAATGATTTACATTATCTCTATGAAGTCAAATTAATTGCAATAAAGTTATCAGTGAGTAATGTTAGAAATATTTTAGGCACGTGATAGATAGATGTACAATCTTGTTTGAATTTTTAATGTATAAGTCATACAGCTAAAATTTGTATTTGTAAAACCCTGAGTAATGTCAAATTAATTACACGGTACGACAGTAAAAATACACCCAAGTAAGATGTATAAAATGTATATTTAGTTTAGCAGAACTTAAAAACTCTATTTCACGAAACCTTTAAATTTGTTTGAAAATGGGGGAGTTAACCTTAAACAATATACAAAAAATAAAATTGTTCAAGTTAATACGTTATGAGTTTTGATAGGTAATCTTAGAAAATATAATTTTTTTTTCGTATTTTTTCAAATTTGACGATTGTTAAGTGCATAATTTAATTAAAAAATGTAATACAAGTGCTAACATTATTAAGGTACATTTTCTTTGAACAGATTGGCACTTTCTTTGATCAAATCGGGTAAAAATTATCGTAGTTATTATTTAAAGAGTATAACAGTCATATCATACTTTATATTGTTACGAAAATGGAAATGGTGTTATTAAAATAATAAACAAAAGCAACAAAACAAACCAATGGACTTGTTTACATGATCAACGAATAAACAAAATATAGCAACAACATCAGTATAAAGAAAGGTGTTCATGTGACCCATTACTTTTTTCCTGATGGTTGGTTTTGACGAAGAACATCTCTCATAATTGGAAGAGATGTCTTAACGAAGAACATCTCTCACTGATATTATTATTGTTTATTATGTTCTAACTCAAAATGTAAATATGAATATTATTGCTTATTGTTAGTTAGTTACTCGAAAACCATCAAGCAGATAATTACCCGCGCATGAAGTATTAATAAAGTTTATTTTATTAACCCCATTTTTTTCCTCTTTATTATTTTATAATAATTCTTTTTTCTCCTGGTGTTCGAATTCCTAAGTAACCCTCATCCACCCCAACAAAAGGGGATAAACAAGTAAACAAGCAACAACAACACTGCAAGGACAAATGTGATCAAAATATACAAACAACAATAACGAACACAACATGTTTACATTTATAGAGATTTTGCGAAGGCAGTCATTCTCCTTCAAGAGCATTCATCAGACTGTTTAACCAGCGATATAAAAGGCAAAACAAAGCAGGCAACGGGATCAGAAAGAATTCAGTAAGTCTTGTGTGAAGACGCGTTGCGTGAGAAGAGAATAATTGTGATTTGAAGATCCCCGTATTAAAGATCTAACGAACAATTGTTATTGTGTACGCGGAAGATTGTAAAAGAAGAATAACAATTAAAGCAAATTGTTGTTGTTTAAATCAAGTCATGAAAGGTGGCACACGGAATTGTGCGAACAATAAGAAATTGGTTCAACACTAAACACAAATTTATTTTTATTTTATTTTCAATCTACGAACTCATATTTTTAACGTTTTTAAAAGGGTAAAAACTTAACAATATGTATTTATTTATCAAATATCAAAAACATTTGATGGTATACATATAACAATTGTATTGGCGAGATGCAATTTAGTATAGTAGTAGTATGTTCAATTACCATCATAATCTCATTACTTATGGTCTGTTATACTATGCCGATAAGGGAAAGTTATGAATTTGTAAGTCATATATACGCAAAATTATTGTTATTAAAATATTGAATTCTTAAAACTACCCACGTTGCGCGTGTTAATGTTATGCAAATAATATCATTTTAAAATTACCTGATTTTTTTTTAACAGATATTGTTCATTACTAAACTGGTAATTGAAATCTCAGCAATACAACATACCATCCCATAATTAAAAAAAAATGAAATGTAAAATAAAACGATTATTATTGTGCAATTCCTCTTGGAATATTAATGATTTTTGTTCGCCAATAAAATCTGAATTAGCAAATTAAGCAGTCCATGTACATATATACTACATTCCAATCATACTTTAATAATAAAATATTCAAACAAAATAAATGAGGCAATTTATTAAAAATACAATAAGCATTGCCATAAAATTCAGTTTTATATGTTCTTTTCAAAATCTGTATCAGACAAAAGAGGATTATTTCGTACGATCTAAAAACAGTGGGGGATATTTGTTTTTAATGGTCTGCTCTTACTCGTTTAGGAATTATAATTCGTTTATTTATTACCATTTTTGTTTTTTTTTTTTAAAAAAAAATATAAAATTTATTTGTGCTGTATTGTTGCGAATAAATTAATTTTACCACTATTGTAAACAGGAATAGAACAAAAAGACACACTTACGTAGAGGTATAAGAACAGACAAAGTTTCGAAAATTAATTTAAACAAAAACTAATTAAACTATGACATTTCAACACAAGTAACACTTTTTATATTTTATTGTCTATCTTTCGGTCCCATATTGTCTTATTTTCTGACACACAAAAATAGTCAAAACCATTAAAACAAAAAACTAACTTCGTTAGGTAAAATCTATATTTAGTTAACCAAACATAGCCATAGCCACATCACCCCGTTACGTTATTATTTTAAAATTTACGAATACTATATAATGCGCCATTTTGTTAGCAAGTACTTACTTACACACATTACTCACATCATTGGCGGGATCTCAATTTAAAGTCGACTGGCAATTTAACTTACTCTCAGAATTTTTACCAGAATCTGCTGAGTAGAAGTCTCCTGGGAAAAATTTTTTTCACTTTTCGTTTTGTTCGAGATGTTTGACCTGGATGTTGAAACGTGACCTCATTATTACATTTTTTCCACAACAACTGGTCAGAAATAATTGTGGCTTAAATATTTGGAACAGAAAATGATGCATTCGTTAAATAGCATTGTACACACGGTAAAAATTGTATTAATTTTCTTATCAGCAAGTATTTGGTTAAACATGAACTATTTACTACGATATTGTAAACGTACATATGTATGTATATGCCTGCATAATGTAATAAATATAAAATACATTGAACGGTTTTCAGATTTTATAATAACAATAATGCTGGATAAATCATTACAAAAATTATTCCAATTTTAAAAACAATATTTGAATTTAAATTCTAATTCAATTGTAAAGTTTTCGTTTTTGCAGTTACATATCATTTTTAAAGCCGTCTGTCTTTTCGGATTAATGTACCTCGTAATTCATTCATAACGTCTCTTACAAATATTGACTCAAAGTCGGTGAAAGTTCAGTGTCGGTTAATTTGAAACATTTTTATGTTGCCCCCAAGAAGCATTTATTATTTACTTAAAAATTTCTTGAACTTCGGACATCTAGTAAGTCGACTTCACCATGTTGGTAAAGAAAATAGCGATCCCGCAAATTTTTCTCTTTTTAGGATCTTGGTAACACTTAAGTCCATTCACGTTTAATCTCATTTCTATTAAACCAGATGGGGTCTTCTCCCAAGGATCATGCGTTGGATATATTCTACGGTCATCGAACCCAACCTCTTATACGGTGTTGCTTTCTGGTGGACTGCTCTGGATAAACAACACAACGTCAGACTTCTTGACAAGGTCAGAAGCTCTGCCGCTGTTTATATAACTGGCGCTCTACGCACCACCCCCACGAAAGCCTTGTTCGCAATGCTAAACTGGCTTCCTACCGTGCTTCTCGCTAAGCAGGTGGCCAAGTTTGCTGCGACTAGACTTAATGCTCTCTCTCGTTGGCACATTGTACCTTCTGGTCACTCCACTATTCTGGAGGTTGATCCGGTGGCCCCTGTGAACATGGACTATCTCCCTGCTGAATATTGTCTTGACAGATGTTTCCACTCTCTGGTTCCGAGTAGGGATGACTGGAATCCTAATACGATCAAGGATCTTAAATCAAGAAAAAATATGCTTAAACCAAATACATGATGAGATCACTTTGATCCCAAAAAGGCTTAATCGCGCTAAAATCAACACTTTTGTACTTGGCTGATTCGGGCTTGATTCAACTCTTTTGTACTTGATTCAAGCCAAACCGTACTTACCGTACTATTGTGACCGATATGGATTGATTCAAGCCCGGATGGCTTGATTCTTTTTTTCAGTGTATTTAGGATACGAAAGCAAAAGAAAAGCTCAAAAGTATATATAATAAAAGCATATAAAATATAAATCTATGTATTTTTTTTCTAAAGGAACTTGTTAAACAATTAAGAACTCGTTTGCATAAAAATATTAATATATTAAAAAATATTTCTATGTTTTCTAGACACAATACTCTAAGTCATTTAAGGAGTCCAATTACACATATTTTAGAAGAGCTTAAGTATAATTGGTCTGATATAAATATTATTCAAAATCAGTGGTCTTATATTACTAAGCAACATTGGGATGAAAACTCTGATACAATGTCTTTTTAGATTCAGGTATATAATTTTAAAAATTCAGTCGGCGAAAATACAATTAAAGAATTATCCATTTTTGTATTGTCATTACTCGTTTTACCATTTTCTAACGCCGAAGTTGAAAGGCTTTTAAGTTTAATGGCTTTAATCTATATAAATAAAAATCAATTGTCGTTCGTTGGTAATTGCATCAGTTGAGAACGGCTAGACCCATTTGGACAATTTTTTTACTGAAATGTTCGTCATAGTCCAACTTAGGTTTTTACGGAAAGAAAAATTGACCACGCCCACCTTTACGCCCACTTTTTTCGATTTATCTAAAATCGGAAAACGGCTGCACCGATATGGCTAATCTTTTACTTAAATGGTCGTAGTAATCTCATTTAAGTTTTTACTGAAAGAAAAATTTACCACGCCCACTTTTTTCGATTTATCTAAAATCGGAAAACGGCTGCACCGATTTGGCTAAATTTTTTAAAACATGTTCGTAGTAATCAAATTTAAAGTTTTACTGAAAAAATAATTGACTACGCCCACTTTTACGCCCACTTTTTTTCGATTTATCTAAAATCTTGGAACGTTTGGACGGCTTTGTCTTATTTTTTTTTAAATGTTCTCAATAGTTTACAAAAGTTACTTACAGAAAGAAAAATTGTCCACGCCCACTGATACTCCCACTTATTCGCCCACTTTTATTAAATCGTCGGGTAATTTTATGTACATATAGATAACAAGGTATTGTCTGAGTTAGGCATGGTAGCTTCCAATCGACCGATGCACGACGTATTTAATCAAGAGTTGCGACGCGAAAAACAATATGATTGCGATGCCTTGAAGGAATTAGTACGAACAAACGTTCCACTGTTGAATCTACAACAAAAATATGCATACGACACTCTTATGAAAGTTGTGAAAGATGGAACTGGAGGAATTTTTTTTTTGGATGCTCCCGGTGGAACTGGAAAAAGTTTTTTGATCGCGTTGATTTTTGCCACGATACGCTCGCAGAATGATATTGCACTTGCACTTGCTTCATCAGGAATTGCAGCTACGTTGTTGGAAGGCGGTCGTACTGCCCATTCAGCACTCAAGTTGCCATTGAAATTGCAAATCAATGAAAATCCAACTTTCAACATTTCCAAGAACAGTGCAATGGCCAAAGTTTTGCAGCAAAGCAAACTGATCGTTTGGGATGAGTGTACAATGGCGCATAAAAAGTCTTTGGAGGCATTAGATAAAACTTTGCAAGATTTACGAAACAATCAAAGCCGTTTTGGTGGTGCGATGATTCTGTTGGCAGGGGATTTTCGGCAAACATTGCCAGTGATTCCACGGTCAACGCCAGCCGATGAACTTAATACATGTTTGAAGTCGTCCGTTTTGTGGAAACACGTCAAGAAACTCAAATTGACTGTGAACATGCGTGTCGAGCTGCAGAACGATCAATCTGGAGAAGTATTTTCCAAACAATTGCTGGACATTGGCAACGGCAAAATCTCGGTTGACATTTCGACCGGTTGCATTCAATTTCCCCCCAGTTTCTGTCAGTTCACCGAATCAAAATCCGAACTAATCCGAAAGGTATTTCCAAACATTGCACAAAATTACAAAAATCATGATTGGTTGAGCGAACGTGCTATATTGGCTGCGAAAAACATTGATGTCGACGAATTGAATTTTAAGATTCAAAGTGAAATTGCTGTCGATTTGATGACGTACAAATCGGTGGATTTCGTTACTTCCCAAAATGATGTTGTCAACTATCCAACCGAGTTTTTAAACTCGCTGGAATTACCCGGATTACCGCCTCACAATCTCCAACTGAAAGTCGGATCGGTAATCATAATGTTACGAAACATAAACCAACCACGTCTTTGTAATGGCACCCGACTTGCGGTAAAAAACCTGATGAATAACGTCATCGAAGCAACAATACTTAAAGGAAAGTACAAAGGAGAAGACGTTTTGATACCACGGATCCCAATGGCTCTGACCGACATGCCATTCGATTTTAAACAATTGCAGTTTCCAGTACGGCTTGCATTCGCTATGACAATTAATAAATCTCAAGGGCAGTCATTGCGTGTTTGCGGAATTAACCTTGAAAATCCATGCTTCTCGCATGGTCAATTGTATGTCGCCATCAGCATTATTTATTTACGCGCCAGGCAACAAAACTAAAAATGTCGTGTATCATAAAGCATTGCAATGAAGGAAACTACGATATCACTGCAAAGCAACAGAAAAAAGTATTTCTTTATTTTAATTAGTTCCTGAACATCGATCTTTCAATAAAAATGTAAATATAACACCATATTGTACATATTTTCAAATCAAATGTAATTTAAACACACCTCAAACCTACATAAATAAAAATTATCATTTAAAAGTACGTGGTTTTTCTCTTTTTCACTATTTTTACACAATTCAAACAGCTTCTCACAAATTCACAAATCGAACACAAACATTTTTTCAAATTTGGACAGGACAACGTCTGTCGGGTCAGCTAGTTAAAAATAAAATTCGAAATCGAATTAAACCTGAGTTGTTATGTTCAATAATACAAATTCGAGAAGGATTAAAATACGAAAATGCGTGCTGTTACACTTACAAAATACCAAACGAAATTGCCAACAAAATTAGATCATCTGAAAAATATCAAAATGAATATAAAGAAGATGATAAATATGAAGATATATCAGCAATATTAGAGTCTATTAATCATTTTGTATAATCAGTATTTTAGTAAAATGTATTTCGAATAACTTTTTACAAAATTTTCTTATATTATATTTATTGAAATGAAAATCTTATTTAACAAATTAAATATTTAAAATTTTAAAATAAAAACTATAAAATGTAATATGTACAATATGTATACAGTAATATGCATATATGAATATTAAAAAAATATTAAAAAAAATCTTTCAAACTATATCAAGGCATATCCAATAGGTAGTCGCATCTGTACAACAAGTACAACAATGCAAAAACAACAGGCATTTTGTTTTTGTTAAAGTGCTAGCGGAATGTCAAAAAATTAACCCTCAAACCTCCATAGGAAATTAATAAAAGCAATTAAAAAAACTAAATAAATTTTATATATTGAAATTTCTTTTGATTTTTATGTCATGCTTAATTACGCAAAAGTGGGGCACCTATAAATTAAAAAAAAAAATATTCCATGCAGTCGATAACATTTCCACTTTATGTAAAGAACATGTTTTTATATGGCCATCGAGAAAAATGGCAGCTGCAAACGTTATTTGTTATTGGTCATAGTTTATGCACCTAGTTGGAGATACCGAAATCTTTTTGGGTAATTCATCACTCTCGTCTGAATAAATACAAATATAGTAAATCTAGGTTGTAGTTTAAAAGATATATGTATTTAGTGTTAAAGACTTAAATATTATTAATCATCTTGCAAAAATTTTAATAAAATTGGCTTTGAAATAGTAATCCTGAAGAATTTATAGAGTGCGTATCGTTAAGGATACATCCGGTACATATGAGGGATGTCAGCTGTTGACATGCGATTACCTATTGGATATGCCTTGAACTATATTTTTTAAAATAATTTACAACTTTTTATTTTCCATTCATTTTCAGAAAGTTTTATGAATTAATATATAAATTGTAATTGATTAAAAAAGAACAATAATTTTATGAACATATTGTTAACTCAAATGTAATATACTGATGTAAATAATTTTCATTTTCGGAATAAAACAAAAACATATATGTACATATAAGCAATAAATAGTTTCGTTACATTTAAAAAATTTAGCATTTTTTTTATCCCGTAAAACATTTTAGCATTATGTTTTTCATGTTTTAGCATATTTTGAAATTCATTTTCTGGCAACACTGGTACCAACCAATTACTTGGTCTTGGTTGTGATGTCATCTCGACTACAGTGGCCGTGCTTACAGGTCATTGCGTCATGGGTAGACACGCGGAAAGAATGAGGCTTCCTTTCAATGACATCTGCCGTGGATCCAGGTCCCCTGAGAAAGAGGAGACTGTTGTTCACTTTCTTTGTCAGTGCCCGTCTCTTGCTAGGTGTAGATATAGGTTATTTGGCTCCCCATTCCTTGTCACCTTAACGGAGCTATCATCTATTGACATCAAGGATATAGCTTCGTTCATCAAACTTTCTGGCTGGTTTTCCAGTGCGGGGTAGTCGTGCTTTTGTTGTGCAGCCTTTGCGCTGACCAACTTCTTCCTTTTCCCTGATTTTGGTGGAACTTGGTTAGTACAGGGACTGCGTTCACCCGTGGCATCACAACGGGCCGCTATGCGTGCTCAAGTGAGCTTTGTGATATCAGAGCTACCACTCCGACCTAACCTAAATCCCTTTTTTTATAACAGATCCTTTATCAGAAAATGAAATATAAAGTCTCTCAAAATGTTGTGTCCTTTGAATTGTTGCTAGTAGTGTAGGACTTGGTGAAAGGATGGAATTATTTTGTTTCTCTAAATTTGAATAAAACAAAGTGTGTGTGAGATGTTATTGACATTTTTTTAGCCACACCGCACGATCTGGTGGTCAGTTCATATCACCTCTACGTGAGATGAACATGCCCTCAAAACGATAGCGTAGAACATACAATGTGGCATGAACTGGGTGGCACATAGCATTGTTCTGTTAAAAACACATGTCGTTAGTGTCAACATCATCCAATTCAGACCAAAAGAAGTTGGTAGTCTTCGTGCTTTAGCGTTCTCCGTTGACAGTGGTGGCCTGGTCAGCGTCGGTCAAAGGAATATAAATCAGTGACCTTTTTGGGATAAAATGAAAGCTCTTGGATGTGATATAAATCGGTAGCGTTCCAAATTATACAATTTTTTTTCTTCACGTATCCAGTCATTTGCCAACTGTTCCAAAACCCATTCAGCGAATACTCGTCATTGTCTATGGTCATTCTTAGTGATTCGAAACATACTGAATACTTGACAAACTAATATGATAGGTGTAATTTCAACTAGAAGACCCTTACCAACTGTTAAGGTTGGGAAGTCCTTGTTGGAAGACCTTATATAAGATTTTCTTACTTACTTAATTAGTCATTACAACACTTGAGTTGGGTTTACGAAACTTTTCTTAGCAATTTTGTTTACTCTCAGACTTTTTTCCGCAAGGCTGCTGAGAGGAAATCGCGTAAGAAATATTTTTTCACATTTCGTTTTGTTCGAGATGTTTGAGCTATGATTTGAACTACAGGCTGGCGTATAATAAACCAGCCCCCTTGCTACTAGAGTAATATTTTTAGATAGTAATAATAATGGTAATACTGTTTTGCCTAAACGCATCAAAATTAATGACTGATACTTTATTTTTAATACATTTACTATCTAGTTATGTGCGATTTATTCTTCAGAAAAGACAGTTGTGTCTAACAAAATTTTTTAGCTTATTAAAGTGCCTTTCCGTATAAAGTATAAATATAAATTGAATGTAAATATTACTTCGATATAATGTGCCTCATTATGCCACAATGTATAAATTAAATTAGACTAATTCAATTTATAATAACATTCATACGATTTAATTCATTAAATACGACGGATTAACGCCTATTAAATTAAAAAATAATGATTGCTTCATTAGATGCATACATCGGGTTTTTACAAACTCTACTTCATCCTAATTTAATCTTCGCATTAATAGCACAAATTCTCTCATTGTGAGCACTAATTCTCTCCTTACTGCAAATAAAAATAGAAGTTAGCCTAAAATCAAAGCAGCAGAATCGTTGCATGCTGTGGCGCTGCCTTTAAAATGGTCATTTCAATATTATATTTAAAGATTGCTGAGTGAGTTTACAGCGTTACGTTTATTGTTTTTATAGCATTACAGACATCTTGAGTTTTAATTATAAAATAAACATGCGGTGCCATAGAGAAATACTTATAAAGAGCAACTTAATCTGTCCTCAAATAAAGTATTTGCTGGCTATTCTTCTCTTAAATGTTTAGGATAAAAAAAAAATTAAAATAAATTACTTCATAATTCTTTGCAAATCCTATCTTTTGGCTGTATTGCCATCACCAAACTAAGCGAATTCACTTATGGACACATAATTATTGTTGTCTTCACAACCATCATAATTTAGGCAAAGTTTGGGGCTAGGAATATGTAAGTAAACCTGAAAGTGAAAATCTCCTACATGGACAAAATTACCTAACTTTATTGTATTGCCCATTTATAGAACTAAGAAAATGACGAAAAACAATTAAAAACACAACATTTCCTGAACTAAAATTATTCGAATAATATTTATACAATTGAAACAATAGCCAAGTAAATATTTAATTAAAGTATAACAAGAGATACAGAAATTAAAAAAAAAAAAAAATAAATTGACAACACAATTATTGGTAAACAATTATTATTATTTTTTTGACCTCTAGCTTAAAAACAAATTTAAGTTCTCCAAATTGTTTTATTGCTGGTCAATACTACATATATACCATCATATAAATACATATACACATAAACATGTTTGAACACAATACTTAGATTTGATCATATAAATTGGCAATACTTTTCTTTTTAATTTTTAGTTGACATATAATCTAAGTATGTATGTCGGATATACATGCCAACAATATGCGTATACAACCAATATAATGTTACGCTGGCAGAAATAAACTCTGCAAAAACAAGCAAACAACATATGCAAATTGCACTGTACAAAAAATTATATGGTAGACACAGTACGAACTTAATTTGTATTAACTTCGACGTTAATGAACGAAACTGCAATTATACTGAGTTACAAAAGTCTTGTATATTTATATGTATATGTATGTGTATGTATGTATATGTATGTGTATATGTATATGTAACTTTTACAATAGAATGTAATAGAATGTAAAGAATTAGCCACTTAAAGTTAAATTTTAAAATGAAAAAACTAACATCATTAGTCATTGGATTTGTATCAATTTCTCTCCTTCCTACTGTCCGCAGTGGTCTATACATTTGATTATAATTTGATAATAACAGTTTTATTAAGAACCAAAGGGAAGCTAAAAGCAAACACGAAAGTAAAGGATAAAAAGTTTTTTCAAATAACAAAAACTGAGATGTAAATTAAGTTTTGAGTAGCAGCAAAACGTTAACATAGAAATTATAAAGAAAAAATAGAGTAGACAACAATAGTCTAGGTACCACAATATATTTCATAAATTTCGTGAATTTTAAACAATGATATGTAGAAATGATTGTTGTTTTTATATTTATTTTATTAAGATTTCAATGTTGTTCACAAACTAAAAGAAAAACTGAAAAGCTTCTGCACTGCAAAATTGTAGGTACTCCTAAGAAGAACTCAAGGTAATGAAATACCAAATTACTAAAATATATTGGGGTATCTAGACTTTTGCTGCCCACTGCACATATTAAATAATGGCCTTTGATATGAATAAAATTAATAAAACATAAGTGGTGTGAGAAGATAGACCTTAATATTAACTGTAGGGATTTAATGACCAATCAAGTAAGTAAGTACTATACATACTGCTGCAAAAATTTCTGTAGTTTTAATTTTTTCCATCTAATCCATTATCGTTAGAGTGGTAACCTTGATGCCAAAAGCTCACTTGAGCACGCTTAGCGGCCCGTTGTGATCATTATCGTGCCGAGGCAACATCTTTCTTAATAACTGCTTTTCGTGTATAAATAAATCTAAGAAAAAATCACATTTTTTCAATAATTTTTATATCTTCAAAACCAAAAAACTCAATTTCACCAACTTATAAATAAATTCGAATAATATCACTTAATTCTATTCACATATTAGGAACTTCCTCTAATAAATAGTCGATGTTAATAGTTTTATTTCAATCGAATGTTGAGATTTTTAGTTTATTTTGCGGGTAAATAATAAAACTGTTTATAAACGCATCTCTCAATGGAAAATGCAAAAACTGTTGTACAAATCAACAGAGTTAGAAGCTTCTTTGAACGTGCATATTCTTCGCCTGAGTAATTTTCATTTGGATGTGAAGTGACTTGTATATACATAGACACACACACACATAAATAAACCTTTTATAGTTTTGTCTATCAAATGTACTAAATGAGAAAATTTTGCACTGATTTATTAATTCAAATGGCCAATTCAATACTGCCAAATAATACGGTTGTTGAACTGCAATAATTTAATTTGCTTTGTTTTCTGAAGGCTATTAGCAATTTTAAGCATTCATATCAATTACTGTGCATATTAATGCAATTAAGTTGTGCAGTAGTGGATAATTGGTGTTGCAATTATTTTCTGTGAACTCATCAGCTTTGTTACAAGGAATTCAAAACAATTTTAAACAATAAATCGGTCTTATCTCTCTTTCGTTTTAATTTGTTATTATTTTCACATTTTATTTCAATTTTATCGAATACATACATAACTTCTAAAACGTAAACAAAATAAAAAAAAAATTTTAATTTTTTTTTTCACATACATAACTTCTAAAACGTAAACAAAATAATTTAAATTTTTTTTTTCACGTAGATTATATCAAAAATTACACTAGTAATCTTTAACACTTTTACCACTAAATTTTAATTCAAAAAACGTTTTCTACCTGCCATATTATTTACCAACGAAGACGAGTATACTCGACATAATGTAAAATGCTTCTGTTTGTAAAAGTTGGTTTTTTAGAAAATACATATTTTTTACACGTGGTTATAAAACTATATTTATTTCATTAATATTTATTTAAATTTACTATTTCATTATTAAAATAAATAAGTTTGCCAAAATAATCTTCTAAAATAGAAAGTTTTTAAAGATCTTTATTTCACCTATATCGGGCAATAAAGTCCAGAAGATTCGTTGATTAATTTAAAAATGCGATTTTTTTATTTTCTACAAGGTATTCCCAATAATACAACAGATATTTAAAAATCTTGTGATATAAAGGGCATGAGTTGACCAGAGTATCATGGAGACACCGGAAATGATGTCATTATAAAATTTACAATTCATACTCCTTTTGCAAAAAAGTGAAACCTCGCTAGAGTCAACCAATATAATGAAGAAATTGACTAGATTTGTAGATTTGCGCTCATGAAATAGACATGCACGAATATTCGCTGTAGAAAGGGCTTTCTAAATTATGATGCTTAGAGAGAACTGTTATTCCTTTTTTATCACTTTACACACTTGAACGATTTGAACTAAACATTAAAGGAAAAATAATCAGATACTAGGAAATAGTAATCCCTCGTGTACATTGGACAACAAACTAATGGTACTACTTCGAAATAAGTTATAATACATGCCTGATTAGGAAGGAATTACTAAATTTCTGAAGAGCTCAGAAAAGGGTGTCGCTTACGTTGGACAATATTTTGAGTACAACAAAATCTTGAGTTATATCGGAATTTTTAATAAATAACGATAGAAATTAAAGGCTGAGTTCAATCAAATTTGTTTTATTTCTTTACGAAAGAAAAGCGCAAAGTTTGGAGGGTTCGAGAAAAATAAAAGAAGTATTTTTGAGTTCTACTCAACCTTGTGAATAACTTAGACTATGCAGTTACTCGGGTGTATTTTCAATGTCGCACCGTTTTATTAATAAATATTTTTCTTAATTAATTGCAGTATGCGACAAAATAAAAAAAAAATGAAATACACCCAGCTAATGACATAGTGTAAGTTATGAGTTTTATTGAGTAGAACTCAAAATTATTTTTTTATATTTCTTGAACCCTCCAAACATTTTTTATTTGACAAAAACTGTTTTTTTGGACTTTACGCCTATACAAATGCGTGTAGCCATATTTTGGCTTATTGAATCGGGTATATCATACCACGCGGCATTAATTAATTTCCGAATCTTATAAAAAATTGTGGGACACTTTAATCTGATTGTTGTTTCTCTTATATATAACAAATCTCATTCGGATGCGGATCTGAAGACAGTGCCAGCCAGTATAATACATCGATAATGTTGTTTTTATACCATTTCTTAATGCACTTTGCAATGTATTCGGGGTCGTTAGAACATAGGGCATATTTTTTTTCGACGTATTGTACTACGAATTTTCGGAGGATTACAAAATACCCCATTACTTTCTAAATGCTATGTACACTATATTGTGACCTAACATCACAGTAGAAAAATTAGCTCTCTACAACAATACCACCGCCGACAAGCGTGTAAGTCACGAAATCCGTTATTGAATTTCATGTTCGACTTGCCTCTCATTATTCATAGTTTCCAAAGCTTTGACCTTCACTTTCACGGGCAGCAGGCTCACAGTTCAAACAGTAAGTGATAGACAAACAAAATCTAAATGAAACATGTATGTACAGTGAAGAACAAAAGTTTACATTCCACACTGTATGTAGACTTTTCCCGGCGATTGTTTTTAAATTAAAAAAGGTGTTACAGCGTTCTTTAAGGCAGTCACAATTAAGAATGTTTAAAGACAAAATTGAATATGAAAGTTATAATCTAAAAATTATTTGAAAAAAAAAAACAAAATATTAGCTGGAAAATGAAAATAACAAATATTGCTTTCAGGAATTACGGGGAATAGAGATTTATAAAATACCACTGAATTCATGATTTTTTTTTATTTCGAACCAACTGTAAAACTATTCAACGTATATTCCCTACCGTAATACGAACTGTACCTTTAAGCCTAAGCCAAAAGATGATAAATACTAGAGTTTAGATAAAAAATAAAATCTCTTTTTTTAATCTTTGTGGCTCTAATAAGAACCTTTAATTGTAAACTACTTGAAGGGGGAAACGCAATTCGGAGATGGTGTATTTGGTGACAGCTTTGCTAAGTCAGAGGGCAACAGTTGACGAACATAACTTTTATTTGTTTGTTATAATACAATCCATTTAATATAAAGACTATGGGTCAGTTCAGCACTTCTGACATTAGATTACTGCACTGTACTCCAGACGAAGGTCATGTTCGTTTTGAAGTCTGCGTAATGCTTATTGGATGACTGTTTTTTTATAATGTACTGATTTATTTGAACATTCTAGCCCCAATCAAGTTTCTAATGGACGTTATATCGACGTCCGTTTTCAATCATGAATGAAATTTTCGTATCTTTTCGTATCAGTCCAAAGAAATTCTCATATGACACAGTAATGTCGTCGAAAATTACATACATACACACATAATTGATCATTACAACCCTTCAGTCAGGATTACGACCTAGCTTCTCACATCGTTGAAAATTGCATGGCCAAAATTTACAAACTGTTAACTGACAAAGGTGTTTCCACTGCTTTATTTAAATTTTATTTGAAATCCCAACATCTATTTATTCCCTTGCCTGTATTTACGTATCTGTAAGTGGAAAAATGTGTGTGCATATGCTTTAGTTTATTTATCAATTGAGAAACTTACCAATTACAGTTAAGTACACTAAAAAAACTGAAGGCAGGCGTGATGAATTTTGGCAATTATAAGGACCCTCGCCACATTCCACAAACGGTTTCTGCACGTTTCAAGTTTACTTTGAGAAACTCTTAATATTTTGCTGGTGAGAATACAAAGTGTGTACTCACCACCGCTCGTTTTTTCCTCCTCACCTACAGACTTTGCAAAATAAACTTTAAAGGTGTGAAACAAAATAATACACTTTAAAGTTGCCAATCGTTTCCCTGCAGCTAAATTTTAAACTAGTTACGTTTTGGGACAGTCATATAACTAGTTGTAAAAAGACTGTAGACAAAGTGATAGATACATTCTAGTCAAAATAAAACAAAAATAAGACAAATAAAATTGCGACTGAACTGCTTTGAAAACATGTTATCAACTTATTACTTTTATCACTGTTTTTAGTGATTTTCAAATATAGACGCTTTTAAAAATTGAAAAGTTGACAATATTGTTTTTGAATGTGTTTTCCCTTATTTTAATGTCACTTTTTTATGAAGAAAATAAATTTTTGTGAATAGTGAAATACATATAATAAATCAAATAAAATGAGTTCTAAAATTAAAAAGATGCCTCTTTGTGGAAACAACTCAAGTAAGTAGGGTCGCCGTGGTCTAGTAGGTAGTGTGCTGGCTTATTAGACGTAAAAGCCAGGGTTCGAGTCCCAGGCCAGACATCAAAAAATAAAAAAAATACAAAAAGTATTTTTTCGGCGATTTCTTCTCAGTTTCTCAAAAAATCTGTCGTTCGGAGTCGACTTTAAACTGTAGGTCCCGCCACTTATGTATAAAATTAACACACACAACATAAGTGGTGTGAGAAACTGCGGGCTTCTTGGGGACGATTGCCTGTAGACTGTCTAATGGTGAAGGTATAGCACTGGCCATTTTATAGTCACCTAGCAGCAACTCGTTTCCTTGCCGTTCGCATCTTCCCACTTTCCACCTTTCCTAAAAACCCTGCACAATGCACTGCATGAGTAGGGGCCATCCCCTGAGTGCTGGTTTCATAAAAAAAAAATATAAGTGTATCTATATGTCATATCATATCTATATGTTATATCATTTACAAATTTATTAATTTAAAAACTTATTTTCAGATTCCATCATAAGTTTGCCCAGTGTAGGACAAAAAGATCCAGAAGCAGTTATTCGACAGGCAATGCAGTTATGCAAAAAAGAAAAAAAACAGTTTAGGTATCAATCCATCCTGAAGAAGAAAGGTTAAGATTCTACGACCAATCCAACCAGCTTTTAAGATACATAATCTATTAAATTTTCATTTATGTTTACGTTCTCTGTTTTATTGAATTTTACCTTTATTTTTTTTTTTTAATTTTATAATATTGAATTAATAAAACTACGCAATTATTCAGAAAACTAAGTTTTTCATCTAGGGTAATATACGATCCAATCAATAAAATATTCTAGCTCGAGGTCAATTTCTCAATTATCAATTTTCTTTATTATATATCAATATTTCGATATCCACCGGATATCATCTTCAGGATTCAAAAAAGAGAGTAGCAATATCTAAAATATAAACATTATCACTGCTCGCTATCACATCTAATATTGATATATAATAAAGAAAATTGATAATTGAGAAATTGACCTCGAGCTAGAATATTTTATTGATTGGATCATAAAGGGAACAGGTCAAAATAATATATATAATTTGAATTGATAGGGTAATATACTATACAAATAATTAGTAAACAACTAGATCTGGTCTTAAACTGGTATAGAATGGGGTAGTACGCCATAGTAAAGATTAGATTAGTTTAAAACTACATACTTTGAAAAATACTAGCAAAAAACTATAAATAAAAAACTATTAAGTACACTAGTGTACTAGTTTACTGGTTATTTAACTAGTATTTAACTATATACAAATGAACAAGTTGGCCTCCTATGACAACCCAATGTTAAAATCGAAAGTCCGATATATGAAAAAAGAACAGATATGTTACTGGTCTAAAGTTATAAGCAACTAGTATATTTCTAACCTTATACTAGTTACTTTGTCTGCAAGGTTGTTTCTTCAAACTTTAACACGTTTTTTACGGCACCTCTGTATGTGTGACGGACAAAAGGCAATAAGTGTCAGTTCGTCGCCATTTGAACATCCATTATAACTTTCTTTGTGTTGTTGTAGTAATTGGTGTTGTCCCAGTTGTTGATTTGAGTTGACATAAAAGCAGAATGCAAAATACATGAAAATAGAGAAACGAAATGCAAGTTGTAATACTCCGTTCAAAATTAACTCTTAAATGTTAGGAATACATGAGGAAATGGAGTAAGAACTGAATGATTGAGTGATCTGACCATAAGAAAGTTTCCCCAAATTTTCTTTAATGAAGAAGCGCTTCCTATTTTTAATTTGAATAAAACAAAGTGAGATATCATCGAAATTTTTTATTCGTTTAGCCTTTTGACGAGCAAACATTTTTGGCTGAAGCGATTTGACATTCTGTTTTATTTTAATAAGCTGTGGCCTAATAGTAGTGACGAAAAAAAAAATTGCCCTCCTGGGTATCCTCTAAGTCCCCCATTTCGCTTTGCAAATATAGTTGCCTATGGGTTGAAAGCAATCTTTTTATCCCAAATTATTAATTTTTAGACATGATTTAAAAACAGTTTTTTTTATAAGAATATAAAGTAAAATACAATAAATCTTAAAAATTTATTATTAGTGTTGTTCGTGATAGTTTCCAAAGCAATCACGGGATGTAGTGAAACAAAGAAACACATTGCATTGAACGCAAAAAACATTTGTGCGACTATATTTTTTATAGGAAGCACAATGACAGCAGCGTTTCCAACATTCACTCTTTTCCATTTTATGAGGAGATTTGGGCTTACTTATAAAATTAGTTCCAAATTTCGTTGACGCTGAAAAGGCTCGTTTTCTTGAATTGAAGCAACTTATCAGTTCTTTGGCTAAAGCTGCTCAAAATTCAGTTGAAGTCACATCGATTGAGGAACTGTTAGTCAATATGAATTAAGCCGTAGAATTAAAAACACCAACGAAAAAATTTTGGAGTAGAACTCTGCCAACGATGGAATTCTTTCAGTCTTTATTTGAATTAAATGTGAATGTGAATGAATTAAAATTTGATTACGTCCTTGTAGGTGATATTTTTTTTTTTTTTTTTTAACTTAAATACCGGTATCGGGGTAGCAGGGGCGTTAGATTTAAAAAAAATTTATGATTTTTTCGGATTGAATTTTTTTCAAACTCAATTTCTAATCAGCATTGACGACGAATGCATGGACGACGAATAGGTAATTGTCTTCGTACCCATAATTTCTCAGTTATTGGGGGAGAAGTAGCTGTAACATTTTGATTATCGTACATATTCATATTAATTTTTTAAAAACCATAGGTCCCATGTTAAAGTCGCCGTGGTCTAATAGGTAGTGTGTTGGCTTATTGGACACAAGTCCACGCTTCAAACCCTAGGTCATAAATTTCTAACAAAATGAAATATGAAAACATATTTCTTCGCTGACTGACGCACAGCAGATTTCTGGCAAAAACTCTGAGAGTAAATAAAATTGCCATGAATAGTTTCCAAATATCCGTCGTTTGGAATCGACTTAAAACTATTGGTCCCTCCATTCATGTATAAAGAAAAAACACACAACATAAAGCTTGGTCGTAATACTGACTGAAAAGTTGTAACGACCTATTATGTATTAGTATATAGACAACGAAGAGACATTTGTGTTCGCACCCATAATTTCTCAGATATTGTAGGAGGATTACCAGAATTTAGTGTATCGAAGATATTTATATTAATATTTAAAAGCCCACGGCTAAATATTTCCTATCTCTTTAAGCACTAAGAAAAAAATGATTTTCCTTTTCTATATATACTAAAAATGAGACAATAAAACATCAAAAAGAAATCGAATGTAATTAAGTTTTTCTAATTTACTAAAACTAAAGCTAGAGTTAGAGTTAGTTAAACGTCCATGGAACGTAACGGAACGTACGTTGGATTTTGGAATATGAAAAGTAATGAGAGCGATTACCGAACCGTAATGTAATTTTGGTAAGCATTTGCCCTTCTCTTGCGTTTCGTGAATATTTGCCTAATTCTGGCATAACGAGAAAAAAAGAGAAAATAGTAAGAAAAACAAATTAATTAAGCAAACCGAAGTTCTGTTTAGAGAATCTTATAAAAAAGTAGATTTTAGGAAGAGACAACAAGTGCGGAAAACGAAAATTACAGAAAAGGTAAAACAAATACCGATAAAAGACATTTGTTAACATCATGTAATGGTGACAGATGTCTGGTTTTTTATAGGAGAACAAAGACAAAATTAAACAAACAATAAAGAACACAGGAGAAATCTAGGCAAGAAGAATTTCTTCTTTTTTAGTGACTGGAATTTTCTCTAGTTTGCATTACAAGAATGAGTTTATTGTAGTATGAGCTTCTATACTTAGTATCTATAAACAAAAAACACCTGTAATTCGTTATGATTATTATTTATAATAGCGCAATGGTCCCCACGAGAAAATTCTAACGATCTCGGTGGCCACTATTTGTAGCCAATCTTTCTGTAAATCTGTTTCATTTTAAAATCTTGATTTTCACAAGCAATTGCTCATATTAAGTTACAAATAGTTTATTGATTCATTTTTCCCCTCTGAAAAAAATTAACCATTAAATTCAGTTTTACTTCAACCCTTAATATTAATATTGTTGCAGTCATTTGTTTGTTTTTCTTGTTAAGCTCTATATGGCCTTTAAACACTTAGGCGTGTTGCACGACTGTTATTTAATTAAATCAGATATAATATTAAAGTCGAAGCAATTAGGATTGTTTTAAATAATCTTTTTGTATAATATGGCTTCTAAGGAATTTAGTGGCTTAATACTTTCTACATTAGTGATAATTATTAAATTCAGTCAAGGGTAAAAATTAAAAGCTACTATCCTTCATTTTCATTTCTGATTTTTTTCAAACTTTGAGAAGTTTTATATAATTTTCAGGACAAAATTGTTTATGGTTTAAGCAGTCACTCCCAGTGTTGTTTATTGACACAAAAGCGCAGTAATAATATTGCATCATCTAAATCCTTTTACTACGAGAAAAATTGTATGTCTTAGTTTTCGTACCTATAAAATATAGAACATATGACTTATTTAGAATTAGCTGTTAAGGGGCCCATACACTATACCAGCATGCTGGCGCAATCATTTGATTGTGCCATGAAGCTCCTACATATATTACACAAGCATGATTGTACAATATTCATTTAGTTCCAAAAAATTTCCGAAACTAGTCGTTATGAATAATGAGTCAGTTTGTGCCGCAATAATTATTGCTATTATTAAAAAGAAACAAAAACATAATGGAAGAAAAAAACGTATTTGGATAAAACAATGGCTAAAAGATAAGGAAAATTTAGGTAATGTTAAACTCCTTAAAGAATTGGAAATGATCTTTATAATTTTTTAAGAATGGATAAAGAATGTTTCTATAAATTGTTAAGCAAAGTATCGCCAATTATAGCAAAGAAAAAAGCACTAATGAGAGACCCATTTTCACCACATCAACGTTTAGCTGTTACTTTGAAATAGTTATGAGGACTTAAAGCACTTGCTTTAATTTATGATTGCAATAATCAGAACTTTTTATTTTCCATAGACATGGCATTGATTCGTACAAGTCGAGAAATTCTTCTCAAAATTTTTTATCTTTCAGATTCATTACCACAAAATAATTATTTTTGGCACAATATTTACAACTTGAAAAATTATATTGTAAAAAGTTTTTTTTTTACAATACACTACATAAGCTTGTTTGCACAAACATAAAAATATCAAATTCTTGTGTAGTGTATGGGCCCCTTTAAGCATTTTTATTTAAAAATTGTGTTTGGCATTGTTTTAATGGCAATGCCAATAAGAAGAATTGCCGTGATTAGAGCGATAATATTCATCATGCTGTTAGCAAATCAAAGAGCTGCTGTTACAGCAATGGAGAACGCTACAGTGCCATGCTGACTGAATTTTTATTTCCAAAAAATAATCAGCTGAACATCAACTATATAGTATTGGGTTCTATTAAGAGGGTACTATTTGTAATATATCGCTTCTTGATGATCGCCTTATTGTTAATAACTTTCTTTCCAGAGTGGTCCTGTTCACTCGCACTTTCCTTCGTGAGATTTAGTGACATTGAATTTCCTTTTATATGGTTATGTTAATTCGTTCGCTTATCCCTTAAACTTAGAATTCTTGAAGCTTTGGAAGCCAATATTCAAGTCATCATTGATGTCACCTTGAGGCCAGATTTGTTAGAAAAAGTAATCAAAAATTCGTTGGATCGCATAGACAATATTGCTCATTGACGTTGTGAACTTACGTGATTACTTACTTAATTATTCATTATAACCTTATATTTAGAATTAGGACCGAGCTTTTCACAGCACCCATGTTGTGTATGCTAATTTTATGCAGTTCATCATTTCATATATAAGGACATTATAAGCAATATAACTAATTAAAAATTTCATTAAAGTTTTAGCTTAATGTGTTTTATTTAACTTAACTATTGAAACCGGAAAATGGTTAAGGTTGTCCAACAAAAATTTGTTTTTTTTTAATTAAAAATTAATTAAATTAATCCTTCAAAAATAGTGCACTTTTCCATTTTTTGTGGAAGTTTTTAATTTCTTACTGGATTTCACAGTAGACATGTACCGAAATATTATGAAATTTTCAATGACTTTTCCAAAGAAATGTGGCTATGTATTCACTAAGCCATTCAGATGGAAATGCCATTAATCGGACACGACGACCTTTTTAAAAAAAATTGCTCAACTGTCTATAGAATGAATTGTGAGCGCTTTTAATAATCTTCTGGTTTGAATAAATCCCTAGAATCTTAAAGAACTAACTTTGGAATGTGAGCTCTAACTCATTAAATAAAATTAAACTAAACAAACATTTGTTTTAAAAAACCCCCATAAGTAATTTAAATGCTGTTATTAGTTGTGGCATTTTTAATGCCTTAAATTAATATCTAAAATTATTAAAAAAAAAAAAATAATACTTCTCTTACTAGCAATATAATTTTAAGTGTCATTTACACAATACTTTAAATAATATTCCCCCTTTACATTGTTATTTTCTATTCAAATGATTTTATTTAAGTAAAAGTCATGTCAAGGTTATTTATGCAACTTTTAATTAAATGTTATAAAAAAAAACCTGAAAAATCAGAAAAACATTTACTGTGAAAACAGGCGAAAACAGACAAACATAAACAAATTATAACAGTGAAACAGAACTTTTTAGAATTTTAAAATTTTTTAAAGATAAATATTGAAAAAGTTTTGAAACACGTCCAAGGCGTACTGTTTAAATATGTAGTTTTTATTTAAATAACGTAAAACACTTTTAAAGCAATGTTTACACGAAGAAAATAGAGAATTACTTATATAACTACGCATGTATACAAGTGATGTTTGGAAAGTTTTTGCTTTTCATGAAAGAGGGAAAATAAAAATCGACCAAGTACGTTCGACGCGCGAGAATTTTTTAAAATAATTCCATTTTTTCAATACATTTTCTCCAGTATATCTAAAGGTTCGTGTGTTAGACTATTAGCGTGACGACCGGAGACTATGATCTGTTACACTACACCATGCATATGGTCGAAGTTACACAGCTCGTGTATAATTAAATATAATTTGTAATTGTATTTTGAAATTTAATTATAACATACACAACAACGACAAAATTGGTCGTTATAACCCTGCAGATAGGATTGCGACTTAGCTTCTCACACCACTTATGTTGTGTGTGTTAATTTTTTATACATGAGTAAAGGAACCTTCTCGTATACTCTCCATCCAGTTTTGGCCAGATTTCCTGCACCGTTATACCGTTATGTCAAACGGCTATTGTATACGGAATCGATGACCGCATTGTCTTGATGGTTGTGTCACGCCTGGCTAGTTAATCCGCTCTGCAGTAACCTGGAATGTCACTGTGCCTTGGTATTCATATGATAGAGACATCAAATTGTACAATGTCCTGGAGTTCATTAGATTGGCATTCGGTGCTTTGATAGCTGGCTAACAATCAGAAAGTATGGTTATGTCCTATTTGGGACATGAAAGACATGACATCCGATTATAGACTAGACAATTCCGATTAGGTTAGGTTAGGTTAGAGGACGTGTACTTGTCAACTGTGACAAGTACAGTACCCAGAGGTCGAACTGACCCATTGTACAACGTCCTAGCTTCTCACACCACTCGTGTTGTGTGCGTTTATTTTATACATGAGTGGCGGGACCTACAGTTTAAAGTCGACTCCGAACGACAGATTTTTTGAGAAACTTTTCATGGCAATTTTTACTCTCAGAGTTTTTGCCAGAAATCTGCTGAGAGGAAGTCGCCGAAGAAATATTTTCATATTTTCGTTTTGATGTCTGACCTGGGATTCGAACTCGGGCCTTTCGTCTAATAAGCCTACTAGACCACGGCGACTTCAAAAATTCCGATTAATTCCGAAAAAATTTCACCTCCTTCGTACTATTTTCCCAGACATCCTTGTTCGAAATGAATGTCCTGAATCTCATTGAGTAGTCGCACTGCGATGTCTCAAAAGTCTGAACTTCTTTCAGGATCCTTGCACGACCAGTATTCGATCCATGCCACTGTCCAGTCGCCCATAACGGGTGCTCCAATTCCTTACAATAGAAATCAATTAGAGGATTACACGCAACAATACAGAAGAAGTGACGAAACCTGTACAGTATAAGATGTTTTTCAAGGACTATAGAAACATTTTCATTTTATTTCTGGTATAAGCACGGGATTAAGATAAGTTTAAGGAAAAAAAATTTGCTAACATTGTTTGGTTTACGAGAAACTGCACTAAACTTTATTTAAACTTAGTTTGACTCAGTTGTATAATTTTGTTCCAATTGAACTGTTTGCCTATTTATAAATTTATTTATTTTAAGCGTTAAGTATGCAATGTTCCTTATGTATTACTGTTAGAGTCTACTCTATGTTCTACTTGGAAAACTAGTAAAATTTCTTGATCTTATTAATTTAATTGATTTTTTATCTTCTAGCATTCCAAAAAAAGCTAGAGTACTGTTAGGAACTTCAATAAGAATATTACCTTACTATCTATTGAGGTGTACAATATAATTACAAAAATAAACTAAGTAAACATCTTCTGGTTGTAGTGAAATGAAAATACTTGATTAGAAAGAAATCGTAAAGAAAGTTTATGTAATCCAATTAAGTTTCCTACTCAACCTTTCTCTCTTATTCATCTTTAATTATTTTAGTTTAATCTGCTGATTTGTATCTTCTTTGTATTAACGCAAAACGTTTTATCCCCTCTTTCATTTAGAGTTAATGGTCCTTGTCACGTATTTTAATTGTTGCAGCAGCATATTAGATTTTATTTATCTGACCACAGCAACATGTTCGAATACATTTCGCAACAGCTAAACGTAAATGATGGTCAGTAAGCAACAGAAAGAATTAAAATTAGCTACGAACGGCAAAAGATGTGCTTTATTTTAAACGAAAAGTGGTAACAATGTCCACTAAAGATAGCTATGAAATTAAGTACGGAAATAGTTCTGAGATGGACTTTGAATTTAATCAAATTTAATGGGTTTGGTTTTATCATTTTTATAAAAAATTTTTTCCGTTTACATTTGGGTAAGGAATGGATCCTGACAATTTATTGACTTAAATTTTTCAGTATATTTAGAGACGCGGTTTACAAATAATTTAAAAACCTTAGAAAACTTTTCTTGTTGTTTTTGCTATTTATTTTGTTTTTCTTTTTGGCTGTTAAACTATAAAATTTTAGATTTTAACTCCTGTTAAAGAGCTTTTATGTAAATTTTTAATATCGTTCTTATTTACTTGACGCATATTTTAATCAACAAGTACATGATTTTTGCCTGAATGATATAATTTCTCAGACTATAAATTATCTTGTTTTTGAAAACACATCAACTTACGTACGATTAGATTTTTAGCAACTCCACTACAGTAAGAAAGACAGATTTGGCAACTTCAATGGCAAAGATTTTTTTAAACGATAGACAATAACAGAATATATAGCTATGAATGTCAGAGGAAGTGTAGTAAGTCTTATAACCTTAGCAGCATTGCAGAATATTGTTTTAAGTAAAATATGTTTCTTTTATTAAAATATTCGTGACGAAACCTGACGGAAACCAGACAGAATAACAAAAAAAAAAAAAAAATAACAATGTGATAATGAGCTATAGTGCAATGTAGTTTCCTACATTAAAGTACAAAAATTGAATTCCAAGTAGAAGCAATTTTCACATGCGGATACTTAAGAAAGTGCATTTTAATTACCCACTTGTCATCTGTACTGGATATCTGTAATGTATATAATATTGAAGGGGAAGGCCCCATCTCGGTCGTGTTTCAAAACAAACATATTTGAAGTATCAAGGAAGGCTTTTATGTGTCACAATTACTAGATTATTTATGCAGTAGTTTTGACTTACCTGCACAACTAACTTATGCAAGAATTTTTGTGCAGATAAGCCAAAAATTTTAATGTTTTTACCTGCCTAATTGAGCAGGTATGGAATAATTGTAGATTACTCTCTGAAAGCCCAGCTAAAGCAAATAACTAAATTGAAATGTTATGTAAACTAAACAGCTGAGATTCAATGATGACAATTTGCTACCAGATCTAGCGATTTTTTCAACGACAAAATTAATGGAGATTTTCTTTTTTTTTTTTAATTGAAAAATTTTATAAAGATTTCTTTTTTGTTTGACACAGCTAACTTTAATTTTTGCTATGAAAAAAGTTTTAAAGTTCAAAAAATTTAAGGCACATATATTAAATGCGCAGGTATAAACAGTGCGCTTAAAAAAGAATTTTGTATAGAATTTGGAGAAATAAAGACACGAAACAAAATTTTTGTGCAGGTAAAGGCAATGCGCACGTAAATAAAAGGCAGCTAAATCAAAACTACTGTAAATGGTTTTTAACAGTGATTTTGTGACAATGATTTTTAGCAGTACATACAAACTCTCATTTTGAAGCCCACTACTTCCACTTGTTCTACTATTGCATCGTTGACATCATTAACAATTTCAAATCCAACAAACTAGTTTTGATATCAGGAAACAACGGCTCTGGTGGATTCAAGTCCATTGAATATGGTTGTAAATACCAGAAGAATTATGCGGGTATCTTTCTAACAGAAGTTTAGTTCATAGAAAGAAAATACCTGGCAGCTTATTATGTACAGGCAGACAGTTATCTTTATTCGAACAGCACCAGTCGCAGTAGTTTATAACATCTTACAACAATACCAAATATCAAGAGCAATCTCAAACAAAAATTTTATCTTTTGAGAAAATGAAAACTTATCTGACGAGTTATAGGCAAAACCAGTAAAAAAATTTTATGAAAGAAGAAACTACGTTTTTAGGTGCATAATATAAGGTATTGAACGTAATAATTCCCAAAGAATCTTTGATAAATCAATTATCCTCAGGGGTCTTAAATATCGCTCATAATGAATGGGGTTAACTGCCGAATGTTGTTGAATGTTTTTGAACTTTATATACAAACTACTTAGCCTTTCCTAACTATTTTGCGAAATTTATAATGGGTTGAAGAAAGGTTTGTTATTCTTTAAACTCAATATAAAATAATTAAAAAAGCATGTAGTACTCCCCGTGGCGTAGTAGGTTGTATGTTGGTTTATTATGTTAGAGTTTGTGAGTTCATACCTCATTTTTGATATCTCGAAGAAAACGCAACACTAAAACACTTCTCATAAAAACAAGGAGAGTAAATAAAATTGTCATGAACAATTTCTTAAAAAATCTTAAAATCGTTTCGACTTTGAACTGTAATTATGAATAAAATTAACACAAACAACATGGGTGATGTAGGAAGTTAGGTCGTAATCCTGCACATAGGGTTGTAATAATCAACTCGATGTAACAATAACCGTCAAAATATATTTGATTTGTTTCTTTTCATACATAACAAGAGAACGGTTCGTATTCTAACAGGAATTCTAACAGGACACTGTGCTATTGGCAGTTTCGCTGATAAGCTCGGTCTACCTCATCAAGATTACTGTCATAATGTGGAGGAAAAGAGTATCCTACACTTCACAACTCTTTGGTATGCAATACGCAGATATGCATTATTCAACGAAATTTTTTTCATTTACAAATTAAAAAAAATGTCTTCATTACAAAAATAAAAAACGGAATTTTTTAAAACATTTTTAAAAAAATTAAATTCAATTTATAAAAAATATTATTATTTTTTTGTTTTATCATATAGGACAGCAAAGTGTTGTTCTTGTTTGAACACATATTTAGATTGGATCAAATATATTTATACGTTTACTGTTTATTTTAGCAGATGTTATTTGCTTTATTTTTAAGTTTGTAGCTTATTATAGTTTACGGAATTTTGATGCATGTAGCATATTTTTTATACACTTTCTTATAGATCTGTTGTATACAAATTAATTTTTTCAAATTTTTTTGTGGTGACAGACGGTTACCTTTTTTACTGCAGTTAATTGCATATCCTATCAATTTATTTTAAATACAAAAGAGGAGGATATGCATGTTCCATTTGCTAATATGAACATTCTATTTTACTGTCGTTTTATGGAAAACATCAAGTTTTCTTTCCTTTATTCTTCGTTACATTTTTAACCGTTCCACTAAAAATAGGTCACTTTTCTCATTCACTTACTGACATAGAATTACTTGAAGTTTCATAGAAAAGTTGTTGAATTTCTATGTTAAATCCTGACTTTATTTTATAGTCTTTTGAAAAGTATTTTTAATAATAAAAAAAATTATTCTTCTCTTTTGTTAAATTTTTAAAATACTTTTTACACTGTATTTCAATAATTTATCGTTGACCTGTAATTTTTCAATTTAAATGTTTTATTTTTATTATAACTTTTGTTTTGTATTTCTATATTGAAATAACTAAGGTTTGATACTGAGTAGCTGTAGGCGGAAAACAAAAAAATGACTTCAAGCAACCGCCTTCTTGAACATTAAAAATTGTACTACTGATGCTGTAACTTTAACGGTTGTCAGTAAGATAAAGTTACTCAGAAAAAAAAAAGAACAAACTATTGTCTGCACACACTTTTATATCATGTATTGTTCTATTGTGAAATGTTTGTAGTAACTCTGCTGGTACATTGAAGGGAATTCTATTGTTGCCTTTGTAGTATTTGTAAAATAGCTCTTAATGTTTACAAAGCTCAGTACTCGCGCCGCAAAATACAAAAACAGTAACAAATTTTGATACTGTAAAACGAAAAACACATTTAAAGAGCAAGATTCTCTTAACAATTTCAAACAGAATAGCATGGTTCCGAATGATAACATTGCAAGAGAAAATTGCTCAAAACAACATAGCACTATAGAGTATGAAACCAACGCACAGAGACAGTAATTTCTGCTTACTATTTCGTTTTATCACAGCTACTCTGTTTTCCATGGCAGGTTATTAAAACACCATTATGGGTTTATTTATAACTTAATTAAGTTTTTCTTTTCTTAATGTTCATAACACTAGCGCATTAAAGATTTTTATTATCCTTTCTTTAATTTTCTTTGATTGCAAAAAATCCTGCTTAAATATACATATATTTTAATTACGACCGCTGTTGATGTACTGACTCTCTGGCGTATACTTTATTTGTAATTGAAATAGTCATTGAGTATACGCAGCCATATAAAGTAAATTTAAAATATGAGTGTATGTATTTCAGTTTAATAGTGGATCAGTTCATTTGCATACAACTTGTAAATTTTTATGGAGACTTATTAAATTTTTAGGTGGTATCTTTGTGGAAAGAATCGCCTCTTGCCTTTATTGACATTTTTATGTTCTAAAGCTATTGATATTTGGAAATGAATTTGATTTTAAATCTACCAATTTAGCGAATAATAAAATTAAATATCGAAGATCATTATTTAACCCTTTAACGACCACAGGGCCACATATGTCAAGAACCAAAAATTTTAAAAATTTAAATAATTATAAAATAGGTGAGTTTTATATTACTTTTATTTGTTTTTAAAAATGTGTTTTTAACGCTCCTATCTATAGCCGGGTGTATTCGAACAGTCATTCTTCATAAATGGTCACTTCCAGTTGACAGTGAGATTATAATATTGTTACGTTCTTACCTTTAGCTCGTAGATTGCAAATAAAAATAAAAATAAATTTGTGTTTAGTTTTAATTAAATTCTTTATTGTTCGCACTATTCTGTGTGCCACTGTCCACAACTTGATGTAACAACAACAATTTGCTTTGTTTGTTATTCCTCTTCTATTACTCTTCTGCGTAAACAATAGCAATTACTAGGCAATTTGTTCGATAGATCTTTATAACGGAGATCTACAAACTACGATTACTTTCTTCAAACACCGCGTCTTCACACAGGACTGACTGAATTTTTACGGGCTCCGATGCCTGTCTGTCCTGCCTTTTATATCGCAGGGTAAACAGTCTGATGAATGCTCTTGAAGGCGAATAACTTCGCCTTCTCTATATTTCTACAAATGTAAACATGTTGTTTACATTATTGTTGTTTGTGTATTTTGTTTACGTTTGTTCTTTCAATGTCGTTGTTGCATTTTTGTTTACTTGTTTATCCCTTTTATACTGGTTTTTGTTGGTATATTTTTGTTTATTGTTTATCATGTAAACAAGTTGATTGTTTTTGTTTTTGTAGCTTTTGTTTATAATTTTAATGTTAAACGATGTAAAAGCAAAACACCATTTCCATTTTCGTAACAATATTTTTTAAAAGTGGTTTGATATGTAAATTTTATTTTTCACCATACATATGATAAATTATTTATTGCTTGATGGGTATATTGTCTTATTTTAATAATTATAAGAAGTTATTAGTGTTGAAACAGGTGTCTCTCGGTATTGTAGATTATGCTTTGCAGAGTACGTAGAGTTATTATACCCAACGAAAATACAATTTTGAGTATATTGATCGGAGACAATAGTGATGACGTAATTTAAAGGCATTTGAAATAAAACGACGACCGAGGCGTAACTGATGTTAGATTAAGGATACGATATTGTACTAACAAAAATTGCCGGAACATTTAACATTTGCAATTAAACACGTCTCTGTGAGAAGGAATTAAAAGTTAAGCCGAAAGTACATACCATCCGTTTCATGCGTGCTTGCGTTACATGCGAATACCGAAAAAGTAGAATCAGTGTAGTTGTTTGTGACAAGTTATTACAAGTACTTTCTACTTTTCTATGCGACTCATGCAGTGTTGGAAAATGTCAGCAGTTTTTTAAACTTGGCATGCCAAATTATATACTATTGTGAATGGTTTCGATAAATATGTTTAAATAGTTCATTACTATTTTCGCATTTTTCTTTTTGCATTACAAAAATATTAATAAAAACATATTTCATAATAAAGTTTATTACTAATTTAAGAGGAAAATACATTAAAATGCATTTTTTAAACACATTTCTTTCATGAACAAAATATGTATATGATGATTGTTTATATGTACATATACATGATTGTTTTTATGTATTGAGTGTCATCTATTTTGAATTTATTAATTTGTAAACAAAAAAAAATGGAGGATAAATTAACTGAAAACACTCGTCTTGTGTTCGTTTGAGGATTTTCTTAGGCCTTACCAGCTCAAAATATCACATATGTAAACTCATAAATTTGTAATTAATATCATAAATTCTTTTAAAATCAAAATTTGATTTTCTATTTTTCCCAAAAGTGTCTTGTTTGCCTGTTTATTGTTTACCACAGCAGCTGATCAAAACAAAAAACCAGTCGCATAAAACACATTGTGTGTAACTTGCAATAAAAACCGCATAGAATGCAAGAATCAAATGTAACGCAAACTCGCATGAAACGGATGGTACATATTTACTTTCGGCTTTAAGTGTTGGATGAAAGTGAAAATATTGAAATTTCAGTTCTTGATATTGATTGAAATAGTTGTAGTCTAGTATGTAGCGTGTTAGCATATTAGACGTCAGACCAAAGTTCAAGCCTCAGGTCAGACATTTCCAATTTACACCGAAAGGTTGTAATGATTAATGAAAATAAACCAAAATAATGAAAGGAAGTTTCAAAAACATGTTCCATATGCTTTATGAATAACAAAAGGAAATGAATAACAAAATCCATCATTTAGAAAATAACAGTTCTCTAGGATAAGCTATAATGAAAAGATGAAAAGGTTACGAAACAGTGAAAAATGTAGCGTCCAAATGACCATGACTTATAGATTTCCGAGTGCTCTATGAGTCCAGGATCAGCAAGATCCTAACTGTCGAAAATGTAGTGCAAGTGACACTTCTGATTAAGAATTTCAAAAAGTATTATAGCATTCAACAAAAGATCAGTTGACAGAGTATTTGCCTCTACAATTTCTAGCTTATTTTAACTACTTCCATTGAAGTGAGAAAAGCTTTTTTGTGAGTGTTAATAGGTGTTTTCAACATTTCCTTTTTGTTAAGGTATCTGCTCTAAAAATGTCCTTCCAACGTAAAACATTTATCTGCTACAACAGTGTTTACGTGTTATGTGTAGTGGTCATCCTCGAAACACTTAAAAGGTGTTTAATACTTCGAAAGATTATTGATTGTTGTATTGATAGCTGGATTTATTTAGGTTACGTGCATACTTGTGATTATGTGTTGGGTGTTATACTACAAAGACAAAATTTATATCACTTAAGTATACAATTACAAAGGAAGGAAAAAAAGAATACAGAAATATTTTAGGAATCAACAGAATCCTAAATAGTCATTTAGTATTTTATACAAATCCATTTAAGCCAAAAAGGTAAATTGCTGTGGATATAAATTTATCTCCTCTCAATATTGGTATATACTATGTAATGTTGTACATTCAAGATAAGGAACATTATAAAGGAATTACGTTTTAATACAAGGTTTTCTTTGTCCTTTTTTATTGCTGTTTAGTCTTTAAAATGAAATCAATTTGCCAAATTTAGGCAAAAATAAAGATTTAAAGATGTATTCAAAATATAATAAATAAATGACGGTATGCTCATATGTTAGGTTGACTACATAAGTAGGTGAAAAATACACCTACACCTGGAGACCGGAAAAGGGTTACAGCAAATAGATTCAGATTCAAAATAAAAAATTTAAATATATTGCTTTCTTTTCCGAAATAGATTTAGTTCTCAACATTTAAGACACTTGAAATGGAAAATCATACTGCCGAGTAAAAGGAAATGTAAGCAAAATGTTAGGAAATGTGGACTACTTTTCAAATTTAGTGCCATTTTTTATTGTATAAGTGGCTACTGTCTCATTTAGTATGTTTATTCTGATTATTAATAAGAAAATGCTTTCGAAAAACCATTTTCCATTCGAAAAACGATGAATGATTGAGCAAACCTAAGGTAATGCCTATTTTCGAAATGTCATCTACTCTGATAAAGTAGACTTCCATTTGAATGGATACACGGCATGGATCTAGGTGACTTGTCAAAACCACATATCCTGCCGCATTGTAAATTTCATGAGTAATGGCCAGCAATCAGAGTCGTTTCGGCATTTAGTCGGATAGATTATTCTGGACTTAATCTTAATCTTAATTCTTTATAATCCAATGAAAAAATCATTCTTACGAAAAAGTACATTTTTATGGAGGCTCCCTTTACTATTCTTGAACTTGAAATGAGTAGCTGCCGTTTGAACTATGAGAAATCGCGACTTTTATTTCATCATGGCTAATGTACTAATGTTGATATTTAAGTATATCAAAAATTCAATTTATGAGTAACTCTAGGAACTTAAATTTGGAAACAATTGGGCAACGAATGAAAATAAATAATGTGTTGGTAAATTTGCTATATAGTTATCAAACGTATAAGTTCAAATAATACGAAGTGTGTGTGTGATATTATCGAAATACTATCAATATATCATCGAAATTTTTTATTTCTTTGAAATAGCTATTGATAACGCTATGTGTGGAATATCATATCGTTCAAATGTAGGCTTTTCTTCTCTGGGCGCATCGCAAATGTCCAATTTTCTATGACTCTGGTTCGACCTTAGCAAATCCCACAAACCGCGAGATCTCGGTACTTATCTGACTACCGGTCTGGCTCACAACCACGTGAGGTGTGTGAAGTGGCCATTACGTTGTCCGAACAGAACACCCATTTCGATTAAGCAATTTTACTATTTGCACAAGCTTTTGAGTACTATATCCATCTGTGGTTCTTCAACAAAACAAACAACAAACAATTTGACAGATGTAGCTCCTACAAGATGGTCGTTATCAACTGTTAAAGTTCGGAAGTCCCCGTTTGAAAACCGAATATATTGATTACATATAACTTAAAACAATACTTGTTTGTTGGTTCGATTCGAACCATATTTTTGTTTAATATTCAACAAAACAAAAAAAAAATTGTAAATTCATGTAATCCATTACAAATCTGTCTCTCTTTCCCTCTTTCCGCTATCCGCCATCGCTTTCCGATAATCTAAAACAGTTTATGGGTCGCCGTATTCCTACCTACTGTTGGCTTATTAGACGCGAGCCCAACAAAAGTAAATGAGAAAAACCTGTCGTTTGGAGTCAGCTTTTAACTGTTACTTATGATTAAAATGTACACTAACAACCATGGGTGGTGTAAGAAGCTAAGCTTAAACCTGATCAATTAAGTAAGTATATGGGAGTCGTCTCTCGTATCTGTAGAATTAGCAAAAGGTGTTCCAAGATCAAATTTCTTTGTTACATATCTATTAAACTCATATTTTAAATCGTAATTTCACGCGTAATGTTTTCTTTGATGGATTTAACCATTAATAGTTTATTTAAGTCAAATTCGCTTTTGAATAATTTTTACAGAAAATATTTCACAGGAGTTGAAATATTTGTCGTTTATTCCTCTTTTCAGTTCCATTTTTTTTATTTCATTACGAGCTTTTAATTTTAGTTTATAAAACTGGCGAGTCAAAAATGCTTACGATGATGATGGCAACATGTCAAAATTTTAGTCAAACATCAAATCAATAAGTTTTTTTCACAAAGGTTCTCGTATTTAAACGCTTAACTGTCCAGTCAGTTATCACATTTCTTCGTCTTTCTTTTGTAGTGTAAGATTTTTATTCAATCATCCACACATACATAAATATATTGTGTGATATACTCCATAAGAAGAATACATATTTTAAATAAATTATTTTTATTATAACAATTATTATTATTATAGTATGACAATAATTTTTTCTCCCTGTATTTGTAAAAAAGTTCAACAAATTAACATTCATGTGACTAATATTGTGCATGATTAGAGGAAAAATTTTGTTTCGACAGACGGTATTCTGTTATCCGTTATTAAAAAAATGTTTTCTCCTTCTCGTTCTCAGTCCTGTATCTGAAATTGTTTGTAATTGTATTTTTGCCCCGAATAGCAATTCCGTTTGCTTTTAACAAACTAAACGTTCTTATGTGAATATTCATATTAAACATTTATTTTTGTTGTTAATATGTCTTTTAATTGACGGCATATGACATATGTACATATGTAAGTATCGGGTATTTGATTATGAGCTTCATAGCTTTAAATTTAAATAAAATGAATTAAACTTGTGAGATATCATCTATATATATAAGAACCCATTATGAATCAGTGTGAAAACCAAACTATGCCATTCTTAATTAATGCTGAATAAATCAGTTTTTAATTAACTTTCTTTTTATCAGAAATTTAAGTACGTTGAATTGTTATTAAAGGGACAATGAAAGACGGGAACTACTTTATGCATTTACAATGGTTTTAATATTTTTATATTCGATTTTTAAATAATTATTATTCCATCGTTAAACAATGCGTGTATGTATTCCTGCTCGTTGAACTGAAATTAAAACCAATGCAAATAAAAACTTACATATTGGAATTTATATATGTATGTACTATATATGCATTTTTTCACACACACTATCGAACAAATACTTTAATAACTTGTGAAGGAACATTAATATTATTTTATAATTTAATAACCAGACAACAAACAATCCTGTCTTTATGTGCTGCACAGAGAAAAAATTATTATTTAAGGACATATAGGAATGCTAATGTTGACATATTTGTACAACTATAATAGGCATTTATACTTATAGCTCTCATCGTATTTACTTGTCATTCCTTACGTTTAATGTTTGGATCGTAATCCAAAAAAGCCGAAAAACAAACACTGTTTTGAGAACGTCTTAAATATGCTTTAAACAAAATAGTAGTATTTGAAAAATTATATCGGAGGCATAATTCGATTGTTTGTGCTAAAATTTAATGGCTTTTGTGAATAATTATTTAAAAAACTTCGCCAAGAAATACGAATGACCGTTTGCTCAGAAGTAGCAGAAGATAAATCAAACGTAGTCACGTAGTAAAGCCGCAACGGTATCAATACAAACGCATTTACGGGTATTAAAACAATTCAAGAGACGTAAAAGAGAAGCATAAGAAATATAAAAAAATACATTGACCTTAATGAACATAAAATATCAATATTCGCATACAACATATTCATATTCAACTCATTACAGACTTTGGTTATGGAACCCATACATATACATACATACATGGAAATCTGAAGTATACATCCATAAATACTATAAAAAAATTACTGTTATGTTAATGAAACAACTTTATTGTATGCATAATACAAGGAGTAAAAAAAAAGTTGTACTTTTACCACCTCAAAATATATTCTTTATCAAAAAAATTTTTCTATAAAATTAAAATAAAATTCTAAATATTAAAATAAAGGCTGTAATCTTTATTTGTATTATATTATATTATATTTTTATTTAACAAAAATATACTCGTAATTTTAATTCATTCATTACAGAAAAAAAAGAATGTGTCCAAAAACTAAGATAAAAAAGTTTTTAACGAAATTCTATATTCAGCCCAATCACGAATATTCCCAAGGAATTTCTTTTTCATGGAAAACATTTTTCTCGAGAAAGAAATCCTCTAATTATAAATTCCGCGGGAGTAAAAGTTTGAAAAAGTGGCAATATCAAATTTTTAAGCCAGCTGTTTTTCTTATTGATATTAAAGTTTTTGATAATTTGTGAAAACAAAGTAAAATTAATACAAGTTAAAAAATAAATAATAATACAATAAAACAAAAATGAATAGTGCTATAATGTATATATTTGTGGAGGAAATTGGTGTTTTGGAAAAGCAACAACAAAACATCCAACGCATTTCCAGAAGACAGTTAAGGGATGAATCTAAACCCCTTGAGTTGACGCAGTCTTTGTAAGTAAATAAATAAAAATGAACTTGTTTGGTTTAAATTTTTGACTTCCAACAGGTTTCAAAAGTACTACAGAGTAAATAAACCGGCCTTTCGGTATTTACTAGAATTTTTGACAACGCACAGTCAACCAACAAGAAAGCAATTTGGGGTTCCACCAATTGTAAAACTAAGTGGGAGCTTACGTTTTTTCGCAGAAGGTGGGTACCAGACTGGTGTATGAAAAAATTTCAATGTGGCTTTAGGCCAGTCTACTTTGAGCAAAGTGCTTACGGCAGTGGTGGATATTTTTGGGACTCATCTCTGTCCACTTTGGATTAAGGTACCGAATACCACTGAAGAAACACCAAAGATTGCTCTAGCTTTCTACACGAAGCACAATATTTCTGGAGTTGTAGGGTGCATCGATGGAACGCATGTGCAAATTATAGCACCATCAGATAATAAACATCTTTTCTATAATAGAAAAGGAAAATTTAGCATGAATGTTTTGCTAGTAAGTTGCCCAATATGATATTTGTTTATGTAAGAGAAAAACCAATTGGAAATTTTTCAGCTCTGTGACCACCAATTAAAAATTTGGTATGTCGATTCATCACATCCAGGTGCATGCCATGATTCTTTTATATGGAGTACCAGTGACCTACGAAAGCATTTTGAGCAGAATTATTTGCAAGGGCAAAGGAACTTTTGGCTGTTAGGTAAAAAAAATGTTATTTATTCTTTGACTAATTCATTTCATTCTTCTACATAGGAGACGCTGGATATCCCCTTGAACCATGGCTTTTAACTCCACATCGAACTCACGAGGATGGGTCGCATGCAATGCGATTTAATGAAGCCCACGCAAAATGCCGCAACATTATCGAGCGTACTAATGGCATACTAAAAAACCGTTGGAGATGCCTTCTTGGCGCAAGGGAATTGCACTACACGCCAGAAAAGGCAGCTAAAATTACAAATGTATGTTGTGCATTACATAATATTTGTATACACTACAAAGTAAGCGAAGTACCCAGCGATTTCGTGCAGTTTAGTATACCAGAGGAGGACACAATAACACCACAAATATGTACTCAATACCAAACTGCTGCTCAAACAATTAGAAACAATATAGGACAAATGTTATTTTAGTTTAACAAAAAAAATTCAGTTTAATTACAACTTAAAAAATAAATAAAAATTAAAAAATAATTCATAAAAAATTCATATTTCTACAACTTAAAAAATAAATAAAAATTAAAAAATAATTCATAAAAAATTCACATATCTACAACTTAAAAAATTAATAAAAATTAAAAAATAATTCATAAAAAATTCACATTTCTAAATTTTGCTATTCCGCCCTTTACAAATTAAATTCATAGCTTCTCTATAAAGACGTGGTGTCGCTGTAACTCTTCTATTTCCTTTCGCTTTAATTTTTTCCTTTCTTTAAAATGGTTTTGTTGAATATCAGTTAATTTATCTAGTGATTGATAAATTCTTTTGGTGGTTTGACTTTGCTCTTGTTGATTTATCTCTATTAATTTGATCGATTTTAGATGCTCTCTGTATCTCTAGCTCAGCCTGGAGTGCTTCATAAGAACCCTTTAGGCTGTCCTTCTGGCTAATCAAACATTTTCTGCGACTGCTGTCAACTGTTTCTGCAGTGTCTGGTGTTGTACTTTGTGTCCCCTCTGCTATGTCTAATTGTTCGTCTATATACTCTGGTGAGGCTAACTCTTCTTCTGTCGGTTAGGCCAACAGGTTTCACCGACACACCCTCGACTGAAGATTTCATCCCAATTAATTGATAAATTGCTCTTCTGTAGGAGAAAAGGTTTGCTCCTTGTTTGGGCCACCTCCTGTGCGCTTTTTGTTGTTTAAATTTTGTGCCGCTTTCTGGCGTACATATTTTTTTTGGTCTTCCCACACCTTTAAATTGTTGAAAAAACATTAGTGAAGTCAATTATTTTTAAGCATGTTAGTTAATGTAACAACCCGTTAAAATCATCCAAAGAAAGAAAGATATTTATATTTTAAATATTTTTATTTTTTTATTAGTTTAATTTCTTTCACAAAGCCTTCTATTCAATACTGAACTATATTCTAGAATAATTCAATAAATGTAGTTTTTCTATTGTTCATTTTTGCATGGGTCACTTTGATTGTCTAACATGGAGTGCCACATCCCTCCTATGTTTTAAAGACGGATTTTTAAATCTTTTTCACCGGCCGAAACCTTTTCTCCAGGAGAAGTCTTTGGCTGCAGATTTCCTGGTATAGTTGATTGGTGCTCGATGCTCGGTGATGATTTGTTTGTATCTAAAGACTCAGAAATTGCCCCATTAGTCGAAGAAATTGCTAATGGTGGAAGGGTGCTATAACTGTTGGAATCTCTTAAGGTGGCCCACATTTCTATGTAAAACTTTATCTCCACTTGATACTTCTACCAGATTACCTCTTCTTGCCGTTACTACGTATTCAGTTGTATCGAAATTCGGCGTCAACTTATGGGGGAATACAACATTTTTCAATAGAACCTTATCCCCTACTGATATATCAGATTTCTTTACACCTCTTTTCTTATCAGCTATTGCTTTACCTTTTTGTTTGTTAATGCAATCCTGATCTTTTTCTGCGGAGTCTACGTATTCTCCTGTTAAATCCTGTATTCCAGGTAATTTGTCTCTTATGACTCTGTTAAACATAAGCTCTGTTGGGGGGACTCCAGTTGTGGAATGTGGTGTAACATTATACATGTGGACAAATTTTTGAATCTCTTCTAGAAAATTTCTTTTATTTACAGGCGCTATTTTCAGGCGTTTCACCAGAGATCTATTCATGTTCTCCAGTTCGCCGTTTGCATGAGGCCAATATGGCGGCGACAATATTTGTTCTATGCCATTAATTTGACAATAAAGTTTAAACTCAGCACTTACTGTATTATTTACTTCGTGGTTGTTTATTGACTGAACCAGTTATTCTTAATAAAATATTATACAAGAATAATGAGAGTAATGAGAATAAGGAGTATAAGAGAAATTATTATATTTTAACAATTTTTTGGTTTCTCTACATCTCCCCTTTCAAACTTTGTTCAAATAACTATTGTACTTATTATATTTTAATTACACAATCTTTTAATAATATTAAACTTATTCTGTATGTAAAAACGTATATAAAAAGAAAACTTAATATAACTTACAACTAATTTTTTTTTAACTGAACTTATAATTAGTACATTTTAATTTAGTAAATTATTCATATTTTAATTCAATAAATTTTACGCAATTCAATAATTCAATACATTTTCACATTTTAATTCAGTAAATTATTCACAGTTTAATTTAGTAAATTATTCATATTTTAATTCAATAAATTATTCAAATTTCAATTCAGTAAATTATTCACAAGCGCCTTCGCAAATGATATGAATTCCTTCTAAAAACTTTGCCATCTCATTCTATCATATAAGGCCGAGGTGTACTATGTTTCCCTATGACTCTAGCAGAGCACCAATATTTCCCATTTCTTACCCACACATTCTCCCCTTTCGTAAACCCAATCCGATCTCGTGCATTAATATCATAGTATTTTTTGTTATTTAAATTATTACGGTTCAATACGGGTACCAATTTGTCAGTAAATTCGCTATTTCTGTAAAATTTAAACCGACCGGGGATTAAAGTTCTAGTTTGTCTGCCAAATAATAATTGAGTCGGTGTCATGTTGGAATTTTTAAGTGGGGTATTTCGATACTCTAGCAACGAATGCCACAAACTGCAATTTTCACTGTTGGATTTTAATACCAGCTTCTTCGCAACTTGGACCATTCGTTCTGCAAAACCATTAGACCTTGGATAGTGTGGACTCACTGTGGTTACTTTTATATCTAATGTCCTAGCCCATTGGATAAATTCAAAGGATCCAAATGGAACGTTATCCGCTATAATTTCCAACGGATACCCATGAATAGAAAAAATAATATTCAATTTTCCAATTATTGCTCCTGCCGTCTTCTTCGTTAAAGGCACTATATCTAAATATTTGGAAAAATAGTCACCTATAACTAAGTATTCCTTGCCACCTACTTGCATTATATCCATGCCAATTTTCGCGTAAGGTAATTCCGGTATCTCGTGACTCAACATTGGCTCTTTTGCATTCGCTGATCTTAACTTTTGACATACTCTACATTTAGCTACTAGTGTTTCTATATCATTGTCCATTGATGGCCAATACAAAAGTTCCTTTGCCCTCTTTCTTGTTTTCTCAATTCCCAAATGGGACTTATGAAGGTTTTCCAATATCATCCTCTGGAGAGATCTAGGGATGAAAACCCTTTCATCTGTATATAAATTCAATCTCTTACTCCAAAGAAATTTAACATCTCCTTCTACCTTTGTCCTATCATTTGGCCACCCATTTTCACAGTAATGTAAAACTTTCCTCAGGATATTGTCCTTGGCAGTCTCTTCCTTAAATAATTTCCTCTTTTCGTCACTCACGTTGATTGTATGCACCATTTCATCCAAACCCTCTATTTCACTATCAATATCAATGTCCCTAGAAAAGCTCCTGGATAACCAATCCGCTAAGTACATATGTTTCCCTGGCAAATAAGTAAACTCCAAATTATATTTCTCCAATCGTAATTTCATCCTCTGCAATCTCGCGGATGGTATCTTACAATATTCCTTCTTCATTATTCCCAGCAATGGCTTATGATCAGTCGCAATTTCTACTCTACATCCGTAAACGTAATTATGAAATTTTCTACACCCGAACACTACCGTCAACATTTCCTTCTCTATCTGAGCATACCTAGTCTCAGCATCATTAAGACTACGCGAAGCAAAACATACTGGTCTACCATTTTGTAACAGAGCGCATCCTAAGCCATCTTTTGATCCATCTGTTTGTAAAACAATTTTCTCAGCCCTATCAAATGGTTTCAAGTCGGGCGCATTTAGAAATTAATTCTTAATATTTTCCAAACATTTATCATGAGCTGGTAGCCACTGAAATTCAACTGTTTTCCTCAATAAATCCCTGATTGGTTTGCTTATACTCGCAAGATTTGGTACATATTCCCGTAAATAATTGACAAAGCCCAAAAGTCTCTGAATATTCCTTCTACATTTAGGAGGCCCTAAGTCTTCAATACCTTTAAGCCTACTTTTATCACAACCAATTCCTTCACCTGAAATTTTATGACCTAAAAATATTACTTAATTCTGTTTCCATTGTATTTTCTCCAAATTAAACTTCACATTCTTTTCCCTAGCCCTTTCCATCACCAATTTCACCGTGTCATCGTGCTCCTTTTCATCTCTAGCGGCAATAAGTAAATCATCTATATACACTATTACGTTCTTAATATCACCAAAATTTTCCTCATTAATCTTCTGAAATGCCTCCGGTGCTATCTTAATACCAAATGGTAAGCGTTTAAAACTGTAGGAGCCAAAAGGCGTGCTAAATGTGCATAAACTCTTAGACCTGTCATCAAGGGCAATTTTCCAAAATCCGTCTTTAAGGTCCAGTACTGTAAAAATAGTCTTGTGTACCAAATTAGTCTTGAGTCTCTCAAAAGTCGGAATCTCATAATAATTATCCTTGATTGCCAAATTAAGTTCCTTAGGATTAATGCAAATTCGCAATTTTCTGTTAGGTTTTTCAACGATAACTATATTCGAAATCCACTCACCTGGTTTCTCACACTTCTCAATTATACCCCTTTCACATAGGGTCTTCAATTCATGTCTTAAAGGTTCCCTAAGAGCCAAAGGTATTCGAGTTGCAGGTTTTGCGCAAGGTGTAGCATTTTACTTTAGTTCAATAGTAAAATTCTCTCTAAAGCAACCTATTCCTTCAAAAAGTCCACCATATTCTTCCTTTAATTTGTTCAGACAAATTTTCTCTACTGAATTTACACGTTTAATCAATCCAAATTGTACACATGTACTTAAACCTAAAATAGGAACCGAATTTTTGTCTTTTACAACAAAAAATTTAATTCTCCCATATTTACGTCTAATTTTTCACAGAATGTCCACAGTACCCATGTTCTTTATTTCGGTACCATTAAAAGCAATCAAATTATCCACACTCTTTTTAATTGTAATATTATGAAGGTCCCTTATCATATCAAATGGCAAAATGTTAACCATAGCCCCCGTATCAAGTTTAAACCTTACAGATTTACCCTGAATTTGAAGAAATTCATACCATGTGCTGACGTCAATCCCTTTTCTAATCGAGTCAATATATAAACTTGAACAACCTACAATACTTTCATCATTAGCTTGGACTTTTAATTCATCCACAGTTCTATTTTTACAAACAGAAGAAAAGTGATTTCTCTTTTTACAATAATTACATATTTTACCATATGCTGGACATTTCCCTACTATATGTTTTTTACCACAAAAATTGCAATTCATATTTTTATAATTTTTTGTACTATCTTGTACTTTTCGTTTTTCATTATTTTTAGGTTTAATGTTACTAAAACTACTTTTAAATTTTTCACCTTTTTTACTAACCATGTTAATTTCTGCTTCACCACCTCGCATCATATTTATTTGATTGTTGCTTGCTTGAGCCGATCTCGCCATGTCAACTGCCATTTCCATAGTTAAATTAGGTGTATCCAACAGCTTCTTTTGCAACACCTTGTCACTTGTTCCGAGTACAATTCGATCACGCAGCATCCTATCGTCATTACTAAAACCACATCGCCGTACAATTTTCTTAATATCCATTAAAAAGTCATCAAAAGGTTCACCTTGTGCCTGGCATCTGTTATGAAATATAAAACTTTCGTACACCTCATTGCACTTGGGTTTGCAGAATTCTTCGAAAGCTTTTGTTACATCATCATATTTTCCGTTAGCTGCCTCACTGAGGTTAAAAGAATCAAATATTTCTACAGCTTCAGGTCCAATGGCATTAAGAAATATTGCCACTTTTACTGCTTCTGCTTTTTTCTCCAATTCAATTGCAGTCGCAAATATTTTAAAATTTTGCCAAAAAATTCTCCAGTTCTCTGCAATGTTTCCCGTAATTTTAAGTTCTTCAACTTTCTTCACAAAATCCATATTTGTATTTCTATTCACATAGACGTATTTAATATTTTTTGGAGGCCTTCCACGCGGTTTTAACTGTACTCGGCTTGTATTTGATTTTGCTTTTGCCATATGCTGCTTACATAAAAAAAAATTTTTTTTTTGTTTTCAAACTTAAGTATTATTATTCCGGCTGCGCCATGTATTATTTACTTCGTGGTTGTTTATTGACTGAACCAGTTATTCTTAATAAAATATTATACAAGAATAATGAGAGTAATGAGAATAAGGAGTATAAGAGAAATTATTATATTTTTAAAATTTTTTGGTTTCTCTACACTTACGTATTGTCTACCGTTATCGGTTTTCAAGTATTTAGGAAATCCCAATCTACAGAATATCTCCTTCATTGAGTCAATAATTGCTTGTGAAGATATGGAGCGAAGAAGTTTGAATTCCATATATCTGGAATAATAACACAGCCCTGCATGGGTTTTGCAAACAAGATGGTTCCAGGTGTTCCTGAAGGCATTTTGCGCGCTGAACACGAATCGCAAAATCCATCACGTCAGGTTTTCGAGAAAAAGGGGGCTGAAACCCCTAAAAATAGCGTTTTTGGCCATTTTTGAAGAATTATAGAGCTGAACACTGACGTGCTAGAACCTTCGCTATTATCAGAAATTGACAATTGATTTTTTGCATGCACCCTTAAAGCAGGGGGTGGGTTTATGTCAAGGGATGCAATAGAAAAAGAAACACATTTCGGAGGTCCTTAAAAACTAACCAGATTTACTTGAAAATTGTTACTCAGGGGTTTTTGGGGTCGCTGATTACAAATCTTCATTTAGATTTTAAAAATTCAAAATGGCGGATCCAATATGGCGGTCGAGGTTTATAAAAATTAATCGGATTTACTTGAAAACCGCCATACGCCATACGATTATAATCAATGAAAACGAGCACGTACTGCCCGTTTGGTAATGGACCCAAAAGATCCGAAGCCAACGTTATCCAAGGACCAGTTGGAAACTGATGTTGGTTCATAGGAGCCGGGTTTGATAGTTGTGATACGAGAAGACAGTCTCCACAAGCTTTAACAAAATTCTCTACTTCACGATCCATAAGGGGCCACCAAACCTTTGACCTTAATCTTCGTTTCATAGCTGACTCTCCTGGATGACCCTCATGAACTAGTTCGAGTACTTTTGATCAAAGAGCTCTCGGAATCACCAACCAAGTTCCACGCAATAGTATACTACCAACTGTCGACAATTCGAAACGGAATGGGTAAAAACTGTTGGATAGAGCGGGATTCCAGTTGTCAGTTTTAAGAGATGATATTACGTCAACTGTCTCATCCTGAACACTATTCTGAGCAATTTCTGAAATGGAAAGTGCAGTAGGCACACAGCTCGTGATAACGTGACAAATACTCTCTTCGCCTTTCCAATCAAAGCATTCGATATTGTTTATCTGACAAAGTCTAGACAGAGAATCAGCAATATTTTCCTTACCTGCCCTGTAAATCACCTTAAATTTGAATCCTTGAAGACGTAATAGCCATCTTTCTATCAGGGCAGGGGGTTTCGATGTAGGCTTAAAGATCACTTCTAGCGGTTTATGATCTGTTACAAGTTCAAATTCTAAGCCTGCTAAGGAGTAATAAAACTTTTCAACTGCCCATACCAACGAGACTTTCCTCCTCTGTTTGAGAGTATCGTTTTTCAACATCTGATAAACTTTTGCTGGCAAAGGATATGATGAGCGCCTCGTTATTCTGGTCGAACTGAACTAGTATTGCACCCAAAGCGACTGGACTGGCGTCAGCAATCAAACGTGTTTTGCGTTTTGGATCGAAATAGGATAAATTTGGTATTTCAGATAGCAATAATTTCAAGCTTTTAAAAGCTTGTATTTCCACAGGACCCCAATTGAATTTAATGTCTTTCTTAAGAAGGTGTCGTAATGCCTCAGTACGATTTGCCAAATCTGGTATAAATTTTCCCACATAGGTGACTAGCCCCAAAAAACTGCGAACTTCTTCTTTATTTTTAGGATCCCTAAACGAGGTTATTACCTGCACTTTTTCAGGATCGACTTCTATGCCCCTATCAGACAGCGCATGACACAGAAATTTTACCTTCTGGGTCTTCCAAATGCATTTCTCCTCATTTAGGCAAACATCATTCTCGCGCAAAAATTTATGTACTAGTGCAACTGCCTTATCATGTTGTGAGGAAGAACATGATTATAATGTCATCGATATAATTCAAGGCATTTGGGCATGGTGCCAACATTTCTTCCAACATACGCTGAAAAATTTCAGGAGCAAAATTTACTCCGAATAGTAGTCGTTTGTATCTAAATAATCCCCGAATGCTTATGAAGGTTGTGATTTCTCTTCTCTCTTCGTGAAGTTCTAATTGGTGGTATGCGTTTTTCAAATCCAATCGGGTAAAATACTTAGCTCCCCTCAGCTTAGTCATAAAAGTTTCGAACGTCGGCAATGGGTAATTTTCTCTCAATATGGCTTTATTCGCCCTTCGCACACAATCTGATATCGCCATTTTCCTTAAATGCTACTACTATCGGCGAGATCCAGGAACTTGGACCTAATACTGGTTCGATAATGTCTTGACTAAGTGCATTATTTAACTGTTGTATGACTTTCTCTTCCACAGCAATAGGCACGCATCGCATAGGCTGCTGAACTGGAATCACTTTAGGATCGATAAACAATTTTACGACTACGTCTTTATATTTAGGAAATGGTTGGTATTATCCACTCGATTCACGTTTAACCCAAGTTTTAGAACGTTGAGTTTTATAGCCGTTTCTCTCCCTAAAAGTTATGGTCTTCCGTTTTCAATAACATAAAACGTAGCAATTACCTCAGGATTTCGCTTAATACAAATGGGGGCTTCAAATACACAAATTACATTCAGTACATTCTCAGAAGCATATGCTCGGAACTCATTCATGGATTTCGTACGCATGTTAAACACTTTCGCGTTCTCTCCTTGTAGGAGTTTCCAATCTGTGTAGCTTAAAAGATTAAAACGCGATCCCGAGTCTATAATCATTGAAATCCTGTTACCCGCAATATGACAAATTATAGTTTCTTCGTTTTCATCATCACTTACTATTTTGAGACAGTCAACCTCATGTATTTTATCGTTGATTGCACGTATCCTTGTGCGTCGTCGTTTCGGATCTAAATTATAATTTCCTGCGACTTGCCGTTTCATATTCGTTTTGCATTTGCGGGCGAAGTGGCCAACACGGGAACATTTATTACACTTCATATTTCTTGCAGGACAGCTCATTGAATTTTCTGCATGGCCATTACGATCGCATCTATTACACTCGCTGTTAGTAACTGTTTTTCTCCATTTCTGTGAATCGACCTTATTGATAACCTCTGAATCTGATATAGATATCATTGATTCTGTTTGTTTACTTATTTGTTCATCTACGCGGCATGCATCCAAAATCTCTTCAAGGCTGTGTTCTTTTTCTAACAGCTTGCGTTTAAGCTCTAATGTTGCCCATGCATCGAAAATCTTGTCTTTGAAACAAATCTCCTCTATTTCGGCCTTAGTATTACCAAATGAGCACTTTTCTACTTGTTGACGCAACCGCAAAACAGATGTGTCAAAACTTTCACCCTCTACAGGATTAATTTTACGAAAAATGTGTCTTTCAAACGCAGAATTTCTTCTTGGCGTAAAATACTCATTCAGTTTATCGGCTAAGACTGTATACACATCATTTTTCTTTACTTCATCATATGGTATCACCGCTCCCGACAAAGAATCAGCTACAGCTTGTAGTTGCTGCCCTCCTAAGTGGAGAAGTTTATTACGTTTCCGTACGACAGAAGTTATCTCCTCTGCGTCCACATAAACCTGAAATGAACGAAGCCATTTTTCCCACTCTGTACGCACCAATGACTTCTCAATTGAATCGCAGAGGAACGGTTTTATTGTATCAGACATAACATTTTATATCGATAAAACCTAAAATGTAAAAACAAAGCCAAGCATTACTGTATTACTATTATTCAGCCATTTGGCAGATTTGAAATGTTGGCATGCGTTCTCCGCTCGGCCCCTGACATTCGTCAGATTAAAACATAAATATCGGCATATAGCCTCTAACATTTGTTAGATTGTTCAATACTGGCTTGCGTTAGCGCCCGGCCCCTGACTTTTGTCAGATTGTTCAATTCTGGCTTGCGTTTAACGCCCGGCCTCTGACATTTGTCAGATTGTTCAATTCTGGCTTGCGTTTAACGCCCGGCCCCTGACATTTGTCAGATTGTTCAATTCTGGCTTACGTTTAACGCCCGGCCCCTGACATTAGTCAGATTGTTCATTTCTGGCTTGCGTTTAACGTCCAGCCCTTAATCTTTTCAAATAACTATTGTAGTCCTTATCCAGTTATCTCGCGTTGGAAAATATTTGAAAAACGTATGTGTGAACATTCTTACATTTATACACACTTATACATACACATTTTCATTTTACACACCTTTAAGCAAAATCCCGCAAATAATGTTGATCCTTCAAATTGTTAAAAAAACAGATCCCAATCTCGTCGCCACTTTAACAACCCGTTAAAATCATCCAAAGAAAGAAAGACATTTATATTTTAAATATTTTTATTTTTTTATTAGTTTAATTTCTTTCACAAAGCCTTCTATTCAATACTGAACTATATTCTAGAATAATTCAATAAATGTAGTTTTTCTATTGTTCATTTTTGCATGGGTCACTTTGATTGTCTAACATGGAGTGCCACAGTTAACAAACCTTTTTCCATTCAGCAGCACACTTAGTTGGAGGCCCCATGGAGTTAAGCTCGTTTTCAACATTTTTCCAAAACCTTGATAGGGCCTCTTTGCTGCCTTTATGAAAGCCGCAAGCAATGCCTGGATTGGCTTCCATTAATACAATCAAATGTTGAATTTGTATTTTATTTGTTGTTTTAGACCTACAGGAACATATAAATATTTTTTATTTATTTAAATTTAATTGTACAAAAATATACTTACATTTTGAAGCAAACTCCCTTGTGTTTTAAAAGCGAATTTTTTGGGAAAATCAAGCCAAAATACATTGAGAATACCTACTTTTTTCACGTTTTAATATTTCTCCCTTCACACGGTTGATAAAAATGGGATTAAAACAGAGAAAAAGGAATAGTAACAAATTTCACGCGGAATTTTTATTCATAACAGGAGAGAAGGGAAAAGAGAGAAATTTCATGCGGAATTGGGCTGATTAATTCTTATATTCTTATATTAAATTCTTATATTAAATATAAGATGGACCATCTATCGGGTTAAATTTGAACCATCGGTTATTTCGAATCTGGAAATACTTATGTCATTCTATTCTGTCACAAAATTCAGTATATTGACTCCGCTGAACGTAATGAGTCGATTTACGCTTGAGCAAGGTTGTGATATATTGGGCTAACGAGAAACTGCACGATGATGTCAATTTTACCAAAAGAATTATTCGTTGTTTTGAATATAAAATATTTAATAGTAGCGATCCCCTATAAGCGGTCATATGTAAATTACCATCGCAAATGTTTAATTGTTTTATTATGTAAAATTATTTTTTATTAAATTTATGCATTCAATAAGAAAACCGGAAATCCGTCACGTGTTTATCACATTCCCCCTGAAAATGATGTGAGCATTAAGATCTACTCTACATAAACGAACAGTTCGTACTTTGCTTAAGAATGAGACGAAAAGTTTTTTAATTAGCCCTACAGCAGAATAAATCATGATTGTATTTTAGGTTATCATTAAAACATGGAGCTCACTCTTCTTTAACATTAAAAAAAGGCCGTAACATTTTTTAATGTAATTCTCTGTCATAAATTTCGCTCTTGTTTTTATATGTCATATTACTTAACAAGTCTTTATGTCATGTAGTGTCTACAAACATATTAAATTAGAGCATGTATGGCATTATATTACACTTGTACTTGTTTATTCTGGTTGTGACCTTTGCCTTAAGTACATAATTTATATAAATATGTGTACATTAATTAAAAAGAAGTGGCTGAATATACAAAATGTACAAAATGATTATAAGTTAAAATAAATTCAATATTTACGCATACCGTGAGTGTTAAGCTTATCAACAATATTTCATAAATGCACATATTTGTTCATGCATGAAGCATGGTAAAGGCAAAACTAATTGTGTGTGACTACTATGATTAATAGCGACTTAAATTTGGTAAACTTGTTTGTAGTTCAATCATCATTAAATATTTTTCATACCAGTTTGGTAACAAAAATATATACACATGTTAAAACTATAAATATTGTTCTTTCACTGCATTAAAATTCAACAAAAAATATAGCAATAAGAAAAAAAATTTCAACATAAAAACCTGTACTTCTTTCGAAAAGATAATATGTATCTCAAATTATCGAACCATTTGCAATGATTACATTTTAAGCAGTTTAAGGGCCATTATTATAACTTGCCGTTAAACTTGGGTTTAGTTAAAGGTACCTTTAGCTAAAGGGAACTGTAAAGTTGCCTTTAACTTATTTTCGTTATTACAACATACAGATAAAATAAAGTTAACATTTTCAATAAATATGGCAAAGCCGGAGCAATGTTGATAACACTGCTCCATTAAACAAGTTTTTTTTAAACGCAGTGGCTTCGTTTTTTGTTGTATCTGCTCATTTTGTTTATATATGAAGTTGCCATATTGAAAATAATATATAATATGTCAAGTTCAAACATAAGCTTAACTTTAAAAGTATGATCCTCCCTTTAGCTAAACTCTCACTTCTACCATATTGTCCACTTATAATAATGAAAAACAATTTATCTGCCCGTTAAAATCCTCCCTTTAGTTAACGGCAAGTTGTAATAATGGTCCTAAGAGATATAATCATGGAATTTATAATAATACATTTTCCTTGACTCTGGTGCATAAATCAGGCTGAATTTGAATTCTTATACTTGTGTCATACAAGAAAGATACATAAAGAAATCGAACGTTTTCAAAATCACCTCAAATTGAGATGACTGTGCACTCAACACGTTCATGTGGCATAAAAGCAGTTGGTCATCATCGACGTATGGTGCTCGATGTTGACAGTGATGGTCTACACTTTATCGTTTCCAAAGGAATATGGACCAATGATCCTGCCAGCCCAAAATCGACAACAAATTATGTTGTCGTCTTGGGGGTTTAAAACAGTGAAGGGCACATTTGAGATTTCGTATCACATGTGATAGGCAAAGAAATTTCTGCTGACGCTCTGTTGACACACGTACACTATAAGCTTACTTGTGTGGTTTCTTATAATGATCGTATATTTGTTCCTTTGTTTGTTGTTTTGTGTTGATGTCGGAGAACAAAATCAATTCAGTTGACGTTTAGCACTTGATGAAGCAAGATATCGCTACGCAACTTTTTTGAATGATTTATTGTCTTTTGCAAATATACACAGCAAAATGTTTGATGAAATTTGGGAATATGATTTTTTTGTATAGAGAATATGGATAGTAATGCACAATGTATTGTGTTTTATCGCACTTTATGTCGTAATTCTTTTTTTTTTATAAAAAGACATTACGAGGCTAGCCACGGATTTTTTGACAACATTAAAGGGAATGATAGGAATTTAAAATTATTGCAATTAAAAGCAGAAAATATTATAAATAATTAAATAACTTTAAAATTTAGTACGAAGTAGCTCCTCCTTTGTTATTTATGACTTCTCTTAATCTTTTGGGACATACTTACTTGAAACTCCTTATGTGCCATATACATAGTTTCTATTATAAATAGAAAATATAAAGAAAAACTTCGATGTTAAGGTCCCTATTAGATAAAATATTAACCGAATTTAAAATTAAACTATAATTTATAAACATTTGAAAACAATAAACATATGCTTTAATCAAAAAACAAAAAAATATTTAAAACCGCACCTAACATAACGCAACACAATAAACCAATTTTTTTTATTTTTTTTTATTTTCCCAGTGTACGATTCTCAAAAATTACGTTGAGTTTTGTTCTCCGCTGCTTTACCAACACAACCAAAACTATGATAGTATGTGTTTGCCCTTCACTGGTTTAAAAACAATAATAAATTAATAAATGACAACTAATTTGACAGATGTTGATTTCACAGTTGACCGTTATAAACTCTGAAAGTTTGGAAGTACATACATGTTTGAAGATAGGACATATAACATTACCTATTCTTATTAGCGGTATTATATAAAAAAATAATAACTAAGACGGCTCATCAACACGTAAAACATACAGTTGAACGTGTTAAATGAAAAAAATAAAATAAATATAGCCAATTCACATGACTTTGTATCGAACGTAGAGTGTATTCAATACAAACTTTTTGTTTGTGAAAGCTCGATATTATGCGTATTGTGCTGTATTGTGTATTTCGTATTCCAAACATCAAAAAGATAAGAAAAAGAATATCGCTATTCATACATTGACTTTGAAGCAACAAAATGAAAGATAATACGAAAAAAAGTAAATTAATTAATCATCTTTATCAATATAAATATTTTGAAATGTTAATTGTTGACTCAAGTTAAATAGAAAATACTTTGTATTTTTATTCTTCTTCTTGATGACTGGCATTTACATAAACCGATACAACTTTTTAAAAATATATGAAAAATGTGTATAAGTGTATCGGATTTTTATATGAAAATTATCAACAACAAGCATGCACTGTCGTATATTCGTGCAACAATACATTCAATACAACGATACAAGGGCTTGTGTGAATTCCACAATAAATAAATATAAAATACTTGCAAGTTGCAACAACTGACCCTTGGTAAAAGTAATGCATAAGCAAATCGATAGTAAAACTGCAATTAATGAAGGCCAAAATTCTATATTTAGGAATACTGGAGATACGTAGCAATAAAAGAAAATTCCATGCAATTATTCCATTTAATATTGTAGTTTCAAATACTAAGGGGTGATTTTTTAAGAGCTATCTATAGGAAAATTTTTCAAAAAAAAAAACACATAAAATTCAGAAAAATGCATAAATCTTTATTTGAATCGATAGTACGGTCCATATAATTTAATGTTTGAAGATTATTTCATGCAAATGTTGACCGCGACTGCACCTCAAATGGTCCATCCGCTTAGTCTAATTTTGGCACACTCTTTCCAACATTTCGGCCGGTATCTCACGAATAAATGCTTCAATGTTGTCTTTCATTGCGTCAATTGAAGCGGGCTTATCTGTATAGACATGAGCTTTAACATAGCCCCACAAAAAATAGTCTAAAGGAGTTAAATCGCACGATCTAGGCGGCCAATTGACCGGTCCCGAACGTGAAATAAAATGTTCACCGAACTCGCCTCTCAATAAGTACATTGTTACGCGTGCTGTGTGGCATGTGGCACCGTCTTGTTGAAACCACATGTCATGCAAGTCAAGCTCTTGCGTTTTGGGCAAAAAAAAGTTGGATATCATCTCACGGTAGCGCTCACCATTCACAGTTACGTTACGATTCGCAGCATCTTTGAAGAAGTACGGTCCAATGATGCCAAATTCAATGATTTGCAAGCGTTGTTCGTTGTTCATGGTTAAATTATAGACCAAACTGAAGATGTTTGACAGTGAAACAAAACACGAAACGTCCGTGAGTTGTTTAAACTAGTGTTGCCAAAAAGATAATAGCTAAAAAATCACCCTTTATGTTAGTATGATTTTTCACAGTATTATCACAAATGGTGTGCTCAATCTGTCAACTATTTTAGACTGAATGCAAAAAGTCACTCATATAAAAATTGAAAAACACAATCTTGATCAATACTACACGCATTTTTACATGGATTTTTTGAATTTTAAGCATCAATTTGTACAATTTGATTGATTGAAACTGACGATACACTTTCCCACATCATCGTACTACCACCACTATGCCTAACTACTCGTATATCACGCAAGTTCCTTGGATTGAGCTCTTTATTTTAGTAGTAGTACTGTGGGCAGTTTGGAATTTATTGATGAAACAATGAACAAGGTTTTGTATTTTAACATTCTAAAAACAAATTCAACTTAAGTGCAGAAGAATTAGGAATTCGTAATGATTATTACTTTATTAGAAGTCGGTGTGGAAGGAGTTGTGTTGGCTTATTAGACTTATGGCCGTGGTACAAGCCTCAGTGCAGACTTCGGCGACTGCATCTTAGTAGATTTCTGGCAAAAACTCTAAGATTAAATAAAATTGCTATGAAAAGTTTATCAAAAATCTGTCGTTCGGAGTCGACATTAAACAGTAGGTGCCATCACTCATGGAAAAAATTTTGACACGCAACATGGGTAGTGTGAAGAATTAAATTGTAATCCTGGTTAAAGGGTTGTAATGACCAATTAGGTAAGCAAGTAATGTCTCATAAAAGCTTTATTATCATTTAATAAATGTCACTAATTCTTACTCAACGTTTGAGTATAGTAGTTACTATTCAAAAGCTCTAATTGATAAGTTTTAAAGAAATCTGCGCGATATAATAGAAAAATATTTGAATCCACTTAGTTTAGAATATGTTGTTGGAACATTGAGTATATAAATAACATCTACATTCACATTTTTATTTTTGAAGTCTTATTATAATAACGCTCAAACATTGTTTGTTTTAGTTAAATATGATTTTTCGAGTGGTGTTTGTATTACAAAAGATTTTAATTTCCCATAATTTTTTACCTACAGTGGCCATTAAAGTTTTCTTATTTTTTTTCGATTGTTGCATCTTAAAATTAAGGCCTTGAAATAACTGTCGCCGCTAGGAAACCTAAATAATGAACAATTCTGGAAGTTTATAAAAACGGAGAAGAAAAAAATGAAATATACAAGGAGGGATAACATAGAGACGCTGAATTGCTCGTGTATTCTTTACGTTTTATTTTATTTTGAAATTTAGCCAAAACAGTTTTTTTTTGTTCATGACCTGTCGCTAAAATTGTAGCAACTGTTGTGACGAAATAAAACAAAACTATAATAGTTTTTTAATATTTTAACAAATTCGATAAAAATAAGTGACGCATTAAAAAGAAAAGTAAGTACAAATCAATTTTAAATGCTTGTAATACTATGTTCAGACATGCAGTTTTATTAAATCAATATTCGGTTTATTGAGAACAATATTTTTAGCGTTCAGGCATATAATATACGAAAATTTATTTGACAGCTGGTAAACAAAACAGCTGATTGATTCAGCAACATTGCTTTTAATTTAATCGCGAAAATTAGTGCCAAAAATTTTTTTAAAAAAAATGGAAAACAATTTAACATTTAAAAAGGTATTGCTAATGATTAACTGAAACGCCGAGCTGTTGCGGTTAATAGGGACTACTTTTGACTCCAAAGTGGCTTTTCTCAGAAGGATGAGAAAGAAAAGTTTGATATGAAACTCAAAATAAAATACAAACCTTTCTGCTGACCTTCCATTTTTTGTTTGTCGTTGTTTACATTTGAGTTGTCAAATATTAATAGAAAGCGTTCGGAAAAATGTAATCTGCTCACTGAACGTACTTATGACAGTGTTGTATTTAAAGTTTTTATCAATATTATAGCAATTTATGAATTTATTAACCAATAATTAATTGAAATTTTATATGAAATATTGAGGTGAATAATGCCGTTTATTGCGATTTACGCAATAAAGGTGCATGTCGGAACCCAGTATAACGTTTTCTAATAGTATATTCAGTGTATATTATAACTTAAGTATAAATAAAAAATTAATATTTTATAATCAAATAATACAAAACATGAGTTATCAAAACCATGGAAAACAATTTAAAAAAATTTTTATCTTAAAATAAAATTTTTTACTAGTTTAACATAAAGTTCATTTATATGCTCTAAAATTATTTACTTTGAAACTTACATAAATAAGTTGAATTCAAAATTAAAATAGTTTGATATAGTGTTACAACTCATAAGAATTCTTACGAATTCTGCCTGTTGTTGTTATTTAAAAAGGATATATAGATATTGCAAATCATGGAGGTAATTAATACAGTTGAACTTCCACAACTCAGATTTCCTTAAACTTGAACTAAACGAATTAGTCAGTCTTATTCCGTAACTCGAAGTTTTCGACGGGTCTTCTAGCAGAACCTTCCGACACTGAGAGTTGATATCCGCCATCTTGATGAAGCTACATCTGTCGAATTATATACATTACAAGCCTTCAGTCAGGGAACGACCTAGCTTCTCATACCACTTATGTTGTGTGTTTTAATTTTATACATGATTGGATATAGCATTCAACAACACGTGCAAATAATAAAACTTTTTTATCGAAATGGGTTTTTTTTTCGTCCAACGTACGTTCTAACGATTGCCAGTTTCGTCCTACTCAGAGGATTATTCGCAATGTGAAGAAATTCGAGTTCTCTAACTCAGGAATAAATGGAGCAATTTTTTGATGAATGGGGACGAGAACGAACATATTTGTCGAATTTATGATGATATCAATCGGCATAAGCTCCAAGAGCGTTCAATACGTACTGAAAAAGTCCTGAAGTCTTATTATGTTTTTTTCACATTGAATATATGATGATGACACTCGCGCGATTTGTCAAACTATTTAGAGGTCCAATAACTTGATATTGTATAATGGCCAGCATAGAGCTGAGAACAATCTTGAGATACAAGTTGAACAAAAAACTAAAAACTGTTAAAGACCTGCTAAAAGTGGTTCAAGTGGTATGGAATGACATACAGAATGCAAGATGTCAATCACCTCTAAGAAGTCTTCTTGGAAGTTTATAATTGGATATGCTCCCAAAATTATTAAAAAATAATTAAATTCAAGTGAGGTTTTGTCCACCTTTAATGGCGTTGCGTTTTATACGAGACAAAGGAATTTTTTGCTTTTATGATATAAAATGTAATTTATTGTTGAATTCTTTCGTCTAAGTATACACTAGAGAATATTTTACTGTCCTTAAACAAATTTTGAAAAAATATTTCATCTTTGTTTGTTACTAGAAAAAGGTCATATAGGTGTGCTAATTATAAGACCACCACTGTATGCTACAACTCAAAGTTGAATCTTGAACACCAAAAATGACACTATATTTTAGAACTTTAGTCTTAATATGGCACCCTTGGCAATCTAAGTATATACAAAATTTATGTTAGAAAAATTTTTGCTATTATTTTAATCTTTACTGCATGCAATAGAGAAAGATAACGAATGATTATATCTTTGTAAAATTAAGTTAAAGCACCTTTTAAGTAATCATAAATAAATGACTTTTTGGGGCACTTATTATTTTTGCTAAAAATAAACGCAATTTTCTTTTATGTAGTAAAGTAAGGCAAAAGGAGGCGGAAGCAATTAAGAATATTGATTTTTATTACTCTTAAGCCTATTAAAGTAATTTGAAGAGCAAAGGGTGACAGGCGATTGCATGTATTGTGGTATAATTTAATGCGTTTTTTTATGGGTTCTTGAGTCTATAAATGATTTAAAAGCTTTTAATATAGTGTCGCTCAATTTTATTATTGGTTGTGGTTTTTATGTCGTAATTAAAATAATGTGTAATTTATATGGAGAGTAAATAACAGTGATTTGTTTTTGTGTTCTGAGAAATTAATAAAATTGCTATTTATTTACTTATAAATTATAAAGCATTTTAATACTCATAACTACGGTAAAATGTACAACTTTGTTTGTTTATTTATTTACGTATTACAATGAAATTAAAAATTATACAATAATTACTAGGAGCTAAGTAAAAAAGTCCTTATGCTTTGTATTGTGTAACAGATCGAGTCTTTGGTGGTAATGGAACCCACTACCTTCAATGAAAAAATCTATAAAAATGAGACAAGAAAAATTGTAAGCATATATGAAAATTTAAGAGAGAAAAAAAAAAAATATATGAACTACTAAAACAAAACAAAAAAATCAGCTTTTTCAGCTCTTCAGCTGTATGTTGAAAATAAAAGGAATAATGAGAATAATAAGAGAATAAAACTAAGTACGATTACAGAAATTTTTTAAGATAAAAGATTTTAATTTAATTTTTGTCTTTACAGAGTAAATGTTACAGTGACTTGACATACAGTGGACAGCAAAAGTCTAGGCCCCCAATATATTTTAGGAACTTTATGAGTTTTAAGCAATAATATGTTTTTTATATTTGTTTTATTGATTCAATTCTATTTTATAATGAAACAAAGAAGTTTTTAATGTTTTGTACGATCCAAAAGCAAAATAAGGAATAGTTTCTAGTGACTCCATATTTTTGCACGTCAAATGCGTGTAGCCCCAAGGAGAGTGAATTTAAAATTCAAAAACCCAATATATTAAAATGTTGTACACAATATTTAGTAGGGTATCCCTTAAGGTCAAATACTGCATTTAACCCATTTTGCTATGAGTGTTTAGCTTTTTAAGTTGATATTAGATGCCATGCACTCATGAACAAGTTTTTCAGTTGATTTTTGTTTGAGGTAAAACGACTACCTAACCGTTCTTGCAAATGATGTCCTAAATGCTCTCTTGGAGTCATATCGAAACCTTGTGCAAGAGTATTTAGCATATGGGGACTTTGGTAATCAAATCACATTTTTCCATTAGCAGCAGTATGATTCGGTACTTTGGGTTATTGGAAGTATAAGCATTAGGAATTCTTAATTCTTCCGTACTTGAGATAAATTTGATTTCTTTAATGATTCTCTATCTCTCTCTTTCATTAATTGTTCAATAAATCCCAAACTGCCCACACCTGGTGCCGACACACATGCTGACAATAGGGTACTATCAAGGCCATGCTCAACTATTTCATTCAAGTTCTTTGGATTGAGCTATTTACTTATGCTCCATACTAAAGCAGGTCAAATGAGTTTTGGAATAATGTGTTCTCTTCAAAAGAGTCCAAATATTGTATTTCTACTCGTACGGATGCACTTTAGCGCGGAGGAAAAATAAATAAAATGACGATTTTAAGGATAATGCTGCGGAGATGCGGGCCAGCAAAATTGGTTAAACATATTGGGGTACCTAGACTTTTGCTGCCCACTGTATATTTGTTTATTATCTATGTATACTATCATAGATTAATTATTAAATACGCGAACAACAGTGTACTAGACTGCTGACTGTGCAAAAGTGCAAATGTAGCGTAATCTATATGTTTTCAAAACGAACCCCTTTTTACTGAATTGCATTACTGTGCCATATATTTTGACAAGTTTAATAAAACATTTTATTTGTGCATGTGTAAAAGACTCTTAATTTATAAGCTACGATTAAATGCTTCTGTATGTATGATGTATGATGTTCATTAATTCTATTTTAATAATACTTATGAATTATATATGAATTATGCAGGCCACATAAATTCATATATGCTATCCTATATATACGCAATTCAAAAACGCTATGATAAATTCTAAACTGAAGTGTATTGCATATGTGTTTGCGTATGTTTTCAATGCTGTTATAAATAAATACAATTAATTTCCAAATTAATTTAAATAAACTATTTTGATGATCTTTTAAACAATAATAGCAAACTATAGTAGTTACAGCAGAAAGCTTAGATTTTCAAGAGAAAAATGGAGAAAACTTCTTTAATATTATTACGTTTTTACCCTTTAAAAACGTTTAAGATATGAGCTCATAGATTACAAATAAAATAAAAATAAATTTGTGTTTAGTTTTAATTAAACTTCATGGTTATTCGCACAATTCTGTGTGCTACTGTTCATAACTTTATGTAAACAACAACAATTGCTTTGTTTGTTATTCCTCTGTTTGCACCCTTTGCATAAACAATAACAAATACTAGACAATTGTTCGACAGATCTTTGTAACGGAAATCTTCAAACCACGATTACTCTCTTGAAACACATCGCGTCTTCACTCAAGACTGACTGAACTTCACTAACTCACTCGTCTACTTTGCCTTGCCTTTTATATGGCAGGGTAAACAGTCTGACGAATGTTCTTGAAGGCAAATGTTCGTGACTTCGCCTTCTCGAAATCTCTATAAATGTAAACATCGTTGTTTACATTCATTATTGTTGTTTGTGTATTTTGTTTACATTTATTATTGCAGTGTTGTTTATGGATTTTTATTTACTTGTTTATCATTTTTTTTATGCTGGTGTTTGTTATATCAAGCAGTACGATAAGTTGTAAACAGGTTTGTTTACTGTATTGTTTTGTTTTTGTAGCTTTTGTTTATAATTTTAATGTTAAGCGATTTAAAATCAAAACACCTTTTTTGTAACAATATCATATTAACTGAATAAGAAATCATATTCTCCGAAAGCCTGTGTTTTCATATTTTACATCACAATTTATATGTAGAATAACAAGGGTTAACTTACTTATTACTTGCCGTTTGCATAACAAGTCGTTTTATAATTATTATTAGTAATGGAATTTTTACTTTTTTTGATTAGGAAGAAACGCCATACACGGAGTATATATGTATATAATTCTGAGTTTTAAGACATGCGTACCGAGTTTTAAATATCTCAAATTAATTATCAATTGCTCACTGCCTGAAGTTTACTTATTTATTTATTTATTACCACACAATTAAAAATGATATTTTATTATGACGAGTTTAATCACTTACTTTTGAGGCTCGGTGTAGTGTAACAGGACAGAGACTCTGCTGAGATTCGATCCCAAGTACCTCACACAAATAAAATGGATCACTACCCACTAGACTACTAGGGTAGTCTACAGATTTATAACTCACTAAGTTAACTGTTAAAGAAAATCACGTTTGTCGAAACTTCTATTGGAAGCAACGTAGACAAAATTAGCCCCATCTCTATCGGAAATAGGAATCCACAAAACGTAGAAAAACATGTTTCCGGGAACAATGTCATCAATGCACCGTTTAAAAATATCTCTCCTTAAGAAGGAAAAGAAGAAATATGGAAAACTCGAGTGAGATTCTTTTTTTAATTTTTTACTGCAACTAATTCTACGTAACTAACAAGCAATATTTTGCAATATTATTATTATTATTATTTTTTCAAATTTTGAAGTGAATGAATTGAACTTAACCTATGTAACAATGTCAGAATTGTACCAAACAAGGTGAGAAAGCTTCCTTCTCCTCAGTCTACGTTCCATACCTATTGAATCAGCAAGAGAAAATGTTTGGGATTTACTTGGGCTCTCAGTCGGCCATAATATCTGGTTACAATAATACAGATTTGATGGGTTACATTATGTATGCCTAGCTAACGTTCCATGATTCTTATGTACCATGGAGCGTTTACGATGCTGGGAATCACATTGTTTTTAATGCGTTAAATAATATCTGTTTATTACTGATGCATCCCCATAATTGTACACATACGTCCATCCTACTGTCAACAAAAAGAGAAATTGAAGAAAAATAGTCAATTAAAAGAGAAAATTAATTATGAAACTGATAAAACCTGACTGCAAAGTTTTGATGCACCCTCAGACAGACATCTGCTGAGCTCTCCTTATGATGATCAGTTTTTCGCTTAGTAAACCCAGAAGTCCTACATTATTAATCAAGCGCTTAAGCTCAATCTATTATTGATCGAAATATGTTTGATATGATAAATGTGTTTAAATTTTTGAAAAATTTATAATATATATATTCATATTCGAATTAAACGTTAAATTTGAAAATTTTACACAGTGTTTCCGTTACTCCTTTTCCAAAGGTGCCAGAGATGTTACAAACAATGAAGAGAATGTTAAGATACTAACAGTATGCTTAATGAATGTTTCAGTTACAAATAAAGTATACGCTTGAGGGCCAGTTGCAATTACATACAATGTGTAAGCAGACGTCGGCCCAAAGAGAACATGATAAAAATGTGAGTGTATTTGTGAGAGGCATGTATATCCCAACATACCATTTAGCAATCAAACCGCAATATAACTTGAGAATAAGCTTATAATAATAGTTGTTTTCAAGCTTTTTTTTATTAATATTACAATAATGTTTTTAAAATGTGAATTCACAAGCAGTTTTTAACTATGCTTGAGAAACTATTGTTAAACACAACTGTTTCTAAAGTATGTTTAAAGAAATCTGACGATTGAAAAAAACTTATTATTCTCAATAGTTTTTAAAATCATGCTGTCTTTCTTTTACGCATGCGATAGCTATAAACAGCTACCGTTACTTTTTTTCATGAAATGTGTTTTGGTTTGTTTTGCCTGTCAATTTATTAGAAAATTTTTAAAGTCCGTGGACAGACAGACGTCTATTTGAAATAAAATAAAAAGCGGGTAATAAATAATTGTTCCATAAAGAAATCTTAGCACAACAAAGGCAATACGAAGTAAGTAAAAATTAAAAAAATAACAAAATTTTAAATACAATATTATAATTATTAAATATCTACAATTTATAGGTGCATCATTGTCCAATATATAATTGGATATTGGAATATCAGAGGATCAGTTTGTAAAGGACACTTGTACCTATTTGCAATTCGCAAAAATTAAGCTCCTAAATAATTATAAAACAAAAAAAAAACACAATAAAATATATAAATAATATTAAATTGAAGAAAACAGGTACATTTTTTTTTATTATTGTCAAGCTTATTCTACATTTATGTTGAAAAGCTTATGAAAATATTGAGACGAGTAAGCTTTTATATACAACACTTAATATAAAACTACATTTGTAAGCTTATTCTACAATTGCAAGAGTAAGCTTTTAGTAATCTTACACATATAATATTATCACGAGCGTTCCGTTTTGATTTTTCTACAATTGCTACTATAACCTTTTTCAAGATTTTCTCAAGACTTTTTCAAGCTTAATGCTTGCGTTGGTAAGCTTAATATAATATTATTCTCAATACATTTGGTATGCTGGGATAATCCAGAGGAAAATTGTTAGTAATAATCTAATGTAACCTAATAATATGTTTATGTAGTGGAAAATATAGAAAAAATGTACAGCGCCAAATCCCTAAAGACTGCGTATTTAACTTGACAAATATTATTCCAAAAATGGAGATTATTTCTCATTGTTATTAGCGAATCTCATTGGAAAATAGTGAATAATACTGTAATATTTTTTTGGGTGTATCATTGAAAAAACCTGAAAAAAAGGGACATGAACCTTCTTCTTTAGAAGCCGAAAAGCAACTGAATGCAACCTGTGTGAGAATTCTTACTGAGACAATACTTAAATTTAATATTTTTAAGATAAGTTTAATAATAAACAAGACGCTTTAAATGTTTTAAGTAGAACTCGAAATAATAAAAATGTGAACGAAAATACTTAGTGAAAACAAATTGTGAATTTTTATAGAAATTTATGTTTTTTTAATATTTTCTGTCGAAGATATTAACATTAATTTTATGCCAAACATCAACATGTTATCAGCCTTTCTTAACAGGCACATAATATCATCATGTAATTAAATGGAAAAAATTAATTAAACTTTAGAAAATTTCATAATTTAAATTGTCAGTGGTCTTAAAGACAATTTATACATCCTCACACAATACATACAATAGAAACATCTACAGTCTCACAAGTTCTCATCTACAAAGTACAAATAGACAAATTCAAACAAACAAGAATTGTTATAAATTTATTAATAAAAGAAAAGGACGTTGAGCAGCAGACTTAACGGAATCTCTCAGTTAAAATACAGAAAATGAGAGAAGCCATAAAGCCCTGTGGTTGACAACGCTAATAATAGCAACGAGAAGCAACAAGAAGCAACGAAATATTTTATTATGTAAAAAATATTACAACACAATGATGTGAAAAATGTACACATACTATGACAATCCTCAATCTGCTCTTAACACAGTAAAGTGTGAAGGGGGTAATGTTGTTGTTTTGAGTTCATTTTCCTTCTATTGTCGTCGGTCACAATATCGTTTAAAAGGTATTTTAAAACGGATTATTTTCAATCCTTCAAGATTTCATTCTACGTTATGTCGAATAAGAAAATATGCCACTTCGGTTCGTGTTCCAACGGGATAATGGTCGCAAAATACGCTAACAAATGGTTCGAAGAAAACAATTTCAATGTAGGATATTGGCCCACACTGGCTTCAGATCTAAATCCGCTTATGGAATGTAGTAAAACAATAATCGAATGAAAGAATCCCGCAAATTGTGATAAGCTTTTGGAATTAATTTAGACTGCATGGTATGATATACCCGATTCTACATGCCAAAATTGTATTGCCCAGTTTTGAACCATATATTATTATTATTTGGGCAATTCACACAAGCCCTCGTATCGTTGTATTGAGTGTATTGTTGGACGAATATTCAACAGTGTATGCTTGCTGTTGATAATTTACATATAAAAATCCGATACACTTATACACATTTTTTTCATATGTTTTTAAAAAGTTGTATTGGTTTCGTGCTATCAGTTTATGTAAATGTCAGTAATCAAGAAGAAGAATAAGTGCACAATACAGATACAGATAATTAATTAATTTACTTTTCTCCTTAATATTTTTCATTTTGTTACTAATCAAATTATAAATACAGGTATTTTTCTTCTTATCGCTTTTTGACGTTTGGAATACACAATACAGCATAGCGTTGAGCGTTCACAAATAAAAAGTGTTTTCAGTACAACATACACGATACAAATTCGTGTGAATTGGCCAATTATTTTAGATCTATTTTAAAAACAACATGAGGTATCCTTATATTTTTTAAATTTTTATTTAATATCTATACATTTCAAAATGAAAATAATACTCTAATAAAATCGCAATGAAATTGGTTTTTGTGATATATAAGCTGACAATAAGTGCAATTACTTATCAACTATTTTCTCATTTTACTTACATCTCATAAAATCGCTAAGCGTCACATTGGTGAAATCCCTGTATACATGTATGTACAATGATTATTACATGTATTGTTATTGTAAATTGAATAATTATCTAATCTTAAACAACTACACACAAAAAGATTTAATTATAGTTCCTAGTCTAGTCGGTATTGTGCTGGCTTATTATATATGAGGCCACGGTTTAAACCCCATGTCAGAAATCTCTACCAAATCTGACAAAAACAAAAATAAAATTGCCATCAAATCTGTAGTTCGGAATCGACTTTAAACTGTAGGTCCCACCATTTATGTATAAAATTAGCACACGCAACATAAGTGCTGTGAGAAGCTAGGTCTTAATCATGACTGAAAGGTTGCAATGACCTTTTATACAGTGGGCTCCCACCTTATTTCAACCAGCACCATTAAAAAAAAAATTAATAAGAGTTTATAGAATATGTTTAAAAATTAAACAAAAAAGTTTTATTCGGTCTCAAATTTATGGGCAATTTGTGATCAAAACGTCCGCCAACACCAGATTTCGAACAAGAATGACCTTATAGCAGCTCTGAAAAAGGAATGGGCAAAAATAACTCTCCAAACCACTAGGAAGTGGAATCAATGCAAAAATGATTTAAAGCTGTAATTAAGCAAATAGGAGGTCATACTAAATTTTGAAATTAAAATTGTTTGTTAATTAATTGTTTGTTTATAGTAAGTGGTTGAAATAAGCTGTGACGAATTGGCTTCCTATATTTTTGGTTTTTAATTTGTAAGTTTACATTTGAGACTGAAAAAAAACTTTTTTTCTTAATTTTTAAACATATTCTATAAACTCTTATTCAAATTCTTTTAATATCTTGTTTCGTTTCGAAATTATACGAGCTTAATTTTTTTTAAAGGTGCTGGTTGAAATAAGCTGGGAGCCACTGTATATGTACGTATGTATGTACAGTCCCTATCAGGTTTAACCCTTATATTTCATTCTATCCGGTCTACAACAATGACTATGGAACTTTGACAGTTGATAACGGCCATCTTGTTGATGGCCTGTATAATTAGTTTTCCATTATTCCAAACACCATTGACGGATTTCTATAATCAGCAACACGTGCGATAAAAAAATTGTTTTATTTGAATTGATGCAATATAACGACGAGGCACATTTCTAAATGAATAGATACTTGAACAAACAAAGTTGTCGGGACGAAACCAACCATCCACATCAGAACCAATGTATCCTTGAAAAAGTCACAGTTTTGCTGTGTATTTTGGCGTTGATCATCACAGTGATCACTTTTACAAATTTCTTTTGGCCTGAATCGGATTATCTGGATACCAACGACATGTGGATACAACGTGCAACATAGACCATACTATATTGGATATTCTGTGCGAGCGATTTAATATCATTGCTATTTCACGTGGAGATATCATGCTATTTCACTCTGCTAGACTTTTCTCGTCGTGTTTTCTTTAGTCGCAGGTGTATACGAATGAGTCAAAAGCCACTGTGGCCTTCAAAATAAACGTAATTCAAGCCATCCGTCAAATTCGGCATGACTTTTGCACCAAAGTTATGGATAATTGAACATTTCGGATGCGCTCCACCCGAAGTAGCCATGGCGGATATTCGAGCGTTGTTATATTCGACATATAAATGCCTCAATTAGTCTTTAAAATGAATAAAAAATTGTGTTATCTGACACAAACTTTGTTTTAATTAAATTTAAGCATAGTATTTACTGAAAAGTACAGACTTTTTTTGTATTCAATGCCGTTTTTTAAATCTGTGGCCAGATGACACATAAATGTACATTTGAAAAAAAACGGACAGTATCAGGCTTGTGGCAGGGGTTGAATTTTTTATGGAAAACAACATTTTCATTTTTAAACTTGTAAAGTTCGTCTTCATGTTTTGATACCCTCAGCGGTGCGGCAAACAACAACCTCACACAACGCACAAGCAACTGTTTTCTTCAGGGTATAGTGGAAAATCGTACAAAAACTGTCACTTCACTTTTGTTGTCTTTTACACTCATTTATTCATGAGATTTTTTATTTTTCATAACCATGAGAAGGAGACTTCGGGGGACCGTGGGTAGTGACATTGTGTAAAAATCTAAACAGTGTTGAAGGAAAACTTTGCAGCAACTTCTCAATTTCTCCACAACATTGCAAGCTCTCAAAACCGAAACGAATAAGTTAATCTGCATGTGTGTGTATAACATAAGCATTTACATCACATGCACATAAAATTAAAAAAGTTTTAATTTATTTTTGGTTACTCTGGTTTTTTTGTAATTGTTGCTACAAACTCATCTACTGTTGTTTTTCTATTTGATGTTGTGAAATACAAAAAATAGCGAGTTCCATGATTCGAAGATGTGGTACATAAATGCTATTATTTTCGAAAATAGAATAAAGAAGGACGCCGTAGTCTAGTAGTGTTGGCTTACTCATGGTTCAAACCCAAGGTCAGACATCTCCAACCAAAAGGAAATAGCGGAAAGGCGACTTTCTCTCAGCCGATTTCTGGCAAAAACTCTGAGAGAAAATAAAATTGCCATTCTCAAAAATATGTCGTCCAGAGCCGACTTTAAACTGTACACTTATACACTCATGTATAAAATTAACATACACAACATAAGTGGTGTTAAAAAGCTAAGTCGTAAATCTAATTGAAGGGTAGTAGTGACCAATTATGTGTGTATGTAGGCTAGAAGAAATAGACAACACTATGTTTGAAATTAAACTAAAATTTGTAAGTCTGAAACTCCATAAATCCAATCCCTGGGAAATTAGGATTGACAAAGGGGACGGGGCACATACAGGAATAGATGGCGCGATTAGTTTTAGTTTTTAACTTATTTGACAAACACCCAAAATATGCTTGAAGACCATAAATAGGAAACATTACTTGTTTAAAATTCGTGTAGTTTATAATAACAGTAATCGTGCTTCTAGCAGTATACAAAAATAAAAGAATTTGGGTGCCACTTAAACTAAAACCGAGAGATGTTAAAAAATGATTTTGCAAGTATGGAAAGCTGGAATCTTTAATTGTTTTCAAAACAAATCATTTTTCTTTTATAGAATGTCACTGGAGACGGAAAGTGGATTCATTGCTACAACCCTAAGCTAAAGAAATCATATGTGAAGGGCGGACAACGATCTACAGCCAAGAGGAATATTAACATTGCATTAAGGTAATGTTCTGTATTTTATGGGATGTAATCATAGCTGCCAGATAAATGAAGCATCAAATCGTCAAATATTTTAGAAAAAAATCGTCAAAATCGTCAAAGATATTGAAAGGTTTTAAAATCATTAACATATACATTAAGTCAATGTTAAGCAGCAATAATATTGCATCATCTATACCCATGTGTGATGTAAATATTACGGAGCCAGAAGTTGCCCCTAATGTCTATTTTAAGGCTTCTCGACTGTTTACAGGAGAGGCCGTAGTAGCTCGTTAATCACGATAGTGTGTCCAACTCCATTGATTCATTGGAGCATCGTTGCAATGTGGCTTGTGTTTCACTGTTCTATCGCAACTACAACGGATATTGCTCGGGCGAAATAAGAGGAAAATCATGTATTCCTACGTAACACTACTCTTTCTCGGCCAGCACTTTCGTATGTGGTCGATTGGCCAATGTATCGCACACTGCATTACAGACAAAGTTCGTTTGTTAGACGGACTATTCGTGTTCGGAAAACTGTAATATGCTCCTGAACGTACTTATGACAGTGCTGTATTTCAAGTTTTACTCAATATTATAACAATTTGCGTATTTATTGCGCAATAATTAATTGAAACTTTATATGAAATATTGAGCTCAATAATGGCGTTTATTGCGATTTACGCAATAAAAGTGCCTATATGAACATAGTGTTATTAATTTTTTTTTTAATATATTTCATCGTTCCGAAATTATATTTAATTTTTGGTTTAAGCTGAGAGCCAGCGAATTTATTACTTTTCTCAATACTCTAGGAGGAAAGATAATGAACCTCGTTGCTATTGCGTTATTATACTTCTAATTTTCGTGACTTACTGTTAACACTAATTTTGATTTTTCATATGTATGTTCAATATATTTGTCAATAAAATTTCGTCTACTATCGTCTACCGTAATCCTGACTGAAGGGTTGTAATGACCAATAATGTATGTATGTGCATATTAAATTTATGTTTAATTTTCATTTTTATATTTAAATTTTAACTCATATTTGAAAAAAAAAAAATATTCTTCCAATTTTTAATGACACAATTTATAATAACACTATGAAAAATATAAATATGTAGTCGGAAAATGACTCATGAGTTCCATTCAAATGTATGCCAAAAATTGGCGCATGGGCATACTACCGTAACTTATGAAAGCAAAAGAAAATTTTTAACTTTTCTGCTGTGCAATGTTCATAAATTATCATGAGCAATTAATTAATTATCATATAAAATCCAGAATTTAGTAGGACTTCGAAACAGTCGGAAATATTGGGTGGAATTGTATCGTAGTCTAGTTCTATAAAAAACAAAATCTGTAATAAATTTATTTGCACTGTTCTTGAGAAACGAGAACAATGCAAACAAAACATGTTTATAAACATACTTGTATATGAAAATTTATTGGGAAAGCAAAACGAAAACATAAATAAATATTTTGCATTTGTTTTAATGTTTCCCATAAACTCTGCATATGCAAGCATTATCGTATATTCAAAAGTGGATAAAAAGGGTAAAATAAACAGCAGTTTTTTCACACAGTTTAAAATCGATATTAAAAAGTAGCCAAATGATCAAATCATCAGATATGAAATCAGCATAGAGTAATTATAGACCGTTCATTTGAAAACCAAAGATGTCATTATGCATAATGTTTGTATATGAAATGACATAATCATGATCTTAGCAGAAAAATTAAAATAAATTTCAATTTTAATTTATAAAGTGTAGTTAGAATGATCTATTTCATATAAAATCTTCAAAATTTTATTTGTTTGCATATTGGCATACAATTCACTCGTATTACTCACCATATCCATATTATTGTATATTATTATAGAATCCTCCTACAAGGACTTCCGAAATTTGAATGTTAAAAATGGTCACATTGTTGAGGCTATATCTGTCAAATTAGTCAGTCCTTTTTCCCAAATCACCTTGGATGAACACAGACAATGACATGAATTTCGTAAGTGGGCCGTGCAGCAAAAAATCATCTTCATCAAAGAGACCCATTTCTGGATGAATGGGTACGTGAAAAAACATGGGACGTTACTACTCCACCTGAAATTCAAAAGTGGATTTTGGGCTGGCGGTTTTATCGGGCTATATTTCTTTGAAAACGACGTTGACCAGCCCACAATAGGTAGATGATTGCCAATTTCTTTTGGTCTGAATTGGATTATGAAGACAACAACGATTTGTGGTTTGAACAGGACAGCGCTATGTGAAACACAGTTCATGCAGCATTGGATATGCTGCACTAGCAATTTGAGGGCATGGTCATCTTACGTGGAGGTGGTTTGAACTGGCCACCGAAATCGTTCGAATTGACTAGTTTAAGTGTATGCAAATAAGCCACAACTCACAGCGGTCCTCAAAGCCAACATAACGCATACCATCGTTAAATTGATTTACGCATCGGAGTAATGGAAAATATATCATTTCGAATGCGCTTCACCAAAAGAAGCCGTGGCAAACATTAAAGCGATTTTATATTCATCATATTTCATATCATATCATATCATATTCATCATATATGGCATCACCGGCAACGAATGTGAAAAAAATGAAGCGAAATAGCGACCTTTAATTATCTACACAACATGGGAAGCTTGTGATATTTTAAATATCATTGAAATCTACCTTAAGGTTACACATGCCTAAAAATTAACCGATTTTCTATACAAATCAATTTACGATGTATGTGAGATACACACACAAATTTACTTGGCTGCAAATTCTGCCTTGGCCACTGTTTGTACCAGCCAGCTCACGACTATGAAAAATTCTGCCTGATATACCGCTTACCAAATTCGGTTGCAATTCTTCACTGACTGACCACCATTCAGTTGGAATTAAACATTTTCTGCTATTTATCAAGAACGAATGGCTTGCATATCTCAGCTGCTCAGATAATTTTTTGAAGTAGTGGATTTTTATCCACATAATCTTTGGCAAGGCTTGTTCTCTCAATAAATTCTGAGTACCCACAAATACTTCGCCTCTGGTTTCCAAATGCCGTTCAAATTTGTTTGATATATCCGCAGGTGGGTTCATTAGCTTATCATTACTTTTGAAATCAGTCAGCCTATTTATATGTCCCTCTAAGAATTCAGCTCAATTTTCTATAAATGTCTGAACTTTGTTGGTTACCATAAATGTTTCCGTATTCAGGAAACTGTATAAGGGTAACGAATGTCCCGCTTTCTCTTCCAGAGAAACTCGCACTGCGGTGGTCTCTATAGCTATTAATTTAATTGGCTTGTGCAAGAGATTCGCTCAGAATTAACTGTTTTGAAAAAAAATTCAAATTCTACTTTGTTTAAAGGTAATACTCAACAACCTTTTAATAGCAATAAACAATAAAAACTGAAAGGCAATACAAAGAATGAAACCACTAAACTAAAGATATTTAATTTATGCCTAAGGTCCGCACTTCTATTTAGAAATGAAACATGTTGTATGATACAAAAACATCATTAAAGAAAATATCCGAATAAAATGAGAAATATTTTCGCATAACACATACAGGAATATAGATTTTCATAATCTATTTAAGGAATAATGTCAATTCAAGATAGACAAACATACATTAAGATGGAATGTTCTTTTAAAAATCTAAATGAAGTCGCCATAGTCTAGAAGGTAGTGGGTCCGCTTATTAGATGTGAGTTCATGGTTCGAACCCCAGTCCAGACATCTCGAACAAGGCGAAATATGATAAAAATATTTTATTTCGGCGACTTCCTCTCAACAGCCTTCTGACATAAACTCTAAGGGTAAAATAAAATTGCTATGAAAAGTAAAATCCGTCGTTCGCAGTCGATTTCAAACTGTAGGTTCCCGCCACAACATGGTGGTATGAGGAGCTAGGTTGTATTTTTGACTGAAGGGTTATAATGAATAATTAGGTAAGTAAGTAATATTCTCAAGTAGAAAAATAAAAAAAAATTGTATCTGCAATTGTATTTTGTAATATCGACAAATATTAAATATTTTAAGATGATTTTTGTTTTGGTTAAAGAAAATTGAAGTGTAAAAGAATTAAAAATCATTACATGAAATTACACTTCGTTTTTATATTTGTGAAAATTTGTTTGATGTTCTCAGAAAAAAATTTTTTTTTTCTCCTTTACATATATTTTGCGGAGTATATAAAATTTTTGTTTTTAGCAGCATAAGTGTTATATAATAAACATAACAAATATTTATTAAAATACAAGAATAATATTTTATTTTGGAAATTTAATACCAATTCTTATAATGAACCTATTTTCTAGGTTATTTGTATTCTCATTTACATTTCAATTTTTTCATTTTTATGCAACTTTTTCATTTAAATGCAACTTAAATAGAATATTCTATTGTGTTTTGATTTTTTATTTTATTATTTTTAAATCAATTAAATTGAAAAGCAAAAGTACATAAATTAAAAACTCAATTATTTAAAAACAATTCAAAGAAATTTAATTTGTGTGTTCAATGTAAAAATAGATGCAAACAAAACTTAATTAAATTACGAATTTATGCAAATACTTAACAAAGGGCATAATAGCGAGGTTAAATATTCAAAACATGTAATACAATATGTTTCAAAAAACAATTACGGAAAGAAAGAGTGAACAAATATAAAAAACAAATTAAAGAATTTCTCAATGAAGATAATTCATTTTTTTTTTTTACAAATTTAGAAACTGCTTGAAATCATGGCAAAATAATTTAATTTAAATTCAAATGATTACACCATGCGACAAAAATTAAAAATTATATACAACCGAGTAACTATATTACACATTTGGTTGAGTAGAATTTAAGAATACTTTATTTATATTTCTCGAACCCTCCAATCTTGTTTTATTTGAAAAAATAAAAGAAATTGTAAGCGGGAATTAGAAAGACTTGGAAATACATATTCTGCAATTCTTATCGGCATATCAGTCAGCACCTTGAAATATAAAGAACACCTGCTAAGTTTGTCTTCGGAAAGCACCTTAGGCTGCTTGTAGATTTAGAATTTGAAGTCAAACCTGCACCAGCAAATGATGACAGGCCTAATTATGTCACAGGCATGTCACACAGACTGGTTTTAATCTTTCTGCCTGGTCTTAGTACGCTGTCACTGTGTACTTACTCGTGGAACCAATATGTCTGAGGGTATCAATGATAAAAAGAGATATTTGTACTCGAATTTAAGAAGCTCATATGACAAGTCTATTTAAAATAATCGTTGTGTTTAGAGGACTTTTATTGAAGACCAGGTTGAGCAGATCAGTGGGAATAGTATCCCATTTCCATTATGCCTTTGAAGCGATGAAAATTATTTATGGCTGGTCATTGCTGCCTCAAATATTAAAAGACAAAAAGTGCGTGGCAATGTGGTTTCCGTCACCAATATCCCGCTGATATCCGTTTTATTATTCTAGCTAATAATATGACTTGAAAGCGCAGCAAAGGCAGGGACTTTAACTTCGCAATATACAGCAGATGTAGTCAATCAAAATGGGACCATGAAACATAAGCCAGTGGATATCAATTGACTTTATGGCTTGTTAAGTCAAGTTTCTGAAACAATTTACCTCATAATTATTGCCACAGATTTCACTCAAATCTTTACCGAAGTTTACCCAGATCATGACTTAAATACACTCTGTTACAAAAAACAAAAATTTAAATACACCCCAGTAACAACATAGTCTAAATTGTAAATTTAGTTGAGTAGAACTCAATAAGACTTTTTTTATATTGTGTATCGGAAAATGTGCCGTCTTCAGGTTTGAGCAACTACCAGATATCGGCTAATATTCTGTTTTTGCACATATTATTATTTCGTTTTGCGCATATATTAGCCGACTTCTAGTAGTCGCTCAAAGGTGAAAGTTCAGTAGCTCAAAGCTTTAACTAAAAATATATACATATATATATGAAAAATATGACCTGACTGTTGTCCTCCTTAATAATAACTACAGCAATTTTTCTCCAAACGAAGCAAGTGAAGTGTCAATCTGTTCGCAAGAGAATGGACTTTATGATTTATTTTTTAATTAAATTTTGCAATTAAGAATGCTCAAACTCAAAAAAAGGGAAAAATTCATTATGTATATTGTTTTAAATGTATATCTCTCCCCTTACCAAAACACACTGATTTTTAAATTCGGTTCAAAATTGAATTATCAATAATTTTGTATAAAAGTTAAAAAAAAACCAAGTTGGAGGGTTCGAGAAATATAAAAAAAAGTATTTTTGAGATTTACTCAATTATATGTTCAACTTAGACTGTATTGTTACTGGCATGTATTTTCACTATCGCACTGTGTTATTATAGTTTTGCTTGGTAAACTATAAACTAGATGTGGCTCCAAAAGCTTAACCTTAAGTCACAAAATTAAGAAACATTTTTTTGGTGCCCCAATGATCTAGTTAATAGTTTGCAGAACTCGATTCCTACCAGAAACTCTGGGTGTTTCTGATTATCTGATTATTTGTATGATATTATATATGAATAACAACTACAATAGAAAAAAGAAAGTGAGAATTATTACAAAGTTATTCTCGATAAAAAGAAATGTGACGAAAGTATATACTACACTGGTAATTACAAAAAAAAAAAAATTGGTCATTAACTCTCCTATTACTATCTTTCCTGCATTCCAATGCATGAATAGAAGGAGTCATATCCTGAGTGATAGCCTCAAAAAAAAAAATTAAATTAAGAATAGAAAATGTATGTGAGGTATTAAGAAGAAAATTACTGCTCAAATAAAGAAATATTCTACATACATACATATGTAGTACTAAAATAGATACTATACTGCAAAAATATCTCTGATAACCGTTGTGTAAGATTATAATGCTTTTGTGATTTTATGGTTTTAAACAATCAATATTAATTACGTCTAGTGTTGATGATGCTTTACAGCACGTTAGACTATATGGCCAGCAGTAAATTTATTTCTTTATTACATTTTATTTATTGCCAAACATTTTTTATCATTTCTCACTTAAAGTACCCAACAGAATATTTTTTGTCAATTTCTTTATTTTAGTTTCAGTCAGTTTCCGCCTCAAGAGACAACCTTGAAGTTCCTCTCATCCTGTTGAAAGCTAAATAATGACTATAATCTTTGTCGTTTTATCTTTTTTATGTTTTGCCAAAACAGTATATTTTTAGCCGGCTTTAACATAAAAAGTATGCCTGCCAACAACTGGTGAGTGAACTTGACCTAGAAAATAATTTTTCTTCACACCATTTTTTTTTTTTTTTGGTTGCAATAATGTTTTGCGAAAATGACCGAACAAAAAACATTGTAAGATAACATGTAAAATATACGGGTTAGAAAATTATAACATAATAAACAACAAATTGTAACAATTACTTGTACATATTTTTGAAGAAACTGTTTGTAATTGTATTAAATTTTATTCGTACCTATTTTTGTTATTAGTCAGTAAGGAATTTGTCCATTGACTTAAATAAATAAATAAATAAATAAATAATGAAAAAACTCTGTGTGCGGGTTTTGTTGTTTAAAGACAGAAATTTATTACAAAAATATATACTTTTTAATTTCTAATTTAGGAAGCTCTTGACTTAAGCTAGAAAAAAATTATACCATAAAACACTGATACAATATTGTCAATTAGTGTAGGGCACTATGCGACAAAATAAAAAAATTAAATACATCCAGCTAATGACATAGTGCAAGTTGTGAGATTTGTATAGTATTTTTTTGACAATTTGTTTTATTTGACAAAACCTGTTTTTTTGGACTTTACGCACAAATTTATTGATTACACAAACATTTCTGAACTGTTGTACAAAATTTAAAACTTATTAGAAAGGAGAGGGATGCGAATTTTAAAACGATATAAATATATAGATTATTTGACTTAATATGCTATGGGGTTTGATGAGGTAATTTTGACAAATGTTATTTTTTTCATATTTTTTCAAGTTGGTTCATAATTAACTTTGTTAATTGTTTGTCCGTTCTTTAATTAAAAAATATGAAATAATTGCTGACATTTCAAATGAGATTGGCACTTCATTTGATCAAATCGGACAAAAATTAGCATAGTTATTATTTAAAGAGTCTAACAGTCCAGTTATATTTTTCATATATATTTTTAACTTTTTTTTAAATGAACTTTTAGTTCAAAAATTTTCAAATTGCGTTTGAGCCACCACCAGAAGTTGGACAATGTTTGCGCAAAAAGAAATAATAAATTTTGCAAATATTATACGACTTTTGGTAGTCGTGCAAACGCCAAATTGACACATTTTGCGATAAACAATCAAGATCCATCAAAACTTTTGAAAATTTTTGAACTGAAATTTCATTTGATAGGATGTCATATATAAAAACTATAACACGACTATTATACTATTTAAATAATAACTACGGTAATTTTTGTCCAATTTGAGCAAACTAAGTGTCACTTATTTGATATTTTTTAATAAAATTTTGCAATTACGAATAGCTAAACTTGAAAATATGAGAAAAAAATCATATTTTCCAAGTTTACCCGATCAAAACTCATAACATGTAAATTTGAACCATATGCTTATGTATACCATTTTAATACCCCTTTCAAAAAACGTTGGATTTTGAAAATAGGTTAAAAAATATTTGGTTAATCAATAATTTTGTGTGAAAAGATGAGAAATGCCGTTTTTGTCAAATAAAACAAGTTTATGGGTTCGAGAAATATAAAAAAAAAAAAATTTTGAGTTCTACTCAACAAAACTGTTATTGCCGTTATTGTTATTAATATTAATTTTTTAGACTTCTACGAAATAATATTTTATAATTATTAAGTTCTACAGAGATTGAAACACATGATACTTTGAAAGTCCAAGTACAGAGAATGTTGCGGACGAATAAAAACTTCCCACCCAGCTTCTCTCAATTACTGCCGATCCTGGTTCCGTTTCTGTGCATCCAACTTTATTAAAATGTTTGATATCTGCTTAGCCATAAATGCCTTGCAATATCCATGCTGCTTAAGTGCCAGTCTTTATCTATATTTTTTCTTCCTAATTTCATTGGAATTTTTAGTAATTGGTTGACCAGATCGAGGACCATCTTTAACATAAAATGAACAGATCAGCAACAAGAAAACCATTTTGCAGCTGCTGTTCAAGTGACAATTCCACTTTCAGTAGTCGTAGTCTGCGCACATTCTTACCTTTTTTTGCAATAAAAATAAAACATCTCGATAGTGTTATCAATTTGCACTCATTTTTAAACGAAGATAACCGTCTTCTAACAAAATAACACCTTAAATCTCATTTCCTTTAGTAGTCTATATTGTTGCCCGGTGCAATGATTACAATTTAGAGTAATTTACAAACAATTTGTAACCAAACATCGAATATAAAGACATGAAAACATTTGATAGTTTTTTTGTTTTTCTTTAACACGTGAAAGTGGACCCAATTCGTTATCACTCAAGAAACCTTAAGATATCAATAATCTAGCTCAAAGTTTCAGATATTAGACTCTATATCCTTAACGTTACCAACTTATAAAGGTAGGGCTTACACATCCTCTTTATTCGGCCTCGGTAGTACAATAATGTGGGCAAGTGTAACGGCATCAGATGTAGGCAGTTTGGAATTTATTGAGGAAATAATAAATAAAGCAGAGTATTTAAAAATTCCAAAGAACAAGTTCACCAAAAGTTCGTAAGGATTAAGAATTCGTAATGGTTATTACTTCCAACAAGCAAATGAACCCAATCATACTATTGCTAATATGAAGATGTGATTTGACTTCCAAAGTCTCTACAGAAGTAATACTCTTGCACAAAGTTCTAATATGACTCCAAGAAAGAATTTAAGCGATCATTTGTAAGAATGAGTCGTCGCCAAATCTGAAACTATAGTCTACTGAAAAACTTGCTCATGAGTACATGGCGACAAATTAAAAAAAAACTTGTTCATTCAATGCCAAATGGTAAAATGGAGTGTTTGACCTTAAGGGATATCCTACCAAACATCGGGTATAACATTTCATATCCTGGGCTTTTGAATTTTAAATTTACTATGAGTTCTTCTTTGGGGTACTTACACTTTTACGGTGCATAAATACAGAGTAACTATAAATTTCCACATATTTTTCTCTTGGTTTACGAAAAACATTAAAATTTTTTGTTTTATAATAAGAGAGAAATAAAGAAATAAATAAATAAAATAAATATAAAATATATATTTAGGGTGCCCTAGACTATCAGGGTAGTGTGTTAGACTATTAGCGTGAGGGTCATGGGTTCGATTCCCGCCAGAGACTCTGGTCTGTAACACTACACCGAGCATATGGTCGAAGTTACTCAGCTCGTATATAATTAGATATAATTTGTAATTGTATTCTAATTAATTAATAAAATAAAAAATAAAAAAATATACATATAAATGTTTACCTGTTATTACATACAATTCATGGAATTTCTCAAACATATTGGGGTACCAAGATTTTTGCTGTCCACTGTATTTGTAGCATCAAATAACAGCATAATTTTACTTGAGAAAATATTGTCGCGCTTATATTCCATGGAATTCTTTACCTTTTCATCGCAGTAAGTGCGTACGTACATCGATAAGACCACAATCATCCAATCTAGCCGAAAGTTTGAAACCTGGAACGAAAGTTTTTTTGACACCCAGAATTTATATATAAATATGTCTAGCTGAACATATCATAGAACTACCCGGATAGTTGAGAGATACCTGCCAGGAATTCTATCTGTAATCGGTATTACAACAGGGTATTATGGGTGCTAAGTGGCCTATACTTTTGAGTACGAATTTTTTTCTCTTTACCTTATGCCATTTTTATTTATTCTTTTCTATTTCTATACCATATAAAACCATATTATAACCACAATAAAGCAATACAGCTACTCATCGCTTACAACACAGTGTATATGTTAATTTCCTTAAACCCTATTATTCTTTCATGCGATTTTATTCTTTGAGTATACCGTACACACATGTGCGGGAGTAAGTTTGTGTAAGTATGTGACCAGGCAAGTGATTATCTGAAAACTAAACCAGATATTGTTATAAAGTTAATTGTGGTTTGTAGTAAATTCTCATTAATCTTGTTTCAAAATTTCCTGCATATTAGCAAAGAATAAAGCCACGGTTATCAAAACATCCACGGATCGTAATAGAACGTACGTTCGTTTTTAGCATATGAAGAGTAATGTAAATGTCGAAATTACATCGCTCTCATTGCTTTTCGCGTTTTAAAAACGAACGGTCGTTCTGTTATTCTCCGTGGACTATATGAGACTTATTTCAAAACAAACATGCAGCAGTAAAGCGAAAATCAACGTTACAGAATATGTTGAATGTCTATGTTGAATGTCTATCTATGTTGCTATAAATTGAACGAGTACTTACAAACAAACGCAAGGTGGAGTTACACCAATCGATTGATTTTCCTACATTATAATTAGTTTTTCTGTTGGAGCTAAATCCCATCTCACACAGTCATAATTCATTTGATTCAGATATATGTATGTAAGTTATGCAAGCATTACAAACACATTAGGTCTGTACGCATTACAATCTTTAAGTTAATAAAATAAAAAATAATTTTATATATTGTAGCACGTTATAGTTCACAGCAACCAAATTGATTAAAGAAAAAAATTTTACATAACACTGTATGTTGCTAACCTATGAAAGTTTATTAATAAAAATCTGTTCATTGCTGCGGTAAAATCTGTGTGGTTGGTTAGTAGTTTTTCATAGTTCACTAGCTCATGAAATAAAAAGTGTTAAATTGTTTTCCTATCAGTTTCACATTTCTTTCACAATTTCTTATGGACGGTAATTGGCAGAAGAATATTAAAATATATATTGGCAACTACGTTTATGTTACAAACGCTCAGTTTTGCTGAAGAGCAGTAAGCAGAAAAATTTTTAAGTTGAGAATTCTTTAGTTCAGGTCATTACAAAATAATGATAAATACAGAATTCTATAAAAATCTTCAAACCAAGTAAAACATTTATACAGAATAGTGTATATTACCACTCAGCTAGAATTATAATCAAATAATTCTTGGTTTATTTGGAGTTATTGGAATGCTTTAAAGGTTATTTATTTGACATCACGTAATTTCGCTACCCCCATCGAAATTAAATTCATAATAATTAAAAAACTTATTTATTTAGTAATTAAATTATGCAATTTTTCTTAAATTTCATTTGATTACAATATATTTCATTTAAATTCTTAAATAATACATTAATGAGCTATGTAATTATTTCTTTTTTCTAAAATTCAATATATACGTTTTCTTTCAGCAGTACATCAGTTCACTTAAACTTTCCAGTTATAATTTTCGCCTCGATAAGATTGTTCATCATTTTTTTTACTGTTAGTCAAGTGCCATTACAAAGTCGTGGAGGATCAATATTTCTAAGTAAAATTATGAGAACACCGTTTTTTAACTGTAAGTCATGTGGTGGAAAGCCTGGTAACTCTAACGAATTTAAAAATTCGACTGGATAATTGACGACATCCTCAATATTTGAAACTGTGTCGACCGATTTATAAGTTCTTAGATTCCCATCGATCTTGTTGAGAATATTGCTGTTGATGGAATTAACGTCAATATTTTTGGATGCCAGTAACGCACGTTCACATAACCATTGCATATTTTTAAAATTTTGCATGATATTGGGAAATACACAATTTATTAATTCTTCTTTGGATTGTGTCATTCTGCAAAAGTCTGATGGAGATTTTATATACTTTGTTATAGAATCCATTGGAATTCTTCCATTACCTAAATCAAGCAATTGTTTGGAAAAAGTTGAAGCTGAAGCATCACGTTGCAACTGAACACGCATATTGGTAGTTAATTTTAGAGTGTAAACATGTCGCCAAAGGTATGATGATTTTAGACATGCATTTAGCTCATCAGCTGGCGTTGATCCCGGTATAACAGGAAGTGTTTGACGAAAATCACCAGCTAATAAAACTAATTCACCTCCAAATATGTTATTATTGCATCTAAAATCCCGTAAAGTGCGATCAAGGGCTTCCAAAGATTTCTTATGCGCCATGGTGCACTCATCCCATACTATGATTTCACATTGTTGCACATTGTTTCACATGATTTTACATTGTAGTGCAGAATGCGCTGTTCTACCACCATCTAAGAGTGTGGTAGCAATTTTTTTGTTTTTATTTATATATGACGGATGACGCAATAACTAATGCAATATTTTTTTGGGATCGAACTTTTGCCAATATCAATGAAATTAAAAACGTTTTGCCGGTTCCTCCAGGTGCGTCTATGAAATACAGACCTCCATGTTTGTTTGTTATTGCTGCTAGTATACTGTCGTATACCATTCTCTGCTCTTGTTGTAAATTTGGTAAATTTTCTTCCAAAAAAAAAAAAAAAATAAAATATTTTAAAGCGTTCATTAATTTCTTATTCATCCATTATATAATAGAATAATAATACAATATTCCTATTTATCCAATAAACGAAAAGTAGCCAACGTAAACGTATGAGGTTTAATAACAAAACTGATGCCTTTAATAAAACATCACAGTTATAAACATAATTGCCTGATACCTAAGAACCCCAAAATACTATACATTTGATTGTACAAATAAATATATGCCTATATAATTGTAAGATTAATGGTTATTAATGACTTTAAGAGGATATTATAAATAATGTATGCATGTTATTATGATATCGTGATTAATTACCGAATTTCTGATATTTTCAATTTGGAGTCGTATTAATTTATGACTGTCCAATTAAGTAATAATCGATTGCCGCCATCTGCCAACAAAACAATCAAAATACCATTGCGTTGTATATTGGCTTGATGAAATAGAACTTTCTTCTTCTTAACAAATACTTTTGCATTCAATTTGCTAACAGCGCTGTAAAATTTAACTATTGAACATAACTGTAGTAATTTACCGACTTTAATCAACAACTGTCAGATTCATTTGTGTGATTCAACACATACTATCATCAATAGTATCAAACTATCATCAGTACAAAAGCAGTACAACTTCATCACATTTGGGGCTATAACGTTGTTTCTTCTTGTGAAAATTTACGTTTAAACAATATAACGATCGTAGTTTGGTCATTATAAACTTTATTGAAACTTTAAAATACTGTCCATGAAAGAAAGGATGTTTACGCATAGCTGCCAGATACATGAAGCATCAAATCGTCAAATATTTGAGAAAAAATCGTCAAAGATGTTCATTGAAATTGTAAATAAATCGTTAGAAAAAATAAAGAAATAAAATGAAAGGTTTTAAACACAAAAATAATTTTTATTGCAGTAAAACATATAAAGTCAATGCATGTACATATCTGACTTCAACAATAAAATATTTTTGATGTTTTAACGCTTTAATTATACAAATAAACGAGTGTTTTATACAATATATTTACATTTTAAAAACATAGTTAAAATTTATATGTATGTATGTATATATTTGCCTTAAACATTTTAATCAAATCCGGTACAATACTTAAGTCAAAGCAGATATAACTGCCAAGTTTTAAATAATCTTTTTATATAATATTGCTTCTAAAGAATTTAGTTTAAGGTTTAAAGAATTTAGTTTAATTTAAAAAAAATTGGCTTAATACTCTCTCTACATTAGCTGAATAATGTGATAATACAAATTTTTTTTTTAAATTTAGTCAAAAATTCCATTTTTTTTTTTCATTAATGACGGTAGTGTATCTAACTCCATTGATTCATTGGAGCATCGTTGCAATGTGGCTAGTGTTTCACTTTTCTATTGCTACTACAACGGATTTTGCTCGAGCGAAATAAGGGGACTTGTTCCCGAGAATCATGCATTCCTCCCTAACACTTGTCTTTCTCGATCTGATCGATTGGCCAGCGGATCGCACACTGCATTACAGATAAAATTCGTTTTTTAATCGGACTATTAATATGTGAAACCAAAGAAAATAAAGTATAAAGAATGTGCATCTTAACATATTTTGGAATATTTTTCAAAAATATTTCATGACGCGGGGGGAAAGATAGAAGGGAAGGAAACGAAGAGCGTAACAATGCGTTGCTCTCATCGTGCGTTTTTGTTGTTTGACCACTTTTTTATTAAATTTTCTGAAATCACTTATTCTGGTCAGTGTTGCCACGAAAAAAATATTGCAACCAACATTTGTGAAAAAAATTACCAAATAAGAAAAAATTAACCAAAATTAAATTCACAGTTTTTTTATTTTATTTTTTCAAATATAAATTATAATTAATACAACATAGTAAGAAAAGAAAGAAAAAATAATAAACTAAAATTTTAGTCTTACAAATTAATTCATTTCTATAAACAAAAGCTCTTTTTATAAGAAAAATAAATAACCAAATCCGGAAATTTTGGTTAAAAATAGTTAAACGGCAACACTGGTTGTGATTAGTGAGCAAGAGAGAGAAAATAAGTTGAGAGAATTTATTTATTTACAGCCATAGAAAACTGTCAATAATATATGATACTTTGATTTTCATTTTATCAACATACATATGTAAAGTTATCTATCTTAATAATTTTAGATAAATAAAGATAAAATAAAAAATCCATTTTTTTTATTAAAAGAACATAAAGCTATCCATCTTTGGCTTAAAAATTATACCTATTTTTTTTAGATAAACAAAAATAAAAAAACCCATTTTTTATTAAAAGAAAAAATAAAAAAATTAAATACGGCCAGCTAATGACATAGAACATTTTTAACATAAAATATTTTTTGAGTGTTATTCTGAAATAAAATGATAACGCATCCGCTACACATGTGTTCTTGTCGCAGTCTGATCGACAACTAAATCAAATAACACAAGAATGCGTGTGAGTTCTCTCTGCACAATTGTGCGGGTAGTAATTTTAAACAAATTTTGGTGAGAGCGGGTCGTACGCCTACAACCCGCCATAAGAAATTTTACTTCTACATGATGCGCATTCTTTATATCCATATTCTTTGGTGAAACTCAATTCCTGCAGAGGTCTTTCCTGTTACTTATGGTATAAAAATATTCAAACCTAGTATCCATAAACGCTGCTCCCTCTTTCCTCCTTCCGATAACATATTTTCCTAGTTCCAACACAATGCCATCCATCCCCTGGGTGTAGGTCGTACGAAAAAAAAAAAAAAATAATGGCACTTGCCTTTGTTCTTCCGATGGTAATATTAGAGGCTATAATCGAATTTTTAAAATTGTCTGAAACGGCAAATAATAAATTATGCTCAACTACGAAGTTAATTAGGAGTTCTAATTGTTTGGCTTTTAAGGGATTAAAAATACAAAAAAATCATCACAGGTATTCGAAAATAACTTAAAAATGTAAAACTTTACTCCTTGTTATTACTAACATAATAGTAACAATTGCAAAGCAACTACAAAGCTTAAGGAGGCTTTTAATGTACTAAAGTAAAGAATATGATGTAAATTTTTAATTTCTAAAAATCGTCAAAATAAGGGCGTAAATCGTCAAATCGTCAATGTGATATTTTTGGAGCACAAAATCGTCAAAATAAAGATAAATCGTCAAATCTGGCAGCTATGTGTTTACGTACAGGCATTAAGGCAGGAGACCTACATACATACATATATATGTATGTATATGCCTGATTGCAAATTATATAACACGATTTAGTGCCAGAATAAATTTGAAGATTCAAACATTTTTTATAGCATACGTTCACAGTCTCAGTTATTGTTTTAATTGTTTTTAAATTTCGACGCATGCAGTTGACAGATTCTTGTTTTTGGATTTGCTTTTTTTTATACCAACACCGTCAGTAATTGTTTTTAGCAGCGTTAACTTCAGTGAGTTGGCTAAATTAGAATTTTGTTTGGGGTTGTTGCCTTTTTCGGTTCCTTTTAAGCTTTGCAAAATAATGAAAAATACTGAAAATTAATCCAAAGCCATATCATGTAAACATGATGGTGTAAAACTCGAAAATAATTATTTTCTTGTTATTTAATTAAATTCGTTTTTAAAGTTTTTCAGAATTTTAATGTTAGTCCATTTTACTTATGTATGTGCTCTTATTATATTATTTTGCCTACGAAATACTTTACAGTAACTATTACAGTAAAACTTCTGAATAAATAAGCAGACATACGACTGGAATGGTAAAAACGCTTTGGTGGCTGAGAGCAGACATCCGGTCGCAAAGAGTAATATGTATGAGGAGCCATGGCAATGCCATATTTAAAGTAATGCTAAATAGCAAACAACTTGAATATTTGTAGATTTGATACTACGCTGGAATAAAATCGGCCAACAATCAATTTTATGGAAATGAAGTAATAAAACATTTTAAAAAACTGCAATAGATTTGCAAACGGTAATGAAAGATATATTTGGACGATAAATAAATGGCAGCCATTTGCTATTTAGCTCACAATAGTGTTAAAAGTGCTCCGTCTGCGATATTCAGTTTTAGCATACAATATTTTTACCAGATTTAGAATTATGGCTAGCTTGTCTACAAACTTGTAGCAAATTTTTGAGATTTATTGCTTGTCTCTTAACAGTTACGCAGTATATAGTGCAGTGTGAAGTTATCTTCTTGAAATTAGACATTGACTAAGTCCACGTCGTCCACCTTTTGTTATAAACACAATAAACACAACGCAGCAATCTCTCAAAAATAGAATACATGGGTGCACTTGGAAGTGATGATTTCAAACGCAACGCAGCAACAAGCAAGGGTTCTGCAGCGTAGCATTTAGGCTAATTTCTATTTTTATTCACAACAATGTTAGAATTAATTCTCAAAGTGAGAGAATTTCTGTTGGCGATCAAAGAGATTAGTGATATCAATACAAAAACACAAATAAAATAGAGGTCTTAAAAAGGTGATCCTTGAAATATGACCCGCAAATTTATGTTTGTTTCGTTTTTTTTTTGCATGTAGCTTACCTTAGACTGCAATTGCAAAATTGTTGTGCTTGCTGCGTTGTGTTTATTGTGTGTATAGCATTAGGCTAAAAAAAAAATTGTAAATATCTTATGGTACCTGTCTTCATTTTCATCGTGTTTTTGTTGTTAAAGACTTACAGTAGAATGATTTTTCTGGCCTGCAAGCCTCACAGAATAGTGCATAGTTCTTAAGCTTCCACTGGTTATTTCTCACACCAAATTCGATTTGTTGAGCTACATTGTTTAGAATAAATTCGTGATAGAAAGCCTGAGTAGCCTATTCAACTGATCGTATTATTATGTATGGATGAAGACAAATAAATATTGTTACATTTTTACTTTTAAAAACGTTTGAAATATGAGCTCGTAGATTGCAAATAAAAAAAATAATTTATGTTCATTTTTAATTAAATTCTTTATTGGCCGCACAATTTTGTGTGCCACTCTTCACAACTTGATGTAAACAACAACAATTTGCTTTGTTTACTATTCTTCTTTACACTCTTCTGCGTAAACACTAACAATTGTTCGTTAGATCTTTACAACGGAGATCTTCAAACCACAATTAGTATCTTCACACGCAACGCGACTTTTCACAAGACTGACTGAATTTTTACTGACCCCGTTAACTGCTTTGTCTTGCCATTTATATCGCAGGGTAAACAGTCTGATGAATGCTCTTGAAAGAGAATGACTTCGCCTTCGCGCAATCTCTATAAATGTAAACATGTTGTTGTTTGAGTATTTTGCTTACGTTTGATCTTGCAGTGTGTTGCTGCCTGTTTGTTTACTTGTTTATCCCTTTTTTTATACTGATGTTGTTGATTTTTGTTTATTTGTAAACAAGTCCATAGTTTTTGTTTTTGTAGCTTTTGTTTATCATTTTAATGTTAAACGATTTATCACCATTTTCGTAACAATATGAAATTAATCAGGAATTTTTGAAATCTTGGAAATAATCAAAAAGTAAAATTTAAAATAAAAATCAAATTTGCTTTTTTCCTCAATGAGTCATAAAAATTTACAAGGAGTTATGATCAACGGAACATACGAAGAAGGTGATGTTTATAGCTTACGAAACTAGCAGTGAATCTAGCGCCATTTATATTAATTACCTGAACGGAAAGAGAAAAATTAATACCTTTGACAATGCCTTCTTACTTCCATTCTTCTGTTCCTTTCCATCCTTCCTTTCCTTTAATTAACGAAATAAAATATAAAAAAGGTTAAACACAAAAGAAGAACTAAACCCAGTGACCATAAGAAGAACTTAATGTGCGTCTTTAAGAGAAAATGTCTATAGAAACAACAAAACTAGAAAGCCAAAGGAAATAAAAGAAACAGTTTATTAATTTATTTTTCATTATCCATTAATTATACAAATTTCTTGGGCATTGAACTTAAATACCTTTTCCTCAATTTTTTTTAATATAATTTTTGTAGAGCATTTTGAAAGATCTGGAATGGAAGAGAAATTCTCCTGGGATAAATGTTAATTAGTGAATATGACCTTTTTTAGTACAAAAGAAATGACCTTTTTTCATGAAATCTATCTTGTCGAAGAAAAGGGATAAATTTGTATTTATTTTTGGTAAGGGTTGTGGCCTTCTGCAAAGACAAATAATATTCAAGTAGAAGCGGTTGTGTCTTACTTCACTACAACATTATTTCTTGTATTATCTGTATTTACTAATAAGAGGCGTTTAAGGCTACTCCCGTACTTCCGATCGCAGTTGAAGTACCACGGGATATTATTTTATGACGCATACATTTACACTTCTACCTTTTCTGATAACAAACACTACCTTACATGAGAAACCTCATGCATATATGTATGTAGGTACTTATAGGATACATCCTACAGCTGGAAAGGAAGTTTAGCATATAGAGGATAAAAAAAAGAACAAAAATGTTTTCAAATAATGTCTATGACGTGTATATTCTTACAGTCTTATGCAAAAAAACTTACAACAGGCTTACAAACCGTTGTTAAGCAAAATTCGATAAAAGTGTATGCAAAAACGATAATTAGCTTAACACACGTGTAGTAAACCATTGTTAAATCTATGAAATTTAACAATGGTTCAACCGTACTTTAAACCTACAGTAAAGTCATATTTCATAATTTTATTAGAATTTTTGACATTTTGTGAAAAATATTCTAATTTTTTAAAAATAAATTAAAAAAAAAATTTAAAAACACAAAAAACAATTTTCAAATATTTTCCTTTTATTTTCATATTTTTGCTCCATATTTTTTCTAATTATTCTTTTCAAACTATTCTTTTTCACCAAAATAAAAATTTTGTTTACAAATTAGTTTAGTGATGTCTAAATTATCAAAACAAATTTTAAGAAACCGGTACTCGAATACTTTCTTTAATCAAAATATAATATTTTAATTACATTGGTTGTTTTATTTTATTTTTACATTGTTGTTATTAAAAAAAACAAATAATAAATAAAAAAACAATTAATTATTAACAATTAATAAAAACAATTAAATGTATAAAATTATAAAAAAACAATATTAGACACGAATACCAAATGAACTAATAATCGTTCATACACCACATTAAGGAAAAATTGACAGAATAAAATAATGGTATTGCCAGCATCAAATAAAAAAAAGCCTTAAAATGGATATTAGTTAAAACACTGTTTTTGCATATACTTTTTTAATAATGGATTATTAAGCTAAAAATCGTTGTTAACTAATGTTCACATCAAAGTCATAATAAGGTTTTTTTTTGCATAAGACTGTTATTCTTTGAATATTTAGACAACTCTAAACGCCCTAATGAACTTCTGGCCAGGTGAAGGTGGTCAGCATTATAAGCAATAGCGAGACATGTCACGTTTGTGACTCACAATTTATTTCTATTTGACTCGATTTCCGATTTCGTTTATTTTATGGTAGAAAGCAACTAAAGTTTCCAATTAATAAGATTGTGATTGAATAACCTATTTCTTGACTCAAAATATATGTTCGGTAAATGGTTACCATCAACTTGACTTACTGTATTGTACTTTAAGATTAATTAATTAAATTTTCAAAGTTCTACATTTCCATTTGCTACAGTTTTAGTTTTTTGTGGAATAATGTGATGGATAAAATAAAAGCATAGATTTCCATTTTTATTCTGGTTGACTGATTTTTTTCAATTATTTATCAACGGCTTTGTGGTTTAGTAAATATTAATTGTTCGATTCCGTGGACTGGGGGGAGAAGAACACACAAAAAAGGCTGTTGATCAGAAAGCTTTCTTTTGTAAATTAGTTGTAGCTGTTGTCCTTTTAGCAATTTCTTGTTCGGTAGATTTTATCGTTTCCTTCTAGGCTTTATATTAAATAAATTTGTTTGTCAATTTATATAAATTCACAGATGTTTTTAAATGTTTGTTTTTTATTTATTTTAACTTCTTATTTTATACAAATTTTACTTTACTCTTCACAATAGTTTTATTAGATTTTATTTTTTATATTATTATATTTAACATTAAATTATCACAATTAAAATTATTGCACAAATATTAAACATCTTTAAAACAAATTAACAAATTAGATGCATCCTTCTGGATGTTATAAAAACGAATGAAAAATTAATAAAACAAAACAAAAATTAAATGTCAAAAAACAATATTAATATCAAAATATAAAAAAGCTTTATTAAACACTGCAGCGCCCTCTCTTGCAAAATTGCGAACAAGTCGATGCCAATCCTGTTTATGTCGCCAGAGGTGGGAATCATAGATCGTCAGACATAAACATTAATTGTTTAGGCTAGTATTGGCGGCCGTAGTCTAGTAGATAGTGTGTTAATTTATTAGACGTGAGGCGATAGTTAAAATGCTAGGTCAGAAATCTCCAATAAAACGAAATATGAAAAATAATATTTCTTCGGGGACTTGCTCTCAACAGATAAAACTCTGAGAGTAAAGTTCCAGAAACTGTTTTACTTTTCTAATTCTGCTGGTAGTCTAATTTATTCTTATCTAATAAACTGATTTCAAAAAGTTCATTTAAATGGCAACATTTCAGATACCCTTAATATTAATAGAGGTATTCCCCTGGGGTCAATTCTGGCGCCTCTGTTGTTTCGTATGTAAATACCAGATGTTTTGGTTGACTGTAATATTCATATGTATGCTGATGATGTGCAGCTTTATACTAGTACTCGTAAGGAGAACATTAATTCTTGTTTAGATCCCATTAATCGTGATTTAGTAAAAATTGAGAGCTGGGCTTCAGCTATGTATCAATCATTCAAAGTCGAAATGAATTATACTTTGAAAAACGAATAGATCATTTGTCATACCTGAATTGAATATCAAGGGAAATAAAATTGATTTTGTCGAGTCTGAATCCAATCTGGGTATTGGCTTTAATGGCATATTATGGTGGTCCAACCATATAAGTGTCGTTGTTGGTGGAATTTATAGTATGTTTCGTAACTTGTGGGCTGTCATAGATTCAACTCATTTTGTCATTCGTATGCAACTTGCTAAAAGTACTTAATTACTGTACTTTTATATGGATGTGAAATCTTCGCAAACTGCGATAGTAATGACAAACGAAAAGTCAACGGAGCGTACAACAACATGGGAAGATATGAACCATATTTCTCATTTAGCGTACCAGATGTTTAGTGTGAAATTTGATAATCTTTTGAAAATTAAATGCCTCATTCTATTACATTAAGTTATTAAAACGAAACAGCCAAAAGATTTATTAAGCTGAATTAAGTTTACTAGATCTTACCGGCAAGTAAAGATTATTCAACAACGATACAAGACTCTTCTGTCACAGCGACAGTTTTGGAATTCCCTATCAAATTACATTCAAAATTCAGGCAATGCAAATTCGTTCAAAAACGAGTTATTTAAATTATTTTCTTAATAAAAAATTTTTACGGCATTAGCTCTCTTTTTATGTCACATTTAGAAATTTTTGATTTTATTTTAGGTTTATATCGATTATTCTTACCTTTTGAGACTGATTTTTTTAAATACTATTATTTTTTGTATATTTTTATTATGTTTTATATGTTAACTTTTCTATTTTATTTTCATAGATTTGTTAATTTTTTTTTAATTGATTTATACCAGAGCGAACTCAATAGGTGATGGCAATAGTACAACAACTCAATTGTTGTTTTTGGGTACACACAAATGTCAAATGAAATTCGCCGTAAGCCAGAAATGACAAAGGCGAATCCATATAATGACATAAAGTTGTTATTTTGTGTCATTATTTCTCTTTTGTTTCTTTTTGTTTATAAAAAAAATTTTAAAAAATTAATTTTGCTCTACCACTAAGGTATGACGACCTTCAGAGGGATACTGGGAAGCATAAAAGCGGATTCTACAACAAAAGTTGTGCTAGAACATCCAGAATATTTAAATAAATTATAAATTGTGTGGAATACAAATATAAAAGGAAATAAAAAATAAATAAACAAAACAATGTATATACAGTGAGCAAAAAAAATGTGTACACTTATTGTAAAAAACTAATAAATAAATTAATCCACAGGAATTTGTTTAAGATGACTTTCTAGAAAATTCGGTCACCATAGTCAAAAAATCACCACTTTTTTGCTTAAAAATGTGAGAATTTCTTAGTTTCGACAATTATTTTCTTGTTACGTAACCAATAGGGAAATGTTTATAATCCGAATATAGTTTTTAAGCTTTTTTTAGTCTGAAAGAAAATAAATTTCTTTTTATAAATAATTTTTTGTTCAAAAGTTATTTCGAGGTAATAGTGTACAAGTTTTTATTGCCCACTGTACGCAAACAATATGTTTGACATTTACTTGGTCTCAATGGTGACGTATTAGCAGTCTACGTAAACTTTTATTATATTTATTGAGCAATATAATTTTAATGTTTATTCTCTGATGTGAAATTCTAATAATCTTTTATTGTTAATGTGAGCATGTTGCGTTATCGGCTTGTATAAAGTCTTCAATCTTTATTAAAATAATACGTATAGTTTTAAGTTTATACAAATTAAATGTTATCGTTTTTTAGTTCTATTGTAATCTGACTATCAAGTCTTAATAAAAGAAAAATTGAAATTGAAATTGACATTTACTTGGACTGAAAAAAGCAATCAGCTGGGCTGATAACACTTCCTATTGAATTTGCCTTGATTTATACTATACTTTTATTTATATTAAAATTTTATATTTATATCAACTTCTTATTTTTACTTAATAAAGGTATTCACGTCAACGTTTTTGCCTGTGCGAAATTGCGAAAGTGCATAATTTTAATCTGGTTGACGTGAACAACTTCTTTTGCAACAATATTTTAATTAGAATAAAAAAGTTGAAAAAAAGGGTAGCCATTTTGTTTGTTTTGAAAAATGATTCTTAAGAAAAGCTAAAAAATTCTAGCAAAAAGAAAATCTAAATAATTTATTAAAATTTATAACTCAGTAATAAATACAAATACAAATTAAAAGTCAAATAATTTTTAAAAATGCCGAAATCGCTATTGATAAAATATTTAATTGATTCGACTTTATTTGAAATAGAAAATATGTATGAAGATAATGGCAAGGCTTTTTCGTAAAAATATAAATGTAATTAAATAGTTTTATAAAATGTTCATATATACTTTTCAGAAGATGATGAAGTTGCGGTTTACTTATCAGAAAAATTTAGAAAATCGCGGTTGATTTCTTTCTAATAGTTGTAATATATGGTACTTTTTACATAAAAAGCAGTAATTTTTTTAAAGATTGGCAATGCTATCATTGACATTTAATTGCTCATTTGTGCAAAATTTCGCACTGAAATTTGTATACTAGGTCGGAGGTAGTGCAAAATGCAAAAGTTTGTGCGAATTTATTTTCTATATGGTTGTTGTAATATTAGTGCAAAATTTTGCAATTTCGCAATTTCACACAGGCAAAAACGTTGACGTGAATACCTTGAATATGTTATATTTAATTTATGTTAATTTTTTATAATAATTTATTGCTGATTCTATACATATCGCTTTCAGTTATAAAATTTATATCTTGTTGTGTTATGATAATTATAATAAAACCAAAAAAAAAAAAAAATTGGCGTGAAAAGTTTCTCAAAAAAATCTGTCTTTCGATGTCGACTTTAAAATATATATCCCGCCACTCGTGCATAAAATTAACAAATACAACATGGGTGGCGTGAGAATCTAGGTTGTAATTTTGACTGTAGGGTTGTAAAGACCATTTAAGTATGTATGTATGTATTACGAAATTAGTTCAGTCGTGCAGATTCAAGAATGGATCAAACTGTAAGTTAAGAAACACAGTTAATGTGCACAATAACAAATCCTTTCCTTCCGAAAATGGAATTGAATTGAGAATTTGCTTTGTTAATTAAGGATATTGCAAGACACTGTTAGCACATGAATGATAACAAAATATACCATAACATTATGATAACAAGGCGTAATTATTACACTTTTTCTTAGTCTGAGTAATTGTAGTATTTTGTTTAATTAGAATTATAATACATACATATATGCATACATATGTAATTGCACGAAATTCCAGTAATTGCGCAGAAATTGTTTTAAGGTGGATTTATATGGTCACAAAAGTCGTACGACAAGTAAAAATTGTAAGTCGTAAGTCTGACTAAAGGGTTGTTATAACCAACTTAGTAAGTTACGATTTTCCACATTTAGGCTCCTACTCAATATTATCCCTTATGTTTACTTACTTACCGTTTTATTAATAGAACATATAACCACGTCGTCATTTTTACTCAAAGTATATTTTTAAATATTAAAATTTAATTTAATTTAAATTTTTAAATTCTTCTTCTTTTTTCCTGTACCAGCATCTCATTACAGACCTACCCTCAATAATCAATTTCTGAAACATTCGTTGAAAAGTAAAAAAGAAACAACATTAAGAATTTTTTATTTGAATTTATCTTGTTGAAATGAAAATGTGGAAAAAGTTCATGGCTTTTCGTTTTTGTCCAATTGTTTGTTTATATTTTGGTGACGAATACATACCAATTAAATATTCAGGTGTGATGTGACAGTGATGCTCGTGTTGTTCGTTCAAATCGATTAAAAATGCGTGACACAAAATAACACAATGTGTACATGAAAAGTGAATGTGAAATTTATTCAAATGGAATCTTATTGATTTTAATATGTCGTCATCACAATATTGCCGAAATTGTATCTTCGATATAAAGTAAAATTGATAAATTGATCGGGTAAATATTCAATGTGAATACTGAAGTCTTAATGATGGCATCAGTCTCTTACAGTAAATTTAAATTTAAATTAAAAACATGTAAGTTTGAAGGAGGTACACAGAAGTAACCTCACTACTGTCTGTAATATAGCTTTGTTCTCAATTTTTTGAATTCTAATTTATTTGTTGTTATTTTGCTGTACGAAGCATTCGTTCGTACTTGAGCATTTTCAGCGATACAGATCTCACACTGCCAACTGTAGAAATACAAGTTATTTTAAATTACTCTTAAATTCATAGATTTTGCTCCACTATCGGTCAAGGGTTACTCACCTAACTCCATTTCAATCCAATAAAATATATCTGAAGATTAATAAAGGCAAAAAAATTTTAAATTATTATCTGCAAAGGATTCACATTGATTTGAGTGGTAGGTAACAGGAATAGAAAAACCTTCTCCACTAATTAATAGTTTTCTTCTTCCGTAATTCTTATCTGTATTATATTTTATTATTTGTGCCAACATATACTATATATAAACAGTCATGATATAAAAATATAATTATGAAATATTTAGCAAATAACCACATCTTTTGATGGCAAGTTTCTATTCATGTAAACATGCTGAATTGTTAAAAATTGATCTCTGAATGGTGAGAACGGCAATTGAGCTCTTACGCCTAGGGCTATAATTAATAATTTTGACAAAGAAAAATTTCCCTCAATGAAAGTATAACAGACATCTTTGAAAAGTGTCATCAATTGATTTAGAATTTTCCTTAACACATATCTGGAATTGTACGTGCAAAACATATTCATGCCACAGAATATTTAAAGCAGATTATTTTTCCCATAGAGAAATATTTTTTAGTACAAGATATACAATTTTTAGATAAATTATGATTTGTTTGTGATTTTTAAAATTAAACTCACAAAAACTCAAATGCGTTTTAATGCTGGTTATTTTGTACTGAATGTTTATCAATTTTATTTAAATTACAATGAATATTATTTTAAGCAGAATTCCAAATTGTTGTTTATTTAGAGTTATTATACTGCTGGAAAAAAATATTGTTTGTTACAGTGATTTGGCTAAAAATTCGTTGGTTACGGTTTGTTAATATTACCAATAATGGGTAGTGTGTTGGCTTATTAGACGTAAGGCCCGAGTTCAAACCCCAGGTCAGACATCAAAACGAAAATATGAAAATATTACTTTGGCGACTTTCACTCAGCAGATTTCTGGCAAAAACTCTGAGAGTAAATAAAATTGCCATGAAAAGGTTCTCAAATATCTGTCGTTCGGAGTCGACTTTAAACTTCACATCCCGCCACTCATGTATAAAAATTAACGCACACAACATAAGTGGTGTGAGAAGCTAGGTCGTAATCCTGACTGAAGGGTTGTAATGAACAATTCTAATGTTTTTGTTGAAATACATTATAATAAACACAGTGACACACTGAGATGTATGTATTCAACCGGCCTTTATGACTTATTCATTATTATTGTCTTTGGTGACTAGATCATCCGAATCAGGATCTGTAGTGAATCCTGTAAGTTGCCGCCAACCCAACTTACACACTAAACAGTGACTTTCCGGAATGCATTGAAGTCTTTTAGGTCTCCGTATTGTTCAGAATTTAACAGTTTTGTTTTTTCACGTATTGTCCAACACTGGGCCTGATCGCATTCCGTCAATTTTTTTGTGCTAGTAAAATACAAAACAAAGTAAAATTAATTAATGAAGTGCAATGGTTTTTGAATAATTTCAAACGAGAAGAGAACCGTATAACAGCCATATTTCCAGGCGTAGTTTCTCTCAATGTCTCACACTCTCATTATATATTGATGTTATATTAAAGTCAAGGTTAGAGGACGTGTACTTGTCAATTGTGACTAGTAGTACAGTACCCGGAGGTCGAATTGACCCATTGTACATATGTTAAAGTCACAGAAGTGCAATCATTTTAATTTCCAAAGACGAAAGGAATGATGTACAGGTAACCCTCTTACAACGCGGTACTTCTATAGCGCGATTTCGCTACAACGCGGTTTGCGAATTGCGGAATGTTTTCTATAACGCGAATCCTACAACGCGATTTTTAAGCATTTTTTAAATACATATTCTATAAACTATTCTATAAACACACAATTATCAAAAATTACTTGTGTGTGTATATCTATTATTATTATTATGTTTGTATGCACTATGGAATTTTGCAAACCGCAATTTTTTCAAATATTTACACACACGTCTTTAGATAAAACAAGGGGTTTCCCCGAAAATTAACTCTTGAGAATGTTTTTGGAAATTTGATTTTCTATTTTTCTATTTTTCCCAGATTTTATTTTCCTTAGTTTTATGTTATTTAAATAAATGAACTGCTTTTTGCTGGTTAATTAAATGAATTAATTTATGTTATTATGTTGAAATAGACAAATAGAAAAATATCTTTGAAAAAATAAATTTTTTTTTTTCGATGAAAGGTCTAATATAATTAATTCGGCTGAGAAAACTTTAACATGTTACTTGCGTGATATTGTATAAGAAAAGGAAAAATGGAGGAAAAAAAAGTTTCCTACAACGCGATTTTCCTACAACGCGGAGTTTTTCAGGAACCAATTAACCGCGTTGTAGGAGGGTTACCTGTATATGTAAATATGTAAATGTAAATTACGTGCGCTTAATTCGAAATTATGGCAGCATTATTAGTATTTTTGCACAGGAATTCCATTCCTATTCCATATTTTTGCTTTTGCCGAAAAATAAAATTTTACCAAGAAAAATAAAACTGTAAATACAATTAAACTGTTGCCTGATATTAGTGTTAAAGGGACTATTACATTATCGATATTCGCCTGCAGGCACGACCTGTTAGCAAACCAACAAGCTCATGTGCAAAATCTGTATTTGCAAGCCCGACCTGATAAATATCAAAAATTTTTGGTATTTTGTCCTTTTCATGAGGTCATTCAATTCGTGTTATAGCAATTTCGCCAAACACACAGAACACACTCACAAACGCAGTGTAAATCTCATGATATTTGGCAAACCTGACTGAATAGTGTAATAGCAAAACACTCTTCTTCAAGAGGTCGTTTCTGCAGGCGTAGATCGCTAATGTAATAGCCGGTTAATGCTGGTATTATGTGCAACATGTATTGGAACACAAAATTAATAAAGTGTTACAAGTTTAATTTAAAAAAGAAGTATAACATTACTCAGATAAAATCCAAAGCCGCACTGAAATATACGTCTTTAAAACATAAAAATATTAAAGAAGGAAGTTAGAAGACGCATTCAAACGCATTGCAATAAATTTGCTTTAAATTTTTTGCAATGAAATGCAGCAAATCGACTTCGACAAGATTTGTTTCTAGTAAATTTTGAAATCAGGATAAGTTAATTAAAATTTATCGTTGTTGGAGATAAAAATCAGAAGCTTTTTTGTTTAAAAAACTCTGTAGAGTACAGACTATTACTTAGTGAGTATGATTATTATTTAATTGATGACAATTAAATATCACTCATGCGCATGTATGTACCACATTTGTACGTATTGTGTGGTAAAGGGTCCGCCAAATAACTTTTTTTTTTTTGAAAATGACATGCAGTAGCCTACACGATCGGTCCAATTTTTAAGCACATTATCGATTGTGTGCAGCTGTATTTCACTAATGGCTTCACGAATATTGTCCTTTAAAGCGTCAATTGTCTCTGACTTTTCGGCGTAACACTTATCTTTGACGCCACCCCACAAATAATAGTTCAACGGTGTCAAATAGCAGCTCCGAGGTGGCCAAACGACATCAGCTCTGCGGCTGATAATGCGATCTTCAAAAACAGGGCGCAAAACATCGAGTGTAGCTTCGGCTGTGTGGCACGTAGCGCCGTCCTGTTGAAACCAAATATTGCCAATATCCTCCTCTTCAATTTTTGTGAATAAAAATTCGTTCAACGTGGCTCGATAACGATCACCATTGCCTGTAACGGCCACTCCTTGCTCATTTTCGAAGAAAAATGGCCCAATTATGCCTCTGGACCAAAATCCGCACTAAACAGTGACTCGTTTTGGGTGCGTCGGCTTTTCAATGTATACGTGCTGGTTTTCTGTGCCCAAATGCGACAATTTTGCTTGTTTTCATACCTGCTAAGATCAAAATGAGCTTCATCTGAAAAGATGATTTTTTTGCCAAAATCGGCATCTTCTGTAAGTCGATCGCAGGCCCACTTAGCGAACCGAAAACGCATTGGATGGTCAATTGGCTTCAACTCCTGAACAAATTGGACTTTGTATGGCGTCATACCAAGGTCTTTATGCAAAATTCGTCTCAATGATGTCTCCGAAATGTTCAATTGTTGAGAACGACGGTGAATTGATGTTGATGGCGCTTCACGCACACTTTCTGCCACAGCAGCAATATTCTCGGGTGTACGCACTGTTTTTGGCTTTTCACGCTTTGGTTTATCGATGAGGATGCCAGTTTCTTTCACTTTTTTCACAATATAACGAACATGCGGAGCTGACGGTGCTTCTCTTCTTCCAAAATGCGTACGCAATTTTCGCACACATTCTGCAACATTACCATGATTTTCAAAGTAATGTCGCAATATTTCCCAGCGTTGTTCAAGCGTATACACAACCATATTCGTTCAGCGGAAGGATAAAACTAATTATCTGTCAAATCAGACATGAGCTAAGTGTTACCATTCACGAAATAAGCACTAGCTGAAAAAAAAACGTTAGATGGCGGACCCGATACATGCTTGGACTTTTTTTTCCTTAATACTGTTCCTCCCATGACTTAAAAACAAGAGATTATGACTATTGTTGCTACTATAGTCTCTCTTAAGTGCGAATATTTATTTATATCAACAGAATAACACCTTTGTCAATTATTTAAAGGTTGGAAGCATGCAGCAGTTAGAGGGACCAGATGTAGAACAGAGCTTAGTAAAGTGCAGATAGATTGAGACTTTTTGAGATACAAAATGCTCTTGTAAATTGCAAGCACCACGCCACCACATCGGAATTAATGGATGCCGAAAAAAATTCACTTAGTTTTCAAGTCCTTTATTAGACGACTCTACCTCTTTTTTCACATTGGAGTGGTCATGAACTGGATTTAGAGGGTTTATCGCAGTTGCTACTCAGGAAACCATGTGCTTCTCTAAAGTCGCAATTGCGATGCATATGATGTATCTTCATTAGTGTAGTAGATACACTGAGACAAAAGAATATGTTCAGGTCCTAACGAACTAGCATACAGCTCCTGGTTGTGTCTTATCATTGGTTAGGATTCCAATTCACATCGTAACTCAATATTTGATGACCACATTGACAACCATAACATATATGCTCGAAGACAGGCATGAAGTCTCCTATTTTTCAATAAAACTACAAAACAAGTAAACATTGGAAAGTCGTCCAGACTCTGACAGGTTTAGAGAATTTATTCTCCTATCAATCGATCTGCTAGAAAGAATTGCCATTGCCGTTAAACTAAAAACTGAAGAGAGAAGTCTCTTCAGCAAAGCAATTTGTGAAAAATAAAAAATTCTAAGTCAAAATGAAACCCTCTTAATACTATAAACCCGATAAGATGATAGTTATTCGGATGTATTTTCACTGTCGCACCGTGTTATTAATGACGACGTTATAGTCAAGTTTCTAGAAACAAAATTACTTCCTGCTTCGTTTTTGAAGTGTTTAAATGATGATATTGGCTGCTTTGCCTAATTAACATCGCATCACTACGTGTTATAATGTTTTGCACTTCCGTTAACCATTTATGTAATCCATATTTTTAATCCTCGTATTACTTCATCCATCCACTGTGAGAATCTAGGCCATAATCCTGACTGAAGGGTTATAATTATGTATGTATGTATGTATGAGTATTACTTTATCCAAAACCAGTTTTAAGAGATATTTTCTAAACGATATACTAAATGATACATATTAACCCGTCTGAAGAAAACACTTTATTCTAAAACGCATTTGATACGCTTGAACAAGCAAGCAAAATAAAGAGCTGAATCAGAAGAATTTGCATGAAATGACATGGCCTCGATGGTACAATATTGTGAATATGTGTGTCGGCACCAGATGTGGTCAGTTTCGAATTTGTTGGGGAATTAATGAATGAAGGAGAGTAAACACTTTAAAGAACAAATTCATCTAAAGTTCGAAAGCAATAAGAGTTCGTAATGGTTGTTACTGTCAAAAAGTCAATGAACCCAATCATACTACTGCTAATGTGAAGATGTGCTTTGTCTACCAAAGTCCCTACAGACTTAGTATTCTTGACTGCCAGACAATATTTAAGAGAACATTTGGAAGAACGGTTACGCAGTCGCTTAACCTCAAACAAAAGCCAACTGAAAAAGTTACTCATGAGTGCGTGGCGGTAAATATCCACAGAAAACGCTAAACAAAACTGGTACATTCAATGCCAAATTGGGTAAATAGGGTTTTTATTCTTAAAAGATATCGTACTAAATATAAGGGATAGCATTTTAATATATTGAATTTTAAATTTACTCTGAGTTCTTCTTGGGATACCTACACTTTCTCGGTGCAAAAATATGGAGTCACCCAGAAAGTTATCATAATTTTTCATATTGTTTGCGAAATTGCGAACTAGAAAGTTTCCTTTTGTTTTCTTTTGATTTGTGAAAAACATTAAGAATATTTTTGTTTTATAATAAAATAGAAATAAGTAAATAAAATAAATAAAAAAATATAAATTATTTTACGTATTAGTGTTTAAAATTCATGAAATTACTAAAATATATTGGGGTACCCAGACTTTTGTCCACTGTATGTTGTATTTTAATCACATTTCAACAAACATATTTCATCATGCTTTTGATTCCTGTTGAAATGTAAATCATAATTGCATACGATTTTAACTCAACATTAATTTCAATGCAATACTAAAATACCATGAATACAGGCGATATTTATTAAAACGTCCAACCAATCAGTTGTTTCATGGCAATTTGACTGACCATTAATAAATTCTTTTGCAACAAGATGTCATTCAATACAAGTGTATGTGTATGCGTATGTAAATTTCTCTTAAATACCACGTAATTGTTTCACTCATGATTTTGTCGCATCATACTTGTTGGTTTGCAAATATGTTTAATACTTCACAGGTTATGATAGAAATTTACGCAAATAATATGGGACGAATAATTGTCGATTTTCGACGATGTGTTACTGTCACTATTTCTCATCATAAACACTGCTCAGCAATTATTAATTTACGGCAAATAATAATGAAATGGAAATATTAATTCAACGTCAAGTGTAATAATTGAAGAACAAAACGAAATATATGTCTATCCGATCTTGGGCTATAAACACAATAACACAGCAATTTTGCAACAACAATTTGTTATAAGAGATTACTTACTGCGTTGCATTGAAGTGTTCATTCTGTTAGGTTATTGTGAACCTTAAATAGTTATGTTTCTATAACCAGGCCAAAAAATATGAATAGTGATGAATATGTGAATATTTCTTTTTAATAATAAGATTGTAATATTTATGGCCCCATATATCGAATATAGGTGAACTTAACCAATTATACGTTCTTCCTTTGCAAATATCTAAGAATACTTATTTTCTCTTAATATTTAGTTTATTGAGCATCATCTTTTGAATTTATTTAATCTGTTCTTTAGAACTTAAAATTTATGATTTTATAGACCATAATTGCAGGTATCTTCTCTTACTATTCTGATGGCACTTCAAAAAATGTTTCTTCTTGTGATATTATTTTCCATTGTGCTATTTAAACGTAGCATTTTAACTTAAAAAAAAGGTTTTCCAAATAATTATGCACGTCAAAATATTTTATTACATTGAGTTATACGATGTTCAGATATGCGCCTTTATTGCGTAAATCGCAATAAATGTCATTATTGAGCTCAGTATTTTATATAAAATTTCAATTATTAATTGCGCAATAAATACAAAAATTGTTATAATATTGAGTAAAACTTAAAATGCAGCACTATCATAAGTGTGTTTGGTGAGCATATTACAATTAACCGAACACTTTCTGTTGATATTTGACAACTCAAATGTCAACAACGACAAACAAACGCTAATAAACTAACAAACGACACTAATTTTCGCGACCAAAATAAAAACAATGTTGTTGTTTACCAGCTGTCAGATGCATATTGAGTAAGCTGAATTTTATGAATTTTTTATTATTATGCCTGAGTACTTAAAATATTGTAATGAATTAACCGAATATTGACTCAATAAAAGTGCATATCTGCATATAGTATTACTTATTTAAAAATAATGGAATTCTTTTGAAACCTGAAACAAAACATTATTCAGTGTTAAAGATACCATATTTATGTACATATTTGATATGTAAGGTACATATTTAAATTGGAAATTAAATATGATCCTTGTAGTAAAATGAATGAGAAATAACTTTAAATTGGCTTTATAGTAACTAAATATTTAGCTAAAATAATTATTTTAATAAAAAACGCATTTTATTTTTGGTGAAATTTTCTAAACCAAAGCATTTGTAGTAAACGTAGAAAGGCTAAGTAGATTGAAGATTACTTTAATAAAACCTCGTAGAACGGTCTCCACTGATCTGTAGGAATGTTTTCTAAAACTCAGCCTTTCATCAAATATTTTGCTCATAACATGTTATCGGCAATGCGTTTCAAGGTTTTGAGCAAAAAAAATATTTATGCAGTTTATTAATAAGCACTTTTCTTAACATTTATGTATTTTATGAATATTTAAGAACATTATAATTCAGAAATTGAAAAAATATATTAAAATGATTCACTTTTTCGGTGTTGACAAAACAATTGAAACTTTTATGGTTCTGCACGAAAAGACACTACGAAAAAGATATATAAAAAAATTCATTAAAGTTCATCATCATTACCGTTATTCATTGTTTTTTTTTTTTTTTCTTTTTAATACATTTTTTTAACATTCAGTTAAATGGATAAAGTGAAGATAAGTAAAGACATTAGAATAAAAACCTATTAGCAATTAGAGTAATATACGATCTATGAGAACTAGGTCGTAATCCTAACTGAAGCGTTGTAATGACCAATTAAGTATGTATATATTAAGTCGCTCTAATGGAGGGTAAATTATGCAAGTATTCCAATACGCTTGGCTTTACAAAATCTAACCACCCAATCATACGAAATTGCGTTTCCAGTGTAATAAAACAATATATTTCTACTGAATGACAACTTATCGTAGAAGACACTGATGTAATAGATTCCCTAAAGCTAACTTAAACTCTTCTAATGGATAACAATTCACTCGAAATAATGAAAGCCGACTTTCGCACTGCAGCCGGCATACTAATTTCTTTTACATTGTATTCCTGAAGCACTTATGAACTTGCATCGAAGTTATAAGTAGGTCTTTCAGTAAACATTTATAAAAAATTGACCTGACAATAATGACAATAATGATCCCTAATAACTTAATCGTTTCAATAAATAACAAGTTATGTTGTAAATTTCGTCTTGTTTCTTATGAATTACATACATGAATACATACATAATTGGTCATTACAACCCTTCAGTCAGGATTACGACCTAGTTTCTCACACCACTTAAGTTGTGTGTGTTACTTTTAACATGAGAGGCGGGTCCTATACTTTAAAGTCGACTTTGAGAAACTTTTTCATGGCAATTTTATTTACTTTCAGAGTTTTTGGGCGAGTAGCCGAATAAATATTTTTTCATAATCCGTGGCCTCACATCTAATAAGCCAACACACTACCTACTAGATTACGGCGGCTTCTAGTTCTAATAAATTAATGAAGAAAAATTGTATAATTGATGAAGTAAAAATATGTATGTATGTATGTATATCCTAAAGCAAATTGAGTTGAGTACTTAGAACCCAATAAAAATTATATTTTATAATATTAAAGTAACTGCTTACATATTGATAGAGATATGTAAGTAATGTAAGTCTATTTAAAAAATAATATTTATGTTTATTTCTACATATAACACTTCAATATTGTTAATATACAAACGAATGGCATTCCTTAGTGATGACATTCCATCGAGTAGTAACAAATTTGCTGAGCTTCAGACTGATGATGCTGATGACAATGAAGATAATGCAACAATACTTAAACCACCGCCAATATACATACCAGATGTAGTTGTTGTTAATAGCATGATTTGTAATACATATAGGTAATATTGTTTCACTTTTGAAATAAATTATAAATTATTATATAAAATTATCTTTATAATTTTAGTTATAAATCATTAAGAAATAATCAAATCATACTTATGGTTAAATCGGTTGATTCATATAGAACATTAGTAAAATGTATTAACTGCCGATGTATTAACTACCTAAAAAGTCACACTGCCAATTACAAAGGTTGTCAAATGTATCAAAAATTAATTGCTAAACGACAATTAATAATAATCACCAGAGAAACAGCCAACAGAATAACAATCAATCTTATTCTGAAGTAGTGAGAAACAATAACTCTGAAAACATTAATTCCAACACAATGGATCGAATCGAATCCATGTTAACAAATCTCCTCAACATGATTACCATGCTAATATCCAAATTATGCAAATAAATCTCCGGTTTGCAATATGGAACGCCAACGGTCTATCCAACCACAAAGAAAAAATTGAAACATTTATAAATATTAATCATATCGAAATTTTTCTTAGATCTGATGCACATTTTACCAATAGAACATATTTCAATATAAATGGCTTTAACCTAATTCCTTGTAATCACCCTGATAATAGAGCTCATGGAGGTTCAGCAATCTTAGTAAAAAGGTCAATAAAATATACTATCCTCGATGATTATCAAAAACCTCATCTACAGGCTGCCGGAATACGAATAAATTGCAATAATAATGATATATCAATATATTCAATTTATTTTCCCCTCAGACATAATGTTAAATATGATGATTATCAAGACTTTTTTGAAACGCTTGGTACAAAATTCATTGTTGGCGGCGATTTTAATGCCAAACATCCTTGGTGGGGTTCCCGACATGCCAACCGAAAGGGAAAAGAACTTTATAAAAATGTAATCGATAATCATTTTTCAATTTTAACCTCTGGAAGAACTACATATTGGCCAAATGATCCAGGAAAAATTCTAGACTTATTAGATTTTGTAATTTACTCCGGTATTCCAGGTAACTTGTTGAATATTTTAGACTCGGATGATTTAAGTTCTGATCACTCGCCCTTGATAGTAAATTATGACACATTTTTACAAACAAATGGAAATTATAAAGTAACATTAAGACATATTGACGTAGATTCCTTTAAATACTGGTTAGAGCAAAATATAAATCTTAAAATAAAATTGAAAGAAGCTGTTGATATAGATAATGTCGTTGAAAATTTTACAAACCTCATCCACGAAGCAGCATATTTATCTTCACGGAATGAAGCTGTTGCTAATAACCGAAATAGGGTTTCGGTTTCTGCGGAAATAAGGGAAATGATTAGAGATAAGGGACATTTGAGACGAAATTGGAAAAGAACGAGAACCTTACTAAATAAAACAATACTTAACAGAGCAAATAAATATCTGAAAAGAAAGTTACGTGAATATAAAAATGACCAAGTAAGTAATTATCTAAGAAATATTGGTTACAATCAAAACTCTGAACATAAATTATGGCATGCAACAAAATATTGAAAAAGACCCAGTAAAGGAAATGTACCAATAAAAGATATAAATGGTACTTGGTGTAAATCGGACCTCAAAAAACCTCAATCATTCTCACAATATTTGGAGACAACATTTCAGCCATTCTCTTTTAATGATGATAGTGATCAAAATTATGTTAATGAGTTTTTGGATAGTCCCTGCCAAATGGATTTGCCTGTCAGACATATAACCCCCAAAGAAGTTGAACGAGAAATATCAATATTAAACGTTAAAAAAGCGCCTGGATATGACCAAATAGGAGCGAAATACGTAAAAATGTTACCCAAAAAAGCTATACTCCTATTAACTTTTATTTACAACTCCATATTGAGACTAAATTATTACCCAGTTCAATGGAAATGTGCGGAAATTATAACTGTGTCTAAACCGAATAAACCAGAAAACATTATAAGTTCCTATAGACCAATAAGTTTACTGTGCACTTTTTCAAAAATATTTGAGAAAATCTTTCTGAAAAGACTTCAGCCAATTTTAGATAATAAAAACATCGTTCCGGAATATCAGTTTGGCTTTCGTCATCAGCATGGTACGCCCGAACAATGCCATCGCATTGTTAATGTTCTTCAAAATGCCTTAGAGAGGAAACAATATTGTTCTGCAGTCTTTTTGGACGTAAAGCAAGCATTCGACAGAGTGTGGCATCCTGGTCTTCTTTTCAAACTAAAATCACTTCTACCTGCACCTTTTTATTTAGTTCTTAAATCATACTTAAGTGACCGTTATTTTAATGTTAAAATCAACAATTCTGTTTCGGATAATGTGAAATAAAAGCTGGAATCCCACAAGGCAGTGTACTTGGCCCTGTTCTTTACACTATATATACATCAGATATGCCTTTTATGGAAGATGTTACAGTTACCACATATGCCGACGATACAGCATTAATTGCAAATAATGATTGTCCAACAGAAGCATCGAATGTAATTCAAAACTATTTAGATAGCATAGCAATATGGCTTAAAAAATGGAATATTTGTGTTAATCCTCATAAATCGGTGCACATAACTTTTGCATTAAGAAAAGGCGATTGTCCTTCAATTTTTCTAAATGGCGAACAAATACCAAACTCTAACTGTGTGAAATATTTTGGAATGCATCTTGATAGAAGATTAACTTGGAAAGCAAAAAAGAACAGCTTAATATAAAAACAAAACGCATGTATTGGTAAACTGTTGCTCTACAAAACTATCCTCAAACCCATATGAACATATGGAATACAGTTGTGGGGAACTGCGAGCAATTCGAATATTGAAATTCTGCAGCGTTATAAGTCTAAAACTCTAAGAATGATATTAGATGCTCCTTGATTTATTACTAACGATAATACTCATAAAGAGTTAGGAATATCTAAAGTTAAAAATGAGATCAACAAATTTAGTAGGAAATATATTGACAAACTTAGTAACCATAGTAACACTCTAGCGATTACTTTACTAGGTGAAAGTGAGGAAATTGTAAGGATTAAAACGAGAACATAAATCAGCTACAGAACTTAATCACAACCTGAGTAAAGCTACAACAAACCAGAACTACGTAAGACAATAACGAGAATACAATTTTATATAATAATATACAAATTAAAGCCATCATATAAGCTACGTTTTATATTACAAACACTACAATTAAAATCAATAAAATCATAATATAAGTTGAAATCATTACATAATCTACGAAAAGGAAAATTACATCCATAGTTCGTTCTATAAAAGTCTAAAGAAAGAGGACGATAGTGCCGTGAAAATCTTGCTGGAATACTGAAATTCAGGTTACATAGCAAAAATTCAGAATCGATATCACCTTTAACCAGATTAAAAACAAAACATCTTGAGGTGTCCACTCTTCCACCTTCCTATAACCCATTTTCCTAAAACCTGCACAATGCACTGCATGAGTAGGGGCCATCCCCTGAGTGCTAATTTCACCAAAAAAAAAAAAAACAAACCCCTAAAACAGTCTTTCTACGTTCCAAAGTTGGAAGTTTTATCAAACCTAATCTAGCCTCATATGACGGAAATCCATTGGCACAATCCCATCCTCAGCTACGTAAACAGAATAATAAAAACTGCCTCTGCACAGACTCTATTGAATCAACGATAGTATGGATTCCAAATAATAGACGCATACTCCAAAATAGGTCTAACAAGTGAAGTGTATAGCAGTCTTGTTATACAGGTTTCATGTTTTAGACCTGCCATTTAGAAAATAAAAAATGTAAATATGTATGTAAATATTATTTAAGAAAATTAATGTATTTTAATATCTTTCTTTTTTTTAGTCTCATTGGAGATTAAAACTAATGTCATTCTTTTTTAATATTGTTACTTAATTTGCTTATTATTATATATAAATAGATTGCAAATAAATATATGGAAAAAAAAATATTGTTAATATAAATAAAGAAAATTCCAAAAATTTTTCATTTATTTAAAATATTTGTCACATGAGAACATTAATCTGCTTATGATATACATATGCACTCGTATTTCAATAAATATTGTATTTATGGCCCTAAAGCAGGGGTTACCAAACATTTTTTGGTTGTGTATTAGTGAGTAAGAGAGAGAAAATAATTTGAGAGCCTACAGTTATAGAAAAATATTAGTAATATGCCCTATTTTGATTTTCATTTCATCAACATATATAAAGTTATACATCTTTGATTTAATAATTAGGTAATGTTTTTTAGATAATTGCTGAGTACTAGTTTTTGTTCATAAATGTCCTCTCCTACTAATAACCAACCCTTTAATTTTTCCAAAATATTGCTGTATGTCTATAAAAAGTTGTTCTCTTCCCACATCTTCTAAATTATTAAAACAATCAAAATGTGTTTTAAGACTTTGACTTTTAAAAAAAGGATTTTTTAACATAAAGTATTTTTTGAGTGTAAACCTAAAAAAAAAAATAACATAGCATCCGCTGATATGTGTGCTTGTCGCAGTCTGATCGACAACTAAATAAAAGAGCATAAGCAATGTGTGTGAATTCTCTCTGCACAATTGTGCTATGAAATGGTAATCCCATCCCTAAAGTTAAGCCATTCGTTTGTTTTTTGCAACCCTTTCGCACAGCAACTAATACTATACAGATTTGTACTCTGGTTATAAGTATACATATGTATGTATGCCTTTTTGAAGCTACATCTGTCAAATTAACTGTCATTTATTCAGTGTATTTTGGCAAATCATCACACGAACAGCCATGGATAACGACGTGTGTTTTCTAAATGGACTTTAGACCAGTTGGCGACTGACCATAATTTTCATCGAAAACTTATGTTCAGGCTCATTTCAGGATGAATGGATACTTTGTTTTGCGACGATACTGTTGCACATGAGATCCCAAAGCATTCAATGAATTCTGATAAAGTCACTTCTTGCTGTGAATTTTGGGCTTTCGGCGTTAACTGTCCTTATTTATTTGAGAATAACTTTGGACGGGTCATCACTATAATGCAAGGATTACCTACTTCTTTTGGATTGAATTGAATGATCAAAACACTTGCGACAATCGGTTGCAGCAGGATTGCGCTACGTACCAAGTATCCACATTGGATATTCTGCACAAGTGATTTAATTTTTCTGCTGTATGCTAATAAGTCAGAAACCACCACCGAGGTCCGCAAAGCTTACATAAACCATGCCATTGGTCAAATTCAGCTAATTTATGCGCCAGAGTCATGAAAAGTTTAACATTTCGAATGCGTTCCCCCTAAGAACCCGTGGCTAATATTTGAAGAAGAAGATCTTTGAAACGAACAAACATAGCTCTATACCTGACAAAGGTTATTAAAAAACTGAATGATGGTGCGTTATTTAGTCACACCCAAAAGCAATTTTGATGCCGTATGCTCTCTGCTAATAACAGTGACATCATTTTCAAATGACAGAAATGCTAAATCAATTATACTAGGTGATAAACATAGGAAAACTGATTTATATTAGAGGTGGAATGTATACATACATGCCACACATAGATACGTGTGAAAATGTAACAAATGCTGCGACTAGCATTATTTATTCATCAAAGAAAGAGTAGCATTAGAAAAATATGAATTTCTTCTTAATTTTTACTAATTTTGTTACACATTGAAAGACTTCACGTTGTTTAAACTGTTTCAAGTCGTTTTATATTCTAACAGGGACATCTGTCATGTTCCTTAAATTAAATTTAAGCTTGTAAAAAACAAACGAAAAGAAAATACTTCTTCTTCAAAACTTTTAAGTGAAAATCTGCAAGTAAAACGTTTGGCTTTATACGTCAGTTTCTTATCTTATGACTGTTTTTTTTTTTAACAGAATTTCAAACACAAACCTTCAACGTAGTCATATAAGAGCCATTCCGTTTTCTCCTTGGCATTTAAGTCATTGTTTACTTATGCAAACAGTAAGAGTTTTACAACTGAGTGTTACCATTGAAAGTGTTCCAAGCAAATAAGGGATAATAACGAGTAAGAAAAGATATATTCATTTACACAAACACATACACACCCACAATTTAGTAACTTGTCACATGAGTTCATATACTTTTTCATATACGAAGTGCTTTTCGCTCTGTTCAAAGTTTTCGCAAAACATTGTGTACGTGTAAAACGCAACAAAACTTGAATAGTTCTGTAATACAGAGATGAGCAATGAATCATTTTTTCGCTACTCATAAGTACTCATGAAATTTTGAGTATGAAATTCAACTACTCTGATTCATTCTTAATCGCTACAACATTGATTTATAAGTACAGGTTGTAATGAGTATGTGTACAACGTTGACATCAAACTCATAACGTTCGAAATATGTTTGATTCATACGCCTACTCATTCAAATTCATAAATTTAGAAAAATACTTATAATACTCATAAATTATTCGAGTGATTCGAATCATTCATCAAAATTTACACTCTTATTAGTTGTTGCATTTACAAAAAAAGAAGAAAGAAAAATTCAAAGACAGCAAGCAAAGCAAACACACAACCTTCTACTGAGTATTGCAGTAGATTGATTCTTGTAAATGTTAAGTAAAGGAGAGTCGAAATCAACAACATCATGCGTATTGTTAAGTATAAGACGATGAGAACTTCAAACTTTGAATATGAGTAGTATAAGTATGATATTAAAATAAGTACGAATGCGTATAAGTATCAGAAATTATGAGTATGACTCGAATCTCCTCATCGTTTTGAATACTCATTACTGATCTCTGTTCTGTAATATAATGATGAAATTACATGATTTAAAAATTTTGTATTTTAAATACTTTTTTGCGATTTTAACATATACTACTTTTCTGGCTAAAAAAGAATTACAATAGTCGTGGTAAAAAGCTCTTGAAATCGTTTAGCATTCACTCACCAATAACAAAAGAGTGTTTAAAATGCCAGCTAAAACTGAAGATAGAGTAATAATGACCAGTTCACCACAGAAATACATACAAATATAACGCATTATTATTTACCTCTTAATTGTAGAATATTGGGTTACCGTGGAAAAATTTCAAAAGGGTCTTCAGCAAAAAAGGCATTTGAAAACAGTAAAAGGTATTTAAAACAACTTTATATCAGTTTAAATTTTTGTACTTCACATTGCATTTAAATACTCTCCAATTCGAAATATTGCATACATATAAATGCAAACGGATGTAGCTCCACAAAAATTCAAAATTAATTTTTTGATCGATTATGGTTTATTTGATCCAAACTACATTTTCAAGCAAAATTTTAGACTCCTTCGATAAAAAAAATTCAAAAAGATGTAACTGCAATTTCGTACTCTATAAAGTATCAAGACCTTGATACGTACATACGTATATGTAAGTATATTGATAACCAGCAATTACATAGAAGACAAAATCATCGTTTTCGTGGAATAAAATTCAAAAATTAATAATAACTTTATTTCATGATTGTGTAATTGATTAATCACAATAGAAAAGAGAAAGTGAGAATTATTACAAAGTAATTCTCAAGAAAAAAGTGATTGGTCATTGAAAAAACCAATGTTTCAAAATAAATTTATGGCTCTCTACTCCTCTTTCCTCTCTTCTACAACTACCTTTCCTGAATTCCAACACAATGTACTGCATTAATAGGCGTCATCTCCTTAGAGTTGTTCTAAAAAAAAAATTGATATTGATAAAGTGAGCGACACATTTATTTGGGCCGATATATTAGTGCCTGCTATTTACTTTACAGAGATTATTTCATGTATATGGACCTGGTTGATCTGCGAGTTCTCATTTTGTAGTTCTTTTTCCAGTATTTTAGAAGTTATCTCAAAAATAGCATTTGAAATGTTGTCCATTTCTAAAGAAAGTAGTAATTATCACATGCTACTTTGCTGTGTTAACTGTAATACTATGTTCAAATATTCACTTTTATTGAGTCAATATACGGTTAATTGAATACAATATTTTAAGTTTTCAGGCATAATAATATACGCAATTCAGCTTATTCAATATTCATTTGACAGCTGGTAAACCACAACATTGATTTTATTTTAGTCGCGAAAATTAGTATCGTTTGTTATTTTATTAGTGTTTGTTTGTCGTTATTGACAATAACATTGCTTTTATTTTGGTCGCGAAAATTAGTATCGTTTGTTAGTTTATTAGTGTTTGTTTGTTCGGTTAATTGTAATATGCTCATTAAACACACTTATGACAGTGCTGCATTTTAAGTTTTACTCAATATTATAACAATTTGCATATTTATTGCGCAATTATTAATTGAAACTTTATATGAAATATTGAGCTCAATAATGACGTATTTTTTGAACTGTCCCTAGTTGCCATTCAGACAAAACTATGCATGTTGACGTATCCATTGAACTTAAAATGACCTTCGTTGCTATAGATAATCTTCAGACCTTTATCGGCAATTTTGATAATAAAATGAAATGATTGTTTTTTTTCGTTTTTTATGTTTTAGTGTACTCATGGTAAATTAGCAAATCTTAACAAACTACATTTTTGGCAAGCTACGCGTCACTGCTCATAAAAAGGTAACTAAAAGCTGGTCACTTTCATACAGGCTGTCTCAAATGGCTTTCTAGTCACTTTTTAAATTTAGTGTCTTTTGTGTGTGTAAGTGGCAACTTTGAAATTTGGCAGTTGTCACATATGCTTACACCATTTATTAAGAATGGAGGACTTTATGAAAGAACTATGTTATAATTCAAAAAAAACTTTTTCTCGAAAATTTTGAAAGCTATGCTGAGATCATAATATCAGCAATCTTCGAAGAATTTTTAGTCGATCAAAAACATTGCTATTAGGAACGAGAATGCCGCCAAAAACCCGATAACATCAAGTCAGTGTCGTTCTCCACAAATTCCAATTTTAACAACACATTGTAATTTGTCCAATTAAATTTTTGAATAGGAGCAGAAGATTGCAAGATGGTGCCACACCGCACGTGCCGAATAGATTTATTTTAGTAAGGATTACAAAAACAAATTTTGGTATCAACTGGCTACCAAGATCATGTGATTTGACGCTGTGTTATTTTGTGAAATCTCGGATTTATGTGAATAAAACAGATATAAATTCTGAGCTCAAATCGTGGAAAATATTGGTATTATATAGTAAATCTCTGCGTCATGTAAAATTACTTGAAAAGTATAATGGACTGTCATTCCATAATTTCATTAAAACTTGTCTTCTCTACAATCCAATAAAAACAATTATTATTATTTCAAAATAAAAATGTGCATACGGAAACATTCTTTATATTGTATATATATTTTTATTATGTTCCATGAATTCTAATAGGAACAGAGGCCATAAAGAATTCATTTCATTTGATCATATTCGATCCATCTAAGGTTGTTTCAAAAATTTTAAAGTCTAGTTGGCGATTTCTGACGTAAACATAATGGACATGAAACGCTTCTTAAAACCCTTCGTTCAGAGTCAACGTTATACTGTAAGCCCCGCTATGCATGGATAAAATTAACACAGTCAATATGGGTAGTGTAAAAAGCTAGGTCCTAATCCCGACTAAAGGGTTGTGCTGACCAATTAAAGAAATCAAAGTAAGTAAGTTATGCCTTTGTCTAAATTTAGTTTTTTTTAATGTTGTTGTTATTTTTTTACTCTTTTTTTTTTATTAATAAAAGCGAATTCTATTTTATAAGATTAAAAAAATTTGTAAAACTTTTTAAGCTCTTTTTAAAAAGATTGTTTCTTATAGACTTTACAGTGCCAGTTTTTGTCTGTTTGTCCATTGAAAAATTAATTCAACATTTTGCCAGTTCTGTTAAAAACGGGTATTTTCCCTCTGTTAAGTGTGTCTTTGCATATCGTAATTTGGATTTTCATAGAGTAACTTGTTTCCAATCATCTAATTTTTGTTTTTGAGATTTTTTTTAAAAAATGTGAAAGAACATAAAAGCTGATCTACAACTGTATGTATACATACAACATGTAAGGCTAGTGCTACGAACGTATTTGATAAGCTGAGGGTTTTGCTTTGATGATATTTGTAAAACTATTTATAAAGGATTATTTAAATTTGTATTCACCCCATGCCACCGCGAGCGGTATCATAGTTTAGTAAACACGTATTGTGTTTGCCAAGTTAAATACGATGTTCATTGATGATTTTTCAGTACTACAATGCAACATTATACTTTCAGCTTAGTCACAGTCAGACAGTCAGCTTAATAACATTTCTCTGGTGTAGTTGAATCACGTTCGTCAAGTATCTCCACAAGAGGAACTTGTGGAATACAACTACAACTACAACTTGTACGTTCTAAAATGGGATTAGCATGCAGTGCTTGTGGAGGGTGTCAGTATGGCCTGAGGTTGTATGCAATTTACAAGTGATGTCGAAGGGATCTGTGGGCGTGTTGATGTAAGTAGAAATGAATAAACCGTAACGTCAAATAATTGTTAGCAATTAAGTAAAATGAATTTTATGTATAACTAAGTTGAAGTATGTATGTATGTAAAAAAATTAAATATATACGATGTTCGATGTTTAGAGTCGCCGTGGTCTAGTAGGTAGTGTGTTGGCTTATTAGACGTGAGCCCTCGATTCAAACCCCAGGTCAGATATCTCCAACTCAACGAAATATAGAAAAATATTTCTTCGGCAACTTCCTTTCAGCAGATTTCTGGCAAAAACTCTGAAAGTAAAATAAAATCGCCATGAAAAGTTTCTCAAAAATCTGTCGTTCGGAGTTGACTTTAAACTGTAGGTTCCGTCATTCATGTATAATAAAATGTTTGCGCACACAACATAAGTGGTGTGAGAAACTAGGTCGTAATCCTGACTAAAGGGTTGTAATGACCAATTATGTATGAAATGTATATTCCATTATGACAATAGTTTCATGAGGGGTTTTTCAACAACTCAAAAGATAACTCAAAATCTTGTTATAATAGACCTCCTCTTGTTATAATACACCACCTCCTAAATACTGATTAAATAGTCATTAAAGGACGTTTTTATAACAAAAAAGATACTGAAACTGTCAATCTCTTCAAGAATGAGAGATTGCACTTTAAGGTAGTAATGTAAGGTACTGATGTATGCTGAGGACGTTAAAATATTTAACACTTTTAACAATGTTAATGGATTCGACCTACTTCGTGCTGATTTCTGCAGTTTTTATAAGTGGTGCAAATTGAATTTGTTGGAATTAAATATTAAAAAGTGTAAACACATGACATTTTTTAGACACTCAAAGATTGATATCTTCTATTGCATTGAGAATGCTGTTTTGGATAAAGTTAAAACTATTTTGGACCTTGGTATTCTATTGGATAACATATCCATGATCGTGACTAAAGCTTATGGCATACTTGGATATATGAAACGATGGTCTAAGGAATTTGTTGATCCTTATTTAACAAAATTGTTATTTATATCTCTCGTCCATTCTATTTTGGAGTATGGTTCTATCATATGGGACCCTTGTTATACATACAGTTCATATAAATAGCATTCAGTCAGTGCAAAAACAGTTTTTAATTTTCTGTTTACGAGGTCTTGGTTGGAACTCTTATGAATTACCGCCATATCGGAGTCGACTAGCTTTGATTAAACTGCCAACTCTTAAAAGTCGTCGTTCTATGATGAGTACTCTTTTTATTCTGGGATTAATACGAGGATATGTTGATTCAAAGTTCCTGCTCAGTCGATTGAAATTCAATGTTGCTGTGCGACCTAGACGTAATTTTGAACTGCTATCACTGAAATACTACAGATCAGACTATGAAAATAATGATTCCTTTGGACGAGCCTGTAAAACTTTTAATGAATGCTACCAAGTAGTTGCTTTGTCGGAGTGTAAAGATGTTTTAAATAAAACCCTAACCATATTCTTAAATTGTTAATTAAAGTTCTTGAATTGTTATAAAACTGTTATTGTATACAGCATATAGTCAGTAAGGACATCTATTGACATTAAATAAATAAATAAATAAGAATTCTAACCCTTATTCTATACTTTATAATTAAATTTCACAATTAAGAATGGTCAATCCTTAAAAAGATAAGAGAAATAAGCATATTTTCCAAGTTTACTTGATCTAAATTCATAAGATATAAGTTTGAAGAATATATTTATATCCATATATGTATATACTTAAAGATTTATCTCTCTCCTTTCGAAGCTACTTTAGTATATCAAAATCTGTTCAAAAATACTCGACTAATCAGTAAATTTGTGAAAAAAATTCAAAAAACACGGATTTTTTTCAAATAATACAAATTTGGAGGGTCCGAGAAATATAAAAAATACCTTTGAGTTCTACGAAATATACGAGTTACACAATAATTATTCGGGAGTATTCAATTATTGGTTTTTTGTCGCATAGTGTCGTATTCAGGATTGTAAATTCGTAAGCAATAAACCTTTTTCAATTGTCGATTCAAAAGATCATAATCCGAGCTACGCACTGTGGAGGTTTAAAAGAGTAAAGTTTGATATTTTTTGTAAAGAGGCCAGGTAACTAAATTGAATGGACCAGGTAACTTAATACATTAAAGTAAAAAAATTGGGATTTATTTACGTGATTAAGTAATTGAAGTAAATAATATTCTGCAGGAGAGCATCCAGTTCAATGTTGATTGAAAAATCCGTATACTTTTTTAAGATTCACAGAGAGAATTCATTTCTTCATTTTGACGCGATCTCACAATAAAGTGAGATACTGCAATATTGAGTAATTTAATGGTTTGAAGAGAATTTGAAACTTTACAGAGAAAATACGGGTCCGGTAAGAATACATTACTAATGCATCAAAGCACGGTTGTAGTTGTTAAAGTAAAGGCAATTGTTGCATTTTTTTACCTATGCTCGTAGAGTATGGTTATTCCCTCTTTATGAACGCAACACATTTTTATTTTGTTTTCATTTTAATTCCAAGACAATTCATTACAATCTGTACACATACATCTGTCTCATCATCAAATAACTTTATTTGCAGTTCAAATAGTAAAATAAAATGAAAAGAGAAGCGAAGCGAAGATTTTCGGTTTAGAAGTTATAATTCCTTTAAATGTGAGTACAATGAACTTTTGACACACCAAGTCTTGGCCACATTTTTTCTATAGTTGTAAAGGATACATTCCTTACACGTATGAGGATATTTTGTATTCTTTCATAGTGGAAGTGCACACTGTTTAATGTACATATTCATACAAATCTACAAATACTTACTACGTGTATTTACAGAATAGTTACATGTATGCATGTATCTTTATTTATATAATTTTATATATTTTTGTATTATACGAAATGAATGACAAACTATTAGCCTGAAAGAGTAAATTGTTGACAGATATGTCCTCTGACTTATATATTATGGTACTTCTAAATGATATATATTTGTGCGTATGTAGAGTTTGCGTTTGTTTAATATTCTGTGTTGGCTTATTAGACGTAAGGCCACGGTTCAAAGCACAGGTCAGACATCAAAACGAAATATGAAAACATATTGCTTCGGCGACTTCTTCCCAGCAGATTTTTGTCAAAAACTTTGAGAGTAATTAAAATTGCCATGAAAAGTTTTTCAAAAAATCTGTCGTTCGGAGTCGACTTTAAATTGTAGGTCCCGCCACTCATGTATAAAATTAACACATACAACATGAGTGGTGTGAGAAGCTAGGCCGTAACCCTGACTGAAGGGCTAATTATGTATGTATATTTGATGGGTTAAAAAAGTATGAACATGCAAGCAAAACACACCCGGAATTTATCTTCGAAAATTTTGTTCCACTTTCAATACGACTATAACAAGCTGAGTATACAAAACACTGAGACACACATATTCTTTGGAAATCAGTAGCAAAGGTGAAAGCTAGTGTTATTAAGTTTTTAAACTTAATTCAATAAAACTCAGTCTTCATACAAATCAAACTTAGCTAAGATAAAATTTTCAATATTTTTGACAGAGTGTTGTGTTCATGACGAAATACTTGAAAAATATATCAAAATTCGAGCTCTTAAGAAATTGCATGAAGTAAACTTTAAAAAGTAGAAGCCTATTTTAATTTCCAAAATTTAAACGATCAAAAAATCACCCTTCAGTAAATTTGATTCTCTAGTCTTTAGTTCGTGGTCAGTAGAATTATTTTACTTACTTGCAAAAAGTGGTCAATGAGAAACGCTCAATTTTTAATAAACCCTAACTTTCATTCTTTTTAGCAGAGTGAAAATAATGTATACATATATTCTATCTACACTTTACATAATTTAAAAATATTAAATAAAGCACGTTATTACGGTTAAGGTAAACTAGACTTTCTTTGAACTAATAAATATTAAGAGGAATATTGCAAAATTTGTTTACTTATCACACATGTTGAACAATTTGGTAAAATGAAGTTATTTAAATAACAACTCGAACTCGAAAAATAGTTTTAATATTGACTTCAATCATAGGTCATTAATCTTTTATTTTTTTTTTAACATAAAGCCTATATTTATACCAAATGAAAAGCATTCATTATTTTCTTTTCAAAAGCTTAAGTAGTATGACGTATACAATTCATTTGAAAACTTGATCCCATTAAAATTCCGTTGCAAATCTGTTGTGACAACTGATGTATAAACACATCTTTGAGAAGAGTTTTTAATAAGAAAGTAAAAAAATAAACTTAAATACGACTAAACAGTCGAAGCAAATAGTAGCAAACAAGCAATATTTTCTGAGTGAAAACGCTCCTTCCTTTCCTTTTTTTTGAGCCAATTCTTATTTTCTGTAGTACATTTCAATGCATTGTTATACTCCATCTCCAATTCGTTTACACCCATACCTCGTTTTGCGTCGTTTCGTATTACGTTTTTTCGATGTTGCGTCGCTACAGAATTAGTACTAATTTTTCGAACGAGTTTCTAATTTAATTTTTTTAAATTTACTTTTTTTTTGTTATTGCCACTTCTTTTGTTTCCAATAGCGCCATGCTATCAAAACTTGGTGATTCTCTTTCTAACTGAAAGTAATACAGTTTTATTTTCAACTTGTTTAAGAGTTCAGTTTCAATTAGTGCGTTTTAAATTAAGAAAATTTCTTATTTTATTTTAATTGAATTCGTTTTTTTTTCTTTTTTTTGTATGTATGTATATATGTAATAAAATGTTATATTATTTTTGTTTTTTTAATGTTCAATTTTCCTTTTAAAAAGTAGTATTTTCGTAACCCTAGAACCTACATGGTTTGCTATAGAAAATCATAATTCAGTTTGAGTCTTTTCGAATTGCGTCGTATTTTTTTGGAACGTAACCACGACGCAAAGTGAGGTATGGGTGTATCTCTATCTACAGATTTATTTTGGCTTGAATTATTTGCTTTGCTGTGCAAATGCTTCCCGTAGACGTATTGTCACGTATTGAACGATTTCTTTATTTACCTTCTAAAACCTTCCGTTTAATCAGCGCATATTTGTGTTCTTCTGCTGAATTGCAATTTAGTTTTGAAAAATTTTTCACTCCAAGTTGATACACAAGTAAATGTAAAGAAAGTTTTTTTTTTTTTGAGGAGACTTTTTTGGAATTTTCATTCCATTTAATAAGGCATTTTAAATTTTTATGAATTGGTCTTAGATAGAATACATATGCCAACACCTCTGTAACCATTGAAAGTTTTATTATAAACGTTCTTCTGTTACAAGGCTGAAAATCATTCAATTTTCATTCATTTTGTAAATGGAAAAAGCTCTAAGTAGTTTAAAAATTATAATTGTTTTTAAACAAACAATTAATTTCGAGCTACAATGAGCGAGATGGTAAATCGTTATCATGCCAATGATCAACAACATACCATCTAACTGCATGACTCCCTAGAACTTTGTTACAATAATTGAACACATTTAGATAGAAACAATTAGAAAAACTTTAATATTTAATTGAATTTTGAATCCATTGTTAGATTCGAAAATTTTGTCCCCCAATCGTGTGTAATTTTATTTTTGTCAATTACAGTATCACGTCATTTACGCGAATGTCGTTTGCATAATTATAGGTTGGAAATATTTTGCAGACATTTGGTGCTATTGCCAGAGAATTAAAGTAGATAAATACGGTTAAGAAGTTGCCGTAGTCTAGTAGGTAGTGTGTTGGCTTATGAGACGTAAAGACACGATTCAAACCCCAGGTCAGACATCAAAACGAAATATGAAAAAAGATTTCTTCGGCTACCTCCTCTCAGCAGATTTCTGGCGAAAACACTGAGAGTAAATAAAATTGCCATGAAAAGCTACTCAAAAATCTGTCTTTCGGAATCGACTTTAAACTGTAGGTCCCGCCACTCACGTATAAAATTAGCGCACACAACGCGAGTGGTGTGAGAAGCTAGGACGTTGTACAATGGATCAATTCGACCTCCGGGTACTGTACTAGCCACAGTTGACAAGTACACGTCCTCTAACCTCACCTAACCTAATAGTATGTTAATAAGTGACTAATTAAATCCAAATACAAACAAATATTGAGACCGAAAACAAAAAGCTGTTATTTCTCATTTCATGTTATTTTTATATGATCTTTTTTAGTTGCTTCCTATTTTTATGCTTAAATAAAACAAAGTGAGTATTTATCGTTTTGAAAGACCTATTGTTGCCATCCACGGTGTCTTTGGCTAGAGCTCATCCGAAATATGCAGTTTTCCATGACTCTGTTGCAAAAATCAGGCTGAAATTGTGTTTTGGGTTATGTTGGCTTCGAAGACCGCTTTGGTTTGTAGGTTATTAGCATACACCTGTGACTTAAGAAAACTCGACCTGAAATGGACGTCATCTCTGAAGAATATTTTTTGATTAAAGTTTAGGTGAATTGCCAACTGCTCCAAAGCCCATTTAACGATCATCCATGGTGAACATAAAATAAATCGTTGTTATCAATATTCATAGTTTGGAAGTTCCTCTTGGAAGCCCCTATACATTTGGGATTTTAGATTTCGATGAATTGTAGTAGGTTAGGTTAGGTTAGAGGACTTGTCGACAGAGACAAGTACAGTACCTGGAGGTCGAATTGACCCATTGTACAGCGTCCTTGAAAGGAAGGATAACAGAGGGGATAGGAAAAAGGAGAGGAGGTAGGAAAGGGAGATTGGGAAGCGGTGGAATTGAATTGTAGTATGAAACATCTGAATATTATATAAATTTTTGAAGAAGCAATGTATTGTTACGTTTTTACCTTTTAAAAACGTTAAAAATATGAGCTCGTAGATTGCAAATAAAATAAAAATAAATCTGTGTTTATTTTTTAATTAATTCTTTATTATCTGCACAACTTTCGTGCCACTGTTCGAATTTATTCTACGCATACAATGATAATTTCCACAATATGTGCTTGTTCGCAATATTTCCCTGCTTATAACCTTTTTTATAAGCAACAACAACACTTGTTAGTTATTCTTCTTTGCTCACAACCTTTTTTGTAAGCACCACACTAACAACTGTTTTCTTCACGCAACTTGTCTGCACACAAGTCTGACTGGATTATAACTCGATCTCTTAACTTCACACACCACTGGTTGAATTCTCACTTAATTCAACGCGACGTCGTCACACGACTAACTTCACTCGAACTCCGAGAATAACGTGTCTTCATACACGACTGACTGAATTCTAACTGAATCATCGTTGCTCGCTTTATCTTGCCTTTTATATCACTCGATCAACAGTGTGATGAATGCCCTTGAAGGATGATGACGACCTTCGGGAACAATCCAAAAATGTAAACAACTTGATTCCATTTTTGTTGTTCGTGTATCTTATTTACTTTCGTCCAGGCAGAGTTGTTGTTGTTTTGTTTCTTTGTCTTTCTGCTATATTTCTTTTATACGCAGTCTTTGTTGCTATATTTGTTTATTCATCGATTTTGTAAACAAGCCCTGTTGTTTTTGTTGCTATATGCTTACTCATTCGTTGATCACGTGAACAACTGCATTGTTTTGTTTTTGGAGCTTTTGTTTTTATGCGTGATCAACTCCATTGTGTTGTTTTTGGAGCTTTTGCTTATTATTTTAACAACACCATTTCCATTTTCGTAACACTGCCGCCCACTTAAGCCTGTTCGTCCCGAATAGGCTCATTATCTCCTTTCCAGTAAATAACCTTGGCGGTTGATCTAGCTGTGGGATCATGCATCGCAGATGGATACGCCAGTAGAAACCTCGTAATGTGTTCACCGCAATCCTTTTGCTGCTCGCTCACTACGTTTTTCAAGTATTCCTCCAGGCTTCGACCAAATTCTTCTACCATTCCATACACCTCACACATTCCCTTGAATACGGCTGGCTCGAACATCTGCCTCGGAGTGTAGCTCTTTTGGCACCTCGTAGCAGCATTCCCAGTGGCTCACAAAAACCTTTTCTACTATGTTCGCCTCTTGATTGGGTATGGCATACACTTCCGGCCATTAGCTGAAGTAATCCGTCTCGACGAGAACATATCGGTTTCTGGCAATACAAAGGACCTGCTGTTGTTATTCGCTCCAAAAAATGCGTCCGACTTATATCGTGCAGCTGACCTCGACTTCGCTTTACTAGACCTTGTGGGGATCTCGCTTCTAGGAAACCAGCACTTGCCCCGCTCATGATGATGATGGCTGGTCTCCCGCCCGTTTGATGGTGAATCGGATCTTGACCTTCCTCGTGGCGCGTTCCAGTTTCTTCGGAACGTGACCGCTCTTTTCCCAGTTGAGACGCCTCGGCTCGACCTTTCGCTCGGCTTCTGCCACAACTTGCCTTAACAACTTTTTAATTTTACTGAACAGGCGTCCTTTTTCCTCCGCGATTTCCACTCCCCGCACTTTTCTCGCTTGTGCTGTAGAAATCATGCAAGCGGTCTCCTGGGCTAGTACGAAGGCCACGGTCTCTTCAAAGATGGTCTTTCGTGCAGTCCACTCCGCCAATCTGACATCATCGGCGCGTATACCATTTACACACGCCTCGGTCTTACAATTGTCTACGAGTGGACGGTTTTCTCCCGGGCATGTGGGCTGCACTAATCTGTCGTCCTCCACTACAAGGGCTTGCAGTGACTCATTACCCTTTTGCGCACGGCACTCCAACTCCATAGGGTATAGTTCTCTTTCGTGCTCGTCGCCAAATTCACGCTGTAACGCCACCATTAAATCACTATAGTTGTTTCTGCGGCTGGCTGGCATGTTTACTAGAATCTCAGCGGCGACACCTTTCAACGCCAAAACCAGTTCCAATGCCCTCTCCTCATCGTCCCATCCGTTTCTGTTTGCTTCCGTCTCGAATTGGACTTTAAATACGGATAGGGGTGAGCTACCATCAAAGCAAGGTGCTTCTATCCTGCCGGTACCTTCTGATTCGGCTTGTACTGCTTCCGGTCGCAGGCTCTTCTCTTCCATCATGACGAGTTTGCCCTCCACGGACTCTTCCAAGTTACTTACTTCCGTGTCAACGGCCTCTTCTAAACTTGGCACCTCTTCGGCGACACTTGTAACTCTTCCGCCGAATGCCTCAATTATTTCATCTAGCGTCTCATCATACGCATCTAGTTTGTCTTCAAGTTTTGAATATAGCTTCTGGTTTTCGGCTCTAGAATCTTCGAATAGCTTTTTGTTCTCTTCTTGCGCTTTCTGGTTATCGGCTCTACAAGCTTCGAATATCTTTTGGTTTTCTTCCCGTATAGCTGTTAGCAACGAATTCATGTCAAGACCACTTGGGGTTGTAGGGGCTTGTAGTTCTCGTTCCTCTTCGTCTTCGAAGTCGTAAGTATCTACATCAATGCCACGATTCCGAAGTTCTTCCCTTAACCGCCTCTGGAGTTCATTCTTCGTGCCCATAGTTGGTAGCGCTAATTTATTCAATTCTTGTTTGAGCCTTTCCACTCTTAGTTCTGAGAGCTTCATCTTGATTTATTTCTACTTTTAAATTTTGCAATCCCACTTCTGACACCAATTGTTACGTTTTTACCTTTTAAAAACGTTAAAAATATGAGCTCGTAGATTGCAAATAAAATAAAAATAAATCTGTGTTTATTTTTTAATTAATTCTTTATTATCTGCACAACTTTCGTGCCACTGTTCGAATTTATTCTACGCATACAATGATAATTTCCACAATATGTGCTTGTTCGCGATGTTTCCCTGCTTATAACCTTTTTTATAAGCAACAACAACACTTGTTAGTTATTCTTCTTTGCTCACAACCTTTTTTGTAAGCACCACACTAACAACTGTTTTCTTCACGCAACTTGTCTGCACACAAGTCTGACTGGATTATAACTCGGTCTCTTAACTTCACACACCACTGGTTGAATTCTCACTTAATTCAACGCGACGTCGTCACACGACTAACTTCACTCGAACTCCGAGAATAACGTGTCTTCATACACGACTGACTGAATTCTAACTGAATCATCGTTGCTCGCTTTATCTTGCCTTTTATATCACTCGATCAACAGTGTGATGAATGCCCTTGAAGGATGATGACGACCTTCGGGAACAATCCAAAAATGTAAACAACTTGATTCCATTTTTGTTGTTCGTGTATCTTATTTACTTTCGTCCAGGCAGAGTTGTTGTTGTTTTGTTTCTTTGTCTTTCTGCTATATTTCTTTTATACGCAGTCTTTGTTGCTATATTTGTTTATTCATCGATTTTGTAAACAAGCCCTGTTGTTTTTGTTGCTATATGCTTACTCATTCGTTGATCACGTGAACAACTGCATTGTTTTGTTTTTGGAGCTTTTGTTTTTATGCGTGATCAACTCCATTGTGTTGTTTTTGGAGCTTTTGCTTATTATTTTAACAACACCATTTCCATTTTCGTAACAGTATTATCCGCCGAAGATATCGATGCATTCTTGCCTCCTGTTATCATACAGAGAGGAAAATCTATGCATTGTATTCTACGGTAAACTTAAAACCGTAGCCAGATAATAATAATAAAAAAACATTATTGCCAAAGGGTTGGATGTTAAAGTTCATCATAAGAAATTTACTTCAAGAGTCAATAATAAGTCTGACTAACAATTGACAAGATTTGACGAATTTGTCAATTGTTTGACTAATTAATGGGTAAAAATTATAAATGAATCTGCAATTAACTATTTTCGTATAGTTTAGAGTAAAATTCAGAAAATAATTTTCACTTGACTCGTATAGATTCACATTTGTGTTCATGATGCGGATATTCATATAAACTTAAAAACTTGATATTTTAAAAGAAACCAAATTTATTGTTAAAACTTTCGTATTAAATGAGTACCATTTAAAACCAGTCATTTTTTAAAATCAATCAAATAACGTATATATTTTTTTGTACATCAATAAACGTGAATATTGGTTCTTACTTTTTGCAGGCTTCCTCAGGGTAGATGGTGCCGTGTTTTATGAATGAATATAAAAGAAATAAGTATAAAATAAATAAATATTGTATAAAATATGTCAGTAAGATGTGGGGTCTAACTTCATATTGGCAGTATACTTTATATTGAATTTTATTTGAAATATATTACTTATACGCACCCATTCAATCTATACTGGTATTATTGCTCTGAAAACTATGCAATAATTAATTAGTATAGTATTTAGTATCAGCCATACGTATACTTAATATGGAATTATATTTGAAATATATTACTTATACGCACCCATACCACTGGTACCAGATTAACTCTGAAAATTATGCAATAAAATAGAATTGAATTTTGTCCTATAATTACGGTGACCATCCGTCCACTATTATAGCGGACAGTCCGCTATTTTAACCTCCTGTCCGCTATTTTTTTTGTGTCCGCTATTTGTCCACTATTTTACCACACGTAACTTCTAAAAAGTATTTATTTTCTAAAATGTCCGCTATTGTCCACTTTTTTCATATATTCGGTAAAAACGATAGAGTACTTTCTTAAACAACTTAAAATGCCCAACAATATTGTTTAATTCTTTTAATGATCCTTTTGCTATGTTTGGTTATTACTTACACACAGTCAAGCTAGTGTCTCCCATAGATATATACTGCGTTTAGAAAGTCAACATACAGTATTCCCTCGATTTACGTCGTCTCGATTTACGTTGTTTAGATTAACGTCGTCAAATTTTTTGTTCCCTCTAACTTCAAGTTGCCTTTTTTTGGAACCAACTGCGACGTAAATCGAGGTATTGCTGTAACTTTTTTAAGTTCCTTGTTAAAAACATACTACTTTGTAGTATGAGCAATATGAAATTCGATTTACGTCGTTTCGATTTACGTCACCTTTTTCCGGAACATTCTACGACGTAAATCGAGGGAGTACTGTATTTCAATGCCTGAAGCGGCTATAATATTAAAAGAATTTAAATCAAAGTTAATAGAACGTCACAATGAAGTATTTTTACGACTTAGCCTACAAAATTGTTTAAGGAAGAAGTTAAAAACTTTTACAGAACCAGTATTAGTTACGTGAACAAATGGGATGAATCTTTTAAAAAAATTGAGGGACTTGCTTGGATATTGTTAGAAGCAATTCCATCTTGGTCTTCAGTTAAAAATTCGTTAATAAAGGTAATAGAAATCAGAAATGATTTAAATATAAAAAATAACGAAATTTTTAATGTTATTCACTTATGTAAAAAATTATGCTAATACTGAGCAAATAGGAATATGGAAACAATCAGCATTAAATCCCGATAAAAAGTGGGTTGAAATTTTCAAATTTTTTTTCAAGCGTCTAACGCACCAACAGAAAGAGTTTTTTCTATATCTAACAATATTTGGTCTGCCGAAAAATTCCAAATGGTACCAGAAACTTTAGAATCTCTCTTGAACATAAAATACAATTTTGAAATGGACTGTTCGGAATTTAAAACATTTGTATCTAACAGGCCCAATACTTAAAAAAAATACATTCTGTAGAGAAATATCAGAAGTAAATTTATACACATAAGTATGTATATCCATATGTATGTACATACATATGTATATGTATAAATTTAAGTTTGTGTATATTATTTGTATCTATTAATGTCTGTATATTAAAAATCTTTGTATAAAATGTTAATTATAATAAATGAATTTTTTTTTTTCAATTTTATATATTTGTCCTCTTTTTTTCTCATGGAAATAATGGTCACCGTACCTATAATGGAATTGAATATCACTCGTACGTTACATGTAGTATTTCTGTATGACTATTTTTTGGGGAAATACATATGGTGAGTTAATAATTAATTTATTTTAATTAATTCATACATACATAAATTTATAATAATTTAATAAATTTTATATAATTAAATAAATTAATTAAATAAATCTATAATGATTAAATTAAATTAAATTAATTTATATTAATTAAATTATATTTTTAACTAAAAATTTGATTTTATTGGATTTGTTTTAATTCCCTGCACTCTTATTATCCTTTTTGGTCAACAGATTGAGTTTCTAGTTTGTCTAAGACAAAGAAAAAATAAATAAAGAAACACTGTTAAAAATGTATCTCCGCCAATGTTTCTTCCATATGGTATTAACGATTTTCTTCAAACGTCACATGCCCATTCATTTGTTCGTAAAATATTGCAATCAGACATCTCGAAGGTTTCTTCCGTTAATTCTTCCTTCTCGTCTTTTGATCTACGTTTGGTAATTTATGGGTTTTATACTTTTCTTATTTCTTTTATTAGTTCTTTTCAGTATAGACGTAATAGTACATTTTATCTCTTCACTGTCTTCAAGCAGTCTTGTTGTTTATGTTTATAGAATGGTATTCTATAGCTCAAAACCCCATAGAGATGGTATATAGGAATTCAGTACTTGTACATTTTAAGCCATTGGTCAAAAAATTTTATTTTCCAAAAAGTGTAAAAAAAAAAACAATTGAACTAGTTATTGTTAATTCATTTTTGGTTTATTTTAATTTATATATGTTTTCTTATCGCTGGTAAAAAGCGTAGTGAAAATTATAATAATTTTGGTTTAAAATTTATGACTTAATCTCAATCTCATTTCTATGGCAACTTCTTGTCACTTTGAAGAAAATTTCGTTAATCCGTCTTTACTGACGAAATATTGGAATAGTTTGATTTCATAAGATTTCTTTACCTGGTGAATATTTTACCAACTAAACTAATATTAAATAAACTAATATTATAAGGCAGCAGCTTCAAACTATTGTTCTTCCAGTGGTCTATAATTTTTGTTCAATTCATTAAAGCTGTGCAGTTAGGCCGATTGCTTTGATTATATGTACATATGCATGGCTCAAATGTAGAATTGGACACTAGGTATGAGATTATTTAAATGCTATTTTCAAGCATGGCGGAGTGTCGGTACTGGTGTCAGGATGTGTATCTACTGCAGGAGTAGTGATTATTCCCTATATCGACAGTAAAATGGATCCATTCCAATATTTGGGCGTTCTAAGAGAAAATGAGAAGCAAAGTGCTCAGATGTTAAATATATTGGACACATTTGTTTCTACCAGCACAACGATCCGAAGCAGACTTCATACGTTTCGAAACTGTAGCTTATCCATAATTGTTCAAAACTACTCCAAATACCGGCGCACGCCTCTGATATCAACATTATCGAGCATGTTTGGAAAAATTTTGCCCATAAGCTCTATAAATCCAGTATCAACACAACGGAGCAGTGTTAACTGTGTTTTTCATTTGACTGTCCAATTATTCGTTTGACATGCAATTCGTTAATATCGTTTCCTTTTTTTGTTTTAAAAATACTTTTAAATCAAAAATGCTAAGTATTGTACTTTGTTTAAAAGCTTTAATTATCTATAACTTCAAAATTATTTTGAAATATTTCCATTGAAGTGGAAAAATTGGCATTTGAAAATCTTATACCTAGTGTCCATGTACATGTCCTCTGTACATGTGTCTGAATTTATATAAGAAGTGAGAACGAAACAAAAAAAAATACTGTAAATCACTTGTCTCAGTTAGAACGTGTAAAGTTTTATTTTGATTGTAATTGCTTTTTTATTACAGCTTTTATGTGAGAGTAGTCTAGTAGGTAGTGTGTTGGCTTATTAGACTGAAGGCCCGAGTTCGAATCCCAGGTCAGACATCAAAACGAAAATATGAAAATATTTCTTCGGCGACTTCCTCTCAGCAGATTTCTGGCAAAAACTCTGAGAGTAAATAAAATTGCCATGAAAAGCTTCTCAAAATACTGTCGTTCGGAGTCGACTTTAAACTGTAGGTCCCGCCACTCATGTATAAAATTAACGCACACAACATAAGTGGTGTGAGAAGCTAGGTGGTAATCCTGACTGAAGGGTTGTAATGACCAATTATGTATGTTTATGTGAGATGGTATGTCTACAAAGGATTTCTTTAATAACATGAATATGGTTTTATGGATGACGAGCTATCAACTCACTACCATGTGGTATATGAGTAGTGGAATTAAGCAAACAGGTAACAAGTTTTATTTTATTTATTTATTAATTAGAATACAATTACAAATTATATTTATATCCGAGCTGAGTAATAGACTAGTCTCTGGTGGGAGTAGAACACACGACCCTAATTCGATTTCGAATTTTTATGAAAAAGAAATATTATTAGTTCGTTTGGATGGTCGCCATAGTGTAATAATGTGTTGGCCTAATATACGAGAGCTTGTAAATATTTTTTGTCGGTAAACTTACCTTAGCAGTCTTTTCGAAAAAGGTCTGAGAGCAATTAAAATTGTCACAAATAGCTTCTCAAATCTATTGTTAAAAAGTGAATAAAGTTAACATTCTCAACAGGGGTGGTATGAGAAGCTAGGCCGCAATTCTGTAGTGGCCAATGATATGCATAAGTAATGTAACTATTTTGAAGCAGGAAGACGAATATGAACTGAACTGAGATGAAAATACGTAATCTATAATAAATTTTCACCGATAAAACATGCATTCCAGCCATAATTTTAAAAATGGTAATTTTGTTTACTTCCGTTATGCGTTATGTGTTTAGGCCATTATTACAACTTGTGGTTAAACCTAGGTTTATTTAAAGGTACCTTTAGCTAAAGGCAACTGTAAAGTTACCTTTAACTTATTTTCGTTATTACAACTTACAGATAAAACTTTTTCAAAAATATGGCAGTGCCGAAGCAATGTCGATAACACTGCTCAATTAAACAAGTTTTTTTAAACGCAGTGGTAACGACTGGCTTCGTTTTTTTTTTTTTTTTTTTTTGTTGTATAAGCTCATTTTGTTTATATTTGAAGTTGCCATATTGATAATAATATATATGTATGGCAAGTTCAAACATAAACTTAACTTTAAAAGCTACCGGTAGGATGATCCTCCCTTTAGCTTAACGCTCACTTCTAATATGAAAAACAATTTATCTGCCCGTTAAAACCCTCCCTTTAATTAACGGCTAGTAATAACAAGTTGTAATAATGGCCCGTAGAGTAATAACAGTAGCATTTGCGTCATTTTTATTACTTTGAGACCGACCGTCTCTGATAAGCACTCTTAATTTCTGGAATTGATAAATACATTTGAGAAGTGTTATGTAGAATGTACAGAATTCAAAGGAGCCTATGTTGAAAAATAAAACAATATTTTTTATCAAAGCTTCAGTATAATTGAAAGAGCCTTGGTTTTTTCACTCGCCATCGTATATAAAAGTTACATTTCATATATTTTCTTATTTTCTTGCGATAGGCACTGTTTTTGATTTTTTAAACCTTTTTTTTTCATATTAAGCCAAATGCAGTTGCTTTTGTTTGTTATTATCATAGTTTTGTTAAAAACTGATTCTGGAACATACGGTTTGTAGAAATGTTTTTAACACTTTTATTATAGCACTTGATGTAGATTGAACGATGTACGTAACTAATTTTGGACAAACTCATAAGTATTTTGGGTACATTTCGCTGAGATTCCATTTAAGTTTTACTATCGTGTAACATTTGATGTAAATTTTCTTTACTTGCACACAATTTGATATAAAAATATGCAAAAATTAATGACTTTTAGGAAATGCTATCCTGACGATGACAAGATAAAACAATATTCTCACTGGAAGTTTTGTGTAACATTTAATTCCAGTTTAAAATTGATTAAGAACTGATGTGCAATTGAGCTTGTCTTATATTTTTATATATGTATGTATGCTTAAATAGACCGGAATAAGTTTGTAATAAAATTAGCCTTATTATGCTGGTGTAAAATTAGTCTTCTTCTTCTTAACATTCTTACTGCTTTTATTATTTCAGTTTACTCTGTGCTATGCTGTGTTTGTTATATGGTGAGAATTTTTTCCTGTCGGCTGACTTAAAAACTTTGTCAACGAAGTATAATACTGCGAATATTAATTAGCAGCCATATTTTATTAAAACTTAAAGACAAAAACAAGAAATTTTTTTCCATTCTTGGAAATACCATGATTAAATTTATAAAGAATACAAGCAACGTCAGCCATTAAAAAAAGAATAATATTGGTTCTACCTCTACCCTTATTTCATTCTTATTTTCCTTAAATGTTTTTTTTTTTAATTTTTTAATACAATTTTAAAATGAGTTAAACCCACAATGGTATGAGAAGCTATATTCTGAGTGGTAGTTAATATTAGTTTAGTATGTTTTCCCACACATAATTGGTCATTACAACTTTTTAGTCAGGATTACGACATAGCTTCTCACACCACTTATGTTGTGTGCGTTACTTTTATACAATGGTGTTGGGACCTACAGTTTAAAGTCGACTCCGAACGACAGATTTTTGAGAAACTCTTCATGGCAATTTTATTTACTCTCAGAGTTTTTGCCAGAAATCTGCTGAGAGGCAGTCGCCGAAGAAATATTTTCATATTTTCGTTTTTGATGTCTGACCTGGGGTTAGAACTGGGGTCTTAAGTCTAATAAGCCAACATATTACCTACTGGACTACAGCGACTTCATAAACTTCGCGAACAGATTTGTTTTTGTTCAATTTAAATTTCTATCATTTGGAACCTTGTTCCGGCGAGTATTGTCTTGCCGATTTTTAATAAACAGAAATACCAACACGGTTTGACATTTTTAGCTGTCAAACCATTTTCATTGATTTGTCTCAATCGACTAGAAATTGAAATCGCGTTCTGTGATGACTTAATTTCGTGGAAAGATTTGAAATTCAAAACTTTTTTATTTCCATATCTTAATATAATTCCAGTAGTATTATTAGAACGCAATTCAAAGGCTCTATAGAGTAAGATAGCTAAAAACCTATCGGCTTTTTCAATCTAAAGTTTTTAATGAAAGTTCGTTAAGAGCGAAACTTCCCTCTTTTCACTATTTGGAATTGAGAAGTATTTGGGAAAAGGTTAATTTTTTCACAATTTCCAGGTTTTTTTTAATTTGCTGCTGGAAAATAATGCTTGCTAAACCATAATAAATATAAGCGAAACTTTTTATCGAACTTGACTGAGTAGGATCGTTTCCCATCAAGGATTTTCTGTTGCTTCTACAATTTATTTATTTGCTACTCATTATGAACTCAGTTTCACAAGCCGTCTATATTCAATCAAAATCCCTTCTGACATAAATTAAGCAGTTTCCAAACGAAGTACGCTGACTGACGTCTTGAACCCAAAATGTTCGAAAAACAATATGAAAGAGTCTCTGGAGAAGCTGATAGTACTTCTATCTATTGTAAAATATTTGATTTTTCTAGTTTATTTTTATTTTTTTTTTATATTTTTTTTTATTTGTTTGACCACTTCCAACTTTCTTAGTTATAAACTTTGCTGTACATTCTTTATTTTATTTTTGTTAGACACCGCCAGTGCTATAGGAGATGGGAAATGTAAGTTAAACAATTTGCCATGGTTCTTGCTGTTGTCTTATTACTCTTGCTACTACTGAGTGTATATTAAATGAATTGACGCTGCTTGTGCTTCTCTGTTCTAATTACGCTAAAAACAATAATGTTGTAAGGATGATGTTGTAGTTGATGTACAACATCTATAATAACACGGTATCTTATGGCTTTTAAAATTGTAATTTTGGTCATTCCATACGAGGACTTTTATTGTTTTCGTTTATTCGAAATTTTATTATGTATACGAGTATGTGTGTTTATTTGAGAAACTAGGTCAATAATCCTGACTGAAGGGTTGTAATGACCAATTATGTATGTATATGTGTGTTTATGTGTTCACAAACTTGTACTTCAATGGGTATTGTACTAATTAACAGTGTTCATTAAACAGTTTTTCAACTACGGTATAAAGAATATAATGTACTGCCTCCTAATTTCCGACACAATGTCTTTTAACAACTCACATGATTTGTGAGAACTGTGCTACCAAATTAGTTCTATACAATCCCATTTATTTAGTTATTTTTCAAAAAAAAAAAAATTTATTTTTACAAAGAGAAAATGAGCTGCATATTCCAAGACTGCAAAAACACAAAATCCAACTGTAAGGGTTTGGAAATCAAATAGAGCTGTTGCCGTTCTTACGTAAAAAGCGCGGAAAGGCCGAGACAGATTTGAAAAAAGAGGCATTTGTTTGTTCAAATCATTTTGCTCAAGAACCCTTTTAAGTGAATAAGCACAATATAGGACTGAATAGAAATGCAATTCCCTTTATTGTGCATTAAAATTTATAAGAATTTCTATCCATTTTCCTCATGTAGTAATATTTTTTAAGCCGAAATATAAAATACTACAAACCAAAACACATTACTTGTCAAAAAATTTTCAACGTTTCTTGTATACTTTTAGCATGTTTTCTACGATGACTTTCGATTAAAACCACGATGCATTCTTAAGACCTAACTATAATCGGCTAATTCAATTCTTTTCAAATCTGCATATACACACAATCCCATTTTCCTAAATAAAACATACTTAGTGAACCTTTCGTTAAGTTTCGGCAAAAAAAAGTTTCCTTAAATTTTACTCAAACCTGTCGTTCAGAGTCGACTTTAAGATTCCTCCTTCTGATTATCAATAATGTAAGTGATCTTTGAAAATTCTCTTAAAATTTTAAAATATTTTAGTGGATATTTTCTTTAAAGTGTTGTATTAAAATATATTTACAAAACCTTTCGGATATTGTGAGTATTTAAAAATTTTGCATATTTTTATATTTTTTGCACGAAATACCAGCAATTTAAAAAAAATCGTATCGTTTATGTTAAAGCAGATTATAAACAAATAGAGCAGAATGTCCCTTATATCACATTTTTAAAGAAAGAGATGTTAATTCATTTAAGACATGTGTGATCAAAAATGAATACCCTGGACAATTATTGTGTGATTTTCAAGCTAAGGTCATATAAAATATAAAATGCGGATTAATGCTGTGTATTTTGTAACTGGAATAATGAAACATACGTTATTTGAAGCCATCGAAATATCAAAAATGTTTAATAAGGGCCATTATTATAACTTGCCGTTAACTAAAGGCAGGATTTTAACGGGCAGATAAATTGTTTTTCATTATTATAAGTGGACAATAAGGTAGAAGTGAGCGTTAAGCTAAAGGGAGGATCAGCCATATATATTATTATCAATATGGCAGCTTCAAATATAAACAAAATGAGCATATACAACAAAAAAAAGAAGCCCGTCTTTGCCACTGCGTTTAAAAAAACTTGTTTAATTGAACAGTTTTATCGATATTGCTCCAGCACTGCCATATTTTTGAAAAAAGTTAAAATTATTTTATCTATAAGTTGTAATAATGAAAATAAGTTAAAGGTAACTTTACAGTTCCCTTTAGCTAAAGTTACCTTTAACTAAACCCAAGTTTAAAAGCAAGTTGTAATAATATTCCTAAATAAATTATGTCGGTTTAAACTGTTCAGTATTTGGGATATTCACCCTTATTATGTGAAAAACGCCTACAACTCATATGTTAAAAAAAATACATTTTGTATGTTTGGGAAAAAAGTTTTTATTTTTTTTTTAATTTGTGTATTAATATTCAATTATTTGTAAAAAATTGCAAAATAGCTATAAAAAAAATTGTAATGAAATTATAATTGCTGCGTAAATGTTGTGTAATTATTTGATTAAAATGCAAATAATTTTAAGCAGAAGCATGTTTTCATACATAAACAAAGGATATTGTTACGTTTTTACCTTTTAAAAAACGTTTAGAATAGGAGTTCGTGGATTGCCAACAAAATAAAAATAAATTGGTGTTTAGTTTCAGTTATGTAAATTCTTTATTGTTCGCACCATTTTTGTGTGCCATTGTTTATAACTTGTCGTATACAACAATAAATGATTGTTCGCTATTCTTCTTTCCGCTCTTATTGCGTAAGCACTAACAACGCAGATCTTTACAACTGAGATCTTCAAACCACGACTGTTCTCTTCACACGCAACGCGTCTTCACACAAGACTGACTGAATTTTTACTACTGAATGCCTGTTTTGTCTTGCCTTTTTATATGCCCACGTAAACAGTCTGTTGAAAGTCCTTGAAGTAGAATGTTCGTGTTTTCACCTTCTCGAGAATTCCGTCGTCGCTTCATTTGTTGTTTGTGTATTTTGGTTGCATTCTTGTTGTTGCGTCCTCGCTTACTTGCCTATCCTCTCTTCTTTCATACTCATCGTTTTTGTAGCTTCTGTTTATCATTTTAATGTTAAACGACTTTACACCGTTTCAATTTTTGTAGCAATATTATAATAACTGAAGAAAAATAATTAAAAAATTTTAAAATTTTATACAATTGACAATACAATGGACAGCACTCTAGATACTCCAATATGAGTAAACAATTTTATATATTTTTAGTAATAATATGTAAAAATTAGTCATGTTTTTTATTTTTTATTACTAGTTAATTAGAAAAATTTTTGTTAAAAATCAACAGTAGGCACTCGGAACGACCTAGAATTGGAGAATAATTGTACAATTGGAGAATTTGATAATCTATAAATATGTACTCTAAAAAGAATAAATCAATGGTCATTATATAGGATATTTAAATTATTTTCGGTTACGTAAGAATACATCGTTTTTATTTATCGGAAACTGGAAGTAAATCATTTTTATTACAAACATTAGAACAAACATTTCCTCAACCTTTGTAAATACACTTAATTACAATTAATTACTAATTACACTTAAAATCACTACATACAAGGTTATCCCCAAGAATAAATTGAGTTTAAATTTCTCTGGCTCAAAATATTTGTATATTTTCATTTTAGAAGGCGTTTACTTATATACAATATGTAGTCCACAGATTAAACTAAAAATATAATAGGCTCAAACTTTACACTAGCAACTATACTACCGGGGCACCCACAATGTTAAGATTTTTTTAATGTCTATGCAATCCAGACAAATTTATTATGAACTGTATTTGCGATACAGTCTCTGTCTCTTCAGCCGTTACAAGGCACCATCATTATAGGAATTTCTAAAACAAAACTTTTTATTAACCATACACTTTAATGGTTAGGTAATGTTAGTTTTTCTAACAAATTGTTACGCAAGAACAAACGAAACGACCTAATATCGTTTAACAATAAAAACAATAAGCAAAAGCCACAAAAACAAAGACCATGAGTATGAAAGAGATAGAAAACGCAAGCACAACGAAAGCGAACGCAACAAGAGGCAATGTGTACACAAATACACATTAACAACTACATCGAACATCTTCTAAATAAACCAGCAACAACAAGCATGAGGGATGGACAAGTAAGCAAACGCAACAACAAACAATGTAGTCGCAAAAGAACTCTCGAGAATACGAAACCCCGAATATTCCACTTCGAGAACCATCATCAGACTGAAGATGTTCGCATATAAAAGGGCAAGACAAAGCAGACGAGTAGTCAGTTGTAATTGAGGCAGTCTTGAGTGAAGTTGCGTGTGAACTAAATAGTCGTGTTTGAAGATATCGGTTGCGAGCAATAGTTGTGTGTGAATAATAGCAAGCAATTAATGTTGTATCGGTTAAGTGTGAACAGTGGCATAAAAGTGTGAATAATAAAGAGAGAGTTTAATTAAAATAAAACACTTATTTGTTTTTACTTGGTTTGCAATTAACGAACTCATATTTAAACGTTTTTAAAAAGGTAAAAACGTAACAATATATTTTTTCAAGTAAATCTTTGTTAATAATAAGCAATTAAAAATGATCTTCACTGATATTTTAAAATTTTTCAAATACCGTCCAGATAAGGTGTCAACACCATAACCAATGCCAGTAATGGTATTACATAAGCTGACCATACGTCCTCTTTGTTAGAGGACCATCATCTATTTAAACTGGCTGTCATCTATAAAATGTATGTCCTCTATCTGTCATCTATTTCTATAATCTGTCATCTTTAGTCATATAAATTTTTAAAACCTTGATCAATATATATTTTTGTAAATTAAAACATATTGTATTTTTTCTGCCAAGTCGTATGGAAAATGTCGTGCCGTGCCGTGTAAGTTAGTGCAATGAGTTTTTAAGTTTCGTTATTTTTTTTAAATTAACTTTATATATTTATAAGTAAATCTAAATGTAAGTTTTTATATACATACATATGTATATTATTACTTTTATTTATTTTACATACATACACAAATTTTTCTGTAAAACATGTAACAAAATGTTGAATTCAAATAAATTGTTTACTTTTTTCTGTATGTCATCTATTTGCATTTCCAAAATATTTCCTTTTTTCTTTATGTCATCTATTTTCATTTCCAAACTCTGGTCGCCTTATATTACAAGACTTTTACATTACGATTAACTTCTTAAATCCTTTAACGTTTACATTAGTTTGATGACATTTTTCAAGAGTAGAGCATTTGTGATGATTCTTTCCATGTAAAAGTCCGATTTATTTGTGTTTGAGCTGAAGTAAGTGATTAAGGAAATTTGCTAGATATTGTAGCGAAGTCATTACCAGTGCTATGAAGCCGTATATTTTTGAGTTCATAAATAAATAAGTGGTGAACTAATTACTTACTCACTTGGCTTACTTGGGCAATAACAACTGGTTTATCGGATTTCGGCCTCCCTTAACACATCCTTTCAGGCTCATTTGCTTATTATGCGCCTTCGCCTGTTGGTCACACCAATCGATAACTGAGCTGCCTTGATTTAGTCTTTCCTACACAACGACTTCTTTAATCTCCGCATCAAATATTCATTTGGCCTGAACATTCTCTTCCATACGAACGACATGGTCAAGCTAACGCAGACGCTGGATGTTAAAGCGCTACACAACGTCCATATCGTTCACGAGCTCATACAGCTCACTGTTGGATTGGATGCTTCACCGAAGAACTTTTTTATTTAGTACCCTCAAGGCTGCTGTATCGGTACTTAATAGCGTCCATGTTTCTGCGCATTGAGAATAATGAGAAAAGTATAGTTATCAACCACTTGTATTGCCCATAGTGACGATTAGATGCATCTTGATTGATTCCCGATCAATAGCACTAAAGGCAGCAGTACCATCCCGCTTGGTACACCCTATGATGTTAATGTGGTCAGCGTATGCAAGCAACTGGATATTTTTGGACAAGTACTTGTTATCATAACGTGCCATCTTCTGGCTTAAAAATCGTTAAATAATGTTAAAACTATAAAATTATTATATTATATATATTATATGTAAAACAAACTATTTGGTCAAGGCGAATTCATAACAGGTGACCGTAACTCTACAACAATGCAAAAACAACAGGCAAGAAACTAAATAAATTTTATATATTGAAAATTCTTATGATTTGTATGTCATGCTAAATTACACAATAGTGCAGCGCCTATAAATTAAAAAAAATTTTTTCATGCAGTCAATAACATTTCCACTTTAAGTAAAGAACATGTTTTTATATGGCCATCGAGAAAAATGGCAGCTGCAAACGTTATTTCTTATTTGTCATATTTTAGACACCTAGCTGGAGAGACCGAATTCTTTTTTTATGTAATTTATCTCTCTCGTCTAAATAAATATAAATATAGTAAATCTAGGTTGTAGCTTAAAAGATATATGTATTTAGTGTTAAAGGCTTAAATATTGTTAATCATCTTGCAAAAATTTTAACAAAATTGGTTAAGGATACATCCGGTACATATGAGGGTTTATAAATGCAAAATTGATTATCGAAACAAAATACACAAAAAAAATTTTTTTTGACAAGAGCGATACTCGTCAGCTGATAACTTACGGCCATCTCCTATATGAATTCGCCTTGTATTTGGTTTTAAAAAAATATTTTACATAAATCTTCAAAACTGACATGAAGTAAAAATTTATAAAGTATTTAAAAAATATTTAAAAAATAACATTATGTATTTACAAATATTACATTTTCATTTAGAGTATCTTGTTTGTCTTGTGGCCAACAGTTTTTATATTATAATTGGAGTTTTCATAAGCACTCTTTTTATTAATTTTTGCACATATCTTATGTGGAATATTTGTAATTTTCACAACAAAAATTTTCATTTTGGAGGCCATATTTTATGTGAATTACAGAATTTATTGTACTAAGAGACATTCTATTTCTTATTTTATAATTAGAAAAAGGAAGACTAAATAAATTAATAACAAACAAATATAAAACTATGCACTGATATCCAAAACATTCAGTATTATCTTTACTTTGCCATTTACGTAATTTTATATTATTTAGACAATTTTCCATTTCTTCAATGTCATTTTTACAACCATTTAACTCTGTTATTAATGTAATAAAATCCGGTGTTTTATTTCCGACACTAAACAATGACAATGTTTTCAAAATTTTAATATTTGTTGGCAATTTTGATCTTATTTCATAAACTAAGGCTTTAGTAAAAATAATTAAAGTTTTCTGTATTAAATCTTCTTCAATATTATTATCTCGACAAAGTTTTTCAAATTTATATCCCAAGCAGAGATCAGCAATGAATCGTATTTTCGCTACTCATAAGTACTCATGAAATTTTGAGTATGAGTGAGTCAAGAGTATTGAAATTCAACTACTCTGATTCATTCGTACTCGCTACAACATTGATTTATAAGTATAGGTTGCAATGAGTATGAGTACAACGTTGACATCAAACTCACAACATTCGATTCATTGTTTGATTCATACGCCTACTCATTCAGATTCATAAATTTAGAAAAATACTTATAATACTTACGAATGATTCGAGTCACTCGAATCATTCATCAAAATTTACAGTAGTAGTTATTGTTGCATTTACAAAAGAAGAGAAAAGAAAAGACAAAGACAGTATGCAAAGCACACACACAACCTTCTAGCGAGTATTGTGGTGTTCGTACTCGAATCATACTTATTTTGTGCTTCGTGTATATGTTGAGTCATGGAGAGCCAATCAACAACATCATGCGTATTGTTAAGTATGAGTACGATGAGTATTTCTAACTTTGAATATGAGTAGTATGAGTATGATATTAAAATAAGTATGAATGCGAATAAGTATCTGAAATTATAAGTATCGAATCTACTCATCGTTTTGAATACTCGTTGCTGATCTCTGATCCCAAGTAACTACAATCATTCAATACTGTATCTATATCACATTCAAAATAATGAAAATCTTCAATTTGTATTTTCTATTTATTAAACTTTGTAATAATCTATACAGATCATCAAAAAGTTTAAGATGATCAGCATATTGGGATTCAAATACCAAATTAACTTTTTAACATCTGTTAACAACTTCTGTTAAACGAAAAAGTAAGATGAAAATTATCAATTCACTGTATGATTGCAAAAAATGATATGAAAATATTACTAATGTAGAAATGATTTATTGTTACTGAAAACTGCTGATTTAGTGCTTTTTTTGAAAAAAAGGCGCTAAGTTGACAACGCTGATTAAAAAGTAAAAGTTCCACTGTGACGAACTGACACGGAAGATATCGGATATCGGATTTATTTATATATATACATATGCGCCCCTGCAACAACACTTTTTCAAATTGGAAAAAAACAGCGTGGAATTCAACAAACCACCGACACCGAGTGAACTTCCCTGTGAACGGCAGACTACCCGCTAACTCGACATAACCTAAAAAGTGGAAGTTACATTACAAACAGGGGAAAAGAGCCTACATTTGAGGGACTCAACTCTGTGTTTCAAAATAAAATGAAAATAATTGAATTTTAACCTGTTAATTTCACATTCAAAACACTGTGCGTAGAAATGATTATAATTTTTTTTTGACATTTCAATATGAAAAATTTAAATAATTTTCTTTTGAATTTCAACTTCTTTATAGTTTATTCAATAATTAAATTTGGAAAATTTCTTATTTTGTGTCTACGATATAAAAGGCACCATAATCTTAACAAACAAAAGGTACATGCAATACCAATATTAAAGAATCGTGAAATAATAAAGTTCTGTACTTTTTTTTGTAATATTCCAGCAGAAAACTCCGTTACTTATGGAATATTGAATCTATATTTTGTATGTGTCCACGTGCCACACTCTATTCAAGTCATGGGCGTTTTAGATTTTAATTTGTTCGTGGAGGCAAACATACTTTTGTAGAAACTGCCAAAAGTACGTTTGTACGTTTCTAAAATGCTTTCGAAAATTCTAAGTTGTGTTTGAGAGAGTGAACTTTAAAAAAAAAAACAAACTCTTATTGTGGCTATTTTTTTGTAAAGTTAATTTGATTGACAATAAAAATAAAACAATAGCTTGGAAGAGAATCTAACATTGAATACACGGAATACAGCTCTTTTTTCTGCAAATGTAATAATTAGAATGTATGTGTAAGTTTACGTGAGATAAGTACGCTTGGAATAACATTTTCATTGTAAAACAATTCTACATAAACACCCAAAATATACGTTAAAACCTTACACACATCATCCGCTTCATGTATAAAATTTACACAAATATATACCAAATATGCACTCACTACACTACATACAAATCTAATTTATACATGTGAATATAAGGCATACATTGCAAACCATGGTTTTAGTATGAGTACAAAAGTTCATGTATGTCTGCATACATTCAAACCGTTAGGCTCAGATTGGTATCAAAGCGTATTTGCTTACATACAATTTGCGGATTCTTTTTTCTAGCAATTCAACCCAGAATAACGAACTGCCTGAGCAATACTGAGCATTGGCTTTCCATATTGACCAGTTTCCCATATTGTTGAAAGCACGTGGTACATTCAAGTAATTACTTCTTGTAACGTTAATCTCTACCAGATGATTTTGTTCATCGTTTTTCGTTGCCTAGCAAGTTGTTGGATAGGGCATAGGTATTTACTCCAAGCTTATCATTTTATTTATTTATTTAAAATGCGTATTCTACAAAAGTAAATTTATAAAATACAATTCCAAAATAGTGTGGACTACTTGGTCATTACACTATATGTGTTGAATTTAGATTTCATGTAAAACATTTGCAGATTGAAGAATATTTTTAATTTTTCTTGCTGAGTTAATGTTGCTGCAATTTAAAATTTTCTTTAGTGGTTCATTTGTCGCGCTTATCGGGCAATCTTTGAAGATATGACTTACAGATAGTTCTTCTGCGCACGATTCACATTCCATAGGTTGAGTTCTTTCATAAAAATGTTGTGTATTAAACCTTAAAGTTCCCACTCTTGTTCTGGCTATTATAATACAGTCTTTCCTGGATAGAAGTTTGTTGTACGGTGGCCTTGATATACTGTTATTGTGAGACCTTAAAAAGCTATTTGAAGTGTTCCATTGCTGTTGTTGTTGTGCTAGTTGTATGTTTTTATGGACATTACACATTACAGCCACAAGTGGTGGCATTTCTGTTATAAGTGAATGATTAATTGCATTTGCGTCCGCAAAAACATTTCCTTTTATCCCAACATGGCCTGGAACCCATAATATGATGACATCGTTATGAAGTATCGAATTACCAATAACATATTTTCTGTTTTCGCTGTCAAGCTTTAGTGAATTAGCTAAACTAAGGCTGTCTGTGCATATCAAAGACTTAACTTGTTTTTTGCCGCATATGATACAGCATGTTTAAGGAAATTTTTTAATAAATAAATAATAAAGTATTCGACTAAAATGAACTCCATTTTTCATTTTAGTGAGTTATGAAAAGGCGTTCCATTTATTACACCTGCAATGCATTTGAATAGAACTGTGATCTATGAGATCCACAAATATTTCGAATAGCTATCTAGTAGAGAATTCGCCGTAGTGTAGTAGGTAGTGTGTTGGCTTATTAGACATAAGGGCATGGTTCAAACCCCAGGTTAGACATCAAAACGAAAAAATGAAAAAATGTTTCTTCGGTGACTTCCTCTCAGCAGATTTCTGGCAAAAACTCTGAGAGCAGATAAAATTGCCGTGAAAAGTTACTCAAAAAACCTGCCTTTCGGAGTCGACTTTAAACTGTAGGTTTCGCCACTCATGTATAAAAGTAAAACACACAACATATGTAAGTGATATGAGAAATTAGGTCCATAACTCTGACTGAAGGGTTGTAATGACCAATTATATACTCGTATGTACTTCCATATACACCCATGTTTTATATTTGTGAAAGATTCTTGCAACTAAACTTTATGATATTGCCTCTTTGCTCTACGTTATAAAAATTGAACACTATATGTACATACATATGTACTTCATTTACAAGATATAGTCCCTTATAAATAAATAAAAGGATTACATTTATCGTTTGATTAAATTCATCAAAATGTAGTTTATTATCACTTCAACATATGGTGTGAGAAATTGTCAAAAGACTATTTAGAAATAAAAATTTTTCAAAAATTTCTTTCAATTTTGTTTTATTTTATATGACAACTCTGTCTCCCATTTTTATTTTTAATAATTTTTTAAAATTCTTTTTATTTTTGCATGCGTTTTATGGCAAGTTGAATCCAGTGTTGACTGTTACGAGTATCTTACGTGTATTGGATTTAAAATTTTGTTTATTGCAGTCATTTGATATTTAATGCTTATGACTTGTTAACTTTGCCAATAATAACAAATACTAATGTAATGCAAATATATACATACACTTGAATGAACTTAAATATGTTGTTGGTCATGTTATTACTTGTACTTTGAGCTCTTAATATTACCATGATTTTTGCATGTGCTTTAACACATACGGAGATAAAACCAAATATAAGTTCATTTATGTCCATTGCCTTGGAAGGAACCGACCGCCAGAAATCTTTAAGGGCTCATCAAACGTATTGTGTCTGAAATAGTACTTTTACATATCGACGCCTCCATTCTATAACGTTCTAAGTGTACTTAGAACGTTTTTAATGTTCTTGCATTTTTAAATTATACGTTCTCAAACTTAAATACTGTCAAAATTTGGTTAAGATGCGCCGATCCGTTCCGAAGTTATAGAGAAAAATCAACTTAGAATACACATATAGTCGTAAAATATTCTAAAATGTAGTAAGTACACTTAAAATACTTTTGCTTGGAAATTTTTAATTTGTCTTCAAATCTAAGTTGACTTAGAATATTATGGAAGGGACATTTCTTAACGTTGTGTTTTCTATGTGTACTTGGTATGTTCAGTGTGCTTTTTTCAGTGCCTGTAAGTGTAGTTAAAAGGTTCTTTCCTGAATTAAAAAAATAATTTTGTGCGTGTAAAAGTGTACATAGTACATGTACATAGACAAAAAACAAATAGATCTAAGTACACTTAGACGACCAATCGTCAATATTTTCTCCGTGCTACGCACGAGAACATGTCTGATGTACACTTGCAATGACTGTTTATTCGGACTGATATTATTTGTTATACTTTTAAGCTTTTTAACGTATTAGAACATACATATGAAATTGTTATGCTTGCTTTACTTTTCAACTTTACTTTACTTTTTCATTACATTGTCATTGTTGTTATTATTTTATGTTCTTCTTCTTTTTTAGCACTGACAGCCTGTTATTCTTTTTATGTATTTTACATTAATTTCACTTGTTTGTTTAACCCTCCGATATTAAAAAAACACACTTTTCATGCTCCATTTGCTAACATGTACTTGTTTTATTGCCGTTTTATGGAAAACACAAAAAATTTTCATTTTTTGTGATACTTTTTTACCGCTACAGCTAAAATGGTACAGTTTTATTCTGCTGAATTACTTGCATCTTGATAAAAAAAAAAAATTGTTTTTCAATGCTAAATTCCTAATTTTTTTTTAGTTTTTAATAGCCGAACGTTTCTGAAAAACATTTTCAATATGTAAAAATATTTTTTTTTATTAAATTTAAAGAACTTTTTTTTAAATTATATTTTTATTGATTTCAATAATTTAAATTTGTTTACTTTTCACAGCAAATATTTTCATATTTTTATTCAGTCTCTTTTAGTTTCTGTATTCCTGTAAAGACAACACAACATTCAAACTGAACAGCATTGGTTTGTAAATAAAAATAGCATAGTGACTTCACACTGCCGCTTTGTTGAGCATAAAAAGTTTTACTACTGTAACTGCTACTTATACCTACGTATCGTCAATCAATTGTTGCCTTTGTATTGTATTTGTAAAACAGCTTTTAATAGTTACAAAGCTCATAACTCTCTGAGCGAAATAAAACATACTCACTTCCTTTTGTAAACAAAAATAACAGCACAAGTTTAGTTTTGCAGAAACCAAAGGTTATTTATGGAGCAAAATCCATCTTCTCTATTTCAAACATAATTGCATAGAAATTAGTAATAACATCAAAAGAGAGAATTGTCAAAACAATAACACTACAGAGAATTAAACAAATGCAACAGAGAGTAAGTTTTCTTGCCTACAAAGCAGTGTTGAAAAATTCAGTACTTTAGTACTTTTTTCAGTACTTTTCCATTTCAAAAATACCGCAGTACCCCCGCGAAAATTTCAGTACTTTTTTATTATTACATATTTTATGTCGTGTGCTTTTCAACTATTAATGCATTAGCAACGTAATGCTAAAGGTAGAATTTGTCTTTAGCAACGGTTAGCCAAACATTCACGGAACCTACGTTCGCTTTTGGCATACAAAAAGCAATAAGAACGAACCGACAAATGATTTCGGTAAGCATTATCATTGCTCTTCATAGAAAGTATGTTCCATAACGTTCCGTCGACGTTTGACTACACGGAACTTTTACGTTTTGTTACGTTCAGAATCAGCAGTTTTTGTTTTATATGTGAGGAAAACGTATAAGTCGTTAGTTTTTCTGTTCCGTACCGTACGTGCATTAAATATGAAGAAATGAAAAGTCTAGTAGGTAGTGTTCTGGCTTACTAGATATGAGCCCGCGGTTCATACCCAATGTCAGACATCTCCAAAATAACGAAAAATGAAAAAAAATATTCCTTCGGCGTCCTCATTCTGTCAAAAACTCGGAGAGTAAATATTAAATTGCCATGAAAAGTTTCTCTAAAATCTGTCGAAGTCGATTTTAAACTGTCTGGTCCCGCCACTCATGTATAAAATTAACGCACACAATATAAGTGGTGTGAGAAGATAGGTCATAATCCTGATTGAAGGGTTGTAATGTATGCATGTATTTTTTTACAAAAGTACCATTTGATGCGAAAAAGTACTCTTTCAGTTAAAGTTCAGTACCATTTCAAAATTTTAATTTTTCAACACTGCTACAAAGTCTCCGTGTACAGACTTTGCTCTTTTAAAGTAACTCTTATAATCTCAGTAACCACAGTCATTCTAATCTATGTGACAAGTCATTTCAATACAAATTGTGGGCTAATTTTTGTGGGATTTTTTTCTATTTTTTATTGCTGTAGGTCATTACAATAGCGAATTAAAGAGTTTTTTTTTATTCTTTTTACAATTCTCTTTGATTTAAAAACTCAAAATACAATTTTGACTGGAAGTGTGTTCTTAATTGCAAGTTCCAATTTGTAACTGACTTACAGTCATATACAGTGGACAGCAAAAGTCTTAACACGGCAATATATTTTAGAAATTTCATAAATTATAACCAAAAATTTTTATTAAAATTTATTGTTTTTATATTTATTTCATTAATTTATTTCTGTTTTATTATAAAACAAACCAATTTTTTATTAAATGCTGATTTAAACATAACGAAAGTTATATCTTCAAAATTAAATATTTACCAGAAGTTATTTGACTTATTAACTTATTTTATAGCATAATCAAAAGGCAGTTTTATATCCTTTCTGAGATAAAAAAGTTTCTGATGTTGTAAACTTGGCTTATATTTGTTCATAACCAGAAAATTTGGTATGATCTAAACTTTTATTAAAACGTTTTCATAGATTCGAATGCTTTTTTTTTATTGTTTTACACGATTGAATTTTTTAATAGTTAGCTTGATTTGATTTTCCTTCCTAAGGAAGCATCTTTCATTTTTGCTCGACCTGCTCCTAGGGAAATTACAAATGAATGATGATTGTGTTCTAATATTTTCAGAAATTTCTAGCAAACTTTTGCAGTCATTATATATTTTAACAATCAACTCCTTTGACATCAATATAATTTTTATTTGCAGTCACTTTGCTGTTAATTTTCCATCGAACCGAATAACTTTTAATAACGTAGAATTCTTAGATTTCACAAACCAAAAAAACTTTATAAATCTGTGTGTTCGAGAGGAGTACATTTGCCTCTATCCAAGATCTACGAACAATTGTTTGCGTTTTGTTTTCGATTTATTTATTTTTGTTTTATGTTCAAAATTTTTGTTGTCTCAATTGCTTCTATATACAGTGGACAGCAAAAGTCTTAGTAGTCCAATATATTTTGACACAAAAAAAGTCCCACAGGCTTAATACTCTTGCACAAAGTCTCGATATGACTTCGGGAAAGTATTTAAGAGATCAGTTGAAAGAACGGTTAAGTAATCGCTAAACCTCAAACAAAAGTCAACCGAAAAACTTGCTCATGGTGCTACCAGAAAACACTAAACAAAACTTGTACATTCAATTCGAAATGGGTTAAATGGAGTGCTTGACCTTAAGGGATATTCTTTTAAATACAAGGGATAACATTTTTATATATTAGGCCTTTGAATTTTAAATTTACTCAGGATTCTCCTTGGGGGTACCTATTATTTTTATCTTGTTTTATGAAAGAGCATTAAAAAATTGTTTGTTTTATAATAAAACAGAAATAAATTAATAAAATAAATATAAAAACCTTAATTTTTTATACAAACTGTTGGTTAAAATCCAAGAAATTGCTGAAATATATAGACTTCTGCTGTCCACTGTATATTCGTCCCTCAAAAAAAATTTAATTGACGCAAGTCGACCTGATATTTTGCGAAATACAATGTAATATATTTTCTATAGTATTGTGTACGGGCAATTGTTTGAGTCAGTGAATAGTAGTCCTAAACCCTGTCTGAAATAAAAACTTGATCTATATATATATTATAATGGCAGACCAAATTTTGATAATCTAATATAAAGCGCCTCCCCGGAATGTACTGGGAAGCTAAAAATGGGCGAGCAAAAAATGGGCGAAATTACACATTGAATGAAAACCTGGAGTGGAATAACATTATTAATTCTCCTGAAATTTAATTTTTTCTGTGGTAATTTATGATAAAAATGGCCCTAAATTAATCTTTAAAGTTGGAACATAGACAACACACTTCATTGGACCGGATTTCCAGGAACTGGTCTTAGCAAAAAGTTGCCCCGAATATAGAGGTGAATGGGGAGGTTGTAGATGGTAAAGGAGAGAATTTTGTGCACACAATTTGCCTCGACTAATTCTTAACTCTGGAAATTAGTTTTGAACCATTTTCATTACAAAACTCTACAGAAGAAAAATTATATTTGAGAAGAAAAACGTAGCAATTCACAATAATTCGTCCGCAAAGTAAAGGTTTATATCAAAAGTTATTGATATAATGGTTTGGCCAGCATGTTCCCCAGATTTTAATCGAATGACAGATATATGAGGAATGCTATATAAGTGGGTTTTCATTGAAGACCACCAATAATGATGACTTACGTTCACTAAGAATTTAAATTTTAAAAGAAAGGAGGAAAATGGATAAGAAATTACTCTGCTTTAAAAATTCCATTCTTTATGTCTTTATGTCGTGCGCACTGCAATCCACTTTTTTTTATTTTCTTTTTACAATTTTACAAAGTATGTACAGTATTAAATACTATGTATATAAAAATTACATTGTCCTTGAATTCAAATTGTAATTGAATTTCGAATTAATAATCTCAAGATATTACGGTTGGTGCAAGTGATGTATTGTTCCGAGAAAACCAAAAAATTATTAGAATTTCATGCGAAAACTTATTTGCAGTTATTTAGTTTTCCCTTTAACTAAATCAACAAATCGTACGTTTAAAAAACAATATAATATTATTTCTATAAATCAAATCAAATTCAAATTCACTAAACAATATGTATCAGTATCTATTAAAGGAACGAATCAATACTGAAATAATAAAATAATTCCAAAATAAATTAAAATATTGCAACGTAAAATAAAATTCAATATTTTTTTTATTTTATAAAATAAATTTAAAATGAATTCCATTATAATATTCAATCAACACCATTTATGATCTAAAAATAAATTCAAATTTTTTATTTAAATCAGATCACAGTACAGCGCAGCTCTAGTTGCTATTTAAAACTTTTAATTGCAGTTGCTCTATCTAATACTATGTTTAGATATACACTTTTATAAAGTCAATATTCGGTTAATTGAGTACAATATTTTAAGTGTCCAGGCATAATAATATACGCAATTCAGCTTACTCAATATTTATTTGACAGCTGGTAAACAAAAACATTGTTTTTATTTTTGTTCCGAAAATTAGTGTCGTTTGTTAGTTTATTAGTGTTTGACGTTGTTGATGTTTGAGTTGTCAAATATCAACAGAAAGTGTTCGTTTAATTGTAATATGCTCACTAAACACACTTATGACAGTGCTGCATTTTAAGTTTTACTCTATATTATAACAATTTGCGTATTTATTGCGCAATTATTAATTGAAACTTTAAATGAAATATTGAAGTCAATAATGGCGTTTATTGTAATTTACGCAATAAAGGTGCATATCTGAACACCGTATAAAGAATATAAAATTTAAATAAAATTAACAAAGAATGTTTGAAGTTTGTTCCCAAATTGAATTTGAACAGAATCTTAAATTAATGGCTGAGGGTATTGAACATTTACTTTTGACAAATGTGAATCGTTTATAGTCGAAATATTAAAGTTCGAATTCTATTTGATTAAATTATTGGAAGCGTACTATATAATCTTTAAACAGACACAATTTGGAATTTCAATTATAATTTTTTCACTACAAGTGAAGTGTAGTTGTTGCTATACTACTTCTTATAATCTGGTGCAATGCAGTGATGTGGAACGTTTTAGTTTGGTGTACCTTTAATGCCACAAATTTAAGAGAATTTCTACTTCGCTCTTTGTGTGTGTGCTGAATTACAAAAGTGCAGGCAAGGATTGCACAATGTGTAATGTGTAAAAGAGTATGCAAATACTTACTCTGAATTAAATATTTTAAATGAAAATATTTCTCCAATAAGTGAACAATTTTTTATAGTAAAAACCAAATAAATAAATTTAAAATACAATAAATAAAACATGAAAAATTATTATGAAATAAAAACAAAAGACACAGGAATGTGTTCGAAGCGTGGTTGAAAAAATTTTTAAAACATCTGTCAAAAATGACATTATTACTGCTGCAACAGTTTAGACAAAAACATTACAAGTAAGCTCCAGTACGAATAAAAATGGATATTTTGTTGGCTTTTAATTTATTTATAACTACAATACTTTTCTATGATAGAATAAAAATTCAGTGATTAAACTCAGACTTCTGAATTACTCTAAATTAGTAATCCGGGAACTAGTGCGCTAAATCCGAATCCAATTATAGAATTGCAGATATTGTTGAATGAAAAGTTTCTAGATTTGAACTAAAACGCCAAAGTACTAATTGTTTTCATCGATATCTTTGATGTGAAAAAACTCAAAAACGATTTTTAAGGGTAATAGCAGCACTTTCAGATGCAGCAACAAGATTTCAGAAAAGTAAAATTATTTCGCTACGTAAAATATTAATTTAAGCTTATTGCATATTTAAGTTAGGATGCCTTAAAAACCTAGGTAATGGAGCAATTCTGAGTTCAGATTCAACGCACGAAAAAATCCTTGGAAAAGTATAGTCTGGTTTCTGAATTAAAATTTTGTCGGCCTGTGAAATTCAGGAACTTTGAGTGAAATGATAAATAAATATTTTGGTAAATATTTTTTTTGGTAAATATTTTGAATTATTCTCAGTGATTCAGAAATTTTAGGTGTTTTTTAATATTGATTCTCGCATGTAATGTATCACTTTAACTCAATTCGTCCACAAATTTAAAATTTCTTTGAACTTATGGGGCATTCATTTCTTGAATTTAATTGCTCTTGCATCTACATCACAACATGTACGAATGATTCGCCTACACTTAGAATGTTTTTGAATAAAATAGAATGATATATGATTTCATAAAATAGTAAAGCGTATTCAAATTTTCAATTGCGAACAAACTTTACTAAGATTCGTAAAAATACGTTAAATTAAACGCATTATTCAATAAAAGTGTAAGATAATGACTTCACCAGAAATGTTTTTAATAGAGATTAGAGTATTTTCGATTGTACTTTTTTTTTAATCATTTTTCAGCGAAAATATACAAGTAACAATAATGTATAAAACTAACAAATGCCACAGAGAACAATATTCTTTATTAGTACTTATAAAGAAGTAAAAGCTGGATATACCCATTTTGTTCGAAAGAAATATTTGGCCGGATAAAATTTTTTATATGTAGTTTGACAGTTCTCTTCTTGAAAGAGAGTAAATATTTTTTATGAATAACTCTCAGTTTGATTTGTTTAATTTTATACTTTCTCCAGACAAACTTGAACAAAGGTACCAATAGGTGGTATTTTTCATACAAAGTTGAATTATTTTGTCGATATAAACAATCGTGTGGGAAGACAAATTTGGGAAAACTGCTGTAGTGGGTGAAAGGTGCAGTAGAAAACTCTTAGCAAAAAATTATTTTTTCTAAAAAAAATTATGTTCTCACAACATGGGTGACTCCAGATTAAGTGTAAGCTCATCATACATACATACTTACATACATAATTGGTCAGCAGGAATACGTAGTGACGGCGGGTGTCCCGCAGGGCTCTGTTCTTAGCCCACTACTATGGAACATTATGTACGATGGAGTACTTCGACTGCAATTGCCAAACGGGACTACAATTGTGGGCTTTGCAGATGACATTGCCATAGTCTCGGTAGCTAAGACGGTAAAGGAAATAGAGGAGAAAACTAACACAGCGATTCGGAATGTTGGAGCATGGCTGGATGAGGCAGGTTTGACACTTGCTGCACATAAAACGGAAGCCGTCTTGATAAGCGGCCGGAAGATAGTGGAGAAGATGAAAGTCACCGTTGGAGGCACAGAGATCGAATCAAAGAGGGCGATAAAATACCTGGGAGTGATTATCGACGACAGGTTGAATTTCAAGGAGCACGTAAAGCACATCGGCGAAAAGGCATCTGTAATGCAGGGAGCACTGGCGAGGATGATGCCAAATACTGGAAGACCAGGTCCATTCAAGAGGAGGATAATTTCAGCGGTAGTAACGTCGATAATGCTGTATGCTTGCCCCATATGGTCGGAGGCACTCTCCGTGGGGACGACAAGGAGAATACTGTCCTCGGTGTATCGTCTAAGCGCGATTAGACGGATAAGTGGCTTCAGGACAGTATCTGATGAAGCGGTATTTGTATTGGCAAAGGCAATACCAATAGACATATTGGCGGATGAGATGAGGCGGATATACTTTCGCCGTCTCGAGTATCCAGGACGGACAGCGGATATAAAAGCGGAGGAAAGAAGGACTTCCATGCACAAATGGCAGTCACGATGGGAGAGCAGTTTAAAGGGAAGATGGACATTTCACCTTGTCCCTTCTATAACCCTTTGGATGGAGAACAAGCATTGCGAGCTGAATTACTACGTGACCCAGTTTCTAACTGGTCATGGATGTTTTAGGAAGTACCTGCACAGATTTGGACATGATACTTCCCCTATATGCCCAAGCTGTGTAAATGAAGAAGAAGATGCGGGGCATATTCTAACATGCTGCCCCAGATTTAGATGGCCCGGAGAAATAAGATTAGGACCAAACCGGCTCATGGAGGAGCTGTTGAATTCTAGGACGCTATGGAGCCAATACAGCCAGAAAATGGCCGAAGTAATGATGGTACTCCGAAGATTGGAGGAACGAAGGCGAAACTGAGATAACGTGATAAAGCTTTCGAGCTAACCAGCCCTCCGCGAAGTAATACCTTACGGCAGTCCCGCGGGGGGAGAGTGGTTGAAGTGTGTAGGGGGTGGGTGTAGTACGTAGGCACCAGTGATGGTGAATCGTGCATGCTTTTGTCGGAACAGAAGTATCTTTCGAAGATTACCACCTCCGGCTCAAGGCAAAAAAAAAAAAAAACATAATTGGTCATTACAACCCTTCAGTCTGGATTACGACCTAGCTTCTCACACCACTTATGTTGTGTGCGGACCTACAGTTTAAAGTCGATTCCGAACGACAAATTTTTGAGAAACTCCTCATGGCAATTTTATTTGCTCTCAGAGTTTTTGCCAGAAATCTGCTGAGAGGAAGTCGCTGAAGAAATATTTTTTCAAATTTCGTTTTGATGTCTGACCTGGGGTTTGAACCGTCTAATAAGCTCACCATAGAGAATGACAAATGTGTGGTTTTCTACAGCCTGTACTTTATGATGTGATGGTGATGGTGATGCTGATAATGTTACAAGCTTAGTGTAAAGCAAAGCAGATGGCCTACTATAATAAAGGCAAGAGACCCTTATACAGTTATCCATGACTTGCAAGTCCCTACAAAAGGTTGATTGAGCAAATTTTGAAAAGCTCTTTTATTAAAACTTTGTAGACCATAGACAGTTATAGCGAAGACTTATTCAATGTTTTTATGCAGTGATTAGAAAGCCGTTATTGACGTTAAAGTGTGTTAAAATCTAGTACATACCATGCTGGTGTCTTTACTTTGATGTAATAAAATGCAAAAAAAAAAAAAATTAGTTTGTAGATCTTCCACAATATAAATATATCTGGCTACAGAATTAACAATTAAACAAATTAATTAATAATAAATAAGTAAACAAAAATTATCGGATTTTTCACCATACTAGACATTTTCTCTATGTTCTTTGCTTGAATCTTATCATGGTCGGTTTTGTTTCATTAACTTTCATTATTGTCAGTTCAATCTACACCGCCAATATGTTGTTTACATTCGATCGATTATTATAGATTCTGTATTTTTGTCGAATGCAAAATACGGCGCTAAAATGTGAACATGAAGGCAACAATTTGGTTATTTTCCATAAAATCTTTGAAATGTATCTGTGGGTTTTTCTTTTTTTACGATAAAGAAAACTCAAGGACTTTACAGTCAGGTATACATGTAATAAATAAGCGTTTTTTTTTTGGAAAAACTAACATTCATTTTTATTAAGAAATTAAAATAGAATTCAAAGCATAGGTCATTGCTGGCTACACATTTTTTCCATCTTTCATGCAATTTGTGGGTTCCACACCAATGAAACTGTTAGTCTTCTGAAATAAACCAATTATTCAGCCAATTTTCAACTTCCTTGTGGAAATCAAAGGACTACTCTATCAATGAAACTAAATAGCATTGAATAGAATACGACGGGTGGGGCAGCAGCTCCCAGCCTAATGCTTTGATTGTATCCTGAAACGGTTTTACTTTGTATGCAATTCGCAAAATTGCGGTGCTGCGTCTTGCGGCGCATTTTTGATGTTTTTCGATCAATGCATGGTTCAGAGTGATAATTTGTTGTCGATAGCGCTATGTATTAACGATTTAATACGTACATCAGTTTGGTTTTACAAAGGAAGTTGACGATTGTCTCCGATTACCCCATGAATTTTTTTCTTTTGGATTCTGAAAATAAATACATTTTTTAATATCAGTAATAATTCAATGCAACAACACTAATCTTCTATCGCGTCTTTAAAGTAAAATTTCACAAAAGATTTTTCGATTTAGCATTTGTTTGTATTTAATTCATGTGGCATACATTTTCCAAACCTTCAAATAGCATTTAAACGATCAGAAATTGTCTTTTTCATGCAACATTGTTTGCAATTTGGCGTCTTCAAAAGGATGTGGTGTACCACGAGCTCCCAGAACCTGTGAAACCGTTGATACAAATCGCTACTGCCAAAAAATTATCATAAAACAATCAGAATGGGCTACAAGGTACGGCAAGCAAATTTTGTAACATAACAATGCGCCTATAAAAGAAAGCGCTCATTTCATTCATTTTTTAAACATAATTTTTTATTTATTATAGTAATGGATACAAATCTCTTTAATGAAATGTATTAAGCCATTTTTATTTTTTTTTTTAATTTCTGCTTTTTGTATTTTCCTTGAACCAATTATTTTTTTTATTACGTATTTTCTTCTTTTTAAGAGATTCTCTAACAATGTAGGCTACTTTAGCTAACGTTAGAATAGCATTAACATACTTTCATCATGTTGCACGTAACTGCCTTGAACTTTCATTGCTTTTACAGTTTAGAACATTTTATTCTCCTCTGGTAAATGGTGTATGCCTTAACGAGGAGATAAATTAATGTTTGTTGATTCTGTCAGTTTTGTTACCGGCTTTTGATTTTTTCACTCTTTGTGGTTTTCTTAATGGTTTTGTTTGCGGTATTCTGCAACAAGTTCTGTCAAAAAAAATTTAAGCTCTCTTTATATGTTATCGTATTGCACAGAATTTATTAAGAGAGTTTGTTTTTTTTAAGCAGCCGATTTTCAAATGAAACAATAAAGTTTTAAAAATTATAATTTTCTCTACTAGTTTATTTTATTTTAATATTGTTACGTTTTTACCTTTTAAAAACGTTAAAAATATGAGTTCGTAGATTGCAAATAAAATAAAAATAAATATGTGTTTATTTTTGAATCAATTCTTTATTATCTGCACAACTTTTGTGCCACTGTTCGAACTTATTCCACGTATACAATGATAACTTTCACAATATGTGCTTATTCGTGATATTTCTCTGCTTACAACCTTTTTTGTAAGCAATAACAACACTTGTTAGTTATTCTTCTTTGCTCACAACCTTTTTTGTAAGCACAACACTAACAACTGTTTTCTTCACGCAACTTGTCTGCACACAAGTCTGACTGAATTAAAGCTCGATAGATTTAATTCTCACACCGACGTGTCGTCGTCTTACACGATTAAATTCAAACTTCAATCATTGCTCGCTTTGCCTTTCCCTTTATATAACGGGATCATTAGTGTGATGAATGCCCTTGAAGGATGATGACGGCCTTCGGGAACACTCCAAAAATGTAAACAACTTGTTTCCATTTTTGTTGTTCGTGTATCTTGTTTACTTTCGTCCAGGCAGAGTTGTTGTTGTTTTGTTTGTTTGTCTTTCCGCTATATTTTGTTGTTGCTATATTTTTGTTTATTCATCGATCTTGTAAACAAGCCTGTTGTTTTTGTTGCTATGTGTTTACTTATTCGTTGATCACGTGAACAACTGCATTGTTTTGTTTTTGAAGCTTTTGTTTATCATTTTATGTGTGATCAAGTCCATTGTGTTGTTTTTGGAGCTTTTGTTTATTATTTTAACAACATACATACATACATAATTGGTCATTACAACCCTTCAGTCAGGATTATTGACCTAGTTTCTCACACCACTCATGTTGTGTGTGTTAATTTTATACATAAGTGGCGGGACCTACAGTTTAAAGTCGACTCCGAACAACAGATTTTTTGAGCAATTTGGCAATTTTATTTACTCTCAGAGTTTTTGCCAGAAATCTGCTAAGAGGAAATCGCTGAAGAAATAATTTTTGTATTTTGTTTTGATGTCTGGCCTGGGGCTCGAACCCTGGCTTTACGTCTAACAAGCCAACACACTACCTACTAGACTACAGCGACTTCTATTTTTTAATTCTATTATTTTAACAACACCATTTCCATTTTCGTAACAATATTAAAATTATTTAAAACTACTTTTCATTTCTTTAAAGAACACTGTCAAGACTTTCAAGCCTCGGTTAGCCAAACGTCTACAGAACATAACGGAACGTACGTTCGTTTTTAATATAAGAAAAAGAATACAAATACTTCCCGAAATTACATTACGGTTCGGTAACAGCGAATTCAAAAACAAACGTACGGTCCGTTACGTTCCGCGGACGTTTATCTAACCGAGGTTCATAAAGCATCTACACCATCTTCGAAATATTTTTTAGTTTTATTTCTATTTAATTACGTTTTTTCCAATTAAACCGGCGATTGGTTTAGTGCGGACATATGGTAGGTTATTAAAATGGGTGAAAACTGCTTACAAATTTTTCTCATTTAAGTCCTGCTTAGCCAAAAGTAGAAGTCGTAAAAACGGAACGTATGTAAATGTACGTACGTTTTTTAGTTATAAAAGCTTTATAAACGGATTAATTAGAAAAGTGTTCAAACATACTTTCACCGTACAGTGCAGCCACTAAATATATGGAGCGCCATATAATTTTCTAAATTCAGATACAACTTCCATCGTTATAATGTTCTTCGCACTGAGCGGACGCACTGACGACACGCCTTAACATTGCATGGAGCTTTATTCACCTACGGATAAAAGTATAAAGCAGAATATAAACAAGAGTATTCTAAAAATAAGAAGCCTTTGCAAGACTACGAAATGCACGGCTTCCATGCAACATCCGGACACATAAAAAAATAAGACTCTTGAACTCATACATGGAATCTGTTCTTTTATATAGATGGGAAAATTAATTATTTCAAATATCTATAGACTCCATAAAACGTTTTCTGTCATAAAACTGATTTTCTTATAAAACACTTCTCAAAAATCGCATCGTTATTTAACAGCCTTCATTAATGCGCATGGGCAATGAATGCTTTAAAATCTCTCCCTTTAAAACAGATTCTGTTTCATACTTTTTGCACTTTTTCTCTTCAAGGCAAATGTCTACAATAGTTTTAATAGACAAATATATACTATTTCTGTACTTTTGTTCATTGTTTAGTACGCCTTAAAAAGAAAAAAATAAATTGCAGTTGCAGTTTGAAAGGCAACCATTCTTGTTCTTCAGGAAAATTTCTTACCGGATATGATTATCGCAAGGATATTCTACATCCTAATAGAAGCAATAGCCTGCCCTGTTGATGTAAACCTTATTGATGATTTTATCGTTTAATTTTAGGCTTAATAAAAATCATTTAATTTTTTTTCATAAAAATCATACTCAGAAATTTTTCTTCAACAAATCAACTGTTTTTAACGGACAATGCGTATGAGCATGAAGTTCATGCAATAGATTCAAATCAATCATACGTCGTGGATGGTTTATAACTGAATAATTGAATTTCGCTAAATAATGAAATTATAATTTAAAAAAAAAAAAATAAGAAAAATTCATTAACGTAATTAAAGAATGTAAAGTATATACAACGTTTTTAATATGCAGTAATTTAATCATGTCTCAATATATAAAACGATTATGAAATAAAATTTTAATTTTGTGCTGAAAATCGTCAAGCAACATACGACGACAACTTCAAAATTAAACCATAGAAAAATAAACTCTAGTGGCTAAATTGTTCTTTATTTCTCAACATAGTCTCTCTTTGTCTTTATAAAATTTTTCTGGTGGTATTTCATTGCTTCTATAGGCGTTTTATAGTAAAAACTGTATAACTTCTTAATACAATCATCAACTGCAAGCACTACTTTATCATTGTTTCAATGGCAATACTAAATAATCGATCTGAGAAAAACATTGTGCCTAGTAAAAAATTCTAACTTTAAATTACAGATTTTGGCCCTCACAATTACTGTTCGTTAGTAGCTTAGTTTCTTAAAGATAACACGGTGCGACAGTGAAAATACACCCGAGTAACTACATAGTCTACGTTGTTCAGTTAGTTGAGTAGAACTCAAAAATACCTTTTTTATATTTCTCGAACCCTCCAAACTTGTTTTATTTGACAAAAACTGTTTTTTGACTTTACGTACAAATTTCTGGAGTACTCAAACATTTCTCACCAGATTTCCAAAATATAAATCTTGTTGGAAAGGACAGAGATGGATCTTTAAAACGTTATGCACATATCTATTATTCGACTTAATATGCTATGAGTTTTGATAAGGTAAACTTGGAAAATTCGAATTTTTTTCATATATTTTCAAGTTTGTCCATTCATAGTAACAAACTTTAATAAAAAAATATAGGATAAGCGATAATATTCTTAAAGTCTGTTCTCTTGTGAAGAGATTGAGTTATCATTTGATAAAATTGTATAAAAATTACCGTAGTTATAATTTAAATAGTATAACAGTCGTGTTATATTTTTTATAAAAGTCATCTCATCAATTTTTTTTTTTTTTACCCACCCTCACCCGACTGCGGAGGGCTCGTCCCCATTACGTAGGGACACGTGGGGACAATTGAACTTTTAGTTCAAAAATTTTCAGAATTTTTGATGGATCTTGATTGTTTATTACAAAATGTGTCAATTTCACGTTTACACGACTTCCAGAAGTCGGCTAATATTTGTGTTTTTTGCAAATATTATTATTTCTCTTTGCGCAAACATTGGCCAACTTCTGGTCGTCGCTCAAACGTGAAATTGACACATTTTGTGTTTTTTTAATCAGTTATTAACTATTAAAACCAAAAATAACCGTAATTGTAATTATTATTCCACCATTGAAAAAAATGTTAATAAAATTACTAACCATTACGATTATTAATCATCACTTAACAGTTCTTTATTTAGTTGAGTAGAACTCAAAAAAATTTTGCTTTCTTCTTGATAAGGTGGTAATAAAGGTAAGGATTCGTTGATAATATCAATTTTAAATTTTACTTAACAAGTAAATTTGTTAAATTTTAAAAAATATGTAAATTACGCCAAACTAAATCAGTTATTGCAAAATGCCTTCATTAAAATATAGGCTTATAAATAAACTACATTTTTAAATTAAAGTTTTAAGTTAATAAGAACAATTGTTAAAGGACATAACAAAGTTTTTATACAACATTAACAATTAAACTATTTTATTAACTTTTTATTTCAATTTGATTGTAGATTCTTGTGAATGCGTTGAAAACAGCGAATTTTACATCTCTTCACATTCAATTTGCTTTGATATGCTTGATATGCTTATGATTTGCAAAGTATAAAATCGCTGCAATTCATATGAATGAAATTAAATAACAGCGTGAATCTCTATTTACTCGAAATGAATCATAAAACAATGAACTTAAATTGCTTCAGGCGATTTTCGTTGTCAGTTTACGAATGACGGCACCAAGTGTACTACAATAAAAAGAAGAATGATGACAAATTAGTCATAATTTTAGACAAGATAGCTTGAAGAGTTAGAACGTTAAGTTGTGCTTATCTTTATTTATCTGCTTTGTGTGTTTTTTTTTCCGATTTAAACAAGTAACTTTTCAATGTGGATATACTAAAGTGATAAGTGAACTTATGTACATGCAGTGGTCGTCAGTACAAAGACGAGTACTGTTTTAATATAAATTTTATGAAAAAAAAGTAAAATAAAATTACTTGCATAGAGCAGAATATAAAGTATTTTCAGTTCCAATACCTTGAATTGTATTCAATTGAAACAAAAACCTTAATGTGATCACAATATCAACTGAGTACCGAGCAAAAAAAGGCAACGCTGAACCAAATAGTCTTTGGCTACATGTGTATGTCTATTTATTCGCTGAACTCAGGAAATTTAAACAGAGTCATTTCTGGTTTTGTTTATTTAATAAATAGGTAAATATTTAACATTTAAGAAAAAAAGTGACAAATTTCAGTAAGCAAAAAAAATACAACCCAGTGAATTATTAGTGAAAGTAAGTATGTAGATAAAATTTATTTATACAAGATTTTCGTTAATAATTTTTACAATACATATTTTAACCATTAGAAACAGTTATCAATTGATAGCAAGGTAGCCATTATTAAGGCTCTGGAAGAGGGTAAAAACATGCGAGAAATTGGGCACACATTCGGCGTAAACAAATCAAAATTGTGCCGAATTGCGTCTAAATTTCGAATAACAAATAGCGTGGAAAGAAAGACTGGCAGCGGTTGCCCAAGAATTTCTACCCAGCCAAAAGATCGCCAAATGATTAGACTGATTAAAGCTGATCCAAGAATGATAGCTGTGGACGTTACTAAATTAGCTAATGAGCAAATAGGTATTTCCATTGGAGTGCGTACTATTCGCCGCAGATTGAGTGATGCCAATTTATTTGCCAGACGTCCCGCAAAAAAACCGCTAATAACTAAGGCAAATAAAATCAAGCGCCTTGATTTTGCAAAGCGGTATCAAAATTGGTCAAGTGAACAGTGGGCAAAAGTGTTGTGGAGTGATGAAAGTAAATTTAATCTTTTTGGTTCTGATGGGATAAAATATATTCGAAGACCACCTAAACACAGATATTCTCCCAGATATCAGCTACCAACAGTAAAAAAGAAGTATTGAATTTCCGTACTGTTTTTTTAAAAAGAGGCGTATATAAAGATCAATCGGCTTAGCGTTGCATTTTTTTGCTCGGTACTGTACTACCATGCTTGCGTGTGCTGCGTTAAAAAGACGGGATTTGAGAAAATCCAATGTAATGAATTTCTTTAGTCAGAAATGCACGTTTGGACATTAGCTCCAGATTATTTAAGGTTTTAGAAGATTATACAATCTACACGACAATTCGACTCCTTACTGATAGACAAGCAGCTCTAGAAGCCTTGATGATGATTAAGATGTTTAAAGGTGCCAAACATCTGTTAATGAGGTGGTAAAATATTGTAATGTTGTCCTTACTTACCCTTCAGTCAGGACTACAATCTAGTTTCTCACATCACTTATGTTGTGTGTGCTAATTTTATCAATAAGTGGCGGGACCTACAGTTTAAAGTCCACTCCAAACGACAGATTTTTGAGAAACCTTTCATGGTAATTTTATTTGCTCTCAGACTTTTTGGCAAAAAATCTACTGAAAGTCGCCAAAGAAATATTTTCTTCATATTTCGTTCTGTTGCAGATGTCTGACCTAGGGTTTGAACCGTGAGCTCACCTATAATAAGCCAGCAGACTACCTACTAGAATAAGTCAACTTCGATTGGAAAAAGAAAAGAAAAGAAAAGATTCATTGATAGGTACTGTCTGAAGAGCTAATCTGATAGCAGATTAGTTTTTGATTTAGATTTTTAAAATAAATACAATTCTCAGCATGAAATTTCCGCCAGTGATTTTTAGGTAACGAACATATCCAAAAAATTGAGTCGTATGTAGCCGTTTATTAATAAAAAAAATATTATTTTTCTTAAATTTATATTCAACAAATCTCTTTTGTAAACTTAAAAACAGATTTAAAATATTTTCTTTTCGTATTGACAGATTAATTAAAATTTCACCGCTTAATGAAATTGTAGTTACTCGTTTGTAGTCAATAAAATGGAATCTTTTGATAAATTTCCGCAAATAAACTGGCATTAATTTTTTCCTTTCATTAAATTTAAATTGAAAGAGTTGTTAAGAGATGCACAATAAATAAAGAAGAGAAAATATTTTTTAAAATTTGTTCAGCTGCAATGCCAAAGATTTATAGCCGAATCAGAGCAATTAATTTTAAATTAAATGGTAAAAACTGATTGACAGTGGCTTTAAACATGTATTTCATACTTGGACATGAAAAAATTTCATGTAAAAGTCATTAAATTCATGCATATTAAAGAATATCCTTTATTTTGATTTCATTCCCACTTTACTCTGTCATACCGAATATATAATCTCATTACAGTTACTCGGGGTCAACTCTGTGAAGTGTGGGAGTAAATTGTATACGATGATATTAAGTTGTCTACAGAAGAGTTTCGCTTGAGCTTCGTTGTGGACTCTCAAATTTGGATAAAACTGTATATACCGATTGTGCTTTGTTATTTAAGGCACACATAAGCTTTACAACTTTGATAAAATTAATACAAGTGAACCTTTACGAAGTGGTACTTACTTTGCCTTGGTATGAAGGTTATAGAGTTCAATAATACGTGCAAATAAAAAAAATTGTTTCATCAAAAAGGGCAACGTATGGATGAATAGCTACGTAGACAAACAAAATTGTCGAAATGGGAACCGAATACCGAATACTTTTTCTTTTTGCCTTGAATTGAATAGTCTGGACACCACCGACATGTAGTTTCGACAGGACGTCGCTACGTGCTATCCAGCTTTTGCTACATTGGGTATTCCTCACGAGTGATTTGAAGGCATTGTCATGTCAGGTGAAAGTGATGTGATGTGACTACTGAGATCGTGTGATTCTACGACGTTAGACTTGTTCACGATTAGTTTTCATTAGTCGTAGATGAGTCACACACTATGGCTATCGGTCAAATTCAGTCTAAGTTATTTGCCAGAGTCATCGAAATTTGTACATTTCGAAGTCGCCGTTATCTACGGTTCAAACCCCAGGTCAGACATATCGATCAAAACGAAATATGAAAAGAACTAAAAATTGCCATGAAAAGTTTTTTAAAGTAATCTGTCGTTTGGAGTCGACTTTAAACTGTCCTGCCACTTATGGATAATTCTAACTGAAGGCTTGTCATGACCAATCATGTATGCATGTATCTATATAAAGATTATTACATTTACATTACGAGATTCCAGTATTATTTTTAATAATTTTTTTACTTGGTGGTTAGTGATAAATTGATTCCGATTTAAAATACACGAACTAAAATATTACATGGATTGAAGCATTGTAAACACCAGAGCAAAAAACACAAGTCCTTTGAGTGACTTGGGCAACTAAAAAGTAAAAGTACCGGACGTGCTATTGTCAATTGTTTACACAAGGATATATCTACGATAGTTTACCTCTGGAAACTGGCATAAGCAAAGATGTGTTGTGTTTATATAAATATATTTACAAAAAATTTACCACCTGTTACTTGCACAAATATAACTACCGGAAACATGGTTACGAACTTTTGCATCCAATAACACTTTGCAGCCTACGTAAACAAACAATATTCATTCGTCTGTGTTTAAGTGAATACGTTTAACGAACGTTTAAGAGAACAAAAAAGTATTTCTGTATGCGATTCAATAAAATAAATAATAAATATTTATAAACAAACACCATCTCACATGTGCTATTCAAATAGACCTAACCTTCTGTGTACGTTAATTATAATTGAAATGAAATTAAAACAAATAAATAACAATTATAATGAATATGTTGATAGAAGATATTTAATGAATAATCGATAAGAAGACAATAAGTACGTTTACATATGTATAAATGTAATAAATATAATTTCGTGGTTATGGATGTGTGAAAATATCTCCCATCTTCTATGGAGTACAACAACAGGTTGTTAGTTAGAAGTAGGCATCCCAAAAGAAAAGACAATAATAACTACGCAATAATTTTAGTTTGGTTTTTTTAAATATTTGTTCTTTCATTAAGCGCTATCTTAAAATGTAAATAAAACAAAATAGGCATCAGAGCTCATTCAGTCGTTGTCCACTGTCGTTTACCTTCAGTCCCTGGGTCAGTTGAATTTTGTGGGGGTGCAAAGACTCGACGCAAAATTCGCCAAGTTGTGGTCGAGTTCTAGTGAGTGGCGCAAAATAAACTGCTTCCGGATTCCCCTGTTTATCATACGTTTCGACAACGTAGAAATAGTTATTTTCTGAACTAGTGGATTTAAATTATCCAATACCCCGAATTTTCGTCTGCGTAGGACGAGTATGACGATCATAATACAATTGAACATACCACCCATTTTGAGTATTATATACAGTGGACAGTAAAAGTTTAAGTACCCCAATTTAAAAATAAAATTAAGGAAAACTTTCTAGTGACCTTATATTTTTGTATCGCAAAAGTAAAGGTACCCCCAAGAAGGATTCAGAATAAATTTAAAACTTAAAGGCTCAATATATTTATATGTTATTCGTTATATTCAGTAGGAAATCTCCTAAAGTCAAGAACTCCATTTAACCTATTTGGCATTGAATATAACAGTTTTTCTTGTGCTTTCTGTTGGTATTTGCCGTCACTCACTCTTGAGTAAGTTTTTCCGGTGACTTTTGCTTAATGTTTAGAGACGTAATGATGTAATGATGTGTGTGTTAATTTTATACATGTGCTGCGGTACCTACAGTTTAAAGTCGAATCCGAACGATAGATTTTTAAGAAACTTTTCATGGCAATTTTATTGTACTGTCAGAGCTTTTGCCGAAAATCTGCTGAGAGCAAGTCGCAAGTCAGGGCTTGAACCGTGGCCTTACGTCTAATAAACCGTCACACTGCCTACTAGACTACAGACTTTAGGTGAATTCACCTTTAGGTGAATTTCTTCTTTAGAATATTTAAATACTTATTACTTTATAATATTTAAATCTTATTAATTATTTCCTTAATAAACTCCATCGTTCCCAACGGAAGTCGACACCCATCCCCACAGCATTGTACTACCACCTTGTTTAACCATTTTTTGAGACCGACATCTCTATTCCTTTTTTTTATTATAGCAAAATTCCTTAGAATCTAATATGGATTTCTGAGTCTTTTTTCGGACTTTCAAGGCCTTATTTGCAAGTGGATCAAGTTTCCTGTGATCCACTGTATGGTTGGGTTTATATTTCATAATTTATTTGTTGTGGGTGAGTATTTGAAGTATTTGATCGTTTTAAATTGAGAATATAATTAAACGAAAATTTCGCACACCCAGTACAAAAGTGACTCAACTCAAAATTTTCATTTTTCGAGTTTATATGCTTAAACTATGTAGAATACACTTGTTTATTTCTAAAACAAATATCAGTGTATTTTGTTGTTGTTAACTGATACTAAAAATGGTCCAAAGATTTTGTTTTTAACTATATTTAATTAAGTCAAAAATAGTCTTTAATCGATTTCTGAAAAATTAAAATTTTGAGTTGAGTCACTTTTGTACTGGGTGAGCGATTTATATGTGCACATATGTACATATAATTTGAAATAATTGAAAATAAATACCAAAAAACCTACACAAATAATTAAATTAATTTTCATTTGATATTGATAAAGCCAATTAGCGGGTACGAATAGTTTACGAATATATTCAATGTCGGTCGAAGTTTTTATTTTATTTTTGATAATATTTTACTGTCATCAATGAAACTAATACAAAATAATTTCAATTGTCATCAGATATGAAATCATAAGTGATTGCTCTGCTAATCTACTGGGTAATGTAACAGCCTATACATATACATATATAAAATAAAATTAATTACTTTCAATTATATTAACGGATCGCAAACTTTTTTTTATCGATCTTCATTACTTACGAATATTTGAAATATCCGAAATAAATATTGAAAACTTTTCAATCTTCCAAATACTCTTTTTATTAACAGAATCATGAAATTTAACTGATGTTGACAGAAATTTGTATGTCTTTCACAGGACAAGTGTACTAAGTTTCTAAATTCTATGAGACCGAAAAAAAATTTGCAATCTCCGAATCTACAGGTCCATCCTAAATTGGTCAAATTCAAATATTTATAGAAAAAGCCTAATTTCTATGAAGGTTACACACACTGATCATGACAAATAAAATGACCGATCCTTTTTAGCTCTTATTATCATTAACTTCTATGACAATAAAAAAGGACACATACACCAAGTACGGATGAAATCCAAAAAATAAGCAATAAATTCTGTTTATCCAATTATAAATCAATTTAAAGAAATTGTTGTTCATGTACTAACGTTTTTACGTTTTATGTGTAATACTGTGCAAAATACACTGAGTTGTTCAACAACTTTTTTGTATTAGTTTTGTGTGTTAAAAGGTTAAGGTGCACTGGCAAAGGACAGAGCTAGCTAAAATGGACCTGTACACAGCCGGTGCAGTGAGCCAACTATAAAGGAGTTTGAGACCAAAAAGGTGGTGATATAAATGAAAATGAGTTTGAGTGACATGAGGAAAAGTAACTGTCAAAAGTTGGCAAATACAACAAAACACGAGTATAGAGAAACACAAAAGATAAAAACAGTGCCACGAAACAGTAAACCACACCTTATACGATGTCAGAAAGGCCATGGGAGCAAAACTAAAACAATTCGAAAATTAACAATTGCATACAAACAATTTTTTTCTTTTTTGAGTAACAGGGTCTACCAAATTGTGTGCCTTTGTGGCCCTTAGCTACAAACTAGAAAGGGATCAATGTACCTGCTGAGTACTAGGGCATGAATTTCCAAATTTTACATAATTTACTTTTGAACAATTCAATTTGCGCAATTCTACGAAGGTAACACAGATGCTATAAACTGAATATTTTTTGGGTACAACTTTGATGTTACTGATATTGATGGAAAATATATTGTTAAAGTTTAAATTGGCAAGATAAATCGTTATCATCAGTAACAAAATCTCTAGGATTCTTTAAACAGAGAGTGATGTTATAACAATTGTTAGCAATTTTGTTTAATTAGTTATCAAATTTTTTTCAATATATTTTTATAACTAAATTAGTAGGAAATTAAAAATTTGAAAAAGATACATTTCAAATTATTAGGTCTGTTTTTCAAAAGATTGTAATAGAAATGTCAAAATATTAAGTCAGTTGCTTTAGTGTGTGTGTCACCACGTTAAATTCAATTTACTACTGAGTTTTCATTTTCCTTCTTCGCATATCAATACTTCAATCTTTTTCAATGACTGTTTTACTTTTTATTCTAACATTTTTCAACTCATTTTGCATCCCACAAGGCAATTGATAAAGTTTATAATTCTTTGAATGAAGCTATTTATAAAGGACAAAAAAAGAGCTCTTAATGTAAAAAAAGATAAAATTTGGAAAGAAAAATTTTCAGCTTTATAATTGGATTTCTGTATCGATATAAAAATTTTCCAATTCCCTCAAGGACTAATCTATATACTACTTCATATAATTTCTCCATGTCCATTTTTGTCCTATTATATCTCAACAAAGAAAACAGTTTACTAATAAACCCAATAATTCAAATGTGGAAACCATTCAATCAAACGTTTTAAAAATTTTCTTTATGTGAACATAAATACACAATATGAGATTAATTAAACAATTTAACAGAGAAAGAGAACGAAAAGATATTTAAAGGAAAACTGATACGGAAGCAAATACTATTCGTACTCATGCTTTTGTAAATAAAATTATTGGTGTTTAGTATCCATACTTATAAGCAATAAAAATTAAACTTAAATTGTTGGTAAAAGCATATTTGAATCATTTTTCGTAAAAGTTAAACATGCAATTCCTTAACCCTAATCTTACTGACATTAGCCTGTGAGGCCCATTTTGACGATCAAATCAATGTAACAAAATATATGTTTAACATACCGCAACCAAATTTCATGACTTTTATTGTATATATGTATGCCTTTGAAAATTATAATAAATATATAAAATTTAAAATTATTAAATATTTCCATCTCTTGGAGACCAAAATATAAAATAGTAACGTTAACTACTGACATGAGCCTCAAAGGCTCACATAAAGTAGTTCATATTATTTTTCAGTTTTTGACTGATCGAATAAACCATTCTTCATATCTTTGTAAGGCATCTTCTATTTATAAAAATACTAGCTGACACGGCGAACTTCGTCCCTCCCAAAATTGATTTTTTTTATTGCCCAAAACAGGTCACATTATATATTTATTGTAATACGCTGCATAAAACAGTTATAAAAAAATAACTAACTTACTATAAGTGTGTGGATCTATCTATGTAGTTCAAAATTTAATCGAAGTCGGTACGTTATTTAGGTGAGGCATATAAAGAATAACAATAAGAGGTCCGAATCATGGGTAGCACTGACGAAGTTGTAGTTGTTGTACTCGCTCCAAAACAAAAACCAACAGACATACATGTTATATATGTATGTACATATGTAGTTATAAACCATCAAATTAGCCGACTTATAGGTATCTTTTAAAGGGGGAGGGTTGCCACGCCCATTTTTGGTGAGTTTGTCTATATCGACTCTACGAACTGCACCAAATTGCATTCGTCTACGATCACTATGTCCCTAAATATTAAATTTTAAAGGTTTGCCACGCCTACTTTTTGCTATATCGAATTTTTTTTAAACCATCTAAACCTGATAAGCTTTCGAACAAAAAAAGGATGGTTAAAATCGGTTCAGTAGTATAAGAGTTATGGTATCACTGGAAGGGGGAGGGTTGCCACGCCCATTTTTGGTGAGTTTGTCGATATCGACTCTATGAACTTACGCACCAAATTTTCTTCGTCTACGATCAATATGTACCTAAATATTCAATTTTAACGATTTGCCACGCCCTCTTAACATTTAGGGACATGAAAAATAGATGTTGTCCGATTCTCATACCTACCCGATATGCACACAAAATTTCGTGAAAATCGGTCGATCCATTTCGGAGCAGTTTAACCACTAACACCGTGACACGAGAATTTTATATATTAGATTTATCTTTTATATACAAAGTAATCTTTCATATACAAAACCTGATTTTTCTGTTCTGCTTACTTTAACGCTTGGAAAACCCCTTTAAATTTTAATTAAAAATTAAGTGATTCGTATATCTTTTAAAAACATTAATTCCATTTAGGTTTTGTGAGGAGTGGAACTGTTTGTTATAAAAAAATATGTCAAGCTTTTTTCGTAATAGAAACCTGTAGTTTTTATATATGAGCCTTAAAGTCAGTCAGTTTTGTTACATTTTTATGTCAGTAAGATTAAGGTTAAGATTATCATTTAAAAATAAGTTTAATTACTCATTTGCTTACTAACCAATTCATCAGGTTTTGGCCGGAGTTAACACATCTTTCGGGCGCTTCTGCTTCTTGCACGCCTTCTCCAGTTGATCACACTAATCGATTATAGGACTTTTTCGATTTGACCTTTCTAACTCAGACAACTTTGTCCTCTATGCCGACTTCCATTAAACCCCGCAAGAAATACCTGTCCCGTCGTAGCATCCATGACGTTAAGGTGCTCATACAGTTCCTTGTCGTATCGGATACGGAAATCATAGACAACTTTTACTGGTCCGAAGATATTAAATAGGTTTTTTTCTCTCGAATACTTTGAAGCCTGTTACATAAGTACTTAATAGCGTCCATGTTTCTGCGCCATAGAGAAGAACGTATGTACATAAAATCAGTGAACAAACATCTTATTTTCTCATCGTGTTAAGGATAGCGAATTTTGCGTCAGATAAAGATGATTAGCGGAAAGCATTAATTTTTCATTTCCGTTTGAAGAGAAGTGTTGGAAAGTTGAATTTTATGTTTGTCGAGGTCATGCTCTATCAGAAACAACATGCAGAAGGTGGTTTCGACGGTTTAGAAAGTACTATGTTGTTGTAAGATAAGAAGAAAGTGGAAGACCAAATTGCTAGCAGTATTGGATAAAGATTGAGTTAGAAGCAATTGGCAGAAACGTTAAATGTTGCACAGAAACAATTTGTGACCGTTTAAAAGCTACGGGATAGATTCAAAAGCCTGGAAAAGGTATTTTGCATGGATTGAATGACAGATAGATGGAAAACTGAAGAATCGCTTGTTAAATTTTATTGCAAAGACGCAAAAGAAAATCAGTGTTGCATCGAATGATGCGATGAAGAATGGCATATTTTTCAGAATTCTAAATCCTCTGAGACTTATGAAACTCTATACTTAGCGGAGTACGAGGAATAGTGAAGACAGTAACCACAAGTAGCAATATTGCACATATTTGGCTCGAGATTTTTAAACATTAAACAAAGAGTCCACCATTTTTAGCGAACAACCACAGATCGAAATCTCCAATGCAAGCATAAAATTACTAGCACTTTTAAGATTAGTTTAGTAGTAGTTTTAGTAGTAGTAAAATTTTGTAGAATATAAAGTTATAATACATACTACATTTATGCGTACATATTTATATTTACAACTCAAATTTTCAGTCTTATTGAGATAGAGATTAATACAGATAACACTGATGTTTCTCATAAATTGCAATCACCTCACCTAACTCACCGAACCTCACCGAACTGATTACATCTGGTTTCAGTATTTAATCTCGTATTTGAATAAATTTGAAATATTTGGTTCAAATAAATAAGCTGGATGGACTTTGAAAGGAATTCAAATTTAACACGAACAAAAATATACTTTTTGTTTTCCACTATTATTGTCTCTACAATTTTTTTTTTATTATGAGACCAACATTCGGGAGATGAATCCTACTCATACAGTACATTGTATCGGAATAACAGAAAGATAGCTACAGGAGAAACGAAAGAGGGGTAGTGTGCGACAAATTTTATTTTTAAAACATTTTTTAATCACTTTTTTTCCTCAAGAAAGTGAATGTTAAAATGTAAAAAATATCATCATACATTATTCCGTAAATACATAGGCTAACTATAGTTTGCAATACCCTAGACTGCTGGCTATGTCTATAAACAATGTTAAGTACCTATCGTTACCATAAATGTAAAATAGCATAATCCATCCAATTCTTTTAAGATACTATACATTCTGTTTATTTTCATGAATCATTGTATTTGTATGTAAATATGTAATACATCATATCTATGTGTGATGTTCATTAATTCAATTTTAATAAGACTAATAAATTGCATATGAATTATGTATGAAATACCACATGAATGCATTTACAGGTAAACGGAATCATAAATTTCAAGACAAAATTTATTTAGAATGTGTGTGTATTTGCTTAATATTGTCGTAAATAAATAGAATTAATTTTCCAAATTAATTTAAATAAATTATATGATGCTCTTTGAAACAAAGAAAATTACATCAAAAAAAGATCAATTCATTGTAAACTTTTAAATATTTTAACTTAAAAAGAAATTAAGAATAACAAAATATTCCAAGAACTGTGATAATATTGAAATTTATTTTCAACAAATTATTAGGCAGTGTTGGGTTATTCCACTCTATGAAATTCTGCGTTAGTCTACGCTAAGATGAAAAAAAAAATTTCTTGTTGTATTTCAATAATATCGTATGAACTAAATTAGAATTTGTAGTTGGTGAAAGCCTCTGATCTTTTATTTTACATGAGTTTATTCACTGAATAAACATACCAGGATTAAATAACTTCTGGCCTGAGGTTTGAAAGAAAAATGAATAATAAGGCGAGTATTTATTCCTTATAAATCAAACTTTTTTGTGTGTTGACAATTGACTGTCAGGGAAATCACATATCAAACAACAACTGAAGCAGGGAGAACAGCTAGAGTCTAAAGTGCTTAACATCTGAGCCTGAAAGGCACTGAAATTTTCATTTAATATCGTTTGACTTTTTTAGCTTCATGACAATTATCCGTATCAATAAATATGGCCCCATAACATCAAATTAGGTACACATTTCAGTTTATTAAGAATTTGTAAGACATCGCTTGCAAATCGTGGGAATCAACTTTAAAAGAAACTTCTTTGAACACTACGTCTTCAGATTCAACGTGCACAGACTAGTGAGTAAACAATTATTGCAGTTATTGATCTCCCTCTTCGATTCAAAACCATCATCAACACAAAGAATGTGACGTACCAAAGAGAATGTGACTACTGTATCAGTAAGATTTAATAAAGACGACGAAATGTCTATTAGTCATCATCCCCAACTTGTTAGCCTTTGTCGTTCGACTATGTGAACAATTTTACTTAAGGGTTTTTCTTTCGTGCCTATAAGATGCTGTTCGTACAGGAATTTAGTAAAAGGCGCTGACGAACTAGAAATTTAAACGATGCATTTAGGTATTATAGCAAACTCTATATTAATAACAGTATTGCTCGTAAAAATTTATTTACTACCGTCATCGCTACATTATTTCGAAGAGAAAAATTTTAAGCTTCCAATATACTGGACAAAAAAATTTAAAAGGGTTAATTATTACGAGCTGAGTAACTTAAACCTTATGCTTGGTGAAGTGTAAAAGACTTGAGCCTCTGTTGGTTATCAGAGACACTACCCACTAGACTACCAGAGCACCCTATTGTTTATCCTAATATATATTATAAATCTTTCTGTAAGTCTGTTTGTTTGTTTGTTGGTTTGTTTGTTAGCCAATCACGCCTGAATGCCTGGACCGATTTTCTTGAAATTTGAGATATAGATCGAGCTTTTGCCGGTGCAGGTTATAGGCTATAAATCTTTTCAAAATTTTGACCAAAAGGGGAGAAAAAATGGCATAAAGGGAGAAAAAATGGGCAAAACTTAGTACTTTTATACATAAATGCTGTATTTTATCTGTTTTAAAGGTAATTTTTTTACGATTTAGCTTGGTTAAGTTTCCCAAATAGCTATTGGAGGTGTTCCGTTTCTAAAGTTGAACCAAAAGGGGTCCAAAAATTTTCGATTTTCTTGAAATTTGGGAGCTTTTGTCGGTGCAGGTTATAGGCAATAAATCCTTTCAAAATTTTGACCCAAAGGGGAAAAAAATGGGACAAAGGGAGAAAAAATGGGCAAAAATTAGTACTTTTATGCATAAATGCTGTATTTTATCTGTTTTAAAGGTAATTTTTTGCGATTTAGCTCGGTTAAGTTTCCCAAATAGCTATTGGAGGTGTTCCGTTTTAAAAGTTGAACCGAAAGGGGTCCAAAAAGGGGGAAAGGGGCCAAAAGCGGGCAAATTGAGTGCATAGCCAATCACGCCTGAATGCCTGGACCGATGTTCTTGAAATTTGGGATATAGATCGAGCTTTTGTCGGTGCAGGTTCTAGGCTATAAATCTTTTCAAAATTTTGACCCAAATGGGAAAAAATGGGACAAAGGGAGAAAAAATGGGCAAAAATTAGTACTTTTATGCATAAATGCTGTATTTTATCTGTTTTATAGGTAATTTTTTACGATTTAGCTTGGTTAAGTTTCCCAAATAGCTATTGGAGGTGTTCCGTTTCTAAAGTTGAACCAAAAAAGGGTCCAAAAAGGGGAAAAGGGGTCAAAAACGGGCAAATTGAGCGCATAGCCAATCACACCTGAACGCAGGTTATAGGCAATAAATCTTTTCAAAATTTTGACCCAAAGGGGGAAAAAATGGGACAAAGGGAGAAAAAATGGGCAAAAATTAGTACTTTTATGCATAAATGCTGTATTTTATCTGTCTTAAAGGGATTTTTTACGATTTAGCTTGGTTAAGTTTCCCAAACAGCTATTGGAGGTGTTCCGTTTCTAAAGTTGAACCAACAAATTGAGTGCATTTATATTTAGGACTTAGAGTATTCAAAAAACTGGATTGTTTGTTAAACCGGTTTTCGAATAATTTGAAAAATTGCATTTTTTAAGAAACCGATTTCAAAAGCGGTTACGAAACATATAAACCGGTTTTTTATTTATTGTTATTTTTAATGCAAAAATGACCCAATAATAATTTTTTTTAATTTTTTAAACTAATCCAAACTACATAACCCGCGCAACGCCGGCTACAATCTGCTAGTAAATTTATAAAGTTCGACAATATCCTATTTCCGTCTTGTATTATTAATTAACTTCTCAAGTTCGTAATCTAAAGATGCCTCCTGTTCACTCAGTATCAGAAAAACACAATTTACCAAAATAAAAATCTCGAATAAGGATGTGTCGTAAGATAAAAGATAGAAAAAGATAAAGATAAACTGAAAAACCAAAGATAACGCTAAGACTAGATATTAAGCAGCGAAATGACTTGCTCGTTTTCGATGTTATAGTTTTGATTTTTTGCTGATCGAAACTTAACTAAAAAGTCGAGGAAGTCATAAAAAAGAACTGAATATTCTTCATCAAACGGTTAGCAACCATTTGTATTAAACTGGATATACATACTCGTATGTACAAAGATAGTGAAAGTTTTCAGTGAGAAAATAACATCGTAGATGTTGGCAAAAGCAGGAGTGCCAACCTTTTAAAATGATTTTTTTTTAATTCCTATTATCAGCATAATAGAAAGGAGTAAGTCAAGGGTCAAAAATAATTAGCTGACGAAGTTTTGTGTTTCAATGCGCGAAACTACATTCAACGTATAGGATTATCATTTGTTTCGGTCTCTGAAGAAATCAATTACTGGTGAAAATTTAAATTCAGCGAAGGCATGCAAAACAAAACAGCATCAGTTTTTCCAAAAATCTCTACATATCTAAACACATAATGGCTTTACCCCCAAAAATTACAAAATTTCAAAAATTTAACCCAACACTCAGTGTTATTACGTTTAATTAATTTCGGAATTTAACACAATATCTTTTGTAACAGAGATTTGTGAACATTTCTCTTTTTCATTTATTTTAATGAAATAAAATTAATTTATGGCAGTAACATTTAGCATTTAATGAAAGAAGTTGTAAACTTCGTTGTAAACAACTAAGAAAATATGACGAAACTAACTTGATGAATATTTCAATTACAAAAAAAGTATACGCCCGTAGGCCAGTTGCAGTTAAAGGGACGGCTTCTTGCCGCAGTAATTAAAACTTATAAGTGAAAGAAATAAGAAATGAGACTACGAATTGAAAAAAAAAATTATGAAAAGGAACTGAAAAGAAAAAAAAAGAATAGAAAAAAGTTCAAAAATTATATTCAAGGCACCTATAGAAAATCAATGAAAATTATATTTTTAATGTACGAGAAGATTCTAAAAATCAAAAAAATTTTGTTAAATGGCAACTGCTCGATATTTCTAACTTAATGATATTGTTACGAAAATTAAAAATCAAGATACTGGTGTTTGCTTTTACTTCGTTTAAGATTAAAATTATAAACAGAAGCAACAAAAGCATTGAAATTGTTTACATGATAAACAAGTGAATAAAAATATACTAACAAACACCAGAATAAAAAAAGCTAAACAAGTAAACAAAAATGCAACAATATTTGCAACACTACAAGAATAAATGTAAACAAAGTACACAAATAACAATGAAATTGCGATGTTTACATTTATAGACATCTCTAGAAGGCGAAGCCACGAACACTCGACTTAAAGAACATTCATCAGACTGTTTACGTTGTCATATAAAAGGCAAGGCAAAGTAGGCAACGGAGTCAGTAGGAGTTCAGTCAGTCTTGCGTGAAGACGCGGTATGTGTGAAGAAAATAATAGTGGTTTGAAGATCTCCGTTACTAAGATCTGTCGAACAATTGACTAGAAATTGTTTTTGTTTATGCAAAAGAGTGCAAAGAGGAATAACAAACAAAGCAATTGTTGTTGTTTACATCAAGTTCTGAACAGTGGCACACAGTTTTAATTAAAACTAAATTCCAATTTATTTTTATTTTATTTTCAATCTACGAGCTCATATTTTAACGTTTTTAAAAGGTAAAAAACGTAAAAAGTGGTTTAAAAACAAAAAATGAGCGTAATCATTGAGTGTTCAAAAAAGGTTGGTTAGAAATTTCAAAGGGGCTGTATTTCACATTTCGTTGGATAATATTTGGATATTATTCCACTGGTACAAAACTTCTGAGAATTTCGAACGCTGTATGGAATTTTAATTTATGTCATTAGGTAATTTTTGCAATGATCCAAACGAATAATAACCTAAAAGTTTTAGTCCCTAGTGAATATGTGAAAAATTTCAATTTCTGCTGGGTCATGACAGATGTGTGTACAACATAATTTTTGTTGATCAATTCCCGTTGCTTTAATTGAATTAATTGTTTCAATTTCATTAATTGTTGACAAGATATATTTTTAGTTTTATTAGGTTGTTTAGTTTTATTAGGTTGTAGAAACTCATAATGAACAACTCGCTTTCAGTAACAAAAGACACACAACATTTCATTCTTTTGTGCCAATATTGGCTTTGTCACCTCTTATCAGCTCATTTTCACACATTATCGCCATATGTAATCTACTTTTCATCCCCCGAAATTATTTGCATCGATTTCATATCTTTTTAGTAGTGAATCGCAAATGAAAATTCGATCCAATTAATTGTTTTCTCCTAATTTATGTATTTTTTTCTGAACTTGAGGTGAAAATCTTCGAATGTCTCTTAATAAGAATCCACAGTGCATCATCGTTGGTGCTAGCTTTAAAGTTTCTCACATCAAATTTCACTTCTGTGTCTTCAACCATCAGAGTTCCAGTATAACATATGCTGACTGTACTAGTTATATAAAATTATAGAATTTAACACCTGTACATGGACCATAACGGTTATAAATAATTAAATTACTTTGTTAAGATAACTTTAAAGGTTTTTCCAGTTAAAAAAATTAGCGGAAAACAAAAAATTTAATTTGAACTGGCAAAAAGAAGTTTTATTTTTCTGTCATTGAAAAAACTTATTTTTTGTGTTTTAGATTTCCGTCAGATAATAAAAGTTACTATAGCTTTGAGCCAACGCCGCCATGAGCTTACATTGAAGGTAATGCTCTCTTACTTTCTACCCGATTAATAAGCTGAACAAAAGTTACGAATAGCCTCTACGCATAAATACCATTTTCGAAAACTTCAGCGAGTTACATTATAAGTCAACAACTTAAGATATGAAAGTTTTACTCGAAAAAGTCAGATTGACGCTAGGCTATCATAGAGGAAGATAGAAATGTCTATACTTACTCATACCTGAGAGGTTGTCAAATACCTTAAGTGTAAGTTTTTCTGTAAAACTTTCACAGTCTACCATGTTCTCACGTTTAGGACAAAGTGCGTATATGCTGACATGTGGTTAATTTCATTTATTTTCAGTGTGGTAACATCGAGAACTTATTGTTGACTTATTATTTTCATTTCTATCTTTCGTGGCCTTTCTATTAGTTTTAAGGCCATTATTACAACTTGCCGTTAACTACAGGGAGGATTTTTAAAGGGCAGATCAATTGTTTTTCATTATTCTAAGTGGACAATAAGGTAGAAGTGAGCGTTAAGCTAAAGGGAGGATCATCCCACCTTTAACTTTTAAAGTTAAGTTTACGTTTGAACTTGCCATATTATTTATTATTTTCAATACGGCAACTTCAAATATAAACAAAATAAGCGAATACAACAAAAAAAGAAGCCCGTCGTTGCCATTGAGTTAAAAAAAAACTTGTTTAATTGAGCAGTGCTCAACATTGCTTCGACGCTGCCACATTTTTGAAAAAGTTAACTTTATATTATCTGTAGGTTGTAATAACGAAAAGAAGTTAAAGGTGACTTTAAAGTTTTCTTTCGCTAAAGTTAACTTTAACCAAACCCAAGTTTAACGGAGAGTTGTAATAAAGGCCCTTATTATAAAAATATGATTTCAGTTTGTCACCATTCTTCTAATTTAAGTTTTGTTTTTGTTATTGTAAGTCGTTACTATCGTCATTTTATCTATATCGATTGTTGTTAGTTTGTCTTTCACTTATTGTAGAATAAATACTTTACCTTAATCCTTAAAGAGTCATTGCATGATAGGAATTAACTTAGATTTCACCAAAGGGCACCTAGATATGTGTGACATGAGGACTATGAAAAGAGGGATTAGACGAATTGCAAATAATGTAAAGGCATTCATGCCTTACAACAGCAATAAGTGGCAAAATATTTTGCTGTTTCACATTTTAGGTTTTATTGACTATTTGACAGTTAGGTGGACATGTTTTATTACTTGTTATATGGCCAATAACTTTTTTAACCACTGTTGGTATGCTAAATACCAGTAGTCATACGGGAAAGCAAAGAAGTGTGTATAAAAATCACTTACATATGTTTTGTTCTATTCGACCGCAAAAGATAAGCTACTTAAAAACTTAAGTTAGTATTTACATGCATACGTACGAACAACAAATCATGTAGATTTTTATGTTTATCGTGATGACTACATTCAATTTCATATATTCTTCTTTAACTTCACAAGCTCTATCATTTTTGTAAATAAAATGTAATTATATAAACATTTAATGGACTGTTTGTGAGTCTAATAGTGATGGTCTAAAATTCCTGTGGAAGAGGACGGGGCTTAATACACACAAACGCATTTTTGTTATTGTGGAAAATATAAATATTTAAGTAATTTTTTAAAATTAATTCAGATCAATTTCCTCAAAGAATAGATTTATAAGATGGCTTTGTGTTCATTTAAGTCAACACTTTAAAGCACTCGGCCACTGTACATACATACATAATTGTCCATTACAACCCTTTAGTCAGGATTACTACCTAGTTTCTCACAGCACGTATGTTGTGTGTTTATTTTATACATGAGTGGCGGGACCTACAGTTTAAAGTCGACTCCGAACGACAGATTTTTGAGAAACTTTTAATGACAATTTTATTTACTCTCAGAGTTTTTGCCAGAAATCTGCTGAGAGGAAGCCCCGAAAAAATATTTTTTTTTATATTTCGTTTTGATGTCTGACCTGGGGTTTGAGCCGTGGCCTTTCATCGAATAAGCCGACACACTGCCTACTAGACTACGGCGACTTCGACTCGGGCACTGTAGTCAAAGAAAAACGCCCAGACTTCATTCAATGCAATATGTGTGAGCTCATAACTCCAAGCACTAGTAAACGTTCTGGTGGAATTATGGGAATCTTTTCGCTCAGAATTATCTAGAAATCTGGTTAAAAACTTCTCGATGTTGAAGAAGATCGTGGTATGTGTTAGGGCACCAGAAGTGGTCAGTTTGGAACATATTGAGGAAATAATGAATAAGAGAGAGAGATAGAGAGTATTTAAAAATTCTAAAGAAGAAATTCACCAAAATTTCGGAACAAATAAGAATTCGTGATTGTTTATACTCTCGCACACAGTCCCAATATAACTCTAAGAGAGTATTTAGGAGATCTTTTGAAAATACAGTTACGTAGCTGCTATGCCTCATAAAAAATCAAATGAAAAACTTGCTCATGAGTGAATGGCGGTAAATGTCAACAGAAAATACATAAAAAACTGGTACATTTAATACCAAATAGGTTAATGGGAGGGATATCCTAATAAATATAAGTTATAACATTTTAATATATGGTGCTTTTGAATATTAAATTTACTCCGAGTTCTTCTGCCTACACTTCTGGTGTACAAAAATATGAAGTCACCAAAAAGTTTTCCTTATTTTTTTCATTAAAAGCTTGAATTATTTTCAAGCTATTTAATCACTATTTCAAGAATAACTTTTGTCAAAAAATTAAGAAATATTTTAATACAAATTATTTATCAGAAAAACCTCTCATAATGGGTACTGCTTCATCACTATATTAAATGACTATAATCTCCTTGAATGCACAACTGAAGATGGTAGTATCGGAAATTTTAACGATAAAGTCAAAGTAATTTTAAAGTTGACCACGTTGTAGGCTCAACTGGTACAAAAGATTGCTGATTATTTGAAATTGGATGGTGAGCCACTACGTTAGACTTCTTTCTTGTAAAAAATCTTTAAATATCGTGATTTATAGATGCAGATTCCATTGGCAAAGCAGTCTGAAACCTTTGACTGCATAAAAAATGCTGCAGAAATTTCGTAAAGAAAATGAATAACATAAGAAAAGAGGTGAGTCGACAAGGACAACAGTAAATTCCAGTCTTAAGTAGTAACGATATATGTAATTACGAAGACAAATAAATTATCATTATTATAAAAGCGAATTGTTACCTCTTTTACGCCTTCTTTATTAAAAATGCCTATACAAATGGAGACGAAAAACATAGGTGATGACACATTAAAACTTTGTATATATCTAAATCATACATAATTACAACGTTCAGTTAGGATTTCGATCTAGCTTCTGACACCACTTATGTCGTGTGTGTTAATTTTATACATGAGTTGCGGGACCTACAGTTTAAAGTCGATGAGGTCTTTGAGAAACTTTTTTATTTAAACCGTGGCTTCACGTCTAATAAACCAACACACTACCTACTAGACTACGGCAACTTCAAAACTTTTATAAAAGCTACATTAAAATTTTAATAAATTTTAATTTTTTTTTTTTACTTTTTTTATTCATGAATGCGAGTTTTATGTTATAAAACTGAATTTATAACTTTTTTTAACTCTTTTCAAAAAGTACCATATACATAGTACGAATGAGCGATTTGAAATTCGATTTACATCGTTTCGATTTACGTAATTTTTTAGAAAAAACCGCAACGTAAATCTAGGGATTGATTTATTTATATTTCATCCATTTTCGAAATGGCAATTTTTAGAAACTAATGTGGCTTTGTTATTAATATTTTGAACATCTTTCCTACTTCTTCTATGTATTGATTTTATAAGTCAATCTTTAATTATCTCTATTCTTTGGTATTTATATTGTTTCTCTTTTTTAGAACAAACATTTTACAGCCGTATTATAAGCATTTTAATAGTTCCTTAAACTACTACTCAAAATAATTATTTCCATCCGAAAATATTGTTTATTTACTTATTTATTCAGGCGTAAATACAGTACAACAAGATATCATCTTATTTAATAGTACTGCTAAGGATATAGGATATAACCTTAAAAATAAATCAACATAACAAATATTATTAAAAATAAAAGTTTTTAATTATATTGTTACGTTTTTACCCTTTTAAAAACGTTAAAAATATGAGTTCGTAGATTGCAAATAAAATAAAAATAAATATGTGTTTAGTTTTAAATTAATTCTTTATTGTTCGCACAATTCCGTGTGCCACCTTTAATGATTTGACTTAAACAATAACAACTTACTTTAATTGTTATTCTTCTTTCACACTCGTTCGTTAGAACTTCAAACCACGATTCTCTTTCGCGTACGCAATAACAATTGTTCGTTATGCTCTCTCTGCTTACAACCTTTTTGTAATTCTTTCTGAACTCACGTGTCTCACACACGACTGACTGAATTCTAACTGAATCTCACGTGTCGTCTTCACACACGACTGACTGAATTCTAACTGAATCACCGTTGCCTGCTCTGTCTTGCCTTTTATATCGCTGGATCAATAGTGTGATGAATACTCTCGAAGGAGAATGACTGCCTTTGGGAAATATCTAAAAATGTTAACAAGCTGTTTTCATTATTGTTGTTTGTGTGTCTTGTTTACTGTTTATCCGCTCTTTTCTTTATACTGTATTTTGTTGTTGCCTTTTTTTCTATACTGCACTTTGTTTTTGCTTGTTTACTTCTTTGTCCGCTGCACCTTGTTGTTGGCTTTTTACATCTTTATCCCTTATATTTTTTTATACTGATGTTATTGTCATATTCTTACTTATTCGTTGATCACGTGAACAAGTCCATTGTTTTGTTTTATACATGATCAAATCCATTGTGTTGTTTTTGGATGTTTATATAACAACATTTCCATTTTCGTAACAATACATATTAAAAAATATGATTAATTAATTACATTTGTACATTATTGTTCATTCAAAAATTTAATAATTGCAGTCTTGAAATGCTTAGCATTGCTTAGTAACGAAAAGTGTCTCTCAGATATTTGTTTACGGTATCTAACGTTATTAATTTTCAAGCCTCTATTAGATCTTGAAAAAACTAATCTATTGAACAAATAATGGGGTTTCCTAATATGTATAGATGATTTTATGTACATATACCAGAGCACGGCATTTTAACAAATTTTCAAGCGATGTATTATAGATTTTATATAAGAACTCAGATATCTATCTAGCAATGTTGTTATGCAGTAATCCTTCGATTTACGTCGCCTCGATTAAGTTGTTTCGATTTACGTCCTCAAAATTTTTTGTTCAATCTAACTTCAATTTGCGATGTCATTCGACTTTCGTCGCCTTTTTTTTGGAACCAACTGCGACGTAAATCGAGGGATTACTGTACGTGATTTTGAGTTTGTTCCTATTTACTGAGTCACAACTAGAAAATAGTTCACATCCGTACAGTAAAGTGGAGATGAGATATATTTTTGCGAGCAGCATACGAATATTAAACGGAGTAAAATATTGCGTTAGCCAAAGACTTCGCAACATGGCAACCGTCTTACCGCAAATAGCACTTACTTGGTTGGACCAGCCAAGGCTATTGTTAACATTATGTACTGTCTCAATAGTAGTATTATTCATCTGTAATGGTGTCAGCTGTGCTGTAGAGTTTACCTTGCCTATTGTCAAAGCTATCGATTTCCTCGGATTGAGGCGAAATTGAAATATTAATTATATTATTAATATAATTTCGCATATCACAATTTATTTTCTCAACACAATTAGTAATATCAGACGGTAAGCAACTAATGTATAACTGTACATCATTTGTACATTGCAGAACTTCAACTTAGTTGGCAGATCATTAGTATAAATTGAATATAAAAGTAAATCAAGAATCGAGCCCTCTGGTTCACCTCTAGATATTAAAAAATTATTTGATTTATTACCATAATGATACACAAATTGACTTCTATCCCGTAAATACGAGGAGTTTAGCATAACAGCTGTGTTCGAAAAATTACACATGTGTTTTAACTTTTTGGAGAGAAATAGTATGATTAACGGTGTCAAATGCCTTAGAATGATCGAGTAAAACCAAAAATTATGTCATATTGTTATCCGCCCTTATCGCAACTCTTCTGAAACATCAATGTGCGCAGAAATGCAGCTGTGATCAGGTTTGAAACCAGACTGCCTCTCAGAAAGCATGCCATTGCCATACAAGTATTGAGTCATTTGCTTATAAATTAATATCTTGAAAATTTTCGACAGGTATGACAATATTGCAATTGGGCGGCAAGTTTTATCTTGTTTAGGAACTGGGCACATTTCTACATTGCAGGAAAAGTAGATAATGTAATTATCGTATTCAGTAAGTGGGTTATGTAAGGTAGAACATATGGCAAAATTAATATGGTTTAAACCATATTATGGTTTAAAACTAAAAAAATTAAATTACTTACAAACCGTCTTTAAAACTACTTTAAATTGAAATGTCATTTGTTTATTTATTTATTTATTATGTTTTCTGTCTTGCCAAAAATAATATATTGTACTGAAATTGAAATCATTAGAATAATTAATAGAGAAATACAATTTTGCCATTCAAGCTACATATCAAGATATCAAATCAAACTAAAGCAAATTAATTGTCAGTTATTTACTAACTGTTAACCTGTTAAGTTATTTACTAAATTTTTTTTTTTATTTAATGCATGATTATAAACCTGTCAACCAGTTGACATACATAATATAAAAAGAGATCTATACAATATCCATCCATCCTTGTGACCCACATTCACATGGTTGAATCTTTTAAGCAAAACAACATTTGGGTTGTAAACTTTTAAACAAAGTTCTCATGTTTTTATACCCTAAGCGGTTCTGCAAACAACAACCTCACATAACAGACAAGTAACGGTTTGCTTCAGGGTATAGCGGAAGACATCACAAAAACTGTAACATTACTTTTGATATTTTTTCATATACATTTATGCATGGGTTTATTGTTTCATAAACAAGACAAGGGGAGGTCATGGGACCATGGTTAAAAATTAAACAGTGTTGAATGAAGACTTGCTCTTCATGTGTTTGTATAACATGAGTATTTACACCACACACACACGAAGTTTTAATTAATTTTTGGTTACTGTGGTGTGGTTGTATTGATACAAACTGAATTAGGGTCATTATTACAACTCGCCTTTAACTAAAGGAGGATTTTAACGGGCAGATAAATTGTTTTTCATTATAATAAGTGGACAATATGGTAGAAGTGAACGATCATCTCACCGGTAACTTTTAAAGTTAAGTTTATGTTTGAACCATATTATATATTATTTTCAATATGGCAACTTCAAATATATAAAAATGAGCATATACAACAAAAAAAAATGACGCCCGTCGTTGCCACTGCATTTAAAAAAACTCGCTTAATTGAGCAGTGTTATCGACATTGCTCCGGCACTGCCATATTTTTGAAAAAATTAAATTTTTTTATCCGTAAGTTGTAATAACGAAAATAAGTTAACTAAACCCAAGTTTAACGGCAAGTTGTAATAATGGCCCATAAAATTGTTTTTCTATTAAGTGTTGTAAAGTGCAAACAGTATTGAGTTCCTTACGTGGAGTATGTGGCCAAAAGTATTATCACAAGACCATTTACGTGACGACTAAAATTTTAGGGCCTTTATCATATGCAGCAATTTCAACAAATGTTAGTTTTAGAATTAAGTTTTTAATATTCAACGATTTGTAAAACATTTGAAAGTTCAAAGTTTTTAATTTGCCAATTCGCTTTCTCTAAAAGAGACTTATGCCTTTTTCTGCCTTGAAGTTAGCCGCCCAAGTTAGCTTTTGAGTTTTGATTAACACCGAGTGCGTTCTGTCTTCGAAGTTACGTAACTAGCCCACAGCTGTTTGAGTTTGTTTTGATTACAAAATGAAAAATAAGTTATTTTACAGTGAAGTTACAATTTTTATGAATTTCTTGTGTAGCAAAGAAAAAAGATTTTAAAATATAATTCGATGACAAAAATTAATTTAGCAACTTATTAGTGAATTATACATCAGCAAAAATGAATAATTTTGCACTTTTAACATATAAAATAATTAAAATTTTTAGTTTATATTTTTATATTGATATTTATATATATATATTATATATATATATATATTATATATTATATATTATATATTATATATTATATATTATATATTATATATTTGATATTCGTCATAGACAAGGTTAAATTGTTTTGAAAAAAAGCTATAACATAAAAAAGCTTTAAACAAGTTTGAATCTTAAATATTTAAAATAAAGTTTTTTTGTAAGGCAAACCCAATGAGTTAGAGCTCTAACTCCTTCGAAGATGGAAAATGGGCATAAGTTTCTTGTTTTGTATATTAATAGGCAATATGAATTTAGAATCTACTACCCAAAATTAAATATTGAGAACATACCCCATCGCTAGAGACTCTCCACTAAGTTGTGTATTGACTCTCTTTGACCCGGTCAATCATTTCAGATTTATCCTAAGATAACATCGCTTACAGTGTATCAATTTGCCTGTTTCTCCTTGATAAAAATGTTTCATCAATTAATGTCTAGTGTGGCAAATTAAGGTATAATTTGTTAAACTAATTATTGTTTTTCACATTTTTTTATTAATATATTTCTATTTTATTATTAACCAAAAAAATTAGGGTTTTTCAAAAACAATAAGAAAAATAAGAAAAGTTCTCTGGTGAGTCTATATTTTTGCACTGCTCTACCTCCAGGAAGACTCCGAGTAAATTTAAAATTCAAATATCTAATATATTAAAATATTATACCCAGTATTTAGTAGCATATCGCTTATCAAGGATTGTCCATTTATCAGGAAAGTATTTTTATACAAACTAATACGTATACAGAAAAATGGTTGTTTTAATTCTACTTTGTTTTGTTATTTTACTAATCCAGTAAACGGGAAAAAACCTGTCTCAGGGTCTTTACTCTCATACTTAAAATACGCATACAAATTTGTAATATTTTCTCTCTGATTTTACATCCGTAAACTCTTATCATAATGTAAACTACGCTTTATCTACAAATGGTTGTAGAAAAAATATGCACACTGCTGCGGTATGTGTGGTCATTTACAGGTTTTTCTGTGATAAGCAGTTAATGAAATTGAAACAGTTAATTTGTTTATCGGTCAATCTCCGTTTTTTTCACAATCTTTATAAAAAATGATTGGCAGAAGATAATGGAAAATTTATTGGCATTGTTTTTATATTGCAAAGACTCAACAACGCAGAACAGTAGTAAGCAAAAGAATTTTTGAAATTAAAAATTTGATTGATTCGCTTAAAATAATGGTTAAACTCTCTCAAGCCCAGCAAAATATTTATGAAGTTTCCATTTATCTAGAATGAGATATTAAAATATAATTATTGCTCTGTGCTGAGTTATAATTTTGATATTCAGATCTTTTATATGAAGTTACTGTATATTTTATAAGACATAATATTGCTTCTTTACTGAAATCAAAACCTTTTTGATCACATATAACGGCCCATTGCTGAAGCTATGCCTTGGAACTGTTATTATCATCTTCCATTAGAATTAAACTGAGATCCATCCCGAAAGTCTAATTTTCATCGTTTTGATAGGAAGTCACTTTATTGACTGAGATAGCCAGACTGTGGTGAAAAACCGAACGACATAGTTTCGACGTCTGTCCCTGTCCATGAATTCCGAGGATTACTAAGAGAAACTTCCGATCATATCGGGATATTGTTGGAAAGTGAGCTGGCCAGTGCCGGTACTGAGCTTGCATTATCGGACATGTTACTGGGCCTCAGTTAATATGGATATTATCCACACTTATTACACGGAAGCTCAATTCCGGTTGCAGCAAGAGGATACGTACAATACTGTTATTCCCTGGTGGACACGTATAGAGAAAAAGACGACCGACTCACTTCTGTGTTTTAATCGCATGGTCATCGATTGCACAACAACGATTCTTACAGTCCAGTATCCTTTCGGTAGGCATGCCGAAAGACTCGACATTCCGCCAAATGGAGTCTGCTAGAGGTTTCCAATTCCAATTTACTAGCGTGATGTTCTTCATACCATATATGACAAAATTTACTTACAGAAATGATGATATTTTATTATATTTTGATAATTAACGTTTAATAATTTGTGACTTAAAGACAGTGTTTGTAAAAGATATGGCATTTACATACAGGCAAACAAAAGAAATTTTAGAGATTAAAACATTTTTATGATTTGAGGTAGTACACCATTGTTTCCTTATTGTTCTAATTGTTATATTTTTTTTTTTTTAATTGCTACTCATGCATTTATTTTGTTTTCAGTTGTTTTTATGGTATACCGGTCGGCATTAGAAACTGTTATTAATATTATTAATGTTATTGTTGCTTTTACTCTCTTAAATATTAGCAATGAATAAGCTAAATGTAAAATGAGTGTTTTGACGTTTTTCGATTACTTTTAAACTTTGTGAATGAGTACAAGCCTGAAAATAAGATTAGTAGCCACATTATGTAAACATAATGCGGCAAAATGGCACAAAAATATATTTCTTTTTTATTGTTTTCTTTTTTCTTAATTTTTTTTTACAAATTCATGGTTGGCTTTTTGATTTATTTTCTCCTTTTTCATTATATTGTTTAAAAAGTACTGGCAGATATTTAACATTTTCACTACGAGGAATTTCTTTGTTGTTTAGATATACAGGTGGACAGGTTTCTTTTCTCAGTGCGAAAGTACTGTATTTTGATTTTTCAGTGTTAACTACAATGTTTCATTTTGTGAGCCAGAGCTGGAGACAATCGAGTTGCTCTTGTAGAATAGAAGAAGCTTTGGAAGATAGGCAATTAGATGACAAAAATGCTGTACCATCTGCGTATGCTGCAGTAGTAATATCATTATATATTGGCATGTCATATGTAAATATCGTATACAACACTCAATCTTTTACATAGAAACACCTGTTTTTTAAATAAGACAAGAAAAATATATAAAATGGAGCAGAAAAAGTTGTTTTTATCTTGTAAAGGAAACCCTCATGCCAAACTTTATCAAAAGCCTGTTGGATGTCTATAAACACAGAAGAACAATAATTTTTTTTCTTCATAGCTTTTTCTTTTAGCATTTTACGCATTCAGATAAACCAACAGTAAAGAGTTTTTCCATAACTGGAAATGCTGATGATTTACAGTCTAAATTGTAATTTATAAGCTTGTTGTCTGCAAGCTTAGAAAACATACGCAAAAAAAAAATGTCCAAGTTATAGAGTTTTCTGAGATTGTTCAGGTTGCAGAGTAGTCAACTTAGTAGTTCACATTAGACGGTGTTCTCTTTACCGCGAGTAAACTGTATAGTCATAAATTTTTGGCAGCTACGTCCATTCGATTCGTCCATTCGATCAGTCCATTATTTAACTACTTTTTCAAACCAAATAAGTCCATGTTGCCATAAGGCATCAATTGTGACATAGTTATTGACTTCCAATACTTAAAAAAATGTTGACTTGTGGGCAAAAACTAATAACTTAACTTAGCTTAATATAAAGAAGACCAGTGGCATTGAATGGAAAGAATAATAGGACCAGTTAACATGACCGCTTTCGAAAACAATTTATGCCAAATTCATTTTGCAATAAATAGCTTATTAAGCGGGTTAAATTACAAGTTGCATCCTGTTGTGGGAATCACATATCGTTGACGTTTAGCTGAATAAATTTTGGAAAGAAAAATTGAGTCATGGTTCGATAGCGCTCGTAATTTAAAGTGATTAGAGCTTCTTGGCCATTTCGAGAGAGAGAGAAGAATCAAACATACATACATGCATACATAAATGGTCATTACAACCCCTCATTCAGAATTACGACCTAGCTTCTCACACCACTTATGCTCTGTTTGCTAATATTATGCATGAGTTGTGGGATCTACAGTTTAAAGACGAAATTTTGGCAATTTTGTCTGTCGACGTATCCATAACTGAGCTTCATTACTAACTACATTTCTCTTATAAGCATTATAGTTTCAAATGAGATAAATCAGCAAATGTGCAATGCATGCGATGATCGTTTGGACGATGGTTGCAAAACGATCAAAAACTGCACGAATTGTTTGCTCACTATTCCGATTATCTTGACGTAAAATGGACGAAGTAATTTATGTTTCCAAAGTTAATTTGGAACCGTTATTAAACTTATTGTATAGAAATATCAAAATAGTTTGATATTCTTACCTGTCAAACCGTAATCATCGATATCGATAGTTCACATAGAGCTAAAACAACATATGGTAAAAGATTGCAACGCATATGAGCGGCATTTCCGAAATGAAATTTTAATATCTTTCAGACATACATACACACGTAGTTTATCTTTACAACTCTTCAGTACGGTTTACGACTTTGCTTCTCACACCACTTGTTGTGTGCGTTCATTTTTTGCATGAGTAGCGAAAACCTGCAATCTACTCTGAACGACAGATTTTTTGAGATAATTTTCAAGGCAATTTTATTAACTCTAACTATATGCCAGAAATCTGCTGAGAGGAAGTCGCCGGAGAAATATTGTTTCATATTTCATTTCGTTGGAGACATCTGACCTGGGGTTTTGTTTTGTATCTTTACGTCTAATAAACCAACACACTACACGACTTCATTCTTAATATCACTTTTTTAAATCCAAATCTGATGCTTTACAATTGCATTTTTTCTAGGGCCGACGTATCTTGTGTCAATATTAATTTTTAATTCATCAACCGTTGCAAATTACAAATAAACTAAAGAATGGCTACACTGCATCTAATTAACATATTTCATAGTTTCCTTATAGTCTTTAAGAAGTAATACTAGTTGTCATATTGGTTGGTAATCGCAAAATTTTGATTTCCGATTACATATTGGATAACATTATAAGTCAATGCTGACAAGCAATAGGAAAGTAACACTGCACAAGTTCTAATCATACACATAAATTACCAACAGTTTTGCCTCTAAAAAATATTTCATTAATATTAATGTACGACATAAAATGTGTTTAATAAGATTATATGATGAGCAACAGTTTGTCAGAAATACTTACAGAGTGACATCACATAAAAACAACTGCCGATTTAATCAAACATTATCATTAATCTCTCGTGTCATTCTACTTAGTTGCTATTGATTTTTTACATAAAGACTGACAGCTTAGTAGAATTGTTATGGATGCTTGTTCAGTATTCGTAATAAAAAGTTTTTAATGGATTTACGTAAATTTATTCGCATTAAAGTTGTTTCATTTTTTTTTACTAAGTTGCTTTCTTTAAGGATAAATTAAGTACTCATAACTTAAAGATGGGAACAACATTAAATGCCCATAAATGGTCGAAAATGCTAATGCTGAACAACTCGTTTTAAATTGAATGACATAAAATTTTGAAAATTCATTGGACCCTTAAATGTATTCAAACATACCAAGTTAATCCGACTTTCATTAGCCTCTACTGATTCTACAAGGCTTGTTATTCCAATTTCGCTTAAAGTGATACTAGGATTTCAATGAAATCTTGCTACAGTTGTTACAAACCCTGAGATGAAAATACCATTTCTTTGCATTTCCAAACAAACGGTGAAATATTTTTTCTTCCTTACCTTAAGCCTGGGGTTAGTTTTGTTTTCACCAAAGCATTAATCAGTTTCCTTTTCAAGTATAACATATATTGGGAAGCTGATTTAGAAATTTTTGGAAATATTTCTTTTATTTTTATAAATTGGTTTTGTTTTCAAAAACGAAACATTACGAATTTTTATCGTAATTTAGTATTGTTTTGTAAACAAAATGTACAGATTTTTTGGGACAAAAATTCATTCTTATAGAATAAAAGCTCGTCGTATTTTTGATTTCGAATTTATTTCATACGACTTTTAGCTTCGAATCTGTAGTTTAGAAACCAAAATTTAAATTCCAATTCTTGCTTTTTTATCCTAAATTTAATAAATTTATATAAATTTATTTAGTTCCTGTAGTAATCAAATGTGAATACAACTTTAAGGGCCATTATTACAACTTGCCGTTAAACTTGGGTTTAGTTAAAGGTAGTACCTTTAGCTAAATGTAACTTTAAAGTTACCTTATTTGCGTTATTACAACTTACAGATAAAATAAAGTTAACTTTAAAAAAAAAAAGGCAGTGCCGGAGAAATGTCGATAAAACTGCTCAATTAAACAGGTTTTTTTATACGCTGTGACAAGGACGGTCTTCTGTTTATTGTTGTATATGCTCATTTTGTTTATATTTGTAGTTACGATATTGAAAATAATATGTAATATTGTAAGTTCAAACATAAACTTAACTTTAAAAGTTACCGGTTGGATGATCCTTCCTTTAGCTTAACGCTCACTTCTATCATATTGTCCACTTATAATAATGAAAAACAATTTTTCTCCCTTTAGATAATGGCAAGTTGTAATAATGGCCCTAAATTTATCAAACAATTTAATATAATTTTATAATTTATTTATTTATTTATTAATGAAATTATTGCCCAAATCTTGTACAACAAGATGAAAATCTTATATTTAAAGTATAGGAACGTAATATGTACATAATAATTAACTTAATTTAGGCAGTAACTGACTTAATAATACCAAGTAATGGATAAGTAGATAGAAGCAATAAGGAGAATAAAAACACAATAGAAAAATGAAAAAAAAAATAAAGAAAAACAAATTTGCAAATATATGGGCAATTTCGTGTCAAGTGACCCAATTTTTAAAATCGATGTCTTTCGATTTGGATGATGAACCAAGGTTAGTACTATTGGATAGTAGGCCATACACAAATTTTCAGCTCTATCAGTCAAGGACTTTCGGAGTTAGAGGGGGTCAAAGTTGGACATTTGGGTCATACAGGGTTTTTTTAAAATGTGTGTAACTTTTCACCTATTGGTCCTAGCAAAAATTTTCCAAAGGATATTAGATAGATATTTCTTCAATCTTTCCAAAAATAATTTTTTTAATTTTGAAAAAATTTTTTTTTTTTATTTTTTTTTTTAAATTAATTTTTTTTTTAATTTTTTTACAATTTTGGCTTCATAATCGCTTAATGGGATGCGAGTGGGATATCTATCAAAAAAATTATTTTTTAACTCAAGAATAAGATTTTTCAATATTTGGCACATGTACCATTTTCATTTTCCCCCATTTTTTTCGAAATGGAGTTTTTTTTCCTCAAAAAAAACTTAGACCATTTCCTTTAAGATCTTTGTGGGCACTTAGTAGCAAGAGGCATATCTATAAAAAAAATATTTTAACTCAAAACTAGGGTTGGCAATCCCGCTCTATATTTTCAATCCCGGGATTTCGCGATTTCATTTACCTAGTCCCGGGATCCCGGGATTTATCCCGGGATTTTAAAAAATTTGTTCTTGAAAGATATTAACATATTATTTCAATAAAATTAATAACATGACACATCCAAAAATGGGTTTATAAGAAAGAATTTATTAAATTATAAGAAAATTAATTTTATTTTTAATTTTACACATTTTTAAATTAATTATAAAGAGTTAATTGTTTTTATAGATATATACTCTTTTGTTGATCAAGTGCGATATGTCCTTATTTTTAAAATACGTTTTGAGGAAGCACAGAGCATCCAAAGTTTCATCGCTCAAACGACTTCTTATTTTAGTTGCGAAAAATCCAGCTGCAGAAAAAGCACGTTCAGACTCTACACTGGCTGGCTTAATAGTCATTAAAAAATCGTATGCTCTTTGCAAAAAGTCACCACGTGTTCCTCCATTTTCAAACAAGAGCATTTCTCTCTGAATTTTTACAGACAACGTCTCACATCGAATTGCTATCCTCGGTAAATGTGCTTTTTTTATAGCATCATTGAGCTCGTCTGAAATATTTAAAGGTTCTTCAAGAGAACAAGAAAGAGATTCAGATGGAAGCTCAGAAGAATCTGAAATAATTTCGAAAGGTGCCTTATCGGAATCAGAAGGTGTAACTTCTGACTCAGAAGCTATTAGAAGTGCTGGACTTGAAGCATTTAGTCTTTCGAGTAACTCAACTATTAATTTGCGACATTTTATGGAAGAAGGAACCGTTACGAACTTTGTTTCGGATTCGGACTGAACAATTGTTCTACCATTGTGCAGATACTGAAGTACCCCACTGATATCTGTTCTCCTTTGTTGCATGCGAAGGATGAGGGCTGAATGTAGTTTTTGACTTATAACGTTGTTAGCATCTTTAAGTTTTTTTAACATAAAAGTTATGGCAACATCGGCTGTTAACAGATTAGCATCCCGACGGCAAAGGGCGTCAACTGTTGCTTTAACTGGGACAAGAGCACTAATGATTGCGGATACCATATTAATCTCATCTTTGGATAAAGCAAAATATTCACCTTCAGGTGGACCTATGTATATTAATACCTTTTGTATACAATTAGAATAAAGACGTTCCAGCATTAACAAAAGGCTGCTCCACCTAGTTTTACAGTCTTTTATTAGAGTTAGTTGCTTTCCAAATTCAGCCGTAACATACTTTTGCAAGACATCGTTTTTTGTTGGCGATCGTTTAAACATCACTATTAATTTTCACACCTTCTTGATCACTGCACCGCAATTGACCTCAGTAATACCACATTGGTATCCTCCATGTCTATGGCCATAATACAGATCAACCAATTCTTCGTTGCCAGAAAAATTCTCATCCTCGTTACTCTCTGAAAAATCGTCTTCCTCTTCTGGTTCTTTACCTTCGTGGTATTGCTCATCTGTTTCTCTTTGTAAATCATGCTTTTCATATAGCACGTCAATTACCGCCAGTTGGACACCATGGGCAAAGCATGAATGTTGATTTACAGGTAATGATATGCCAACTTTTTTCATGACACTTGCACCGTCTGTCATAATACCAACTATATCTTTTCTCATGTTAAGTCCATATACTGCAAGCTTTTGTTCTAGTAGCCCAATACATCTCAAAAAAAAAATCGCAATTTGAAGTTTTGTTTCTAATTTCAGAGCGGTTCATGCATTGAAACAACAGATTCTAATTTCAGGAAATTCGAATTAGTGAGAGTTCTAATATACGATTTTTTTCATTGCGGCTTAAAAAGTCAAATCCCGGGATTACGTACTCAATCCCGGAATTTTGGAATTGTTAAAAACTGCGGGATCCCGGGATTTCGGGACCCCGGGATCCCGGGATTCCCAACACTACTCAAAATCAAAGTTTTTAAATTTTACCATATGCACTATATTTTTTTTGAATGGATGTTGCTCAAAGAAAGCTTAGTTAGTTTTCCTTTAAGAGCTTTGTGGTCACTTAATGGGATGCGAGTGGAAAAACTTATTATTTTGGGGTATTTATAAAAAAAATTGCAACTCAAAGAAGAAAGTGTTTAAATTTTTACCATATGCACTATTTTCATTTTTTTCCCTATTTCTGTGTAAGTTTTATTACTTATTAAAATAAAACTTATACCGAGTTACTAGACAAATTAACCTTTCCGACGATATCGAATAAAGTCCCTTTTTTCTGTAGAAAAGTTGCAAAATATATATTTTTTTATTCATTACTTATAACACTAAACGCAAACGCATACTGTGTGAGTTCGGCTGCTTCCTGCCAAAACGCAATGCTTTGGCCTCAGTTGGGTAAATTTTGTAAATCCAATTTTGACGTCCTCGTGTTCAGATTGAAATATTGCATATAAATCATTCAGGTTACAGAGAACCATCCTCTTCTGCATTTGGACTTTCTGGCCATCGATTCGAACAGACACCCAGTCTTTCATTCATGGCATCATTCGACTCATATCATCTCGCTGATAAAATTGAGCTACTAGAGCTTCAGTTTCGCACGCTAAAGTTTTTCCACTCGCATCCCATTAAGTGACCACAAAGCTCTTAAAGGAAAAGAACTAAGCTTTCTTTGAGCAAAAAAAAAAACATCCATTAAAAAAAAATATAGTGCTTATGGTAAAATTTAAAAACTTTGGTTTTGAGTTAAAATATTTATTTCATAGATATGCCTCTTGCTACTAAGTGCCCACAAAGATCTTAAAGAAAATGGTCTAAGTTTCCTTTTGAGGAAAAATAAAAAAAAACTCCATTTCGAAAAGAAAATGGGGGAAAATGAAAATGGTACATGTGCCAAATATTGAAAAATCTTATTCTTATATATATATATATATAAATATCCCACTCGCATCCCATTAAGAGATTATGAAGGCCTTAATGGAAATTTTATAAGCTTTCTTTTCAGCAAAAAAAAAAAGGGCCGAAATTGAAAAAAAATTAAAAAAAAAATTAATTTAAAAAAAAAATAAAAAAAAAAAATTTTTAAATTAAAAAAATTATTTTTGGAAAGATTGAAGAAATAGCTATCTAATATCCTTTGGAAAATTTTTGCTATGACCAATAGGTGAAAAGTTACACACATTTTAAAAAAACCCTGTATGACCCAAATGTCCAACTTTGACCCCCTCTAACTCCGGCAGTCCTTGACTGATAGAGCTGAAAATTTGTGTCTGGCCTACTATCCAATAGTACTAATCTTGGTACAAATTTCATCCAAATCTAAAGACATCGATTTTAAAAATTGGGTCATTTGACACGAAATTGCCCATATATAAAGAAAATAATATTGACACAAAAATATCCTGAAGCTATTAGCGTTGGTGTTGCATTGCTGATGTTGTGGAAGAATGGTCCAAAGACGAATAGCAAGTAAATAACACTGCCATTCGGAAAATAAGTAGCGATGCCGAGGAACTATAATATTCCTACTACGGGGTGACTGGACAAAACGTAGCCTGTCAAATAAATAACTCGGTATCCGCTTGTTTACAATTCGATGCAAAAATAAAAGTACATGAATATTCAAAAGATTATCAAAGGTCACACCGTAAAGACCCTTAGCTGCCACAGAGATATGATCATATCTTCTCAAATTATAGACATATCTAGCAATATTATTGAATAGAACGTTCAGCTTACGTTTGCTGCTAGAATCGCAATTACCAAACAGCTCGCATACATACAGTAAGCAGGGAATCAAATAAGTTTTCAAAGGTATATAAAGTTGCGTGGAGCAAAGTGCACGTAACTTAATATACGTCTGCCCTACCAGTGAATTTATGTGATTATCCCACGTCAATTTGGAGTCGCATGAACTATCTCAATTTTCTCACCACTCACCAGAACATCCCTAGAAATTGTGGGTAAAACACTTCATCTATGCAATAAAATACACTTAGATTTCCCGGGGTTCAAACAGAGACCATTAGCAGTTGCCCATAAGAAGATCCCTGCAAGTTCCCCATTCAAACAATCAACGGCGCGTGAAATATCGTCCACCGGGCTATTTAAGGAAAGTTGCACGTCATCTGCATATAAGTGGATTTTGCAATTCAAAAGATATTCAGGTAAACCATTGACATACAGGGAGAAAAAAGTGGTCCAAGGATAGAGACCTGAGGCACACCTTTGTCCAAAGGTAGAGAATCAGACCCTCAAAAAAACAGATTGTGCGCGTTGAGTTTTATAATCAATTTTTAATCGAAATTATCTAATGGAAACAACTGAAACTTTTTACTCACTGAATCGGTTATATTTCAAATAGCAAATACTTTATACATACACATACATATATACATACATAATTAGTCATTACAACCCTTCAGTCAGGATTACAACCAAGCTTCTCACACCACATATGTCGTGTGTGTTAATTTTATACATAAGTGGCGGGACCTACGGATTAAAGGCGACTACGGAAAACAGATTTTTGAGAAACTTTACATTTTCATTTAAACATTCTTCTTCAAAGACATATAATAAAATTATACTATTCAATGGATTACATTAACTACAGCAGCATGTAGTACAAAATACAACACAAACACATCAACATTAACTTCATAGCGCTGATTATTGAAAAACTATCAAGTAAAACTCAAAGCCATTGATGAAAAAAGTTTTTAAAACATAATTGGCCAATGACATCAATGTTAAATACTTCATTTGGTAACATATTGCTTAACTTAAACGGTCTCTTGGAAAAATTAAATAAGTTTCTGTCATTCTGAAAGTGAACAGGTTTTGCCATTTTCTTTCTTTTTAGTTTTTAAAATAACTGTTAAATGTCATTACCATGAAAATATTTATTATATTTGTTCTTCTTTTTGGGGGAAAACTAAATCAAGACCATAAGGTACATATATTGCATATTCAAACAATTTAGGTTCATTATCAAAATGTCGTTAAAAAAAATTCAATGCAAGAGCTTGCTTAGTTTCATAATATTTGTACTATTTAGGTGAGATAGAGAAGTCAACATATTTTTGGCATCTGGAGTTTATCTTGTAGAAAGTAAAAATTATTTAAATAGCAGTTTTGTTTTGTTGTGAAAATCATTATGTTTGATTTCCTCCGAACTGCGTTTTTGTCTGTATTAGTTATGAAACGTAATTGCAGGATCATTATGTTATTTTTTTTAAATTTTTGTAAGATTTAAATATACACCAGAGATAACAAATTAATGGCTGTTGCAAACAGACAAATAATACCTCATCATTATCAATTTAAATGTATTCTACAAAACACAATAAAGATACTGTTTTGATACAATAGATTATTCCGTACTCAATAAATTATAGTTTCATACCCCTTACTTTATGAATTGTTTAATAAATAATCTGGTATTATATTTTTCTTCTACAATTGCTACCTTAAAAAGAGATGAACATTTTAATGAATAGTGCTTTAAGTAATACAACAACAATTGCAAATAATGGTTGCTAATGTTAACATTTCAGTCATATTAACTTTAATTTATTTAAACCAAATATTTAATTCTCATATTTTATTGGTTTAATTATACAATAATGGTATTTAAATTTACAACTTGTCAATGAAGCAACAAAGATTTCATTAATTTAATTTAAATAATTGCCCAAATATGATTAAATTCGCCTTTTTAGCCACAGTCTGTGGGGTTTTACATTGAACCCAGCATACTGTCATCTGTAGTGGAAATGAGTTGTAGTAATTACAGTGTAATATGTACCACTAGTTGCCTAGTTGTAGTCTAGTAGGTAGTGTGTTGGCTTATTAGACGTAAGGCCCGAGTTCAAATCCCAGGTCAGACATCAAAACGAAAATATGAAAATATTTCTTCGGCGACTTCCTCTCAGCAAATTTCTGGCAAAAACTCTGAGAGTAAATAAAATTGCCATGAAAAGCTTTTCAAAAATCTGTCATTCGGGGTCGACTTTAAACTGTAGGTCCCGCCACTCATGTATAAAATTAACGCACACAATGTGGTGTGAGAAGCTAGGTCGTAATCCTGACTGAAGGGTTGTAATGACGAATTCTGTATTATGTATGTTTATACCACTATTGTGTAATTATAAAACAAATAACCAAAATAAATGGATCATATAAATAAATAAAATTGCATAATTTCAAAAATTTAATTTCCTTACTTTATCGCTACATTATCTGTCAAATTAGTTGTCATTTACTCAATCTGTTTTGCCAAATCACCATGGTCGGATATAAAGATGAGAACTATTTCTGGATGAATGGGTGCGTGAAGAAATAAAATCATCGATTTTGGAACGATATCAATCCATATGCGATCTCAACCAGAAAAAGTCACTGTTTTTGATTTTGTTTTTGGATTTTGGGCTGGAGTTTTCCTTGTGGTGTTATCTTAAGTTACCACAGTGATTTCCAAAGCCAACAAAGCCCATAAGTGCAGTCTGATTTATGGACATTCCGGATGCGCTCCACCCAGAGAAATTGAACGAGAATTAAGTGCTCCATGAGCATTTGCTACAGAATTGCTTTAATACGGTACAGGAAAATTATTTGATACTGATATATGAAATACTTCTGACTTCTCATTTTTATTATTTGTTATGATGCATTTCTAAAAAACATTGACAATCGTTCTCCATTTTAAAAGAGTTAAAAGGAATTTAATTACGAGGAAAGTATAAGTCTCGTACTCTTCTTCACTACAAGTCACGCTTCGAAACAACACAAGTGTTGATTTTGAGGTATAGGTAGCAGATTGCTTAATTTTCGCTGTAGGCTACTAGGTATTATATTATTAGATTAGAGCCTATGGTTGAAATCCTGGCTCACTCTTCTCAGCAGTCTTCCAGCAACATTGTGAGAATAAAACTTATTTTCAAAAAAATTCTGTCAAATTTGTCGTTCGTAAGCGATATTAAAAAGTATGTTGGCCAGTTATGGATAAATTTAACACACTCAACATGAGTAGTGTGAGAGGCTAGGTTGTAATCCTGGCTGAGGGGTGGTAATGACCAATTAAGTAAGTAAGTAAGTAAGAGGCTTTTCGTTCCATCTATTTGGCGGCAAACCCGTCTAGTAATTGTAATAAGTTTAGTGATGTGTTGGAATCTATAGTGTATGTATGTTTTATGTAAGTTTCCCTATAGCATTCTTATTTATTTGAAGAGCCTTAGAATGTTAGACGGCTCTATATCATGGCAAAGTTAATTGCCGAAGTTGATGAGAAATAAAAACAAACTCTAATTTTGGAGTCAGAAATATTTCTAATTTATTTTACAAATTTTCACTGCTTATATACTATTTCTTAGTCTATGTTTTCTTATAATAATCTTAAACTATTTCTCCTACTTATTCTATGTTTTCATTTTACTTTCCCCTTAAATCTATTAATTGTTAGTAGTTAAGTGACCTACAATAATATTAATATCGTATTCATTTGTATTGCATTTCTAGTGACCCATATTAATCAACACAAGCCACTTGATATTGCATATTACGATTATATTTTGTGAAGTCACTTTACGTTTGTTTACATTTTGTTATTTTAGTTATTCTACATATTTATTTTAGTTATTCTACATATAAGTGAATGAATACATTACACCCCTACCGTTTAAAAGAAAAAAAAATATTATTTAATAAATATATATTTTTTTTTGTATGAAAATATTAAATTACCAAAAATTTTAAAGTGGAATATTTAACAGATATGTGATACTTAAACTAATTTCAATCTATTTTTATGTATAGTCAATGGTTTATTATCTTTTAAGATTGTGATATTTACATCTTGTGTGTTTATTACATCAAAAGGACCAATATATTGATTTTCGCTTTTCTTTGCGTTTTCTTTTCTTATAAATACTTTATCTCCTAATTTTATTTGAATATCATTAGTATTCTTATCTTTACTATGTTTTTGTTTTATTTTGTTTTCCAATAATTTTTTGTGTGCTATTTCATGGGCATGTTTTAATTTTATTTTTAATTCTGTAACATAATCTTCATAGTTATAAAATTTTTCATTAGGCATGGTTTCAGTTGGCATTGACGCTAATCTTCCATATACAAGTTCAAATGGAGAAAAACCTGTGGATGTGTGTGGTGTTGTGTTATACGCGAATGTATAATACGGAATCCATTCATCCCAATTGTATTGTTCCGTGAAAGAACGCATATATTCATTTAATACTTTATGATTTCTTTCAATACTACCTAAAGTTTCATGGTGGTATGCTGTAGAAGTTACATGTTTAATTTTCATAAGAGTACATATTCTGTTAAAAAGTTCATTTACAAATTCAGTTCCTCTATCTGTTTTCACCGTGTCAAAACATCCATATTTTAATATAAATTTTTCTACTAATATTCTTCCAATTTCAGATGCTTCTTTTGTTTCTATTGGGAATGCCTCAATGTATTTTGTTAATTCGCATTGTGCCGTTAGTATATATCTATATCCGTTTGATACTCTTAAAGGACCTACAGTATCTAACTGTATAAATTGAAATGGTCTTGTAGGTGTGTTAGTAATTTGCATTGGTGCCTTAGTGTGTCTAATAATTTTATTCTTCTTACAACTTTCACAATGACTGATAAAATCTTTAATCATTTTATACATATTTTTCCATATATATTTCTGTTTTAATCTAATGACTGTTCTACGTACTCCCGCGTGACCGCCATATGGAGTTTCATGATATTCTTTTATAATTTCTTCTTGTCTACCCTTTTCCATTATCCTTTCTGGTTGTTTAAATAATATAATTTCTATAGGTTTCGGCCTACATTTATCACTATTTTGCATGCTATTATATATTTTAATTAATTTTTCCTCACGTATGAGTTTGAAAATCGTATCATCCTTTGCTAGCGTTATTGTAAATATTTGGTTATCCCGTAAAATCTTAGTTAACTTCTGCAAGACTGAACCTAAATTCGAGTATGCATTTTCATTACCAGATATTATTACGCGATTTCCAAAAATCTCAATTTTTGGCATGCTTTTACCATTTTGGTTTATAACAAATTTTAATCTTGGGTAGCCTTTAATTTGTGAAAATGAAATACTATTCCACATATAGAGGTTATTAGTCTTGGTTTCATAACCTTCTCTTTTATTTTCATTTTCATCTATTTTTATTACTGTATTGTCCTCATTTATTTTCTTTTCATTTAATCTTTCAGTCATTTTTATAGTCATTATGTTTATTGATTTTGGCATCATTTCCTTTAAGTCATTCGAATCTATCTTAATTCGTGATAAGGCATCTGCATTATTATTTATTTTTCCTTGTTTGTAAACTACTTCCGGTTTCAAAAAATTACATTTATTCGGATTTAATTTAAGGTTGTAAGTTTTTAGTCTTTGAAAAACTTTTCTTGATTTATCATTATGGTGTTGTAAAGAACATCCAAAAACAATTATATCGTCTACGTATATAAATGCATTTGTATCTAAAGCGTTAATGCTATCGTTAGCATTCTTATTTGTGTTGTTACATTTTGTAGTTTTCTTTAATTTTTGTGTTAAAATTTATCTTGTCAAATGAAAACTTTCTTTTCTTAAAAATAAATTACATATCATACAATTAAAAAGAAATAAAAGATATTTCTTTACATAAAAATTTATAATTAAAAATTTAGATTTTTGCGTATTATTAATTTTGTATTTCTTTTTTTTTTTTTTTAATTTTTTGTTTTAATTATTAATTTAAGAGTTTTTGACTACTACATTATCGTTACCCCCGATCATCAGAACCCGAACCATCTATTATCATCTTTGTCATCATATAGTATATCATACTCGTCGCTTTCAATTATCTTCCTCAGCGACAATTTCGTGGCCATCGAAGTCAACTTCAGCGTCTTTTTCTTTCTTGGCTTTCTTCGGTTCTGCATTTTTGGCTGGGAAAAATAGTTTTTTACTATCGGACGGCTGTTTTGTTCCTTTTGCATTTTCTTTAATGGGTGCGGTGTCGGCGGCAGGATCGCCATGTAATAAGTTTAGTGATGTGTTGGAATCTATAGTGTATGTATGTTTTATGTAAGTTTCCCTATAGCATTCTTATTTATTTGAAGAGCCTTAGAATGTTAGACGGCTCTATATCATGGCAAAGTTAATTGCCGAAGTTGATGAGAAATAAAAACAAACTCTAATTTTGGAGTCAGAAATATTTCTAATTTATTTTACAAATTTTCACTGCTTATATACTATTTCTTAGTCTATGTTTTCTTATAATAATCTTAAACTATTTCTCCTACTTATTCTATGTTTTCATTTTACTTTCCCCTTAAATCTATTAATTGTTAGTAGTTAAGTGACCTACAATAATATTAATATCGTATTCATTTGTATTGCATTTCTAGTGACCCATATTAATCAACACAAGCCACTTGATATTGCATATTACGATTATATTTTGTGAAGTCACTTTACGTTTGTTTACATTTTGTTATTTTAGTTATTCTACATATTTATTTTAGTTATTCTACATATAAGTGAATGAATACATTACATAATAATATAATATGCCGTGGAAGTATATAGCTTTAAAGTATTTTATAAATGTCAATCGGAGAGACCCAACGTTGACTCCAAGATTTTGCAGTTTTCAGACAAAACTCCACCTTATCCAAAATTTTCTAAGAAAAGAGTGTCCTACAATTGCTCAAGTCCGGGCAATATGTATGTATATATATATAATATGAGTGCTGTGAGAAGCTAGGTTGATTCCTGACTAAAGAGTAGTAATGAGAAATTAATTAAGTAAGGTACCAGATTTGTTGTGTCTTCACCCCAGAATTAATTTGTATCACAAATATCCTCAAGGTAAAAATCGAACACCGAAAGTAGTTTGCTAAAATAATTAAAACTTTTGATTTTCAAAAAACTTACATATGTTTATGAACACAACGACAACGTACTTGTTTAAAACCGATAGGTGTGCTTAGTTACGCAGTTTAGATTTCTTTATTTGTTTTTGCAATCCTTCAGTCAGAATTACGAGCTAATTTTTCATCTCTGTCTTCCTGCAATATACCTAGAAAACTGAATTTAACATTTTGACAATTTTGGTTACATACATTTTAATTTATATTACCACAGCGAACGTCTTTTACTTTCATTTGATTGCAAGATTTGTCTTTTATGTACGGGGAAGGAAACAATAAATTTAGTCTACAACTGTAAGGATATTTGTGTTACTATATGCTCATGCTGAGGGATATCCTGAACAACTATTACTTAGAGTGCTGATTTTATGCAAATGCTATGTGTAAACCTAAATTTTGAGTACGTCGAAGTGTGTAATGTCACCGTGACATTGCGTCGTCAAATTTATGTACGAAATTAGTTGAGGAATTTCTACTATGCCCAGATTGCACTGTAAGAGTACTGCCAACCTAAATGTAATTTCCTGACGCAGAACGACATTAGACAAGCATTTTAACGCGTATAGCACATTCATGAATCGTATGTGTATGGCAGTGTAACTGACGTTTGCGGTTAATTTAAATTTACGAGTGTGATAGATCCACAAATTGTTGATGGAAGTGCAATTGAAATCGACAATATAATATAAAAAGGGATTCTATGTATATATGTGTTTAACTGTTTGTACAGCTCATTATTAAAGTAATATTCTTATGTGTTTTTCAATTTATCATCGGATACTTTAAAATTTTAAATATTTGCTAAATTTTGACGATATACACGATATATCTGTAAATTACTGTGATCCGACAGTATTTGGTGTTAGTATTAGTATATTTATTATTTATTTGGTAATAGTTTTTCTGTCCATTTGTCTGTTTTAGATTTATCACAATTCTCCTACAATTTCCTTAATTTCAACCGTCAATTACAAAATCAGTTTCTTATGAAACAGTTTGATATACTGAGGGCACTCTGAATGCGTGCATATGTTCTTTGAATAACCGATAGAATATTTTGTCTATTTTGCGACTCGTTACGAAATACGTGCAACATACCTTTCTGCCATATAGAGTATGTGAACTTCATTAATAACTTTAACTTTAATTGTATTGGTTCTCCTGTATTTGTCGTCAGCCTATTTAGTACTCCGATTGTCCTTCCAGCTTTCATAATTACATGGTCTATCTCAAATGTAAAATTCATATAAAGCTATGGTTAAGAGAACATTTTTATTTATTTGTTTATCTTTTAATTACAATGCAATTACAAATTGTATGTAATTATTATGAGCTGAATAGCTTAGACCTTATGCTCAGTGTAGTGTAACAGACCAGACTCTCTGGTAGGAACCGAACCCACGATCCTCACGAAATCGTTTAGCACACTACCGACTTGGTAACATGGCAACCGACACTTAATATGAAATAGAAACTCATTTAAGGCTTTTTTAAGTTTAGAAGCAATGCGGTAGTACACTAACTTTTATAAAAGTATAGCATTTGTAAGTCTTACACACATACATACATACATAATTGGTCATTACAAACCTTCAGTCAGGATTACGTCCTAGCTCCTCACACCACTTATGTTGTGTGCGTTAATTTTATACATGAGTGGCGGGACCTACAGTTTAAAGTCGACTCCGAACGACAGATTTTTGAGAAACTTTTTCATGGCAGGTTTATTTACCCTCAGAGCTTTTGCCAGAAATCTGCTGAGAGGAAGTCGCCGAAGAAATATTTTCATATTTTCGTTTTGATGTCTGACCTGGGATTCGAACTCGGGCCTTCAGTCTAATAAGCCAACACACTAGATACCTACTAGACTACGGCGACTTACAGTTTTACGAATAAAGTGTTTTGATATTATGTAATTCGAAACGTGGACTGTTTTTCATGCGTACTATAATTCATTATTTAACTTATGTTAGCAATTATTTAATTGTGTAGATTAAATTTTATTCTTCACTTTATGTAAACTATTTAAAGAGAATATGTTTCCAGACACAATTTTAATGGGGAATTATTACAAGGATACCTATTCTTCCTATTCTTCCATCCCGTTTTATCTTATGCCATCAATTGTATTTCGGATCAAGTTAATCATATTCTATTGAGCTGATGTTCAAACCATCTTTTTCAGATATATGTATGTAGGCTTTCTTCGACAATCTTAAATTTATCAATCAATCACTATCATAGATACATTATCCTGAAGTTGCTTCGAAATATAGTCAATCTAACTCTGTTATTGCGATTTTGTTGCTGATGGGCAGTTCGCCCGATTGGTGCTAAAGGGCTATAATAAAAGATTTTATCGGAAACAGCGATAAATAAATGATTATAGTGAATATATTTATATTATATATTTCCAAGTTTGACAAAAGTATAAAAGTGCAGACTTTGCATTGGAGACCAAATATCTGAGCTTAGCAGATCATAATATCGCTTCTTGGTCGACAGTTCTGGATATGATGGTGCCGAGATTGGGAACAAAATCATCGAGTTCAACATTCGTTACTTAGAAGAGTCGGTTTTAGTAAGTATAACCATTGTTTTACTCATCTTAATTTGCAGACAACCTGATATATGTATGTATATAATCCAGATATGTAAAAGCAAAAATCGCAGTTAGACTTAGGTGCAATTGTAAACCAAGTTTCGAAACTTTGTTTCTTTGCGAAGTTGTTCAAATAACACTATGCGACAAAATAAAAGAAATGAAATACACCCAGCTAATGCCATAGCGTAAGTTGTGAGTTTTGTTGAGTAGAACTAAAATTTGTTTTTTTTTATATTTCTTAAACAATCCAGTCTAGTTTTATTTAACAAAAACTGTTTTTTTGGACTTTACGCACAAATTTATTGATTACACAAACAATTCTGAACCCATGTCCAAAATTTAAACCTTATTAGAAAGGAGAGGTGTGGGTATTTAAAACGATATACATATATATCTTATTTCACTTAATATGCAATGGGGTTTGATGAGGTAAACTTGACAAATGTGAATTCTTTTCATACTTTTGTAAGTTTGTCCGTTCATAGTAAAAACTTTAATCAAAATATATGAAATAAGTGATGACATTCTGAACTTTTGAAAATTTTTGATCTGAAAGTTCATTTGATAAGATGACATATATAAATTATAACTACGGTAATTTTTGTCCGATTTGATCAAAAGAAGTGTCAATCTCTTCCCAAGATAATGCACTTGTAGAACGTCATCACTTATTTTATATTGTTTAATTAAATTTTGCAATTAAGAATAGCTAAACTTGAAAAAATGCGAAAAAAAATAATATTTTCCAAGTCTATAGCATCAAAACTCATAACATGTAAGTTTGAAACATATGTTTATGTATACAATTTTAAAGGTCATCTGTTCTCTTTTCAAAAAACTTTGGATTTTGAAAATACGTTGAAAAATATTTGGGTAATCAATAATTTTGTGTGAAAAGATCAAAATAAACAGTTTTTGTCAAATAAAACAAGTTTTGAGGGTTCGGCAAATATAAAAGAAATATTTTTAAGTTCTACTCAACAAAACTCACAACCTACACTATGTCATTAGCTGGGTGTATTTTGACTGTCGCACCGTGTAATTAAAACACATCCACGCCTCCGTTCTATAACATTCTAAGTCGAAAAAGTGTGTTTTGAGTTATGAGCTCTCAAAGTTTTCACGCGCCATATGACTATATGTGTATCCTAAGTAGATTTTTCCCTATAACTTCGGAAGGGATCGGCGCATCTAACCAAATTTTTACAGTATTTGAGTTAGAGAACGTAGAATTTAAAAATGCAAGAACATTAAAAACGTTCTAAGTACACTTAGAACGTTATAGAATGGAGGCGTCGACATAACGACTTCATTTTTGTAGGTGTATGCGGTATTTTCAATACAAAGAAAGGGTTGTCTAATTTATCATATTTTTTAAGTTAAATTAAACTTAGTCTCTTAACTTCTAATTAGAGCCTTCGATTGGAAGTGGTATAATTACACTTACTAGCGTATGCTTTCTAAAAGGAAAACAAAGAATCTGTAAAGAGAACTAAATTTCAAAAAACTTCAAAGACACTAGAAAATATTCGTGTTCATGATTTAATTTATTTCAATTATGTAACCCGGCATGTCTAATTTAACTTCTTTAAGTTCAACCATCCTCAACTTTAATTAGGTTGTATGGAGAGTGATGTTGAAGATGATGCAATCGTTGTAAATTATTTTTAGAATTATCACACAACATCTTCATAAGCAAGTCGGATGTTACAAGAGCTCCGAATTTAAGGTTTAATTGTTATGTTCGACTTTTTTTATATTTACTTGGGTAATAAATCTTTAAAATGTTATAGAAGCAAGGATCAGATTTGAGTGCAACACAAATTTACTTAAAAACAGGTTTTATTTAAAATTTTGTAATTAAAGTGTAATTTTTTATTTTATAATTATTATCCAGTAATATAAAATTATTTTTCCAAACTTTAACTACGATATACATAAAAATTGTTGATTAGGGAAGAGTATATATGAAACATATTTTCATGCAAATTGTGTACTGCAAATAAAGATTAGGGTCATTGGATTTTTATATTTTATTTATTTTCATTTACCACAATGAAAAATTATTTAAAAGTAAATTAACAACATGACATTCTAAATTTGTACAGCAATTATTATTATTAACTCTAGTATATATTTGAAATTTTTTTTGTGCTATGTACCGAATGCCACATTTCCTCATTGAACTTACAATATAATAAGTAGTCGAACCTTGTACCTTAAAAGACACAAAAGCAATGATTAAAACTGTTTTTAATATTAAATAACATGAGAGACAAAAACCAACGTTTGAAAATATTTATGTACATATGTATTAAAGACGTGCACAGTTCCAACTGTTCGCACATGTTTCTATGTGTATACTGAACTGAGTGCGTATAGATGAGTAATTTTGTGTTTCAGTTACAAGTTGGTATTGTTATTATTTGTAGCAGTTGTGGTGTGAGTGGATAAAGAGAGAATGAGTATAACATATTGGTTTTACTATATTTCTCACAAGCAAATACTTGTAGTTGATGGTGAAATACAATAAGTAACTTATTGTATTGAATAAGTAACTTATTGTATTGAATAAGTAACTTATTGTATTTATAAAAATTCTGCATACGAATGAGTTGTAGCAGATATGTATGTATATTCAAGTAATGCACAAAGCTTTCTATTGTGTCATTTTCAGACGTCGGCACCATAGTTGCACAAGAACTGCTTCTCATTGTAAATGAAATGTTTCATCAGGTAGCAAACATCATTATGGAAAGATTTACATTGATAACAATGTATAAAATTTTTTGATGACCATTTGCGAAACAGATGACCATAAAATATAATCCTTTGAAATATGCAGGTACCTGCAGTATGTAATGATGACTCTTGCTATAAATCCATAAAAACTGTGCGAAAAATACCAACGTCGTTCGTTTGAAAAAATTGCACTGACTATATATTCAGAAGATTAAAAATTTTGGTGCTCGAATATTCCAAAGGGTTATATTTTAAGGTCATCTATTTCGCATTTATTTACATTATTATGTATGAAATTCTTTCGATAATGATATTTTCTGCCTGATGAAATATTGCCATCCTTTACAATGGGCAAAATTCACAGAATTTTCTTTGAATTTATAAGTGAAATATTTCTATTATTCCGAAAAGTAAACAATATTTGTTCGAACACTGCTTGAAACAATAATTACCAATAATTTACATGCTTTTCATGGCAATTTTTTCTCTCAGAGTTTTTGCCAGAAATCTGCTGAGAGGAAGTCGCCCAAGAAATATTTTCATATTTTCGTTTTGATGTCTGACCTTGGACTCGAACTCGGGCCTTTCGTCTAATAAGCCAACACACTACCTACTATACCACGGCGACTTCATGTATAAAATTAACGCACACAACACGAGTGGTGTGAGAAGCTAGGACGTTGTACAATGGGTCAATTCGACCTCCGGGTACTGTACTTGTCACAGTCGACAAGTACACGTCCTCTAACCTAACCTAACCTATATACATTCCTCTCACAAATATACTCACATTTTTATCATGTTCTCTTTGTGCTAATTTTTCATACTGTAATGCAACAGGTTGTCCACAATAACTTATATAAGGAATAAATATAAAAACAATGATTTTTTAGTATCTTTTTTATTAATTCAGGTAAACTTAGTAATTTTTCAGGTAAAAAAATCAGTCTTCAAAGCTTAACATACTAGATGTCATATAATTTAACGATTCCTTAAATTAAAAAAAAAGCAAACTAAAAATTCACTCTTTTAAACATAAACGTACTAATACTATATATTTTAAACAGAAATATATTAGGTATTATATAAACAGGCAAACTTAACTACTTTTCAGATAACAAAAAAAATTCAGTCCTTTAAACTTAAACACGCTAGGTATTATATATACAAAACTTTAATAATCCTTGAAGGACAAACAAAATAGAAATAAGAATTAAGTTAAAATTGATAAGTAGTTTAAAAAAATATTTTTTTTTTAGTTTTTCGAATTAACATTTACAAATAAAAGTTCATTAAATGATTTTCCATTAGATCCGAGTTTTGATCGCTTATCTGTTATAAGTGTCCGGGCAATGGAAAATATCCTTTCTGAAGGGGCGCTAGTTGCTGGTATGGCGAATATTCGGCAGCTTAATTTATATAAGAGTGGAAAATCATTTTTCCTATCATACCACCATTTCAAAATATCAAAATCATTTGTTAGGGGTGTATTAGTAGTTTTATATTTGCTGATTTCATTTGCAATTATGGACTGGTTAGAATTTGTTCCCTCTATTGGCTGTACATAATTTTCAAATAATGTATACATTTTTGATGAGGTTATTTCAATGCTCGGATTAAAAACTGTAGTGGGATTTAAATAAGGAAGCAACAAAGTTTTGCACTTGGTTATTACAGCTGTTTGTTCTTCTAAACTAAATTGCGTAAGCTGATTAGCAGGAGGAAATAAAAATATGGCTAATTTGTGATAAATTGAGATTTTGCTTGCCCAAAGATAGCATTAACTTTGAATACTCTCGTAGTCCGCTATCTTTTACCAGAGAGTATGGACGAATGTCTCCAAGCACCCATTTAGTTATTGCATCTGTACATGCTTTTTTAATCTCCTGAGTTGGTTCGATTAACTCAGCTTCTTTTTCATTTTTTTATCAATTCGTAGCACTTATGCTTATTTAAATTTGATAAAGAATTCTTATTATATTTGTACACATTTTTGCAAATTTTACATGCAACAATTCAACATCATTTTCGTCTTTAATAAACCCAAAGCATTCCCATAATTTGCTTCTCCCTTTTTTCAATAATTTTATATATATCTAACCGAATTTTTTCTTTTACTTCACTATTATTCATTTTGCTAATATTAACATTCACTTAACGCACCAAAGTCCTCTTGTATACTGGCTTCACTGCCAATATTTTTGAAATACTTATAGTTATTTGAAATGAAAAAATAGCCTATGAGTCATAGCCTATGACATATGTGATGTTTTTGTAACGCAGACTATTTCACTTGCCTGCCTGTTTGCATGGAAAACACAAACAAAAACAGGCAGGCAAGTAAAATAGCCTGCGTACCAAAAACATCACAATACTCTACTCAAACTGAACGCACCAAATTTCTTTTGTATACAGGCTTCACCACCAATATTTTTGAAATACTTATGGTTACAACAGTTATTTGACAAGAGTCACAGGCTATGAGTCATAGGCTGTGACAATCTCTACAATATTATTGAAAATACTTATAGTTACAACAGTTATTTGAGAAGAGACACAGTAGAGGCTGTAACAATCTCTACTCATAACAATAAACAACTGCTTGTGTTTTGCAGAGTATGGTGAGTGTGCAAAAGGAAAACCATACAACATCTGTTACACTCATTCTGTCATTTATATCCATTGTAACAGAGATGTGCATGTTATAGCTGTTTTGACAATACTTTAAGTTACAACTTTGCACGTCTATAATATGTATACTCGTAAGTATATAAAACAAACCCAAAAAAATAAAAAATATAATAAATACATAAAAAATTAGATGTACAATATATACGGTCTTTTTAAGCGATTTCTATCTTCAAATTTCTATAAAAACTAAGTACAAGACCTGATTGAAAGTTGTCATTCGTTTGAAAAATCTATTGATGCCATTATGTGGACTGCATGCGAAATGTCGAATTTTCCATGGATCTGGTGTATAAATTATGCCAAATTCGACCGTTGGTATGGGTTATGTTTGCTACACTATACTATTGTTACGAAAATGGAAATGGTGTTCTTAAAATGATAAACAAAAGCTCCAAAAACAAAAATAATTGACTTGTTTACATGATTAACGAAAAAACAAAAATATAGCAACAACATCAGTATAAAAAAGAAGTAAACAAGCAACAACAAAGTGTAGTATAAAAAAATCAGATAGACAAGTAAACAGGCAACAACAACTCTGCAAGGACGAACGTAAACAAAAACACAAATAACAATAAACAACTTGTTTACATTTATAGAGATTTCGCGAAGACATTCCCATACAAGTGCATTCATCAGACTGCTGACCCTTGTGATATAAAAAGCAAGACAGAGCAGGCAACGGCGGTTCAGAAAGAATTCAGACAGTCTTGTGTGAAGACACGTTGCGTGTGAAGAGAATAATTGTGGTTTGAAGATCTCCGTATTAAAGATCAACGAACAATTGTTATTGTGTACGCGGAAGTTTGTGTAAAGAATAATAACAATTAAAGCATTGTTGTTGTTTAAGTCAAATCGTTAAAGGTGGCACACGGAATTGTGCATACAATAAAGAATTGATTTAAAACTAAACACAAATTTATTTTTATTTTATTTGCAATCTACGAACTCATATTTCAAACGTTTTTAAAAGGGTAAAAACGTAACACTATACAATACTATACTATACTAAACTATTCTATACTATACCATACTATATTATACCATACTATATTATACTATATACTATACTATACTATTGCTATGATATGTTATGTTTCTACTATATTCTCGATCGTATTTGGAGCTGGAGATTGTGCTGACCAGTCTAATACATTAGTATTGTTGTCTTTGAATCGCTTTACAGAAAATAATCATCATTATCCTGATGGAACACGTAACGAAGTCACACATTTTTCTTCGACATAATGTAGCATAAAATGTTGGGGAATTACAATATTATCAGTTTTTTTCTAAGTGCTTTATACACGATATTGTGACCTAACACCAGAGTAAGAAAATTACTTCCAAACAAATATGTTACCACAGCTTTGTTTTACTGCTGTAAGAGTAAGTACATTCGTGTAAGACATGTAACCTTTGACAAGCGTTATTTTTCCCTCTTGCGCTAGTTTTTAGAAAGGAAGACGTTATGAGATAGGCTTTGTAGTATTATAATAACCAAATCTGAACAATACAAACTGTACATTCTTAAGAAGTAAGAATTGAATGTCTTGTATATGTACCTTTAAAATAAAAACAAGGTAGAAAATAACTCAATGAAAAATTTAATTTATTTATATTTATTTAATTTTGTTGGTTTATTCTAATCGTATCAAATAAGACTTTAAACTATACGTACCATGCATACTAATGTTCACTTGACAAAATAAAATTGTTGACATATGGCTTACACTGTAAAAATAAGTTGTTTATGTTTCAATAAATAAGAAAACATTTCTTTATTTTTCTTTTAGTATTGCCACAATCATTTGTATTGTTATTGTTGTGTATTTGTTATCACTTTGTAATGTCCTTTTCTCAGATGTTCCTTTTTTTAGATTTTAAAATTTATGGTATTTGGATTTGTACATGTTTACATGAGAATTACGGAGAATTTTAGCTTTACTTACGTTGATATAACGTGTGTTATGTGACCATTATGCATAAATTACATTCATTATCATCAACATTAATGTCTTTAAGGACATTAACGATTTTTTGTGAAGAAATTTTGTAAAATTTAATTATAATTCTCCATTTTCGTTTCGTCTTTATTTTGCACATTTTTGAAAAAATCTTAATTTTTTCATGATATATGATAATGTCCTCAACATGAAAACAAACATAGACAAAAAGTTTATAAAGTGTAGAACGTTAGCTAAAGCATGTGCGAATTCATTCACAAATTTTAACACATTTTTTTAATTTCAATTGTAGTAGAAAAGAAACAGATTCCTTAATGCAATGATAAATAAATTTTTCCTGTAATTGTAAAAAAAAAAATTTGTAGTCAAGAAAATACTCAACCAATAATCGAAAGCTCTTCTCGATGAGTAACATGCGATGAGTCAAGTTTGCTCTTCGATCTAAACGTGATGCTACATAGCAACTTCAAAGTATATTCACCCTTAGATTGACGTTTGAAAAGGAATTAAAAAAAATTTTAGCTATTTTTACTGACTGAGGCGCTGCTCATTAATTTGAATTCAATTCTTCCCAGAGATGCATACGAACTTCTTAAAAGAATATTCAAAATATGATCCAATGGGCAAGTTTCCGCAACAAGATACATTTATACGTAGGTCTCTCAAGGCACTAAACTAATTATTTAACTACACAGCAGCTACGCCAACGTAGCAGATTTAAAATCATTTCAAGCTAAAGCAATGAGTAAGTAGAGTGAGGATTAAAATTCAATCAACCGAAGTGTGTTCATGCAACATTTATGCTCAGCAGACAAATCTATCACTAAAAATACGAGAACATAACGTAACAGTCCCGTTATAAAATCACGTCAAATATTTTGGATTCGAACTAGACACGCGACCTGCATGGGCCTGCTATATTCAGGCTAAATTAATTGTGATTAAGCTGCAAACAGCTCAAATGCAGTGCTTCGAAGTCAACACAGGATAGATAACCTCTACAAGGTTTTTCTACAAAAGCGTCTAGATATTACTTACAAAAAAGACAATGTAGTCAAAACTGCTTAACATATTTCTTTGCAGATTGCTCCAAAGCTCGTACTCCTAGGTTGCACCCAAGTATGATCCTAAGTTTAAATTCTTTTACATTTTCAGTCGATATTGTAAGCAGATTAATTAATTACGATTCAAGGTAATAGATCTGCAAATTATTTATACACTGCTCAATACAAGTAAGTGTATTTTACTGTTTTGTATATAATTTTATATTAAAACAGAAGTCATTTTTGTAAATCTTAGCACTGAACACTACTGCACATACATAAGTTCAATTATCAAGTTAATATAAATTTACGTTAATACCAGTTACATTGCAAGAGCTACTTGTTTAAATCAGAAGACAAAAAAAAAAAAAAAACACACACACACAAAGCAGATAAATAAAGAGAAGCACAACTTAACAGTCTAACTCTTTGCAGCTATCTTGTCTAAAATTATGACTAATTTGTCATCATTCTTCTTTTTATTGTAGTACACTTGCTGCAGTCATTCGCAAACTGACAACGAAAATCGCCTGAAGCAATTTAAGTTCATTGTTTTATGTTTCATGTCGACTAAATAGAGATTCACGCTGTTATTTCATTTCATTCATATGAATTGCAGTGATTTTACACTTTGATAACCATAAGCATATCAAGCAAGATGCCGAGAAAAATGAATGTGAAGAGATGTGAAACGCGCTTTTTTCAACTCATTCACAAGAATCTATAATGCAACTGAAAAGTAAAAAGTTACTAAAACAGTTAAATTGTTCATGTCGACTAAAAACTTTATGAAGCTCTTTAACAATTGTTTTTATTAACTGAGAACTTTAATTTTAAAATGTAGTTTTTTTATCAGCCTATTTAAATTAAAAAAAAAAAAAAAACTATAAAATGTAATATGTGCAATATGTATACAGTAATATTCATATATGAATATTAAAAAAATCTTTCAATCTACATTTTTTGAAATAATTTACAACTTTTTATTTTCCATTCATTTTCAGAAATTTTTATGAATTAATACAAAAATTGTAATTGATTAAAAAAGAACAATAATTTCATTAACATATTGTTAACTCAAATGTAATATACTGATGTAAATAAGTTTTATTTTCGGAATAAAACAAAAACATATATATTGTTACGAAAATGGAAATAGTGTTGTTAAAATAATAAGCAAAAGCTCCAAAAACAACACAATGGACTTGATCACACATAAAATGATAAACAAAAGCTCCAAAAACAAAACAATGCAGTTGTTCACGTGATCAACGAATGAGTAAACATATAGCAACAAAAAGCAGCAGGCTTGTTTACAAGATCGATGAATAAACAAAAATATAGCAACAACGTCCGTGTATAAAAAATATAGCAGAAAGACAAACAAACAAAACAACTCTGCCTGGACGAAAGTAAACAAGATGCACGAACAACAAAAATGGAAACAAGTTGTTTACATTTTTGGATTGTTCCCGAAGGTCGTCATCATCCTTCAAGGGTATTCATCACACTGTTGATCCAGTGATATAAAAGGCAATATAAAGCGAGCAACGAGGATTCAGTTAGAATTCAGTCAGTCGTGTATGAAGACACGTTATTCTCGGAGATCGAGTTAAGTTAGTCGTGTGACGACGTCTTGTTGAATTGAGTGAGGGTTCAACCAGTGGTGTGTGAAGACACGAGATCAAGTTATAATTCAGTCAGACTTGTGTGCAGACAAGTTGCGTGAAGAAAACAGTTGTTAGTGTTGTGCTTACAAAAAAGGGTTGTGAGCAAAGAAGAATAACTAACAAGTGTTGTTGTTGCTTACAAAAAAAGGTTGTAAGAAGAGAAATATCACGAATAAGCACATATTGTGAAAGTTATCATTGTATACGTGGTATAAGTTCAAACAGTGGCACAAAAGTTGTGCAGATAATAAAGAATTGATTCAAAAATAAACACATATTTATTTTTATTTTAATTGCAATCTACAAACTCATATTTTTAACGTTTTTAAAAGGTAAAAACGTAACAATATGCAATAATTATTACATTTAAAAAATTAATTTTTTATTCCGTAGAACATTTTAGCATTATGTTTTTCATGTTTTAGCATATTTTTAAATTCATTTTCTGGCAACACTGCGCAGAAGAGTGTAAAGAAGAATAACAATTAAAGCAAATTTTTGTTGTTTACATCAAGTTGTGAACAGTGGCACACGGAATTGTGCGAACAATAAAGAATTTTTCTAAACACAAAATATATTCAGGCTAAATTAATTGTGATTAAGCTGCAAACAGCTCAAATGCAGTGCTTCGAAGTCAACACAGGATAGATAACCTCTACAAGGTTTTTCTACAAAAGCGTCTAGATATTACTTACAAAAAAGACAATGTAGTCAAAACTGCTTAACATATTTCTTTGCAGATTGCTCCAAAGCTCGTACTCCTAGGTTGCACCCAAGTATGATCCTAAGTTTAAATTCTTTTACATTTTCAGTCGATATTGTAAGCAGATTAATTAATTACGATTCAAGGTAATAGATCTGCAAATTATTTATACACTGCTCAATACAAGTAAGTGTATTTTACTGTTTTGTATATAATTTTATATTAAAACAGAAGTCATTTTTGTAAATCTTAGCACTGAACACTACTGCACATACATAAGTTCAATTATCAAGTTAATATAAATTTACGTTAATACCAGTTACATTGCAAGAGCTACTTGTTTAAATCAGAAGACAAAAAAAAAAAAAAAACACACACACACAAAGCAGATAAATAAAGAGAAGCACAACTTAACAGTCTAACTCTTTGCAGCTATCTTGTCTAAAATTATGACTAATTTGTCATCATTCTTCTTTTTATTGTAGTACACTTGCTGCAGTCATTCGCAAACTGACAACGAAAATCGCCTGAAGCAATTTAAGTTCATTGTTTTATGTTTCATGTCGACTAAATAGAGATTCACGCTGTTATTTCATTTCATTCATATGAATTGCAGTGATTTTACACTTTGATAACCATAAGCATATCAAGCAAGATGCCGAGAAAAATGAATGTGAAGAGATGTGAAACGCGCTTTTTTCAACTCATTCACAAGAATCTATAATGCAACTGAAAAGTAAAAAGTTACTAAAACAGTTAAATTGTTCATGTCGACTAAAAACTTTATGAAGCTCTTTAACAATTGTTTTTATTAACTGAGAACTTTAATTTTAAAATGTAGTTTTTTTATCAGCCTATTTAAATTAAAAAAAAAAAAAAAACTATAAAATGTAATATGTGCAATATGTATACAGTAATATTCATATATGAATATTAAAAAAATCTTTCAATCTACATTTTTTGAAATAATTTACAACTTTTTATTTTCCATTCATTTTCAGAAATTTTTATGAATTAATACAAAAATTGTAATTGATTAAAAAAGAACAATAATTTCATTAACATATTGTTAACTCAAATGTAATATACTGATGTAAATAAGTTTTATTTT